>BSBN01000686.1:5734000-7105000 GCA_027924645.1 Cunninghamia lanceolata | reverse complement strand
ACAACACATCTTATATTGGACCTAAATTCATCCAAGCACACTACTCCACACTTTCACAATCACCAAAGCAACTCCGCAATTAGTGTAAACACCCAAGGCCAGCCAAACTTGTGTTAACACCATGATCTTTTAAGTACATGCTTCTTCAAACCCAAAGATGGCTTCCAATCCACATGAAAGGTTTCAACACAATCTAGAGTATTCCACAAACATCCTAAAACTTCCTGAAATCTAACAAATTCATCTACAACAACTTTAACCTGCTACACAACCTTATCCTATTTACTCAGCAAACTCAAATGTCTCTGTCATACACTACAACTTGATAAGTCCTCTTCTAGAGGACTAAATCATGAACAACCTCAACTAGATAAAGATAGGAGCCTTATAAGTACGCATCTAGAACCACAAGACTAGAAGCCACTTTGCAGAGAAATGCAGAGCAAAGACATTTCTCCCAAATAACATTGTAAACCTCTAAAACATAGTCCACATACTAGTGAACACAACTTTCTCTGTACAATGAACCAAAGCACCAAATTTGGAATATAACATCTCTGAACATCTCTTAACACTTTATCCAAACTACAAAGACAAATCTTCAATATAGGGGAAATGCGGGGCAAAACTAGAACACTACTTTATAAGCCAAAATGCCACCTCACAACATTGTTTCCTTTATTAATCAAATTTTCTCAAAAGAACTTGGAGACCAACCATCAAAAACATATTCCTAACATCTTGAGCACTTCTTCGAGGAAACCAAATTATCTTCAATCACAGAAATTCAATCAAACAACAAAAACCTCATCAGTAGACACAGTTGACACCAATGACAACATAAGCATGTTGACATCAATAACAACACCGACTGCACATACTTGCAACAATCTCCCCCTTTATCATTGATGGCAACACATCATGTGAAAAACTCTCAAGACACAGCTCTGCACCAAACTTCTTTTCTTTCTTACTCTCCCCCTTTCTTTTACACATCTTACTCTCTCTCCTTGACCACTGACTCTTTTCTTTTTCACATTGCTCTCTCTCTCCCTTTGACATCAATGGCAAAGGGTGACACATCTTTTCTTTCACTCTTACTAGGTCACATCATCTTTTCTTTCATTGCTTTGAATAATCCCCCTTAGGAGTACTTACTAAATTGTATCAACTCTTACTTCCCCTATTTGCAACAATTATCATGACCACTACCTGTTCCCCCTGAGAGGTAGCCACCAAAATTAGTCTAGAATAAGGAATGAAACTTGAAATCTATTGGATTGATGTATCTCCTTATGCATCTAGTTCAAAGGAAGGGCAATAACCCCTAACTTCTCCCGAAGATACTCAAATGTATCCTTAGGAGGAGCCTTGGTGAATATGTTATCAACCTGATCCTTTACAGGCACATACTCAAGCTTCACTTCATTCTCTGCAACCTTCTCTCTCAGAAAGTGATACTGGATTGAGATATGTTTTGTCCTTGAATGCATCACCAGATTATTTGAAATGTTAATAGAACTGGTATTATCAAAGAAGATAGGAATTAGCTCATCAAATACACCACTATTATTCTTTAGAGTTTGCTTCATCCACAACACTTGTGTGCAATAGGATGCTACTGCAATGTATTCTGTCTTTGCAATGTTAGGAATAGCATGTAGAAGATATCAATTAAATGTAGATAAAAATTAAATAGAGGAATGAAAAATACACAGAAATAAAATAGTGAGAGACAATTTTAACGTGGTTCACCCAAACTCAGGCTACATCCACCAACAGAGAGTCCAATATTATTATCCAGTAAATAGAACTTATTACAACCAACAATCTCATGTGCAAGTCAATACTACTACAATATGCTACAACACAATATTAATGGAAACCCTAACCCTTAGCTTTTTTATCAAGACTTATGTTGGTTACAAAAATAGGTTTTTTATGTCAGTCAATAGAAAAAATAGTTATCGATGCCTTTATAAAATAATAGACAATTTTTGCTTCGGGGGCGCTGCCCCCAGCAACCCCCTTTGGGGGCATTGCCCCAGACCCCCATCGTGGGTTTTGCCCCTAGGCCCCTGTCGAGGGGATAAGCTCCTTGAGCCCTGCAAGAGGGGCTCTACCCCCCTGCACTCCCCCGTTAAATACTTTGGGGGGAAACCACGCTAACAAAAGTGGGAAAAAATTAACCTCCAAGTCTGATTAGGCTCCGTATAACAACATATAATAGATAAAGATATTGAATCTTGCTTCTTACTTAACCAAGCCACCACTCTGTCTCTATGAAAGAATGCACCGCCACCCAATCTGCATTTGTGTAAGCACTTAGAGTAAAGTCATTATCCTTTGGATACCACAAGCCATGATCCAAAGTGCCCTTTAGATATCTGAATATCCTCTTCACTCCTGCAACATGTGACTCTCTAGGATCTTCTTGAAATTTAACCACAAGACAAACTGCATGCATAATATCCGTTCTAGTAGAATTTAAGTACAACAATCCTCCAATCATTGACCTATATCTACTTTGATCATTCTTAGGTGAACCATCATTCTTGTTTAGCTTGCAACCAATTGTCACAGAGGTACATACTAGTTTAGAATCTTCCATTCCAAACTTCTTTAACATTTCCTTGACATACTTCGATTGTGAAATGAAAATACTTTTACCTATCTCATTGATCTGTAGTCCAAGGAAGAAGTTCATTTCTCCACACATTGACATCTCAAAATCTCTTTGCATCTCATTTGCAAAGCTCTTACACATACCTTCATTTCCTCCAGTATTTATATCATCCACATATACTTCATCAATCAGAATTTGATCTTCACCTACTTTGATGTACAAATTGCTATTTGTAGAGCCTTTATTGAATCCTTGCTATAATAGATACAAGTCTAACCTTGCATACCAAGCTCTTGGGGCTTGCTTCAATCCATATAGTGCCTTCATACCATGTCAAGTTTATTTGATAACTGAAATCCATCTAGTTGTTCTATGTATACTTCTTCCAACTCACCATTCAAGAAAGCAGACTTCACATCCATTTGATACTTTGAAATCCTTATGTGCTAGTGTAAAAGCCAAAAACATCTTAATGGACTCCATTCTTTCCACCAAAGCATAAGTTTCCTCGTAGTCTATTCCTTCTACTTGTGAGTAACCTTTACAGACAAGCCTTACCTTGTTTCTTACCACTTCTCCTTTCTCATTTAGTTTGTTTTGGAATACCCACTTAGTTTGAATCACATTCTTATCTGCTAGTCTTGGGACAAGTTCCCAAGTCTGATTCTTTTCAATTTGCATTAGTTCTTCTTCCATAACCTTTATCCAATACTCATCCTTACATGCTTCAATCACTATTTTGGGTTCAACTGTAGAGAGCAAACATAGATTTATCTATTCTTCAATAGCTTTCCTTCTTGTCAGCATGCCTTTGTTTTTGTCACCAATGATTTGATCTTCAGGGTGATTCTTCTACACATACTTGGGAGTTTTAGGAGTCTTTTCTAGAGCTTCAGGAGTCCTTTTTGGAGCTTCTTCTTCAATATGTACTTCCTTTTCACCAGCATTTTCTTCTTCTCTGCAAGATGATTCATCTGATTCATAGCCATCAACTTCTGAATTCCTTTGTAGATCTTCATCAACTTTGACATTTGCACTCTCAACAATCCTTCTCAATCTCTTGTTGTTGCACTGGTAAGCTTTTCTTTTAGTAGAATACAGAAGGAAGATACCTTCATCAGACCTTGCATCAAAATTTCCTAGATTTTCTTCATCCCTTCTAATATAACATTTGCTTCCAAACACTCTGAAGTACTTAGCAGTCAGAGTCCTTCCATACCATAACTCATAAGGTGTCTGTACTTTTTTCTCTTGCTTGTACTCTATTTAGTAAGTATACAACAATATGAATTGCTTCTCTCCAGTAGACCTCTGGTAGGTTTACTTCTTTTATCATTGTCCTTGCAACTTCTTGAATAGTTCTATTCTTTCTTTCAACCACTCCATTATGTTGAGGAGTCCTGTTGGTGATTGTTTTGATGCAATCATAACAATAAGTTAAAATTCACATATAATGAACTGAAACTATACTTGAAAGATAAGAAGGAATCATTTAAGATTCAATTAATCCCAAGTCTACAATGGTACTATTGGTCAAATTCAGTTGGTCAATGTGAAGCTGTAATGTTCAAGGAGTCTTACGTAGTTTAGAGTTTCTTTGTGGTTTACCGAACTCAAACTATGCAAAAAAAGATCATGAGATATGTAAATACTTTTCATTTCTTTGCATAAAAGTGTTACTGTGCTGCAACTTTTAGATGGTTTCTTGAATTATTGCAGCTTTCTCCTTTATATACTTATGAAAACTATCTACCTTTAACTCTGTTGTGCCTGATTCTTCAAATTTGAGACAACTTCCTTTAGATTTCTACGTTTTCAGCTAAATATTTCAGATAGGTTGGGAAAATTTAGAGAGATCTAATCTACACCTCATTTAAATCTACCAAAGGATCTAATTGTTCTGTTATGCACTATGTAAATCATACAGCAATTTGATCAAATCCACAGTAAAAACCTTAAATGCAAGTTCTGAGCATTTTCACAAACATACATTTAAAATTGCAAGCTCTCAAAGAAAATATTTCAAAACACAAAGAAGAGCAGGAGAACACTCAGAAGATAGATGTAGAACTCTAGATTCTATTGTATTAGAAACAAACAGTCATACATGATTTACAATGTTGGAATGACTCTTAGTTTCATTGATCAAACTACAGAGAACTTACAAGCTTTACAGATACAGTAAGGAAGCCAGACATTCCACGCACACCTTACTGTAGACAAACAGGTGACCTCCTTCTTCTACTTCTAAACTATGCTAAGCTAAAATCCTTGTGTTTTCCTAAAATCCCTGTTGTAGCCCCTGTTGTAAAGTATCACAGTGCAGAGAGGCACAATATAAAGACTTTCTGATTGTCCTCACTACAGCAAAAACCTAACTAAACCCCTGGTTACAACAGTGGATACAGGTGAACTAGTTCTCAAAAATATCTCTGAGCAGTGTCAAATCTGGGTGAAATATTGCCCCTTCTGAGAAGCTCTGGCAGCTCAGCAATAACTTCTATTTGTCTGCTGCAGTAATGTTCTCAGCTGCAACCTTGTCCTCCATTTGAATGGCCTTGACTTCTTCGCACTTGATCTTTATCTTCCTGCTCCTGAGATCGGATTTTCTTCCTCCATGATGTCACTGTGATCAAGTTCCAACTACTTCCTCAACTGCGAGCCTGCAAAACAAGACAAGCAATAAGTATCACATTTATCAAATGAACAGCAGGAAACTAAAATATCTGTTTAAATCAAGGTGACTGTGCAAAAAAATGTGCAAATCGGGTCCAAAATCAGCAGAAACCGCGTTCAAAATGCACACAGATGCTCAAAATATCATGGGTCAACCATTGCTGACCAGAAAAATGCCACGGGTGCCAAAAAAAAGTGTTTAAAAGTCCATCGCTTTCCATTTCCCACCCATCGACGTGATAAATACTATCGGCGAGCCCCAAAATTCCTTGGCTGATGCTCGTTATTTGGCTAATGGCCTTTCTCGTTATTTCCTCCTTGTTTCTTTCCATCGGCGTGATCCACATTATCGGCGTAAGTAAAAACTTCTTTGCCGATCATTATTGTTTGGCCTATGGCCTAGCTTACTCGTTCATCGCTTTCATCGGCGTGAGGCTTACCTATCGGCGAGCCCAAAATTTTCTTCACCGATCGCATTGGTTATGCCAATACCTTATATCGGCGAGAGTGTTGCCGATGTTGCCCCTCTCATGTTCTGCCGGTGTGAGATCTCTTCTTCACCCAGACATTCCCAAACTCCATCGATGGTGTAAGTTATGCCGATGGCATACCATCGGCGAGACCACATGCTTCTGGTTGACCTTTTGAAACTCGGCTGACGCTGAATGTTATGCCGATACCTATATCATCGGCAAGAGACACCCCCTTTCGGCGAAACATTTCCAAATAATGCCGACGGCATTTGTTACACCGATGATAGAAGGCCATCGGTGAGAGACTTCACTTCGGCGGCACATATTCAAACTCTGCCGATCACTTTTGTTTGGCCGATGGCCTCTTCGCCATCTTCCCATCCATCACCGAAGCCTTGAACTTGAACCATTGAACCTTTGAACGTCATTCAATACAGTGGTTCGATGCGGTGGTTCAACGACACATCCCCGCAAGGAAACTGCATGACCCAACATGTTAGAAGAAAAATGAACCCCGCGAACCTTGAACCATTGAACCTTTGAAAGAAAGGTTCAAGCGGATGGTTCAACGCGGCGGTTCATCGATATTTTTCAAAACAATAGTTCACCCCCTTTGAGATATTTTTGGACACATCAAACCATTTGAACCTCGAACCATTGAACCTTTGAAAGAAAGGTTCAATCGGATGGTTCAACGCACAGGTTCAAACCTTTAAAAACATTGCCAATGAATAAATAATGGCGATCAAAGTGTGCCGATGCACTTTTTTCAAACAGACAATTGTGAGATACAGAGTGGAACCCAGACAAAATTCCCTTTAACCCGAAACCACTAAGTATGAATATTTCAAAATTTTAAACGAATGCCAACAAGGAAAAAGGCAAACAACTGACTGTTTATCATGCAAAACCTGATAGTACATTTTACCAAATTGATCATAACTTGCAAAATATGATGAATTTTAAGACGGTTCAAAAAGCAACCCTGGCTCATTTTTCACAAGGAATCCAACCACATCATGCATCGGTACTGAAAAATGCAATTTTCTATATTTTTAACAAGGTTTGCAAATTTGACTCCCTTTTTCCCTTACCACGAAACAGAAAAAACACAAGAAGAAGCAAAAGCAAAGCAATAGCAGGGGTCCTCATTTTGCTAAGGAGAAAAATGGGGCATGTTGTGAACATCACAACAACTAGCAACCAAACAAAACAATTAAATTCAAAGTGTTCAAGAAAACTAGGTGAAATAAATTCATAACTTCCGACTATCCTTCCTGCAAATTACTATTCAGCTTGAGACTTAAGGTATTCAATAAGGGTGCATGAATTTCCATTTTCAGTTTAATTGTGTGCACGTGATTAATTATCCTCATCTTGAAGATCGGTTGAACAAACCAGTGACTGACATTAGCCTACGTAGGTGAGGATATTCCCTCATAGCCGACTAGATAGAGCCTTGCTACCAGCGAGCGTTCATGGCCCCGGCAAGGTTATCGTTACAATTCTCCTAAGTAGAGCCCCACTGCCAGTGAGCGTCTATAGCGCCGGTAGAGTTACTTAGATGGATTAATCTAGATTTTTAGTATAATCTGCTTTATTTATTTATTATTTTTTATATATTTTATATTTTCTGATTTTGAAAGATTTCACAAGATATAGCAATTTGTAACTTCATGAAGCAAGGAGTGGACACTTGCTGAAATTAAGCTGAGAATTGTAATGGTAGCAAGGGTAACCTTAGATTTTTCACTTAATATCTACACTGGTAAGTTCAACAAACCCAAGGATTTTAGGTGTGTCATCGTGAGAAACTTGCTTCGAATTCTCAATCACATTTATTGAATACTAAACTTCAGAAGATAAATAACTCTCTACATTCATGACAGTAACAAGTTATGTGTAAATTGCAAATGATTAACTTGAATATCCTAAATTTTATACTGTTTTGAATGGTTGCTAGTTTGCTCCTTAGTACTCTAAAGTAAAACAAAGATCCCTACTGAGGAGACAATAGACCAACTAGACAAACAGGTTGCACAAGCAACACTGTACAAACTGAAACAAAACAAATAGAAAGAAATAGAAAGGAACTATACAAACAGCTAACCTAAAAAAAGAAAACAGCAAAAGAAGAAAAGAAAACAAAAACAACTACCCTACCAAACTATATACAAGCCTCTACAAGGCAAACAGAAACCCAGGAAAAGACCCAAGAACACCCCTACTTGCATATTTCTTTAGATTGTGCAGGAGTAATAGGGTACTAGTTATGGTTCTCATCCTAGCAAATTTATCTTTGAATTCTGAAAAAAATTCTGGTATTCTAGATTCATTGTGTTTATCAGAATAGCTCTTAACTATGAGCAATTGAGACAGCTCATCAGGTTTATGATTGATCCACATGCATGTCGTATCTCTTGAATTTCCATAATCAAAATAGCATTTATCATTGTTTACTAAGGAAAGGAAAGAGACAACCTGATGTGTTTTTAGCTCTGTGGGACATGCTTGTTCATTGATAGCTGGCTCTTCATTCAACTCTGCATTTTCGTTGCCCAGCTCTATGTCTGGTCCCTTTTCAAGTTGAAAGATGAATGAATCAAGATGTATCATTTCTTCATCTTCATCTATCTTTGTTCCTTCATTCCGGATGTTCAGTTTATCCTCAAATTCAGCAAACCTCTCAATGTTCTCATTAGTTTCCTACACATCAGCACTTAAGTAAGTATCTTCATCATCATAATCTGATATATAGAATTTAATCATTCCTAAATCACTTGAGAGTAAAGGTGCAACAACATCTTTTGATCGATAGGAATACTCCCCTGTTTTATTTTCAAAATACTACTGGGGTGATGTCTGATTCTGCACAGCAGCTCCAAAATCTTCTATATTTTCAATTTTTAAGAATTGGTCATCAACTGACTCACATTTATCATCTAGTGTGGAGTCTGCTTCTATTAACCTGCAACGATCCTGAACTTGGTCATTCAATTTAAAGAACTTAGTCATGGGATTAGGATTTACTTTCTCCTCTCTGACTTCATTAGCTTCTATAGTAGGGATCTCATCAATTTTAGTGCACTTTAATTTTTTCATTTTCCCACATTTCTCCTTTCCATAAAATGACTCAAGGAAAGGCATTTTACTGTCTTTACCAAAAGCATTAGGATCAGCAATAAAAACCTTATCCTGACAAATGGTTTCCTCTCTACAAGATTTAAAAGATTTATACTTGCACTCCCCTTTTCCTGTATTAGGAAGTAGAGACCTACTATCAATCCCACCATAATATGACCTAAGAAAAGATGCTCTGTTATCATTCCCTTCCAGAATTGATTTATCTATTGTATTTTCTAACCACCTATTAGCTCCTAGTGCTATACTAGCTTGTTGCTGCAAAATTCCTTTTTCCTGTCAGTCTTCAGCCCTGAACACATCTGAAAAAATAATTAGTCCTTTCAAATATGAACCTATCCTAGTGAGGAATGTTAAACATTTAAGTTCATTGTGTTCAATAGTCTGGTGTATCCTGCAACAACTGGACAAACCAAAATTAGATAAACTTTGAGAATAAAACTGTTCATTCAAAGCTCCCTGAAATAAAGGACTGTTAACTTGAAAACTGTCCCCATATGAGTCCATTGAAAATGGGACCTTCTTTTCACCCTTTTAGGATTTTGAAATTTTATGAGATCTAACATATCCCAGAACATATCATTTAAACTCAGAAAATTAACCCTAAACCAAATCAGGCCCTCCTTCTAGCGCCAGAAAACTGTTGGTGATTGTTTTGATGCAATCATAACAATAAGTTAAAATTTACATATAATGAATTGAAACTATACTTGAAAGATAAGAAGGAATCATTTAAGATTCAATTAATCCCAAGTCTACAATGGTACTGTTGGTCAAATTCAGTTGGTCAATGTGAAGCTGTAATGTTCAAGGGGCCTTACGTAGTTTAGAGTTTCTTTGTGGTTTACCGGACTCAAACTATGCAAAAAAGAACATGAAATATGCCAATACTTTTCATTTCTTTGCATAAAAGTGTTACTGTGCTGCAAATTTTAGATGGTTTCTTGAATTATTGCAGCTTTCTCCTTTATATACTTATGAAAATTGTCTACCTTTAACTCTGTTGTGCCTGATTCTTCAAATTTGAGACAACTTTCTTTAGATTTCTACATTTTCAGCTAAATATTTCAAATGGGTTGGGAAAAGTTAGAGAGATCTAATCTACACCTCATTTAAATCTACCAAAGGATCTAATTGTTCTGTTATGCACTATGTAAATCATACAGCAATTTGATCAAATCCATAGTAAAAACCTTAAATGCAAGTTCTAAGCATTTTCACAAACATACATTTAAAATTGCAAGCTCTCAAAGAAAATATTTCAAAACACAAAGAAGAGCAGGAGAACACTCAAAAGATAGATGCAGAACTCCATATTCTATTGTATTAGAAACAAACAGTCATACATGATTTACAATGTTGGAATGACTCTTAGTTTCATTGATCAAACTACAGAGAACTTACAAGCTTTACAGATACAGTAAGGAAGCCAAACATTCCACGCACACCTTACTGTAGACAAACAGGCGACCTCCTTCTTCTACTTCTAAACTATGCTAAGATAAAATCCTTGTGTTTTCCTAAAATCCCTATTGTAGCCCCTGTTGTAAAGTATCATAGTGCAGAGAGGCACAATATAAAGACTTTCTAATCGTCCTCACTACAGCAAAAACCTAACTAAACCCTTGGTTCAAACCCCTGGTTACAGCAGTGAATACAGGTGAACCAGTTCTCAAAAATATCTCTGAGCAGTGTCAAATCTAGGTGAAATATTGCCCCTTCTGAGAAGCTCTGGCGGCTCAACAATAACTTTTGTTTGTCTTCTGAAGTAATGTTCTCAGCTGCAACCTTGTCCTCCATTTGAATGGCCTTGACTTCTTCGCACTTGATCTTTATCTTCCTACTCCTGAGATCGGATTTTCTTCCTCCATGATGTCACTGTGATCAAGTTCCAGCTACTTCCTCAACTGCGAGCCTACAAAACAAGACAATCAATAAGTATCACATTTATCAAATGAACAGCAGGAAACTAAAATATCTGTTTAAATCAAGGTGATTGTGCAAAAAAATGTGGAAATCGAGTCCAAAATCAGCAGAAACCGCGTTCAAAATGCACACAGAAGCTCAAAATATCATGGGTCAACCATCGCTGACCAGAAAAATGCCACAGGCGCAAAAAAAAAGTGTTTAAAAGTCCATCGCTTTCCATTTCCTGCCCATCGGCGTGATAAATACTATCGGCGAGCCCCAAAATTCCTTGGCCGATGCTTGTTATTTGGCCGATGGCCTTTCTCGTTATTTCCTCCTTGTTTCTTTCCATCGGTGTGATCCACATTATCGGCATAAGTAAAAACTTCTTTGCCGATCATCGTTGTTTGGCCGATGGCCTAGCTTACTCGTTCATCGCTTTCATCGGCATGAGGCTTGCCTATCGGCGAGCCCAAAATTTTCTTCACTGATCGCATTGGTTATGCCGATACCTTATATTGGCGAGAGTGTTGCCGATGTCGCCCCTCTCATGTTCTGTTAGTGTGAGATCCCTTCTTCACCTGGACATTCCCAAACTCCACCGATGGTGTAAGTTATGCCGATGGTATACCATCAGCAAGACCACATGCTTTCGGGTGACCTTTTGAAACTCGGCTGACGCTGAATGTTATGACGATACCTATATCATCAGCAAGAGACACCCCCTTTCGGCGAAACATTTCCAAATAATGCCGATGGCATTTGTTACACCGATGATAGAAGGCCATCGGTGAGAGACTTCACTTCGGCGGCACATATTCAAACTCCGCCGATCACTTTTGTTTGGCCGATGGCCTCTTCGCCATCTTCCCATCCATCACCGAAGCCTTGAACTTGAACCATTGAACCTTTGAATGTGGTTCAATACGGTGGTTCGATGCGGTGGTTCAACAACACATCCCTGCAAGGAAATTGCATGACCCGACATGTTAGAAGAAAAATGAACCCCGTGAACCTTGAACCATTGAACCTTTGAAAGAAAGGTTCAAGCAGATGGTTCAACGCGGCGGTTCATCGATATTTTTCAAAACAACAGTTCGCCCCCTTTGAGATATTTTTGGACACATCCAACCATTTGAACCCTGAACCATTGAACCTTTGAAAGAAAGGTTCAATCAGATGGTTCAACGCATAGGTTTGAACCTTTAAAAACATTGCCAATGAATAAATAATGGCGATCAAAGTGTGCCGATGCACTTTTTTCAAACAGACAATTGTGAGATACAGAGTGGAACCCAGACAAAATTCCCTTTAACCCGAAACCACTAAGTATGAATATTTCAAAATTTTAAACGAATGCCAACAAGGAAAAAGGCAAACAACTGACTGTTTATCATGCAAAACCTGATAGTACATTTTACCAAATTGATCATAACTTGCAAAATATGATGAATTTTAAGACGGTTCAAAAAGCAACCCTGGCTCATTTTTCATAAGGAATCCAACCACATCATGCATTGGTACTGAAAAATGCAATTTTCTATATTTTTAACAAGGTTTGCAAATTTGACTCCCTTTTTCCCTTACCACCAAACAGAAAAAACACAAGCAGAAGCAAAAGCAAAGCAATAGCAGGGGTCCTCATTTTGCTAAGGAGCAAAATGGGGCGTGTTGTGAACATCACAACAAGTCCTAGGGGCAGATAATTGCTTCTTTATTCCATGATTCTCATAGAACATGTTAAACTGATTAGAAGTGGACTCTCCACCTCTTTCAGACCTCAAACATTTAATTATCATATACATCTCATTCTCAACCATGGCTTTGAATGCTTTGAACTTATCTAGGGCTTCAACTTTTTCTTTAAGAAAAGTAACCCATGTCATCTTAGAATATGCATCAATCAATAGCATGAAATAGCTGTCACCTTGAAAAATCCTTACCTTGGTAGGATCACAAAGATCTGTATGCCCCAATTCCAATAGTCTGTTAGAAGATTGATCCTTGACTTTGAAACTTCTTCTTTCTTTCTTTTCAATCTAACATTCCTTGTAGACAACATTGATGGACTTTGTAATCTTTGGCAGATCTCTCATAGCTTGAGTTGAGCTTATCCTTACCAGGCTATAAAAATTGATGTGATAGAATCTTCTATGCCATAGCCAGCTTTCACTGATCTGAGTCATGAAGAAATAGCCATCACCACCTTTGAGATGATATTCATTTCCATTTGTCCTCTTTCCAATAGCTATCACAGTTCCATAATCTTTTCTAATCTCACAACCACCATCCTAAAACACAAGATTTTAACCTTTTCTATGTACATGTATGTCCAACACTCAATAGGTTATGATTTAAACCCTTAACATAAAGAACATCATCAATATTATGTTTTCCATCGAAACTCATTGTGCCTCTTCCACATATCTAAGCAGCTCTATCATCACCAAATCTAACTAGTCCTCCATCATATTTTTCAAGTTTAACAAACTTGCTTTTATCATTGGTCATATGATTTGAGCATCCACTATCAATGAACCAAAGATTCTTTTCATATGTAGTGTGAAAAACAGATATCATAGTGCTTTTAGCATTAAGACCTACCTCCAGAGCCTTTTTTTCAACACATGTCCCAAAGTTATTAGAAACAATATCATCTCTTAAACCTATGAACAAACATTCATTTTCATAATCAGATTCATCATCAAATATGCTTGCATCTTCTCTAACATGGTAACTTTTCTTAGGCACTTTACTTTTGTTCTCCCTATTCTTTCTCTTCAAAATTTTTTTTGGACATCTTGAAGCATAATGACCTATCTTGCCACAACTGAAACACTTAAAATGAAACTTACCACTATACTTACTGGTACCAACTTCATTCTTCTTGTAAAATTAGCTTCCAAATCATCTGAATCCTCCTGATCTAATTCCACAGTCTTCTCAGATTTTCCAACCTTAAAGGTAGTCTCATTCTTTGTACTACTTGTACCAAATTATCTTATTTCAAAAGCAATTAAGGTGCCAAGCAACTAATCTTTGGTAAACTGATCCAAAATTTGTAGTTCTTCAATAGAAAAAACCTTATGACTGTAATCTTTAGGAAGAGTTCTGAGTACCTTTAATATCACTTCTTTTTCATCCAACTTTCCACCAAGACCTTTGATGCCATTGACAACTTCATCCACTCTCTATAAGTATCTTGTAATGTTTTCATCTTCAGACATCCACATGGTTTCAAACATGAGCTTTAAATTCTACATTTTAGCTTGCTTGACCTTAACATCTCCTTCATGAATACTTTCTAACTTCTTCCAGATTTCATTAGTAGTTTTTAGATCCATAACTTTCACCAATTTAGAATTAGAAAGACCACTTAAAAGAGCATACCTTGCTTTGCCGTTGATTTCATAGGCTCTGACCTCATTTGTAGTGCTTGGACTATTCTCAGGTATTGTATATGTGTTCATTGTAGACTTCTAGATGTTGTATCCGAGAGAAATTAGATAACCTTCCATCCTTATTTTCTAGAAGGCATAGTCAGATCTATCAAACTAGGCATCATCCTTCTTGTGCACTATCCCAGATCTACCTCAAGAGGTTAAGCTCTCTTCCAAGGAATTTATCTCTAATATTAATTGTTGAATGCATAAGACAACTGAGAGGGGGGTGAATTAGTTGTATCTTATAATTTCAAAATCCTCATACACACTTAGATCCACATTAATTCAATTAACCCTTAAGATTGTTATGATGATTAAGCATGAAAAGAAAATAATATAAACTAAATCATAACTGCACCATGCACAAGACAACACCAAATGTTACGTGGAAAACCCAAGAAAAGAAAACCACGGTGAGGATTAGCTCACAATATAACGTAGTAACAACACTGAATTACAAAAGGCTCACTGCCCAAGGACTCACTGTTCTGAAAGAAAGATAAAGAAGAGATGGTTCACTGCTAGAGATGAACTGTTATAATTTCATCTAACATATGCAAGGAGTATAGTTCCAATGAAGCTCAATATTCACCACAACATCAAGGTCATCTTCACAACATCACTGAGGAATAATAGACACCTTCTGCTCACTGCATCCAATAGTCTAACACATGAAGGCTTGTACTGCACCACACATTTGACCACTCTGTTATTCACATCGCATCCATCATGCGTGCACCCAATCACAACCCCTTAACACTCATTTATACTATCTTCAACCTTGAGAACATTCTCCAAGGTCAGAAAATCACTTTAACCTAGAAGATTCAAATTAGGTTTGGACCTAAACATTCCTGTGGTGGAAAGAAATGAAGACGGACCGCAACACACCTTAGCTTGGACCTAAATTCATCCAAGCATACTACTCCACACTTTCACAATCACCAAAGCAGCTCCGCAATTAGTGTAAACACCTAAGGTTGGCCAAACTTGTGTTAACACCATGATCTTTTAAGTACACACTTCATCAAACCCAAAGATGACTTCTGGTCCACAGCAAGGTTTCAACACAATCTAGAGTATTCTACAAACATCTTGAAACTTCTTGAAATCCAACAAATTCCTCCGCCATAACTTTCACCTACCGCACAACCTCATCCTGTTTACTCAGCAAACTCAAATTTCTTTGTCATACACTGTAACTCAATAAGTCCTATTCCGGAGCACTAAATCATGAACAACCTTGATTGGAGAAAGATAGGAGCCTTATAAGTACATGTCTAGAACCACAAGACCAAAAGCCACTTTGTGGAGAAATGCAGAGCAAAGACATTTCTCTCAGACACCTTTGTAAACCTCTGAAACACAGTCCACATACTAGTGAAAACAACTTTCTCTGCACAATGAACCATAGCACCAAATTTAGACTATAACATCTCTGAACATCTCTTAACAACTTATCCAAACCACAAATATAGATCTTCAATATAGGGGAAATGTGGAGCAAAACCACCTCACTACACTGTTTCCTCTATTAATCAAATTTTTTGAAAAAGCACTTGGAGCCCAACCATCAAAAACATATTCCTAACACCTTCAGCACTTCTTCATGGAAAACAAATTATCTTCAATCAAAGCAACTCAATCAAACAACAACAACCTTATCGGTAGACACAATTGACAACAATGATAACATAAGCATGTTAACATCAATAACAACACCGATTGCACATACTTGCAATAGTTAGAGAATGGAATCCAAATCTTTTCCAATTACATTTCCAAAGGGGAAAATCTTGAAATGACATGCAATGAGTCATTATATGAGTCCATGAGATGTTAGAAGGAATCCTCATGATCCCCCAAGACATGTTGTAATTCCTAGAATGGATACATGTCAACAAACAAACATGGAATGCTAGTGTGGTGCATTGACGTCTATGCAGAGTACTTGGGTCTAGGTAAAAGTAGCTCCTGTTCATACAAGGCACCTTAAGACCATGTAAACACTTAAGCATTATAATGAATATTTAAGAAGAGAAGAAGAAATAGACCAAAATCATAGAAACTTAGCCTATTATGTAGAGAGAAGGTGCAAATGCCAAAACAATTACTAAATGTAGCATGAAATTGCAAGGGTATGCAATTTTCTACGTCACAACTAGAAAGTTATAACAACCAATAAATATAAGAACATAAACAAACAATAAAATACCAACTTTGACAACTTTAAGATAGAAACTTATGGTGATTTTTTTCATTAGAAGTTGTTAGAATATTGTTAAAAGCATTAGTTCTCATGAAAATTAATAAATTTATCAACCAGATATATTCCACATGTTTTTGATTACAACAGGTAGCAAAAACAAGGGGCCAAACCCTAAACAGAGATTACATAAGAAAAAGCATAGGCTCAGGAAACAAAAAGAGCCTTGAACCAAAACCTAGGAAACACCAGCTTACAAATGGCAAATAGTAAGCAACAACAAAAAACCAGCAAATAGACAGCAGAAGGCACACTAGGACATAGAGTCCTCCCAGTCTTTAGCAAGAACTTCAAAAACTTTGTCCAGCTCCTGAGTTCTGTCATTGTCGGCCCCTTGGGAGAAAAGTTGAATATCTTGCAAAAGGGTTAAGTTGATCATGGAAGACCTACACAACATGTAGGTAATGAACTTATAAAGAGTAGACAACTTGAGTTGCAGAGCCACCATCTTGTCCTTTAACTAAGTCACTTCAGCAAAAAGAGAGTTACTGTCCCTACCCTCATTCACATTGCCATCCTCAGCAGTAGCCCTGACATCATCATCTTGAATCTCTTCAGAGACAGACTAACTGTCTGCTTCCACCTCTTCAGCACCGGTAGAATTTTGCTAATTCATGTTCCCCTCTCCTTCGCCAGTATCATACTGGGCCTCCACAGGGCTCTGATGGTCAAACTCATCTTTATCACTACCAGTACCAATCACATTATCAGGGCTGTTCTTGTAATCATTCTGTAGAGATTCATGGCCATCAAACTGCTCCCTAGAAACAGGATTCTCCATGCAAATTTCCTTCAAATCATCACTATCAGCCTCCTCACTGTGAGAAGAAGCCTCAGAGTTACTTTCTGAGTAGTCTATAAGTTTAACCTTGGGGGCTAGCTTCCCAGCAATTCTGGTAGAGTGTCTGACACCAGAGGATATGCTTTTCCCTTTGCCCTTTCTTGCCTTTTTAGCAAGATTCTCAGCAGACATGTTTTTACCTTTAGGGGTCTCATGACTATCTTTGAGGGAGCTAAGAATAGCCGCTTCCTCAGCCAGCTCAGAGAGGCGATGAAGCTGCTTCCTAGGCTTAACAGAGTCCTTCATCTTAGGGGTAGAGGTAGACCCAGGAGTGGGGGTATTAGTTTCCACAGAGGCGAAGTCGGGCCATCATGACTATTTTTCACAGGAGTGTGTAGGGAATCACATTTGATAGAAGCCGATGGAGTATTAGGGGAGGGTTCCATAGTCGGGTGATGGAGAGTGGCAGGGGGCATCAAGGCCAAGTGAAACTGGTAAAGTCTATGTATGAGGCCTTGGTGAAGGGGCACATGCTTCTCCAACGGCTTAGAGGTTAAATTCTTATGAACCATTTTAACCGAGTGTTCTATAGAAGAAAGTAGGTAGTAAGGGAAACAAATAGCCAAGTTTTTGCAAAAATGATTGAGCAGGGGAAGATGGTAGTAATAGAACCTGGCATAATGGCCTTCCAAGGTGAAGTACTTCATGATTAAAAAGCACATGTCTGCCCATGGCTGAGGAAGCTTCACCCTTTCGAACCCTCCCTAGTAGGGTACCAGCTCTTTGCCATCACCCAAGAAAAGCTTTTAATTCTACACGTCAGAAACCCTCATTTTTCTCAGCAACTTAATGCCTTTAAGGGATAAACCCGTCGCCTTAGCTATACTTTTCTCTGAGATCTCAAAGCTGACACTGCCAATGGTGACCCGTCTGTCAACCCACGAAGAAGCACATTGGATGGATAACGACTCATCATGCCCGTTAAGGCATTCTAGGAATGGAATTATGCCCCCCCTCCTTGCAGTAATGCCAGACAATGGCATTTTCTTTGAATTCATTGTAGGTGTTTGGTTCAGTGTGAATTCTTTCACCACCCATAATGATAGCCCACGCCGCAATACCCAGCAGGAGAAGACAAATAAATTGTAGAATACCCTTCAGAGGAATCCACCAAGCGGTATTCATGTGAACAAAAACTAGCCGATGCCCATCATGATACTTTAAGTTCCAAAACGCAACCCAAATAATGAGTATTAAGTTCGCATGAAGGGAGTACAGACACCGCTGCCAATTCACATGGGGATCGTGCATAAGCCTAGATAGGGTGGAAAAACACGCCACCTCATCACTCGACACTTCAGTAGACATCATGTAATAATAGAATTCTTCTCTTTATGAATAAGCATTCCAATGTGACCAGGAATGTTGCTAATTTGGCGCCAAACCTGCCAGATTTGAAATTCCTGACCAAAGTTGGCAAGACCATCAGCAACCGAGTTACCTTCCCTATAAGTATGGGAGAAAGTGACATTCAGGATGTCATGGAGAATGGTTTGTATATCATATATAATGTCACTCAGCTTCCACCCACAAGTAGAGAGACCGGTAACCGCATCCAGAATGATTTTAGAATCACCTTGTATGTGGAGATGGCTAATCCACAAAGAGATCACCACTTTGAGACCCCAGAGGAGGGCCATTGTAATGAAACAACTTGCACAATATCTGAATATAATAGTAAATATGCTGCAAATACTTGATAATAATATGCCAATTCGAGGGGGCAACCTCCTAATCCACTTCGAGGGGGATACCTCCAATAGTCTTCAATGAGAACACAATACACAATATGATATGAAATGAGACTCACTACCTCCTATATATACCTATTTATGCCTAGGATATCACCCAGGCCGACTTAGATAGACCTATAGAAGCCTTAGGCTGACCTAAACAACTAAATAACAATATAATAATGATAATATGACTTAATTAGGAGTTAAGATAGCCACAAGCTGACTATTCATAACCCTATGTACACCAATATTAAGGGCGTAGCATGCCCCCCCTCTTCAAA
Source organism: Cunninghamia lanceolata (assembly GCA_027924645.1). Classification (NCBI taxonomy): domain Eukaryota; kingdom Viridiplantae; phylum Streptophyta; class Pinopsida; order Cupressales; family Cupressaceae; genus Cunninghamia; species Cunninghamia lanceolata. The sequence continues at coordinate 7,085,609 of BSBN01000686.1, read as the reverse complement.
GAAGAATTGTCCTCAATGCTAACCAAGTGTGGATTCTTTTGAAAGAACTCCTCATCCTCTCATGTGGCCTCTTCAACTAGTAAATTCTTCCATTGGATGAGATACTAAGTGAGGGTTCTATTCCTCAGCTTCTTGGTGCGAGTTTGAAGAATGCCCTCTAGTTCCAAAAATATTCTTCCTTCTTCATCGAGTTCTGGTAGTACTGTTTGAGTAGGAATATTCTGCCTAATTACCTTCTTCAAACAAGAAACATGAAAAACTGGATGTATCTTTGTTGTTGGTGGCAACTCTAGCTTGTAGGCAACACTACCAATCTTTTGCATGATTTGGTATGGCCCATAATATCTTGGAGACAACTTATTATTCTTTTTGTGTTGCTTCATTGAGATTTGTTTATAAGGTTGCAATCTCAAGAAGACCCAATCCCCAACTTCAAAATTTCTTTCACTACGATGTTGGTCCGCTTGTTGTTTCATTCGATTTTGTGCCATAGCTAAATTCTCCTTGAGTCCTGAAAGTACCTGTTGTTGATGATGCAAGTGGTCCTCTACTGCCTGAACTCTTGGTGACACCTTTAATGATGATGTGATGGAAGGAGGATGATATCCATAAAGTGCCAAAAATGGAGACATTTTTGATGAGCTATGAAAAGAAGTGTTATACCACCATTCTGCCAGTGGTAGCCAATCTACCCATTGAGATTGCTTTTCTGAAGTGAAACAATGTAGGTATCCTTCCAAACATTTATTAACAACCTCAGTTTGCCCATCTGATTGAGGATGGTATGAAGAACTATGAGCCAATTGAGTACCCAAACATGAGAATAAATCTTTCCAAAAGTGACTAGTAAAGATAGGATCATGATCACTGACAATAACCTTAGGTGTACCATGTAGCTTTTGGATATTCTCCAAGAAAACTTTTGCCACTGCACTTGCTATAAAAGGATGTGATAATGCAATGAAATGTGCATATTTAGTGAGTTGATCAACTACTACCATGATGACATTATGACCTTTAGATTTGGGAAGCCCTGTGATGAAGTCCATGGATACCTCTTCCCAATGCTGGCTAGGAATAGATAAGGGCTACAAGAGACCTGGTGTCTTAATTGTCTCCCCCTTATTTCTTTGACAAACCAAACATTCAGCCACAAATTTTTGAACATCACCTTTTAACCCTTCCCAAAAAAAATCTTGCTTGACCCGATGATATGTCTTCAAAAATCCTGAATGACCACCAACTGGGGACTCATGTAGCTCTGTGAGAATCTTGTGTTTAAGAGTGGAATTCTTGCAAAGATACAAACACTCTTTATACCAAAGAATATCTCCCTTCAAACAAAACTTATCTGAACTACTAGGATCACTTTTTAATTGTTGGATGAGATTACTTGTTGCAACATCATTTTGCCATTCTGCTTTGGCTTCTTCCACCCAATTTGCTTGTAATATTGAAAGGGCACACAATAAGGCTTCATCTTTCTCATCCTTCCTAGAAAGTGCATCAGCCACAATATTTTCCTTCCCTTTCTTATATACAATCTCAAAGTCATATCCCAACATCTTAGTGACCCATTTTTGTTGCTCTTCAGAGGATAGTCTTTGTTCCAAAAAATATTTTAGGCTATCATGATCTGTCTTAACCTTGAAGTGTCGACCCATTAAATAAGGCCTCCATTGTTTAACTGCGTGAAGGATTGCTAGCATTTCCTTCTCATAAATAGGTTTGAGCTGATTTTTACCCTTTAATTGACGACTCTCAAAAGCAATTGGTCAACCTTCTTGCATGAGAACTGCTCCTATCCCATTTCCAGAAGCATCACATTCCACAATGAATTCCTTGGTGAAGTCCGGAGTGGCAAGCACTGGAGTTGTACACATAGCCTCCTTCAATTGCTCAAATGCTACATTAGCAAACTCATTCCAATGAAAAGAATCCTTCTTCAAGAGAGTGGTGAGGGGTGCTGCTATACGACCATAATTATTCACAAATCTTCTATAGTACCCTGTCAATCCCAAGAAACCCCTCAGTTTCTTAATGGTTTTTGGAATAGGCCATTCCATGATAGCCTTAATTTTGTTAGGGTCCACCTTTACTCCTTCATGTGAAACTATGTGTCCCAAATACTCCACCTCCTTAAGACCAAAAGCACACTTGGATGGCTTAGCATAGAGTTGATGATCTTTGAGTAATTGTAATGCTTGATCTACATGCTAGAAATGTTCTTCCCAAGTCTTGCTATAAATCAATATATCATCAAAGAACACTAACACAAACTTTCTCAAGAACTTCTTAAAAATGGAATTCACCAACCTTTGGAATGTAGATGGTGCATTGGTAAGGCCGAATGGCATCACCAAAAATTCATAATGACCCTCATGAGTTCGGAATGCTGTCTTACAAATATCTTCCTCCTTAATCCGAATTTGGTGATAACTAGATCTAATATCTAACTTGGTAAAATACATAGCTCCATTCAATTCATCTAGCAAATCATCAATGACTGGAATAGGAAACTTATCTTTAATGGTGTACATGTTGAGCACTCTATAATCTAGACACATGTGCCAAGTTTCATCCTTCTTACGCACCATCACCACAGGCGAGGAGTAAGCACTTTGGCTATGCCTGATAATTGCTGCCTCTAGCATCTCCTCAACAATTTTTTCTATCTCACTCTTTTGTATGTGTGGGTACCTATAAGGCCTGATGTTTGGTGGTTCGCTCCCTGGAACTAGTTGTATGGCATGGTCATGATCCCTCTTAGGAGGAAGTCCTTTAGGCATATCTCCAAGAACCACTGAGTGACGATCAATTATTGCTTGTAAATCTGGATGAGTAGGAGCATTAGATTGAGAGACTTCTAATAAACATAGCTGGGCCACAAATCCATCTGCTCCTTTCTTAAGCAACTTTTGCATTTGATGAGAGCTTACCATCTGTGGGGATTTTACCTTCAACCCCCTTAGCTCCACTATCTTTCCTTCTGATTGAAATCTTAGGAATAGTCCTTGGAAGTTCGTCTCAATTGTTCCCAATGTAGTAAGCCATTGTACTCCCAAAACAATATCTACTGCACCCATGGATATTGCATACATTGGGGTATCAAGTTGATAATCTCCCATGGATAATTTAATGCTATGACACTTCCCCGAACAACTAACTATACCCCCATCTGCAATCAAAACCTGAAACTCTGGGGCTAGATATATAAAACAATTTAGACGAGTTGCCAACTTTTTGTTGATGAAATTATGAGTACTACCTGAGTCGATCAACACTGTTACTTTCTGCTTCTTTAAAAACCCACTACCTTGAGAGTTTGTGGTGCACTGAAACCTGAGAGTGCATGACAAGAAATGATTAGCTAAGAATCATGTGATTCCTCACTTGACTCCCTATCCTCCTCTAATATGGGTTCCTCCTCTTCTTCCTCACTTGGACCTTCAATATAGAACAATTTCTTTTCACTACATTTATGTTGCTATCACAATTGAAACACAACCCTTTTGCTCTTTTCTCCTCAATTTGCTGTGGAGTCAACCTAGTAGGTTGAGGAAGAGAAGGTGTTGAATATCCTTTCTCTCTTGTCATATTAGCCCCTTGCTTTCTAGGAATCAAATATTTCTTCTCTACCCTGCGTGCCAAGATAAAAGACTCATTTACTGAGCTAGGACTAAACATACGTACCTCATGTTGAATGTAATCCTTGAGACCACCCAAGAATAAATCATTCAAGTTCTCCTCTGTAATTGTATCCACTCTTAATGATAGATTTTGGAATTTTTGAATATAATCCTTAACTGATCTTGTTTGTTGAAGTTTAGCAAGCTGGCTGAAGAAGTTGTCTGTCACACTATTGCTATATTGTGCTTGGAGTTCTTTTGTAAAAATTGACCATGATACGGTGAGACCCTTTTTTCTCTGATGAGTACAAAGCCAATGATACCAAATGAATTGATCTAGTTCTAGATATAGGGAAGCCATCGTGACCTTTTGTCCATATGGGATTTGATGTACTTCAAAAAAATTCTCCATTTGGTTAATCCATGTTAGAGGATCCTTACCATCGAACTTGCGCATATCCACCTTAGGAAAGAAATTCCTAGATCCCATAGGAGTATTAAAATTTGTGTCATTATTAGCTGACTTGAAGGTTTCACCTTGGTTGCTTGAGAACTCCTTTCTTGGTTCATTCATATAGGCGTTGAACATGCTTCGTAGATCTGATATATCTCCTCTTAGGTTACACATATCCTTCTTAATTGAGGACACATCTTCTTTGACCTTACTCATTTCCTCATTGGGATTACTATCCTCTATTATTTCCTCATCCTTATCAGAGGATTTCCCCGGTGTGGCAGCATTCTTTTTGCCTCTTGTTGCAGGCCCCGTCATGATGGAAACCAATATTTTTGAAATAAATCACACAAATGGAATGTTAATTTTCTGAAATTTTTACTGTAACTTACTAAGGCCAAGATACCACTTACCCAGAAAAAAATCCAAAAACTTAGCAAATTTGCTGCCTTGAGAGCGAATTTGTTGGAAACCCTAATTTTGCAATAACTCGCATATTTTTTCTTCAATTCCTCTAAAATCGGGACTGTGTCTTCTTTAATATGGTCTTCAAAAACCCTTTAAAAATCTTTAAAAAATTCACTAAAATCTGAAAGTTATGCTCTTCCCAAAATCACCTCCAATGTTGAGAAAAAACCTTGCCTCTACAGTGCCAAGATCATGCTCTGATACCTCTTGTAATGAAACAAATTACACAATATCTGAATATAATAGTAAATATGTTGCAAATAATTGATAATAATATGCCACTTCGAGGGGGAAACCTCCTAATCCACTTCGAGGGGGATACCTCCAATAGTCTTCAATGAGAACACAATACACAATATGATATGAAATGAGACTCACTACCTCCTATATATACCTATTTATGCCTAGGATATCACCCAGGCCGACTTAGATAGACCTATAGAAGCCTTAGGCCAACCTACACAACTAAATAACAATATAATAATGATAATATGACTTAATTAGGAGTTAAGATAGCCACAAGCCGACTATTCATAACCCTATGTACACCAATATTAAGGGCGTAGCAGCCATTGCCTCAGTAGTGTTGTTAGAATGCTTTCCAAGTCCTCCGGCATAAGCCGCAACAAGATCACCATGTTCATCCCTTATTATACCTCCTCCGTTGGCACATCCATCAACTTTAGTAGCACCATCAAAATTAAGTTTCAACCACCCCAGCTCAGGCAGGGCCCAAATAGTATTAAGTCTTTTCTGAAGTTTTGTATCATCAAAAGCTAGGATTTGGTTCAGCAAACCCCAGTTAGAAGCCACCCAAGATTCCTATTTGGTCAAAGGTTGATCTACAGGTTTAATGTTAGCATTAGAAACATTTTCAACAATAGCCTTAAATAAAGAGATCCAAACCTGCATCGGAGACCTATGAGTGTCCTGAAAAATCCTATTGTTTCTTTCTTTCCACAGGGCCCACCCAAGTGAAGGAAGGGTCTGCTTCCACAATTCCCACAACCAAGGGTGTTTAAGGGGAACATTCCAACTAGCGATACAATCATGAATCTCTCTGTTAAAAACCCATTGTATACCAAATTTTTCTAGAATTCTGCTCCAAACTTCACGAGCATAATCACAATGAATGAGGAGATGTGCCACAGTTTCTTCTTGATTGCAGCAAAGAACACATCTATTGACAAGCTGCAACCCTCTACGTTGGAGGTTATCCTAAGTCAAAATTTTATTATGGGTGGCAGTCCACCAAAAGAAGTTAATTTTAGGAAGACTTTTACAATTCCAGACTTTCTCCCATATCTCATCTTTGTTGACATCCTCCACCAGCAGAAGGTAAGCAGATTTTACCGAGAACCTCCCTTTTTTGTTAGCATACCACATGAGTTCATCCTTCCGAGGGAATAAAGGAAGTCTGATATCCATCAGTAATTGTTGAACCATATTCAGTTTCTGATGAAACTCAAGGTTATTCATGGTGCATTGTAACAGATTCTTCCACCTTTTAAGCCCATGGTCTTGGGTAGGGTAATTACTAACTTTAGAGCCAAAAAATTGCTTGGCCAAGGCAACAATATCTTTATTATCAATTTGGACTGAGAGAGCCTGATTACTTAACCAGGGGTCTTCCCAGAAGTTGATGAGAGAACTGTCCCCTAATTTCCATCTCATTCCTTTTCTAATGATGCTCCTAGTTTTAAGCATTTTATTCCAAATGGCAGAACCTGGCAGAATACCTTCTTGTAGAAGTACCGAGTAGCTATCAGAATCTTTGAGATATTTAGCCTTCATTATATCTCCCCAATCTTTATTTTTGTTGATGAAGTTCCACATTACCTTGGACAGCAGAGCTTTATTCATGCTTTGGACAGTCCTGATGTTAAGACCCCCATGAGATTTAGGACAGCAGACTTGCTCCCACTTGACCAAAGAAATCCTTTTCTTTTCCTCCATTCCAGTCCATAAAAAAGTCCTTTGTATCTATTCCAATTTTTCAGCTAGGTATCTAGGCATCTTAAAAAGAGATAGAAAGTACGTGGGAATGCCTTGAAGGGGAGCTCGTAAAGGTTGAAGTTTCCCAGCATTACTGAGAAGTTTGCCTTTCCAACCCATGAGCTTTCTCTGAGTTCTTTCAATAATGCTGTGCCAAAAGGTAGGAGTGACATCTTTAACAGTGAGGGGTAGGCCCAAATAAATAGAAGGGAGATTAACAGCAGCACAACCAAGAATCTTAACAATTTTTCTTTGAAGATCATCAGGAGTATTGAAGAAAAAAACATTGCTCTTCTAAAAATTTATATGTTGCCCAGAAGCCTTAACATACTCATTAAGTAACCTTTTCCAAGCAGAAGCCTCCACCACGGAAGAAATGCCAAATAGAATAGTATCATCCACAAACTATTGGATCATCAAAGGAGTAAGGGAGGTGGCAGGTTTAATCCCAATGATAACTTTAGAAGAGACTTTGTTTAAAAATGATCTACCCAGCTCCTCAACAATCATAATAAAAAGGTAGGGAGAGAGAGGGTCTCCCTGTCGAATCCCCCTAGAAGGGGAGAAAAACCCTCTTGGGATACCATTCACAAGAACCGAATATTTTGTAGTAGTAACAACTTCCTTGACAAGAATGAGGAGTTTATCATTAAAACCAAATTTGTAAAGAATTTTGAATAGAAACTGCCAATAAACCCAGTCGTAAGCTTTAGAGATGTTGAGTTTGAGAGCCATGCTAGGTATCTAACTTTTTTCCATGGAATGAATAGTCTCATGAGTAGCAAGAACAACATCCAAAATTTGCCTGCCTGGGACAAAACCTTTTTACGTAGGAGAAATGATCTTATCTAGATAAGGTTGCAATTTGAAAACCAACAACTTAGTGCATATTTTATAAAAGGTGTTACATAGGCTTATAGGCTGGAAATCCTTGAACATATCAGGGTTGAGTTTTTTAGGAATCAAAGCAATATAGGTGTTATTAAATTGTCTAAGGAGCTTACCAGTCCTGAAAAAGTCTTTAACAGCAGTAGTGACATCAAACCCAATGATTTCCCAGAATTCTTGAAAAAACACAGGAGGAAATCCATCGGGACCAGGAGCTTTATAAGGGCCCATAGAAAAGACAACAGCCTTGACTTCTTCCTCAGTAACAATTTTCAAAATGTCAGCATTATCTTCCACAGTCAAAACATAAGGTATCTCTTCTAACAGCTAAGAAACAAACAACGAATTGTCAGCAATTGGCCCAGACTCTGACAGCAGGTTGTGAAAGAACCTAACAACATTATCTCCAATCTCCTCATCTTCAGTAATAAGACTACCATCTTCCAATTTAATAGAAGATAAAGTGTTGGATTTTCTATGTTTAAGGGTGGATTTATGAAAGAAGGCCATTTTCCGACCCCCTTCTTTGAGCCATTGGATGCAGGACTTTTGTTTCCAAAAAATTTCTTCCTTGTACATGATATCCTTCCAATCCTTAATGAGGTTGTCTTTAGAAGTAGCCAAAGACTCAGACCTATCCCCCTAGGCAATCCTAAGTTGTATGCCCTCAAGATTATCAGAGATGAACTTCTTCTTAGAAAAAATATTACCAAAGCTATACATGTTCCAGCCATAAACTTGATGTCTGATGTGGAGGAGTTTCTTGTGAAGAAAGAACATAGGAGTGCCTACCACCTTGATCTGCCACTAGCCAGATAGGAGATTTCTGAAGTCAGGGTGCTTGATCCACATTGCTTCAAATCTAAAAGGAAAAGGTCCTTTTCTTCTATCATCAGCCCACTCCAAAACAATGGGGTTATGATTTGAAACTATTTTGGGGAGTGCTCTAAGAGAGAGAGAGAAGTTTAGGGGCCAATTATTAGATGGTAAAACCTTGTCCAGTTTGACTTGAATTAGATGTTCCCCATTCCTTCTATTGGTCCATGTGAATTGTTGATTAGTCAAATCAATATCCACAAGTCCACAGGTGTTGATGAAGTCTACCAAATCCATCATACTATCCGAGTAATCCACAATACCTCCAAATTTCTCAGAAGGGTATAAAGGGGTATTAAAATCCCCATCCAACATCCAGTGTGAGGCTATATGTGAAACAAGTTTCTCGGAAAGATCCTCCTAGAGGTTCTTCCTCAAAACATGGGTATTAGGGGCATACACATTGATGAGGCACCAACTGAAAGAAGGCAAAGAGAAATCAATAGCTAAACAATTCTTATTAAGGTGAACAAGAAAACCTTTAATCTTTGAAGCATTCCACATAGTGACAATGCCACCAGAGGCTCCAATCACCGGGCTTACGAAGTAGGAAGCATTGGGCCAGATATTGTTAGCAACAGTCTTGAAATTATCCTCTGTCATTTTGACTTCTTGGAGCAGCAAAATGTCTACTTTATAATCCAAAATACAATTTCTAACCTCGAACTCTTTTGAGGGGTTATTGAGTCCCCTCATATTCCAAGAGAAAATCTTCATTTAAAAATCTTCCTGGAGTGAGTCTCCAGAGTTTTCTGCTGTCCATTGGCAATCTCCCGCATTGCCTCTCTTTGTCTGGTTTCCCTTAGGGAGGGCCTGCCCTTTGCTCGATCTATTCCAACATCAGTTGTCTTTTTAGGTTTCCTACCTCTTTTCTTCTGAGATGTCCATTCCTCTTGGTCACTTAACGAAGCACTCGTGCTTGCTCCAGGTGAACTCACTATGGATAAAGCTTTCTACCTAGGGGATGAAATCCCTTTTAAAGAATTCTGGCCCAGCTTAACAGGGGAAAGATGATCCAGGCTCTGAGAAGGGGGGGCATATTTTCTTTGACAGAAAATTTCCTATCAATCAGAGGAGGGGCTTCCTGAGCAACTACAGAGTCCTTTTGGATCTGAAATACATTATCCACTTCTTGCGTCAAGGGGATCTTGTCCTTCACCGGACTAACCTCCTTCTGTATCAATTCCTCTTCCAACTTAGTAGCTGAAATATCCAGGTGTTGGGTCTCTTTTACCATTTCCAAAATCTCTCCTTCTTCTAATAAAGGGGCTATCTCAGAATCCACTGTCCTAAAGGTGGGTGTGGGTTTTGGCATCCCAACTTGAGGAATAAGATCATTATCCACCACTGTCTCATTATCTATAGGCTTGATTGAGCATTCCTCTGTCAACTTGTTTTTACCTTTATCCCTAACTTCCTCAGCTCTCTTGAACTTACAATGGGAAATAAGGTGCCCCTTCCTCTTGCAAAACTGATAAAAAAGAGTAGAGTTCTCATAAGAAATGGGCTGGGTCCATATTCCAAACTTGGATGTAATCTCAATGGAGGAGGGTAGAGTTTTATTAATTTCCACATTCACACAGAATCTCACGTAAACAAAACAAGACTTGGTACTGGTAGGATTGTCTAAGGTGAAAAAATGCCCAAAGGAATTACCGATAGATTTAAAAATAGACTCGTCCCAAAACTCAAGGGGGAAACTAGGTAATCTTACCTAAATAGGGGCGCAGCGGTTGAGATCTGCAACTGGGTCCAAGCCAGGTTTCCAGCAGAAAACAGAGAGAGAATGAGAACTATATAGCCAAGGCCCTCTAGATAGAACGGACAGCATGTCCTCCTTGCTCGTGAATCTGAACAAGAACATCCTGCGCACCATTGCCATTGCCGAAACATTGCCTTTAAGATGCCATCGGGTGGAAATCCATTTTCGCACCATCTCAATGCTCGGGCGAAGGGAAAAAAACTTACCCACTAGGGTAAGATCCATTGAGGAGACAATCCTGTTCGTGAGATTATTAGGGATGAACCCTCTGTTGATTCCTTAAGCTGACAGTCCGTTGTCTATGCGTTGGTAGAATGAGAAGCAACATTGCCCGTTAGGGCATTTTTCTAGTTGGGCTGTTGAACAGCACCCTGAACGGGTGGGGGTTCTGAGGTACTGCCATCGGCAGCACCCTCCATGCTCAAACAGTACAAAACACCCAGCACAAAGAAAAACGAGAAACCCTAAACCCTAGCAGACCCGCGATAGAGATATATTCCACATGTTAAGATATACATGTCTTCTTCTATTTTCCCCATTTCAAATAATAACCATAGTATGCCTAATTAAGTGGTGTTTAAGGTGAAATTTGATGCAAGAGGATTTGTTAGTGTTTAGGGTTAATTTGTATGAATCCTCCTTTTACCTCAAACATTCAAGGACTTCAACTGAGCAGGAAGTGTACTATCAGGCTTTCAGTCACTTGGAATGTAGGGAAAATTGGAATTATGTGATTTAATGGTTCAATTAAGCCTGATTATGCTCAAAACCCTAATTATACAAATTCGAAAGAAAACAGACAAATCACAGAAAATGCTCGCACACATAGATACCAAATGACAATCAAATGCATACCAGATCTTGAAGTTTGGAAAGAAGAATAGTTAGGGACTAATGAGTGGGCACCCTAGTCCAGTGCCACAGTTTCTTTGTGGAATCCTGATCTCCTTCCAACACTGATCCACATTGTATCTTCTATTTCTAGGAATTCAATTGCAGTGGACACTAGGACTAGCACCCGAGTCTAGGGAAAGCTCCAGTGTCCAACTTCTTTCTAGATCCCAAATCCTTGATGCTTGCTAACCTTCCTTGCAACTCCACTTCTTCCAGATGCAACACTTGTAACCTACAATTACAAGGAGTGGGTTGGGGGTTGTAGTGTTTAGAGGCTTGCCTCAGTCAAGCCCTAGAGAGACATTCAAGTCTTCCAAACATCGTTGTTAGATGAAGAGTGCATATCTCTATAGGATAGAGGCAAAATCTAAATGATAAATGATAGAAAACATAGTTGATATCACCTTGTAGTGAATATCTCATGGAAGGAAGAAGCTCTTCATGCCATGAGGAGATGGATGCCAAATCTACAAATACAAACATAAGAACAACACAAATTCTTCTCTACAACACACAATGAATGCCTTAAATCACTTTCACATAAGCCACAAGTTCGCAATATCCATCTAGTTTACAAATGAATGCCTAAACATGCTTATATATGCAATTACAAACACTCTTGCTAAGAATTTTGTAATTGAAACTTACCGTGTCGGCATAGGACCTAGATAATAGTCATAAACTGACATTTTGAAATTAGGCCTGACCTAAAATAGGGAAGGACTAGGGTGTGGGCACCCAAGTCCTCCACCCCTATTTCAAGTAGGGATCATGTCAAGTGTACCCCCTAGGTCCCATTTACCACGAAACTTCAAGGGTTTTCAAATCGAGATGTCAAATTATCATGAAAGATGCTCTAAATGCATAAACACGACCCGAGAGATAAACCTTAAGAGGGAAAAGCAACCCAGAGGACATTTTAAGACATAACATTTAGCCCCCACTTTAATGTATGTATAAACACAAGGCCAATACATGCATTAAAGTACGGTCAATAAACACAGCAAACATGCCAAGCATGGAGAAGACACGCCAATCACAGAGAAGATAGTAACATGCACACAAGACATGGAGAAGACAATTACAATCATGAAAAACATGGAGAATACAGCATTGAAGACACGTAAAACACAGTGAATACAATGAATGCAGTGAAGATCACAATAGTGAATACAACATTGAAGACACGCAAAACACACACTTGGAAGACATGGAGAAAACATGACAGACAAGAGACGGAGTGTCCCTATTTCTAGGTTCATCACCATCTCAAGCACATTACATGCACACACTGATGATTGGGCTTTGCCACAACAATCACTGAAGACACGCTTAAGGGTTGAGTTAGTCACAGAACCGCTCCCTGCCTCATGATGAGGACTTTTGAAAATGACAGGATGTGCACTCTCCACGAGAAATACACCATCCCTGCCTCTGCAAAGGGCTTAAGATAGAAAAGGGATGTGATATCCCCACCTCACAATGAGGGCTTAAATGATTGTAAGTTGATTTAAAACAAATCTCAGAGTGCAGGAGGGACTCATCACCACCAGTCTCTAAGACTGCACCTGAGAACATGCACATTGCTAACATCTAAAATAGATAGCTTACCTTATATATGCCCCCACCTTAAGATGGTTAATATCTGGTATCAATATCAAGCACATTAAGGTAGGAAGAAAATACACAGGGGAAGGAACATGAGCTCTCGCCAAGCCCATACCCCCCGAAGGTGACATGTACTTTATGATCGCCAAATATTCCCACAAACACATCCCTGCAAGAAAAGTGTTAGTGTCCATATAATTATGATAAACAACAATGCATATGATCAATCACACAAAGAGCCAAGGTTATACTATGAATTTGGAGATCAGGTATAATCGTGGGGCTATACCGCAAAAATCTCAAAACCAAGTGTACCCAAGGCGAGATTCAAAGATAAACAAAGTGCACACGGAGCAGCAATATTGTTATGGTTTTGTAAGTACAATAAGACAACATCAAGATCACATGACAAAGTGCATGGAGTGATTCTACTAGCCAAGCATCAGATAATATATATCAACCCCATCGTCATATAGGAACTAAGTCCAATTTTTGATTTCTCGCTAAAGGGACGCTAGGTCCGTATCAATATAATATGTTTTTCATCATCCACCCGCTAGATAGAAATACTAGAGGAAGGGAAACAATAAATCAAGAGAGGATAAACAAGTGCCTTAGGGACAATCATGTAGGAGGGTGCCCCCAAGTCACCCACCGCGATGCTATGTCTGTAAGGCACAACACACATCAATGAAAATAGAGGAGAAGTAATATAAAAGAATGATGATATAAATAGAAGAAGTTCATAATGGAGGTAGTCTCCTAGTATCCTGGACCTTACAAGAGCACATCACAAGAGATAAAGGGTTAGAAATATTTACCTGTAGGGACAACCAAACTAACCTTTGTCAATAGTTAAATCAATGTCATTCTTCCAAGGATGAGGTGAATTATCAACTTTATCCTTGTCCACTTCTATTAAGACAATTATTTTATCATAGTTCAGATAATCATCTTCAGCATCATAAGTTTCATTAAGAGAGTTTTCATACTCATCATTCTCAATGCGGTGTGTTAAGTCTTCGACTACCTGATGGTGTGTGTTCATGAGAGATGTGTAATAGTCTAGATCATATAGTGGCATAACATTATTTTGTATGATATGTGTTAATCCTTGAACCACATCAATACCATCTTGTCCTTCTTTTATCAATTCTCTTATGTTGTGAATCACATGTATAGATTCTTCCACTATCCTTTCATTTTCAACAAATGCTTAAAAATTAGCTAGCTCTTTATCAAGTTTGTTTATTTTCTCATCAGTTACATATGTTATCACATCAATAGGATTTACAACATCATGAAATATTTTTTCTTCTATTATAGTTGTAGGAGGCATGATGTCTTGTAAAAGTTGTGTCTCTCCTGTTGTAGGGAAAGTGTCATTGATTTCATCATTTTGTACCAACATATCCTCATGGGAAGAATTATTTTTGAAAGAATGACTAGAGGACAAGTTTATGTCATCATCACATGGAGAAGGTATTTAATGCATGGGATAAGTGCTATCACCATCATTTTTTCCATTTCTACTCATGGAGAAGAACTCAATTAAGCTTTCTAATATCGTAGGATGTTCACTCATGAGGGTTAAAAATTGGTCAAAATCAAGATCTTTGACAAATGCATGAAAAGATACCATAGAAAAATGACATGAAGGTGCCATGTGTATGTTTTAAGGTCAGTTCCAAATCAGATTTCAAAGGATTTTTAAAAATTATGCAAAAGACAAGTGCAAAACTATGTGTGAAAATGACCTAAAATGCTTGATTTTTTCAACTTTTTCAATGCAAATAAGTGAAAGAAAGGGTGTTGTAAGGAAATTTATCAGGGGAAGAAAATAATATATCTGATATCAGTCCAATAAAGTGATAATATCCTTCACAACACACTTTTGATGCAAACCTAAAGTGATGACAAGTCAAAACCTAGTGAAAATACACTAAAATATGCAATTTTTCACAAATTTTCAAAACAAAGACCCAATAAAAGAGGTGTTGTAAAGAATTTTAAGAGGTGAAGAAGATTATAGAAGTAATATCAGTCACCTAAATCCATAAAATCCATCACAACATGCTCAAAGTGCAAATCTAGGTCAAACCCTAGGGAAAATATAACCAAAATATGCAATTTTTTCTCCAAATTTCCAATGAAAGGGCCCGATAAAAAGGTGTTGTAAATAATTTTAGGAGGGGTATAAGATAATAACCCTAATAACAGCCAATTAGTTCAGAAAAATCCTTTATAACACGCCTATGATGCAAATCTAGAGAGACGATAAGGCCAAAATCTAGTGAAAAATTAAGGTTTTCAAACTCTAGTCATGAAATTTTGCAAGCAAACCACTATGATGCAACACTACAGTTAGAAATCAATCCTAATAAATGATTTAAAAGGGTAGTAAAATCTGAAACAAGATTTTGAGTACAAACCCTAGCTAATGCAAAACTAGGTCATATGGAAAAAATGCACAATTTCAAGAAATTTTTATCAATTTAAGCATGAAAATGCAATCTAAATGAATGATGAATGAAAAAATTGTGTTAGTTTAAATTATATCTAATGATAATAACAGAAATTTATTGAAATTAAATTCAAACTACAAATTATTTGAAAATGCAAGCTAAAAATGCTAATTTTTAAAAAAAATTCCAATTTTTCAATTTTTTGTAACTTTTCAAATGCAATGAGATGAAAAATGATATGAATGAATGAAATGAATGTAAATCTGAAAAAAAACACTCATAAAGATGCAAAACTGATTAAAAACATGGGTTCACCAAAATGTTTAAGGTGAAATTTGATGCAAGGATTTGTCAGTGTTTAGGGTTAATTTGTATGAATCCTCCTTTCACCTCAAACATTCAATGACTTCAGCCAAGTAGGAAGTCTACTATCAGGATTTTAGTCACTTGGAATGTAGGGAATTTGGAATTATGTGATTTAGTGGTTCAATTAAGCCCGATTATGCTCAAAACCCTAATTATGCAAATTTAGGAGCAAACAGACAAATCATGGAAAATGCTTGCACACAGAGATACCAAATGACAATCAAATGTGTACCAGATTTTGAAGCTCAAAAAGTAGAACAATCAGGGACTAATGAGAGGGTCCCCTAGTCTAGTGCCATAGTTTCTTTGTGAAATCTTGATCTCCTTCTGACACTGATCCACATTGTATCTTCTATTTCCAGAAATTCAACTGCAGAGGACACTAGGACTAGTGCCCTAGTCTAGGAAAATCTCCAATGTCTAGCTTCTTTCTAGATCCCGAATCCTTGATGCCTTCTGACCTTCCTTTCAACTCCACATCTTCTAGATGCGACACTTGTAACCTGCAATCATAAGGAGTGGGTTGGGGGTTGTGGTGTTTAGAGGCTTGCCTTTGTCAAGCCTTGGAGAGACATTCAAGTCTTCTGAACACCGTTGTCAGATGAAGATTGTGTATCCCTGTGGGATAGAGGTAAAATCCAAATGATAAATGATAGAAAACATGATTGATATCACCTTGTAGTGAAGATCTCATGGAAGGAAGAAGCTCTTCATGCCATGAGGAGATGGATGCCAAATCTACAAATACAAACATAAGAACAACACAAATTTTGCTCTGTAGCACACAATGAATGCCTTGAATCACTTTCACATAAGCCACAAGTTCCCAATATCCATCTAGTTTACAAATGAATGCCTAAACATGCTTATATATGCAACTACAAACATTCCCGCTAAGAATTTCGTAATTGAAACTTACCTTGTTGGCATAGGACCTAAATAATGGTCATAAACTAACACTTTGAAATTAGGCCTAACCTAAAATAGAGTGGGACTAGGGAGCAGGTGCCCAAGTCCTCCCCACCTATTTCAGGTAGGGATCATGCCAAGTGTACCCCCTAGGTCCCAATTGCCATGAAACTTTAGAGTTTTCTTATTGGGATGTCAAATTATCATGAAAGATGCTCTAAATGCATAAACACTTGCGTCCGCAATATGCATATCAGCGTTATAATTAATAGTGGGCATATCAAAGTGAAAAGGTGAGAATAATTGAAAATTGAAAAAATGGAACATTTCACCTATAAGTTCATCATGGGTCTTTAATAAAGGGCCTAGCACCCAGGAGCTAAACTGTAAGAGGGAAAAGCCCCCAAGGGGACATTTTCTGACATAACAAGTGGGTAAGAATTTTCTATTTGTCATTCCATATGTTGACTTGAACCTTAAAATTTTGGGAGGATGATAATATTGTTGCCTCTCCAAAGTGCTACCCAATGAACTATGTTAAAAGGTAGCACATATAGAAGGTAGTAGTTATTTAGTAAGACAATTGTATTGAAACATAAATTGTTTGAATCTCACTTTAATTTTTTTCAAACCATAAGTATAATACAATATAACTAAAATGCGATACTAACCAATAAAAAAACCACATGTACAAAGAGGAAAATAATATGGGTGTGTACATTGTCCCTTTCTAGATGATCCATCTTTCTCTAAACATATATATCTTGTTGCCATATCATTCTCACATAAACTCTACTTTTTAGACCTTTTCCAACCTTGTGCATAATTTTTCTTAATTCCTAAATCCATTGAGGAGAGATGCACTCTCTCTTTCTTAAATTTTTTCATGAACCTTCCTTACCTCTTAAGTCTTGAATCTTGGTATCTAGTTTTTTTAATAAATATTTTAAACATAATATCTACAACAAGGATACATCTTCAAACCCTTTGTGTTACTTTGTATCCTTTTGAAGTAGGATGCCTACATATGGTAGAGTAGGTCATATTTGTGTGCTCTACTATAAATATACTTGCAAAGAAATATAAAAGGTACTTGTCCTTTGATTCACCATTCCCACATTAGTAATGTATCTTGTTTTGGCAAGAGACACTGTGTGGCTTCATTAATGTTGTCATTGATGGCAACAAAGCCTATCCCACACATCCGCAGTACATAGTATGCCTATACCGGAAATTAGATTGAAGATTGTTTTGGTTCGGTGAACAAGAACAGAGTATGCAACAAGGTCCAATAATTAGGTCCGGATCTCTCAGATGGTGTAACTCAGCAAATTGTAGACTTGGATAAGTCAAGAGGAGTATCATTACTACTATATTCTAGAGATTTAGTCTTCGGTAGTAAAGCATGGAAAAGATACAAGCATATGAGCATCGGGTTCCAGTCAAATAGAGCAGACAGAGGAAGAACTAACTGGCAAAGCATCAGACCTCAATCTGGATGAGTAAAAGGTGTTGATCAAGCTATTTGGGGGATTATACATTGTTGGCCGACATGATTAATGACTTCTATGCCTATGCTTTTGATACGCATCTCAAATCAAGCATGGATCCAACCGACAGATCAATAACTTGTAAATATCTTGAGTGTTCTTGTTGCTGGCTATGAAGTTGATGAAATCCTTGATGCGGATATTTATACCAGATGGATTCTAGTTTGTGGGAGTGAAAAAAAAAGTGTGAAGAAAAGCAGGGACAAGTGTGAAAGCTGTAGATCAAGTCCGGTATGTGACAAAGCAATAGTATTAAAGTAGAGGAAGAATGAAGTGCATCAAATCAGTGTATTGTGCCTAACTGGAACTAAACTCTTGCATTTACAGATGCTTCTCATCAGTTCAAACATCTGATTACCTTCTCTAAGTTCTTGTAGGTAGTGGACTTCTTGTGAACAGTGTGCTCAGGCAATAAGCCCTAATTGGCATGTGCCATTTTGTACTCCTTTATTCTTTTAACAGAGAATACAATCTTGGGTTAGTCACCCCGTGGTTTTTCACTTAACAAGGTTTTCTAGGTAAAAATTCTTGTGTTATGTGTGTTGATTTTATTTCTATTCTTATGATCACATATGCTTATATAATATGATGCTGTACTGAATTTTAAGTTAACAAAAGAAAAGAAAGTTGAAGAAATTAAGAGATAACTGATTAACCCCCCCTCTCAGTTATCTGCCTTGTTTCCAACAATTGGTATCAGAGCTAAGTTCCTCTAAACAAAGTCTAACAACTTGAGGAAGATCTAGGAATCTTAATGGATATATATGGTATGAAGGAACAACTTCAGTCTTCCCTAGATGATCTTGAACAATCTCATTCTGAAGTCAATAATTTGAGAGAAAGACTCAAAGAAGCTGATGAATTCATAAATGAGCTAAAACAAAAACTTAGTATCTCTGTAAAAAAGAGAAAGAACTACTTCAAAAAAAAGCCAATCAAGGTGAAGACAATGATACTAATGAAGATCTGAATGAGAAAAATAAACTATCTGAAAAGTTGTCAAAAGAGGTCATTATGGTAAGGCATGAAATGGAATCAGGGGTTATGAGATTCACCCAAGAAATTGAAGAAAAAAAGAAAAGTGAAGATAATCTAAAATAATCCCTCAAGGAGAAGACAAACGACTGCCAAAAAATGGATAGAATAATCAGGCATCTTGAATCTGATCTTGAAGAAGCTAGAGATAATGAAGAACAACTTGAGAATCAGATAGACACTCTTAAACAAAATCTTCAAACAATAAATGAATACAAAGAGAAATTCAAGATAAGCTCAGCCCAACTTGAAGTTCTTCTTGAAAGCCAAAAGAGGGTAGATGATAAGCATGGCTTGGGATATGAGAAAGGTGAAAGCTTCAAATCTGGTCAGAAGAACTCTAGATTAGGAAATCAAAGAAATAGGCCTAGAAGACCTCTGGTCAGGCAACTAAATGCTCAAAGATATCCATCCTTCAATGGATACTGCTTCAATTGTAACAATTTCAATCACAAAGCAACTCAGTGCAGAAGGAGAATGAATCAGACTAATCCATCCTTCTCCGGACAATGTTTCAACTACAAAGGGTATGGTCACAAATCTCATGAATGCAGAAATATGCAAATAAACAATTCATTCAATGGTAGATGCTTTGTATGCAATAGAATGGGACATATGGCTAATCAATGCAAATCAAAAGGATACCAATCAAATATGCAAAGAAATGTTGTTTGTTACAATTACAATAGATCTGGTCATATTGCCAAATTCTGTAGAAGTAAAAATCAAGATAAAAAGGGTTCAGTGCATCATAATAAAAAACAAGATAAGGGTAAAGGCAAAGTGAATGCAGATGAAGTTCAAAAGGAGATGAGCAAGATTTGGGTGAAGAAGAGTACAAAAAATATTGGGGATGGATTTGCACCAGAATTCGGTACTGATATTCCTTCCGAAAACTAAACAGATGAACTTTGGCTCATGGGGAGTCACAGAGAAATAAATTCCCCCATCCAGTCAATTAGTGCCTAAATTGGCACACAGAATGCTGCAAATTAAAGGGTTCTCAGAAAAATATCTAAATAACCCTTGGTAAAAATATGAAAGATCTACATGGAGTTTTGCAAGAGTTTAATCATTCAAGATTGATCCGGTTTGATAGCCATCTGGTAAAGTAGGATTATTATAGACAGATCCGGTATGATTCAAAATTGATATATTTTGATCTATGGATCCATGGCATGATTGAAGAAAAGAAGATACATTGTCAATCCTCACTGACATTGACTCTAATCTCAGCATAGTGATTCAAGAAGATCTCTCTCAAAACAGGGCAACCAGATAACTTATGTTGTGCATTTATTGCAAAAGGAAATTAGGGTTTGTGCAAGGTTAAAAGGGTGCACTCACTCATTATTTGCACATTTACATTCGAGAAGAAGAAAAGAAGAGCTCTGCATCAAAGTTTCTACACCTCACTCAAAGATCAAACTGCAAAATCAAACTCAACCAACGATTTGTTTTGGCTCCTATTTCGAACCCTAAAGTGTAAAAAGGTACTTCTATTCTGAAAATCTCTCTCTGAATCTTTTGCAAGATGGCTACTCCAATGGTTGTTAAGATCATTGATAGGCCACACCCTAAATTAAAGAAACATCCCTATAAATCTCTAGAAGTTGATCCTTTAGGCACATTTTCTAGCATTCTGCATGGGGTTTTGCATGTAGAAGATGTTAGGGTCTATATTCATGCCAACATTGAGGAATTTGGAGACTTTAAATTGATGGACATCTCTCACAAACAACTAATAGATGATAGTTTTGAACTCAAACCTCAATACAAGGCCCTCCGGGATAAACACTTTGGACATTGCATACACTTTCCCTGTTTTGCAGAAGATGATTGGGTCTGGTGTGTCCTAAGTAGAATGCATGATAATTTAATGTGGTTAATGAGGCCCTTCAAGATAACAAAAGATGCCATTAGGGAAGTAACTGGATTGCACTCATCCGGTGGGTTACCTACACTCAAATTGGTCAAGAACTAGACAGTAACTGAAGCCACCAGATCTAAGTTTGACAAGAGAGCAATGACCATAGATGACATCATAGATCCATATGTCAAATTTGCCTCAATGATAATTGGGTATAAGATCTATCATTCTAGCAGGAAGAATTTTGTGTTTGGGACTGCAATATATGCATCATATCAGATGCTGAGGGAGAATGCAGATTATGACCTATGTGATCTTCTCTTAAATCAACTATTAGAAAACTTGTAGAAGATCAAGAAGGATAAGAAGAACTCCTTTAAGTATGGTTGTTTAATACTGTGTCTATTCTTCTACTACATGAATGAGCTACCCGGATTAAGTGGTTGGGTTTGGCAAAATAACAAACCGGTTGCAATCTAGATTAGAGACTATATGTATGGACTTGGTGATGCTAAAGCTCAAAGCACAGGTCTCTGGGGTTACTTTAAGAACTTCCAAAGCATGATGCAAGCCAGAGAGAGGATACCTCAATCCATAGTTGATAAATACAAGGATACAGTGTGCTTCATGGTTGACACTGATCAATGCCTAATGGAGGCAATTGAGCCTAGAATAGTGTGGATAATGCCAATGGGATATGAGGTCGATGGGAAAATCTTAGAGCCACATATTCAACACCTATTAAGCTAGCCCAAGGACTCTGAGGCAGAAAGGTTTGGAACCTTTCAAGAACTAAGTGTAAAAATACATG
Organism: Cunninghamia lanceolata; assembly: GCA_027924645.1. Classification (NCBI taxonomy): domain Eukaryota; kingdom Viridiplantae; phylum Streptophyta; class Pinopsida; order Cupressales; family Cupressaceae; genus Cunninghamia; species Cunninghamia lanceolata. Next base: position 7,064,029 of record BSBN01000686.1, on the reverse strand, counting down.
TTGAGCTAAGACAAACGGAGATAAAGAGGAAAGTTAGAAGGGAAGTTGAGGAAATTGCCAAAAGATTTAGCATATCAAAGGAGGCCCTTGATGCTAACAGAGAGAAAATGGAGAAGGCAGAAAAAGAAAAAGAAGAAGCAAAGGAAGAAAGTACCCTTGCACAAATCTCTTCTAGGACTAGGTCCTCCAAGAGTTCTGCTCTTGTCACTTCCAAGAGCTCAAAGTCTACCAAACCAGAAGTCAAGACATTTGGAAAAGGAGAAAAGAGGATGAAGGCCAAACCCTCAAGGAAGTATACAAGCCATAAAAATGATGAGGCAACAGAATCAGATGAAGAAATTTGGGAAATAAAGAAGAAGAGAACATTCGGGAAGTTCTCTGCTGGCAAAAAGGAGGAAGAGAAGGCAGAGGAATTTGTAGAAAAGCCCACTCTTTCCATTGATGACATCATCACGGTAGTCACTGTGGATGGGAACATGTAGTCGGTGACTAAATTCTATGATGAATACAGTGATGCTGACAAGAGAATTTTAGAAGCTACTATTAGGTACTTGAACATTTACAATAAAGCCTTCATTGAAATAATATCACTAATTCCTAAGAGTCTAGACAAAGTACTTGAGCTAAGAAAAGATAATGCAAAGGTAAAAGACTTAGAGATTCAGGAGCATATAGCAATTCAGCTATATCCTTCCATCACTCCTAAACAAATGAACATGATTTTCAAAGATTGTAAGGATGAGTTCCTGAGTAAGGCAAGAATGAATAAACTCATGCTTGGAGAAACAGACCAAGTAGCAAGTGAAACAAAAGATATCCTCTAGAATGCCTTGAAGAGATTCAATCTGCCCATTGTAGAAGAAATAGATAAAGAACCTTCTACCATGGATGTTGAAGGATTAAAAGCAATCAATGAAGAAAATTCTTACAAGGATGTCGAAGGACTAAAGAAAATAAATGAAGAAATATCTGAGAACTTAGACTCCTCAGTTCCGGAAGAGGAAGTTCTTGAAGTAGCAAACTTAGGTGCAATCTCTCCTCCAGATCCCACTGTAGGTGTGATAGACATTCCAGTCTCTGAAGCTGAAGGAGAAGGAAGAAAAGAGGAGAAAGTGAGTCAAGAAGAGGAGGTCAAGGGAAAAGAAGAAGAACAAGCATAACAGACCTATGATGACAGTTCTGAGATCCCAAAAGAAAAGAAAACTCAATCTCTAGCAAGAGACACTGTAGAGACAGTGAAGAATTTCTTGAACAAAGAAATGATGGAGATAGATGAACTTGAGCTATTTCAAGGACCACTAAATTTTAACTCTCTCTCCAGTCCAGACAATGAAAATATCATCTTTTGCTCAAGCCAAACCAAAAGAAAAACTCCTGAAATCTCACATGGAAGACTATGAGCTGTTGGATATTGCATCCGGGATGCCAGAGAAGATCATGCCATCCTTCCAAAAGGATCCTTCGACCTCTCCATCTGGTAACTTAAAATCTTTGGTCAATTCTGTTGGCACTCATTTTGAATCTTTAGAGAAATCGACAGAAGCAAAGGTCCGAAAGGAGTTTTTGGGAAAGAGATTCTCTGAGGTGCAAGGACTGATTACTAACAACAGGAGGATTTTAGACATTGGAATTAAGAACCTTTAAAATGATCTTAAAGATGGTGGGGACTTGTACAAATTTTGCCTATCTTGGCCCAAAGTGACAGAGGATATTGAAAAGAAGGTGAAAGAACAAGAAGGTAAACTATCAAGTTTATCTTAGAATTTTGATCCCCTCACTACATCCTTAATGAATCAAGAATGCTAGGCCATTGTCATCATAAATGAAATAAAGAGGCTGAACAAAGAAAAGAAGGATATAATAAATAGGATGAGTGAACTCAGAGGGATAATTATCCCCAAGTTAGAGGCAATGCATGAGGCCTTGACAGATGCCTAGACCACAGCCCGGACTAGTGATCTGGCAGATTTAAAAAGGGCAGAAGCATATGCATTTTTGTTGAGTGGTCACATCTCCATTTTAGACAAGATGAAGCAGAGCTGGACCACAGAATTTGTACAGTTGAAGGCCACTTTTGTAGATATACTGAAGTATATGTAAGTATAACATATATATATATATATATATACTTATGTGGCTATGTATAGATTAATTTTTGCAAATTTTGGTGTACAGATTTTTCCCTTTGCCATTGATGTCAAATGGGGAGTGAGGAGTAGTGAAAAATGTGAAATCCAGCTAAGGGGGAGCTCCGGTAAAATAGTACAAAATACAGAGCATCAGCCAAGGGGGAGTTTACTACGACACTTAGCCATTTTTCACTAAGTGTTGCCATCAATGCCAAAGGGGGAGATTGTTGGCAAGAGACACTATGTGGCTTCATTAGTGTTGCCATTGATGGCAACAAAGTCTATCCCACACATCTGCAGTACATAGTATGCCTATATCAAAAGTTAGATTGAAGATTGTTTTGGTCTGGTGAACAAGAATAGAGTATGCAACAAGGTCCAACAATTAGGTTTGGATCTCTCAGATGGTGTAACTCAGTAAGTTGTGGACTTGGATAAGTCAAGAGGAGTATCATTACTAGTATATTCTAGAGATTTAGCCTCCGGTAGTAAAGCATGGAAAACATACGATCATTTGAGCATTAGGTTCCAGTCAAATAGAGCAGATAGAGGAAGAACTGACTGGCAGAGCATCAAACCTCAATCCGGATGAGTAAAAGGTGTTGATCAAGCTATTTGGGGGATTATACATTGTTGGCCAACATGATTAATGACTTCTATGCCTATGCTTTTGATACGCATCTCAAATCAAGCATGGATCCAACCGACATATCGGTAGCTTGTAAATATCTTGAGTGTTCTTGTTGCCGACTAGGAAGTTGATGAAATCCTTGATGTGGATATTTATACCAGATGGATTCTAGTTTGTGGGAGTGAAAAAGAAAAAAAAAAGTGTGAAGAAAAGCAGTGACAAGTGTGAAAGCTGTAGATCAAGTCTGGTATGTGACAGAGCAATAGTATTAAAGCAGAGGAAGAATGAAGTGCATCAAATCAGTGTATTGTACCTAATCAGAACTAAACTCTTGCATTTGCAGATGCTTCTCATCAGTTCAAACATCTGATTACCTTCTCTAAGTTCTTGTAGGCAGTGTGCCTCTTGTGAGCAGTGTGCTTGGGTAGTGAGCCCTAATTGGCAAGTGCCATTTTGTACTCCTTTATTCTTTTAACACAGAATACAATCTTGGGTTAGTCACCCCATGGTTATTCCCTTAATAGGGTTTTCCATGTAAAAATTCTTGTGTTATGTGTGTTGATTTTATTTCTATTCTTATGATCACATATGCTTATATAATCTGATGTTGCACTAAATTTTAAGTTAACAAAAGAAAAGAAACTTGAAGAAATTAAGAGATAACTGATTCACCCCCCCTCTCAGTTATCTGCCTTGTTTTCAACATATTAATCCATGATGTAGGGACACATTCCAAGGCATTTCTTAATGAGAGAAGATTCATACCCAAAAGATGGGAATTCATAGATTGATAATGAAATATAATAGGCAAATCGACTTGTGTCATCCATGATCAATAAATCCCTTGATAAATTACTCTGTAGTAATTGCATGCAAAGTAAATTTATCTTACCTTATTTATGTTGTGTAGGAACTTATGTAAGGGATTATTATCCAATGTATTCATGAAATTGCTTTGTACAAGTATCATTACAATTGTGGAAGCCACATTTGCAGTGGATCCTAAGATGTCAAACACCATCAATGTTAAATCAACAAAATCAACATACATCAAAAGCTTCCTGATATTTCCTTCTATAAGAAAAAAAAAGCATAAGAGGATACTTTTCTCAATATATGTGCAATTAATGAATTGAAATTACAATAATTACATATGAGATCTTGCTTTTATATTTGCAAGATAGAAAACCCTAATTGCTTTAAAAAATCTGTAAGTAAACTTACTAAAGTGTAATTAAATAAATAATTACACCAACACTTTTGGCCGCCTTTTGTCCCCCATTTCCATGCACTTACCTCCCAAAACCATCACACCCTTTAGAATAATCATCTACTTTCCAAATATTATGATGTGAATCCATTGTCAAGTAGATTTCATAGAACTCTCAAGAGAATCAAATACTTTTATTATCACCTAGATCTCATCACTCTTCGCAAACCATTTCATTTGCTTCACCAATTCTAACTCGATTTCATCCTTCATCATGTTGGTTTCTTCCCTTATATATTCATTATCTATGGGACCAATCTCCTCAATTCCCATATCATCATTGCCTAGAGATTTTCTAGGTGTGACAAAATTCTTTTTGCCCCTTATTGCATGCCTTGCCATGATGGAGAAAAATAATTTTGGATTAAATCACATAAAAAAATTCAAATGCTATAATTTTTTTATTGAAACTTACTTGGGCCTAAATCTCTCATTATAGAAAAAATCTCTAAGAAATTCACTAATTTGTATCCTTAAGAGAAAAATGGGTGGAAACACTAATTTCATAATATCTTCCTCAAATATACTCCAAATGACATCAAATATGGAATTTAGTACCTTTATATGTCCTTAAAAACCCTTCAAAAATCAAGAAAAAATTCATCAATTTGAGAGAGATATGTGCTTCACAATTTACCCTCCAATTTTTTTTAAACATTGCCTTGCTTCTTGCCCTCCAGTTGCCATGATATTTATCTGATAGCACTTGTAATGAAATAGCATGCACAAAAGAAGAATATAATAGAAAATATTTTGTAAGTGCTTAATAATACTTGAGAATAATAAGCCACTTTTAGGGGAAACCTCCAAATATCTCCAATAAGAACACAATCTGCAATATCATGAACAAATAATACTCACTACCTCCTATATATACCCTACCGATGCCTTAGATATCACCCAAGACAGATTAAATATGACACTTAGGATGAGCTAATTATCTAAATAAGACTATACAGTAATGATCATATAACTTAAGAGTTACGATGGCCACAAGCCGAGTACTTATAACCTTATTCACACTATAGGATTAAAGACGTAACAGGTTGCATCTTTAACCAAAAAAAAAATTTACTTGAGTAGTAGCTTTCCATTACTTCAACATCATTATTATTTGCAACAACAAGCCTATGTGTGACTTCAACAGGAGGGTACTTCACTTCAACAACAACCATCATTTTTAGTTTTAACTAGGATGACTTCAACAACAAGGTGTGAATGAATATTGGCATAGATGATTGTAGATGATATGGATCTCAAAGGATACTTGGCATTGTCTTTGTCCAAATCAACTTCTTTCAAACCTTTGATTTCCATAGGGATCACACAATTTTCTTTGTTAGTATATTCTCCTATAAACATTTCATGAAACACTTGGTAGTCATTAAATCTTCATCATGATTTCAATTAGGATCAAATAGAGTGGATGGGGAGAATTTTGCAAGCAACAACATATCCTAAACTTAAATAGCCTAAAAAGAAATTAGAGCCATTATCTTTGGTAGACAAATTGTCTACCATGATGATTTTCACTCTTACAAGTTGTCATTGTTGTAAATGTGTTGTATACATTTCATGGTTTATAGTTGAATGGGTTTTCTATTTTTCCATAGTTTTAAAGCATTCATGCAAATTGTAAAACCAATTTTGATGTACCTATTGATATGTAAACATGTATTTTTTGATGAAAGGTAAAGGAGTCCAGCTTTTAAAAGGGCCCTAACCCTTTTACAACCATTAAAAACAAGATACATAACATAAACAATTTTGTAACAACACAACTACATCAAAGCTACATTAGAGCATACACTATATAGTAGCAAAAAACCAACACTATAAAGGTCAACACAAAAAAGGAATAGAAAAAGACTAATGATCAAAACTAATTTAGTGTAATGGCTACCTCCCATTCATCTTGGAAGGATTTGAGGCAGGAGATAATGGCTTCAACAATCAAAGGATTAGCAAATTTGACTTTACTACCTTTGGTCCAAGAACTTGGGCCCACTTGAGCATACCCTTGAGTGTTATTCAACTTATCATGGAGATCTTTGATGTTTTTTAGGGAGCTGGTGATCATGGCTTTACTAAAATTGATAATTTTCTATATGTTACCCTTTATCTCCATAATATCAACCTCTAATCTCTTGAGCCTTTCTTCCTTTTTCACCATGGGTTCCTTAACTCTAAGTAGTTCTTCCTTGATGTTCCAATCCTCCATAAGGAAGTTTTGAATCTTATTTCTATTAAACTCCATGAAGAACCATTTAAAGATCTTGTGGTAAGTTCCAATCTCCTTACACAAATCATTTGTTTTGTTGTCCAAGGAGTCAATATTAGAAGTATATTATTTAGAGGAGAGGAAAGGAAATGGGAGCTATCCACCCAATCATTACCTTTAGGACACAAGCCTTCCACCTCTAAAATTCTATTATCCACATTGATTTCTTCTTGTTCCTATATTTTCCCTTTTCTCTTCTCATCATAGTGGGTATCACCTAGTTGAATCTCACCATGACTTGTTTCCTTAACCATATGGGGCTCAAGCTTAGGCTTCTTAGATTTCCCTCTAAAACTACTTTCTTTTTCCAACTCCTCAAAGTCCGAAGAGGCTAGGGAGATTTTAGAATATAGTGAGACATGGTCAGAGAGGGGAGAGGAGGTTGGAGTTTGGGGAGGGGATGCCACTTTCCTTTTGGGGATTCAATGGGTAGGAGGGGATTAGAGTGTGAGTTGACACAAAGGGTTTAGGTTTAAGATTTATGGCATGTTTTAACAATAAAACAAAATTAGGGACTAGTGTATGGGAGACCTCCCCTTGACTGTTTTAGCTTCTAACACCAAATATTCCAAAGAAGAAAGAAGGAAAAATGGGAAACTTACCTTCTTGTTGTGACATAAGTGGCTTAAGAGGGAGAAGCTATAAGTATAAATTGCTTGAAACTTTCCCTCTAATATTATGTATCTCATGATTTGTAAAGAAAGTTGCTCCCATAGACTAGTAGAGAAATCCTTGCATAACCCATTTGTGCTCTATTAATAGTTTCTTCCTCCTTAAGGAAGGTGTTCACCACTTAATTACCATTTCTCCTATCCTTATACATTTTTCTCCCATCAATATCGATAATCATGTGACCTCTGTTATGAACTCTTTAGAGAGATGGAGCTCCATGTCCCATAAGATAAACCCTAAAATTCTAGTTTGCTCCAAATTGTTTTGACAAAGTGCTATTATATCTATTAAGTCTTTCCATATAAGATGTTAGACCTCCTCTTTGAAGGATTTTCTAGATTTTTTTTATTCTTCTTAATAGACTCACGTGATAGGGGATCCACTCTATTACAATCCACACCCATCTTACTTGGATGCTGAATAATATTGGCCAACTAAGACTATTATTCAATAGTTTAGTACATGTTATAGTTATGAAAGGTCCTCCAAAAACCATAGCTATAATGGAAAGAAACCTTAAAGATAAGAAACAAGGCTAAAATAAGTCTCTTGATTATTGCATGATTTTCATCACAACAAGGCATGATGACATGAATCATCAATGAGAAAGAAAATAAAGTTCTAAAGTCATGAGTGATCTATATTGTCTCAGTGTGTAATAGTTTCCACTTCATGATGGAAGTAATCATTATGTGTCCATCTTCACATACCTCTATCTATACTCCTTGATTTGCAAAAAAATGGCCAATTGGTCGCATTCCCTATAAATTTGCCAAACCACCACATTAAAGAAGCTATACATGAGGATCAAAGAGTTTCTAATAAGTTGATTGATGGACCAGCTAGGATGAGACCTAGATAGGAGACAAAATTTGACTATATCAAAAGAGTCCCCCTCCACCTCCAAGGAGAAAACACCCAAGTATTTTTCCAATGAGAGACCCCAAAAGGCTATACATGTGTTAGGGTTGAGTAAGAACTTTATTATTATATTGTAAATGGTTTAGTTTTCTATGCAATAGTGAAGAAGGTTTCTACGTTGGGTTATTTAACCAAGAGCATTTTATCAAGTTAAATTTTGTGTATTGTGTGTTTACTTTCTTTGTTATTCTAATAGTGTTTCATATTTTGTATGTATTGATTTTATTATACAAGTTTATTAGGATTTTTCCCTACACTCATGTGGTGTTTAGGTCAAATGAATGGATACAAAATACCTATAGACTGGTAACAAGAGTAGAAGAAAAGTGGATAAGTTATCTTGAATGTGCATCATGCCCTAGATTGTAAACATCAGAGAATATTTATGCAACAAAAAGTGAAATGATGGGGGTCGATTGTGAGGACTAGAGGTTGACCATTTGAAGCATAGATATATTAAGGAGGAAAGGTGAACAAGAGATAATAACCAAAAAAAGAAATAAAAACTAGATTGTTCATCCATACAGAAGAATAGAATAGAGTTATGCCATTTTCTAATTTGTAATACTTAGGGCATTTTCATTCTCAACATGATTGTAAGCGTTGAAGGCATATTTCAATTTCTTAATGCAAGTAAATTTGACTATTGTTCTATTAGACTTAGGGCAAACAACTGAGAGGGGGGGTGAATCAGTTGTCCAAAACTTTCTTCATTTTCAATACTTATATTCACTTAGCAACATAACAATAAATCAAACATGAAACTTAATGCATTTAATCAAGAGCAGAAACACATCAACACATGAGACACCAAGACTTTGACATGGAAAACCTAGTTAAGGGAAAAACCATGGGGTGACTAACCCAAGATTGTATTCTCTGTTAGAAGAATAGAAAAAATAAAATGGCACATGCCAATTAGGGCTCACTGCTCGAGCACACTGCTCACAAGAGGCTCACTGCCTACAAGAGACACACTGTCTACAAAAGAATAAGTATCACATACTTGAACTGGTAAATAGCATCTTCACCATGCTTGAGTCAGTTCCATTTAAGCCCAAACCTTCTTCTCTGCCTTTTGCTCTTCTCCTCGCTACCACACACTCATCTTCACAAGTCACATTCTAAAATGACTTCGCAATCCCTTATTTATACATGACATCAACTTAGGAACAAACATCTAAGTCGGTAAACATCCACAAGAACATCTGCAAGATGTATGATTCATCCGGTCGGCCAGTCGCATAATGAACACCATCATCCAGAAGTTATTCTTCATTTTCGAGACCCCAATTCTAATGCGAACAATAAACACAAACTGAGCATGATCCAAGGACCTCCACAAACTTGCTTGAAACACCAAGAACATCCGCACTTCCTTTACTTACTAAAATCCTTCTCTCCTTCATCCGAAACCTCAAGAACACAGTCTGCCATTACTATCACAAAGGAATAGATATTTGTGGACCTTCAAACCACGAACCAATCGAGTTAACACACCACACAGACTTCCCCAACACTTCCTCAAATCTACAGAACTAGAGAATGCATTTTTGGATCTCACCAGACCTATCTGTATCATTCTGTCATCACTGAACATCTGCCGGAACCAGTTTCACTTGAACTGCCATAACTTATTCATATTTTTATGTGGACCTTTGAAATCTCTACTGCAACATCTTAAGACACATATCTACAAACCCTTTAATCTGCACCCTCTGAACCTCATCTTATCTTTATCTTTTACCTTATGTCATTACTGTTCTTCACTATTCCTGATTGAGACTAATTTTCTCAATATCCTCAACACACAACTCATCCAACCTTATCATTAATGTAACAGGAGTATGTTGACATCAATGACAACACTGGTTAGGCCCATACTTGCAACAATCTCCCCCTTTGTCATTGATGGCAACATATGATGTGAAAAATTATTTTAACCATCAAGACAAGAAAATTACCTTACTGTCACAACTCCCCCTATCAGCAATAACCATTCACATGTCTTCTCTCCCTTTACTGCTCCCCCTTTGATCAGCAACCACTTCTTTTTCACATGTCTTCTCTCCCCCTTTGACATCAATGGCAAAGGGCACATACTTGCAGTTCCACCACTTCAGAACCATGTCTGCTGCTCCCCATGAGTAGTAGCTCCCCATCATCAGTCCGGACCACAAGATGTGACTGTGATATCCACCGGACTGATGCACATCAGTGCATCTTAGTTCACCACTGGAGGGGCAATAACCCCTAACTTCTCCCTGAGATACTCAAAAGAGTCCTTAGGTGTAGAGGTTAAGTAAAGAAGTCCGCAATCTGATCCTTTGAAGGCACAAACTCCAATATGACTTCATTCTTGTTCACTTGCTCTCTCAAAAAGTGGAATTTGATGGATATATGTTTAGTCTTTGAATGTAACACCGGATTCTTGGATATGTTTATTGCACTTGAATTATCACAGAAAATTGTGATGGGCTCCTCATACTCTACTCTGATGTCTCTTAACATCTATTTCATCCACAAAACTTGAGTACAGCTACTTGCTGCAGCAATATATTCTGCTTCTGCAGTGGACAGAGATATTTCTTCTTGTTTCTTTCTTAACCAATAAACCAATCTCTTCCCCAAAAAGAATGCTCCACCACTGGTACTCTTCCGGTCATCCACATCTCCTGCCCAATCAACATCTATATATACATGAAGAGAGAAATCATGATCTCTAGGATACCACAACCCATACTCAACTGTCCTCTTTAGATATCTAAAAATCCTCTTGATTTCCATAACATGAGATTCCCTAGGATCAGCTTGGAATCTAGCAACAAGACCAACAGCCTGCATAATATCTGGTCTAGTTTGAGTGAGATACAACAGTCCTCCAATCATTGACCTATATTTTGTTTGATCAACCTTGGGAGAGTCATCATCTTTGCTCAACTTGCATCTAGTTGCCATTGGAGTGTTCATTGGCTTAGAGTCTTCCATCCCAAATTTTCTCAACAATTCTTTCACATATTTTGACTAAGAAATGAAGATTCCTTTCTTTGTTTGAGTAATTTGTAGACCCAAAAAGAAATTCATTTCTCCAAGCATGGACATCTCAAACTCAGTACCTTTGTATAAGATATTTCATGATCAATTTTGAAATACAAATTACTGTCAGCAGTACCTTTGTTGAAGCCAATCTTCAAGAGATGCTTATCCAATCTTTCATACTAGGCTCTTGGGGCTTGCTTCAGTCCATATAGTGCCTTTTTTAATTTACAGACCATGTCACCATGATCAAACAATTGAAATCCATCCGGTTGCTCAATGTACACTTCTTCTTCCAAATTACCATTTAGGAAGGCAGATTTGACATCCATCTGATACACCTTGAAATCCTTAAAGGCGGTAAATGCAAGAAATAATCTGACTGCTTCAATTCTTGCCACCGGAGCAAAAGTCTCTTCAAAATCAACTCCTTCAATCTGAGAGTAACCCTTGCAGACCAATCTAGCTTTATTTCTGATTACTTCACTAGCTTCATTCAGTTTGTTTCGGAAGACCCATTTGGTTCCAATCACATTCTTGTTTCTAGGTCTGGGAACAAGATCCCAAGTGTGATTTTTCTCAATTTGCATTAGTTCTTCCTCCATTGCTTTTGACCAATTTTCATCATTGCAAGCTTTATTCACTGTCTTAGGTTTAATCTTTGAAATTAGACAATACTCATCTAAATTTTGAGAAATTCTCCTCCTTATTTACACTCCTTTGCTTTTGTCACCTATGATCTGATCTTTAGAGTGGTTTAGAGTTACATACCTTGGAACTTTGGGAGTTTCTTGCACCTCTAACTCTAGATCAGTCTCATTGAGACTTATCTCTTCTTCCTGACTTACCGGATCAACTTGACTTTGTTTCTCAGAAGAGGCTTAGATACTTTGAATCTGAACACCATTCTGATCATCTTCATCATACTCATGAATTCTTGAAGGTCTTTCAATTTCTTCATCAACCTTCACATTTACACTTTCTACAATCTTTCTCAGTCTCTTGTTGTAACACCGGTATGCTTTGCTTTGAGTAGAGTAACCCAAGAATATTCCTTCATCACTTCTAGCATCAAACTTTCCTAGATCTTCATCCCTTTTAATGTAACATCTGCTACCAAAAACTCTGAAATATCTCACAGTGGGAGTAATGCCAAACCAAAGTTAATAAGGAGTCTTATCGGTATTGTATCTAATTTGAACTCGATTGAGAGTGTAAACTGCAGTGTTGATAGCTTCTCTCCAATAGATCTAAGGAACATTTGCTTCCATCATCATGGTCCTAGATGCTTCCTAGTTGGTCCGGTTCTTTCTCTCAACTACTCCATTCTACTGTGGAGTTCTAGGGGCAAACAACTGTCTCTTTATTCCATGTTTCTCACAAAAGTCTATGAATTCACTGGATGTGAATTCCCCACCTCTATCAGATCTCAGACATTTCAATTTTAATCTGGTTTCATTCTCCACCATGGCCTTGAATATTTTAAATTTCTCAAGTGCTTCTAATTTTTCTTTTAGAAAGGTTACCCACATCATTTGGGAATAGTCATCAATTAGCAACATGAAGTATCTATCACCTTGGATAATCCTAACTCTTGCCGGACCACAAAGATCAGTATGAACTAAGTCCAACAGTCTGGTAGAAGACAATTCCTTACTTTTGAATGTGACTCTACTCAGTTTGCCCAACTGACATTCTTTGCACAAGCTATTGGTAGGTTTCACTAATTTTGGAAGGTCTCTTACAGCCTGAGTATTGCTTATCTTGATGATATTATCAAAATTCACATAACACATCCTCCTATGCCATAACCAACTCTGATCAATTTGAGCAAATAAGCAACTTTTACCAGTACCAACCAAGTGGAAGATATTACCTTTAGTTTGAGTACCGGATGCAATCTCTATTCCAGAACTTTCAAATATCTTGCATTTTCTATTCCTGAATCTGAGATCATAGCCCAACACTAAGAAGATTGTGCTTTAATCCTTCAACATACAGTACATTACCGGTTTTGTTCTTTCCATCAAGAGAAATAGTTCCTCTACCTCTGATTCTGCCAGCAGAATTATCTCCAAATTTTACAATTCCTCCTTCATAGTTTTCCAAATTTAAGAACTTATTCTTGTCACCTGTCATATGGTGAGAGCATCCACTGTCAATGACCCAATCATCCTTTGCTTCAACTTGGGCAGCCATAGCTCTTTCTTTAACTTTATGATTGACAGATACAGAGGATATTGGTTCCTCTTCTTTGATGGCAATAAACACCCATTCATTACCGGATTTGTTTCTTGTCTTTGATTCATCATCTGTTACTCCTTCATTATCATCTTCTTCATGAACATAGTAACAATTCTTTTGAAACCTTGGTCTATTAGGATTTGGTCTTGAAAATCTTTCTGGACATCTTGAGGCAAAATGACCAATTTTATTGCAGTTAAAACACTTAAAAGGTAATTTCCCTTCATACTTACCAGATCCTCTTGGTAGTCTTTTCCTCTTGGTAGTCTTTTTGCAATAAGAGCTTCAAGATGAGTAGTTTCAGCTTCTTCTTCTTCCAAGTCTTTTCTTTCTTTTTCATACCATGATAGGTTCCTTGAAGAGTTTTCTCCCAGATCAAACCTTTGTTTCCCTTTTACAGAGGCACTGGTTTTGAATGTAGGTTCATTCTTTAGAGGATCATCTCCAAACTCGACCATTTCAAAAGCAACCAACTTACCAACCAATTGATCTCTTGTGACTGTTGTGTGAGCTCTGAATTCTTCGATTACAAAAGCCTTGATTTTATAAGAAGCAGGAAGGGATCTAAGAACTTTGCCAACGATCTCATCTTCACTCACAGTTCCACTTGCATTTCTAATTCCACAAACCAGCTCATTCACTCTTGGCATAAAAGAGGTAATATTTTCATCATCTCTCATCTTCAATTTTTCAAATTTTCCTTTTAGACTCTGTAACCTTGCACATTTAACATACTGGTCTCCTTCATGCAAAAGTTCCAGTTTATTCCAAATCTCAAAGGTAGTTGGTAGATCAATAACATTTGAGAGCTTTGAGTCAGATAATGTGCTTAGAAGAGCCTCTTTGGTCTGCAGATTGTTTTCAGCATCTGTGATTTCATTTAGGGTTGTCGGACCACCCTGTGGAGGTACATACTGTTTTGTAACCATGGACTAGTATGCCATTCCCATACACTGCAAGTGACATTTCATGCGACCTTTCCAAAGAGCAAAGTTAGTTCCATCAAACTTCAGACTATCCTTCTTGTAGGATGACATCTTGGATCTCCTTAAGCGGTTAAGCTCCTTTTAGAGGAACTTGGCTCTGATACCAATTGTTAGACTTACGGTAGACAATTGAGAGGGGGGGTGAATCAGTTGTCCAAAACTTTCTTCATTTTCAACACTTATATTCACTTAGCAATATAACAATAAATCAAACATGAAATTTAATGCATTTAATCAAGAGCAGAAACACATCAACACATGAGACACTAAGATTTTGACGTGGAAAACCTGATTAAGGGAAAAACCACGGGGTGACTAACCCAAGATTGTATTTTCTGTTAGAAGAATAGAAAAACAAAATGGCACATGCCAATTAGGGCTCACTGCCTGAGCACACTGCTCACAAGATGCTCACTGCCTACAAGAGACACACTGTCTACAAAAGAATAAGTATCACATACTTGAACTAGTAAATAGCATCTTCACCATGCTTGAGTCAGTTCCATTTAAGCCCAAACCTTCTGCTCTACCTTTCGCTCTTCTCCTCAATACCACACACTCATCTTCACAAGTCACATTCTGAAATGACTTCACAATCCCTTATTTATACATGACATCAACTTAGGAACAAACATCTAAGTCAGAAAATATCCACAAGAACATCTGCAAGATGTATAATTCATTTGGTCGGCCAGTCACATAAAGAACACCATCATCCAGAAGTTATTCTTCATTTTTGGGACCCCAATTCTAATGCGGACCATAAACATGAACTGAGCATGATCCAAGGACCTCCACAAACTTGCCTGAAATACCAAGAACATCCACACTTCCTTTACTTACTGAAATCCTTCTCTCCTTCATCTGGAACCTCAAGAACACAGTCTGCCATTACTGTCACAAAGGAATAGATACTTGTGGACCTTCAAACCACGAACCAATTGAGTTAACACGCCACACAGACTTTCCCAACACTTCCTTAAATCTGCAGAACTGGAGAATGCATTTCTGGATCTCACAGGACCTATCTATATCATTCTGTCATCAGTGAACATCTACCAAAACCAGTTTCACTTGAACTGCCATAACTTCTTCATATTTTCATGCGGACCTCTGAAATCTCTACTAAAACATCTTAAGACACATATCTACAAACCCTTTAATCTGTATCCTCTGATCCTCATCCTATCTTTGTCTTTTACCTTATGTCATTACTGTTCTTCACTGTTCCTGATTGAGACTAATTTTCTCAATATCCTCAACACACAACTCATCCAACCTTATCATTAATGTAACAGGAGTATGTTGACATCAATGACAACATCGGTTAGGCCCATACTTGCAACATGTTCTATCTAGTGCATGTGATTTTTTTAAAAAGTTTATTGGGCTATTGATTTAAGATATATTTAGCTAACTTCACTCTAATTTGTACTATGCTACAATAGGAGGTCTTAGATTCTACTTTGAAATTAGTGGAGAGGATCATAGATTCTATTTTTCTTTACATGTTATTTTTATTATTCTTAAGATTACTTTTTTGTTCCTTCTCCTTTTTGTGAGGAGCCTTTTGGTCTTTAGTGTTATAGTTTGTGACAAGGCACGAGAATTTAAAGACATCAAAGTGTCTATCTAAATAATTTTATCTTGCTCCCAAGTTAGTACAACTACAAAATCATCAAAGGAAGGCATATTATACTCATCTCCTAAAGAAGATTTCACAACATGAAGGTAGAAATGATCATTAAATAATCATGTCCAAGCTTCAAAAACACACTAATAATCAATTAAGTATTAAATTTCTAAATTTCACATTGTTTCAAATATGTTCTTAATGACTTAAATTGTGTGAGAATCTCATTTATGTTGTTAAAATTGCAAGGACTTAGACTAATTAGTTCATTGTACAAGAGATGGCCCCTAATTTTGTCTTTTCTAAACAAAGTTGACAATGTATCCCATATTTCCTTAGGTGTACTCAACAATTTAATATGAAATAGTGAATTAGAAGACACAACTAAGAATATAAAACCAAATGCCTTGTTGCACATGTTAAATCAATTAATTTTATCATCATCATCATCCATATGTTTTGTCTCAATGATTAGAGTTATCCTTTAGAATTGGAACAGGTTGTTGACACATGATGCAAACAAGAGAGAGAATATAAAAATCAAGAAGACACAAGTACACCCCCATTTAGTAATTGGTGCAATAATTCCCCAAGTACAATGTGTGGCAATTTGTTTCAACATGTTTACAATATTAGAATGTGTGTTAATATAATTTTATGCTCTCCAAAAAGGACTTCAATCCTAAAAGTATAACCCAAGCATATAATATGAACAAATAACCCATGTCATCGCATAGTACAGAAAAAATTCTTTACTTTCAAAAAGATAGGACCCAAAAAGGAGTTTGTATGAAAGTTATGGGGTTCCAAAGTTTCAAAAACTAGGATTGCTAACATAATTTGTAAGAAAATGCAAATTTGCAACAACATGATCATTAAGTACAAAAATGAATACACCAACACATAACCATTTCCAAAAAGATGCTATTGTATGGAAAAGTTCTGGGCCTCCAAATTTTGGTTGTACAAAAGAAAGCTTCATCCATGAAAGATCCCTCTCCACAAACAAGCGGATGATGTAATAGGCACAATGACTTACATAGTCAACATACGCTTGTATGGTAGGTGTAATTGGTACTACATTGAGGGGTCCTTGTGGTGGTGTAGAGTCCAAGTATTATGTCCACCAGATACTTATGTGAGACACATGATATTTCCCAAGAGGTGGTCAAGGGTCCTTGTGGTGCAGGAATGGCTAGTTAAAGGATTGGTCACTAAAGTCTCCAAGTGGTAGGGGCCTTATAGCCATAAGGCAAAGCAAGGGTATCTTGGTAAAAAAAACCATGTGGTAGAATTTGTGTAGGTGTATGCTTGGTAGTTGAGCATAATTCACATGGTCAATGGTACAAGGGAATCCCAATGTATGCTAGTACCTCAAATTTAGAAGACAAGGGATAGGCAAGCCTTAAATAGGCTATGAGCTAGCAGGTGTAAGTGTTACAATTGTTGAGGGTCATTATAATTTAAATATTATTTTGAAGATTTAAATACCATGACATAAATTCTTGGAGAATCTTGGGGTCACCATTGGGAGTGGACATGCTGGTTGGGTAGATCTTTAAGGGCATTGCAAGTTACTACTAGGAGGAGAAAGCTAAGTTTGCCAATGGAGGAATTTGGAAGAGCTACTAGTTGCTAAGGATCTCATTGGTAGGTGTGAAAACTATGGTGCCTCTCACTACTACATATGGGTGCCAAGGTCTAATGAAACTAGTCAAAGTCAATGGTACAGGTATGTGGTACCAATGTAGCACAAATGAGTACAATAACCTTAAACTCAAAAAAGAACACTAAAAACCACAAACAACCTTAAATAATGAATGTTTTCCCTCATACCATGAAGAAAATATTTTACATCTAACCATATGACTTCCTTGACTAGTATGCAAACCAAAGAAATCCACCATGGGCCTTGGGAGTGCTTCATGTTTAGCAAATGGACAATTGATCTTAGTGTTTGTAGTTCTTCTAGAAGCAATGACATGTACAAAAATTAGTTAAAATTCTTTGTAGCATGTGCAACTTGTGAAAAAATAATGCAAATCAAGCAACCAAAAACTAGAGATCACTTAGCTTCTCAAATCTATTTGTTTCAAGTGAAACAAAATTCAAAACCAACTATTTTGAGACTTTGGATGATAATAGTGAGGTCTAAAATGTTGTAGCATTCACCAAAAATCAACTTAACTCACAAACCCTCAAAACCTAGTACTATTGAAAATAGAAAATTAAACTAAACTGAGACATCATGACATTGATTCCATGTTAGATTTTTACAAAAACTAAGAAATCACTAAGACCTAATGCCTAAGTATTCACAACAAACATTATTCTAAACCAAGATCCAAAAACCAAATAGGTAGAATAATTCTATTCCATTAATTCAAGATATGAAAATACAAAAAAGGATGAATGCATTTATAAGAAATGTAAGGGAAGAGAAGGTGGAAAGCTCAATCAATAAAAAGTGTAACTCCCAATCATTAGAAGAGGAAAGAGTAACTCCCATGGAAATTTGATGTTATGCACTAGTATTTAAAGGCATTCATTAGTACTCATTTAGGACATCTGGAGATCCCTCATCTCTCATACATCCTCTTTCATCTTGGAATATTAAATGAAAAATCAATAGCTTAACATTTGTATTTGGTTCACTAAAAGGAGTAATGAAGTTGCACACATCAATATAGGATGCTTGCTTGTTGTTTTCAATCTTGTACATAATTTTTCATAAATTGACCTAGGAAAATGTATCCCATAGTAACACAGCAACAACCCTTCTAAGGTATTTTTAAATGCTACTAGGCCTAGACCAAAGAATGAGACAAAGAAAACAAAGGCAAATTCAATAGACTAGAGAGCAAAAATATAGGTTGTGCGGGGTCAAGGCCAAATACAAAGGACAAATCTGAAGTCATAGACTAGACCTAGACCTATGGACTTGATTTTACACAAGACACTTATTTATTGCAGAGTCCAAACACTTTATTAATAGATAGACCTTTAGAATCTTTAGTAAATAACATTTATTCTTTAGTCATAAAGCTAAATACTCCTATCCATTAAATTTAGTTTTCATAACTTAACATTTAGTTTTAAAATATATTAACATGTAAATTATCATTAATTAATCTAAACTAATTCTTAATTATTTGTATGCATCCTATTTTATATCACTCTTTAAGGAGAGTTTATTTCCCTTTGTTTACCTACTTAAAATCATGTTACTTATATTCCTGTTTCATTTTAATGACTACACTTTATTAAAGATGCATTACTAAGACAACTCGATTTGCAATTCGCCACTACTGGTGGACTTCAGTATTAAATTTAAATGTAGACCTGCACACAGTTATAGTTAGTAGGATCTAACTACAGCTTGTAGGAAAAGATTACTTGAGCTTATCAAACAGCAAAGGCGCCGTTTTTAAAATACAACCTTATCCTTCTAGACTTGATCAGTCAAAATCATGTTGCTGGATAAGGTCTAGAAGATGTCCTGCTGTATCTCACCAGGATGTCTGATGCAGAGGAGTTTGGTCGGCGCTGTACATTTTGGACTGGTCAATACATTGTAATTAAAATCAGTCATGGTTTTTAGGCTTCTAACCCATGGTTTGAACATTTTTTCCAAGCATCGTTAGAAGCATACCTTTTAGTGTATCTCCTACACCAATATATTAAAAAAACGTAAGAAAAACCCAAATCAAGTGGTTATGGTGGAGGCTGGGAAACCTACATATGGGATAGAAAACTAACCTTGTAAATATGAATGCTTTTCTTTCTGTCTTTCTAATCTCTGCTTTGGAGATTGCTGAAACATGAAAATGGTCTCTGTTTTGTTTGTAACACTATTGGGTATTTGTTTGTGCTTTCAAGCCAATGCAACCTACAATGGACTTGGCCAGAAGCCTCCAATGGGGTATATTTCTCACTGTCTATACTTAGGAAAAGAAAACATGTGCATGCAGAAACTATTGTTTTCTTTATTTAATTTGTTGAGAGGGAAACCTAACATTAGGTATTAGACCATGATCTGAAGTTTGCTCAGAATCTTATAAGCATCCAGTGAACTGATCTTGTCTGTATAGATGATGAAAAATCTTTGGAATTGCCATCCACCCTGCATATCTTCATTAAGTGGATGTAAGCTACCGCATCCCTGTCAGGAGGGGATGAGCAGAAGTTTGGGGGATGGTGGTGTGTCTGCAAATAGTTAAAAGATCAGTTACCTTTTAGGGAAAATGGAAAAAATTAAAACAATATGCTTATAAATATAGACTAATGCAATTGTTGTGACTATTTTCTGTATTCAGATGGAATGGTCGTGATTATTTCTATTGCAGTGGCATTAGTGAAAACGTTATTCGCGGAGCAGGTGACTTAC
Organism: Cunninghamia lanceolata; assembly: GCA_027924645.1. Classification (NCBI taxonomy): domain Eukaryota; kingdom Viridiplantae; phylum Streptophyta; class Pinopsida; order Cupressales; family Cupressaceae; genus Cunninghamia; species Cunninghamia lanceolata. The sequence goes on along the minus strand of BSBN01000686.1, from coordinate 7,043,839 downwards.
AATTTTTGCTTGTCAAGACCTCATTATTGTATGGTATAATGGTTTTTAGGATGGTTAATAACAATAACATAAGGCTTAACAATAACAATTTTTGCTCGTTAGTTGGAAGGGCAGTTTCATCCTTGTTGAAGTTCATTAATTTGATGTAGCAAAACTTTTATCTAAATCTTTAACATTGGCTCATTATAAATGTGCATAATGCAGCTGATGCACTGATTTCCACTGGATTGTCCAAGTTAGGATATGAATATGTAAATATAGGTAAGCTATATTCCCTTTGTTCTCTTGATGGATTGGAAACCATTAATTGTATGTAGTTGTCCTTAAGTTATGGTTTATACTAATGTTAAACTGGTTTTGTCAAAAGCTACCAGATGACTGTTGGGGTGAGAAACACCGAGATGCTCAGGTATCGCCATAAGTAAATCAATAAATAAGCTCGGCATCAAGTCATTATGTTTGCTTTAGATTATAGCAATGCTTGAGACTCAATGAAATGAAAACAGAATTGTCTCCACAAGCTCAGCATCAAGTCATTATGTTTGCTTTAGATTATAGCAATGCTTGAGACTCAATGAAATGAAAACAGAATTGTCTCCACAAGCCCAGCATCAAGTCATTATGTTTGCTTTAGATTATAGCAATGCTTGAGTCTTGATGAAGTGAACTCATAATTGCCTCCATAGCTAGGTTTCACTGATGTAAATTCCTGTTTGGTCACGTAGTTTAATCAGTTATGAGCTCCTCTTGTTGCTTATGTAAATTTTCCTGACTATTCTTATGTAATACAGTAATATTAGACTTTATAATTACCTAATGAAAGTGATATTTAGTATCAATTGAGAACCTTGTTATTTATTGGCAGGGTAATCTTATTGCTAAAGCAAAAACATTTCCTTCTGGCATTAGGGCTTTGGCAGACTATGTTCATTCTAAGGGACTCAAACTCGGAATATATGCTGATGCAGGGTGAGCATGTTATGCCAGAGTCAACCAAAAACCCTTCTATTTTTAGACTTGGTACAGCATATATGCCAAAATCCTGATAACTAATATTGACTTAAATGTTTGGCTTCTTTTGCCAGATCACAAACATGTTCCACAAGGATGACAGGTTCCATTGGACATGAAGAACAGGATGCCAACACATTTGCTTCATGGGTAACTCGCTCTTAATAACACTCTTTTATCTACTGACCCAATTGAGCTCCACTTCAGATTGGTTTCTCGTCCTTGAAATAAAATGCAGAGACCTTAGAATAACACCCACATTTTTTTTAAACCTCTCAGAATAATATTTAGACATTGTTGTAAAGATTTCAACACTTTTTAATAGGAATTACATCCTTAGACGATGATTTAATGCAACATAATGAGGAAACAGATTGGTCTTTTATCTTATTATTGTTGGAATACTAAAGAAAGACTGGCGTTTGATAAATGAGCAGGGAGTAGACTACTTGAAATATATGAGTTGCTACATTCCTGAGTTCAGACCTCGTGCGAGGTACATAACATGTGTACCATATTCTTTCTATCAACGAGCTTTTCAGATGTAGATTTATTTAACAAGAAGTATTGAATTTGTATTGAAATAAATAGGTACCAAAAAATGAGTGAAGCTCTCCTAAAGACAGGGCGTCCTATATTCTTTGCCACTGGTTATTGGTAAGAAGGGTATTCAAGCAATAATCCCTGTATTCAACAAAAAATCAAAGACACTCACTTACTAGTTTACTATTACTGAAAATGATGCTAACTCTTTCTATGCCGATGGACAGGTACAACCTAACAGATTATATTGATGCAGCACCTAAGATTGCAAACAGCTGGTTGAGTAATGAAATTCCAGATCAATTTCAAGCGTAATACACTTAACACACCCATGCAGGGTACAATATTTTCAGAAGGATAAAATTCGGAAAAAAAAAAAAAAAATTTCTCGTTTCCTGCAGTATGTTAGATGTCGCTGACCAGAACAACGAGCTTGCTGCTTATGCAGGCCCTGGCCGTGGATGGAATGGTACACTCATTGCTCTATGAGTCCATTGATATGATATCACTGTTGATTTCCATTGTAATATCCATACCATATACCAAATAATTTTTTGTGCTTGTATTATTCAAAGCAGATCCTGATATATTGCTGGTTGGAAAGACCGGGATGACCATTGAGGAGTACAGATCACAATTCAGCATATGGGCCTTAATGAAGGTAACAAATATAGGCCTCAGCTTAAGATGTAAATAGCTGAAGTGGATTCCTTAGTAAATGTAGAAAGTGGTAGTTTGGTTAAGGATCGGTAAACATAGTCCACATGCAATGCACTCTACTTAAATATCATCCACTTCAATGGTCAAATGATCAATAGCAATTTTACACCTCATTCACAATAAAAAGTGGTAAATATTTCTATTTTTATTGGCTAGCCCAATGCAATGTTGCAAAACTTGGTGTCTCCAGACCACACAAACATATTCACAATTCACATCCGTACAAGCACCAAACTAGTGAAAGGAGGCACTTTGACAAAGACCTTTATATTATCTTGTAGTTTAAGGGTTCATATGCATATCCCTTGCAGGCACCGTTGGTGATAACCACTGACTTAAGGAATGCAAGTAAGGAAACTCTAGAGATCCTGGGAAACAAAGAGATTATTGATGTCAATCAAGGTGAGTTGTACACATCAATTCAATTTAAACTATTTTCCTATACAAGTTCGAGAACACTCTACTTAAATATCATCCATTTCAATGGTCAAACAACCAATAGCAATTTTACACTTCATTCACAATAAAAAGTGCTAAATATTTGTCCTATTTTTATTGGTCAAAATTGACCTTTGACTGTTGAAGTGGATGATATTTAAGAATAGCCATTTGAGAATGGATTAATCCTTTTGTATGGGCTCAGATTCATTAGGAGTGCAGGGGAAGAAAGTCAGCAAGCAAGGAGACCTTGAGGTATGAAATTTTTTTGTGGATTAATGAATTAATAAAGACGACTTTAATTCAGCCTCTGAAATTAAATAGTATCCGATGTAATGCATCTTTTTGGTTTAAAAATTCTTCAGGTTTTGTATGTCTAATATTTGTCAATTTGATCAATTGTAGGTATGGGCAGGGCCTTTGTCCAACAAAAGAGTGACTGTAGCGTTGTGGAACAGAAGCAATTCCACAGCTTCTATCACTGCCAAATGGAAAGAGATTGGCCTTTCATCCAAAACTGTTGTTCAAGCTAGAGACTTGTGGGCTGTAAGACTACTGCAACTTTCCTTAATATTATCTATCTGATCCAGATAGGAGTATATTTTAGCTTTCTCTTGAACTTATTATAATGGCTTTTAGTAATTTGACTGCAATTTTGTGTCCATTTTGATATTGAGTTTCATTAGTTTGATTGCAATTTTGTGTTCGTTTTGATATGGCAGCATTCATACCTTCCAAGACAATTACGAGGAAGCCTCATCTCAAATGTTGATTCACACGTTTGCAAAATGTATATTTTGACACCAATCTCTGCTTAAACTTGCAACACAAGTTTAAAGCTGAATAAATATTGTTTTTGCTTTGGTCTTTCATGTTATACAACTCTGGTATACATCCAGATATAATAGTTGAATAAAATATGAAGTTTGTAATAATTTGATTACTATTATTCACAATCAATCAGAAGCAAGAGGGTTTTTATATCTGACCATTCATCTAACAAAGTATGTGTAATTAGACAGCGTCTTCCCAGCATACAGGATGCTCTTTTGACTGTAATTTTTAATTAATTGAACTTTGAAATTTAATATGATATTGAATTTCAATTAATTAAATTTTCTAGTTAAATAGACAGATTGGATAGATAATATGGTCTAATTATATGTGTTTTGTTAACTGGTTGAAAAGAAAATGTGTTAAATAAATGAGTAAGTCAATTAAGTATATCTTGTTGGATTTGTGACAACAAGATAAAGCAAAGAAAGCAACAAAGAAAAAAAGCTTATCTTTGAAAGAAAACAAAAGAATAAGTCAATTAAGTATATCTTGTTGGATTTGTGACAACAAGATAAAGCAAAGAAAGTAACAAAGAAAAAAAGTTTATCTTTGAAAGAAAACAAAAATCTTTTGTTTTAAATCTAGTTTCTTCCTAAAGAAAAAAAAAAAAAAAAACTACTTTCTTTTAAATTTGGTGAAGGCCGCTATGTTGAAGATACTTTATATCTTTGCAGCCTTTCGAAAGGTAAGAAAGGTAAGAAATTGTAATTGCAGCTGCGTGAGGATTGTAATTTTTCTTCTAAACAATAAGAATACCGATACCTTGCCCCGTGGATGTTTCTCTGGCATATTGCTAGAGTTTTACCACGTAAATCTTTGTGTTATTGATGTGTGATCATTTATTCTGTTTATTCATTATTCTGTTACTGTCTCTATTTTCTTTGCAACTAACTTGTGCTATAATATTATGTGATTCTGGGTTTTAAGTTTATTCTTTAAATCCGAGGAATCTCAACAAGTGGTATTAGAGATTTTATTTTGCAGTTGGTGTGTTAGGATTTTGTGTTTGTTATGCAGCATCAAATGGCAAAGGTTTCGAATGCAAGGTTTAGGGTGGAAAAATTTAATGGGAATAATAACTTTGAGTTGTGGAAGCTCAAAATACGTGATCTGTTAGTGCAACAAGGATTGCATAAGGCATTGGTAGGAAAGACAAAGAAACCTGTGAATATGACTAATGAGGACTGGGAAGATCTAGATACAAGAGCTCTCAACACAATTCGGTTGTGTTTGGCAGATGATATTCTTTTTAATATTGTTGGAGAGGAAACAACAACAGGCTTATGGAACAGAATGGAGAGTCTTTACATGACAAAATCCTTGACAAACTGAATCTACTTGAAGAGGCAGCTATATAGTTTGCGAATGAAGGAAGGTATCAAAATTGCTAATCACTTAAATGTTTTTAATACTCCTATATGCCAATTAACTAGTATGGTTGCAAAAATTGAAGATAAAGACAAGGTAGTTACATTATTGTGTTCATTGCCTAAATCTTGGAATCACTTAGTCACTTCCATTAGCTTTAGCACAATTGACACCTTTGAATTTGATTCTATTGTGGGAGCTTTGTCATCTGAGGAGGTGGAGAGGAAATCTAATACAGAAACCTCCACTCCAGAAGCAATGGTGGCTAGAGGTTGATCCACAGAAAAGGGGGAAAATTTGAGAGGTACATCAAGATCTAAGTCAAAAGGCAAAAAGGGTAAAGGAAAATGTTGGTATTGTAACAAAAATGGGCATCTCAAGAAAGATTGTTGGAAGAGGAAAGAAGACAATGATGACTCCAAAAAGAAAGCAAATCAGGTTGAAACAAGTTCAAGTATAGTTGATGAAGTACTTTTTGTTTGTAATATTTCACAATATCATGAGGAATGGTTATTAGATTCTGGTGCTTCACATCACATGTGTCCACATAGAAGTTGGTTTTCTTCTTACCAAACTATTGATGGTGGTGTTGTTCTTATGGAAAATGACGTTTCTTGTAATACTGTTGGGATTGGGAGCATTAAGATTAAAATAAATGATAGTATTGTAAGGACTTTGACAGAAGTAAGACATGTACCAAAACTTGAAAAAAAATTAATTTCCTTGGGAGTTTTGGATTCTGGAGGTTATAAATTTACATGTCAAGGTGGATCACTGAAAGTGTCCAAGCACATTATAGTGGTAATGAAGACCACAAATATTGGGAACCTTTACAAGCTATAGGGGAGTACTAAAATAAGTGAAGCAATGGTGGTATGTGAAAAATTAAATGAATCTAGACTCGTTTATGGCATCAGTGATTGGGCCATATGAGTGAGAAAGGGTTAAAAGTACTAGTAAATTGTAAGTTACTTCCAAATTTAAAATCTCTCAACTTGAATTTCTGTAAGTATTGTGTCTTTGGAAAGCAATGTTGACAAAATTTTAAAACATGAAGTCATACAAGTAAGGGTATCTTAGATTATATCCATTCAGATGTTTGGGGACCATCCTTATAGTTTCATTTGGAGGATCGTCATATTTTGTAACATTTATAGATGATTACTCTAGAAAAGTGTGGGTCTATATTCTTAAAAGGAAAGTTGATGTGTTTAGTGTATTTAAGTAGTTTAAAGCTTTGGTTGAAAAGAGTACTAGTAGGTCAATCAAGTGTTTAAGAAAAGATAATGGAGGTGAGTTCACATCTTTAGAATTTGAAAATTATTGCAAGGAAGCTAGGATCGAAAGGCATAAAACCACAGTTTACACTCCTCAGCAAAATGGTGTTGCCGAATGCATGAACAAGTGTAACAACCCTCCCTGTTGGCTTTTGGGGGAAGCTGGTGGTTAATTAATGTAGCAAAATATCTCCCTGAGGGAGCGTAGGAAGGAAGGCAAGGAAGTCGTGGCATTGGAGGCAGTTAATAAAAAGAAAATATTTGGTTTTTAGGTGAGAATTGAATGCTTATGGGGGAGCAATTGCAGAAAAAATATTGGGTAGAAGGAAAGATATCAAATCTAGAGAGTAGTCAATGTCGGGGAGAGAGAGGGGAGGTGTTTAAAAACAAAAGAAGAAACCACACAGAGAAGGAGGGAGGCAGATTTACTCAGGAAGTGGATCAAATTGCAAAATCTGAGGTGAGCAGAGGGGAGTGCGACTAGGCATAACCCAGGTGAGCATTTTGATTTGCAAGGATGGATGTGCGATCAGCAGGAGAGGTTGATCTGATTCTACAGGGAGTTCGATTTCTCTTGGAGTTCTTTGTTTTTCCAGCACAAAATATTTGGTGCGACTTGATACAAGGTATTTATATCAGTTCTTTGTTCTTCTAGCACAAAACTTAAATATGATTGCTCTGATTTCTTAACCCAGATCAATAGAAACCCTGTTGCATTCAAAACTATACCAATATTTAATTCCTATGCAAGAAATTTAACATCGCCTTTCTCCCTGGAGCGATTTTCATTTATGCCAAAATTTATTTCAATGCAAGATAATTACATTTCCTCTTTCCTTGAGTTTGTTCTCTTTATGCAGAACGATTTCCCTTATTCTTGATGAGAGGGTTTTCAAAGAAAGATCAAGTGTTTGCTGATTCGTAGTTTAGAAAAAATAGGGGAGGGTCAATTTTTTTTATAGTGAATATAATAAGGGCAACCATACACAAAATAGGGGACGCTAGGGATAGAGAGTGAAGAGATCTAAGTCCAATGAAACCCTTTGTTTTTTTTGTCATACGTAGACTTCTCTGAAAGAGTTTGAGGCATTCTGTCAAACAAGGTGCGTGCCTTGTCTATGCCTCCACTTTTTGCATACATGTATACCAATGCACTTGCAGCTACAACTTCTGACTAAAATCCCCCTTCCGTTATCTTTTGATGGATGTCCATACCTTGTTGAAAAGCCCCATTTTGGCATGGGCAGTGAGGATGTTGGCTAAGATTGCGGAGTTTGGCTTTATAGCCACCAGTGCATTGCTTAAAAGTTTCTAAAGCTATTTCATCAAATCCATTTTGTGTATTTCCTGTAATCATTGCTATCCATGAGACCACATTTTCTGGGCATTTTATCAAATAGTTAAAGTGTCTTGTCTAGGCTTCCACTATATGCATACATGTAAACCAAGGAGCTTGCCTTTACAACAGTTGGTAAAGGTCCCCCATCTATTATGCTCGATGGATATCCCTTCAACATTACTAGAGATCGGCACTGCTTATTATTACAGTGCAACCCTAACTTTCTGATTTACTTCTTTTAGCATCACCAATAATCTCCTCAAGAAAACTATCCCTGTTTAAAATGATGGAAACGGTTAGCATCTCCCACAACAATTACCCTTGCAATAATCTTACAAATAAGTTTGTTGCAGTGAGGCAACCAGCACATACTTGAAGGCCCTTAACAACTCTAATAATTGTCCATGGGGCATGTTTATCAAACCAAATGCAATTTCCAACTTTCACCCTAATGACAGAGAAATAATTATTTTTTCTTTTCTTCCATGGCATTAAGTAAATGCAAGGGATAAGTGTACTTGTTTTTGTGACCAAAGAAAGAGTGTTATCTCTAGTTTAGAGTAATTAAAACATTTGGTAATGGACAATAAGTATTTATATGCCCGTTTGATCATTGGGATAAGGTAACATATGGCAACATGATTAGGAACTGTATGATTTAATTGTATTTATGGGTTATGAAACCTTTTTTTTGGCTTTTATGCATTGATCATTATGACCTTATTTGTTTAGACTAAGACTATGTTAGAATTTTCTTAAAGGATGATGATTGATATGACTAATTAGTGCAAGAAATTCAATGTTTTATCTTATGTATTTGGAAATAATTTAAGGAAGTTTATTTTTACCCTTAAACCATTGATGAGGATGGGTTTTAAATCTAAGAGTTGAGATTTAGTGTACTTAGTACATTTTGTCTCTTACTTGAGAGTCTAGGATATTGAGTCCTTGTGTATGGCCTTGAGTACTTGTAAAGGCTAATGATGAACATGAGAAGGCCTATCTGTCTGTGGGGCGTCGAGTTATCCATCTGTGGGGTGTTGATTCGGGCCTGATTAAGTCTCCTCGTATGTAGGAGAGGTGCACTTGTTTCCATGTGGTGCCATCCCTTCATGCACACATGATGACACCCCATCCGATTTGCACCCTAGTGTCTTATACCTCGTAGTCGTGAGTAGCACCTGACAGTATCTTTGTGAGCATATCTATGTTATGACTTTGGCTTTATGCATTGTTTTCCGTGTCTGCTCTGTGATTGATGTGAGTGTTGGCCATCCTATATACCCTTACTTGGTTACTTCTGTTTGGGCCTTGTGACTATCTCCGAGATAGTGGGGTGGTCTCTTATGAGTCCACATGGTTGGGAGGCATTGCCACCACCATTGGGGACTGGTGAATAGGTTATCGGAGCACCAGTTGGAGATGTTCTCTCTTTTCATTACTTTATTAGTTGATGTATTCATTCAGTTATTGTATCATATTCATGGTTATGCCTTTGTTCCTGTATATTCCTTTATGTAATTTTGTACTCTCTTAAGAGAGACTTGATGTAATCATGCAAGTTAAGAGGAAGAAATGAGATGTTTCCTTTTTGGTTTACGAATTCCGGTGTGGGTATTGGATTTGTTTGTACTATGATACTTTTGGTTTCATGTTTATAATCTAGAATGGGTTATAGGAACATTTAGGTTGGTGTTTGAAATGAACATAGTTTATTAATGTTTCTCTAGAGAGTGATTTAGTCCTCTCTTGTGGGTTGTGCACTCGGCCATACTTGGCCATGAATGTTGTCGATCTATCGAATCATCAACCATATCTGTGTATGTTATCCATTTATGTCAAAAAAAAATTATCTTGTCCTCTTTTGGCCCTTACCCTTTGGGGTCGCAGGGCGGGATGTTACAACAAGAGTCTTCTAGAGAGAGCAAGGAACATGCTCAGTAATGCCAAGTTGGAGCAAGAGTTGTGGGTAGAAGTAGTCAATACATCATGCTATCTAGTAAATTGGTCAACATCGGTTGCAATAGACTATAAGATTCCTGAAGAGGTATGGAAAGGTAATTATTGTGATTACTCAAATGTGAAATTTTTTTGTTGTGTTGCTTATGCTCTTATTTCAAAAGATCAACATTCTAAATTGGACCCCAAGTCAAAGAAGTATGTCTTTGTTGGTTATGGTGATGGAGTTAAGGGATATAGATTGTGGGATTCTACTACCCATTAAACCATCATTAGTAGAGATGTAGTTTTTGATGAATCTCCTCTCATAAAATTAGACATAGTAGAAGTTGAATTGGAACAAGAACAAGTACCAGAACATCAACAAATTCAGTTAGAAACTCAACCATCTTCAAAAAGGGGGAGCAAGAAGAAGCTTCTGAAGAAGAAGATGAGGATACATAAAATATATATGAAAATGTGGAAATGCCACAACCAACTCTAAGGAGATCTACATGGGCCAGAAATTTTCCTAGGAGGTATGATGATTATAATTTATCTATTGCTTTGATTTCTAATGATGGGCAACCTAGATATTATCAAGAAGCAATGAATAATATTGAAAGTGCTAAATGGAAAATAGCAATGAAAGAATAAATGTATGCCTTGGAGAAGAATAAAACATGGGACCTAGTAGAACTTCCGAAGGCAAGGAAAATTGTTGGCACAAGTGGATTTACAAACTAAAGAAGGGTGTTGATGATAAAGTTGAAATGTATAAAGCAAGACTAGTAGCAAAAGGGTATGCTCAAAAGGAAGCTATTGATTTCCATGAAAATTTTCACTAGTTGTTAAGCTTGTTTCTATTCGGGTAGTATTAGCATTAGTTGCTTTATTTGATCTAGAGTTAGAGCAGCTAGATGTTAAAACCACATTTTTACATGGAGATTTGGAAGAAGATACATACACACACACACACAAGTAGAAATATGGCACATAAATGACCAGGTGACTAAAACTTTTAGTCACATGATCAAACTTTTGGTCACGTGACCAAAATTTTGGTCACATGACCAAATTTTTTTACAACACAGCTATAAATGACTAAATAAATGACTAATTTGGTCATGCAAAAAACACAACTAAATAATTGGTTAGACAAATTGGATAGATATTATTATTAAATATATATTATATATTAATATAATATTTATAATATTTATAATATAATATAATATAGTATAGTATTATATTATATAATACTATATTATAATATATTATAATATAATATAATATAATATAATATTATATTTATATTATATTATATTAGAATATTATATTTATATTATAATATATTTTTTTGCTCGGTAAAAGGCCTTAGCCATATAATTTTATTGATTTTTAAACCTAATTACAGACCGACTCACTAGGAGCATTGGGAGGAAAGAGTCGGCTGGAGAAAACCTCTCAGTATTGCTCCAAAATTAAAAATAAATAGATATAATATTACAATCACCCTAGTTTGAAGATAATGGGGGAGTTTCATATACATTACATATAATGCTAAGTGAGGATCATATGGATTTTCCAGTGTGCTCCTTGCTCAAATTCATGTTATCTGTAGGGACCTTTAACTAAAACTTATCCACCCGGGGATCTGCTGCATTGGAGATATCATTTATCTCTTTCTGAAGTGCTTATTCCCACTTACTGTTCTACTACCATTGGTTTATCTTCATATATCTGATTCTGTTCTTTATTGCCCTTCATCGACACCATTCCCTCTTGACCTATACCACACATATCACTACAATATACACTTCCACACAAGACAACTTGTTAAAGTGTTAGCATAAACCTCATAAAATTCCTTTGGTATTCTTTAAGTTGACCTTATCAATTCCATAACCAGAACATTTGTGTATACTATAGCAAAACCATAATTCATATCAATCTACTGCAACAATTATCAAATGACATGCCACACTAAATGAGTCAAAAATTGAGCTTAATGCTAACATTTAACTTCCATTTTAAACTCTATTTCATAATTTCCTACATTATTTAGCCAGGGTACAGAAAAAGAAATAGATATACTCAATCTTGTCATAACATCATTATGCAACATTGTGCTGCATCACAATATAAGTGCATACATACATGCCTATGCATACTTACGTGTATATGAATATTTATAGTTTGATTTGCATTGTTTGTACCTATATAAGTATATACACACACATATATATGGATACAAATGTATGTATGAACTTTCTAAATTAAATTGTCCCTTGACTATTTAGATATTTAGCCCATTTAATCCTTGCATACTTGACAAAGACCGATTTTAAACCATTGCTCAAACCTTTCAATATCTTTTTAATCCAAGATCCATTTTGTTGTTTCATGCCAATAAAACACACACACACTCACACACACACACACACACACACACAAATATATCTGTGTGTGTGTGTGTGTGACTCAAGTCTATATAAATATATACATGTTAATACAGACATATGTATGAATACTCAGGTCAAATTCATTTGATCAAATGACCCAAGCTTCATCACTTGAAAAGCTCTTAATCAATCATCTATGATCATAGATGAGCAATCATTAAAACATATTCAGAGTATAATTGTTTGCTTCCAGAAATATGAATCAGCTTAATGTTGGTTTCCATTCCTCTACTTGAAATACCATCCGTATCCAATCCCAAAGAATGTTTTGTATTTAAAGATAGACGAGGCTGTGCTAGACTATTCTAGATCTTTCCTTTACCCTCTACCCAGTAAAGATGACTGTAATCACTGAATAATGCTAAGAAAGCATTTATGGATGCCATGATCCTTAAGGTGAAAAGAATAAAGTGTTGCAAGGCTCACGTGGATATGAAAGGTCTAAGTATATACAGATTCTGATAAAGCATAAATATAATATTATAATATTATATTTATATTATATTATTCATATTATAATATTATATTATTATATATTTAATATTATATAATAATATAATATTATAATATATTTAATAATATGTATTGTATAAAAGCTCGAGATTTATATATCTTAATTTATTTCATTTCGATTCCATTTTGAAATTTTTTGAAGCGGCAAAAATAGGCGGGCACAATGGGCGAGCAATTAACCAAATTACAAATTGAACTTAAGATATAACACATGAAAGAGGGAAGAATGAGGAAGGAAAATGGTCCCAATTAAGGGGGAAGACGCAGAGAAATGGTAAGAGATGTGACACATAATCAAGATTTTTGTTTTTTTTGTATGCGGTAATTTTTATTATGAGAGGTGGTGGATTTGGGTACCATGAATATCATTTTCTTCCATGTGATTTTTTATCCTATAGATTTTTTGTGTACTGGTAAGCAATCATTTTTCTAAGCGTTTAGATTTTAGATGAAATTATTTGGTGTTATATTATGATTGGGGAAAATGGCTTATTTGGGCCTCCTTGATTTGTTGCAGGATGGATTTTGAATGGAGCGGCTAGGGTTTTCGATAGAGGGGTTAGGGTTTAGGGTTGAATTGTTAGATTGTGATGACTTGTTTTGCCACCGACAAGTTTTGTTGAACTCATTGTGATTAAGGAAATGTTTACCATCTGGAGATCCTTGGTGCCCGTCACCGTACTGATGGTTCAGGGTTTCATCCAGATCTTGAACACAAAGGGCTTCTGTAGCACCGGCACCAAGAAATGTGTGCCTTTGCCCACACTCTGGTCAAGGCTGCCTCTAAACTTTGTAGTAGTTGTGTGCCCATTTGTCATTATATTGGCATTTTTGCAAAGATTATTGCATATTGTTGGATAGATTGCATTTCTATAGGAGTCTTGTCATCTCCTCAATGACTCCCTTTGTGTTTCTTCGACATCCAATTATGCCATCATCATCGTACATAAAGCCAGTGATACCTAAGACTGCCAATTTTTTTATCTTGACATGGTAAAGAAACTTTTGTTTATTGGCTATCATCTTTTTCAGGTCTATGGTTTGTACCACCTATTTTCAAGGAAGAAGCAAGGGGGAGGGCAAGGCCGGGGTTGCTTCATGTGTGGTAGTTGTTTCTTTTCTTTCTGCCAATGAGGGTTTGGTTATATTATCTTTCTTCCTTAGGAATAATAATTAGTTCGATCTAGGGACCACAAAAGAGGGCCAAAGATATGTGTGGTTGGGAAGATGCTTGCTTTGGTGTGTTGGTGTTATCTGTGCAACTGTGAGGTCATTGTGACAGTCGCTAGGGATGAGGAGGAGCTGCTGTGCCCTCCTCTTGATGGCATAACTAGCTCATTGTTGTTTGTTTTGTCAGCTTCAAACAAATAGTTTGCAGCTTCTTCATCCAATCAAGGGCTCCCTCTTAGCATCCTTCCTGGTTTCTTGGTCAAAGTTGCATCTCTCATTGCCATTGGCAAGTCTACGGTCTCATTTTACATTTGCATTCCACTGCCCAATTCTCAAAGTAATGCTTTGGATTTGTGGATTTGGAAGAGGACCATCAAGAGTCCAGCCTTTACACACAGTCTTGGCTCGCCCTTTTGTCATTAATTTTAGGGTTTTCAAATTCGTGGCTCGGCCTTTAGCTAGATTGGAAGTGCATGTTCTAGTTAATGCCATGGATATTCCTTGCTCTTTCAATAACATGACACAATGTCAATAGAATTTTCTTCAATGTCTTTTGATTCTCTCTGTCATCACGCAGTGTCCTCTCTTGTGTCTTTTGATAGAATCTGCTATATCTACTGACAAGGTTTAGTTTTTGCTTGTCTGACTTTTGTCTTATATTTAGCTATTTTTTCCTTTGAACAAATACATGATACTTCTTTTGGGTACTGGACCCTATTCCCAAGCTTCTTTAATAAAAAAATTAAGGATAATAACAATATTTTATTCTATTATAGAGGTGAAATAATAATTTTACAGATGAATATATAAATTATAAATTATAAATATATAATTAAACATATTTATTATTAAATATGTTTTATCTTTTATTTTAAAAATATGCTAATGAAACATAAATTTATTAAATAAGCAAGTTGTTTGCATCATTTAAATTTGCACTATATATTTATTAAACTTTTCATTCAGTCAAAACAATATAAATATACTAAATAAATAAATAAATAAATGACTAGATATACTACCAATTGACGACAATTAATGATTACAATGACTAAATAAATGACTAGTTAACAACAATCAATGACTAAATATACTACCAAATTGATGACTAAATATACTACCAAATTAATGACTAAATATACCACCAAATTAATGACTAAAATTTGTTTGGTCATAAATTTGGTCGCAAGATAAATGACCGGCAATAAACTACCAATGGTCATGTGACCAAACTAATGATCACATGACCAATTTTTTGTGGTTTATTTAGTCATTTATTTCTATTTTTCTACTAGTGATATATATATATATATATATATATATATATATATATATATATATATATATATATATATGTAAAACAACCAGAAGGGTTTGTTCAAGATCACAAAAAAAATTTTGTTTGCAAACTCAGGAAGTCATTGTATGCCTGAAGCAATCATCCAGGCAATGGTGCAAGAAGTTTGATTCCTTCATGCTAAGCCAAAATTTTATAATAAGTTAGAATGACCATTGTGTTTACTTCAAAAGTTTGGAAAATGGTTTATTTATTATCTTGGTGTTATATGTTGATGATATGCTTCTAGAAAGAAAAAGCATGAGAGAGAACAAGAAGTTAAAGGCTCAGTTGGCTAGGACATTTGATATGAAGGATCTAGGAGCAACAAAATAAATTTTGGGCATGGAGATATATAGATATAGGAAAAATGGTAAGCTTTGGTTATTACAGCATAAGTATGTGGAGAAGATTCTTATGAAATTCGGTATGAATAATGTAAAACTAGTAAATATCCCTTTGGCTTCCCATTTTAATCTTTCTTCAAGTTTATGTCCTAGTAATAAAGAAGAAAAGGATTATATGTCTTGTGTACCATATGCTAATGTAGTAGGAAGTTTAATGTATGCGATGGTATGTACAAGACTAGATAGTTCACATGCAGTTGGTGTTGTCAATAGATACATGGCAAATCCAAGTAAAGAGCATTGGGTAGCAGTGAAATGGGTACTTCATTATCTTAGAGGCACAAGTGATTATTGTATTACCTTTAATGGTTGCAATGATTCAGTTTGTGGATATGTTGATTTAAATTTTGCAGGTGATTTGGACAAAAGCAGATCTATCTTAGGTTATGTCTTTACTCTTATAGGAGGACCCATTTTTTTGAAGTCAAAGCTTCAAGAAATAGTTGCGTTGTCCACTACTGAGGAAGAATATATGGCTATCTCACATGCATGCAAAGAGGTAATCTTGTTAAAGGGTCTTTTGGGTGAGTTTGGAAAAAAGTAGGATAAGCTGAATGCATTCTATGATAGTCAAAGTGCTCTTGATTTGGCTAAAAATCTAGCTTATCATAGTAGGACCAAGCATATTAAAATTAAATACCATTTTGTAAGACAAGTTATTGATGGAGGTGGATTAGCTCTTGAGAAAATGCATACAAAAAAAATTGTACAGACATGTTTACAAAACTAGTACTGCTAGAGAAGTTGAGGTGGAGTTTGGCTTCTCTTGGCTTGTAGAAAAGGTGATGAATGGGCATGAACAAGTATCAGGTAAATTGTTGTCAAGGTGGATATTGTTGGATTTGTGAGAACAAGATAAAGCAAAGAAAGGAAGAAAGAAAGAAAGCTTATCTTTGAAAGAAAACAAAAATCTTTTGTTTTAAATCTAGTTTTTTCCTAAAGAAAGAAAAAAACTACTATCTTCTAAATTTGGTGAAGGTAGTTATGTTGAATATATTTTATATCTTTGTAGCTTTTCAAAAGGTAAGAAATTGTAATTGTAGTTGCATGAGGATTGTAATTTTTCTTCTAAACAATAAGAATACTGATACTTTGCCCTGTGGATGTTTCTCTGGCATATTGCTGGAGTTTTACCATGTAAATCTTTGTGTTATTGATGTGTGATCGTTTATTCTATTTATTCAATATTCTACTATTGTCTCTATTTTCTTTGCAACTAACTTGTGATGCAATATTATGTGATTCTGGGTTTTAAGTTTATTCTTTAAATCTGAGGAATCTCAACATATCTAACATTTTAGATATAGGAGTTTTGTATGATTAATTCACCAAAGTAAGTTAATGGAGAGAAATATCAGATAAATGTTAAAATGAAAATAAGACATATAAAGGTTTCATAACTTACAATGAAAACAATATTGATGTTAAGAAATAAGACAAAATAAAGAGAACATAAAGTTACACACACACAAGAATTTAATGTGGTTCACTAATATGGCTACATCTATGAGAAAGTAGGGCATTAATCTTGTTATTGATTGCAGCAACATACATAAATTTTTTCCCCAAATATATACAATATTCTTCAAGGAAGATGAAGGGACAAAACAAAAGAGATGAAATGAACAATCGAACTTCACATCCAAACAATCTCCCACTTGAAGTTCGATTCATGTTGCAAATAACCATGCTCAGAAATATCACCCGCTTTCCATGGCCTATTATCACATGTTTACCAGAACTCCAGCTTCTCCTTAGTAAATGCATCTACTCTTCTCCCACTTATTGCATAAGGAGAGGGAAAACAAGTAAACTTAGACATCAAGGAAACAATCCATATGCCCAACATGTATTGTGTAAACATCCTTTTGCTCCATCAAGATACCTACAACAATCATCAAAGTAACCACCATCTCATCTTGCATCACATGTGTCAAACCATGTAAGATAAGATCTTCCAAAGAGATGCCACACTAAACTATCACATAGAAGTAAGAAACTTGTACCAACTGATATCCAAAAAAATATAAACGTCAAGTCCAATGGTAACAAATATGCTTGCATAGATGATAAGAATAAAACACCAAAGCTGGAATAGCAACCACGGCTAGCTACTAACACATCCAACTAATCATACAATATTAGTAAACTCATCCCAAGAACATATCCAGTCCATACTGCATCTCTCATCCCTATATATTCCACTATCCTTCTCAAAAAATTACCATCTTCCAATATAACAAACAAATCAAAAACATTGATGTGCAAAAAATGTGAAGACCCTTGATACTACAGTCCAATGAAAAAATAATCTACCAAAGACACATATACATCCTAGAACTCATGTTTCATGAGAAATGCCAACTAAAGCAACTCAAGTCTACCAATCAACACTTACATAAAAGGTGTGGCAAATAATCAAATCATGTAATACCAAGAACAATCACAATGATCTGTAAACTGCAACCAACCTACTGCAAAATAGAACATACTTCCATAAATAGTTTTCTTCTCAATTCTCTCATCTTTGATCTCCTTCACTTCTCCCAAGTCATCCACATCCAAAAAATACATTAAAAGACCACATATTGTTGTTAAAAAATAATTAAGTATAATAATAGTAGATGACCATAAACCAGTGATCATACTAGATGAATAAGGAACTCTAGGAAGAAACATAATATCATAAAGAGAAGTTACAAACCATATCAAATCCTTCTACCAATATCACCAATTTCTAAGGTGTGCCAAGTATGATGGGTAGGTGCAAGAAGATGGGATGCCAAAAAGGGGTCTTAAGTGGCCACTTTTTTTTTTTTTTTTCTGAAATCAGGAAATTTACTGCCCTTGGATGAGAAATTGAGCATAGTCACACTCAAAATTTTAAGATGCAACAAAAACAATGTTCATAGTGCTTCGAGTCTGCTTTCTAAACTACTATTTTTTTGAAAATGGTATAGATTAAGGGTTTCAAAAAAGGGAACCACAGAAATTGGTGTTGTTTCTGTCAAAAAAACATAACATAGCGTGTTTTGTGGCTCCCTCAAAAAGGTTAAGTTTTTTTTTTGTATTTTTAAAATCGTTTTGGTGAGAAATTAACTAAAAGAATGTAGTTTATGGCTGATTTTTTTGATAATTTTTTAATGAATATTTGATTTTTTACTAATTTTCAAAGTGGACACATCCTGAAAAATAGAATTTTGGCTGTGCTACCCTTGTAAATTTTGAAAACTAATTGAAAATATTTTTTTTTAAATATGTGTAGAATGGAGTCTAGTTTATAAAAATGTAATTTATTTGAAATTTCAATGAATGGTTAATTTATAATGAAAAAAGACCAAACACTAGTTTTTGCCCAAAAATAGACACACAAACAAAAAAAATTAAAGATGAAAGGCTTAACATTGTCTAAATGTGAAAATATTACATCATTAAATAGATAAGAGAAGGCCTAACATTACCTAAGTGTTTGATTTGTTTGACCTTGAAAAACGCGCAAATTTGAGGGTTAGCACGAACAAAATTAAGTGAAATCCTGTAGAATATGCAAAAACACGTCTTTGGACATTGGGAAGGAACTCCAAGCCTTTGGTTTGGAAATCCAAAAATATAATGTGAGCGCATTATAACGTGCTCGCGTTATGTTTCTCATTTTTTTCTTTTTTGGCAAGTTTGCCTGATGTTTGCCCAATTCGACATAACGCGAGCACGTTATAACATGCTTGCACTATGTCTCACTTGGAATGATTTATGTTCAAGGATTTTATGTTTAATATATGTATGTTTGTGTATATATTTATATTTATATATGTATGTATGTATTCCAAATTATATGTATGTATGTATTGATGTTTGTATGTATATGCCTATACGTATACATATGTATTCTTATATGTATGTATGTATGTATATATGTATGCTTGTATATATGTATGTATGGTTGTATGCATGTATGTACATGTATGAATGCTTGTATGTATGTATATATGTATACATGTTTGTATGTATGTATGTATGCTTGTATGTGTATGTAAGGGTTTTGGGTTTAGGGTATATAAGGACTTGAGCCCGTATAGTTTTTAGGGTTGAGGGTTGAGGGATTAGGGCTTAAGGAATAGGTAGAGGGTAGAGGGTAGAGGGTTGAGGGTTACAGTTGAGGGATAATATTCAACTTGTTGAGTGTATAAGATTAAGTGTGTAAGTCATGGGGATTAGGGTTTAGGATATTGGGTTTAGGGTTTACGATATGGATTGAGGGTATATAAGGCATAGGGTGACTTGGGTTGAGAGTGTATGGTTTAGGTTTTAAGTATAGTGTTGAGGCACAATATTCAGGGTTTAGGGTTTAAGGGTGAGGTTATAGGGTATAGGGATGAGGGTTTGTAGGTGTAGGCTTTAGAGTTTAAGGTATAGGGTTGAAGATTGAGGGATTAGGGATTAAGTATATGGTTGAGGGTATAGGGTAGAGGGATAAGAGTTTATAGTTGAGGGATAATGTTAAAGGTTGAGTGTCTAAGATATAGGGTTTAGGGTTTAAGGTTGAGGGTATAAGGCATATGGATGAGGGTTGAGGGTTTAGGGCATAAGTATAGGGTTGAGGGTATAAGGTATAAGGTAGAGGTTTAAGGTTGAGGGATAATGTTCAAGGTTGAGTGTCCAAGGTTAAGTGTATATAGTATAGGGTTTAAGGGTTTAAGGTTTAAGGGTCTAAGGGTATCTAGTTGTTGATAGTTTAGAGTTTAAGGGTTTAAGGTTTGAGGGATTAAGGGTTTAAGGGTTGAGGAATTAGGGTTTAAGGCATAGTGTCGAGGGTAGAAGGATTAGGGATGTCGTTTAGGTTTGAAGGTTTAAGGATTGAGGGTTGAGGCTTTAGGACTGATGATTAAGGGAGTAGGTTTTAATGCATAGTGTCGAGGGTAGAGGGTTTGGGGATAGGGTTTAGGGTTTAAGGTTTAAGGGTTGAGGGTTGAGGCTTTAGGGATAGGGTTTAGGGTTAAGGGTTAATGGATTAGAGTTTAAGGTATAGTGTTGAGGGTTGAGGGTTTAGGGATAGGGTTTAGGATTTAAGGTTTAAGGGATAAGGGTTGAGGATTTAGGGATAAGATTTATGGTTGAGAGTTAAGTGAGAGACCTAGATGGATAAGGACAAATTGAGAGGTAGAAAAGGAGTGACTAAGAGACATAGAGAGAGGAGAGGTAGAGAGGTAAGGGGGAGACAAAGGTGGGAGATAGAGATGTGAGGGTAGAGATATAATAAAATAAGAGAGTGAAGTTGAAAATTTGAGGGAAAGATGGGTTAGGAGGAGGGAGAGAGGTGGAGAGGAAGCGAAATATCTAGAGAGTCGTGAGAGATATACAAGTGAGAGACCTATAACCTAAGGAGAGAGGGGTGAGAGAGATAGGGGAGAGATGGGGGTAAGGTAGATAGGGGAGGAGAGGGGTGGATAAGGGTTGAGGGTTTAAGGGTAAAGGGTTTAGGGTTTAAGGGTTGAGGGTTTAAGGGTTGAGGTATTAAGGGTTTAAGGGTTAAGGGATTAGGGTTTAGGGTTGAGGGATTAGGGTTTAGGGTTTAAGGTATAGTGTCTAAGGTTGAGGGTTTAGGGATAGGGTTTAGGATTTAAGGTTTAAGGGTTGAGGGTTGAGGCTTTAGAGATAAGATAGAGACCTATATGACTAAGGGTTTAGAGATAGGGGAGAGATGGGGTGAGGCAGATAGGGGAGGAGAGGGGTTGATAAGGGTTGAGGGTTTAAAGATTTAGGGTTGAGGGATTAGGGTTTAGGGTTGAGGGATTAGGGTTTAAGGTATAGTGCTGAGGGTTGAGGGTTTAGGGATAGGGTGTAGGATTTAAGGTTTAAGGGTTGAGGCTATAGGGATAGGGTTTAGGGATAAGGGATTAGGGTTTAGGGTATAGTGTCTAGGGTTGAGGGTTTAAGAATAGGGTTTAGGATTTTAGGTCTAAGGGTTGAGGGTTGAGGCTTTAGGGATAGGGTTTAGGGATAAGCAATCACGATTTAGGGTATAGTGTCAAGGGTTGAGGGTTTAGGGATAGGGTTTAGGATTTAAGGTTTAAGGGTTGAGGGTTGAGACTTTAGGGATAAGGGTTTAGGGTTTAGGGATAAGGGATTAGGGTTTAAGGTATAGTGTCGAGGGTTGAGGGTTTAGGAATAGGGTTTAGGATTTGAGTTCTAAGGGTCAAGGGTTGAGGCTTTAGGGATAGGGTTTAGGGTTTAGGTATAAGGGATTAGGGTTTAAGGCATAGTGTCGAGGGTTTAGGGTCTAGGGATAGGGTTTAGGATTTAAGGTTTAAGGGTTGAGGGTTGAGGCATTAAGGATAAGTGAGAGACCTAGATGGCTAAGGATTGAGAGATAGGGGAGAGATGGTGTGAGGTAGATAGGGGAGGAGAGGGGTGGATAAGGGTTGAGGGTTTAAAGCTTTAGGGTTGAGGGATTAGGGTTTAGGGTTGAGGGATCAGGGTTTAAGGTATAGTGTTGAGGGTTGAGGGTTTAGGGATAGGGTGTAGGATTTAAGGTTTAAGGGTTGAGGATTGAGGCTATAGGGATAGGGTTTAGGGTTTAGGGATAAGGGATTAGGGTTTAGGGTATAGTGTCTAGGGTTGAGGGTTTAAGAAATGGGTTTATGATTTAAGGTCTAAGGGTTGAGGGTTGAGACTTTAGGGATAGGTTTTAGGATTTAATGTTTGAGGGTTGAGGCTTTAGGGATAAGGGTTTAGGGTTTAGGGATAAGGGATTAGGGTTTAAGGTATAGTGTCGAGGGTTGAGGGTTTAGGATTTAAGGTCTAAGGGTCAAGGTTTGAGGCATTAGGGATGGGCTTTCGGGTTTAGGGATAAGGGATTAGGGTTTAGGGATAAGGGTTTAGGATTTAAGGTTTAAGGGTTGAGGGTTGAGGCATTTGGGATAAGTGAGAGACCTAGATGGCTAAGGTTTGAGCAATAGGGGAGAGATGGTGTGAGGCAGATAGGGGAGGAAAGGGGTGGATAAGGGTTGAGGTTTTAAAGCTTTAGGGTTGAGGTATTTGTTGGCAAGAGACATTACTATGCATGATAGGTGTTGTCATTAATGGAAACTAGGTCTATCCCACACATCCACATTACATGATTTGTTCATAATGGATGTCAGAGTGAGGATTTGTCTAAGTTCAGAAGTCAGAAACACAGCATGTGATAGGGTCTAGTATCTTAGTCCAGATCTCTCCAGTGGTAATTCACAGTATACTTCAGATTTGAGGAAGTGATAAGGATTTTCAGTACTATCTAAATCCAGAGATTTAGCCTCCTGTGATAAAGGATTCAAAAGTTATAAGGATCTGAGTATCAAGTTCCAGTTAGTTAGCACAGTCAGAAGAAGAACAGGGCGACCTAATATTTGATCTTGGTCCGTATGCAGGAAAGTTGTTGGATAAGAAATTAGTGATAATTAGTGGCATTGGCTAACTTTATTGATGATCTGGGAACACAAGTATTTGGTCTGCATTGATATTTGTGCATAGATTCAGTCGACAGAATAGAGTTCTTAATAATATTCTAAGTTTTCTTAAAGCTGACTACAGTTAATTGAATTTATTAATGCGGATATATATAACTGAAGGATTCAAGTGTTTTGGTGTGTGATTGTGATGAGATGATGGAGTAACTACAAAAAAGGTAGAAAGAAGTGTGAAGGAGAAGGAATCTAAGGACTGGATCATGGTAGAACAGTAAACATGGCAGAGCAATGATGAAGTGTGTAAGATCGGTATTCTATACTTAACTAGAACTAAATTCTTGCATTGGTAGATGTTGTTCATCAGTTCAAACACTCTGTAATCTTCTTGTAATCATTTATGTAGGTAGTGAGCCTCTTTGAGCAGTGAGCCCAAAGGCATGTGCCTTCCCCATTTGTAATACTTTTAACAGGGTATAAAATTTTTGTGGACTAACCTCCACTGTGGTTTTCCCTTAACCAGGTTTCCACGTTAAAAATCTTGGTGTCAAGTGTGTTATTTGTGTTTCTACTCATGTGCTTTTGATTCATGTTTTTGTGGTTATAATAATGATTTGTAAATAAGTGGTAGAAAAGAATTAATTGTAGCAAGAGTTAAAGTTTTGAGACAACTGATTCACCGCCCCCCCCTCTCAGTTGTCTGCCCTAGTTCCAACAATTGGTATCAGAGCCAAGGTCCTTGGAAGAAGCCTAATATCTTGAGGAAGATTTGGGAAGGAGTTTCAATGGGTTCACTCAAAGAACAACTTCAATTGGCCTTAGAAGATCTTGATCGGTCCAAAGTAGAAATAGATGACCTGAAAGCAAACCTTAAGGATGCTGATGATTGCATTGACTTGCTAAAAGAAAAATCAAAGAAATCAATGGAGAAAAGGAAGGAGCTACTTCATCAGTTAGCTAATCTTACTGAAGAAAATGGCATGAATGAGACTTTGGAAGAAAAGACAAAGGAATGTGAGAAGCTGACAAAAGAAGCTTCTGTTCTAAAAGATGAGATGGAATCTGGGTGATGAGGCTAACCAAAGAAATTGAGGAAGGGAAGAAGACTGAAGAAGACCTGAATCAAACTCTGAAGCAAAGAACAGAAGAATGCTGCAGGATGGACAGAACAATTGGCCACCTAAAATCTGATCTACAAGAATACAGATATAATGAGGAGGAACGTGAAAGGCAAATTGTCACTTTCAAACATGACCTAGAAATTAGAAATGAATGCAAGGAGAAGTTCAAGAAAAGATCAGCTAAACTTGAAGTATTGCTTGAGAGTCAGAAGAAGGCCGATGATAAGCATGGTCTTGGGTATGAGAAAGGTGAAAGATCTAGATCTAGACAAAGAAATTCTCAATCAAGGAATGGGAGAAACAAACCTAGAAGACCTCCGGTAAGACAACCTAATGCTCAAAGATACCCATCTTTTAATGGAAATTGTTTCAATTGTAATAAATTTGGTCATAGAGCTACTTAGTGCAGAGTAAATCAAAGTGGTCCATCCTTCTCTAGTCAATATTTCAAGTGTAAGAGGTATGGTCATAGATCCAATGAATGTAGAAATAAAATAATGAATAACTCTAACAATATAGGAAATAGCAATTCTTTCAATGGCAAATGCTTTGCATGCAATAGATTTGGACATATGGCTAATCAATGCAGATCAAGAGGAAATTAATCAAATGGGCAAAGAAATGTTGTATGCTTCAATTGTAACCGATCTAGTCATATTGCAAGATTCTACAGAAGTAGGAATAATGAAAGGAGAGGTCCGATAAATAGAAAATCGAATGAGCAGAGACAAGACAAAGGCAAGAGCCAAGTTGATGTAAATAAGGTCCAGAATAAAATGAACAAGACATGGGTGAAGAAAGGTGCAATGAACAATGATGATAGGTCCACACCAGAGTCAAGTACTGGTAATCCCTTCGAGAATTGAATTATGAGCTTT
Organism: Cunninghamia lanceolata; assembly: GCA_027924645.1. Taxonomy (NCBI): domain Eukaryota; kingdom Viridiplantae; phylum Streptophyta; class Pinopsida; order Cupressales; family Cupressaceae; genus Cunninghamia; species Cunninghamia lanceolata. The sequence goes on along the minus strand of BSBN01000686.1, from coordinate 7,019,036 downwards.
GCCTCAGGGGGAGCTACATTGAAAATCAAATTCCTCGAGCCAGTAAGAGCGTACATGAATCTGGCATGATGAGAGAAAATATTTTGGGTTATTACAAATCATTTGGAAAGATTTCTAGAATAAAATAAGTCGATATGACAATTTGTAGAGTAATTCATAAGAAACTGCATCAAGAAATAGAGTAATCAGATGAAGTTAGGGCAACACATTTATTACAATGACAAATTAGTTTTTGTGGAGGATAAAAAGTCATTCGTTCAAGCATTTGAATCACTTTACATTCAAAAAGAACAAGAAGAAGAGCATCTGAGTTGATAATCCAGAGATTTGAAGCACAAAGAATGAATTTGATTGGCAAATTCTTCGGCTAACCCTAACTTTGTGGAAGAAAAAGGTACTTTTCTGCAAAGCTTTGAACCCGTAATATTTTGAGATGGCTACTCCTCTTGTAGTTGATATTACTGAAAGGTCCTGACCCAAATTCAAGAAGCATCCATACAAATCAGTCAAATTCAAACCATTAGGAGCTTTTTTTGGTGTCCCATACAGTGTACTGCATGTTGAGGATATTAGGGCATACATCCACTGTAGCATAGATGAATTTGGGAATTTGAAATTGCTGGATTTGTTTGACAACTACCTAAGGGATGATAACTATGAATTGACACCGGAATACAAAGCCCTAGAAAGAAAACATTTTCTACAGGTCATTGAATTTCCAACATTTGATGAGGGTGAGTGGGTTTGATACATCCTACGTTGAATGCATGATGAGTTCATATGGCTGATGAAACCATTCAAGATTACAAAGGATGTTATCTGGATTGTAACTGGGTTAAATTTAATTGGTGGATTACCCATGTTAAAATCTATGACAACCCAAACCATTACTGATGCAGCCAGTGCCAAGTTTGACAAGAGGGCAATGACCATAAATGGCATTATTGATCTGGATGTCAAGTTTGCCTCTATGGTAATTGGTTACAAGATTTATCACTCCAGCAAGGAGAACTCTATTTTTGGAACTGCCATATATGCTGCATATCAAATACTGAAAGAAAATGCAGATTATGATCTATGTGAGTTGTTACAGAACCAACTGATTGAGAACTTGAACAAATTCAAGAAGGACAAGAAAAAAAACTTCAAATATGGTTCCTTGGTTAGATGCTTATTTTTCTACTTCATGAATGAAGTGCCTGGAGTAAACGGTGTGCACTGGACAAACAACAGGCCAGTTGCAATGCAAATAAGAGATTATCTACACAACATTGGTGATTCTAAAACACAAAAAACAACAATCTAGGGACACTTCAAGAACTTTTAGAGTATGATGCATTCTAGGGAAAGAATCCCTAACTCAGTTGTTGAAAAATACAAGAATTAAATCTATTTCATGGTGGACATTGATCAGTGCTTAATGGAATCAGTAGAACCCATAACTATTTAGATCATGCCCATGGGGTATGAGGTCGATGAGAAAATTTTGAATATATATGCTCAACACCTTTTGAGCAAGCCAAAGGACACAACAGTTGAAAGATTTGGGACATATGAGGAGCTAAGTGTGAAACTGCATGTTGAACTCAGAAAACCTGAAACCAATAGAAAGGTAAGGAAAGAAGTTGAGTAGTTGGCCGAGAATCTAGGCCTCACTAAGGAAGCTGTGAGGCAATTTAGGGAAAGTACTGAAAAGGCTGAGAGGGAAAAGCAGGATAAGAAACAAGTAAGTGCTCTAGTAGAATCCTCTTCCACATCAAGGACCACTAGGAGCTTTGCTTCTCCCCAAAACCTGCCAAATCTGAGAAACTAGAAGACATATCATCTGATAAGAAAAAGAAAAGAACTAAAGTAAAGGCAAAGAGATCATATGATAGCTTGGAAAAGGAGGATGAAGAAAAGATAGACTCAAATGATGGGCTTAAGGAGCTAAAGGCCACAGGTGCTAAAGTTGTTAAAGTATCTGAAGAGAAGCCTTCTGAAAGCAAGAAGATAAATAAGAGGCAGAAATCAGAGGCTGATGTTAAGAAGCAAATTCCCTTTGTGAAAAATATTGTCAAGACAATCTCCATTGATGGGAATTTAAAACCATTGACTAAATTCTATGATCTTTACAATGATGCTGACAAAAGACTTTTGGAAGAAGCCACTATCAAATAGTTGAATGTATTCAATCGAGCACTGGTAGAAATTTTGTTAGAAGTTCCAAAAGGCTTAAGAGACATCTTGGAAATAAGAAAAGAAGCTACCAAGTCAAAAGATATGGAGCTGAGGGAACATGTGTTGACTACCCTATGTCCGGTGATCTCTACCAGAGAAGTAAATAAAATTTTTAAGTAGGTCAAAAATGAATTTAGGAGTAAGACAAGAATGAACAAACTGATGATTGGAGAAATAGAAGAAGTAGTCCAAGAAACTGAACAAATTTTGAGAAAAGCATTGGATAAAAATAAGTTCTTTGTTTTGTTAGATGAACCTGCTGATGACAAACCAGTCTCAGATGATGAAGAGAAGCAGAAGGATGAGCAACAAATTAGATTAGATGACTCCTCTATCCTCAAAGAGGAAACAATAAACAAGGAAGATGAAAAGATTACAGACCAAACTGCTAATGCAGGAGGCATTCTAACTCCTCCAGATCATTCTGACAAAAAGGATATAGAGATGAATATAGAAACAGATGATCAAATTGAAGCTGACTCATTGAAGATTGAAGAGAATTAAATAGAAAAGGCTACGGACCATGAAGTAGAAGAGGTCAAGGAGAAGAATGAAAAGGAAGAAGAAACTGCAAAGGATGATGAAGAGCCCAAGCAGAACAATCTAACTAACAGTGTCGGTAAGGATCAAATAGATACATCATCATTTTGGGCAAGAACACTGTAGAAGCAGTGAAGGAGATTTTGGAGAGAGATAAACAAATTGAAGAAGATCAGGACATAATTCAAGGTCCTATAAACTTTGATACCTTATCTCTGGTGTAGAAGATAAAATTATCTTCTATAGCTCAAGCTAAAGCAAGAGAAGATATACTGAAGTCTCACATAGAAGACAACGAGCTACTTGGTTTGGCATCAGGGATCTTGGAGAAGATCATGCCCACTTTCTAGAAGGATTCTTTAGCTTCCCCCTCTAGATAGTTAAAGAACCTGATAAACTCGGTAAGTTCTCATTTTGAGTCTCTAGAGAAGTCTACAGAAGCCAAGGTTCAAAAAGAATTCAATGATAAAAGATTTGATGCTCTAAAAGGATTGATTGGAGTAGATAGAGTGGTGCTAGATGCCAATGTAAAGACTATTCAAAATGCTCTTATAGAAGGAGGAAATATATACAAATTTTGCTTATCTTGTCCTAAAGTTATAAAGGATATAGAAGATATAATAAAGGAGTCTAAGCAAAAATTATCTAGTGTATCCAATTCTTTTGATCCGGTGACAACATTAGTGGCAAGTAAGGAGGGACAAGTGATCAGCCTGATTGAAGATATTAAGAAATTGATAAAAGAGAAGGAAAGGATAGAGGCAAGAATGAGTGAGCTCCGAGGACTAATTTCCCCCAAATCGGAAGCAATGTTCAATGCCTTAACTGAAGCCCAAGCTGTAGCTCAGTCAAGTGATCCCATTGATCTGTGGATGACAGAGTCACAAGCATTTTTTTTAGTGGTCACATCTCAATTTTGAATACTATTAAGAAGAGCTAGGATAGTGAGCTGGCACAATTGAAGAACATTTTTGGAGATGTACTCAAGTTTATGTGAATAAGACTTAAGGACTGTTTGTACATATGTAGCTTGGTATATAGGTTTTTTGTTCAAATTTTGGTTAAAGATCCTATCCTTTGCCATTGATGTCAAAGGAGGAGTGAAGAGTAATGAAAAATGAGGAATCCAACAAAGGGGGAACTTCAGAGAACAGTGAAAAGCATAAGTACTTAGTAAGGGGGAGTTGTTCCGACACTTAGTCATTTTTCACTAAGTGTTGCCATCAATACCAAAAGGGCAGATTATTGGCAAGAGACACTGCTACACATGATATGTGTTGTCATTGATGGCAACTAGGTCTATCCCACACATCCGCATTACATGATTTGTTCATACCGGATGTTAGAGTGAGGATTTGTCTAAGTCCGGATGTCAGAAACAGAGCATGTGACAGGGTCCAATATCTTAGTCCAAATCTCTCTGCTGGTAATTCACAGTATACTATGGATTTGGGGAAGTGATAAGGATTGTTAGTTCTATCTAAATCTAGAGATTTAGCCTCCAGTGATAAAGGATTCAAAAGTTATAAGGATTTGAGTATCAGGTTCCAGTTAGTCAACATAGTCAGAAGAAGAACAGGGCAACCTAGTATTTAATCTTGGTCTAGATGTAGGAAAGTTGTTGGATAAGCAATTAGTGATAATCAGTGGCATTGGCCAACTTTATTGATGATCTGGGAATGCAAGTACTTGGTCATCATTGATTTTTGTGCATAGATTCAGCTGACAGAACAAAGTTCTTAATAGAATTCTAAGTTTTCTTGAAGCCGACTACAGTTGATTGAATTTCTTAATGTGGATATATATAGTCAAAGGATTCAAGTGTTTTGGTGTGTGATTGCGATGAGATGACAGAGTAAGTGCAAAAAAGGAAGAAAGAAGTGTGAAGGAGAAGAAATCTAAGGACCAGATCATGGCAGAATAGTAAACAGGGCAAAGCAAGGATGAAGTGTGTAAGATCAGTATTCTATACTTAATCGGGACTGAATTCTTGCATTGGTAGATGCTATTCACTAGTTCAAACACTCTATAATATTCTTGTAATCATTTCTGTAGGTAGTGAACCTCTTTGAATAGTGAGCTCTGGGCAGTGAGCCCGAAGGCATGTCCCTTCCCCATTTGTAATACTTTTAATAGGGTATTAAATTTTTGTCGACTAACCTCCACCGTGGTTTTCCCTTAACTGGGTTTCCACATTAAAAATCTTGGTGTCAAGTGTGTTATTTGTGTTTCTGCTCATGTACTATTGATTCATGCTTTCATGGTTATAATAATGATCTGTAAATAAGTGGTAGAAAAGAATTAATTGCAGCAAGAGTTAAAGTTTTGAGACAACTGATTCACCTCCCCCTCTTAGTTGTCTACCCTAATTCCAACAGTATTAGGGTTTAGGGTTAAGGGATTAGGGTTTAAGGTATAGTGTTGAGGGTTTAGGGATAGGGTTGAGGATTTAAGGTTTAAGGGTCGAGGGTTAAGGCTTTAGGGATATGGTTTAGGGTTTAGGGATAAGGGATTAGGGTTTAATGTATAGTGTCTAGGGTTTAGGGTTTAGGAATAGGGTTTAGGATTTACGGTCTAAGTGTTGAGGGTTGAGGATTTAGGGATATGGTTTAGGGTTTAGGGATAAGGGATTACGGTTTAAGGTATAGTGTCAAGGATTGAGGGTTTAGGGATAGGGTTTACAATTTAAGGTTTAATGGTTAAGGGTTGAGGCTTTAGGGTAAGGGTTTAGGGTTTAGGGATAAGGGATTAGGGTTTAAGGTATAGTGTTGAGGGTTAAGGGTTTAAAAATATGGTTTAGGATTTAAGGTCTAAGGGTCAAGGATTGAGGATTTAGGGATAGGGTTTAGGGTTTTGGGATAAGGGATTAGGGTTTAAGGTATAGTGTCAAGGATTGAGGGTTTAGGGATATGGTTTAAGATTTAAGGTTTAAGGGTTGATGGTTGAGGCTTTAGGGATAAATGAGAGACCTAAATGGCTAAGGGTTGAGAGATAGGGGAGAGATGGGGTGAGGCAGATAGGGGAGGAGAGGAGTGGATAAGGGTTGATAGTTTAATGCTTTTGGTTTGAGGGATTAGGGTTTAGGTTTGAGGGGTTAGGGTTTAAGGTATAGTGTTGATGGTTTAGGGATAGTGTTTAGGATTTACAGTTTAAGGGTTGAGGGTTGAGGCTTTAATGATAAGGTTTAGGGTTTGGGAATAAAGGATTAGGGTTTAATGTATAGTGTCTAGGGTTGAGGGTTTAGGAATAAGGTTTAGGATTTAAGGTCTAAGGGTTGGGGGTTGAGGCTTTAGGGATAGGGTTTAAGGTTGAGAGATTAGGGTTTGAGGTTGAGGGATTAGGGTTTGAGGTATAGTGTTGAGGGTTGAGGGTTTAGGGATAGGGTTTAGGATTTAAGGTTTAAGGCTTGAGGGTTGAGGCTTTAGGGATAGAGTTTAGGGTTAAGGGATTAGGGTTTAGGGGTTAGGGTTTAGGATTAGGATTGAGGTTGAGGGATTGGGATTTAGGGTTGAGGGATTAGGGTTTGAGGTATAGTGTTTAAGGGTTGAGGGTTGAGGCTTTAGGGATAGGGTTTAGGGTTTAGGGATAAGGGATAAGGGTTTAGGGTTGTGGGTTGAGGGACTAGGGATTAGGGTTGAAGGTTGAGGGATTAGGGTTGGGGGATAGGGTTTAGGGTTTAGGGATAAAAGATTATGGTTTAGGGTTAAGGGAGAGATAAAAAAAATACAGGAGAGAGTGAAGTTGACAACTTGAGGGAAAGATGGGTTAAGGAGGAGGTCGAGAAATGAATAATATAGAGTTTTGTATAGAAAGCTAAAACGTACTCACATTATAATGCAAGCACATTTTTTCTTGCTATTGAAATGGTAAAAAGGCCAGGATATCCATGATCCAGACTTACATACTCTGTTTTCTTCTGGTTATGCACATGTTCCAACCAAAAAAAGCTTTTTCATGTTGTTTAGAAGTGTACATGCACATTTTTCACATTCTACCATCTTTGCATGAACTTTCCACCACCTTTTTCTAGTTTACCAACTTAAGAAAGAGGAAATAACATAGTTTTCACATTGAATTTGATATATATCAATTCCAGTTTCAATTTTTGTAGTGTTTCAATGTTAATTGTGATTGAATTGTAGGAATTTAACATTATACATTGGTTAATTGTATTATTGTTCGTAATTCTATTTGAGTGTTATTCAATTGAATGTTGAAAAGGAAGCAGGTGGTGAAAAACTCAAAATTTTATGCTAAGACTATTTTATGCACTAAGACTATTTTATGCTAAGACTATTTCTCATACATATAACTCACAAGGTTTCATTATGTCTAGTGGAGGTGAGTTCAAACCTTTGTTTGCAAAGTCAAAAAGTCCATCTCAAAAAAGTAGCTAATATTCATATCTTGTGTATGTTGGATCAACGTCTTGACCTCATATGTTAGACAAGATTGTATTATATTGTATGCATTGGATACATGACACCCTAGTCCTCTATACCTTGGTGCATACTATCTATATGCCATATCAAACATAAGGATTGCAAATCTCATAACTTTGTGGCAATCGTTAAAGTTGTCTCCATCTATCCATCTATCCTAGAATAACACAATAGCACTCATGAGAATTGATCATTGGTTTTCTTCTCTATCTCATTATTGTCTTCATTCTTCTCATCCTGCCAAAATAAATATTTTAGACATATACCATTTACATTATCCATTATTATCATTCTCCATAATATAGTATCACCTATCATTTCCATCACATTTGCATACCAAATATCATGACATATTTCCATTACACAAGTTACGATCTACCTACCATTATATGCATAAACATAAACATCCATCATATACATATTCATTAAACATGTGCATCCGTACATTATATATACATCCATATCCATAGCATTAAAAATCATAAACACAGAACATATCATGAGCATTCATCTCATATATACATGAATAAAGGTCAATATACAATGTGTGTGTCTCATAGATATACGAAGATCTTATCAAAATTTTATCTTCATCTTGTCATCTATTCGTGAGTCAACCCAACTTTTTTTGATCGCCTAGTGTTTCCTCTCGAGGGGGCATAATCCACCAGTTTCATTGGGGCAAAAATCTATTTTTGAAAACAATGTATCGTATCACATTTTGTTTGAAACATGTTCTAACGAACATCGTCTCAAAGAGGGGCAAAATGTAGACACCCAAAATTGACCTAGTTATCATTTATAAAATATTACATTATTCATCATCTGCATTTGTCTAACACATTTGAATGATTTTTCTATTTTCTCTTAAATCATATATTTCCTCTATTAATTAAATAAATTTCTATTTATTTAATTAATTGTTCATCTATTTTATTATCTATTTTTCTTCTATTTTCCTCTATCTATAATTAAATAATTTTTAATTATTTAATTATCTCTCCATTCTTCTTAAATTAAATAAATTTACATATTTATTTAATTTAGTTCTTCTATAAATAAATATAATCTATATTTTATTTATTTGTTTTCTTATCATAGCATAAATTAAATAAATTCATTTATTTAATTTATGACTTGTCTTCTAATCTTCTAAAAATAACATTTTTCTCTATCATCATCTTATTATTTCGCTTTCTTCTATGTGTAAAAGATAGGTCCTATCTTAAATTAAATACAAAAAATGATTTAATTGGTTCTAAAATCAATCATCCACATCATCCAATCTCTAAAATAGAAAAGCATTCTATTTTAACAAAATCAATCTTAGTACTACCAACAAACCAACAATAGTCATTTTATAAATGTAAACTTCAAGGACATTTGTCTTGTGCACATTCACCTATGGTCATGAATTTATCCCAACCGTTCAAACTATCTTTTCATCCCCACCATTGATCAACTTTTATTGAGTGCTATATATACACCCACTCATTCCCATTATCATCATCTCACCATATAGCATCCAGAGTATCGTTCCAAGCATAATACCTTAATTAGCATCCATTGAGCATTTCATCCATCATCATGGCAACTTTAGCATCTATGATTGTTCGTAATTGAGAAGCAATCTGCAAATCCAACCAAGGAATCAATACTCTAAGTGATTTTCTTTCATTTTGTTTGCATTCTTGTATCATTTAGATGGATTCTTTGAAGGTGGTAGGATTAGGTTTGATTTGCATTGTTTGATCATCCTAACCTAATTTTTCCTGCTCACATAGGTGGCACAAAGGGAATGAATGCAAAAAATTCATGCTATGAGAGATTTGAATACTGCAGTTAGAGACACGTCCTCTACCGTAAGTCAAGATGGAGGGACACCATCTACCGCATCTCTGTAAGGAAAGCACATGTGCAGAATACAACTTCCCTAATGTTAATTCAAAGAGGATAATGTAGACAGGTAAATTTCAATTCAAAAAACATAGATAAACACACTAGAAAAATAGAATAAACATTCAAGACAACAAAGAATGACACCAGATTTATGTGGGAAAACCCTTTCGGGTAAAAAACCCACCACCACAAGAGAGACTATCTTTATTATAGTAAACATAATAGTTACAATAAAGATCCCAGCTCTTTTGCTCAAGTATCGATTCTCTACAATTATACAAAGTCGTTCATTTTTCTGTACATTTACAGAATAAACTATATAATCAAATCACTTCATCAATCATGACGAGCTCACCAAATCTATTTATAAACCACAGTCTTCAAGTGAAAAAAACTATTTTCACTTCTGCCCTAACTGCTCATTTCAACTGACTCAGCATCGCTGTCCCAACTGTCACGTAACTGTCGTCTGACAGTTCACATTCCAACAAGATGTCTAATCCCACATGCACGAAGTCACTGACGATGTTCCAGTTTATATGTCCAAACACTTAGTAATATCATCGTTGGCAATTTTCTTGCCGGCGATGCCAAACTATAGCCACATTGGAATAACCTACTCCATCGGTCCAAACACTTTACACTACCCCGATGAACTATCTCACGCCGATAGATATAAGTCACAGCGATTACTGTTCACCTTAAACCTTGAACTCGTTGAACTCTTGGTAGGTTCAACAAACCCTTGAACCTGATTATTGTTCACATTGAACCTTGAACCCATTGAACCCGATGTCCGACGTTGAACCTTGGAACTCAATGAACGGTTCAATGAACCCTTGAACCATTGAACCACCCAAACCCGACGGACGAAGTTCAAATCTTCAACGAAGTAACCAATGGATAGCGATTGAACCATTGAACCCAATGAACCATTGAACCCGACGGATGAAGTTCAAGCCTTCAACGAAGTAATCAATGGATAGTGATTGAACCATTGAACCTGATGAACCATTAAACCTAATGGACAAAGTTCAAGCCTTCAACAACGTAACCAATGGATAGTGATTGAACCATTGAACCCGATGAACCATTGAACTTAATGGACGAAGTTCAAGAGTTCGCTGACAGTTGAAACTTTGCCAATAAATGATGAACAAAAAACACCAAGATTCCAAGCAGTAACTTGAGACATTAAGTCTCTTCAATCTCCCACTTGTCGAAGAGATTACTGCTACCTCTTAGTCCTCATACAATTACTAAGAATTATGGGCCCAAAGACCCATTCCATCTGAACACCATTTGAACTTGGCCGTGCTCACTGGTTTAGTTAAGGCATCAGCAACATTTTCCAAAGTGTCAATCTTTTCCAACTTCACCTTTCTGTCTTCCACCATATCACGAACAAAGTGATATTGGACATCAATATGTTTTGTCCTAGCATGAAATGTAGGATTCTTCGCCAAACATATAGCACTTTGACTGTTATAGTGTATTTGTATCTTCCCTACATTAAAACCAACATCAAAACACAACCTCTTCAACCAAACGACTTCTTGGCATGTATGAGTAGCTGCCATGTACTCTACCTCTGTTGTGGACAAAGTGACTACAGCCTGCAGCTTGCTCATCCAACTGATAGTACCACCATTTAACATGAATACATATCCACTGGTGGATCTTCTACTGTCAATGTCCCCTATCCAATTAGAATCAACATATCCCTGAATGCTGATAGATCTCTGAGATCCAACTGAGTTTCCATGATAGCAAATAGCAAAATCAGAAGTTCCCTTCAAATACCTCATGACTCTCTTCATAGTATCCCAATGTGATCTACCTAGATTCGCCATAAACTGGCTCAAAACTCCCACTGCTTGGGCAATGTCTGGTCTAGTACAGACCATTGCGTACATTAAACTGCCAACAACACTTGCATAAGGCACTTTCTTCATGTCCTTAATTTCATTCGAAGATTCTGGACAATCTTCAATAGATAGTTTTGTTCCCTGCAAAACTGGAACAACTAACTATTTAGAATCAGACATATTAAACTTATCAAGAACATTGGTAACATACTTGCTCTAGTTGAGCCAAAGCTTTCTCTTAGATCTGTCCCTTTTGATTTCCATTCCCAGAATGTACTTCACTGCCTCCAGATTCTTCATTTCAAAATTCAAGGACAACTGAGCTTTTAAATCTGAGATCATCCCCTTACCATTGCCAATGAATGACATGTCATCCACATACAGTGCAATTATAAGAATTCAATCACCATCAGTTTTATAATAAACACAGTGATCAGATTTAGATCTCACATATCCTAAAGATAAAACATACGTATCAAATTTTTGATACCACATTCTAGGAGATTGCTTCAAACCATAAAGAGACTTCTTAAGTTTACATACCAGATGTTCTTTACCTTTTACCACAAAATGCTCTGGCTGGGACATATAAATTTCTTCTTCAAGGTCTCCTTGAAGAAATGTTGTTGTCACATCCATCTGCTCAATTTCAAAATCATATGCTACTGCAAGTGACAATAGAAATCTAATGGATGTCAGCTTAGCTATAGGAGAAAAGATTTCTCCATAATCTATACCTTCCTTTTGGAAATACCCCTTAGCAACCACTCTTGCCTTGTACTTATCAATACTACCATCTGGACCATATTTCTTTTTAAATACCCACTTACAGCCCACAGGTTTTCTACCTTTAGGCAAGGGCACCAGATCCTAAGTTCCATTTTTCTCCAATGATGACATTTCATCATCCATGGCTTCCAACCAAGAATCTAAATTACATAAACTAATAGCTTCTTTCACAGTCCTAGGTTCATCAGTATCAGTAAGTAAAGCATAGGCACAACTTGAATCAAGTACTGAAAATCCATACCTATCTGGTTGTCTTCTTTCACATGTAGACTGCCTCAATGGTTGAGGTGTAGGTTCAGGTTCTTGCTCTGGATCTGAATCTTCAGAGCTACTTGAACTCACATTTGAATCATCTACACTTGGTGCTTCTTGTTCCTCTTTTACAGGGGTTAGAGGAATATTAACAACACTCTTTTCTTTCTTCTTTTCTGTCTTCTCTAGCTGAGGATCAATAACTAAAGGTTTCAGCTCTCTGAAAATTACATTCCTACTGTAAACTACTTCTTTAGTTTCAGGATTCCAAAGCTTGTACCCTTTAACACCGACTCCATAGCCAATAAAGATACATTTGACTGCCTTGTAATCCAGCTTAGATCTTTTTACCTCAGGGATATGAGCATATGCCTCATAGCCAAAGACATGAAGATGTCTTAGAGAGGGCTTCTTTTTAGACCATGCTTCCATAGGCATCTTATCAACCAATGCTGAAGTAGGAGAATGATTCAGTAGGTAACAAGCTATAGCAACTACCTCAACCCAAAACATTTGTTCAAGACCAGCATAACTCAACATACTTCTTGCTTTCTCCATCAACGATCGATTTAACCTTTCAGCAACTCCATTTTACTATGGAGTATAAGGTGTAGTCTTATGCCTTTTAATTCCATGATCTACACAATACTTATCAAAATTCGCATTGCAATATTCACCACCGTTATCTATTCTCAAGCATTTTTTTTCTACCAGTCTGATTTTCCACAAGAGTTTTAAATTCTTTAAACCGACTGAACACTTATAATTTATTTTTCAAAGAATATACAAATGCCCTCCTTGAATAATCATCAATAAATGATACGTAGTATCTTGATTTAGCTAAAGAAGGAACATCAACTGGACCAAAAACATTAGAATGTACATAGTCCAGAACACTAGAAGATTTAGGAGAACTAGAGTAAAAAGAAACATGATTCTATTTTCCATATATACAATGTTCGCAGAAATTGAACTCCAGATTACAATCAATCAACCCATCTACCAGGTTTTTGTTTTTCAAGGTTTTTAGACCTTTTTCACCTATGTGACCAAGTCTATGATGCTAGAGCATTATTTTCTCTACAAGAAGTTTAACTTCCATAGAGTTTACATCATGTGTTACAATAGTAGCTTTTCTAGATTTTACAGAAACATTATTACAGCACACTGGTTTAACATCTAACCTATACAAAGTTCCAATGCATTCACCCTTTGCTAGTGCAATAGGACCTCTAGTCATCTTACAACCACCATTCACAAAAGTAACTTGCACTCCAACATCATTAAGCTTACTAACAGAAAGTAAATTTTGAGCCAGACCTGGTATGTGTAAAACTCCACTTATTCCCTTTATTCTGCCATCCGTGAACTGGATTCTGACTCTTCCTCGGCCAACAATTTCCAGTGTCGAATCACTTGCCAGGAACACCTTTCCACCAGCATATGGTTCATACTTTGTGAACCACTCTCTATGAGATGTCATATGAAAAGATGCTCCTGAATCCACCAGCCATACATCTTCAGATGCAGGCGTTGCCAAGGCAACAATGATCGCATCAACATCACTCTGAGAAGAATCATTGTCAGAGAAGTTCTTCTTCTTCTTTTTCTCTTCTTTGCAGTCTTTCTTGATGTGTCCTTTCTATCCACAATTCCAGTACTTCACCTTGGACTTTTTGCCAGAAGATTTCAATCTTCCCTCTGATTTGGACTTAGACTTCTTATCCTTCTTCTTGCCTCTTTCCTTTGATCTACCTCGAACGGACAGGGCCTCTTTGGCCATCTTAGAAGATTTCCTCTGCATCTCTTTAGATAACAATGAGGCAACAACGGTTTTAGTTTTAAACATGATTGTTGTACTTCCAATAGCCATCACAAGATGATCCCATGAGTCAGGTAGAGAACACAACAGAAGCATACAGCGGTCCTCCTCTTCTATTTTTACACCTATAGACGTCAACTGTGCAACAATCAAATTAAATGAGTTCAGATGGTCTGCTACATATGTTCCTTCATCCATCTTCAGAGAGTACAACTTCTTTCTGAGGAAAAGTTTATTTACCAAGGACTGGCCCTGATAAATATCTCCTAACTTTTTCCACAAAAGGTTTGCAGTTTTCTCTTCATGAACGTTCAATAGAATAGAGTCCGCTAAACTTAATCTTATCAGTCCTCTGGCTTTCCTATCTGCCAGGTCCTAATCTTCTTGCTTCATGGCTGCAGGTTTAGTTGCAGACATAGCAACCCAAAGATCTCTATCAACCAACATATCTTCAACTTTAAGTTTCCACAACTCAAAGTTTGTGCCATTGAATTTTTCAATGTCTATCTTTCCTAATGTACTTGCCATCTTATTTAAGAAAATAAACCTCTACAGAACTCCCAGTAATAGAACTAACACAAAAAACCCAACCTACCAATGAGGATAACACAACTGGCCAGGCTCTGATACCACTTGTAAGGAAATCACAGGTGCAGAATACAGCTTCCCTAATGTTAATTCAAAGAGGATAATGTAGACAGGTAAATTTCAATTCAAAAAACACAGATAAACACACTAGAAAAATATAATAAACATTCAAGACAACAAAGAATGACACCAGATTTACATGGGAAAACCCTTTCGGGTAAAAAACCCACCACCACAAGAGAGACTATCTTTATTATAGTAAACAGAATAGTTACAATAAAGATCCCAACTCTTTTGCTCAGGTATCGATTCTCTACAATTATACAAAGCCATTCATTTTTCTATACATTTACAGAATAAACTGTATAATCGAATCACTTCATCAATCATGACGAGCTCACCAAATATATATAAACCACAGTCTTCAAGAGAAAAAAACCATTTTCACTTCTGCCCTAACTTCTCATTTCAACTGACTCAGCATCGCTGTCCCAACCATTGCGTAACTATCGTCTGACAGTTCACATTCCAACAAAATGTTTAATCCCACATGCACCAAGTCATTGACGATGTTTCGGTTTATGTCTAAACAATCAGTAATATCATCGTCGACAATTTTGTAGCCAGCGATGCCAAACTATAGCCACATTGGAATAACCTGCTCCATCAGTCCAAACACTTTACACTGCCCCAATGAACTATCTCACGCCGATAGATATAAGTCACAGTGATTACTGTTCACATTGAACCTTGAACCCGTTGAACTCTTGACAGGTTCAACGAACCCTTGAACCTAATTATTGTTCACATTGACCCTTGAACCCGTTGAACCCGATGTCCGACGTTGAACCTTGGAACTCGATGAACGGTTCAATGAACCCTTGAACCATTGAACCACCCGAACCTGACAGATGAAGTTCAAATCTTCAATGAAGTAACCAATGGATAGTGATTGAACCATTGAACCCGATGGACGAAGTTCAAGCCTTCAACGAAGTAACCAATGGATAGTGATTGAACCATTGAACCTGATGGATGAAGTTCAAGCCTTCAACGAAGTAACCAGTGGACAGCGATTGAAACATTGAACCTGATGAACCATTGAACTTAATGGACGAACTTCAAGAGTTTGCTGACAGTTCAAACTTTGCCAATAAACGATGAACAAAAATCACGAAGATTCCAAGCAGTAACTTGAGACATTATGTCTCTTCAATCTCAAGTTAAGAGTACATCATCACTCACATGTGAGGAAAGAGGTGCGCCATATTCCCACCTCAACCTCAAGATATGTCATCTATTCCATCTCCAATCAAGGGTATGCCATCGAGCCCATCTCATTTAAATATTGATAAAATTTCAAATGTTGAGGCAAATTTACCTTTCTTAACACCACCTAGAATTTTGCATAGAAAGCCAAAGTATTTGATTGATATTGATGAGAATATTTTGCAGCCAATGGAAGGTAAGATTCCAAAATGCACTTGTAGAAGATATGCTCATAAGATTTGGAGAGTGTTCTTTGAAAAGTTAAATGAGACCGCAAGATGTCAACTATTCGTTGAAATGATGCAAAGTATAAAGTATAGGTCCATCATGAAGATTCTTGGGTTGAGAACATTGGAGGCTTCAAGTGAAAAATCTATTGTCAAGAATCTAATGAGTGCATATGAGAGTGTGGGTAACACCTCATGCACAAAAGATAGTAATGTCACATGACGTGTCATTATATTGACAATAGTAAGTAATCAAAGGAGGAAAGCTCATATTATTAGAAAGATGAGTCAAGCATTGAGAATTAATACATAAAAATTTATCAAGAGCCATTGGAAGGTGCCAAAGAATTGAGGACACCGATGCAAATGAATTATGGGCATTCTCAGAGAGACTACCACGAAAAGATAAACCAATTGTTGAAGCATTGAGATTACTAATTTAAGACTTTTGGAAGAATTACACAAGGGTATCTTCGAATCAAAGGGATGTCGTAAGGAGAATAAGTAGTCAAAACTATGAGTCACATCCAAAGCATTTTTTGGATATAACTCAAACACAGTTTTTTGGTAAATTTCTAGAGATGTATCCTCAAATTAAAATTTCTCAAAGATATTTTGAAATGCTAAAACCTTTTTATGTCAAAATAAATCACATGCAAACTACTTGTTGTAAATTACATATTGAATTTTGTAACCATTTTGATGTTTATCAGTCTATATGTTTAGATTTGTATACTAACAATGTTTTGCAGGATTGTGGCATACATGACCCACCAACATCTTCAAGAGACTTCATATCAACAATTATATGTGAAAGAGAGGAAGGTCAAATATTCTACAGGAAATTATTCTTGGATGGCACATGTCAGCATTGTAGTGGCTTGCAACGTATACCAATATGTGAACATATGGAAAGCACACATGCAATTGGAATGAACTAGTAGAGTTCGATAAGTATAAAACAGTGGCCTACAATACAAAAGATGGTAAAGAAGTAAAGAGGTGTGATTTGGTTATTCAAAAGATTCTAGTGTATCAATTTATGTCTATATTTTGTGATAATATAGTTAATGAATATGCAAGGCATACCCATTATGCTCGGTGGTTGGTATTGCAATTGAAGTTATGCAAGGACACATTTCCACTTGGTAGCATTGTTTTAGTCATCGAATTTGTAGATAACTACAGTCTATAGCCATAACATGAGGTACAATCACAATATTACAACTCCACATAGGATGACAGAAAGATCATAAGGGAGTATCATTTTTATTTTAGTGATGATCGCACGCATTCTACAAAGTTCATGCAAGGTTGCTTTCAGGTGTTCTACAATGATTTGGCTAGAAGGGGCATATCATTCAATTAACATATCATATGCTTGGATAACTGTGCATCATAATTCAAGAACTCATGGATGTTTTATTGGCTGAGAAGGAAGCATAATATTATAGGTGTTCAACATATGTGGAACTTTTGTGAGGCCAGGCATGGAAAGGGGGAGCATGATGGTGCAGGAGCATGTATCAAAAGAGCCATAGCACGAGAAGAGTTAAAGTATACAGACAATGCAAAGTTGATAGATGCAAAATCAAACGTCGAGTGGTGTAATGCTTCGATGGGTCCAGATAATGAAAGTAAGTCTTCAGTTCATAGATTTTTTTGGTTGATAGATGATACTAACGTTGCACCATATGAGGATTGTTATACACTGATAGGATCAAGTTAGCTACACTCTTTTAGAAGCTCAATTGCAGGTTCATGGAGTATCCATATGTAGAAGAATGCATGCTTTTATTCTTCATGTACAATTCAATCCTAGAATGAGTACGAGTCAAAGGAGTGGCTTGACAAATGGTGGTTAAGTTATCTTAGCCCACTTGACATGTATCAGCCCCCAACGATACTGGAACTAACACAAATGGAATCATTGGTTGACTTTGACCACATATCAGATCTAGTTCAACCAGGTAATATATCTACTTGCATAGTTTTTGAAATTCCTAATGTTATCTTACTTTGTAGTGTTTTTGTAATGTTGACTAATTTCATCTAATTTGTTGCACATATCAATGTAGGGCATGTTTATACAGTTATTGCATATGAAGACAATGAAGAGGGAATGGATTATTACTTGTGTTGTTATGTTTAGGCCAAAAAGAAATTAGAGGCCCCAGTTACAGATGGAGAAAACATTGAATACCCTATAGGCTTAGGGGTTGTTACTGGAACATGGCTTAGAAGGTACACACATAAGAGTGTTAATGTTTGGTTGTTTTAGGACTTTGAAATGCATCAGAAGATTCTTCATTACTCGAACCTTGTCATGGCATCTAATGTTCATTTGATACAATATCAGGGTAGACCTTTGAACAAGACCTTGTGGAAGGTGTGTGAGTCTGACCATGAGGCAATAATTGACACAATAAAGAGTAGAGTAGACCCGGATGGTTCGTTGGATTAATTTGTAAGTATGCACATTGATTGTTTAAGGTCATCGTATTGATATTAATGTACATTGCAACTGATAGTTAGACCTTTCGTTTCTATATTTCAAGTTTACATATGTTTTGGTTCCAGGTTTACATATGTTTGTTATTTTTTGTTTCTACATTTTTACACATATACAATGAATATTGGGTAGATTATATGCATATTTATGGTTTCACTATTTGACCATCTGGAGACCTCAATTTGTAAACTTCACCTTTGCAGCCCTAAATTAGACTTAGGAGACCCTTCCTCAACCATCATTTCACCTGAAACACGATCATGAAAAGAAATAACTCGTGCAACCAAACTAACAATTCTAGTACATCCAGATGGGTACATTTAGGCTAGGCATGGTCCTGTTTCACACTCAAACATGTCGAAATAGTCTGAGCTACATTGTACCGATGATATCCCGTAAGAGACCAAAGTGCAAAAAGGAAGCAATCTTTGACAAGATGTTACTTAGAAATTGTGTCACTTAGAAACATTTTGTTTGAGGCTACAAGATCATGTAGGGTCCCTCCATAATAACCTCTCTCAGTCTTTTATATCTCTGAGGTGTTTTCCTATGGTGAAAGTGTTTTTGCTGCTCCAAAAATCATCAGATGCATGTAGTGTAAAGTTGTAAAGGGGTGTAACTTTCATTCTGCTTCTCGTGTAGCCAAATTGATAATTCCAACATATTTGGATGGGTATGTTTAGGCTAGGCATGGTCCTATTTCCCACCTAAACATGCTAAAATAGTCTGAGCTACATTGTACCGGCCATATCTCTTAAGACTCGAAAGTGCAAATAGGTAGCAATC
This sequence comes from Cunninghamia lanceolata, assembly GCA_027924645.1. Lineage (NCBI taxonomy): Eukaryota > Viridiplantae > Streptophyta > Pinopsida > Cupressales > Cupressaceae > Cunninghamia > Cunninghamia lanceolata. The sequence continues at coordinate 6,999,822 of BSBN01000686.1, read as the reverse complement.
TTTGACGAGCTATTACTCATAAACCATGTCACTTAGAAACATTCTATCTAAGGCTACGAGATCACGTAGGGTCCCTCTAGAACAAACTCTCTTATTTTTTGATATCTCTAAGGCATTTTCTTGTGGTGAAAGACTTTCTACTACTCCAAAAATTGTCAGAAGCATGTAGTGTACAGTTGCAAAGGGGTGTAACTTTCATCCTGCTCCTGATGCGACCAAATTGATAGTTCCAACGCATCTATATAGGTATGTTTAGGCTAGGCATGGTCCTATTTTGTACCCAAACATGTCAAAATAGTCCAAGCTACATTGTACCAGCAATATCCCTTAAGAGTCCAAAGTGCAAAAAGGTAGCAATCTTTGATGAGCTATTAATCAGAAACTGTTTCACTTAGAAACATTCCATATGAGGCTACAAGATCACATAGGGTCCCTCTACAATAACCTCTCTCAGTTTTTTATATCTCTGATGTGTTTTCCTGTGGTGAAAGATTTTCTACTGCTCCAATAATCATTAGAAGCATGTAGTGTAAAGTTGCAAAGGGGTGTAACTTTCATCCTACTCCTGATGCAACCAAACCAACAATTCCAATGCATCTAGATGGGTACATTTAGGCTAGACATGGTCCTTTTTTGCACCAAAACATGCCAAAACAGTCTGAGCTACATTGTATCAGTGATATCCCTTAAGAGTCCAAAGTGTAAAAATGTAGCAATCTTTGACAAGTTGTTACTCAGAAACCATGTCACTTAGAAACATTCTGTCTAAGCCTATAGGATCATGTAGGGCCCCTCTACAATAACCTCTCTTGGTTTTTGATATCTTTGAGGTGTTTGCCCATGGTGAAAGATTTTTTGTTGCTCCAAAAATTGTCATAAGCATGTAGTGTAAAGTTGCAAAGGGGTGTAACTATTGTCCTGCACCTGATGTGACCAAACTAACAATTCCAATGCATTTGGATGGGTATGTTTACACTAGGCATGGTCTTGTTTAGCACCCAAACATGGTAAAACAGTCTGAGCTACATTGTACCGACGATATCTCTTAAGAGTCCAAAGTGCAAAAAGGCAGCAATCTTTGATGAGCTATTACTCAAAAACTGTGTCACTTATAAACATTCCTTCTAAGGATCTGTGATCAGATAGAACCCCTCTACAATAACCTCTCCATTTTTTATATCTCTAAGGAATTTTCCCATGGTGAAAGATTTTTTGCTGCTCCAAAAATCGTAAGAAGCATGTAGTGTAAAGTTGCAAGGTGGGCTACTTTTTGTTTTGTTCTTCATGGGGCCAAACCATTAGCGCCAACACATCTAGTTAGGCACATATACGCTATGCATTGTCAGTAACCCTTCATTATAAAAGGGTCATAGTCTTTCCTATTTGAGGGGTCATAACTTTTCACCTTTGAAATATCATCAGTATTCGTGAGAACATCAATATAACACTTTCTGCAAATGGTCTCCATGCATTATCATCCTTTTTATTTCTCACTCAAATAAATTGGGTTGCTTTCAACATCAATGCATCAAGCATTCATGTAGAACTTCACATACTAGTAAAAGACATTAGCCCTCTTAAGGATCAAGCTCTTTCAACTTATCAAGAAAGCATTATTTCATTTGTTACATTCATATTGAGGAAATGAGCTTCACCAGACTAAGGTTGTTAGAATGAATTGATAGTAGGTTTCTTGAGGAATTCTTTAGTGGTTTCTCTACTTTTCTTGTTGCTGATCTAAGATAAAATTATTTCATAAATACATTTTCTTATAACAAATGATTTGGTTGTAATACATAGCAAATGCTAAAAATAAATGGCCACACTAGTTGCATGATGCATTGTCAAGAAAATAGGTGGCATGGCAATTTTGAATTTGGATGATGAGTTCAACTTGAGGAAAATGTGTTGCGCATTACCTATAAGTCTATGCTCAATGCAAAATTAAGGGTTGCAATAGGTTTCATCAATGGTGTACTTGGTGAATTCATTGTGATTATGTTTAAAAATAAGAGAATCTAACCCAAACTACCTCTCTTTCTTGTTGTGAAATTCCATCATTACATTAGACATGCATGGGAACAAAAATGACCCACAATTGGTTCCAATTCTTCTAATCACTTATGGTGGTTGAAAATTTAAATCCCCCTAAAGTTGTCTTGGGCACTGACAATCCATAAAGCACAAGGTTTAAAGATCAATAGAGCAACAGTTGATATTAGAAACTCAAATTGTTAGAATCTTACATTCACAACAATGTCATTAGTTGTAGAAAATCTTGGGTAGAAGTAATTGTAGAGAGGATGTAAATATTTGCTATTTCAACTCAAAAGTGACATGATAGAGCTTTATGGTGGTGACCTTGTATGAACAATAGTAAAAATACACCAACTAGCACCCATAAATGGTGCAGTCATGGTAGGAGGGTTCAGAGAATGAACTGTCTAGGGTTCAGAGAATGAACTGTCCAGACTGTGCAGCAAGAGTAAACACAATGAAAATGACTCAAAGAAATGAAGCAAATGCAAATTCAATCATTTAGTATATCATAGAATTCAAATATAGATCGGTCAGCAACATGCGGGCTTACAATTAGGGCTCACAGGCCTGATTAGATACATGCACAAGATAAAGCTTTGGAGCTCTTTCGCACAAAATCTAAACTATCAGGTATCTCTTATGTTATGAACTACTTTCCTAGGGATCTATTACATCAATATATATCATCTTCGGACCAATAGATTCCTCCGTGTCCGCTAAGGAAGATCACAAACTCCAATGAAGAGCTGTAACATGTTCATAGATAGGTCGGACCTAAATGCATAGAACACTTTCTCAAATGAATGGAACAATGTGTGGACCTCTGAGAAGGGTTGGCCACAAACTAAGGATCATTGAATGTTGTGTCATTAAGATCAACAAGTCAAGGAATGATCCACAAGCCTTCTCCTTTAGCTGATTATCAGGAACTGTTAGAATGCTTTGCTCTAAGAAAATAGTTGATCTTCTGATAGCGATATCTTTCTGGTAATAGATCCAAATGCTCTAAATTCTTGATATGATAAAGATGAATGAATGTAGATACTAAGTCTAGATCCGCAAGATGTGAAATGCCAAAACCAAACCACAAGATGAAACTACTTCTGATTGAACTGCCTGAACTAAACTGAAAAGAAACAAACTTCAAACAAACTAAAATGCAAATGTTTTTGGTTGATGCAAGATTGCTCTTGAACCAGGGATGCTCCTACATTAGACATCTAGGATTATTGAAAAAGTGAGTCCCTCACTTTGCTGAGGCTAGGGGAGAACCAAGACAGTCCACCTCAACCTGAGAGATCCATGATGAATCTTCCCCCGGTCTACCTTTCCACTTCACAAGATATTCTTTGTATTGTCTTCCTCTAGTGTTGCCTCCAACTCTGCTATCCAAAATGTCTTCAATTTGTTCTAGTGCTTGCTATGGTAACTATTTCTTCAAATCTTCTTCCATGTTCTCACTGAACTCTACTTCATGATACTGATAAAGGTATGCAATGTTGAAAATAGGTGATATACCCAATGTCTCTTGTAACTACACTTCATATGCATTTCTTAAATCAAACTTTCTGAGTATCTTACAAGGTCCAAACTTCTTCATCTTCAACTTGTTATATGTACCGACTAGAAATCTTTCTTTTCTCAAGTACACCATTACTTCATCTCCCTCTTCAAATTCTTTGTGTCTTCTCTTCTCATCTACCTTCTCTTTGTACTTACTGTTCATGTCCTCCAAATGCTTCTTCACATGATTATGCACTATCTTCATATGATCTGCAAATTCCTCTGCTTCTGCACTCCTCTTTTCTTCCATGCTAATGTCTCTCAATTTTGCAACTCCTCTAGGATTTACTCCAGTAACAATCTCAAAAGGTGTTCTTCTGGTACTTCTATTTACTAAATTATTGTATGCAAACTCTGCTTGTGAAAGAATCAAATCCCAATTTCCTATCTTCTCATCAACCAAACATCTCAGCAAGTTTCCCAAACTCCTATTCACTACCTCTATCTATCCATCAGCCTGTGGATGAAAAGTTGAACTAAACTTTAAATCTGTCTTCATCTTCTTCCAAAGTGTCCTCCAAAAGTATCCAACAAACTTTGTATCTCTGTCTGAAACTGTACTTGCAATCTCACAATCTCCTTGAAAAATAGGTCAACTACATGCACTGCATCAATTATCTTCTTACAAGGTATGAAATGAGCCATCATTGAAAATCTGTCAACCACTATAAATATTGAATCATGTCCTCTCTATGTCTTAGGTAATCCCATTACAAAATCCATGCTTATGTCTTCCCAAGGTCTCTTTGGTACTGCCAAAGGTTTATACAATCCAGTGTTCTGACTACTCCCTTTTGCAACTTGACAAACTCTACAACTCTGCACAAATCTCTGAACATCATTATGTATCTAAGGCCAAAAGTAGTTTTCACTTACCAAAGCCACTATCTTATCAATGCCAGAATGTCCTGCCAACTATGCTTCTCCTTGATCAAATTATCTCTCATTGAACTTCTAGGTATGCACAACTAACTTCCTTTGAACAACATGTCTTCTTGAATGAAATAGTCCAACCACTTACTCCTATCTTTCAAAATAGGTTCTTTACATGCTTTCCAAGGTTCTGCAAAATACATGTCTCCCTCATACATGTTCTTCAATTCATCAAAACCCAACACTTTAACTCTCATCTCTGTCAACAAGTTCCTTCTCCTACTCAATGCATTTGCAACTTTCTTTGATTTACCACTCCCATGATTCAACACAAAAGTATAACTCTTCATGAACGCTACCCATCTCATATGTCTCTGATTCAACTTACCTTGACTGTTCAAATACTGCAAAGCTTGATTTGTATACAACACAAACTCCTTAGGCAAAAAATAATGTCTCCACTTCTTCAAGGCTTGAATTATGGCATAGAACTCTTGATCATAAACTAAATATCTCCTCCTTGCACCATTCAACTTCTCACTGAAACTACTAGTCTACCTTCTTGACTTAACACTACTCCAATTGCATTTCCACTTGAATCACAATCAACTTGAAATACCTTATTGAAATCTGGTAGTGCCAAAATAGGTTGCTCTGTCACCTTCTGCTTCAATAACTCAAAACTTTTATCTGCTCCAGATGTCCACTTGAAATCCTTTCTGTCACCTCTCATTGTCTCTGTCATAGGGTTACAAACTGAACTAAAATTTTTGATGAACTTCCAGTAGAAGCTAGCCAATCCATGAAATGATCTAACCTCTCCAATGCTCTCCGGTGTAGTCCATTCAACATTTACTTTCACTTTCTTAGGGTCCATCTTCAATCCTTCCATAGAAATCACAAATCCCAAATATACCAACTCTTCTTTCATGAAACTACACTTCTTAATGTTTATCAACAATTTCTCTTCTCTCAACCTCTACAAAACTTGTCTAATATGCCACAAATGTTCCTCTTTTGTCTTACTAAAAATTAGAATATCATCCAAGTACACAATAACAAACTTACCCAAGAATTTCTTCAAGACTTCATTCATCAATCTCATGAAAGTACTCAGTGCATTTGTCAATCCAAAAGGCATTACTAACCACTCATACAATCCTTCATTTGTCTTAAAAGCAATCTTCCATTCATCTCCTTCTCTAATTCTGATCTAATGGTATCTACTCTTCAAATCTATTTTTGTGAAATATCTTGCTCCACTAAAACAATCCATAATATCATCCATCCCAGGTAAGGGAAATCTATACTTAACCGTGATCTTATTTATTGCTCTAGAATCTGTACACATTCTCCATTCTCCATCTTTCTTTGGTGCCAAAACTGTAGGTACTACACAAGGACTCAAACTTTCTCTAATCAAGCCTTTCCTCAACAATTCTTGTATCTGTCTATTCAATTTTTAATTCTTTGTCAGTGCCATTCTATGTGTTTCTTTGTTAGGCAAACTTGCTCCCGGTATAAGATCCATGTAGTGATTGATACTCCTTATAAGTGGTAATCCTTCAGGTACATTATCTGATATGATGTCTTCATACTCTGTCAACAACTCTCTTATCTCCTTTGGTTGTGATTCTTCAGTCTCTTTCTTCAATGCTTCATGATTCTTAGGAATCAAGGCATAACACATATTCTCATGTTTCAAACCATCCAAAAATTTTCTCCCATCTACCAAACAGATTCTAGCATTCCTACATACTTCACTCTTAGGATCATCCTCCAAAGGAATCAAAGTAATTCTCTTTCCATTTGCTGTTATAGTATATGTATTCTTTCTCCCATCATGTATATCTTTTCTATCATACTGCCAAGGTCTACCCAACAAGATATGACAAACATCCATAGGCATAATATCACACAAGACTTCATCATGATAAGATCTAATATGAAATTTCACCAAACATTGATCACTCACCAGTACCTTATGATCATCCTAAATCCATGCTATCTGATAGGGCTTAGGGTGTTTCAATCTTTCCAACTTCAACTTAGTCACCATCTCCTCTGAAACTAGATTATCTGAACTCCCACTATCAATCACAACTTTACAACACTTACCTCTTGATTTGCATCTAGTTCTGAACAGACTTTTCCTCTGTGATAGTTCCTCATTTGCCTATATTTGAAATAGTGCTCTCCTCATCACCAATGATTGTCCTTTCTCCAGATTGCCAACTAAACAAGGTGGTCCAATAGGTTGTTCTTCAACATAGGTTACTCTTCAACTATTTTCTATCTTCTTGTTTGTACTACTCTGAGTACACTCAAATGCTCTATGTCCTTCACCTCCACACTTGAAACAAGTACCTTGGAATGTCCTCTTATCAAATCCTCTTCCTTCTCTCCTATATCCTTCATCCTAGTATGCACTAGGGTTTCCTTTCTGGTAAAAATTTCTGTCATCTCTTCGGTAAGCAATGTTATCTCTATCATCCTTCTTCAACAGGTTGTCAAACTTGTTCTACTCTAGATAAGATCTGTCTCCTCTAGAATAAGTCCTACCTCTCTGAAATTTACCTCCTCTACCTCTCTATCTCTGATCATGCTTCTTATTCAGCTTCTCTTCAACTTTCAGGGCAAATTGGTATGCTTCCTCCAAAGATGTCATCCTTACCAAGCTTAGCTCTTCTTGAATGTCTAATCTTAACCCATTAATGTACCTAGCCACTTTCTCCTTGCTTCACTATGTCCTGTTCTTATGATCATTTTATGAAATTCTTCAGTTTATTCCTTCACAGATTTCTCCTTCTGTCTTAGGTTTTACAATCTTTTCAACAACTCCAACTCATAGTCAATAGGTATGAATTGATTCTTAAACTTTGTCACCATCTAGTCCCACTTTGTAATGTTTTCATTTCCTCTCCTATTTCTTTCCAACTGAACTTCTTTCCACCATATAGCAGAATGTCCTTTCAACTTTGTCTTTAAATATTTTACTATCTCCAGATCTTCAATTTCCTCATATTCAAAGTATTCTTCCATGTCATTTATCCAGTCAATCAATTCTTCAGGGTTCAAATTACTAGTATAGTTCGACACATCAACTCTAGGTCTCTTTCTAAACTTTGAAATAGCTCACAACATTTTTACTTGATCTGATTCTTCCTCTTCATCACCTCCTAAGGATTCACCAATTTGTTCAACAGATTGAAATTCTTCTTCATCATCACTTTCAACATTATGTCTCGGTGTCAATCCTCTTCGCTTATCTTCCTCAACAACATCCAATTGAATTCACAAGGTTTTCATCAACTCCATCATCTCATCCATTCTACCATTCATTGTTCCAACAACAACAACTCTCCTCAGCGGCATTCTTCCTAGGATCAAGTACAAACTACCTCAGGTCAACAATTGGGCTACAAGGTGACAACTGCCTCACAATCGGCGATTGGTTGTGACACGAGTAACCTACCTCAATTCAGCGATCTGTCCACAAAAAGATCTTACAAAATTCCCTTGCCAATTTTGCTCAATTTGCTCCCAAAGATTTAAAACTTTCACTCTGATACCACTTGGTGCAGTCATGGTAGGAGGGTTCATAGAATGAACTATCCAGAGTGTGCAGCAAGAGTAAACACAATAGAAATGATTCAAAGAAATGAAGCAAATGCAGATTCAGTCATTTAGTATACCATAGAATTCAAATAGAGATTGGCCGGCAACATGCGGGCTTACAATTAGGGCTCACAGGCTTGATTACATACATGCGCAAGATAAAGCTTTGGAGCTCTTTCACACAAAATCTAAACTATTAGGTATCTCTTATGTTATGAACTGCTTTCCTAGGGATCTATTACATCAATATATATCATCTCCATACCAATAGATTCCTCTATGTCGGCTAAGGAAGATCAAAAACTCCAATGAAGAGCTGTAATGTGTTCATAGATAGGTTAGACCTAAATGCATAGAACACTTCCTTAAATGAATGGAACAACGTGTGGACCTCTGGGAAGGGTCGGCCATGAACCAAGGATCACTGAATGTTGTGTCATTAGGATCCGCAAGCCTTCTGCTTTACTGATTATCAAGAATTGTGAGAATGCTCTGCTCTAAGAAAATAGTTGATCTTCTGATAGTGATATCTTTCCAGTAACTAATCCAAATGCTCTAAATTCTTGATATGATGAAGATGAATGAATGTAGATTCTAAGTCCAGATTTGTAAGATGTGAAATGCCAAAACTAGACCACAAGTTGAAACTGCTTCTAATTGAATTGCCTGAACTGAAAAGAAACAAACTGCAAACAAACTGAAATGCAAATGTTTTTGCTTGATACAAGATTGCTCTTGAACCAGGGATGCTCCTACATCAATAATGTCAATAAAGTGGCATGTATACTTGATAGTATTATTTCACCATTCAATCTAGCTAGTGTAATAAGGATGATGTGGCCCCAAATTTTAGTAAACATGTCATAAATGGTCATTCAAGCCCTTTGAAAACCCTTACATATTCTAAGTAGAGATTATTCCACATATACCATGGAAAGTGATTGTGACATCATACAATATTAAGATAAGAAAGCCCCAATCTATTGTGCATGTAGGACTACGTTTCCATCTCACTAGTTATCTATTACATGGGGTGAAATTACCATACTTGTTTGATGCCACTTCCACTATATTAAGTTCACCACACACAACCCAAGTTTTTGTGACTTTAATTACAATCTCATGTTGATATTCAACATGATGATTCATTTGTATTTTAAAGGACTCTTTTGTTGGGTGTCTTTAAAGGCCTCTTATCAAAATCTTGAGAAGATTCTAACAAATTTTTATGGGCATCCTCTAAGTAGGCAGAAGGTTTTCATACAATGGCATGGGAGTTATGTTGTCTCCCTCATGATTATGGTGGGCTTGGCCTTATTGACATTGAATGTTTAGCTTTGTGTGCTAAGTGGATTATGAGAGCCCCAGAAAGGATTGAATTTTAAAAAATCCTACTATGTAATACAATTGGACTTTAAATATTTGAAGTAAACCATCTACAAATATCCATTGAAATGTGGATTTATAATACAAATATGGATGCCATCAACAAAAAAGATTTGTATTAACCAAATATCCATATAGGCATACATCAATATCTATTGATATAAGTATAACATATATACAAAATAGCCATATAGGCTTACAAGAATACCATATATGCATATAATGTCAACTATATGCAATACAAAATATATGTCCACAAATGCCATATAGGCATACAACAAAGGATCCCAATAAAAAGGCATTCCCCTTTGTCTAATGAAGAAAATAGATCACGGGTAGTCTTTGATCTTCAAGGGGATGGAGACACATATGACAGTGGTCTACTACAAACCAGAGGGCTCCTCCTCCTATTTAGTTCTTCATGGAGCTGTGGTTGTTACAATAAAAAGTATAGACATTAATATATAGAAATTGCATTATAAAAAATGAAACATTTAACAAAACAATCACTTACTGTTGGCATATAATCTCTCTCCTCATTTACCTCACTACTAGGATTAGGCTGTGGTGTTGTGATGTCCTATCGAAACCATCTAGATAGAAATTAAACTTCAAATCAATAATCATTTTTTTTTCAATAATAAACAACTATAACAATGAATGTAATTTGAAATTTACTAATCCGCCTCATACCCCCATCAAAAGCATGGAGCTATGAATCACGGAAGACACACCATGCTCCATTGCCCTATGAACTTTAGGAGGTGTCTTCATAGCCTACATCATCTAAAAATAAAACAACATTATTCAATTATGAAAACTAGAATAGTGATGCAAGTCATGGCTCCTAACATACACACACATTCACCTAAACATGGAAGTACACACAATAAAGCACACAAGTGATGCAATCAAGGTAGGAGGGTCTAGTGAGGGACTATCCAACCTTGCAACTTAATCAACTAACACCATGATCACAATGGATATGCAATAGAAGCTAATAGCTAGTCAACAAAAAGATAATAGATATTCATAAACATATAACACAGGATGTATCTTGGGAAAACCCTAACAGGGAAAAACCCATCCTTCAAAGCTCATTCCTCTTATATTATAACTTCAAATCAAATTACACATGCCTCAAGGGCTTTACAGATGCTAGACCACATCCTAGGGATTACAACAGATTCATACAACAATATTCTTCCATGGTTTCTTTCTTCTACATCTCTATTTTTTGCTCTGCTACTCCTACTTCCTACTTTGCCTTCTACTTTGTTCTGCTACTCATTCATATCAAAACAACTTAAGATCTTTTTCCATGTCTTCATACTATCGATCACTTACTTAGAAACAATCCTTTATCTCTTATTTATATCCTCTAATCCTTCAAATCATTATCAAGTCGGCCTAATTGTAACAACTAGTTATGAAATGTGTGTACACGGATAGGTCGGACCTAAACATAAGGTATTGCTCTGCTGGTGCATAAAACTTCATACAGATCTCCATGAAGGTTGGCTAGGTCCTATACTAAATTGTATAATGTTCCTTTAGACTCCACAAGTCACAGATTTGCTCCACAAGATGATTAGACTTCACTAAACATTGTCGGCTCTGCTCTGTCAAACGTGCAACAACAATCAATCTTCTAATAGCGATATCTTTCCAGAATCAAAGTTAAATGATCTAAATTCTTGATATGTTGTATCTTCCTATGTTTAGATGTTAAGTCCATCTCCATAGCCTCTTATACTCAAATGCAGTAAAATGCTATATATCCCAGGTCACCATCTCAATATTATGCAACTCACTATCAACTATCTCAACTATTTTGAATTCTTCAAGATGCTCCTGCATCAGACTCTCAGGGTTATTTGAAAAGTGATCCTCTTCACTTTGGTTTGTATTATGCCAAAATCAAATAGGTTTAGTGATCTATCTTTAGCTACTTGCAACTACCCATAAGTTGGCGGTCTATTCAAGTCCACTCTACAAAACTACCTCTGGTTCTTCTAGGTTTGGTAGTCTACCTGCAAGCCTTGCACTTCCTTAATGATCGGTGGTCTGAGCAAGTCTTCTCTGCATGTTCCTTTAATTCAGATATCTCCTTCTTCTATAGACTATTCTCCTTTTTCAATTCTTCCAAACTTTCTTTTAGATCTTTGTTCCTTTCTTCCACCTTCCCAAACAACTTGAATACTTCTTCCAATTCTGCAAATCTCTTTTCAACATCTTCAAACAACTTCAACTATGCTTCCAATTCTTCATTTCTCCTTCTGGCATTATTTAGTTCTTCTTCAAGGGCATCATATTTATCCTCTCCTAGTTCTTTCATCTTCTCTAACAGTTCTAAATTACATTTCTTGATTTCACACAATTCTCCTTCCAAAATATCCTTTTCGCATATTAGGGTTTCATTTTCTTTCTTCATCCTCTTTCCAATTTTCCCCATTGAAACAACTCAGATAAACACGTAATTTGAAAAGCTTACCTGAATATTCCTTACCTTGATCTTCTTCAGCGATGATACTTGTTACTTCTAGGGTTTCGCACTTCTTTCCAACACTTTCCATCCTTTGAATAGATTTGCCACTTTCACAGCAGACTCACAACCAACCCCATAGATTCAAAACTAGCTCTGATACCACTTGATGCAGTCATGGTAGGAGGGCCTAGTGAGGGATTGTCCAACCTTGTAGCCTAATCAACTAACATCATGATCACAATGGATATACAATGGAAGCTAATAGCTAATCAACAAAAAGATAATAGATATTCATGAACACATAACATAGGATGTATCCTAGGAAAACCCTAACAAGGAAAAACCTAGCCTTCAAAGCTCATTACTCTTATATTATAACTTCAAATCAAATTAGACATGCCTCAAGGCTTTATAGATGCTAGGCCACAGCCCAGAGATTACAATAGATCCATACAACAATATTCCTCCATGGTTTCTTTCTTCTACTCTCCATTTTTTGCTCTACTACTCCTTCAGCTTCCTACTCTACCTTCTACTTTGTTCTTCTATTCATTTGGATCAAAAAAAGATAAGATCTTGTTCCATGTCTTCATGATATCAATCACTTACTTAGAAACAATCCTTTATCTCTTAGTTATATCCTCCGCAAGCCTTCAAATTGTTATCAAGTTAGCCTAATTGCAACGACTAGTTATGAAACGTGTGTACACAGATAGGTCAGACCTAAACATAAGGTATTGCTCCGCTAGTGCATAAAACTTTGTGCGGATCTCCATGAAGGTTGGCTAGGTTCTATACTACATTGTATAATGTTCCTTTAGAGTCTACAAGTCACAGATTTACTCTGCAAGTCGATTAGACTTCACTGAATACTGTCAACTCTGCTTTGTCAAATGTGCAACAACAATCAATCTTTTGATAGCGATATATTTCCAGAATCAAAGCCAAATGATCTGAATTCTTGATATGTTGTAGCTTCCTATGTCTATATGTTAAGTCCATCTCCATAGCCTCTTATACTCAAATGCAGTAAAATGCGGTATCTCCCAGGTCACCATCTCAATATTCTGCAACTCACTGTCAACTGTCTCAACTGTTCTAAATTCTTCTGGATTGTCCTACATCAACAAGTCACATGCATATATACAAATTAGACAAAGTTTCATGACTATTGTGTGGTATAAGGGTCAACAAAAGAGGGACCATAGTAGCATCAAATTTTAGGTTTAAGAAGTTAGAGAGGGAGTGAAGGGTGTAAGTGCAAGAAGATGAGGGGCCAAAAAGGGGTCTTAAGTGGCCACTTTTTTTTTTTCTTTTTCTGAAAATAGGAAATATTGACTTTGGATGAGAAATTGAGCACAGTTACACTCAAAATTTTAAGATGCAACAAAAACAATGTTCGTAGTGCTCCGAGTCTACTTTCTAAACTACTATTTTTTTAAAAATGGTATAGATTAAGGGGTTCAAAAGAGGGAGCCATAGAAATTGGTGTTGTTTCTATCAAAAAAAACATAACATAGCATGATTTGTGGCTCCCTCAAAAGGTTAATTTTTTTTTGGTATTTTTAAAATCACTTCAGTGAGAAATTAGCTAATAGCATGTAGTTTATGCCTGATTTTTCTGATAATTTTTTAATGAAAATTTAATTTTTTACTAATTTTCAAATTGGACACATCCTAAAAAATATAATTTTGGTCGTGTTACCCTGTAAATTTTGAAAACTAATTGAAAATTAATTTTTTTTAATATGTATAGAACACACTGTAGTTTATAAAAATGTATTTTATTTGAAATTTCAATGAACGGTTAATTTATAATTAAAAAAAGACCAAACGCTAGTTTTTGACCAAAAACAGACACACAAACAAAAGAAATTAAAGATGAAAGGCTTAACATTGTCAAAATGTGAAAAAAATTACATCATTAAATAGCTAAGAGAAAGCCTAACATTACCTAGGTGTTCGATTTGTTTAACGTTGAAATACATGCAAATATGAGGGTTAGCACGAACAAAATTATGTGAAATCCTATAGAATATGCAAAAACACATATTTGGACATTGGGAAGGCACTCCAAGCCTTTGGGTTACAAATTGAAAGCAAATATGAAGCCTAAGGCTTGGGATTCCCAAAGCAAAATATAACACGAGCGTGATATAATGCGAGTGTGTTATGTTTTGCTTTTTTTTTTCATTTTTGTAGGTTTTCCTGATGTTTGCCTAGTTCAACATAACGTGAGCGCGTTATAACATGCTTGCATTATGTCTTGCTTGGAAGGATTTATTTTCAAGGTTCCTAAATATGTTTGATGTATGTATATATGTATATATGTATGCTTGTATGTATTTATGTATTTATGTACATGTATCCATGCTTGTATGTATGTATATATGTATGCATGTTTGTATGTACATGTATGTATGTATGTATGTATGTATGCATGCATGTATGTATGTATGTATGTATGTAAGGGTTTTGGGTTGAGGGTACATAAGGACCTGAGCCCGTATAGTTTTTAGGGTTGAGGTTTGAGGGATTAGGGCTTAAGTAATAAGTAGAGAGTATACGGTAGAGGGTAGAGGGTAGAGGTTAGAGAGTTACAATTGAGGGATAATATTCAAATTGTTGAGTGTATAAGATTAAGTGTGTAAAGCATGGGGATTAGGGTTGAGGATATTGGGTTTAGGGTTTACGATATGGATTGAGGGTATATAAGGCATTGGGTGACTTGGGTTGAAAGTGTATGGTTTAGGTTTTAAGTATAGGATTGAGGCACAATATTTAGGGTTTAGGGTATAAGGGTGAGGTTATAGGGTATAGGGTTGAGAGTTTGTGGGTGTAGGCTTCAGGGTTTAAGGTATAGGGTTGAGGATTGAGGAATTAAGGCTTAAGTATATGGTTGAGGGTATAGGGTAGAGGGTTGAGAGTTTATAGTTGAGGGATAATGTTCAAGTTTGAGATTCTAAGATATAGGGTTTAGGGTTTAAGGTTGAGGGTATAAGGCATATGGATGAGGGTTGAGGGTTTAGGGCATTAGTATATGGTTGAGGGTATAGTGTATAGGGTAGAGGTTTGAAGGTTGAGGGATAATGTTCAAGGCTGAGTGTCCAAGGTTAAGTGTATAGGGTATAGGGTTTAAGGGTTCAAGGATTAAGATTTAAGGCACAGTGTCGAGGGTAGAGGGATTAGGGATAGGGTTTAGGGTTGAAGGTTAAAGGATTGAGGGTTGAGGCTTTAAGGCTAAGGGTTAAGGGACTAGGGTTTAAGGTATAGTGTTGAGGGTAGAGGGTTCAAGGATAGGGTTTAGGGTTTAAGGTTTAAAGGTTAAGGGTTGAGGCTTTAGGGGTAGGGTTTAGTGTTAAGGGTGAAGGGATTAGGGTTTAAGGTATAGTGTTGAGGGTTGAGGGTTTAGGGATATGGTTTAACGTATAGTGTTGAGGGTTGAGGGTTTAGGGATAAGGTTTAGGATTTAAGGTTTAAGGGTTGAGGGTTGAGGCTTTAGGGATAGGGTTTAGGGTTTAGGGATAAGGGATTAGGGTTTAAGGTATAGTGTCTAGGGTTGAGGGTTTAGGAATAGGGTTTAGATTTAAGGTCTAAGGGTTGAGGGTTAAGGCTTTAGGGTTTAGGGATAAGATATTGCAATTTATGGTATAGTGTCGAGGATTGAGGGTTTAGGATTTATGGTTTAAGGGTTGAGGGTTGAGGCTTTAGAGATAAGGGTTTAGGGTTTAAGGATAAGGGATTAGGGTTTAAGGTATAGTGTTGAGGGTTTAGGATTTAGCATTTAAGGGCTGAGGGTTGAGGCTTTAGGGATAAGGTTTAGGGTTTAGGGATAAGGGATTAATGTTTAGGGTTGAGGGTTGAGGGATTAGGGTTTAGGGTATAGTGTTAAGGGTTTATGGTTTAGGAATAGGGTTTAGGATTTAAGGTTTAAGGGTTGAGGGTTGGGGCTTTAGGGATAGGGTTTACGATTTAGGGATAAGGGATTAGGGTTTAGGGTTGAGGGATTAGGGGTTGAGGTATAGTGTTGAGGGTTTAGGATTTAAGGTTTAAGAACCTTGAGGGTTGAGGCTTTAGGAATAGGGTTTAGGGTTTAGGGATAAGGGATTAGGGTTTAAGGTATAGTGTCAAGGGTCGAGGGCTTAGGCATAGGGTTTATGATTTAAGGTTTAAGGGTTGAGCGTTGAGTCTTTAGCAATAGGGTTTAGGGTTTAGGGTTGAGGGATTAGGGTTTAAGATTGAGCGATTAGGGTTTAAGGTATAGTGTGGAGGATTGAGGGTTTAGGAATAGGGTTTAGGATTTAAGGTTTAAGGGTTGAGGGTTGAGGATTTAGGGATAGGGTTTAGGGTTTAGGTATAAGAGATTATGGTTTAGGGTTGAGGAATTAGGGTTTAATGTTGAGGGATTAGGGTTTAGGGCTTGAGGTACAGTGTTGAGGGTTTAGGGATATGGTTTAGAGTTGAGCGTTTAGGATTTGAGGTATAGTGTCGAGGGTTAAGGGTTTAGGGATAAGGTTTAGGATTTAAGGTTTAAGTATTGAGGGTCGAGGCTTTAGTGATAGGGTTTAGGGTTTAGGGTTTGAAGTATAGTGTTGAGGGTTGAGGGTTTAGGGATAGTGTTTAGGATTTAAGGTTTAAGGGTTTAGGGTTTAGGGATAGGGTTTAAGGTTTAGAGATAAGTGATTAGGGTTAGGGTTCATGGATTAGGGTTTAGGGTTGAGGGATTAGGGTTTGAGGTATAGTGTTGAGGGTTTAGGGATATGGTTTAGGATTTAAGGTTTAAGGGTTGAGGGTTGAGGCTTTAGGGATAGGGTTTAAGGTTTAGGGATAAGGGAATAGGGTTTAGGGTTGAGGGATTAAGGTTTGAGGTATAGTGTTGAGGGTTGAGGGTTTAGGGTCTAGGGATAAAGGATTACGGTTTAGGGTTGAGGGATTAGGGTTTGAGGTTTAGTGTTGAGGGTTGAGGGTTTAGGGATAGGGTTTAGGATTTAAGGTTTAAGGGTTGAGGCTTGAGGCTTTAGGGATAGGGTTTAGGGTTTAGGGATAAGGGATTAGGGTTTAGGGTTGAGGGATTAGGGTTTAGAGTTGAGGGATTAGGGTTTGAGGTATAGTGTTGAGGGTTGAGGGTTTAGGGATAGGATTTAGGATTAAAGATTTAAGTGTTGAGGGTTGAGGCTTTAGGGATAGGGATTAGGGTTTAGGGTTTAGGGTTTGAGGTATAGTGTTGAGGGTTGAGGGTTTAGGGATAGGGTTTAGGATTTAAGGTTTAAGGGTTGAGGGTAGAGGCTTTACGGATAGGGTTTAAGGTTTAATGATAAGGGATTAGGGTTTAGGGTTGAGGGATTAGGGTTTAGGGATGTGGGATTACTATTTGAGGTATAGTGTTGAGGTTTGAGGGTTTAGGGATAGGTTTTAGGGTTTAGGGATAAGGGATTAGGGTTTAGGAATTAGGGTTTAGGGTTTAGGGATTAGGGTTTGAGGTATAATATTGAGGGTTGAGGGTTTTATGGATAGGGTTTAGGATTTAAGGTTTAGGGTTTGAGGGTTGAGGATTTAGAGATATGGTTTAAGGTTCAGGGATAAGGGATTAGGGTTTGGGGTAGAGGGATTAGGGTTTAGGGTTGAGGGAATAAAGTATAGGGTTGAGGGACTAGGGTTTTTGGTATAGTGTTGAGGGTTGAGGGTTTAGGGATAGGGTTTAGGGTTTGGGGATAGGGTTTAGGGTTCAATGATAGGGTTTAGGGTTTAGGGTTGAGGGATTAGGGTTTGAGGTATAGTGTTGAGGGTTGAGGGTTTAGGGATAGGGTTTAGTATTTAAGGTTTAAGGATTGAGGGTTGAGGCTTTAGGAATAGGGTTTAAGGTTTAGAGATAAGAGATTAGGGTTTAGGGTTGAGGGATTAGGGTTTGAGGTATAGTGTTGAGGGTTGAGGTTTTAAGGATAGGGTTTAGGGTTTAGGGATAAGGGATTAGGGTTTAGGGTTGAGAGATTAGGGTTTGCAGTATAGTGTTGAGGGTTGATGGTTTAGAAATAGGGTTTAGGGTTTAGGGATAAGGGATTAGGGTTGGGGGTCATGGGATTAATGTTTGAGGTATAGTATTGAGGGTTGAGGGTTTAGGGATATGGTTTAGTATTTAAGATTTAAGGGTTGAGGCTTGAGGCTTTAGAGATAGGGTTTAGGGTTTAGGGATAAGGGATTAGGGTTTAGGGTTGAGGGATTAGGGTTTAGGGTTGAGGGATTAGGGTTTGAGGAATAGTGTTAAGGGTTGAGGATTTAGGGATAGGGTTTATGGTTGAGGGATTAGGGTTTGAGGTATAGTTTTGAGGGTTGAGGGTTTAGGAATAGGGTTTAGGATTTAAGGTTTAAGGGTTGAGGCTTGAGGCTTTAGGAATAGGGTTTAGGGTTTAGGGATAAGGGATTAGGCTTTAAGGAATAGTGTCTAGGGTTGAGGGTTTAGGAATATGGTTTATGATTTAAGGTCTAAGGGTTTATGGTTGAGGCTTTAGGTTAGGGTTTAGGAATAAGGGATTACTATTTAAGGTATAGTGTCGAGGATTGAGGGTTTAGGGATATACTTTAGGATTTAAGGTGTAAGGGTTGAGGGTTGAGGCTTTAGGGATAAGGGTTTACAGTTTAGGGATAAGGGATTAGGGTTTAAGGTATAGTGTTGAGGGTTGAGGGTTTAGGATTTAAGGTTTAAGAGTTGAGGGTTGAGGCTTTAGGGACAGGATTTTAGGTTTAGGGATAAGGGATTAGAGTTGAGGGTTGAGGGATTAGGGTTTAGGGTTTATGGTATAGTGTTGAGGGTTGAGGGTTTAGGGATAGGGTTTAGGATTTAATGTTAAAGGGTTGAGGCTTGAGGCTTTAGGGATAGGGTTTAGGGTTTATAGATAAGGGATTATGGTTTAGGGTTGAGGGATTGGGGTTTAGGGTTGAGGATTTAGGGTTTGAGGTATAGTGTTGAGGGTTGAGGGTTTAGGGATAGGGTTTAGGATTTAAGGTTTAAGGACCTTAAGGGTTGAGGCTTTAGGGATAGGGTTTAAGGTTTAGGGATAGGGGATTAGGGTTTAAGGTATAGTGTTGAGGGTTGAGGGTTTAGGAATAAGGTTTTTGATTTAAGGTTTAAGGGTTGAGGGTTGAGGCTTTAGGGATATGGTTTAGGTTTTAGGGATAAGGGATTAGGGTTTAGGGTCAAGGGATTCAAGTTTAGGGTTGATGGATTAGGGTTTGAGATATAGTGTTGAGGGTTTAGGATTTAGGGATAGGGTTTAGGGTTGATGGATTAGGGTTTTAGGTATAGTGTTGAGGGTTGGGGATTTAGGATTTAAGGTTTAAGGGTTAAGGGTTGAGGCTTTAGGGATAGGATTTAGGGTTTAGGGTTGAGGGATTAGGGTTTGGGATATAGTGTTAAGGATTGAGGGTTTAGGGATAGGGTTTAGGATTTAGGGTTTAAGGGTTGAGGGTTGAGGCTTTAGGGATAGAGTTTAGGGTTTAGGGATAAGGGATAAGGTTTTAGGGTCATGGGATTAGGGTTTAGGGTTTGAGGTATAGTGTTGAGGGTTGAGGATTTAGGGATAGGGTTTAGGGTTGAGGGATTAGGGTTTGAGGTATAGTGTTGAGGGTTGAGGGTTTAGGGATCGGGTTTATGATTTAAGGTTTAAGGGTCGAGGGTTAACACTTTAGGGATAGGATTTATAGTTTAGGGATAAGGGATTAGGGTTTTGGGTTGAGAGTTTAGGGTTTAGTGTTGAGGGATTAGGGTGTAGCTTTGAGGGATTGGTTTGAGGTATAGTGTTGAGGGTTAAGGGTTTAGGATTTGAGGTTAAGGGTTGAGGGTTGAGGCTTTAGGGATATGGTTTAGGGTTTAGAGATAAATGATAAGGGTTTAGGGTAGAAGGATTAGGGTTGACGGATAGGGCTTATGGTTTAGGGATAAGGGATTAGGGTTTAGGGTTAAGGGAGAGATAGAAGAAATACATGAGAGAGTGAATAATATAGTGTTTTGTATAGAAAGCCATAATGCAAGCATATTTTTTCTTGCTATTGAAATTGTAAAAAAGGTGAGTTTTTTTTTAAATAGTAGAGCATAACACGAGCGCATTATGGCTTGGTGTTGCCGAGCCTTAGGCTTGACATCACCAAGCCATAACCTGAGCGCGTTATAATATGCTTGCGTTATAACTTAAATTTTTTTAAAAAAAAGTTGGCCACTTTTTGGCCCACCAACTTTTTGCACTCACCCAGGTGCCACATGGAATCCTTTTAATCCCTCTCAACCAATCCTCAAACCCCAAGGATTTATTTGACTCCTCATGGTTCTCACACATGTGTGAGACCTAGGGTAGAGGAGTGTACTTGTACACTCTTCTCCAAATATCTTCCTAGGTTGGGCTCCCACATGTGTGAAGCCTTGGGATGAGGTGGTACTTGGTCAAACCCTCATCCCCAAACCTAGTATAATGGGAGGAGATGGTGACATGTCCACCATCTATCTTCCCAAAAATTATCCACGCCACTTTATTCCCAAGGAACTTGGGAGTGGTATAAATCACTCAAATTTAAAAAAATCAAAGCCCAAAAGACCCCCAAACCCAAGGTACATGACCTAGGGACTTAAAATCAATAAAATATTCATGAAAATACCTCTCAAGCCCCTCAAAAATGACCCCAAATTTTAAATTTCAAAATAAGACACATAAGCAAACAACTCATCACCCATGCCAACTCACATTTACAAACAATTTTAAGACCAAATTAATCATAGTAAATAAATCACATTACACAATATACATTTATAAAATACTTTAGTCCCCATATAGACTAAGGTTAGGCATCATAGGGAATTCACATGGGTTTCTAGTTGACCTCTGAATTTCCATTGGTCATGTGGAAGGTACGTACACATCTCAATTGTACCGGTCAATATGTCCAATAAGCATATATAGCTGAAGCAACTTTAATTTGATTCCAATTATAATCATATTCAATACAAACATCTATACTCCACATGATAATTATAATCCATATAGATATTAAGTACATATTAATAAAAATTCAATCTTCATTCCACAACATCTCCTAATGTCATCACATATGCATCACATTAATCTATCAAACACATATATCCAATTTCAATTCAAACCAACTTGTTTAATAGCATAATCCATAACACATAATTAGAAAACATATATGATCAATTAAAACATACCTCTATCACATAAAATCAAACTATGATAAAGCTATCTCATAATTAGGTCACCATCACCATATGCAAGTAAATAGCTAATCTAATCAAATGAACTATATCTACTATAGTCTATCTAAATATCATAAATCCAACAACCAATAGTCTAGTGTCTAGGTATCCCAATAATAATAAGTCCAATGTCTAAGTATAACAATCATAACATATCTAATAGTGCAACTAGGTATGCCATATATGAATGGGCCTCACAAATATCCTTGTCAACATCCCTCAAATGAACGCTCCAGAACCAATAACCATAGCTCAAGGTCCACAACCATGAGGAGATAAAGCATAAAGACAAATGCATCTAAAAATAGGATGAGCAATACCTATTTGAATATAATCCATTGAGAAGACCAAAGTTAGGGAATGAGAATTCTCCTCTAGGATACACCAAGTCACAATGACTCTCTCCTATAACAATCTCCTCTATGTCCATAATGAACTCACATCCATATCTTGGTGTAGGCTCCTCAATCTTCTTACTAAAACCTCCAAAGTGTAACTATCTCAACAAATATTCTCTTATCCCAAGAGAACTCCAGCCTCACCCAAGCCTCCAAGTATCCATGAGCACCTTCATGATCAATCCATGCTAGGCTCCAAAAGAAACACTGCACCATCATGAATCTCTTCAAGAAAATGACCAATGTACTCAATAGAAAGAGCACCAAAAAGACCACTATCAAAGCTCCCACTGTATGTCTACATAACCTAGGAACACATCATGACACAATAATCTAACAACTCCACAAAGAAAGACCACATGTTCCAAACAACATACCCTATAAACAAGGCTCAACATCTCCAATCACATGAAGATAACCATCTCCTAATAATAGAAATCAAATGTCAAAGAAAGTTCTTACTACTAGGGGCTCATCCATGACAACAACAACTACAAAAGAAGATCATTCATCACTAGGTGATGAAACAACATCACTACCAAAGCTCCCACTGAAACAAGATATTGAGATATCCATGGTAAGCATGCTACAAGTTCTAATAACCAACTAACTAGACACTCTAATAATCCACCCTCTCATCTCAAAGGAATACACTAAAAAATCTACATCAACACTGAATCAATCTTGTGGATATAGACAGTCCACATTTGAGTCATCCTACTATAGCCAATGGGTAGCTAATCCACATAAGTGCATAACTCGAAGATCTCAATCAATAAAAACATGCAAAACTCATCATCACATTAGTAACTTGCAAACTGAGTTATCAAAGAGGATAACCTATAGACTTCAGGACTCAAACACCAGATCCACTTCAGATCTGATTTGCCAATCTACAACATGTAACCATAGTCAAGGAACCCATAAGCAATTGTTGTAGAAATGACACCAAAAATATCCACACAAAGAAAGCTGCAAAAAACCTCCTCAAAAAACATGCACAAAGCATACATGCAAACCTACAACTATCTTGCAACCAGAAATACTACTGGGGATTCATAATCTGAGAGAAATAGTTTATTTGCAGATCTACTCCACTGGGAGTGTGCACCACCAGAGTGGATATAACTTACATATGGATTTGCACCATACCCTATAGAATTAGGGCCAAATCCAACATCTTCCCATGGGCTTCAAGGAGCTCCCACTAGTCCATTAAAATAACCACCAACAACTAGGCCACGACCATAACCTAATAGTCTGATATGCACTACCAGTTATCAAACATGTAGAATCCCCATATGAAATAATTTATCTTCAAATTTTTATCTTTACAATTGTTAAGGTTTTGATTTTTAGAAATGAAGGTGAACAAATATAGAATGGAAATCTGATTACAACTATAACTATTAATCTAGTGCAGAACCAAAATGGAGATAGTATTAAATCAACAAAAAGAAATAATAGAACAAAAGATAAAACACATAACACAGTGTTTACATGGAGAAACCCTTTTAGGAAAAATTCCACACAAGAAGAGATGCACCAATCTATATTAACTTCAATAGAGTTTACAATACAATACTATCAATCTCATCTCCAGTCTTCAATCCAACAGTGCTTGTAATACTCATCCACAACCATAATACAACATCCTCTTAAAAGAGTATTGCCTTCTAGGATAAAAACCCTAACATAACTTCTATTGTCAGATCTATGACCTAATGATGAACGATCCAGATTGACTATGAAATTACAATATTTTACAAGGTAATTTTCTAAAAAAATTCCCCTCTGGACCCCCCAGTGATAACTTAGTGGGGGGAAAGCCCCAACCCCCCATCGAGTACAAGGAGCTAAAATGAGACTAAAACAAGATCAGTACTTGGTGAATACTTCATCCCTTATGAATTACTTATAAACAATATTACGAGTAATTAAATACATATAGGATTTACAAGGTTGATGGCACCTTGATCCTAACACTGATGTCCCATAGCTTAGCTGATTTATCTGAAGCTCCTATGAGGAAGAAAGAACCATCTATAGACTTTGCCAAAGAAGTTATACCATTTTGATGGCCCTTTTTTGGATCACTTTCCTTAAGCAATTTTCCTATCTTTGAATCCCAAAGACGTACACCATCTTCTCTAGCACTAATTATTGTCCTATTTAGGGGGCTTCAAACCACTCTATTTATCCTGCCTTTAGACCCAGGTATTATGAGTAATGACTTAGAATCCTACCTTGACAGATGCAAATATACCTCTTCTCCATAGCCAGGGCATGAACCCCTTAGTTCCATCAAGTCATTCCTCCAAAGGCCTTGCAACACTCTAACAATATCCATAGTAAGTACATATCCAATTGAGGAACTTAGTATTATTGCAATAACTCCATTTTTTGTTATGGGTGACTTTGATGCAAGCATAGATGAATGAGAAATCAATTGCATATGTGCTACCTCTTGATAGATTACACTCATTGTACAGACAGGTGGAACAACTAAGGTTGAGATGCATTTTACAAGAAAAGTTGTCTATATACTAGCCAATGCCTAGGTCGAAGAAGGATCAACCTTATAATCAACATATGTACATTGTCATTTTAGACTATATCAAGGATATTTTACAACTAACTTTGATCCATACCATCTCTTATGTTCTCGACACTCAGCCTTCTCTAGATCAAAGTCATCTTCTTGAGGATTTTCTCTCCAGGTTTTGAAGCTATACTAGAAATCATAACACTTCTTAACTTCTTTTATGGGAGTATCATCATATCCCATAGATGAAACTGGTTAAGTCATAGACCATTGGTTGTTCCTCATAAAAATAGGACCAAACACTAAAGAAATGTTGAGGGGCATAATCAGAAGGTACTTCATCATCAAATTCATCAGTGGAATAACAAATTCTACTCTTTAAAAGGTCTACGAGGAATTCGTATGCCTCCTTAGATCTTATTCCCTTTTGACAAGTTATATGCACTATATTAATTCAATAGGTCACAACCCTTTATGGTTTTCCTTTTGAGGTATTAAGTCAAACAACTCATGGACCTTTGTTTCTGCTGTAGGTGTCTATGTATAATCTTCATATTTTGTCAAACACTTCACTTATATAGTTGGTCATTGCTTTTCTATGCATAGACACTTCCCTAATACATTTTATCAAGTAGCTTGTGTATTAGTTCTACGGTGTTCCACATTCTTCACCCTGTACATGGCTTATGTGTTGTTTGCGCTCCATTTTGTCAATAATCTTTGCTAAACTGTGCAAGTACTTTTGTAGGGTGTGTTATTTCCATGGCATAAAGATTGTGTGCATATTCTGGTGTTTCATCTTCATAAGGATTTATATACTAAACCATCCACAATTCACATTTTCTTAATAGTTTCTAAGCCTTTACACAATGAACCTATGATCCCTTGATGTCTTCAAATAAATTTCAAACCCTCAATCTTCAACCTTCTTTCCTTGGATCTTTACAGCTTTGATACCAATTGTTAACAAATAAGATAAAATAAAGAGCATATAAAGTTGCACACAAACACAAGAATTTAATGTGGTTCACCAATATGGTTACATCCATGGGAAAGTAGGGCATTAATCTTTGTATTGATTGCAACAACATACATAAACTTCTTCCCCAAATATATACAATATTCTTCAAGGAAGATGAAGGGACAAAATAGGGGAGATGAAATTAATAGTTGTACTTCACATCCAAACAATTGATTAGGGTGTCATACTTTGTAATGTGAATTTTGAATGATGATATATTATGATAGAAGACTGTAAACAAAAAAATGGAACTTGATTGTTTATCAAAGGATAGATACAAGTGAATCTTGAAAATCCGAGTGTTTAGGATGGAATTGCGGTAAAGATCTTATCTAGAAGCATGATTTTGTGCTAATTTATGTGATCCTCTCTTGAGAAAAAACTAGATCTTTGGTACTTGCAACAGATGTTTAATTGTTGATATCTTAGGTAAAGAAAATAGTGGTGGTGCAAAGGAGCACTATGGGGCTTGCTATGTAAGGGTTAAAGTTCAAAATTTCCTTGCATCTTAGTTAAGCCTCAAAACTAAATTAACAACAAAAGTAAAAGTGATAAATGGGTGGCAATGGATGTTAGTGTGCTATGATAGTGGATGTGGTTGAGATGATCAATTGTTTTGAATCTTGATGCAAGATACTGAATGATTGCATCAGAAAGCATACTCAGAGTGTGCTTTGACAATAGATGTTGTTCGATTGATTGTTGTAGATGTTGATAGAGAATTACCAATGGTTGATGTATTTCCAAGAGGACTTATCTTGATATTTTTGTGAATGATATTTTGTCACTGCATGATGATGTGTAAATGCTCTAGGATGATGCCTTCAAATACATAATCTTATATGCATAATTTTGAATTTTTGGTGCACAAAACAATTTTTGGTGCTAAAACCAATGAGTAATGGTCAAATCTCAAGATTGTTGGTCTTAAAATGTAGGAATTCAAAATTTAAAATCTGGGGACATGATCACACCAATGATCTTATCTAGAGGATAACATAAAAATTGAACTATTCGCTGAAATAAAAATCTTGATTTGAAAAGAGAGTCAAATAGGTTATGAACAAAGAAATATAACATATTAGAATGCATGATTAGGTATTGGGTTAATCAGTATGTCAAAATAATCAAATTATATGTTTGAATCATATATCAAAAACATCAACCTCAAATAACATAAAACAAGAAAAAAAATCAAAATATAAACTTTTCTCCTCTATAATTATATTAAATTAATTTTTATAATAAATATATTAAACACTTTAATATTAACTAATTACACATCTCAATAATCACCTTAATATTGTAATCATTTTATTACTTACCCACTTAATTCCACTAGACATTAGAGTGCTCTTGATCAAAAGGAAGAACTACTATGTAAGTAGTTACACCATCACAAAAGGATTATAATAAGGTATTGATAAAGTGGAAATGCACTACTATGTGGTATTATTAAAGTAGATGAACTAGTTTCATACCTTAGCTATAAAATTGGAGAATCCTCAACACTAAGTATAACAAAATTTTCAAGTATCAAAATTTCCTCTAGAGATATTAACTCAACACTAAGTATAATAAAATTTTCAAATATCAAAATTTCCTCTAGAGATATTATGTTTAGACATATTAACATATATGTTATAGAAATTGGGAAGGAAGATTATGCTAAAGAGGTAAGGTAAACCTTACAATTTGTGTAAATATAATGGTGCTAATTTTAATTCTAAGAGTTAGTCTTCTAGATTTTAAAATTAAGGATATTACAATTGATGAACTTGTTTTAGCACAATGGAAAATGTCTAATAAAAATAAGAGCTGCAATGCACTTGCAATCCTTGCCAACTGTAGAGTAGCAAAGGCATGCCAAATCCAAAGTTGTAGCCAAAAGCACTGATCCCATAGGGAAAATTATAAGGTTTATTATTTTATTATCCATGCTAATAGTCATAATAACTCAAATGCCTATGCCCAGATGAGAAGCAATATTTTTTACAATGTAGAACTTATAGACACAAGTACCAAAACACATCTTCAACAAAGCAATGACTTGCTGTACTTTCAAACCTAAATTGAAGCCTTTCTTTTTTGCTTGAAGAAAAAAGATTTAAATGCAAGCAATGTTATAAAATATTGTCCATACAGTCTACTGATCCAATAGGGGTTACTTATAGAAACAACTATTTTGACAGAAAGTTTACTTGAGAAAGCCATGTTTATGCTATAGACCTCAGGATCTGGCCTACCCCCATGCCGCTGCAATGAATTTTTAGGACCATTGAACTGTGAAATTTTGCTACCTGTGTAATGGCCTCTTTCAGCCTTTATTCTTTTATTGAAAATTTTCCAGAGAAAAAAACTATCCAATAAATTACTTATAATGCTCTTAACACAATCTATCATTCCAAACACTAAAATACAAAAATTCATATTTATGAACACAAATGTCAATCTACATAAAGCTCAGACCATACTTTTGTTATAAATTGCATCTTTGCGGGTTCAAATGGATATGCCCCTGCACAACAAATTCAACCACCATGTCAGAACTAGTCCATATATTTTGCAATTTACTTTTCCATTCTTTCTTGTATGCCTTGGGTTTTAAGCAACTAATTGCAACCAAACACAAATGTTCCATTGTCATACACCTAAATAGAAGTTTGTTTTAGTTCTTGTAATCCATTCATTTTAAAACATAAATTACTTCTAATTTTCAACATAAATTACTTCTAATTTTCAACATATAAATGAAATAGTAAACCTTCTGTTGCACCAAACTTGAAGGTATGCATTCAAGAAGAAGATGCAACACTTGTATATAGTGAATTGAAAACCAGGAACTTTCAATTTGAAATAGGTTTATAAATTATTTCCCTTGGTATAAATATCTGAAACCAAAACTTACTTGTCTGCTTTAACTATATTTCTCCTTCAAAATAAAAGCATATCCTATATAACACTAAACATTAGAAATTTGGGGAAATATATTGTTAGACAACTACCTTTATTGTTTTATTGATGATTTGAAAGTTTTAAAGCACTACAAAGCCATTCCATTTAGAACCTACTATACTAGGTTAGCAACCTTAAATTTGAATTTACTAAATTTTCAACCCATTTTCTGCAAAAAACCACAAAATTTCACCAATGCAACATCTGAGTTCACACTCTATTGTGTTTCTATTTTCCAATTGCATTGAACTTCAATTGCCATGGGTGATATCCATGGCACTAGGATGTCATTCTATATGCTGCAAAACATGGAGTACAATTTTTACTATAAGATGCAATTATTTTTCTAGAATATAGATAATATTCTTCCTCTCTTCTAAAAAGATACTCAAATTAATTAACTTGACTCAAAGAAATTACAATTAATAGACCCACACCTAACTACTACATATAGTTGTCGCAAACCAAGCTTTTTAATGTCTTCAAAGGTTGGCAATTTCCCCTTACTCTACTAATAATCAACTTGTGAACCTCACCTGCAAGCATTTTCTTCCACAACTAACTTAAGAATCTTATAACTATTCACTAAAAAGCTCAGTGCCTAACTCATGGTTTTAGATTAAACAAAGGAAAAGTCCACATCAAGTATCCAGGTATTCTTTAAAATGCAACTTTGTTACAACTTTTAGCAATTGTAACCTCCATTCCACTTGACAATCCAACAATTCCCCCTTATCTTTCTCTAGTAGCTGTGAGAGTGTTCCAATCTCCTGGGCACAATCAATTAAATGATTTTATAGCATGTTTCCATAAATCCTTTTTCTCTAACAAAATCAAGTGCATTCCTTGATAATGAGCATACAACAGCTGTGGAAACATATTCCTAGCTAGTTAATTAACACGAACAAAGATCTAAATAAAACAGGTGCTTGATATTAGCTCAAACTAATAGTTTCTACCAAATTTCTAACAAAAACAAAGACCTAAGCAAATTGGGTACTAGGTGCAAACAAATATTTCTTAGCCAGTTTTCTAACAAAAAGAAAAACCTAAGTAAATTGGATTCCTGGCATACAGCTATGGTAAATGATTTATTTTTCCCTTTTTAACAAAAACAAAGGCCTAAACAAATTGGAGATTGATATTATGCGCAAACAAATATATTTTAACATTCAGCTCAAACAAATATACTTTATCAATTACCTAACTAAATGAAAAACCTAAACAAACTGGGTGCGTTGTATTCAGCTCAAACAAATGAATATTTCATAACCCGATTTGTAATAAAAAACAATGAAATAAACAAAGTGGATGATTGATATTCAACTCACACAAATATCATTCAACCAGCATTCAAATTAGAAAAAAGACAAACAAACTAGGGCCCTGGTATTCACCTCAAGCAAATATTTCTTAACCATATTTCTAACACAAGAAAAAACCTAAAAAAATTGGATGCCTAATATTTAGCTAAGAAAAATATTGTTTGAGCAGCTTTCTACAATAAGCAAAGACAAACAAATGGGTTCCTCAAATTCAGCCCAAAAATGCACCCCATCTCCTAATTCCCAAAACCCAACTTGGAGATCAAGCCAAAAATCAAATACAACAAAAATCAAGTAAAACTATGACTAAATAGGCATTTCAAACAAGCCCACCGCATCCTAATTTTGAAGCCACGACTTGGAGATCAAGCCAAAAACCAAATGCAACAGAAGTCAAAAACAACCAATGACTAAACAAGCATTTCAAGCATTAGGAATTAAGGACCAGGAAAGTGAATGTCTATTTGGAAGATGCCCTCTTCATTAGGAGAGTCCATGGGGCTTGCAATTGTGCCACACAGATGAGCTATATCATGGTCTCCACACAGCTTGATGCTTAAAATAACATAGATTGCAATACATGACAAAATAGCCTTCAAACCATTTCTTTAAGCATAACTCTTATTTCAGTCAAAAAATTGTGTCCAAAATAGAAATTACATATTACCAAACAAAACAAACAAATATGAAGTTAGGGTTTCTTCAAGCACAATATCGATATCGTAAAACTAAACATATGTGAAACTAGGGTTTATTAAAAGAATAAATTACATGACATGAAACTACATAAAAAACTATATGAAATTAGGGTTTTGTACCATTTCTGGATGGTAGGTTCTAGTCTGGCAGGCCACCAACTTCTTCAGAACACCTATCATCGTCATTGCATTTCACCCTCACCTTCTTCCCTAGCTTCAACACCACTTCTAACATCCTATAATAATGATAATAACAGGGTATGCTGATTAGGAAATAAGAACGGATATTAGTTGGGAAGATCATCTAGTGCATTGTATGTGTGATCTACGAAGTCAAAATGAAAGCCAAAAACACAAATCAAGTGCAAAAACAAATGATATACCTTCACATGTGACCCACAATTCCAAGATAGGGTGGAAGGAGTTGCACCCAAACTCCTTAGATTTACCCAAATAGATTAATGTGGATTGCTCTTTGAGATTCAACACGATAGGATGAGGGATTTGGATTTAGATGGAGATTGAGCTGGGGATGAGGAATGATTTTGGCATTATGGTGGTAGGATGAGGAGATTTGAGAGAAATTTGGGCATGATAAGGGTGCAAGAAGTTGTTATGAATGGCTTGGGTGAGGATTTTATTTATAGATTTTTGGAATAGGGATGGAGGGTGAGGATTAAAAGATGAGATCAAGGGCTAGAAATTGTTTAGAGTTAGGGTTTGGATTGAAGTCATAGCCTTGTGACAAGTGTCACAAGGAGAGTGGATGAGAGAGATAAAGGGTTGAGATCAAGTCAATGGATTTGGAGGGTGAGGATTATTTGTGAATTTTAAATTCACATTGGGAAGAGGTGTGGAGGATAAAAATGAATTAAAATTTCATTTTTGGGAAGAGTAGATATGACAAGTGAATTAAAAATTCAACTCATGGGGAAGTGTGAATTAAAAATTCACTTTTATGTGTAGATGTGAAGGTTGAAGGACATACGTACACTTACATGTGTAAGAGGGTGATAAATGAGTTGTAAGGAGGATTTGACCCTTTGAATAAAAAATTGATTTTTATTCAAAGGTGTGTGGGAGGATGGGATAAGCAAGGTTAATTAAGTGTTAAGCTTAATTAATTTAGGTCTAGGGGATAGGTAGACTAGGGTAGCTAATTAAATAATTGATATTTAATTAACTAGGATAGGGATAGGTTGATTAATAGGGTAGATTAATTAGATAAGCATGATTTATCTAATTAACAAGGATTAGGGAAATGGGGAGATTAATTAAATAAATATTGAGAATATTTATTTAATGAATGAGGATATAGTTATAAGGTAAAGTGATAAATTAAGTGAATTAATTGATCACAAAGGGTGGGTAATGATCAAAGGTAGATGATTAGGGATAAATTAATTAAATAAAATGAATTTATTTAATTAATAGGAGGGATAATTGGTAGTGTAGAGGTATGAGAAATTGGTTTTCAGAGCAAGTCAATTTTAGGTGTCTACATTTGCCCCTCTTTGAAATGGTGTTGCGACTAAGTAACATTATTTCAAAGAAGTTAAAATATAGAGTTGGATTGGATAGAAAAAGATTTTGGTTTAGAAGAATAGGGTAAGGTTTAGGGATGATTGGTAAGGTGGATGCCCCCTCGAGACGATAGGCGGGTTGCAAGAACACGAGAGTGCTTTCGAAATGGGTGAAGTGGATTGGTTGAAGTGGTTGGAGGATAAGGGATTAGATGAAAGATTGATGATGTTGGGTAGATGATTAGATGATGGATGAATTGGAAAATGGATGATTATTGTGTTGAAAATGATTTAGAGCAATCCTAAGTTTGTTATAGCAAAGTGGATATGTTTACCAAGGTATAGAAGACTAGGGTGATGATGTTTATCCAACATTTGCATGGACTAGACACACAGACAAAGGGATGATCCCATGCATGCCCAAGATAGTACAACCTTGTCTAGATGAGGGAAGGGGACTCATAACATAAGCCCTTAATACACAAAAAGTATGATGGACCTTAGATACACAAGGAGATCAATATGCTAGAACCGACCCTACGATCCACAAGATATGAATACTAGCTTGGAGTAATGAAACTGACCCACAAGCACAGCATACAAAAGCAAGACTATGCCCCATTCTAGATGTTTTCACCACATACCATGATATAGTGAGATCAAGGTAGCTTTGATGTGATCTTCAAATAGGACAAAGGATAAAAATAAAAAATGAAAAGACCAACGAACCAAACAAGTAGCCATTGTATCTCTTGCCAAGCTGGATGATGATAGGATAGATTCTGTCTATCGTAGGAACGATATATCCTAAGGCAGGAATCAATAGATGATGTTGTTGGATTGGCGCAAGATATGATGGTGACAAGTTGTGGTTGATGTTGATTTGATAGTTGATGACTTTTGTTAAGGGATGATGCTTTCATGGGTAATGCGATGCTTGGAATATTGCTTTTGGATCTAGCAAGCTCAGTGGATAGGGACCATCCAAGCGGGTTGGATGGGTGCATCTTATGTACCTGAGTACTAGAAACTTCCTTCATATTCCAGACTACCTACATACCCTATATCCACGGGTTCAAGGAACATTAAGATGCAAGTGGTGATGATATGTAGTTCTGATTTGTGATGATGATGTGGGATGGTTGAGGATAGATGTGATGATGATGGATGTTGATGGAATGATGTTGATTTTGGGATGGATATTTTTGGGATTTTATGGACTTTTTTGATTTTTTTGGATTTTTTGTGATTTTTGAAAGGGAATGATTTATTATGAGATGGTTGCATTGGATTTCATTTGGATAGCCTAAGTGCTAGATACCAATGAAAAGGGAACACCAAGTCTAGAGGTGAAGGTGATGGGGTTGGATAGGGGGATTGGTGATGAAAGGATGATGGATAGGAGATTTAAGGGGTAGGATGGGGGATAAAGGATCAAGTAGGGATACATGATAAGTAGATGGAGGGTTTGGCAGTGGAAGGTGATAGAGAGGAGATTCATGATGGATGGATTGGAAGATAGAGATAGGGATGCAAGATAGATGGATGAGAGATGGGGATAAGGGTTTTCTCCAAGGGCTAGGTTACAAGGAATCATATGCCCCAATGCTTAGAATTTTACATGATGGGTTCCCATTTAAATGGATGGACTTTGTAGTAGATGGATGGAGGATATGCTTGAATAGGGAGTATGCCGAGAACTATCCAAAGCATGTTTTTTGATATTTTGCCCCTTGTCTTTATCAAGATCTAAGGAGGAGGATATAGTGGATAGAATGGATGGGGAATGATAGGATAAATAAGGGATGGTGGATAGGAATATGATAGGATAAATAGGGGATAGTGGATAGGGATATGATAGGATGAGGATAAGATAGTGCAAAGGATATTATGGATGTGGATGACAGGTATGATTTTGCCCCCAAGTGTAGGGATACAAAATGGATGGAGAGGGGATTACACATGATACCCACAAGGGGTTTTCATCATGGTACTTGCCCAAGGCGCCACAAGGAGTGGTTTTCACCTTTGGATGGATTTTTTCTCTTTACTATTTTCTTGATTTTTTTATTTTTTTTTATTTTTTGCTTTTTTGATGGAATGGGGACTCTAGCATCTGTTTCCATAGCAAGGCGAAGATGGTCCCATGTTGGATAGCATTATAGGTGATGATTGCATGGATGTTGGTAGATAGGAGAAGATGGAATGGATTATGATGTGGATTATGATGTGGATTATGCGAATTATGATGTGGATTATGTGAAAGCATGGACCATAGGAATGTGATGGGGAAGATATGTAGGATAGTGAATGAAAGATGGAGAGATGGGGGTATGTGGGAATGTCAAGTGGTGGAGGGGAACCAAGACCAACGGTTGCACACACCGTGATGTATTTTGAAGCCTATATTTTGGATGGGGGTGGGTAGTAATGGGGATCGGGATAGGGGATTTTTGGATGGTCGATTTGGGGTTTTAGGGACCCAAATAGACTTAGGATTTGGGGGATTTTTAGATGGGGAGTGGGATGTTTGAGATTTTGGGGTGGATTGGGATGTGGATGCCTCATTAGAGTTTGGTGCTTTTTGTTTCGGGACCCACACCATTTTTGTTTTTGCTTTTTCTTGTGATGGTGTGGGATTTGATAGCCTTTTGGATTTTTTATTTTTCTTGGAAGCGATAACATCTTTAGGCTTTTGTGCTTTATGAGTCGAGACATTCAAATTTTTACTTTTGAATCCCATGGATGTGGGGGAAGCTTCATATTTGAAAGATGTGTGCTTTTGTTGGTCTTGATTGGGAATTTTAGGGGGTTTATGGGTGGAGGGGTTAAAAGTGGATTTATGGATAAATGGATGAGAAGATTTGAGGATGGGGATATTAGGAGTTGGGAGGATAGGAGAATGAGAGGATTTGTGGATAGGGGTGTTTGGAGTTGGTAGGATAGGAGGTAAAGTGGATTTGATAGGGATATTTGGAGTTGGAAGTAGTAGAGGTAAATTTGATGGAGGAAGATGGACGGTCACATACTTTTGCAAATGATATGATGATGGAGGAGGAATTGCGACATATGATTTAGGGGTGCAATGTGATGCACCAGATTTGGAATTGGGTGAATGGATTTTGGAGGATGTGTGGGTGGTACCAATATGTTTATTTTCTTTTCCTTGGGATGTATAGCCAAGGCCATGCAAGGATGGATGGAATGTGGTGTGGATGGGCTCCAAGATGCCTTGTTCATGAAGGCCTAAGCCTTTGCCTTGATAGTTCATGTGTTGGAGAATGCGACATGCAATGGGATGTTTGGTGCTTTGGAAACAAGACGCGAGTCCATTATTTGTTGGAGAAGGATAGGTGGTGGATGGAAGTTGTTCACCTCCTACAAGGGGTTCACCATGGATGAAGGTACTTTTTCCAAGTGGATAAGGGGATGGATTTGGCATGGGATTGGTAGATGTAGGTGAGGGATTAATGGGGGATGGTAAAGTGGTAGTAGAAGATGGTGTGGGATAAATAAGTTGATCAATAGATGGGAGGGGATCGAGGATGGGATTAGATAGGATGGTTAGATCTTGATTATGATATGGGGTTGATGTTTCAACATGCTTTGGATTTGATGGATCATGTGTTTGGATAGAAGTGGAAGTGATTTGGATAGAAGTGGTGGATGCTTAGATGGATATGATAGGTGCTTTGATGGGTGTTGGTTTGCATGAGGGTGTTTGATTCCTGGCTACTAGCCAATGGATGACATCCTTCATGATTGTATGGGTTAAAGAACAGTATAATGGCTGGATAATGATGGTGGATGGTGTAAGATTAGGATTAGGATGGGATAGGTGCGTGATAGGATTGGGTAATGATGGTTCTTGGATGGGTTCAAGGATAAGTGTTAGACTAGATGGTCATGTTGGAAGGGTGGGGGATTTGGGGGATTCTATAGCTTTGCTTTCATTTTTAGGTGATGTTCTTTGGAGGAAATCCCACAAGGATTCTTTGGGTGTTGTGGGCTTAGGATTTGGAAGATTTGATGGTGGATTAGATGGTGGATGGGTGATAGGGATTGGTGGATTGGGAGATACATAGGGTGATGGATTAAGGTTGATAAGGTTGGAGGAACATTGTGTTGGGGGTGTTGGGATTGGTGGATTGTAAGGTACATAGGGTGATAGATTAAGGTTGATGGGATGGGGATTAGAGGATGGGGGATTTACATGGGGAAATGGTTGTTGATATAAGCTTTGGATTTCAGTTATGAGGTGTGCTATATTGGTGTTCCCTTGATCAAAGTTAGCATGACAAAGGTTGGGGGATGGATAAGTTGGAGGTATTGATTGGCTGGGTAGGTATGATTGCATGGATGTATAAGGGGATGAAGATTGATATGAGGGTAAGGGTTGATATGATGTGGATGGGGATGAAATGTAAGGTGTTTTTTGATATGATGGAGGTTGGTATGAGGTCGATGGTGTGGATATGTAGGATGTTGAAGGTTGATATGATGAGGGTTGATATGATGAAGATGGGGTAGGGGTTTGGGATTCTCCAATGATGAGGTGTGCTAAGGGTATATCTTTAATGTCATTTTTGCATTTTTCCTTAGCATTAGGATCCATGTTCTCATAGATTTTTCTAAGTCTTTGTAATTGTTGCATTTCTACATAAGGATCCATGTTGTTGGAGAGATATGAGATGAAATGGAGGATAATGGATTATTGTGATGTTGGGGATCAAATTTCAAGACCTTAGGATGATTTGATTTGATTTGATTTATTTTGATGGATGGTTCTCTATGCTTAAGATAGACTAACGATCTTAAACAAGAGGGTTTCTGATTAGGTGATCAATTAAGGTCTTGATTTTTGATCGGGTTGATTCAGATTTGGAGTTTGATAATTATGTTAGGGGATTTTGTTAATGACGTGGATAATTGTGGTTGGGCTTTTGGATGAGGGGATTGATGGAGGATGAAAGAGATTAGGTCCTTCACCAAGCTTTAATTTGCAAAAGATGATTTTTGATTAAGGATTAAGGGTTGGCGTGGATAATGGATGAGGGATGATTGATGTTGGATTTGATTTTGGGATTTTAGATTGATGTTATGATTTTTGGCTTGGGGTTGATTTTGGATGAGGATTTGGATAATGTTGATCAAATGGATGAAGGAATGGGATTAAGATGATGATAATGAATTTGATTAAGGATTATGAAGATGATTATGACTAGGGATGAAGTGGATTACAATGAATTTGATAAAGCTCAAATAAAGGGATTGGACAAGCTTAATTGATGGGATTTGATAAATGGGGGGGGGGGTGGTTTAGCAATGTTGGGAGGAAAACTAGGCTCGATGTGAGGGGGGTACGGGGGGCCGGACGCAACTCCCTGCTGATAGGGGTTCAAGGGTGTAGCCCCCTACTATAATTTTTTTGAAAAATGGGCTTATAAAATTGATGTTTTTGATGGGAAATTTGATTTTTGGACATGGATGAAGAAGGCACTAAAACAGATGGAAGATGGCGCTAAAATAGAAGAAAATGGTACTAAAGTATGAATAGATGGCTATTATCAGAGGAAAAAAGGCACTAAAAGACAGTGAATGGTTGGATTGATGGATGAATTTAATTTTTCTTGGAAAGTAGAGAAACAAACAAGAAAGAAAACACAATGGCCAAAGGTTTTGTTTGTGAAAGATTTATCCAGCCTGCACAACCTAAGGCAAAGAAAGGACAATACTTGTTGAACAAGTAGAGGGATTTGGGCCACTAAAACAAAGGTTTGTAGTGGGGGAACATCCGGGGGATTGGTAGGATACGAGCATCCGATAAACCACTTAAGGTTTTTACTAGCTCTACTAGGGGTTTCATATACACAAGGTACTACTCCCTTTCAAGATAGCATCGAATGGTATATGCTAATACCAATTTGGACTTGGCTTTTGCCTTATCCTATTTTGTATAGCGAACCGGATGCAAGTACCGCTTGGGGTCGCCAATGAGTTCTCTGAACGGATGTGTCTCAAGAGCAAGCCAACGTCCTAAAAAGAAAAATAGAATAGAACTATTTCTCTTCACCCAAGATCCCTTTGAAGGCAAGGGGAGAGGATACTTTGATTCTACCCTATGGGATAACACAAGCGTGTAAGTGTACAAGACATGGCAAACAAAAGCTAATGTTCATTTTAAGCCCAAATCGAAATGTGCCTAAAGTTGTTTTGTTGCAAGCAATGATTAATTTTAGTTGCACCAAATTCAAATATTTTTTACATTAAGGCACACAAGGATTCTTTTTAGGTGCACCAAAATGAAATGTTTGATTGTAGATTGTTTGCAAGAAAGATTGTTTTTATGTACCAAATTTAAGTGTTTTCTAAGCTAAGCACACAAAGGTTCTTTTTAGGTGCACCTAGATAAAGTGTTCTCTATGCTAAGAAATCCCTGCAAAAGATGTTAGTTGCTTCTAGATTGTGCCCCAGGATGATTTGAAATATCCTGCAGAAAAGGGGCCCACCTCTGCACAGATCCCTAAGCTAGTACAGAAAAATAGCACCAATCCGGAGGCAAGATAGTGCTAATATACAAGATAGTGCTAATACACTAGGTAGCACCAATACATATCAAATATAGCGCCAATATGAAAGATAGCGCCAATATATAAAATAGTGCCAATACATATACAAGATAGCACCAGTATACAAGATAGCACTGATATACAAAATAGTGCCAATACAGATATAAGATAGCGCCAATATACAAGAAGGCACGATAATAACAAGAAATAGCGCCACTGTGGCCGAAGGTGTAGTTTACTTGATTGTTATAGAAAGAAGAAAGGCACCGATCTAGGCCTAGTTAGCGCCAATACAAGATAGTGAGGGTCAAAGGTCTCATAAGGATTATTTTAGTTACAAAAATGATTGACCAAAGGGGGTAGTGGTCATTTTCAGTCCCTAATCATGAAAACACCATAAATAATGCCTCAAATGATGTTTTAAACAACCAAATACACAAGGATTAGAAAAAAAGATATTGGATAGATTTTAGGAAAATTTTGCCATAGTTTCCCCTTGTCTCTGTGTATGTCCTGCAAAAACTGAGAGTTATAGATGCTAAAAATGACAGATAGCAAGAAAAACACAAAAGATTCAAGCCAAAATGTTAGTGGTTTTGTCATGTGAAAATAGTGCCAATACAACCATAGATAGCGCCAATTCTAGTAGAAATGGCACCACTATGCAGAGAAATAGCACTGATACTTGCAAAATGTCTAGAAACACATGCAAAACTCACAAAAGATGTTAGATAGGGACCTTGTGGGTCCCACCAGGCGTGCCAATGTGATCTATCAAGTCAAAATGAAAGCCAAAAACACAAATCAAGTGCAAAAACAAATGATATACCTTCACATGTGACCCACAAATCCAAGATAGGGTGGAAGGAGTTGTACCCAAACTCCTTAGATTTACCCAAATAGATGAATGTGGATTACTCTTTGAGATTCAACACAATAGGATGAGGGATTTGGATTTAGATGGAGATTGAGATGGGGATGAGGAATGGTTTTGGCATTATGGTGGTAGGATGAGGAGATTTGAGAGAAATTTGGGCATGATAAGGGTGCAAGAAGAAGTTGTTATGAATGGCTTGGGTGAGGGTTTTATTTATAGTTTTTTGGAAAAGGGATGGAGGGTGAGGATTAAAAGATGAGATCAAGGGATAGAAATTGTTGAGAGTTAGGGTTTGGATTGAAGTCATAGCCTTGTGACAAGAGTCACAAGGGGAGTGGATGAGAGAGATCAAGGGTTGAGATTAAGTCAATGGATTTGGAGGGTGAGGATTATTTGTAAATTTTAAATTCACATTGGGAAGAGGTGCGGAGGATAAAAATGAATTAAAAATTCATTTTTGGGAAGAGTAGATATGACAAGTGAATTAAAAATTTAACTCATGGGGGAGTGTGAATTAAAAATTCACTTTTATGTGTAGATGTGAAGGTTAAAGGACATATGTACACTTACATGTGTAAGAGGGTGATAAATGAGATGTAAGGAGGATTTGACCCTTTGAATAAAAAAATTGATTTTTATTCAAAGGTGTGTGGGAGGATTGGATAAGGTTAATCAAGTTTTAAGCTTAATTAATTTAGGTCTAAGGGATAGGTAGGCTAGGGTAGCTAATTAAATAATTGATATTTAATTAACTAGGATAGGGATATGTTGATTAATAGGCTAGATTAATTAGATAAGCATTATTTATCTAATTAATAAGGATTAAGGAAATGCGGAGATTAACTAAATAAATATTGAGAATATTTATTTAATCAATGAGGATATAGTTATAAGGTAAAGTGATAAATTAAGTAAATTAATTGATCACAAAGGGTGGGTAAAAGATCAAAGGTAGATGATTAGGGATAAATTTATTAAATAAAATGAATTTATTTAATTAATAGGAGGGATAATTGGTAGTGTAGAGATACGAGAAATTGGTTTTCGGAGCAAGTCAATTTTAGGTGTCTACAGTATGTATTTTGCAGTGATCGGATCTCAAGAGCTCCTCATGGTGCACACACGTCTATCATGAAGAGCCAAAAAAATAGGCATTTGCCAAGTGCCTTCTCTCTACTTTGGTATCGTCTGAGCATGTTTTTGTTACAAAATTTGCACTACATATTAATTGGACAAAAATTTCCTTTCTGATTGGCCCACAATAATGAGTTTAATTAGGAGTTAAAAATTCACCAACCAATCATAGCTCCCTCTATCTAAATAAAATAACCCAGCTAAATTCTCCCACTAAATAAATAAAATAACCCAGTTAAATTCTCCCACCAATCAGAGTAGGAAAATTACCTTCAAGACCATAGGATATCCCTTTGATATTTCTTCCAGCATAGATTTCGAGGACAACTATTAGAAAAAAGTGAGGTGAAAACATTAGTCCCCACTTTAGGCAGGGACTAATAAATGTTTGCTTGGTTAAAAAATTAATCCTATTAATCTCAATTTCAAATCTTTTGGGACAATACTTTAAACTTTAAAAATTTAGATATATTTTTGTATGAAAGTATTATTAATTATAAATTGAGACCATATTAATTAGAAAAAGACCTAGAGAATATATTAATATATAAATAAAAGATATTATTTTTATATATTTTTACATGTCATACTGATGAAGGGGGTATTGTTGGTCATGATGTTAGTCATAAACAAGCATAGAATAAAAGTACACATTAACCTTTATTCATCTTGAAAGATACGATGAATTCAGAGAATTCATGATCCCAAGTCTCCGGTGATTAGGTCTTAATCTTCTGACGTTACTCAGAGGTTGATGTGTGTTGCTGTTTCCATTTTGGGGCCTTACATAAAGTTCATCATCATAACATTATTTCTGCAAAGATTCTTCACAGAGAGGTCATTTTATATAGTAATTTGATCAAATTATGCAGTTATATTCAAACCTTTGCATGATATTTTCAATTATACATGCTTTACCTTCAAATATGCTAAATATTTGCAATTATCTACAAGATGTCCACATATGTTGTGTTATTTGTTTGAGATTATTAGTTATTTGCAATTATGATAGTGAAATGCTCTGAAATTTAAAAGAAATTGAAAGAAATGCTTCAAATTAATGTTGAACCTTTAGCTTTTGAACCACATGCACATCAGATATAGTCATGAAGAGAAGAAAACCAAACCATATGTTCACCAGGACATTCCATAGCTAGATACAGTTGATGCTAACTTCAAAGGAATTTGTATGAAAGTAACATATGCAAGTAGACATGCACTCCAAGGGATGTAGCAAATCATAGCATATATCTAGAATTCACACACTGATTACTCAAGATTTACTATGAATTGTAATCAAACAAGTCTTCTCATTCATTAGGTATGCAAAGATACAGATGTATACAAAAATCTTTGAAATGAGCCCTGAATACTTCAACAGACAGATTTCAATTAAGTTTTGAATAATAGAAAAGAGGCATTCCTGCACTTTTTATAGAATAAGGTGAGGAATCCGTTACAAAAGATCAATGATCTTGATTTATCTATGCATATCCATGGTCTAGATTTCCCTTTGACTATGTCAACCTTACAAAATGGCATAAGTTGCCAGCTAGCAACCATCTAAAAAACTTATTTTTCTCTAAGTATCTAATGCTGATATTTACTTTATGCTGCATCATCATCTACCTTATCTGATTCATGTGCATCATCATCATGTGCATCACTCCCCAAACTTCCATCATCCTGATGATGATGACTTTGCATATGAGGCTGCATGCTGCTCCAGATTTGCTCATATAACTGCACAATTCTATCTATTTCTCCGCCATCCTGAGTCTTTGCTTTGATGATGGCGTGCTTGTGTGCCTCGTATTTATGTCTATTGCCGTCTAGTTTGTCTTTCCTGTTTTGCAGCGTCTCATTGTAATTTTCCATCTTGACTTTGATTCTCATCTTTTTATCTATGACTTCTTCCGTCAAGTGAACAAGTGGATCATCAGCTACTGATTGGAAGTTGCCATGTAAAGCTTTGATGGCAAACTCTTCATCTTGATTTTCAACTTTCCCTTCCACTTTTCCTTCCAGTGTTTCCAACATTTCTGCCTCAACAGACATTAAATCATGCAACTTCATGATGATATCTCTCAGTTTATTATTGCATCTTCTAAGTACTCCACATTCAAATTGAATGTCCTTATACCATATATCAACCAACAAGGTAGTATTATTGTTCAATACCTACTTGTTGATAAGCAACTGAGGATTTATCCTCCTTATTTCTCCCAGGATGTCCAATATCTTTTCCAATCTATAAGACCTTTTGCCTGTCTGCATTTGCAATTTATCTACCTTTGGCCTGGAGTCACTGAGAGTATTCCACCTCTTCAAAGAGGCTTTTACCACTTCCTCTGCATTATCCAATGTGGAAACATCCATTTCCTTAGTATAGATGCCTCATGTTTCATGAGATCTAATTTATTCACCTCCTCTTGAGAAATAGCAGTCAATGGGATTGCATGTTTAGTTGAAGTATCTTCAGTATTGGTCAGCCTTCCTATGTAGGCATGCAACTAAGCAATGTGCTCTTTGTGTTGCTTATTTTTCTCCTTCTCTCTTTTCACCTTCTAAATTAAAGAATCAATAATATCCTTGCCTTCTTGACCCTCTTGGTCTTCATTGGCAAATCCTAAGTCCACTGTGCTGATCTGAAACTCATCTAAGGTAATTTTACCTTTTTCTTTCTCTACAGTAGGTACTACAATCTGTGCAGTCCTTCTCCCAGTTGTTGGATCTCTTTTGATGGCCAAAGTCATTTTGGCCTTCCTCTTGGGTTTTATTATATTCTCAGAAAATAATGTAGACACATCAAATTCTTGAATTTCAAATTCTTCCTCTACATTTACCTCTTTCTCCAACCACGGAGGTACCTGATCATGTTTCTCTACATCATCATGGTGTTCACCTATATCTCATATTTCTGTCAGCATATGTGATGGAGAAGGTGATTTCCTTAGTTCTTCTTCATGATGCTCACTTTGTTGATTCAGTGGCACATCCTCCTATAGAGGAACTTCTTTCTCCGAAGGAGCTTCTCCCTGAGGTGGAGGATCTTGTGATGTATCTATATGTTGATCATGATGATCATGATCCTTTTCTATCATCACCTCATCCATTTTCAACTTTTCCTCCTATTGATGAACATTCACAGTAGTGGATACTTGGGAAGTCTCCTTTAGTGCTGGTGCTGGCTCTGTAACCACAATTTGTTCTGCACCTATACTACTTATTTCTTGAACTGTAGCAACAAGATCTTTTATTACCTCTTCCTCATTAGCCTTCTTTTCTTGAACTTCTACTATAGTAGGCTTTCCTGATGTATCCTGTTGACTTATCTCTGAAGTATGGCCCTTTGATTCTGCCATCTCCACTTCTTCTGTAGGTTGCCCTTTATCAGGTGATCCTACTGGATGTTCAGGATTCATATCCTATTTCTCTATCAAGTCCACCACTATAGGACTTGTCACCTGTGCAACTAATGTATCTAGCCCCATTTCTTGGGCTATCTTCTCTAGGCTTTTTTCCTTTTTTGTTTCCACTTGCT
This sequence comes from Cunninghamia lanceolata, assembly GCA_027924645.1. Classification (NCBI taxonomy): domain Eukaryota; kingdom Viridiplantae; phylum Streptophyta; class Pinopsida; order Cupressales; family Cupressaceae; genus Cunninghamia; species Cunninghamia lanceolata. The sequence continues at coordinate 6,956,009 of BSBN01000686.1, read as the reverse complement.
TTATCTCCTCCAGTAGAGTTTGAACTGGTGGAGTCTTGTGAGGGGTCATGTGTGTACCTGTAGCAAGGGTTTCCATCTTTTGTGAAGCCACTTCCTTCACAACTTTATCATGAGACAAATTTATTGTCTCCTCCAGCAAGATGTGACCTTCTGCATGTGCCTGGGAGGTCTCTTTCATTTGGTCCTCTACAAGCTCAGTCTTGAACTTGACAATGGTAGGAAGTGGAACATTATGCTGAAGTTCCTTATGCACTTCACTACTTGCCCCTTGTAACAATGTAGGGGGTTGCCTTATTTCACCTCTCATGGAGGTTCTTGGTCTCTTCGGTGGGGTAGATACCACCACTTGTGGAGCTTTCCTCTTCCTTTTGAATAATAAAGGAGCCTCTTCTTCCTTAGGCTCTTCCTCCATGAGGATATCCTCTTCATCTGGTTTCTTTGAGGATTGACCCTCTTCTTGGGTCTCAGCAATTCTAGTCTCTGCTGTCTTTCCTTTCTTGGACTTTCTTTTGCTTGTCCGTGGAGGTGATGCGGATCCTGATCCTAATCCTGATCTTGATGTTGTTGCCTCCTCAGCTATGAACACTGCTCATTCAATAATAACCCCTTTGGGTTCATTATCTATTTTCTTGCCCCTTGGGGATCTTTTACTCTGTTGTTGTTGTGGAGGGAGTCTATCTCCCTTAGACTTTTTTTTCTCATTTATGAAGTCATCATACTCCCCATCAGGAATATCCTGCCCCTTCTTTTTGTTGTCCATAGTAATGGCAACACCCTTCTTCTTCAAAGCTTCTATCTGTTCATCAACCCAGGCTTGGGTTAGCTATATGGTCCTGGCAATGAAGGGGTCCAAGGATATGTCCTCTTGTATAGTGAGGTCAGGTGCAGAGATGGTATCATTATATATCTTCTTCTCCTCATATTCATCTACAATTATCCTGCCATCATCCTTCTTCAATTGTTGAGGGATGTGGATGTAGTCAAAGGTTCTGATTTGATTCAGTGTTAGCCTTTGATATCTTCTTCTTCTTGCTTCTACTTCATCTTCATAGTCAACCCAGAAGTCTTCTAGGTGCCTTTGGTGAATAGGCCTTCCTATTATTTTTTGTATCCTGCCATAAGGATCATATGGTCTTATCAGTGGAAAGGGTTGCAACTTCATTTTATTCAAGGTGACCATCACCTTCTTGATGTTCTCTGAATCAGGACACATGTACCAGCCAATAGTGACTGGAAACAAAATTGGTGGTAGCTTCTGGGCATCCTTATATGTTTTCAATATTGTGGAGCTCTGCCTTATAAATTCCATCAGTATCACTGCATCAGTGGGATACCTTGGCAGCATGAGAGGATTTCCTTCAAAACCCTCAATCCTCATGTAAGAAAATGTGGCAAATTGTATATACTAGGCTCCATTCCGGACACGAATACAACATCCAGCATAGGACTTCTGTTCTTCTCATCATTCAGCCTAGCTGACTAGGCTTCCAAACTAGTATTCCCCTGATGGGTATCTGTAATTGTGCCATATTTGAACAGGACGCCCCTCTGAGATGAAAACATGGGCTTACTGAATTCAGCCTCACACTTAGCCAACCTCTTATCAGCCATGGATGCTTGCAATTAACACAACCTTGTCTTACAATGGATACTCACATGCATGTAGATAACAATTACCTTTACTAACCATCATGCCCACTGTAATTATTCAACATCAACTTATCATGGGGTGCATAAACTAGGACTCCAGATTAACAACACCATACCTGACTATCACAGAAACAACATGATGAGGGTTTCATTTACTTACCTGGATATGCAAATTTCCTTTATACTAGTGGACTTTTGAGAGTGCTCTTAATTCTCTGATGATCACGCACTTCCTCTCGTTTATAAGCTCGATTCGTCTGACTATCACCTGTATGAGGATATGGAAGTTGGTGCTCTGTAAAAACAATTTTGTTGCAAGGTAAGAACTGAAATGACGGTGAATTCACCTTTTAACCATGTGCTTAGGGTGAAATTAGGGCAAACCCTGACAGATTGGATTTTGTTCGTTAATTTTCTGCACGGAAAGTTAGGATTTCGCCAGCTATTCGATTAGGTTTAATGGTCGGCAAGAACTACCTACCATGTCTATGCGCATTAAATGTTAATGGTGGCAACGAGAGCGGGGTGATATTTGAATATCGGGGTGATATATGAATATCAGGGTGATATATGAATATCAGGGTGATATATGAATATCGGGGTGATATATGAATATCAGGGTGATATATGAATAACAAGATGATATTCACAAATATCATCTTGAGCTTAATGTGATCATCCTCTTCGAGAGGAAAAACTATCGTGACAAGATCAGGTGATCAACTCATCCTTTGGTTATGTTTAGCACATCAGGGGGATATTTCGATACATCGGGTGATGTTTCAAAGATGATGATGACCAGATAAAACATGACTTCTCTCGGAATATCAGGGTGACGTCATCCAGATATTCGTTCATTGTATCGGCAAGGCATCATGATGTCATTGTCATGTTATGGGAACATGATCATGTTTATGAAATATCCTGCCGAGAGGTAAATGTGATGATGATGTCATTATCATGTTTGTTTATTTGTTTATCGGACTCAAATGATGTCATCAGGATAATGGTTTAGGGGGATATTTCGTGGTAGGAGGATATTAAGAAATATCGGGTTACATTGAAAAATATGATCCTCGCGAAATGCATAAGGCTATTGACGGGTAAAGGCTACTATCACCTAAAATTGACATTCGGACATTTGGACCGCATGATTTATCAGGTGATAAATTAGATCAGGGTGATCTTTTGAAATATGACTGATGTTACGAAATATGATCCTCCCCCTAGAAATATCAGGTTTGACTCAAACTTTGACCATTCATAACTTTCACATCCTAATGAATATCAAGATGATGTAAAAGACAAACCTGCATGAAATTTGATGCTCTATCTAAATATGAGGTTATTGGAATGAAATACAAACTTTGACAAACTAACCTCATGATGATGATCTACCCAGCCTTTCTTGCATGATGATCTGCATGACTTACTTTTACCAGACTGCCAGAAGGCACAGAACAAGCCAAAAAGTTGGGTCCCTATTTTGTCAAGTCAAAATGGGGCGTGTTGTGTAACCACACAATAGGTATATCATAGAACACAACAATAGAAATTGCACACAAAAAATAGGAATGTTCTTTCATTGATTTGGAAAATATATGACATTATAAAAGCTCAAATACAATCAAAGGATGAATCCTCCATAGGCTGCAACACATTATAACTTCCTATCTCCAGACTCTGGAACCCTCTACCTTCTGTAACCCCAAATCATCTAGGGTTTTTATTTTCCTACCTTTTCTTGACTCTATACTTTCCCCCTTATCTCTACTACTTCTAAGGGTTCCCAAAAATGGTTACAAATAGCCCTTTTTGGTGGCCTCTAGCAAAATTTTAAATTTTGCATCTCCCTCCAAAAATAGGTCAACTTCCAGGAGCCATAACTTTTGATCCAGGTGTCTAATTGAAGAACCGTTTGAAGCGCTAAAAAGTTCATGGAGTGCTCTACGTGCTAATAATCCACTCTACCAATTCTATGTATTTTTGGGGCCGTGTGGGGCTGTTTAGTGTTTCAAACCTAACTTTGAATAATTTTTAGGGGTTTTTCAAGAAAAAGAAACTTTAATATCTTTCATCTCACAAATGATCTTTGCCTGATTACTTCGCCAAAGGTCTTATTTTTCAATTATGAAGCTTATTGTAAATTTTCACTTTGATGCGTGCCCAAATGTAAACTTTCCAAAAATAGCAGTTTGGAAAAACTAAAAGTTCTACATCATTATTCAAGTGATTATGGAACTAGAAATACAAATTTTGAAAAGAAATGAAAACAAAAACAATAATTTTGAATTATCATCTTTTTTTGGGTGATGCAAGATTACCCTTACACCATTGGATATTCCCGCATCAGACACCCAGGGTAATTTTGAGAAGTGACCTTGTCACATCTCAAGTGTTTGAGGAAAACCCCAAATGGTCAACTTCTACCTTGGACAACCAGGAAGAATCTTCAATAGGCCTTCCTTTCCACTTCACTAGATATTCTTCATATTGCCTATTCTAAGTAATCCTTCCCACATAGCTATCTAAGATCTCTTCTATCTCCTCCTTTGATGTAGATGCCAGAATACTCCACTATTCTTGTGTTGGTCCATCCTCTATTCCACCTTCATGATATTATACTAAATCAGCAATGTTGAACATAGGGGAAATGTTGATTCCACTCGGTAGCTCTACTTCATATGCATTTCCTGAATCATGCTTCTTCAGAATCCTCCATGGTCTAAATTTCTTCATTTTCAACTTATTATATATTCCAACTAGAAAACTCTCTTTTCTTAGATGAACCATGACTTCATCTCCTACCTAAAATTGCTTATATCTCCTCTTCTGATCTGCCTTAGCCTTGTACTGAATATTCATCTTATTAATGTGATTTCTTACCTCTGCATGCAAATTCTTCAAGTATTCTACAAAGTCTTTGGCTTCGGTACTTGTCTTTTTCCCCTTGTCTAGTTTCCTTAACTCTAAAGCATTTCTTGGACTACTCCCATATACAATCTGGAATGGTGATTTACCAGTACTCCTATTGACAAAATTGTTGTAAGTAAATTCTATTTGTGGTAAAATCAAATCCCATGCCTTGGGCTTATCTCCTACTAAGCATCATAATAGGTTACCCAAACTCTTATTCACCACTTCTGTCTTATCATTAGTCTGTGGATGGTGTGTAGTGTTGCAAGTATGGGCCTAACTAGTGTTGTCATTGATGTCAACATACTCCTATTGCATTGATGATAAGAATTGGATGAGCTATATGCTGAGGATATTGAGAAAAATAGTCCTATCAGGAATAGAGAAGAACAGTGAAGTCAGTGAAGTAAAGATCCCAGCTATGATGAAGATCAAAGGATTTGCTTCAAATGGTTTTTAGATATGTATCTTAAGATGATCCAGTAAAGATTTCAGAGATTTGCATGAAGATCTGAAGAAGTTATGACCACTTAAGTAAAACCAGTTCTGGGAGGTGTTCAAAGGTGATAGAGTAACACAGATAGGTCCGGTGAGCTCCGAAAATGCAATATCCTATTCTGTGGATTTGAGGGAGTGTTTAGGAAGTCAATGTAAATTGACAACTCAATTGGTTCGTGGTCTGGAGGTCTACAAGCATCTTTTCCATTATGACAGTTATGACAGACTATGTTCTTGAGGTTTCGAATGAAGGAGAGAATGATTTTAGTAAGCAGATGTAGTGTGGATGTTCTTGGTGATTCAGGCAAGCTTGTGGAGATCCTTAGATTGTGGCTAGTTTGTGTTGGTGGTCCGCATTGAAGTTTGAGCTCACAATTGAAGAATTACTTCTGGGTGATGGTGTTCTTCCTAAGCCTAGCCGATTAGATGAGTTACACATCCTGTGGATGATCTTGAAGATGTTATGTGAAGATGTACGTGTTCCCAAAAGAAGATTGAAGTGTCAGATCTGTGTGACTGACAGTGTGTTGATCTGCGTGAAGTATTTTTGTAGATTAGTCATGATGTATTTATGTGCTTTCTTTGTAATGTAATACCGACTTGGATGATTATTCCTAAGTCGATGTCTTGTATAAATAAGGAGTTGTAAAGTCATTTCAAGTGTATGGTGTTGAGATGAGAATGTGGTAAAGAGGAGAAGAGCGAAAGGTAGAGTAGAAGTATTAGGCTTAAATGGAACTGACTCAAGCATGGTGAAGATGCTATTCTTCAATTCAAATATGTAATACTTATTATTCTGTAGACAGTGTGTCTCCTGTAGGCAGTGAGCCTCTTGTGAGTAGTGTGCTCAGGTAGTGAGCCCTAATTGGCATGTGCCATTTTGTTCTTTCTATTCTTCTAACAGAGAATACAATCTTGGGTTAGTCACCCCATGGTTTTTCCCTTGACCAGGTTTTCTACGTTAAAATCTTGGTGTCTTATGTGTTAATACGTTTCTGCTCTTGATTTAATGCATTATGTTTCCATGATTGATTTATTATTATGTTGCTGAATTACAAAGTGGATTTAAGTGTTTAATTGGAAGAAAGTTTTAGACAACTAATTCACCCCCCCTCTCAGTTGTCTGTCCTGAATCTAACAACTGGTATCAGAGCTAAGTTCCTCTAAAAGAGCTTAACCGCTTGAGGAGATCTAGGATGTCATCCTACAAGAAGGATAGTCCGAGGTTTGATGGAACCAATTTCACTCTTTGGAAAAGTCGCATGGAATGTCACTTGCAATGTATGGGAATGCAGTATTGGATCATGGCTTCTAAGAAGTATACTCTGGTGGTGCCCACCTAGGGTTAGGGTTTTGAGTCGAGTCTACAAGCTTGTATTTTTGTTCTCTCAAACTCTTAATGTCTTAGGTGTTATTTTCCCTCGGCCTCCTGCATTATATCTTCTATTTCTGTGTTGACCATCTGCATCAGGTCATCTATCACTTAAGATGCATTTCATGTCATAGCACTCATCAAATGACCGGCCCCCTTTGTCTTGTGTTACCTCCTTAAGCGATGGTGGGGTCCACAGTTGTATGCATGTGTCGTTGTATGTTTGTATCTAATGTGTAGATGCAAATGTACAAGGCCGGACTCGAGAGAAAGTTCAATCAACTTATGAAAATGAAAAATGAGTTGTATGCATCTTTGTATGCATATAAGTTTGTATCTGGCCGATGCAATATACAAAGTAATGATACAAAGGGAGGAAACAAAAGTCATATCGCCGGGACAATGCACATCAGTGTCTCATTCCATGGTCCCGCCAATAGGCCGATGAGTTTATATGTTTGAATATACAAGGTAGATATGCAAGGTCAATATACAATGGAAAAGATACAAGGGGCAGACATACAGAGTGTCATCGGTGAAGCTTTGTCTATCAGCGGCCAAGTCCAAGGTTTCTCTGATGGGCCGATGAAGATACAAAAGATACGTGCAAGGCAAGAACCAAAGGGTGGGGTCCACCAATTGTATATATATTCGATTGTATGTTTGCACATGCAATCGAACATACAAGGGAATATGCAATCCTAAGATGCAAAGCCCAGACCCGAAATAAATATACATTCTGGTTGATAAAGGCAGAAGTCTGATTGTATGTATGTTTTGCTTGTATATTCGTAGTTGTATATGCGATATACAAGGAAAACATACAAGGGTGGATATACAAAGAGGACCCGACTGAAAAATGTAAATCAGCAAACTCAAAGGTGGGGTCCGCAGTTTGTATGTTAAGTGCATTGTATATGCCGAAATACAAAGAAGAAGATATACAAACCGGACCTATTGCAAAGTTACAATATGGTTAATAATCATTTTGAGGTCTATGCATTGTATGTATATTTGTGCATATACAAAGATTTGAAGGCAAAAATGGCAAAATGGGGGAAAAGGTATGTTCGCACTATGAAAAGTCAAAGGGGATAAACTGTCTGCATGGTGCATTTTCATTGGTTGAGGACCAGTCAGCATGATTTGAAGCCATTGATATTGGCGATGAGGAGGGAATCGACGGCCATCATTCAAACTTTCAAGAACAGGAAGAGATTTGTATGTGTTCACAGTTGCATTTCAAATGGAAAGAAATGTCAGAGCATGCAACCACTACAATTCTAGAAAATGGGTAGGTCGTCCATAATGATAGATTGCAAAGATGTGGGTCGATGGATTGACGGGCCAACTACCATCTTAAAGGAGAAAATCTTCAGGTGGATGCACATCTCCCGAGTTCAACTGCTCCTTCCCTCTTCTTCTCCCTGGTGCATTCAATGTTCTTGGTACCATTTTGATGGTGCAGTGTATCTGAGAGTGATTTGAGATGACAGTGTAATTAATGCTGAGTATGCATTCTGGGTATATCAGGACTGTGTCACTCATTTTTCTGGGTGGTGGAAGACTTGGGAAATTTTTGGAGGAGATAACGAAAATAGATCTTTTCTGGGTTGTTCTATCTCATTTTGTGAGTTTATGAGTTGCACTTGAATGCACGTTGTACACATGTTCAGTTTCATGTTGTGTTTATATGAAAAATGCTTCTTTTCATGTGTTTAGCTGTTTGTCTCCATTTGTTATATGCATCCCTTCTTTTGAATCTGGTTGCTAAGGGTTACTTGGATTCTAGGATATAGATTTTTGTATTGCATGCTTGATCTCTAACTTCCATTCAAAGAGTGGATTAAACTATTTTAGGTTAAGTATGAGGAAGATTGTATGGCAATAGGGATATTTGTAAGTAGAGATAGCTAAATACTCACTCTTGGGTGGTGTTTTTATGGCAAGCACCAATCTAACCCCCTAAAACTTGAATCTCTGTTGTGTTTGTGCAAATCATTGACATGTATACGTCTAGTTGACTCCTTGCCCTGAGATAGGCACTGGTCTGCCCTAGTGTAGTAGTTATGATCCAAAACCCCCTGTCTTGCATCCAAAACATAAATACAAATCATTTCAAAACTTCAAATCTGTTAGTTTGTAGGATTAGAAATAGGACCCTTGCATACTCTCATCCTCAACTAGTTAGATATGTCCAAGAACATTTCTAACCTTGTGATTTATCACACAAATCTTGGTCCTAAAATGAGAGTATTATGCCTGTTGTTGTAAAGCTAAATCTTTTTGTCATTGGCCAAGTCAAGGTCAAACCTTTAGCTATAGGGATATCATCCCTTGGTGCAGCAGAACTAGAAGTGAAGGGGAGGCAGCTCACGCAACCTCCTATATTTGTTGGCCAAATCTACCTATGCATTGGAACTGGCAAACCCTTTGCTGATTCAGAGAGAAAGACCCAACAAAGTGGTGACTCTACTGGGGAGTTGAATTAAAAGTGTTATTTTTGCCCATCCGAGTCACCAACAAAGTGGCAACTCTGCTGGGGAGTTGAATTAAAAGTGTTATTTTTGCCCATCTGAGTCACCAACAAAGTGGCGACTCTGCTGGGGATGTAGTGTCATATCCATAAAAGTTTGGGTCTAAAAGATTGAAGAATCAGACCTGGAAGTGCCTTGTTGCAGCAAACTTGAAAATTTATGTGTGGCTCTGCTGTTGGACAACCCAGAAAGAAAGAAATGAACTTTCAGCTTCAAGTTATTTGAAGCTCATTCCTCAATCAAGGAGGTGGTGACTCTGCATACAAAGAACCTAAAAAAAGAATACAAAGAGGTGTTAAATTTTCATACAAATCAGTCAGGGAAAGGAATTTGCAGTGGCTGCAACATATCCAGGTATTTTTATAAGTTTTAAAAGATTCCCTATTTGGTGGAATATCACTGGTTAAAAGGGAAATATTGGTGACAGATTGCATGCTTTTGTATTTACTAAGAATGTAGTTTCTATTTTTAAATGAGGTATGCAATATTGTTGAAAGGATTCATTTAAAGGACTTTAGGTAATTTGAAACATCAATTTATATTGTAAAGGCCTAAGGTCATTGATTGAAAATCTGAGTTGAGAAGAGGGTTACAAAAACACATAAAGATGTATTATCAGCCCATGCACCCTTGTGAGGTGTCAAATGCAACAATGTATAGTGATCAATCCCAACCATATAATAAAAGAAGTTTCAGCATTGATAGATATAAGCCCATAAATTTCAGTGGCATTTGTGGATATCCAAATGCTTTTCCATCTAAAATCAGAAAATATTTGCCCAAATTCAGTGGTGTAAAGGATGAATTAGTTGAGAGACACTTGCAACAGTTTAGAAATGTTATAGATGACTTTGAGGTTGACCATGAAGATGTAGTTATGAGATTATTTGTTCAATCTCTAGATGAAGATATAAGGGACTAGTTCTCCTATCTTCCAGCATACTCTGTCAGCTCTTGGGAAGAATTTAAATCTGCATTTATAGAACAATTTGGTGAAAGAATTTCTAAATATGCAGTTATCAGTGATTTCATGTATATCCATATAGAAAAAAATGAGTTAATTCCAGCCTTTAACCTCAGGTTTATGAAGGCATTGAAAAGGATTCTAGAATGTATGAGACCTAATGATGCATTGTGCCTTGTGGTCTATTTGGGAGCATTTGATAAGAAAATGAGCTATAGATTGAGAGATAAGGAGCCCACCACATTGCATCAGGCACATCAGTTTGCAATAGACATTGAAAACAATTAGAGGTATGGAATATAGAGGGACTATTTCTCTACAAATTTTTGCTGTCCTGCAGTCCCCAATGTTGATCAAAGATGTAATTTGGGTGTTGGATATGAATTCCATATCACTCACACCCTTGTTGTCCCAGTTTATGCATCATTCCAAGGAAATGATGATTCTACCGTGGAGGAGGATGCCCTGATTTGTCCAGCAAATGAAGTTGATAATGATGATTTTTCAAGTAATATTTACATGCCAGTCTTTAGCAAAGAGCATTCATGTTTCAATGATCCAGTTATACATAGTTGTGATCATATGGATCAAGAGTCAATTCCAGTTTCATCAAAAAGCATTAGAGGGCTGGAAAGTGATATGGATAGTGCAGCTTCAGAATGCATTGAAGTAACATAAATCTTGTATGTGGGGCAATCAGATGATGAAGAAGAGGTGGATTGTCATGAAGAAGAAACAGAGACCTTTGCAATGAGTATGAATCCCCTTTATGATGAGCCTTTAGATGCATTGAACTTTGTGAGTCATGTCCTTCATTGGTGCAGGATTAACCCTCTTTTTGCAAATGATGATGAATATGAGGAGACGGCTGACCTGGGTGTTGCATCAGTTTATGAAGAGGGGACATATAAATCAGAGGCAGAAATCTTCAACTCTTGTGTATCAGCCGCTCCAAATGTGTGCAACAATGGATGTGCGAATCAAGATTTGATATCACTGTCAGCAAGTGATATAAATGATATTGAAAGTCTCATATATTCTGAGTGTTTTGAGTTTCTAGATCAGCTAGATGAGTGTCTGGTAATGTGCAATAGCCAGGTAGATAATGAAGAATGCCAAACGCAATATGATGATATACTGTTTGAGGAATATAACATACATATGTTGCCTAATGCTAAAAGATATTCTAGTATGTATGGTTATGTGTCTGATTGTGAGAGGCAGAGTGACAAAGGCAATACTGACAGAGGCAAGTTTTCAAAAATGGTGAAGTATGTAATTGACAAGATCAGCATGTGGGCAAATTATGTTAATGTTTTTAGCTATGGTTGAGGTCGTTCAGATCAGAATTGGGCATTTGGCAGGAGGAGATTATGGTTTTTCATTTTTGGCTGCCTAGGGATGCCAAAATAGTGTTCAAAAATGTGATCTATGATGCAGGTTGGTGCAGCGTTCAACTCAGTAGCCCAATGGATAAGGCCCGGTCTGCATCCCAGAGATTTGGAGTTCTTGCCATGCCTACAAGAAGCATGTATCCCTAGTCAGATCCAATGGTGGTACCCACCTAGGGTTAGGGTTTTGAGTTGAGTCAGCAAGCCTATTAATTTGTTCCCTCAAACTCTTAATGCCTTAGGTGTTACTTTCCCTTGGCCTCCTGCATTGTATCTTCTATTTCTGCATTGACCATCTACAACAGGTCATCTGTCACTTAAGATGCATTTCATGTCATAGCACTCGTCAAATGACCGGCCCCCTTTGCCTTGTGTTACCTCCTTTTCCTATCACAAAAAAATGTTAAGTTCAAAAATCCTTAAGCGACAGTGGGGTCCACAGTTGTATGCATGTGTCATTGTATGTTTGTATCTAATGTGTAGATGCAAATGTACAAGGCCGGACCCGAGAGAAAGTTCAATCAGCTTATGAAAATGAAAAATGAGTTGTATGCATCTTTGTATGCATATAAGTTTGTATCTGGCCAATGCAATATACAAAGTAATGATACAAAGGGAGGAAACAAAAGTCATATTGCCGAGACAATGCACATCGGCGTCTCATTCCGTGGTCCCGCCGATAGGCCGATGAGTTTGTATGTTTGAATATATAAGGCAGATATGCAAGATCAATATATAATGGAAAAGATACAAGGGGCAGACATACAAAGTGTCATCGATGAAGCTTTGTCTATCGGCGGCCAAGTCCAAGGTTTCTCTGACGGGCCGATGAAGATACAAAAGATACGTGCAAGGCAAGAACCAAAGGGTGGGGTCCACCAATTGTATATATATTCGATTGTATGTTTGCACATGCAATCAAACATACAAAGGAATATGCAATTCTAAGATGCAAAGCCCGGACCTGAAATGAATATACATTCTGGTTGATAAAGGCAGAAGTCTGATTGTATGTATGTTTTGCTTGTATATTTACAGTTGTATATGCGATATACAAGGCAAAGATACAAGGGTGGATATACAAAGCGGACCCAACTGGAAATTGTAAATTGGCAAACTGAAAGGTGGAGTCCGTAGTTTGTATGTTAAGTGCATTGTATATGCTGAAATACAAAGAAGAAGAGATACAAGCCGGACCTGTTGTAAAGTTACAATATGGTTAATAATCATTTTGTATATTTGCGCATATACAAAGATTTGAAGGCGAAAAAGGCAAAATGGGGGTAAAGGTATGTTCGCGCTATGAAAAGTCAAAGGGGATAAACCATCTAAATGGCATGTTTTCATTGGTCGAGGACCAGTTAGCGTGATTTGAAGCCATTGATCTTGGCGATGAGGAGGGAATCGACAGCCATCATTCAAACTTTCAAGAATAGGAAGAGATTTGTATGTGTTCACAATTGCATTTCAAATGGAAAGAAATGTCAGAGCACGCAACCAATGCAATTCAAGAAAATGGGTAGGTCGGCCATAATGATAGATTCTAGAGATGTGGGTCGATGGATTGACGGGCCAACTACCATCTTAAAGGAGAAAATCTTCAGGTGGCTACACGTCTCCCAAGTTCAACTACTCCTTCCCTCTTCTTCTCCCTGGTGCATTCAATGCTCTTGGCGCCATTTTGATGGTGCAGTATATATGAGGGTGATTTGAGATGACAGTGTAATTAATGCTGAGTACACGTTCTGGGTATATCAAGACTGTGTCACTCATTTTTCTGGGTGGTGGAAGACTTGGGCAATTTTTGGAGGAAGTAACGAAAACAGATCTTTTCTGGGCTGTTTTGTCTCATTTTGTGAGTTTAAGAGTTGCACTTGAATGCACGTTGTTGGTGCCTGAATTGGCTCTCAGTTTTGGAGCAATTTTCATGCAGGCACCTTGCCAAAAAATCCAAAAAAGTTTAAGTTTTGGCACCCCTTCAGTGTTTTTCAGCATCTACATCATAGTTTTTGAGGAGGTGGTCTTCATGTTTTCTCCATCGGCATGAGTTCGTTTTTGTGTCTTTGACATTTCGGTTTGAACTTGAACCCCTTTTCTCAAAGTTTAATAGTTCACTGGTTCAAGGTTCAATGGTTCGAAGCTTTGTTGCCAATGGAGTATTGTTTTGGAGGTTTGAACCTCGCTGACGTACCTCAGTATTGAACCTCGCCATTGAACCGGTTCATCGGTTCAATGGGTTCGCGGGGTTGCTTTTATGTTGCCGACAGAGTTGGTATCGGTGTTGAACTTCTCGGTTGAACCTCTCATTTGAACCATCAGGTTGAACTGGTTCAAGGTTCAATGGTTCAAAGCTTTATGTTTTTGGTCTTATCGGAGGCGTCGGCATCATCGGCGAAGGATTTTTGAGTTGGGCCAACAGTTGGGAGTCTGGCCGATGGTGGAGTTGATGTTTGGCATATCAGGGTGACGAGGGAGTGTGTCTTGGCGACAAGAGGACCATCGGCGAGACTATTGCTATCGGTAGAGGGGTTTTGGTCTCTGCCGATATCGTTACTCAGGACGATGGGGATTTGGGCATGTGTGTGGTCGCCAAGACCTTGATCTATCGATGAAGGAATTTGTGGTCTTCCCGATAGTTTTGGTCATACCGATGGAGGAGGAAGGTGGACTGGTAGCCGCTAAGGGGAATGTGGAGTTTGCGGTTGGCAAGACCATTGAGATCGACTGGAGGAATTTCATGTTGGCCGATGGTGTCGGTCACACCGACAGGGTAGTTTGGAGTAGCGATCGGAGAGACTCATGCTATCGGTGGAGGTCTAGAGAGTTGGCCTGATGGTTCATCTCTGGCCGATGATGTGGTATGTGATGGTGCGATCGACCAGACTATGGAGGTCGGCAGGAGGATTTGGGAGTGAGCCGATGGCTTGGGTTTGGCCGATGGGCTTTAGAGAAGGAGCATGCATCGAGCGTGGCAAAAGGTACTCAACACCTATTATGCAAGTGACTATGCTTTTAAACTACTAAGGTGGTCTTCTCACTATGCATGTGGGATTAATTTCCCTGCATTTTTGAAACTACGATAAAACGCGTTTTGGCAGGAGATTCTTGTTTGAATGCTGCGACGGTTCCCAAGTAGGCCGCGAGTGGTTGAGCCATCAATGGTGATTGTAGCAGGGGTATGGGCAATGGTACACGTGATTAGGTTGCCTAATTTTTGGATGAAGACTTCTAGATGGCAGCACAGGGCTCGAGGCCACCCTTGTCTACTTTCTATCTAATGCAGCAATAAATTTTGAGCGCCATTCCTTTGTGGGATCTGTATCTGGTGGTTTTTTGTCAAACCATGCAATTAATTGCTATGGGTACACTTTCTGGCCGATATAGGCAGACTGTGTTACCATTTTTGTTGTTGTTGAAAGTTGAACATTTGGCTCTGTAATACAATACAGTTGGTTTTGGTTGTTCTATGTAGCAAAACTTGTGAGTTTATGTATCTCCTGTTGTATGTTTTTGCATGAATCCACTGATTTCATGGTTAATCCTATATGAGTAATGCTATGTTTGCATGTGTTTTGTTAATTCTGTCTCCAGTATTGCATGTATCTTTCTTCTGAGTCTGGATATTTAAGGAATGTCTAAGATTCTAGAACGTAGAATTCTTGTGTTGAATGTTTGATCTCTTAACTTCTGCTCAAGGGGTAGATTAAATTGTTCTTAGATTGAATATTGGGAAGGATATACTGCAATAGGGATGCCATAAGTATAGATAGCTTAACACTTTATATTGGGAGATATCTGTAAGGCAGGTATCATATGTATCCCCCTAAAATCCAGTTTTAGTTGTTCATGCATATCATTCACAGGTGTATGTCTACTGACTCCAAGCCCTGGATAGGCATCGATCTAGCTTTGTGTTTGTGTTATATACAATGTCCAGCTTTGTATCCAAATATAAAATCAAAATCAAACTCCAAAACAACCATTAGGACAGTAGAATTAGTTTTAGGATCCAAGTCCTCTGTCTACAACTGCAAATAGGCCCAAAGCCAGCCCCTTTGCTCTTATCTTACAGTTTTGGTCTACTTACAGGAGGACTTATCTGCTTTCTATCAGCATCCCAGCCTTTGTATGCATATCCTCATGGATGTTGAGTAGGGAATACCCCCCTAGGTTTTGCAGAGCCTGAAGAAGAAGAGGAGATAAAATATAGAGTCTATCTCCTACACTGTTGGCCCCTGGCCCAGAGATCTTGTTGATCATTGATGGCTACCTTGTAGGGAAATCTGGGAGTAAGGATCCAGTCTGGGAAAAAATCAATAGAAATTGGTGACTCTACTGGGGATCGATTTGAAAATTGTTATTTTTTGTCCTCCCTCGTGAAATATTTGTGGCCCATCCGAGTCGCAACAAAAATTGGCGACTCTACGGGGGAAGATCAATGTCATATCCATGAAAGTTTGAGTCTACAAGATTGAAGAATTAGGCCTGGAGGTGTTTGTTGCAGCAAAAGGAAAAGGTTGTATATGTGACTCTGCTAGTGGATGACCCAAAAAGAAAGAAATCAATCTGCAGCTTTAGCTTGTTTGAAGCTCATTCCTCTTCAAGGAGGTGGTGACTCTACATCAAAGAACCTGATAAAAGAACAAAATCAGTCAGAGGAGAATTTGCAGTTGCTGCAACATATCCAAGTATTTCCACAAGTTTTTGAAAAGTTCCCTATTTGGTGAGATAGCACTGGTTAAAAGGGAAACATTGGTGAAAAGCAGAGCTTGCATGCTTCTATTAGAACTTACTCTATATTTCAAAGGGCATGCAATGTTGTTCAAAAGGCTGATTTAAAGGACTTTAGGAAAGTTTGAAAATAGTCTGAATTTTGAGTGCCTAAAGTCATTATTGGTAGAGAATCTGAGTAGAGAGGAGGGTTGCAAAAACATAAAAGATGTATTATCAACCTATGCACCCTTGTGAAGTGTCAAGTGCAAAAACATATAATAGTCAGTCCCAATCATGTAATAAAAGAGGCTTCAACATAGATAGATATAAGCCCATAAATTTTAGTGGCATTTGTGGCTATCCAAATGCTCTTCCACCTAAAATCAAAAAAATTTTGCCTAAATTTGGTGGTGCAAAGGATGAATCAGCTGAGAGACACTTGCAGCAGTTTATAAACATGATAGATGACTTTGAGATTGACCATGAGGATGTGGTTATGAGATTATTTGTTCAATCTCTAGATCAAGATGCAAGGGACTAGTTTTCCTACCTTCCATCTCACTCTGTCAGCTCTTGGCATGATTTTAAGTCTGCATTTCTAGTACAATATGGTGAAATAATTTATGAATATGCAGTTATTAGTGACTTCATGTACATCCATATTGAAGAAGATGAGTTGATCCTAGCCTTTAACCTCAGGTTTATGAAGGCACTGAACAGAATACCAGAATGTATGAGACCTAATGATGCATTGTGCTTAGTTGTCTATTTGGGAGCCTTTGATAAGAAAATGAGTTATAGATTGAGAGATAAGGAGCCCACCACATTGCATCAGGTGCATCAGTTTGTAATAGATATTGAAAACAATTGGAGATATGGTATTCAAAAGGGTTATTTTTCTAAAAAATTTTGTTGTCCTGCAGCCCCCAATGTTAATGAAAGATTTAATTCAGGTGTTGACAATGAATGTCAAAGTACTCACACCCCTGCTATCCCAGTTTTTGCATCATTCCAAGTTGATGATGTTACTGTTATAGAGGAGGATGTCCTTTTTTGCCCAGCAAATGAAGTTGAAAACAATGATTTTTCAAGTATTATTTGCATGCTAGTCCTGAATAAAGAGCATTCATGTTTAAATGATCCAGTTATGCAAAGTTGTCATCATGTGGATCAACAGTCAACATCAGTTTCATCAGGAAGTATTAGAGGGCTAGAAAATGATGCAGATAGCTCAACTTCAGAATGCATTGAAGTAGAAGAAATCTTGTATGTGGGGCAATCAGATGATAAAAATGATATCCGTGACCAGTGCATAGATCAGGTTTGTTCTTCTTATGACTCTGGATCTGACAATACTGAAGAAGAATTCGATTGTCATGAAGAAGAAGCAAAGACCTTTATAATGAGCATGAATCCCCTTTATGATGAGCCTCTGGATGCATTTGGTGTTGTGAGTCTTGACTTTCAGTGGTGCAGGATTAATCCTCTTTTTGAGGATGATGATGAATATAAAGAGATAGTTGACCTAGGTGATGCATCAGTTTGTGAGGGGGGCATATGAATTAAGTATCTTCAGTTCTTGTGAAGATAGTATGGATTTGTAAACTATGAATAATGTATGTTCATCATCACTTGATCCAGACATGTGCAACATTGGGTGTGTGGATCAGGATTTGTTTTCAATATCAATAGATATTGGGGGTCTCATTTTTTCTGAGTATTTTGTGTTTTTGGATCAGCTGGATGAGTGCCTGATGGTATGCAGTAGCCAGATAAATGATGAAGATTGCCAAGAGCACTATGATGTACTGTCTGAGGAATATAACATACATATGTTACTTAATGCTGAAGAATATTATGATGAGTATGGTTATATGTCTAACTTTGAAATCCAAGATGACAGAGGTAAAAATGATAGTGGCAAGCTTTCAAAAGTGGTGGAATACCTAATTGAGTAGATGACCTTATGGGCAGATTATGCCAATCTTTTCAGTTGGGATTGGGATCTTTCAGTTTGGAATTAGGCATTTGATAAGAAAAAATTATGGTTCTTCCTTTTTGGCTGCCCTGGGCCACCAAAATAATGTTTAAAAAATAATGTGATTAGTGATGCAGATCATTGTAGCTTCATGACTTTGTTGCCCAATGGATAGGGACTGGTCTGCATCCCAGAGATTTGGCTCTTGCTGCAGTTTTGCACCTGTACATCCCCAGACAGAGCCACTATTGGTGCCTGAATTGGCTCTCAGTTTTGGAGCAATTTTCATGTAGGCACCTTCCCAAAAAATCCAAAAAAGTTTAAGTTTTGGCACCCCTTCAGTGTTTTTCAGCATCTGCATCATAGTTTTTGAGGAGGTGGTCTTCGTGTTTTCTCCATCGGCATGAGTTTGTTTTTGTGTCTTCGACATTTCAGTTTGAACTTGAACCCCTTTTCTCAAAGTTCAATAGTTCACCGGTTCAAGGTTCAATGGTTCGAAGCTTTGTTGCCAATGGAGTATTATTTTGGAGGTTTGAACCTCGCCGGCGTACCTCAGTATTGAACCTCACCATTGAACTAATTCATCGGTTCAATGGGTTCGCGGGGTTGCTTTTATGTTGCCGACAAAGTTGGTATCGGCGTTGAACTTCTCGATTGAACCTCTCATTTGAACCATCGGGATGAACCGGTTCAAGGTTCAATGGTTCAAAGCTTTATGTTTTTGGTCTTATCGGAGGCGTCGGCATCATCAGCGAAGGATTTTTGAGTTGGGTGGACAGTTGGGAGTCTAGCTGATGGTGGAGTTGATGTTTGGCATATCGGGGTGACGAGGGAGTGTGTCTTGGTGATAGGAGGACCGTCGGTGAGACTATTGCTATCGGCAGAGGGGTTTTGGTCTTTGGTGATATCGTTACTTGGGCTGATGGGGATTTGGGCATGTGTGCGGTCGCCAAGACGTTGACCTATCGACGAAGGAATTTGTGGTCTTCCCGATAGTTTTGGTCATACCGATGGAGGAGGAAGGTGGACTGGTAGCTGCTAAGGGGAATGTGGAGTTTACGGTCAGCGAGACCATTGAGATCGCAGGAGGAATTTCATGTTGGCCGATGGTGTCGGTCACACCGACAGGGTAGTTTGGAGTAGCGATCGGAGAGACTCATGCTATCGGTGGAGGTCTGGAGAGTTCACCCGATGGTTCATCTCTGGTCGATGATGGGGTATGTGATGGTGCGATCGGCCAAACTATGGAGGTCAGCAGGAGGATTTGGGAGTGAGCCGATGGCTTGGGTTTGGCCGATGGGCTTTAGAGAAGGAGCATGTGTCGAGCGCGGAAAAAGGCGCTCGACACCTATTATGCAAGTGACTATGCTTTTAAACTACTAAGGTGGTCTTCTCACTATGCATGTGGAATTAATTTCCCTGCATTTTTGAAACTGCGATAAAACGCGTTTTGGCGAGAGATTCTTGTTTAATGCTGCGACGGTTCCCAAGTAGGCTACGGGTGGTTGAGCCATCAATGTTGATTGTAGCAGGGGTATGGGCGATGGTACACATGATCAGGTCGCCTGATTTTTGGATGAAGACTTCCAGATGGTAGCACAGGGCTCGAGGCCACCCTTGTCTACTTTCTGTCTGATGCAGTAATAAATTTTGAGCGCCATTCCTTTGTGGGATCTATATCTGGCAGTTTTTTGTCAAACCATGTAATTAATTGCTGTGGGTACACTTTCTGGCCGATATAGGCAGATTGTGTTACCATTTTTGTTGTTGTTGAAAGTTGAACATTTGGCTCTGTAATACAATACAGTTGGTTTTGGTTGCTCTGTGCAGCAAAACTTGTGAGTTTATGTATCTCCTGTTGTATGTTTTTTCATGAATCCACTGATTTCATGGTTAATCCTATATGAGTAATGCTATGTTTGCATGTGTTTTGTTAATTTTGTCTCCAGTATTGCATGTATCTTTCTTCTGAGTCTGGATATTTAAGGAATGTCTAAGATTCTAGAACATAGAATTATTGTGTTGAATGTTTGATCTCTTAACTTCTACTCAAGGGGTAGATTAAATTGTTCTTAGATTGAATATTGGGAAGGATATACTACAATAGGGATGCCATAAGTATAGATAGCTTAACACTTTGTATTGGGAGATATTTGTAAGGCAGGTATCATATGTATCCCCCTGAAATCCAGTTTTAGTTGTTCATGCATATCATTCATAGGTGTATGTCTACTGACTCCAAGCCCTGGATAGGCATCGATCTAGCTTTGTTTTTGTGTTATATACCATGTCCAGCTTTGCATCCAAATATAAAATCAAAATCAAACTCCAAAACAACCATTAGGACAGTAGAATTAGTTTTAGGATCCAAGTCCTCTGTCTACAACTGCAAATAGGCCCAAAGCCAGCCCCTTTGCTCTTATCTTACAGTTTTGGTCTACTTACAGGAGGACTTATCTGCTTTCTATCAGTATCCCAGCCTTTGTATGCATATCCTAATGGATGTTGAGTAGGGAATACCCCCCTAGGTTTTGCAGAGCCTGAAGAACGAGAGGAGATAAAATATAGAGTCTATCTCCTACACTGTTGGCCCCTGGCCCAGAGATCCTGTTGATCATTGATGGCTACCTTGTAGAGAAATCTAGGAATAAGCATCCAGTCTGGGAAAAAACCAACACACGTTGTACACATGTTCAGTTTCATGTTGTGTTTATATGAAAAATGCTTCTTTGCATGTGTTTAGCTATTTGTCTCCATTTGTTGTATGCATCCCTTCTTTTGAATCTGGTTGCTAAGGGTTACTTAGATTCTAGGATATAGATTTCTATATTGCATGCTTGATCTCTAACTTCCATTCAAGGAGTGGATTAAACTATTTTAGGTTAAGTATGAGGAAGATTGTATGGCAACAGGGATATTTGTAAGTAGAGATAGCTAAATACTCACTCATGGATGGTGTTTGTAAGGCAAGCACCAATCTAACCCCCTGAAACTTGAATCTCTGTTGAGTTTGTACAAATCATTCACATGTATACATCTAGTTGACTCCTTGCCCTGAGATAGGCACTGGTCTATCCTAGTGTAGTAGTTATGATCCAAAACCCCTTGTCTTGCATCCAAAACATAAATACAAGTCATTTCAAAACTTCAAATCTATTAGTTTGTAGGATTAGAAATAGGACCCTTGCATACTCTCATCCTCAACCAGTTAGATATGTCCAAGAACATTGCCAACCTTGTGATTTATCACACAAATCTTGGTCCTAAAATGAGAGTATTCTACCTGTTGTTGTAAAGATAAATCTTTTTGTCATTGGGCGAGTCAATGTCAAACCTTTAGCTATAGGGTTACACCCCCTTGGTGTGGTAGAACTAGAAGTGAAGGGGAGGCAACTCACGCAACCTCCTGTATTTGTTGGCTGAATCTGCCTGTGCATTGGAACTAGCAAACCCTTTGCTGATTCAGAGAGAAAGACCCAACATAGGCCTCCACATAATGGCTCGAAAACCGTAGATGAAATCAAAGATGTTGAAAATAATCTACAGACTAAAGAAGCTCTTCTAAGTGCCTTATCTAATTCAGAACTGACAAATGTTGTTAACCTACAAACTGCTTTTGAGATTTGGGAAAAACTAGAAATTCTACATGAAGGAGACAAGTATGTTAAATGTGCCAAGCTACAGAGTCTAAAGGGAAAATTTGAAAATCTAAAGATGAGAGAAGATGAAAACATCACTACATTTATGCCAAGAGTTAATGAGCTTGTTTGTGGTATTAGATGTGCCGGTGGAGTATTGGATGAAGATGAGATTGTTGGCAAAGTTCTCAGATCCCTTCCTGAATCTTATAAGTACAAGGTTGCAGCTATTGAAGAATTTAGATCTATTTTGGGTATCACAAGAGATCAATTGGTTGGTAAATTCGCTGCATTTGAATTGACTGAGTTTGGAGATGCCCCCCCAAGACTGAATCTGCATTCAAAGCTAGTGCCTCTCTAAAAGGAAAACAAAAGTTTGATTCGGGAGAAAACTCTTCAAGGAAACTATCATGGTATGAGAAAGCAAGAAAAGACCTAGAAGAAAATGAAGCAGAAACTACTCAACTTGAAGCCCTTATTGAAAAAAGACTGCCAAGAGGATCCGGTAAGTATGAGGGGAAATTACCTTTTAAGTGTTTTAACTGCAATAAGATTGGTCATTTTGCCTCAAGATGTCTAGAAAGATTTTCAAGGCCAAATCCTAACAGATCAAGGTTCCAAAAGAATTATTACTATGTTCATGAAGATGATGATAATGAAGGAGTAACAGATGATGAATTAGAGATAGGAAACAAATCCGTAAGTGACTGGGTGTTTATTGCCATCAAGGAAGAAGATCCAATGCCCTCTAAATCTGTCAATCATAAAATTGTAGAAAGAGCTCTGGCTGCCCAAGTTGAAGAAAATGATGATTGGGTCATTGACAGTGGATGCTCTCACCATATGATAGGTAACAAAAATAAGTTCATAGACTTCGAAAGGTATGAAGGAGGAGTGGTAAAATTTGGTGATAATTCTGCTGGCAGAATTAGAGGTAGAGGAACTATTTCTTTTGATGGAAAGAATAAAACTAGTAATGTACTATATGTTAAGGCCTAAAGCACAATCTTCTTAGTGTTGGATAGTTGGTGGACAAAGGCTATGATCTCTGATTCAAAAATGGGAAATGCAAGATCTTTGAAAGTTTCAGAACTGAGATTGCATCCGGTACTCAAACTAAAGGTAATATCTTCCACTTGGTTGGTACTGGTAAAAGTTGCTTATTTGTTCAAATTGATCAAAGTTGGTTATGGCATAGGAGAATGTGTCATGTGAATTTTGATAATATCATCAAGATAAGCAACACTCAGGCTGTAAGAGATCTTCCAAAACTTGTGAAACCTACTAATAGCTTGTGCAAAGAATGTCAGTTGGGTAAGCAGAGCAGAGTCACTTTCAAGAGTAAGGAACAGTCTTCTACTAGATTATTGGACTTAGTTCATACTGATTTATGTGGTCTGGCAAGAATTAGAAGTGTGCAAGGTGATAGATACTTCATGCTATTAATTGATGACTACTCCCGGATGATGTGGGTGACTTTTCTGAAAGAGAAATCAGAAGCTCTTGAGAAATTCAAAATATTCAAGGCTATGGTAGAGAATGAAACTAGATTAAAATTGAAATGTCTGAGGTCTGATAGAGGTGGAGAATTCACATCCGATGAGTTCATAGAATTCTGTGAGAAACATGGAATAAAAAGACAGTTGTATGCTCCTAGGACTCCACAGCAGAATGGAGTAGTTGAGAGAAAGAACTGGACCATCCAGGAAGCATCTAGAACCATGATGATGGAAGCAAATGTTCCTCAGATCTATTGGAGAGAAGCTGTAAGCATTGCAGTCTATACTCTCAATCAAGTACAAATCAGAAGCAATACCGGTAAGACTCCTTATGAACTTTGGTTTGGCATCACTCCCACTGTGAAGTATTTTAGAGTTTTTGGTAGCAAATGTTACATTAAGAGAGATGAAGATTTAGGCAAATTTGATGCTAGAAGTGATGAAGGAATTTTTTTGGGTTATTCCACTCAAAGCAAAGCATACCAGTGTTATAACAAGAGATTGAGAAAGATTATAGAAAGTACAAATGTGAAGGTTGATGAAGGTATTGAAAAACCCTCATGGTTTTATGAATATGATGAAGATGATCAGAATGATGTTTTGTTCCAAGGAGTCCAAGTCCCTTCTAAAATTCAGATTCAGACTGATCCGGTGAATCATGAAGAAGAGATGAGTATGAATGAACCTGTTCAAGAAATAGAAGTGCAAGGAAACTCCAAAATTCCCAGGTATGTAAGACTGAATCACTCTGAAGAATAGATCATAGGTGATAAAAGAAAAGGTGTTCAAACAAGAAGAAGGATTGCTCAAGATTCAGAAGAGTATTGTCTGATTTCAAAGATTGAACCTAAGACAGTAAATGAAGCATGCAATGATGAAAACTGGACTAAAGCAATGAAGGAAGAGCTGATGCAAATTGAAAAAAATTACACTTGGGATCTTGTTCCTAGACCTAGAAACAAGAATGTGATTGGAACCAAATGGGTCTTCTGGAATAAACTAAATGAAGATGGTGAAGTAATAAGAAACTAAGCCAAATTGGTCTGCAAGGGTTACTCCCAAGTAGAAGGAGTTGATTTTGAAGAAATTTTTACATCGGTGGCAAGAATTGAAGTAGTGAGATTATTTCTTGCTTTTGCTACCTTCAAGGATTTCAAAGTATACCAGATGGATGTAAAATCTACTTTCCTGAATGGTGACTTGGAAGAAGAAGTATATATTGAGCAACCAGATGGATTTCACTTGTCTGATCATGGTGATATTGTTTGCAAGTTGAAGAAAGCTCTGTATGGACTAAAGCAAGCCCCAAGAGCCTAGTATGAAAGATTGGATAAGCATCTTTTGAAGATTGGTTTCAACAAAGGTACTGCTGACAGTAATTTCTATTTCAAAATTGATCATGAAAACATCTTGATAGTTGAAGTGTTTGTTGATGATATCATTTTTGGAGGAAGAGATAGTATGTGCAAAACCTTTGCAAATCAAATGAAAAGTGAATTTGAGATGTTCATGTTTGGGGAAATAAAATTTTTCTTGGGTCTGCAAATCACTCAAACAAAGAAAGGAATCTTCATTTCTCAGACCAAATATGTGAAAGAATTGTTGAAGAAATTTGGGATAGAAGACTCAAAACCAATGAATACTCCCATGGCAACTGGATGTAAATTAAGCAAAGATAATAACTCTCCTAAGGCTAATTAGAAAAAGTACAGGTCAATGATTGGAGGACTTTTATATCTCACTCAAACTAGACCTGACATTATGAATGTTGTTGGTCTTGTTGCTAGATTCCAAGCTGATCCTAGAGAATCTCATGTCATGGCAATCAAGAGGATTTCTAGATATCTAAAAGGGATAGTTGAGTATGGTTTGTGGTATCCTAGAGATCATGATTTCTCTCTCCATGCATATACATATGTGGATTGGGCAGGAGATATGGATGACCGAAAGAGTACCAGTGGTTGAGCATTCTTTTTGGGGAAGAGATTGGTTTCTTTTCTAAGCAAGAAACAAGAGGCAATATCTCTGTCCACTACAAAAGCAGAATCTATTGTAGCAGTAGGTAGTTGCACTCAAGTTTTGTGGATGAAGCAAATGATAAGAGACATCAAAATAGAGTATTAGGAGCCTATCACAATCTTCTGTGATAATTCAAGTATAATAAATATATCTAAGAATTCGGTGTTGCATTCAAAGACCAAACATATATCTATCAAGTTTCACTTTTTGAGAGAGCAAGTGAACAAGAATGAGGTCAGATTGGAGTTTGTGCCTTCCAAGGATTAGATTGTAGATATCTTTACTAAACCTTTACCTAAGGACTCTTTTAAGTATCTCAGGGAGAAATTAGGGGTTATTACCCCTCAGGTGATTGACTAAGGTGCACTGATGTGCATCAGTCTGGTGGATATCATAGTCATATCTTGTGGTCTGGATTGATGATGGGGAGCTGCTACTCAGGGGGAGCAGCTGGTATGATTCTGAAGTGTTGGAGTTGCAAGTATGTGCCCTTTGCCATTGATGTCAAAGGGGGAGAGAAGACATGTGAAAAACAAGTGGTTGCTAATCAAAGGGGGAGTAGTAAAGAAAGAGAAGACATGAGAATGGTTGTTGTTGATAGGGGTAGTTGTGTCAGCAAGAAGAAGTTCTTGTCTTGATGGTTAAAATAGTTTTTCACATCATATGTTGCCATCAATGACAAAGGGGGAGATTGTTGCAAGTATGGGCATAACCGGTGTTGTCATTGATGTCAACATACTCTTGTTGCATTGATGATAAGGATTGGATGAGCTGTATGCTGAGGATATTGAGAAAATTAGTCCTACTCTAAAACTAATATGACTAATTTTCATACTCCAAGACATCAAAATTAGTCCAAGACATCAAAATGGAGTATGAGGAGCCTATCAATCTGAAACTATGCTCTTAGGTAGACCATATAGCCTCACCACCTCTCTAAAAAATAACTCTGTAATGTGAACAACATCATTGGTTTTCTTACAAGGAATAAAATGTGCCATCTTCAAGAATCTGTCTACCACCACAAAAATGGAATCATGTCCTCTCTGTGTTCTTGGTAAACCAAGAACAAAATCCATACCAATATCATTCCATGGCCTCTCTGGTATAGGTAATGGCTGATATATCCTCGTATTCTGACATGTTCCTTTTACCATTTGACACACTCTACAACTCTGCACAAATTTTCTCACATCCTGTTGCAACAGTGGCCAATAATAATGCACACCAACAATAGTAATGGTCTTATCTCAACCAAAGTGTCTATCTAATCCCCCATTATGCTTCTCCTTAATCAGGTTCTCTCTCATGGAACTCCTCAGAATGCACAACTGGCTTCCTCTAAATAGCATGCAATTTTGGATCATGAAATCCAACCGTTTTGTCATTTCAAAAGTAATAGGTTCCAAACAAGCTTTCCAAGCCTCTGCAAAATCTAGATGGTCATGATATAAACTTTTGAGCTCATTGAACCCAACAACCTCTATCTTCATTTCTGTCAACAAATTTTGCCTTCTGCTTAATGCATCTACAACTCTATTGGACTTCCCACTCCTGTGCTTCAAAAAAAAAGTATAACTCTTCAAAAACTCAACATATTTTAAGTGCGTTTGATTTAACTTTCCTTGAGTATTAAGATATTGTAAAGCCTGATGATCAGTATATAAAACAAACTCTTTTGGCAACAAATAATGTCTCCATTTATTCAAAGTCTGAACTATTGCACATAACTCCTGATCATAAACATAATACTTTTTCTTGGCATCATTAAGATTCTCACTAAAATAGACAATGGGCTTACCTTCTTAACTCAAAACAGCTCCTATAGCACTATCTCTAGCATCACAATCTACCTAAAATACCTTATTGAAATCTGGAAGTGCCAAAATAGGTTGCTATGTGACTTTTTGCTTCAATGTATCAAAGATCTTGGTTGCTCCTATAGTCCATTTAAACTCTTTTCTATCCCCTCTCATTGTCTTAGTTAGGGATGCACAAATGCTACTAAAATTCTTGATAAATTTTCTGTAAAAACTTCCCAAACCATGAAAAGCTCATACCTTTGTAGTACTCCTTGGCATAGGCCATTCAACAATAGCTCTTACTTTTTCTAGGTCCATCTTAAGACCTTCCTCTAAGATAACAAATCCCAAGTATACCAACTCCTTCTTTGCAAAACTACGTTTTTTTAGATTAATCAGCAACTTCTCCTCCCTTAGCTTCTCTAAAACTCTTCTGATATGTATTAGATGCTCATCCCAAGTCTTACTGAAAATCAAAATGTCATCTAAATAAACAATAACAAAAATTTCCAAAAACTATTTCAATACCTCATTCATGAGCCGCATGAATGTGCTTGATGCATTGGTTAGCCCAAATGGCATGACTAACCATTCATACAAACCTTCCTTTGTCTTGAAGGAAGTCTTCCATTCATCTCCTTCCTTGATTTAGATTTGGTGATACCCACCCTTGAGGTCAATCTTCGTGAAGTACTTGGCTCCACTTAAACAATCCATTATGTCATCCATTCTTTGCAATGGAAATCTATACTTGATTGTGATCTTATCGATGGCTTGAGAATCTGTACACATTCCCCACTCTCAATCTTTCTTCAGTTCTAGTACTACAGGTACCGCACATGGACTTAGGCTCTCTCTTATAAGTCCCTTCCTTAACAGCTCATGAACTTGTATGTTTAGCTCTTCATTTTTTGTAGGAGTCATTCTATGGGCTGCCTTATTCGGTAAACTGGCTCCTAGTATCAAATCCATTTGGTGACTTATCTTCCTCACCACTGGTAAACCTTATAGTACATTATTAGAGACAATGTCCTGAAATTCTTCCAACGTATTTGAGACTTATGTTAGTACATATTCACATTTGTCCTGACTGATCTTAGGAAACAATACAAATCAATGATGCTTGTGCTTCATACCCTCCAAAAATTTCCTACCATCTGCCAAGCGAATTCTGGTAGTACTACATACCTTTTATTCTACCTCCTTCAAGGGTTTCAACTTATGATGAACTCCATCCTTTGTTAGGGAATATGTGTTTGCATGGCCATCATGGACATCACACCTACTATGACGGCCTCCCCAATAACATATGACATGCATCCATTGGTACGATGTCACACAACACCTCATCATGGTAGTCTCCAATCTTAAACTTGACTAAACACTATTTATTGACAAAAGCTCTATGGTGCTTCTGTAACCATGCAATCCGATATGGATCTGGATGTTGTCTTCTTGTCAACTTCAACTTGTTAACCATCTCTTTTGAAACAAGATTGTCAGTACTTCCATTGTCAATAATAATATCACAACACTTACCTTCACATTTGCACCTAATGTGGAATAAACTCTTCCTCTGATTTGGTTCTTTCTCCTCATTCAACAAGATTCTTCTGAAAACTAGGGTTTCTCCCCTTTTAGCATCTTCAAAATGATTAGACTGCACGTCTTCATCTACATGTGCAACTAGTGTATTACCTTCAGGTCTCCTATTTGTCCTTGATGTTGCAGAAACTCGTATGCTCAATGTCCTTCTTCTCCACATTGGAAACAAGTTCCTCTAAAACCTCCTCTTCTAGGTCCTTGCCCAAGTCTGCCTCTTCCTCTTCCTCTTTGCTCACCATTGTTCTGGTCACGAGGGTAGTAGGCATTATCTCCTCTCTGATTTCAACTGATGCTAGCTTCTTCACTTTTCTTTTGATCTCCATTACGTCCTCCATAGGATCTTCCACTAGTCCTTCCACCTTGACCTCTTCTCCTTTGCTTGCTTTGTAATCTTTTATTTAGCTTCTCTTCCACCCTCAGGGTAAACTGGTATGCATCTTCTATGGTGGTCATTCTGACTAGACTCAACTCCTCTTAAATACTTGGCCTCAACTCATTAATGTAACAGGTTACCTTCTCCTTGTTAGCCTTTGCATGGCCTGTCCTGATAGTAATCTTATAAAAATCTTATGTATACTCCTTAACAAACTTGTTACCTTGCTTCAATACTTGCAACTTCTTTAACAACTCCAATTCATAGTCCACAAGAATGAATTGCTTCTTTAGTTTGTCCACCATCCGATCCCATCTGGTAATCTTTCCTTTTCCTCTTCTATTTCTCTCTAACTGGACCTCCTTCCACCAAATATTGGCATAACCCTTCAACTTTGTTTTTGTAAACTTGACCTGTTCTAGATCTTCCACATCTTCATACTCAAAATATTCATCCATATCATTGATCTAATTAATGAGCTCTTCTAGGTTAAGATTCCTAGAATAGGTAGAGACTTCAATCCTTGGTCTCTTTCCAATCTTTGAAATGGCCCTCAACAACCTAACTTCTACAGGATCTCTGGCAACTTCTTGTTCTTCCTTAGATAGCTCTTCTTCAACTTCATCTTCGCTTTCTTCTCTTATTCTCGGCTCAAACCCTCTTTGCAGCTCCTCTTGCAATGCATTGATTTTCCTTTGCAGGGATCTAAAACCCTCTTTTGTCAAAGCATTTCTCCCACCACAGTTTCTTCGTGGAGGCATTTTGATCTCTATAGGAAACCCACAACCTTAGGTCCTAGTACAAACTGCCTCATGATCGACGATCTGTCTACACACTCAGGAACCCTTGCTTTGATACCACTTGATGAAGGGGGTAAATCATAAAACACACAACAATAGAAATTGCACACAAAAATTAGGAATGTTCTTTCATTGATTTGGACAACACATTACATTACAAAAGCTCAAATACGATCAAAGGATGAATCCTCCACAGGCTGCAACACATTACAACTTCCTATCTCCAGACTCTGGAACCTTTTGCCTTCTGTAACCTCAAATCAGCTAGGGTTTCTATTTTCCCACCTTTTCTTGACTCAACACTTTACCCCTTATCTCTACTACTACCAAGGGTTCCCAAAAATGGTTACAAATAGACTTTTTTGATGGCCTCCAGCAAAATTTTGAATTTTGTGTTTCCCTCCAAAAATAGGTCAACTTCCGGGAGCCATAACTTTTGATCTGGGTGTCCGATTGACAAACTGTTTGAAGTGCCAGAAATCTCACAGAGAGCTCTAGGCACTAAGAATTTTCTTTTTCTGATTCCGCCCATTTTTGGGACCATATGGGGCTATTTAGTGCCTCAAACCTGATTTTGAATAATTTTCAGGGGTTTTTTTGGGAAACATTAACTTTAATATCTTTCAGCTCACAAATGATCTTTATCTGATTCCTTCACCAAAGGTCTTATTTTTTAGTTATGAAGCTTTTTATAAATTTTCACTTCCATACGTGCCCAAATGCAAACTCTCCAAAAATAGCTTAGTTTGCTATTTTTAGCAATTTGGAAAAACATCATTATTCAAGCGATTATGGAACCAAAAGTATAAATTTTGAAAAGAAATGAAAACATCAACAATTTTGAATCATCTTTTTTTGGGTGATGCAAGATTGCCCTCACACCACTGGATGCTCCCACATCACATACTCTAGAAATGCATGGTTGTTTATTTTCTAATTTCTATATCAAAGTTATGACTACATGCTTCTTATATATATATGGGGCTGTTTAGTGCCTCAAACCTGATTTTGAATAATTTTCAGTTTTTTTTTTGGGAAACATTAACTTTAATATCTTTCAGCTCACAAATGATATTTGCCTGATTCCTTCACCAAAAGTCTTATTTTTCAGTTATGAAGCTTCCTATAAATTTTTGCTTCCATACGTGCGCAAATGCAAACTTTCTAAAAATAGCTCAATTTGCTATTTTTAGCAGTTTGGAAAAACTAAAAGTTCATTATTCAAGCGATTATGGAACCAAAAGTATAAATTTTGAAAAGAAATGAAAAAACAATTTTGAATCATCTTTTTTTTGGGTGATGCAAGATTGCCCTTATAGCACTGGATGCTCCTGCATCACATAATCTAGAAATGTATGGTTGTTTATTTTCTAATTTCTATATCAAAGCTATGACTACATGCTTCTTATATATATATATGGTTTCATATTTATCTTTAAAAATATTCTAAATTATTATATATTTCTATAGCAAAATTTGAATGCTAATTTTTTAAAAATATTCAAAGATAAAATTTATATAAAGAAAAGATCATTTATAGTTATCTTTGTAAATATTGTAAATAAATGTATATTTGTGTAACAAAATATTATAAAATAATATATATTATAAATTTTTTAATAAAAGTTTGAGATAATTATTCTATAAATAAAGATTATTTATAGTTATATTACAATAACAAAATATTATATTTATCTTTAAAAACGTTCTAAATTAATATATATTTCTATAACAAAATTAAGGATTGAATTTTTTAATATTTTTTTAAATGTTCAAGGTAAACATTCTATAAAGAAAAGATCATTTATAGTTATCATTGTAAATATTATAAATAAATGTATATTTCTATAACAAAGTTTTTTTTAAAAATAGTATTTCACTTTTAGAATGAATGGTTTAGATTATTTGGATCATCTTGCATCTTCCTCAAGATTTTAAAAGTCAAGTCATTGGTCTTAGTGAGGGAACACCTTTGACATAAAAATACATTGTCTATTTCATGATATGAAAACCTTTCATCAAGAAGAGTCTAATTCTTACAAGTTATAGCCTTTTTATAAAGTCCTAGTTGAAATAGCCCCTTGTGACATTGAGCTATCCTTAGAAATGATGGGATTTAATTGTAATCTTTCTAGGTATATGATAATTTTGGAAACATTATTGGATCCAAGTGCTTTGTGAAGATTAATTTAAAATGAGGCTCTAATATTTGGTGAGATTTAAAATATATGTTTAAATAAGCTCTCTTTTACATAGTTAAATTTTTGAGTACTTTAATTTAATTCTTGATTATATTCATCACTTTAAATTCACACAAAATCAAACTTTTCGCTATCATTTTATTATTACTTATTTTTATTAATTATCATATTATAATTAATTTTGATGAAGATATCTTTCTAAAAAGAACATAGACCATTTTAAATTGATCTACTTCTAAATACTTTATAGTATTTAAGAGTTTCTTAAGGCCTATTGATGCAGGAGCATCCTTGGGGATCAAGAGCAATCTTGCATCATCATTTTTTCTTGTTTTTCTTGTTTTCAAGTTTTTGTTCATTAGTTAGTCATACAAGAAGTTACCACATTTTTCCGCATTTTACATTTTGGTCTTGTGGTTTTAATATAATGTTCTAAAGAAGTATTTGGATGTCTTATTCATGTTTGGAAAGGATTGGATACATATAATGACTTATTTGGACCTAAGGACCTTTCTCAAACTAGAAAACTATCATAGTTATAGAATTACCATTGGTACCAAGGAATTTGAAGTTGTGACAATTAAGGAATACATGTGAAGATTTATTGGACCCATGGGAGTAACCATTGAGCACCACACAATTTTTTTTTATTACCTTTGCTTTCTTTGAGGAATTAGCTTGCATTAGATGACTACATGTTTTAGGAAGAATTAAACTTTGTGCCACCTTGTGATCAATATAGATCATTGAGAGGGCTTGACATTGATATATATTTGATGCCACGATCATTTGGGAAGATTCAAATAGAGAAAATTTGAGATAGGAGATAGTGGATTGAGTGTGAACACAAAGATGAGGGTTTGAGATGGAGTTCAAGGAGGAAGAAGTAGATAGGAGAAAATGTATTAGGTTTCATATTAGAATCAAGCAATTACGACCTAGCATTTCAAAAGCCATTACATGGAAGATTGTAAATTTGGTTGAGAAATTAATAACATAATGATGAATTTTTTGGAGGTTGGGTTTTTTCATCTTCGAGGGTTTTCCCAGGGTATATATTGTGTCATTTTATTGTGAGTTATTGTTGTGTGTGTGTTTTATGTGTTTTTGTTGCATGGCTAGACAATCCTTCATTGGATGCTCCAACCATGACTACATCAAGTGATATCAAATCCTAAGGTTCAAATCTCAAGAAGGTAAACAATGCTCTATGGGTTCTTCCTATAAATAGACTAGTAGAATTGAGGTAGCCTATACGAATCTTGTCAATAGATTACTGTGAAGAGGTACTTACAAGAAGTGATTATAGGTAGGTTGCTGACCTGGCCCTAGGAAAGATGCCACTACAAAGAGTCCAAGGTGTTATCAACATAGCTAGAAATTTGGATGAAGTCTTGAAAGAGGTAAGGGAGAACAAAATTCAATTGAAATCCTTAGAGAAGATAAAAAAAAGGGGTTGAAGCCCAAGGGATGATGATGGGAGCAACATGGGGGAAGATGTTAGAGAGAATATGTAGGACTTGGAAGATCAGGAAGAAGAATTAGAGGAGGTGAAGGTGTTAAAGGCCATTTCCAAAAGTGGTAAGAGACCTAGAATGGAAGTTCCTAACTATTGTAGTGATTTGAATCTAAAAGAACTAATTGACTAGATAAATGAGTCGGATGAGTATTTTGAGTATTAAGAGATTGAATTCCCAAGAGGTTTAGGTTTGCAAAGACCAATCTAAAGGTACATGTTGCCATTTGGTGGAAAGAAATACAACTAGAAATAAATAGGAATGGAGAAGAAAGATTAATAAAATAGGAAAGGATGGTTGAAAAAATAAAAAGGAAATTCATACCAATGGATTATGAACTTGAACTACTAAAGAAGTTCCAAAGTCTGAGGCAAAGGGACATACTTATGAAGGAATACACCAAATAATTTCACAAACTGATTATCGAGATAAGGCATAGTGAGGTAGGAAAAGAAAAGGTTGCTAGAGACATCAATGAGTTGAGAGAGAGTATTCAAGAAGAGTCAAGTCCGGTTAGATTAATGACTATAGAAGAAGCATACCAATTTATGATTAGGATAGAAGATAAGTTGAACAAGAGGTTTAAGAACTAGTAAAACTGACAAAGGGGAAAAAAAGAGAGACCCTTGAGTGAGAGATCATAGTATAGCAATAGAAGATCCTACTAGGAAGATATAACCTAGATTGACAATTTCTATTGTAGAGATGGTGGTACTTACCACTATGAGGAAAGAAGTCACAACACTTACTGTAAAGGCTAGGAAGATAGCAACTACTATTGCAAAGACAAAGGGGAAGGAAATGCATATTGTAGATATGGATACTTGGGAAGAAGAGTAGGATATAGGAGGAATGAGAAGAGACCTTTTAGGGGGACATGTTCCAAGTGTGAAGAAGGACATAGAGCATTCAAAAAATTTCAAGGACAATGAAATCAGGTAGAAGGTAGTGCTAGAGTTGTATGTGGGGAGGAAAAGCACTAGAGATCATGTGAACTCAAAGAGGACCCTAAACTTGGAGAATCACTAATGATGAGAAGAGCCTTGTTGAAGTACCTTGAGGAAGGACTAGTGTAGAGAAAGAACCTTCTTAGAATAAGATACAAAGCTAGACCTAGAAGTGTTGTAAAGTAATTATTGATAGTAGAAGTAAAAATAACTTTATATTAGAAGAAATGGTTGAAAAGTTGATCTTGAAAAGGCAAATAAACCCACACTCTTATGCAATTGTCTATTTGTAGTTCTAAGAACATAAAGTAATGGTTAATCAACAATGTTAGGTAAGATTCAAAATAGGAGGTTCCCATGATTAAGTCTTATACATTGTGATGCTGATGAATGTGTGTCACCTACTATTGGGGAGGCCGTGGAAATTTTCTTGACGGTCTATACATTATGTAAGAGAAAATACATACACTGTAACTAGGAATGGTTGGAGATAGAGGTTAATGCCACTAAAAGACAAGGAAGATTAAGTTTGTAGCAATGCTAAGATATGCTTGGTGAATGGAAGGAAGTTTTTGAATAGATCAAGGCATGAACTGTTTGTTTTACATTGATTCCCAAGGTGTGCAACACCACATATGAAGAGAGCACCACCAAAAGTGATGAGGAAGCACCATGAGAGATTTTAGAGTTGATAGTGGAATACAAGGATGTCATGCCAGAAGGATTGCTCCTAGTAAAGAGTATCAATTATCACATGGACCTAATTTTGAGAGCCAACTTGCCAAATAAAGTGCCACATAGAACGACACCAATAGAAAATGAGGAACTAAATAGGCAGGTGTAGGAGTTATTGAGGAAGGGCATGATCACGGAGAGTTTGAGCCCATGTGTGGTACTAGCATCCTAAGAAGGCTAGAGAGTGGATAATGTGTACTAATTATAGAGCAATAAATAAAATTAATATAAGATATAGTTCCCATTGCCAAGGATGGATGATATTATGGACTGCCTAAGGGGGCAAAGTACTTTACCAAGATTGACTCGAAGAGCGATTATCATTAGATTAGCATAAGAGAAGGGGATGAATGGAAGACAACTTTCAAGAATAATGAAGAGTTTTATGAGTGGTTGGTTATGCCTTTTGGATTGACAAATGTGCTAAGAATATTTATGCAGTTGATGAATAAGGTATTGGGGAAGTTTTTGGGTAAGTTTATGATAGTTTATTTAGATGACATTATGATTTTTAATAAGACTAAAGAGGAAAACCTAGAGCACATGAGGATCATACTATAGAGGTTGAGAGAGGAACAATTTCTAATCAATTTGAAAAAGTGTAGCTTCATGAAGGAAGAATTGGTGTAGTATAAGGTTTGCAATCTCAATTGAAGGCTTAAAGATGGATCCAGAGAAATTCAAAGCTATTGTGGAATGACCTACACCAAAAAATTTAGGGGAAGTAAGATCTTTTCATGGATTGGCTAGTTATTATAGAAAGTTAGTTAGAAATTTTAGTAGCATTTGTGTGCCATTGACAGAGATAGTGAGAGGGGAAAAAAGGGAATTCAAATGGACTATTGGAGCTAATAGGAGCTATGAGTTGTTGAAGAAAAAGGTAATAGAATAACTGGTATTAGCCTTGCTAGATTTTAATAAGCTATTCCTAGTTGATTATGATGCAAGTGGGAATGCAATTAGAGTAGTTCTAAGTCAAGATAACTAGAAGAATACTTTAGTGAAAAATTGAATGATACTAGAAGGTGGAATTTAGTCTATGACCGAGAATTCTATGCCATAATGCAAGAACTAAATAAGTGGAGAAATTACCTATTACCCAAAGAGTTTGTGTTGTACACTAATCATCAGACACTATAGTACTTGAATAACCAAGGTAAATTGAACTAGAGGCGTATGTGGTGGGTGTAATTTATGTAGAGTTAGACATTTGTTTTTGAGAAATTGAAACATTTGTATGAGGTTGATCCTGATTTTTCAAAGGTATTGAAGCTATGCAAAGATTTGACCACATAAGCATGGATAGGAGTAAATGGTTGGATTACTTGATCCAAAATGAGATTTTATTCAAAGAAAGCCAATTACATGTACATACCAATAAGTTTCATGAGGGTGAACATGATCAAAGAGAAGCATTACAATGGTCTGTCTAGAAATTTTGGGATGGAAAAGACAATTGCCTTGATTAGTGAGAACTATTTTTAGATGTGTAATATCGTAAATTGTGCGCACTTATAATTTCATGCTATGTTTGGTACTCACTTTAGTTTCCATGCCTTTAGCATATTTTAGGATCATTTCAGCCTTGGCCTTACCCTCGACACATGAGATGTGCCTTTGCATTGCTTTGACCCATTCTACTTATCATGTTCAAAAACTATAAAAGTGCTAAAATCCTCGCTCTGTCCCAAGTTGATTAGACCTTTCAAGAATTGAAATTGCCAAGACTCTAGTGCTTAGCATAGACATCTGCGCCACACACAGATGTCCTAAAAGCATCTATCAATCTTGCGATCATTTTAGAAGTTATATTTTTACTTCCGGTATTCATCGATATTTTCTTGATGCTGATCCAAGCCTAAACAAATCCTCTCCTTGATTTTTTGCCTTTTCCCTTTGTATTTAAGCAAGTAGATTTTCCATTGCAAATGATCGATTCTTTTTCATAGTGAAGCTCTGCCAAAATTGAGATTGATTTACTTGAATGATGCAAGAAAGGTCCAAGATGGTGGCTGTAGACACCTAAAATTGTCCACTCTTCATGTCATCCCTAAACATCCCTATCAATCCCTAAACATCAATAATAATCTATAGACACCCCTAAACTACATTTTCTCCACAATTAACTAAATAAACATATGTTTAGATAGTTAATTGATCAAATCCTCTTTAATCTGTGATTTTACAATATTTTATTGTCAAAATCATTATTCATAAAATTTCTACTATTCATTTGTACCCATATCGGTACCTACATCGGTACTTATCCCTAACCAAAATGATTTATTAATCATTTATTCCCTTTCTCTATAGTCCAAACATTAGATAAATTTAAGTTATCTATTATCCCCTTTTTCCATCTCATGAATTAAATAAATATTTTTATTTATTTAATTCCCTATTTTCTACACTTTTGATTAGGTCACCTAAACCTAATTAACTAACCTAATTCCCCACTTGCACAACCTAAATCCTAATATAATCTTGGTCAAATCCTCTCTGTTCCCCTAAATGTACAAAGGCATGACCTCTTGTACATGTCCACATGTCCTTCTTAGAAAGGCATGGTCTAGGTCCTTTGTACAAAGGTCCTTTTGTCCTCCATCCCCTTTTCCTCTAATTTTAAATTGGACATGTACCCATGCTTCCCAATTTAAAATTCAAATCAAATCCATGTCATCCCCTTTTCCTCCAATCTTAATTTGGGCAATGTACCTATGCTTCCCAATTTAAAATTTAAATCAAATCAAATCCATACCTCCCATCTACCAAATCAATCTCATCCTTCCAATCTTTCTAAAGCCCAATATTGACCATTCATTCCTCCTTGATCCAAAGACATCCCTTCTTATCCAATCTCATCATGCCACTCGACAAGCTCTCCTTGCTTGAGAGCTCTCAACAGTCCTCCACCCTTGATCTCCAAATCCAATCTTGACCATCCAATTCCCATCCAAAAAATCTATAAATAGATCTTCACCCCAAGCATTTTCAAGACTCCATGCATTGTAAAGTTATGATGTCCATATGAGGGTCCACCTACATCAAATCATCTAAGGAGCACATCCACACAACAAGGGTTAGCATGTGAGGTGAAATAGATAGTTTCCATTTCATGTTTTATGCTTTCCTTTGTGCTCAATTAGAGGTGTATGTGAGGTGAATCAAGTAGGCTAACATTAGTTTAGTTT
Source organism: Cunninghamia lanceolata (assembly GCA_027924645.1). Classification (NCBI taxonomy): domain Eukaryota; kingdom Viridiplantae; phylum Streptophyta; class Pinopsida; order Cupressales; family Cupressaceae; genus Cunninghamia; species Cunninghamia lanceolata. The sequence continues at coordinate 6,917,663 of BSBN01000686.1, read as the reverse complement.
ATTTCTTGTGTTCAACTTCACATGCATACATTAGCCACATATTATTTGGCTATGGAGAAAATACTACTGTATACGCCTAAAAATGACACAAATCACCCTAAATAAATATTCCAAATATTTATTCCATTCTTCTATTAATTAAATAAATATTCCAAATTCATTTAATCAATTCACTATCTCACAATTAAATAAATTCTATTTATTTAATTAAAATTCTTCTAAAGTCCTTCACAATTAAATAATCATAAATTATTTAATTAATCCTATTTCCTCTATCCTAAAGTTCTAAATTCCAAATTCCACATCACCTTTTCCACCTCACCTTGTCCACCTCATCAGGTTGCACATGTAATTAAATATATTTAATATTTAATTATCTTATTTTCCCTCACCCACATGGCCTATTTCTTCTCCAATCAGAGGTCAGTTAACCAATCAATCAAATCTGTTAACTAACCTGTCAGTTGAGTCAAATCCTCAATCAATCCAGTCAGTTCCACAATCCACTCTTCTAACTGATCAATCAATTCTGTTAACAGACCAGTCAATGGAGTTAACTCTCCAATCAGTTTTGTCACATCCCACCTTTCATGATGGAGCTGGGACACTTGGCACGTTTCCACTGGTTGCACATTCCTCAACCATCCTCAACCGTTGATCTTCATATCTTCCCTCAACCGTTGATTCCTATTCCTCCGAGTCTATAAATGAAGCTTCATCCCTCCATTCTAAGGATCCAGGCTTTTGACATCGTTACTCTGCAGAAATATCACCAGCGCGCCTTTGGCACCCACTTGTCATCCTCAAGCTTGAGATCACCATTGTTGCATTGGAGCTCACCTTCATTGCATATCATACCATAGCCGTTCACCATCGACTTCCTCAAACAGCTTTAAAAGATTGCACTCTCTGAGGGCTCATCTCATCTGCGAAAGGACGATTCGTGATAGGCGAACAACGGAAGTTTCGAAACGGAAGAGGTTTGCTGTGTTCGTTCATTGTTTATTTCATCTTCTTTGTTTCTCCATTCTGTTGATGTTTGGGTCATCTGTTATTCATTTGATTGATGCACTATTTTACCCTCACATTTTTGGCGCCCACCGTGGGGCCGTTGCCCCTCTATTTTACCGTTTTTGAGCTTTTTTGAAGGCAGGTTCCGTACAGGTCCCGCAGAGTCACGCACAGGTTCTTTCGGCGCATCTGTTCATTTTTACGGCGCTTTTGAAGACTGCTACGGCGCTTTCGTTAAAACGGCGCATTTGTTGACTGTAACGGCGCTTTTATAGACTGTTGCTGCGCTTTTGTTTAAATTGCGTATTTGTTGATTTTTGCTGCGCTTTCATATAATATTGCGGCGCATACACTAAAACGGTGCATATGTTATATTTTACGGCGCTTATGAGGACTGTTGCTGCGCATACGTTCAAACTGCGCATATGTTCATTTTAACGGCGCATACGTTCATTTTCACAGCGCATTCGTTAATACTGCGCTTCTGTTGATCACTTCTGCGCATCTGATCATTGAAGCTACGCATTTGTAACTGGCTCAGGTTTTGGTACTTTTCTAGGGTATTTTGCTAACGCTAACCCTTTTGCAGGTGTTTGCTGGAGCGGTTTTGCAGGTTAGGCTCGGGTTCAGTTACATGTAGTTGCATCTAACTAGCTCACATTTCATTTTCGGGGAAAGAGTAAAATGGTTGTTCATTACAAATCTTCATCTAGTCTTAATTAGGGAGGAAGTAACTGGTTTATTTCATGCTTGCATTGCAAACAAACTTCCAAGTTATTGCTATCTAAGATTTAAAATTGAACTCACAACTGCATTCTAAAGTTAAAATGAACCATTGCTATATCGTGAGACCTGAATTTCAAAGTTAACAATCTCGCGCAACGTGGATTTAAAATTGAACTCACAACTGCATTCTGAAGTTAAAATGAACCATTGCTATATCGTGAGACCTGAATTTCAAAGTTAACAATCTCGCGCAACGTGGATTTAAAATCGAACTCACAACTGCTTTCTGGGACTTAAAATTGAACCACTGCAATATTGTTGAAATCACTTCAAAGTTTTGTTTGACTAGCTTAGCCCATTTAGTTTTTATCTTTTTAACTAGGGTGGATTAATCAGTGTATTCTGTGCTTGCGAATGACAATAGGCTTATGCTCTCCCCTCTTCTGGGTGATCAGAGTGCCAGACTTGTCATTCTACTTGTTTAACCTTTAGGAGGGGCCTGCCCTTGGATGCACGCTTGTCCAAGCGGGAACGACCCTGAGTGGTAACAGGCTAACACCAAGCCCTACCGAGCCACTTAAAATAAATTGTGCTTGAGGTGAAAACCTCCTGCAACGAGTGCTGTTATGTTACACCGACGGCCAACCTCCCCCAAAACCCTCTCAAGCGCAACCCTGTGAGGCTGGGAGACTCCATAACGGAGAGTAGCGCCGCCGCACGTGTAACCACTTGAACGGTTGCCCGAATTACAAACCTCTTATTTTAGTGGCCCAAATCCCTTATAATCCATTTCTCGCCTAGGATTTTGTACTTGCTTTTGTCCAAAATAGAGTCGAAAAACTACAAAAACAATGAAAAACTACAAAACATTCTTGGTGCTTGCTGTGTTTTCTTGCTAAAATTTCTAATATCAGATCAGGAAGACCTTTTCCAGCCAAGGAATACCAAAAAACAGAGAAAAATCCTAAAAATTTGCAAAAAAGTACCAGAACTGCGCATATATCCACTTCTACGGCGCATATACAGCGACTTGCTACGCTTTTGTACCGACTTGCAGCACTTTTGTACCTTTCTGCTGCGCATATACTCTGTTCTGCTGCGCTTTTACAGCGACTTGCTGCGCATATAAGCCGACTTGCTGCGCATATACTTTTCTGCTGCGCATTTGCGCACTGTTACTGTGCATACATACCTCACCAGAGCGGCGCATATACTACGACTTACTGCGCATTTATCTATTCTTGCTGCGCATCTGTTTCGGCGCATGCGTGACAGTGAGCATCTGCCCTATTTTTGAGAAATTTTCGTTAGCTGTTCGGAGTACCCATTTCAGCCTAGTTTCATTTTCCAAGGTCAGAATCAACCTTGCAGTCAGTTTTCATCCATTTCACCCATTTCTCTCTCTTTCGACGGTCGTCCCAATCACCTTCTATCCTAGTCACTCTTGCCCCAACGTCATTCTGTCCCATACCGATTCGACATAGGTCCTTCTTTAGTGAATTCACGTAAGCCTAGTAGGTCACAGTACCTTTTGCTAGTAGTCTTGTTGAATGACTAAGCCCTACACAGTGAGACTGGTATCGACTACCCTTGCTAGTGGCTAGAGTCTTGTGTCAACCGTCTTACCTGAAGTCATTGAGCGAGAGAACCCTTTGTCCAAGTCTTGTCCTAGGTATCCCATTCACTACAGTCTTAGTCAGCACCTTGCCAAAATTTCCCATCCTAGTCCATTTCATCCCACCCCACCTTGCATGGTTCTTACTCGATCCCAGTACAACAAGCTAACTGAAATGGCTGACTCTTTCGATCACATCGCCCCACCACACGATGATGATGAAGAAATTTCTCGTGAAGAATTAGTGGCACACATGCAAGATAGCAAATTCCAACGCCTAGTGGAGAGAGTACTCCTTGAGGATCCCACCAAATATTTCCATCATCTTGCTAATCTCGGACTCAAACTCCCTGCAGACTTTGACATTAGCTCCATCAAGGAAAATGCAGACAATGAACGTGAGAGGGACACAAATGCCACAGTCCCAAATGCACATGAGAGAGGCACAAATGACACGGTCCCCCAGGCCAATGAAAGAGGAAAACAACACATAGATCAAAATGCTCCTATAGCGGATGTGAGACAACAAATTGAGAGTCTAAAGCTAGAAATCTCCAACCTTAAGATCAGCACCAGCTCCAAGAACTACTCCTTGGAGGATATAGCACCGTACCCCTTTGACAGAAATTTGGTCATGAAACCATTCCCCTTTCAGTTCGGAATCCCGAAATTCGACAAATACAAAGGGAAGGGGGACCCTAGAGATCATATCAGGGAATTCACTGCAGCATGTTTAGAAGTAGCTCACAACGAGACCTACTTAATGAGACTATTCCCAAGATCTTTAGGGGGTCAAGCTATGGAGTGGTTCTCGCGTCTTCCACCAGGAATCAAAACTTTTGATGAGCTTGTCAATAAATTCATAACGCACTTCTCTTACAACATAGAACACGAAGTATCTATGCTAGACCTATGCAACACCAAACAAAAGGGTGGTGAGTCTTTTGCAACCTTCTTACAACGATGGAGACAGCTAGCTAGCAAGTGTTCTTACGACATGCCTGAGAAACAACTATTGGAAATGTTTGTCCACAATTTGAATCCCGACCTTAGCTATCAGATTCAGATACAATGCCCTACCTCATTCACCAAAGTCATCGAAATGGGGCTATTCATTGAGAAAGCTATGATCGCTAAAGGGACTCTCAAGCTCTACAAGGACACACCTCCTTCCAATTACACAACTGACAAGTCAAAGTTTTGGACCAAGAACAAGAATGTGGTCAACGATGGAGTAGTGGATGCCAAGGCGGCAGCCCCTAAACAACAACCCATATTCACTCTTAAGGAAGAAGCAAATCACGGTGCACTCAACAAGCCATCCCCTCGGGAATCTAGACCTTGGTTCAATTCAAATCCAAGGAGAAAATTCACGCCGTTAGGAGAATCTCAAGAGTCTGCTCTCAGGAAATTGTTGGCTAACAATGAAATTTCTCTACCGCCAACAAGTGACTATGAGCCCATAGTCAAACCTCCCTATTGGAAGGACACAGACTATTGCGAGTATCACCGAGGAAGGGGGCACACAACCAATAATTACATCCGTCTTAAGAACGTCATACAGGATATATACTGGATCAGAATCAGGGAGGAACACAACAGCATACCTCCAATGAATCTCATGTGGCCTACCGGGACCCTCTCCTAAACCACAACCGGCCGTATAACAACAATCACAACAGCGGTCACAATAACAACAATGGTTACAACCACAACAATGGTCACACTGGCAACAATCCCAATGGTCATAACAATAATGACAACAATCGCAACAGGCCGAACCAGAACAGTGGGTCGAGTAATGCTAACTATGCAAGCGTTCCCTTTGAGTACACCATTAACTGCATTTCTGAGCACATTCCGCAAATCAACGTCATATCCCCCAACCAACAACTAGGACCTAACGGAACTGGTTGTAGTATACTTACCCGCAGTGGTAGAGTCACTATCAGCACCACTCCTCCCAGGTCGTCACCATCTTCATCTAACCCCCGCCCATATAATGTCATCGACCAATTGCAAAAGACTCCGGCTCATATTTCTATATTGGAGCTCCTGCGTCTATCTCCTTCTCATAAGGAGATTCTTGAGAAAGCCTTAGTGGAGACTACTGTCCCCACTAACCTCGCCCAAGAAAAGTTTCAAACCATGGTGGGTAACTTGACATCCTCCCCTTCCATATCATTCACGGAACAAGATGACCTTTCCATGTCTCAACCCCACAACACTCCTCTGCACATTGTCGCATTCGTGCACAGGCACCGCATCAAGAGGGTTCTCATTGATGGGGGTGCCGGTTTGAATATTTGCACTTTGAAGCTAGTCCTTGCATTGGGGTTCTCTGAACAGGCAGTGGATCCACGGAGGAAGATTACCATAAAGGCCTATGACGAGGAGGAACGCACCACAAAGGGCACGGTTGTCCTACCCATTCAAGTGGGACCGGTAATTAAAGATGTGGTGTGCCAGGTCCTTGATCGAGAGCTTGCTTACAATATTCTGCTAGGGAGACCATGGATCCACGCCATGAAAGCCGTCCCCTCCACCTACCATCAATGCATAAAGTTCCCACACGATGGCAAGCAGGTCACCATACACGGCGACCCCGATCCCTATCAACACTGCAATTCTTTCCAAGCTAAACCTGAATGCGTCATTCCCAACAATAGAGCCCATATCTCCCCTACTCCGCCACAAGACCATACTGCCGAAGCTTCCTCTTCACAGCCCAAACCAATGAAAATCACCATAAAAGAAAATGGCGTGGGGGAATACCAGATTGAGCACAGCCTCAACCTTGCAAAAATGCCCTTGTCTCCTCGCTCCTTTGGCCAGCCCAAGCATCAACCCAGGCATTTTCCAAAGCCCTCTGCTCCTCCTACAACTCCCGCAAACCCCTTTGTAAAATGGGGGACCTTATCCGATGAATCAGAGGAGCGAGACCTCTTGCAATGGCTCTATGCCGAAGAAGAAAACACATCCCAAGATCCACCCAGACTCCCTACAGAGCTCTATGGGCGAGGTGGAACCATCTTGCATAGGATGGGATATGAAGGACAAGGCCCTATCGGCCTCAGAAAAGAGGGGATCATCGAACCTATACAACCCTCTTCCTCCTCTTCGGCTAGAAACACGACTGGCCTAGGCTACAAAGGTAAAGGTAAAGCCAAAGAAAATGCCTGCCTAGTGGAGACAATTCAAACACTCCAAGTAGATAGTGACGCAGATTCAGATGATTCCAATCAGTATGAATGGGACGAGCTGACAGAACACTCCTACGATGACAAGGAGATTGACACCATCCAAACCCTTAGCCCATATCATGAGAGACAAACGCAACGGGACAGACCACTGGAATCTGATTTGCCCCTCCCGGAAGTTATGGCTCTCGAGGAAAGTATAGATTCCATTGCGATAAACAACCTGGAAGAAAGTACCACCCAGAACACTACCCCCACCTGTGCTCCCAATATTTCGATCCACACTATCAACGAATCAAGTCTTTCATCCGACTCCCTTCCCCTTTTACACCCTGAGCTTATCGACTGGGACCTGAAAGGGACCCCTCAATTAGATATGTTCCAGAATGATGATGCCTACATTGACTATATGGAACTTCGAGATCACTTACCAAAAGGAGATCATAAAGCCGGTTTCGCTATCGAACTCAATACTGTAGCTTACTTTGGGGAGGGTGCCAAGCCTTCTAGTCACAAAAATGTAAAGATCAAAAAGGGATCTGACGGTGAAAACCGCCATGCGGCAGTGTCAGATCATAAAAAAGTAAAAAGAAAGGACGTATCTGAAGGTGAAAACCCAACTGTGGCACCTGACGATGGATTGCTTGACACCCTCCCAAGTGACATGTATCAAGAAAGGTCACAGATCGTGGTAGAGCCAACAGAGCCAGTGAACATTGGAACCGAAGAGCAGCCTAAGATAATCCACTTTGCAAAATCTCTCACGCCGCCTGAGAAAACCAAGTTTGTGCCATTCTTTAAAAAGAAGAGAGGCAGCTTTGCTTGGTCATATGCCGACATGCCAGGTTTGGACCCAAACCTGATTCTACATCACTTGCCATTGGATCCAGGGGTGAAGCCCGTAAAGCAAAAACTGAGAAAAATGCATCCCCATATTGCTCTCCTGGTCAAGGAAGAACTCAAGAAATTGTTAGACGTGGGGTTCATCAGGGCCATTGATTACCCCGAATGGATATCAAACATCGTGCCAGTGTCTAAACCAGATGGCAGGGTGCGACTATGCAACGATTTTAGAGACTTAAACAAAGCATGCCGCAAGGATGACTTTCCCTTGCCTAACATCGATATCATAGTCGACCTCACGGCGGGACATACAATGCTGTCACTAATGGATGGATTCTCAGGGTACAACCAGATCAAAATAGCACCAGAGGATCAGCACAAAACCGCTTTCACTTGTCCTTGGGGTACCTTTTGCTGGAATGTCATGCCGTTTGGGCTGAAAAACGCAGGTGCTACATATCAGCGAGCCATGACAACTATATTTCACGACATGATGCATGTGACCATGGAAGATTATGTTGACGACATCTTGGCAAAATCACTCACCAGGGACTCACACCTAGACACATTAGAGAAAGTCTTCCAACGGCTAGACCAATTCCAAGTAAAATTGAACCTGAAGAAATGTGTGTTTGGGGTCACATCAGGGAAGCTGCTAGGCTTCATCGTGTCAGCAAACGGTATAGAGGTAGACCCGGCCAAGGTCAAAGCAATCATGGACATGCCTCCGCCCAAAACTCTAACACAGTTGAGATCCTTACAGGGCAAGCTACAGGCCATCCGCAGGTTCATCTCACAGTTGGCCGACAAGTGCCATCCTTTCAGCCATCTCCTACATAAGAACGTTCCATTTAAATGGGATGAGCAGTGCGAAGAGGCATTTAACAAGCTCAAGGAGTACCTCATGAATCCTCCTATACTCATGCCTCCGATCCAAGGAAAACCTTTGATTCTCTACATATCTGCTACACCTACTGCTCTTGGGGCTCTCCTAGCGCAGCAAGACTATGAGAACAAGGAAAGAGCTGTGTACTATATCAGTCGAACCCTAGTGGGCTACGAGTTGCAGTACTCACAGGTGGAACGTTCATGCCTTGCGGTGGTTTTTGCCTCACAAAAACTCCGACACTACATGTTGGCACATCCTGTCAAACTCATTGCCAAGATCGACCCACTAAAATATCTTCTCAGCAAAGCGGCTCTCACAGGTCGACTAGCCAAATGGGTTATGCTTCTTAGCGAATATGATATAGAGTATGTGGACAGAAAAGCCGTCAAGGGGCAAATCATCGCGGACCAACTAGCTGAGGCACCATTACAGGACACTTCACCAATGCAGTTTGAGTTCCCCGATGAGTCTTTATTCACTCTGTCCACTACAAAAGACATAAGTTGAGTTACAATAGGTAACTCAAACTTTTCAAAATGTTGATGTAAGAGCCAAGTCCTTGCAAAAAGAGTTGAATGGCATGCAAAAAAGCCCTTTGGCTAGATCCTTAGGCCATGGTTAGTAAAGAAAAGGAGAAGGCAAAGGAGATGGAACTCAGTGCCCATAGAGCCGAAGAAAAAATTAAAGAACTAAAGAAGGAAGTTATAGCTCTATGAACCCAATAGGATGATGACAAAGAAAATAATTTAACCATAGAGCTCACAAACATAGCCTCAAAATAGAAAGCATATGCATTAAAACTACACATAGCCTCTTTAAAGGAGAAAAATAATTTGGAGACTAGAGACTAGAAGTTCAAAGCAAACGAACTTAGTCCTCAAGTCAATCAGCTACATGGTAAGATGATAGAAATGCAAATTCTAGTGGTGAAACACTAGAAAGTCCATCTCATTCTTCAATTTGTCCACCTTGACTCCATAATTTTATTACTCAGAGTTTCAATAGCCTTCATCTAATGACATGTCTAAGTTTATTTATTTTTAATTAAATAGGTGCATAGGTAAATGTAATAAAGACATTTTATAGGTAAATGTAAATCAAATATAGATAAAAATAATGTATAAGACAAAATATCCAACTTTATGCAAAATTTAAATAATTTATTAATACATTCATATATTAAAACACTCTCTTCAAAATAAACCTTGCCATTATAAATATATTTATTTTTTAATAATACTATGAGTAATCCCCGGGCACAACTATTATTGATGTTTTCGATGATGTTCAAGCTACCATGGGTGGTTCAAAGAAATTAATATATGTTATTTTTTAAAGCATCTGTTCGATACAGCGTAGAACTGCTTTATTGCGGCATCTTTATAATCTATTCGTAAATTAAGAAGAGTGCTTTTTAAAAAGACGCCCTACGGTAAAGTGAAAATCTTATCAGTTGGACTCTCAGGCGACTTTACGATTGTAACTGTGCTGCTGTGCAACACCCAGACCCACATCTTTTTGTACAAACTGGGTCTGCGTTTCTTCTACGCACAGACCATATCCAATCACATTATTCTGCTTTTCTGCTTTTTTCACGCACAAAGTGGGTGACTTCTGTTTTCTTCCACGCGCTTTCCTCCACAACTCAGTTTTTATCTTTATATTAGACCCTCTCCAAATGTTATTACTTATGTAACCCCCATAAAAGGCTGTGTGTAAATAGGATCAAATTGAGAGCAATGAGCTTTTGCACAATCTAAGGCATGATCATTGTTTTTTAACGAAGCTCATAATCTCAATGCCCTCCTTATGAGTTGTCATTGGAAGCTCATTGTTTTTTTAACGAAGCTCATAATCTCAATGCCCTTTTTAACTCCTTCTTACATGTTCTCACACAATTTTTCTAGCCTAGCAAAGATGTTCCATTGACTTCACCCAAATAATTAATAAATTATGATCCTTTTATAAAAATATTTCCATAACACTTACACTCATGCGACTTCAAAAGATGAAATTAATAAAGTGGACATGATAATTGCTACCTAAGCTATCAACAACCTATGGCCAAGGAGAGTAATAAAGGTAGAAAATCACAAAGAAAAGTAATTGAACAAAAGATCCAGATGTCTCCAATGGTTACATAAGTGCTTGTAATATTAGCCAAATCAAGGCAACCATACTAAGGGATAAAGTTATCCCCTACAAAAGGTCGAGGGAAGCAATCTTCCAGCACCCAATGAACTTCATCCACTTAATATGGAGCACAACCAATTGCTAGTAAGAAAAGTGACCCAAAGAGAGAAGAAATCACAATAGATGTCACTTCTATCCCCTTTTCTTCTCTTCTTCTTCTACACCCATTAGTTCTACAATATTTGGTTTGGCCCCTACTAGTTTCACTATATCTGTCACATCCATTGCTACTGCTTCTATTGTTGGATGTGCATATCCTCAATCCTTATCTTCCCAATTTGCCTAGATCCAACCCAACATCTTTCCATTGGAGTGACATGCCCTCAAACCTTAGGTTTAACCATGCCACCATAAACTTAGTCTCATTCTCTCCAATCCCCTCTATATTCCCAAGCTCTCGCATCCTCCTATTAGATGATTTGACACCATTCTTCACCCTTGCTTCCAATGTTTGACCTATCACTATCCCTACTCTAAACAATGATTTGACAACCCATTCTCAAATCATGCAATGATTAAAAGATGAGGCTAATGAGAAGAAGAAAATGGACAAAGAGATTGATGGCAAGCAACCTACAAAAAAGTAGATAACAATGATATTTGATGAGTAGAGACAAACCTTTCTCTTCACACAAGTCACTCCCATAGTTATCAAGCCCATGGAACAAATGCAAGTGATGGACTACCAAGTATTAGACCTAGGAATTGGTATGGAGCATGCTAGGGAGTGGGCAAAGCAGAGTTAATGCAAGAAAGGTCCAAGATGGTGGCTATAGACAACTAAAATTGCACACTCTTCATGTCATCCCTAAACATCCCTATCCATCCCTAACCATCAATAATCATCTGTAGACACCCATAAACTACATTTTCTCCACAATTAATTGAATAAACACATGTTTAGATAGTTAATTGATCAAATCCCCTTCAATCCATGATTTTACAATATTTTATTGTCAAAAATACTATTCATGTACCTGTATCGGTACCAGCATTGGTAATTACCCCTAGCCAAAAATGATTTATTAATCATTTATCCCCTTTCTCTATAGTCTAAACATTAGATAAATTTAATTTATCTAGATTTTCCCCTTTTCCCATACCATGAATTCTACACTTTTGATTAGGTCATGTAAACCTAATTAAATAACCTAATCCCCCACTTGCACAACCTAAATCCTGATCTAATATTGGTAGAATTCTCTCCATTCCCCTAAATGTACAAAGGCATGGCCTCCTGTACATGTCCACATGGCCTTCTTACAAAGGCATGGTCTAGGTCCTTTGTACAAAGGTCCTTTTGTCCTCCATACCCTTTTCTTCCAATTTTAAATTGGGCATGTACCCATGCTTGCCAATTTAAAATTAAAATCAAATCCAACTCATCCCCTTTTCCTCCAATCTTAATTTGGGCATGTACCTGTGCTTCCCAATTTAAAATTCAAATCAAATCCAATCCACACCTCCCATCTACCAAATCAATCTCATCCTTCCAATCTTTCCAAAGCCCAATATTGACCATTCATTCCTCCTTGATCCAAAGACATCCCTTCTTATCCAATCTCATCATGCCACTCGACAAGCTCTCTTTGCTTGAGAGCTCTCAACAATCCTCCACCCTTGATCTCCAATTCCAATCTTGACCATCCAATCCCCATCTAAAAAATCTATAAATAGATCTTCACCCTAAGCATTTTCAAGACTTCGTGCATTGTAAAGTTATGATGTCCATATGAGGAGCCACCTACATCAAATCATCTAAAGAGCACATCCACACAACAAGGGTTAGCATGTGAGATGAAATAGATAGTTTTCATTTCATGTTTTATGCTTTCCTTTATGCTCAATTCGAGGTGTATATGAGGTGAGTCAAGTAGGCTAACATTAGTTTAGTTTATTTCTCGTGTTCATCTTCACATGCATACATTGGCCACATTATTTGGCTATGGAGGAAAGACTACAAAAGACATAAGTTGAGTTACACTAGGTAACTCAAACTTTTTAAAATGTTGATGTAAGAGCCAAGTCCTTGCAGAAAGAGTTGAATAGCATGCAAAAAAGCACTTGGGCTAGGTCCTTAGGTCATGGTTAGTAAAGAAAAGGATAAGGCAAAGGAGATGGAGCTCAGGGCCCATAGGGCTGAAGCAAAAATTGAAGAGCTAAAGAAGGAAGTTGTAGCTCTATGAACCCAACATGATGATGACAAGGAAAAGAATTTAACGATAGAGCTCACAAACATAGCCTCAAAATAGAAAGAAGATGCATTAAAACTACACATAACCTCTTTGTAGGAGAAAAATAATTTGGAGACTAGAGACTAGAAGTTAAAAAAAAAATCAACTTAGTCCTCAAGTCAATCAGCTACAAGGCAAGATGGTAGAAATGCAAATTTTAGTGGTGAAACACTAGAAAGTCCATCTCATTCCTCAACTTGTCCACCTTGACTCCACACTTATTACTCAGAGTTTCAATAGCCTTCATCCGATGACATGTCTAAGTTTATTTATTTTTAATTAAATAGGTGCATAGGTAAATGTAAGAAAGACATTGTATAGGTAAATGTAAATCAAACATAGATAAAAATAATTCATAGCACAAAATATTCCAACTTTATATAAATTTTAAATAATTCATTGATATATTCATATATTAAAACACTCTCTTCTAAATAAACATCACCATTAAAAATATATTTATTTTTTTATAATATTATGAGTAATTATCGGGCACAACTGTATTGATGTTTTATATGATGTTCAACCTACCATGGGTGGGTCAAAGAAAAACAAGTGCCATGTAGTGGCTAGTGCCTACCATATGTTTATGTTTATATGTATTGTAGTAGGAGTGAAAAATATGAATGCATTCAAATGAGTTATTGTAATAGAATATAGTATATAAACATTAACCCATGACTTGTATACAAAATGTCATGGTGTTTTTCTTGAGTTACAATTGTTCCTATTAAGAAAGGAACTTCTGGATCACCTCATCCACAAGCATGTTTCCATATTAATATTGTTGTTGTTGTGAAGATGAGATTGAAAAGCTGAGATGGATGAGGTGTCAATAGCAGCATTCATTGTATTGTTTGTACTATCTGCAGGAAGAGAGACAGATAGTTGGAATTTGTTTGAAGAACCTAGAAGAAATTCATTGGTAATGAAGAGTGCAAGGAATTGTTTTTTAGTAGCTCACCAGAGTTGTACTTTTTAGCATTAAGTGATGAATGTTGAATGTTTGAATTGTTGCATGTATAATCATTGCCAGCATCTTGCAAGATATTGACAGTCAGTATAATTTGTATTCAATTATGAATGAGAAATGAAATTATGTAAATGATGAATGAATTGATTAGAAATGAACTTACCTGTATTTGTAGTCATGTGAATGAAATTTGTAGTGGCCTCCATTCCTCTCACTGAAATGGTTGCAATATCATAAGCATATGCAGCCTCCTCTACTATATCAAATGTTCAAAGCCAATGACGTTTCTTGGAGTTCAGGTTTGGGATTTCTGCAATGTAACAACCCCATTGGCTTTTTCTAACACCTCTATATTTAGGGACGTTCGTCGAGGGTTTGCAAATGTTCTTGCATGCCTCTAAATTTTCATATGAGAAATTAGTCTTTGCGTTAATGCCTCTGAGAGATATAGCTGCCTTATCATAAGCATATGCAACATCTTCTGCTGTATCAAAGGTACCTAGCCATTTACGTTCATTGTAATTACAACTTTGGATTTGTGCTCCATAATGACCATTTCCACATTTTTTGACACCTATATATTTTACTTCTTTTGTTGAATTTTTTAAGTTTGTAGGACTAATTGTCCAACCTATTGTAGGTTGATAATTTCTAGCATAGTCCTCATTGTTTGATTGGTCTAGCAATTTCTTTGTCATCTTCTAGTACAATTTTGTTGTTGTTGTCAGTTGTAATAAATCTACACAACCAATATTTCACATGGAATTAATTGATTATTTTGATATCTTGCAAAAGTAATGTTGCAAGAAATAAGCCTTCTTAACACTTTGGCAGAAGGTGCGGGGAACTAAAAATATTGTTACAATATAGTAAGAAGTTTTTAAAAGGTGGAGGGAAAAAAAATAGTGGAGGAGATATACATTCTACACACTTAGAAAATAGTGTGTATCATGATGCAGAACAACAGGTAACTCCAATTAGATGTATATGGTGAATAACAGATACAAAATTAACAAAACTATATATTAATTGTAGGAAAAATGCGCTCAGACATCTGTAAAAAAGATTATAATATTTGACAAAACCTAGTTTGCAAATGCAAGATAATCATTAACATGAGTATCATGAACCAAAAACATAGGTCAGTTGGCATCCTCTCCATCAATCGCATCTGAATATCCCTATGGGTGAATAATCGTCGCACCTGGTCCTTGGACTAGTATTTAGGCTTTCTTTAGAGATGAGCAAGTCTTGTATGTAATCAAAAGCAAGCTTTCTGAAGAGAGTAGAGTCTTGCAAGATGTCCATGCCATTGGATAGAAATACAGTAACTATTTCAAAGAAGTATAACATCCTGGGGGGTCTTCAACAATTTTGCGACTAGTGAATACTTAAAGGGCATCCTCCATTGCTTGGCAATCTATTTTCAACACTTTTCCCAATAGCAATGAGAGAAATTGCCTTGTTGTGGACATCATGATTTCTTAATAGAAAATAAAATTTATTTAGGAGAGATGATATGCAATGCATAGTTATTGAAATGTGGAGCAATAGAACTGTTGACCTATTTTCCTCTATCCAGAGTTAAATAGTTCACCTTGTATATTCCTTAAATATCCTTTAGAAAATGACCCTACGAAGCTTAAATCCTTCAATTACCCATGCTCTGCCTTGCAAAAGTCCCAAAATATTGCCTAAACAATCCTTGCAAAAAACCTAGAAAAACCCAAAAATCTTGTCTTCAAGTGCCTTCCACTGCAGATAATTTTTAGTTTTATACTTAATCATTTTTGTATGTACCTTTGTATGTATCGTTGTATGCATATTTGTTGTATCACATATACAATCGTATATACAATTGTATATACAAAGGAAGATGCAAAGGCAATATACAAGGCGGGATACAAAAGTGAATGTGCATCGGGTTATCTTTGTATATGCAATTCAATATACAAATGCATATACAAGGCAATATACAAGGGGGAGATACAAAAGGTGTTTCCGTTTTTGTATGTATATGCGATTGTATCTTTCCACATACAATCTTATATACAATGTCATATACAATCCTGTAGATACAATCCTGGACTCGAAAGAATATGCATTTTGGTTTAGAAGGGCAGATGCGATTGTATGCATCTTTGTATGTATGTTCACATTGTATATTTGCAGATACAATCGTATATACAATTGCATATACAAAAGCATATGCAAAGGTTAGATGCAATGTTTGTATGTACAAGTGATTATATGCAGTTTTGTTTGTATATTCGCATTGTATATGCGATATACAAAAGGTGATGCAAAAGGGAATACATAAAATTTGGACACGAATGAAGAATCAAATGTGGCAGATTTCGAGTTGGGGCTCACCTATTGTATATATATGTGATTGTATCATCCCATATACAATCCTATATAGAATTGCATATACAAGGGTTAGATACAACAGGGATATACAATGCGGACCCGACTGGGAAATTAAATTTGGCAAACTCAGTGGTGGGGTCCGCAATTGTATGTTGAAGTGCATGTATATGCCAATATGCAAAAAAGGCAAGGATACAAGGCCGAACCTATTCTAAAGTTCCATTCTGGTTGATAATCCTTTGAGTTCCACAATTTTATGTACATGCGATTGTATCTCATATACAATCACATATATAAAGTCACATACAAAGGATTTTCGGTGAGACAGGCCTTATCGGTAGCTCAGTTTGAGGTCTCTTCGATGGCCGATAAAGATGCAAATGTTCAGTGATGGGTCCTAGGCTCAGCTCAACGGCCAATCAGATAGTGCCACGTGTCAGGGAGATTCAAAGGCAGATTCAGAGGCTCATTCAGATGGCGATTCAAGTCGCATATACAATGGCTGATACAAGGTGAAATACACACTAGTGAGGCACTTTCCGAGGTCTCCCTGACAACTTGATATATACAAAAGTTTTATATGCAGAAAAGCAAAGCAATATACAGATGCAAGATGCAGTTGACCGTAACTTTGACCGCCCATATCTCCTTCATCTTGAGGAATTTCTGCATGCTCCAAAAGGCAAATGTGTTTGTTTTTGCCTCCTCTTTCATCTGGCAGGCTTTGAGGAGGATATCTTCACTTTTAGAATTTGATGCAAATCTACAGGCCCGATCGACTGGACGTTTCAGCGACCGATTTGGCATATGCAGGGGCTGATATTGTTGCATTTATTCCAGTTGGTAGGCTATGCAGGTGGATTCATGGTAGATGGTTTCACTCTTCAATGCGTATGGGCTATGTGTCTTGCTGGTAGATCTTCATGTGTTTGGTGACAAGACATCTTAGTGGTCAAATTAAGTTTTGTAGAGATCCCTTAAACACAGAATCGATGCAAATACAGAGAATTCAAAGGGTCAGAGATTTAAAGTGTTGTAAAAGCTTTGTCAAGGGGCGATATGTCCCATCCGCCATCAATACAAATATGATCTCTCAACTACCATGCTTCAGATATTTTATGTATTCATTGTTGAAAATAGATGATTGAGCTGCTCACATTCAAGGCCCAAAATATCTTCCACCTTCCCTATTCCAGATATTTTATTTCATAACTTCTTGCAGGTGGATGTCCCTTCTGGCGATGATATTTTCTGACAGAGCCCATGGGGAGAATTCATTGTAACCAACTTAGGTCAAATGCAAAATGCTATATATGCATAAACATGAGATGTAAAAAAGGGTTGGAAGATTTAGTAATCTATGCTTTTGATTCCAAACAAAACATTCCTCTACTGTAACCTTGCCTTCTGATTAAATACATGCTAGTTATTTTACCTCTTCATGCTATTTTGACTCTGTGTGATCTAAGAATGATGTGTTTGTGAATGTTTAATTCCTTCTAATCATCTCTTGCTCCTTGCCTCTGTTAAAATCAGCTTGATCTGTGTATGTTTGTTGGTTGTATCTAGTCATTTTGTGCATTTTCTTAGTTCTGTGAGGGTTCTTTTATTCAACCTAGTGTATCACCTAATTTCTATTTATGTTTCCTTCTACCCCTTTTCCTCTACAGCATTAGCACTAGGTTTAGATATATTCCTCTAAGCATTACGCTTAGAATGAGGAACTGGCCTTCTCTGGAGGTCTGATCTCAGTTTGCAAGGTCCCGCACTTCGAGATCATTCCCATTGTGTCATTAGAATGCTTGAACTCTCTCTAAGCAGGGTGCAATTCTATGTGACAACAGTTTGTGGCACGCCCGGTGGGACACTTCGAGTCTGAATAGTGCTACGTTACAATCATATTGTTGGTTTTGATATGCTACCAACGTTATCAGGCTTTTAAGAGGTAGTTTTCTGTATATCTGGCAACTCATGCTGAGAAAGGACAAGTAGATCAGTGCTCTTACATTTTTTATGAGAAAAATACAAACTCAAAGTTCGAGTTCCTTTGATTATTTGTAGCTGTCTCTGCCTAGAAGACAGAGTAGAACTGTGGTAAGGACGCCCATTTCAAAAAGAATACAATCAACCTCACCAAGTTTCAGGCCAGTAGTACCTGTAGTTCCTGTACCGGTTCAAGCAAACCTACCTCCAGCTATTCCAATGGCAAGGAATCAGCCGTTTGTGGCTTTTGATGGGGGCAACCCATTGAATTTGACAGTGCATGATAATATACCCATGGCAGCTTTGAAGAGCCTGCCCTATTTCACTGGGGAGGATCAAACTACCCTAATCAAGCACATTAGAGACATAGCTTCTCTATGTGGTGTTTATCATATAACTCAAGAAAATGTAGCCATCAGGCTGCTGGCTGCCTCGTTTAAAGGAAACAAATTACAGTGGTTCAGAAGTTTACCAGTACAAACCATTGGAACTTGGGATGATCTGGGTGAGAAGTTGAACAAACAATTTCAAGATAAGTCAGATAACTTATTGCTAGTTGAACAGATGACTACAATAAAGAGAGCTCCCCAGAAGCAAATGATGGATTTCAATTTTTGTTTTTAGAAGACATGGAATATAATTCCTGCCATGGTAAGGCCTTCATCAGAATATGCATTTCTGTGTTTTTTGAAAGCTCTAAATAGTGACATTTCAGTGATGATACAATCGTTGGGAGGTACAAGTTTACCTGATGCATATGAAATAGCTATTAGAGAAGAAAACAGCTTGATTCAGGCTGGGAAAATAGCACCTAGACCACCAGTGCCCATTTTTCTCAAGATTCAAGCTTCAATGCCTTTGTCGATCCTATTTTTTGCCCCTTTACCTGCTGCAGCAGCATTGCCAAGTATTGCCAATCCTGAGACTGTTGTTTCTAGCTCATCACAAGAGTTAAGAGAGATAAAAAATAGCCAACAGAAAATAGAAAATATCTTGCAAACTTTTGGGAATGAGCTGGTGAACATAAAATAGCAGTCCCAGAATAGACAGCCTTATCAGTGACATAACCAAGGGCAAAATCAGCCTTATCAAGGGCAAAACCAGCGATACCAAGCCAATAGGCCTCCATATCAAAGCAATTACCAGGGTGCCAGGCAGAATGTGAACCAAAGGCCTTTCTAGCCTTACAATCTTGTATGCATTAATGCAGTTAGAGACCTTGTCCCTATTCAGAATAACCTTGCAGCCGAGTATGAATGGTGTTTTCCATGCAATCAGCCACACAGTTAGGTAACCTGTTCAAATGGAGTGATAAATTAGGCTCTAATGGTACAAAATGTTGCGGTTTCACAGCTAAACATACTTAATGATGGGGCTGTACAGCAACAGGAACAACCTCAGAATGATATTGCCTTCCTAAACTGGCAGGCAGATGACTTCTGTGGTGTAAACAGAGATGATACTCTAGTTGCAACAAATACTAGAGCTAAAAATAGGGGTTATGAGATGGATCAAGTAGCAAATAAGGGAAAAAGACCTGTTGATCCTTCTACATCCCAGATTCCCCATATTTTGCAAAGGAATACTCAAGCAACTGCCAGGGAACAGCCTCATTTGCAGGCTGATATTGCTGCTGTAAAGTCACATCAAAAGGTAAACGTCACTTCACCTTTTAATATCATTGAAAATATGAAGAAAATGAATGTGACAATATCTATGTGGGATTCCTTAGCCATCCCAAGTCAAAATGACCTGTTACAATCTACCTTGTCTGATTTAAAAGTATCAAATAATGCAACTGTTGACCCAGTTAGGGCTGTTCTTACCAATTCATCCCAAGACAATAGTAAACAGCCAAATAAGAGTGCTAAACCACTTCCATTTTTTGTGTCATTAATAATAGGAGACAGATTAGTGCATAATTGCATGGTGGATAGTGGTGCAAGTAGTTCTGTAATGCCAAAACAGATTGCAGACCAATTAGGATTAAAATACCAGCCCCTTGAGAAGGGTGTGCTCCAGCTAGATGGCACAGCTATTAACACTGTAGGTGTGATAAAAGATCTAGGTCTCACTTTGCATACCTGTCCAAATGTTTCCATTTCTCTAGAGGTGTTCATCATAGATTTACCTCCTTATTTTGCCATGTGTTTGTCAAGAGAGTTCACAACCAAGATAGGAGGATATTTATCCTCAGATTGGTCCCACATGTTTTTTAGGACCTGATATGGCACAAAAGATACCATAAAATTTGAATTGCTTGCCAAAGATCACATAGAGCCTTATGTCCCAAGTGCTGTTAATGTAAATTGCATTATTTCTGATAATCCCGAGCTTGTTGCTACTCAAGAACTGCAAGCTGAGAGTATCTCAGAAGTGCTGTTAAAGGAGTGGGCCTTGGAAAATATTGTAGATGATCCTGAGGGACACATTCAAGAAACTAGTATGGGCATATACATGCTACACGAACCTGAAACAACAATTCCAAACCTTATAAAGATTGCAGAACAACAGATAGAACAACAAGATGAAGTATGCAAAATGTACTTTGATGGCTCTAGGAATAAGAATGGATCTGGTGGTGGTGCAATGCTTGTCTCTCCACAAGGTGACAGATATTATTCTGCTTTCTATTTTACTTTTTCATGTACAAATAACACTACTGAGTATGAAGGGTTGATTCAAGGTTTGCAATGGGCAAGGAAGAGGAAAGTTGGTTGTTTGTAGGTGTATGGGGACAACGAACTTATTGTAAATCAAGTGAGGGGACTGCATGTTACAAAGAATGATGCTTTGAAATGCTATAAACATAGGGTATGGGAAATGATTGAGGAGTTTGACACTTTCAATCTAATCTCTATTCCAATAAATCAAAATTGTCATGCAGATAGGTTAGTAGCAATTGGGGCTTAGTTTGATATCCCCAATGATATTCAAAGAGAAAATGTATAGCCTCATGTGAAAATAGTTGATAGGCCCTCTATCCCTAACAATAACATTCATTGGCAGGTTTTTGAGAGTGATGAGCAGGTTCTGTGTTTCCTATTAGAAGAGGATGAGTTCTCTATGATGAATCAGAACAAACTCAAACAACAATATGGTGATGATCAAGTTGTTCAATTAAGGACTAATAAGCTACCTAGAGGGTTGGTAACCTTGGAATCCATTTTTGGTATTGATGATCAGCTGAAAAAGAGCAAAACTAGCATGCAAGTCAAAGAGGAACATTACAAGGAGCTATAAATTTTTAAAGGTAAGCTTCTCAAAATTGGTAAAATCTGTTCACCTGAGGATATGAAAGCTTTTATTGCTCTTTGTCAAGAATTTGAGGGTGTGTTTGCTTGGGAATACTAAAACTTAAAAAGGTTTGACCCTCATATTGTCCAGCATACTATAGAGTTAGAGCCAAGTGCAAAACCTATAAGACAGAAACAAAGACCTTTAAATCTAAAACTTGAGCCTCTGATGATTAAGCAATTAACCAAGCTGATCGAGGGAAATATCATTTTTCTGATCAAGCATACTTCTTGGGTCTCGAATCTTGTTCTTGTGAGGAAAAAGAATGGAGAGATTAGACTATGCGTTGACTTTAGAGACCTTAATAGAGCCTCCCTGAAGGACCACTACCCGCTGCCCTCAATGGAACAAATTCTGCAAGTAGTGGCTGCTTCAGAAAGATTCTCCTTACTTGATGGATATTTCGGTTATAATCAAGTATTAGTCAAGGTAGAAGATCAGTTTAAAACTACTTTTACCGCCAAATGGGGCACCATGGCCTACAAAAGGATGCCTTTTGGTCTGTCAAATGCTAGCTCTACTTTTTAGAGAGCTATGGATATGGCTTTTAAAGGTTTGCTTTATAAATTTGTACTTGTGTACCTTGATGACATCACAGTTTTATCTAAGGATGTAGCTAAACATTTATCCCACCTGAAACAAGTATTTGAGAGATGTAAAGAGTTTGGGATATCTCTCAATCCCAAGAAATGCATTTTTGTTGTACATGAAGGCAAGCTTTTAGGACACATTGTGTCAAAAGAGGGAGTTACCATTGATACAGAAAGAGTAAGAGCTATTTTGGAGCTGCCTTTACCCAGTCACAAGAAGGGACTGCAAAGTTTTATTGGCAGAATTAATTTTCTGCGAAGATTTATACCTGACATTGCAAATTTATTGAAGCCATTGACCTCTATGTTAAAGAAAACTGTAGTTTTTAGTTGGACAAAAGAGGGAAAACTCAGCTTTGAGTCCATAAAAGAAGTGTTATTGGCTGCACCAACTTTGGTAAATCCTAATTTCTCAAAAGTTTTTATTTTGTATGCTTATGGCAGCTTAGATACAATTTCTGCAATTCTAGTACAACAGCAAAGTGAAGGCTTTGAGCAGCCAACTGCTTTCTTTAGTCAAGGACTGGAGGAGTATGAACAGAGGTATAGTTTCATTGAAAAATATGCCCTTGCAGTGGTAAAGAGTCTCAAGAAGTTTAGACATCTTATTTCTAACAATAAGGTACATTTGATGGTTGCTCACCCTGGTGTGAAAGAGTTTTTGTTAGGTAAGCATGTTAATGAGAAAAGGGCTGGTTGGATTACCAAAGTCATGGAATATGACATAGATATCAAAATAACTAAGCTCATCAGAGGTAGAGGGCTCAGTGAACAGGTTGCTACTAGGTCTGAAAATGAAACAGAGAAGGAAGAAGAGGTGCTTCTGATCATTGAAGATGAAAATCAGGATGATACAACAACAGTTGGAATAGGTTGGGTTAATGACATAACTCATTTTTTGCAAACTGGTGAATGTCTAGCAGGTTTAGATAGAACCAAGAGAAGATATTTTAGATTGTAGTCTATTCCATATGTTTTAATTAATGATATCCTTTTCAGAAAAGATTTTAATGGCGTGTTGTTAAGATGCATTGATAATGATCAAATTGACAAGGTGCTGCATGAGTTTCATAATGGAACAACAGGGGGTTATTTTGCCCCAAGGACTACTGCTTGGAAAATAATGAGAGCTGGATATTATTGGCCCAGCTTATTCAAGGATGCCCATGCATGGGCTAGAAAGTGTGTAAAATGTGCCATTTTTGCAGGCAAAGAAAGGCTGCCAGCTTTACCTCTGCAGCCGATTCAAGTAGAACAACCCTTCATGAGATGGGGCATTGATTTTATAGGTCCCATTAGCCCACCATCAAGTATAGGCCACAGGTGGGTACTTACAGCAACAGACTATGTCACAAGGTGGACTGAAGTAGTGGCCTTGAAGGAAGCCAATGAGAATGTTGTTTTGAACTTTTATTATGATTTGGTATCTAGATTTGGAGTACTTGAGTCACTTATCTCAGATAATGCTTTAGCCTTTGTTGGATTGAAGATAACTGACTGGGCTGTGAATAATGGAATCTATTTGAACACTTCATCAAATTATTACCCACATGGTAATGGTTTGGCTGAATCCACAAATAAGAATCTCATAAGGATTATCAAAAGATCAATGGAGGACAATTAGAGAACCTGGCACACCAATCTGAAATCTACTTTATGGGTAGATAGGATAACTCCCAAGAGGTCTATTGGAAACTCTCCATATATGTTAGTTTATGGAAAAGAGGCAAGATTGCATGTGTCTATGGAGCTGCTAGCACTTGACATCATGAATCAATTGGAGAGGTTTGATGAAGAAGACCACATGGTTGTCAGATATGCTTAACTTATGGAGCTTGAAGAAATGAGAGATAAAGCTATGAAAGCTATGGAGTATCATCAGCTTCAGACAAAAATTTTTTTTGATAAGAAGGCCACTCCTAGAAATTTTAGGGAGGGTGATATGGTACTCAAATGGGATGAGTTGAAATGCAAGCTAGGGAAGCACTCCAAGTTTGATAGCATGTGGAGTGGCCCATTTATCATTACTGAATGCAAGGAGCACAATGCATTTCAGTTATCAAACATAGATGGAGAAAATTTGCCTATCCCAGTCAATGGGATACACCTGAAGAGGTGTTTTGAGGTATGACTTGCCTTGTAAAACAGTAGATTAGGTTTCTTGCTTTTAATAAGTGCTGCTGCACAATAGTTTAAATCCCTTTTGTTTTCCCTAAGTGTTGTCTAGCACAGTTAGATGAGTTACTTTCAGCATTTTGTTTTGGTTTTGGTCTTCCAAGTGTTCTTCATTGCTGATATGCTGAGTTACTGAGGTCAAGATTGATTGTCAAAGGTATATTTTAAGTCTCTATGTGACTCCATGCCCAATAGATGCTTAAGGCCACTGGTCTATTTGTTTAGCAGGCAAACATCCCTGAGAAGTTGCCAAAATGTTGACTTATTTTCCTCTGTCCAGAGTTAAATAGTTCACCTTGTATATTCCTTGAATATCCTTTAGAAAATGACCCTACGAAGCTTAAATCCTTCAATTACCCATGCTCTGCCTTGCAAAAGTCCTAAAATATTACCTAGACAATCCTTGCAAAAAACTCAGAAAAACCCAAAAATCTTGTCTTCAAGTGCTTTCCATTGCAGATAATTTTTAGTTTTATACTTAATCATTTTTGTATGTATCATTGTATGCATATCTGTTGTATGACGTATACAATTGTATATACAATTGTATATACAAAGGAATATGCAAAGGCAATATACAAGGCGGGATACAAAAGTGAATGTGCATCAGGTTATCTTTGTATATGCAATTCAATATACAAACGCATATACAAGGCAATATACAAGGGGGAGATACAAAAGGTATTTCCATTTTGTATGTATATGCGATTGTATCTTTGCACATACAATCTTATATACAATGGCATATACAATCCCATAGATACAATCCCAGACCTGAAAGAATTTGCATTTTGATTTAGAAGGGCAGATGCGATTGTATGCATCTTTGTATGTATGTTCGCATTATATATTTGCAGATACAATCGTATATACAATTGCATATACAAAAGCATATGCAAAGGTTAGATGCAATGTTTGTATGTACAAGTGATTGTATGCAGTTTTGTTTGTATATTCGCATTGTATATGCGATATACAAAAGGTGATGCAAAAGGGAATACATACAATCTGGACACGAATGAAGAATCAAATGTGGCGGATTTCAAGTTGGGGCCCACCTATTGTATATATATGCAATTGTATCATCCCATATACAATCCTATAAACAATTGCATATACAAGGGTTAGATACAATAGGGATATACAATGCGGACCCAACTGGGAAATTAAATTTGGCAAACTCAGTGGTGGGGTCCGCAGTTGTATGTTGAAGTGCATGTATATGCCAATATGTAAAAAAGGCAAGGATACAAGGCCAAACCTATTCTAAAGTTCCATTCTAGTTGATAATCCTTTGAGTTCTGCAATTTTATCTACATGCGATTGTATCTCATAAACAATCACATATACAAAGTCACATATAAAAGATTTTCGGTGAGATAGGCCTTATCGGTGGCTCAGTTTGAGGTCTCTCCGATGACCGATAAAGATGCAAATGTTCAGCGATGGGTCCTAGGTTCAGCTCAGCGGCCAATCAGATAGTGGCACGTGTCAGGCAGATTCAAAGGCAAATTCAGAGGCTCATTCAGATGGTGATTGAAGTCGCATATACAATGGCCGATACAAGGTGAAATACACATCGGTGAGGTGCTTTCCGAGGTCTCCCCAACAACCTGATATATACAAAAGTTGTATATGTAGAAAAGCAAAGCGATATACAGATGCAAGATGCAGTTGACCGTAACTTTGACCGCCCATATCTCCTTCATCCTGAGGAATTTCTGCACGCTCCAAAAGGCAAATGTGCTTGTTTTTGCCTCCTCTTTCATCTGGCAAGATTTGAGGAGGATATCTTCACTTTCAGAATTTGGTGCAAATCTGCAGGCTCGATCGACTGGACGTTTCAGTGATCGATTTAGCATATGCAGGGGCTGATATTGTTGTATTATTCCAGTTGGTAGGCTATGCAGTTGGATTCATGGTAGATGGCTTCACTCTTCAATGTGTATGGGCTTTGTGTCTTGTTGGCAAATCTTCATGTGTTTGGTGACAAGACATCTTAATGACCAAATTAAGTTTTGTAGAGATTCCTTAAACACATAATCGATGAAAATATAGAGAATTCAAAGGGTTGGAGATTTAAAGTGTTGTAAAAGCTTTGTCAAGGGGCGATATGTCCCATCCGGCATCAATACAAATTCGATCTCTCAACTACCATGCTTCAGATATTTTATGTATTCATTGTTGAAAATAGATGATTGAGCTGCTCACATTTAAGGCCCAAAATATCTTCCACCTGCCCTGTTCAAGATATTTTATTTCATAACATCTTGCAGGTGGACGTCCCTTCTGGTGATGATATTTTCTGACAGAGCCCATGGGGAGAATTCATTGTAACTGACTTAGGTCAAATGCAAAATGCCATATATGCATAAACATGAGATGTAAAAAAGGGTTGGAATATTTAGTAATCTATGCTTCTGATTCCAAACAGAACATTCCTCTACTATAACCTTGCCTTCTAATTAAATACATGCTGGTTATTTTACCTCTTCATGGTAGTTTGACTCTGTGTGATCTAAGAATGATGTGTTTATGAATGTTTAATTTCTTCTAATCATCTCTTGCGCCTTGCCTCTATTAAAATCAGCTTGATCTATGTATGTTTATTGGTTGTATCTAGTTATTTTGTGCATTTTCTCAGTTCTGTGAGGGTTCTTTTATTCAACCTAGTGTATCACCTAATTTCTATTTATGTTTCCTTCTACCCCTTTTCCTCTATAGCATTAGCACTAGGTTTAGATATATTCCTCTAAGCATTAGGCTTAGAATGAGGAACCAACATTCTCTGGAGGTTTGATCTCAGTTCACAAGGTCCCACACTTCAAGATCATTCTCATTGTGTCATTAGAATGCTTAGACTCTCTCCAAGCAAGGTGCAATTCTATGTGACAACAAGAACAATATACGTAAGATGCAGATGGAGAATATTACAAAATGACCAATTTTATTGATGAGATAGATAGCTACAAGGAATATGAATAGGTCGATTATTAGAATTACAAAGGTCCAGAACAAAGTTTCGTTGTAAACAGGGTCACCCATCATATTATCTATTGCAAATGTCAGTTAGAAATGCATAAGCAAGATTAGGAATATAAAGACCATATTTAGAAATAAGTATGAAGATATTGCAATGAACATAAAAATAGGTAACTATAATCACCTTTTTTAGTGTGAACTTTTCATACAATGACATTTTCGTATAGAGTTGACATTTTGCGAAAGTAGACTCAGACAAATTTGCACCAAGTACCTGCAACATGGGCATGAGATTAGGTACAAGGGGTATCCAAGAATCACTGTCAATGTTAGGTTGGCAATTTGAGAAGCATTGTTATCATTTTGAATAGTTTTTTGTGACTAACTAATATTGAATTAGATTATCGACCACTGAATCATGAACAAGACATTTAGCGTGAGCCCTAAGATGGTCGATCTTCTTTGTAGTTAGATGTTGCATAACTGATTGAGCACTAAAATCGACACTGATTTAGCACTCAGATCACCACTGATTCACCAGTAATGAATGGTGAATGGAAAATAGAAAACTGTATGATGGCATCTTTGTTATGAAATTTTATGAAATATGCAAATGGGAAAAGCATAAAGTAGGTTCCCGCACTCATAAAAGTGAACCAAAGCAACAAACAATAACCTTCTCAGTCCCAAGGTATTTGTCTTCTATTTTTTAATGATCAATGATATTTCTTATGCAAGAGAACATATAATGAGTTATTCCCATAAATTTCTACTCCTAAGTCTAAAATTAAAGTTGAGGAGTAAGTGTAATGTTCATTAAAAGCAACATAGGGAAAGCCACTAGAATTAAATTAACAACCAAAACCAGCTGAAACAAAAAAAATTACAGAGAACAAGTAGTATGAGTTGTTCACACAACAACAAAGAAGTTACAAACAGTAAAAAATGGAGCAAGGAATAACAAATGTACTAGACAATTGCATAATAACAAAAACATTTATATTTATAAACAATTAACTTATAAAAGATTTTATGTGAAATTGTTTAACATAAAGATCAAATTATTCCCTACTAATTAATTAATTTATTTTATGTTAAATATTTTTATCCTCTCCCCTAGT
Organism: Cunninghamia lanceolata; assembly: GCA_027924645.1. Classification (NCBI taxonomy): domain Eukaryota; kingdom Viridiplantae; phylum Streptophyta; class Pinopsida; order Cupressales; family Cupressaceae; genus Cunninghamia; species Cunninghamia lanceolata. Next base: position 6,889,461 of record BSBN01000686.1, on the reverse strand, counting down.
AGGAAAAAAACTATAACATTTTCTCCAAAATTTTTACAAATTTTATTTTATTTATCAAATTGTCCCTACAACTTAATTATGGACCTGTCTTGAAATAAAATATTGTTTCTGTAGCTGTACAACTTTACTTTAAAAAGCAACTAAAGATATCTTTCTCAAGAGCATATGGTATGACTGTCGTGTTAAAAACAAACTGGGCAAAAATAGGAGAATAACCAGATCAAATTTCACCACTAAATAAATAAGAAAATCAAGTTCTACACTGAATTTCTATGGCGATCAAATAGGTCAAATTCCATCATTAAATATATCACAAAATGAAACCAAGCCACCAAATTGTACATGGAAACAGAAGCTTCCAGTAGTACATATTTCTGAAAAGTCCTTCAAGAAGGTCTGCAAATAAAAGCACAAACCTAGAGGAAAAATAAAATTACTATTGGTTGTTTGACCATTAAAGCGGATGATGTTTAAGTAAAGCCCAAATTGGGTAGTGTTTTTACCATCAAGCTCTTCACAATATGCTTATAAAGTTTTGAGAAACTTTTGACAACAAATACTTGTATCAAGAGATACATGGTCTAGTGGCATGAATCAATGAATCTTAAATAACAAATGGAACCCTATAAGACTGTGAGAAGTATCCCCCAAGTGGTTTCACTAGAAAAGGCATACACCATCAGATGGGGCCACATGATCCAAAAGAACAGAACTTTACCCAAAAAAGAAAAATGACTATCAACAACAACCAGAAACCACTAAATACAGCCTAGCCAGATGCAAGTTTGAGGGGGATAGCAGTGTATGATTAACCAAAAACATAGGTCTATGCAGTGTATTCCTGCAACCTTCAACTTTCGTATAAATTCGATGGGTGACCTTGCCTATTATGCAATTTTTTTATGACAGTTATGCATTAATTTGCCAATAGTTCATTTTATTTTACTGGAATTTAGCTTAAAACAACAATTTTAGCGACACCAAATTTTGAATTTGCATTAAAAATGTTGAGAACTCGAGATCTCTCCCCCTATGATGATTCTGTGAAGAAAATCCACCGTACTGCTACAGATCTATGTGAGATACTGGATGTACAAGCTTCAATTGGCGGTAGGAGGTTTCAATCCCATGCAAATCATGTTTCAACTAAAAGGAAAATGACTAGTTAGAAGGTAGGGATAGACATCAAGGATTATGTGAAGCTTGCCTTCAAGAGAAAGCATGTATCAGTTGATGAGAGAACATTGGTAGAGGATATTATGTCCTACATGCATCGTGCATCAAAAAAGATGAAATTACCCAGAGCTTTTGTAGACAAAAGTGTTATTGTTCGTCTGCCATCACATCACAGAATTTTGAGAGTCTCAGGATCTAGAGTTTCAAGCAAAAAACTTTTAATTTCCAAGAGTGTAAGACAGAGTTCTCATGGAGTTGTGGCTATAAAAAACTTCTTACTGGTGTTGGTGTACATCGATCCAAAATGGGGAATAGAATAGACATCGCTGCCAAGTGCCAAAGGCCATAATTCTGTAGGCGAGGGTAATGGGATTTCAGTTTTTATGTGTGTAATGAAATTGCAGCAAATAGATTCTAGTTTTTGTGCTAGAAAAACAAAGAATTGATGCAAATACCTCTTTTTTATGAAGAAGATTTCCTCCACGGCCCTGAATCGATTTTTCGAAAGGCGATTCTTTAGTTTTATGTTCGCACTCCTCTTTAGCTCCCCTAAAATCTTGCAATTTCATATGCTAGCCTGAGTATTTGCTTTGAAGGCTTTCATCCACAGTATCCGGCGGGGGACATTAAAAGATATCAGACGATTTTTTCACTGCAGAGGAAATTTAATGGCTTGAAATCATTGTTTGTCATAAATTTCATTTGACTTCTATTTCATTTCATCGGCTGTGATATTTTCCTTTTCATTATTCACTATGAAAATTTAGTCTTTTGGAGATTTTGGATCGCTTTTTAAAAAGTTGATTGGACATATAGACAATTCATGTCTTCTCTATACTATAGCTGCGCATGCTTGAAATTAATAGAGCTTGACTTTTACAAGTTACAATTTATTTTATTTGATTTTGGATACGAAATATATTTCTCTATGAGGACATTCAATTCATTTCATTTTCCGTAGGGTTGAAGTCACCATTGCATTCATTGTTTGCCTCGATTCACGTGAAGGCAGGAATAAGACGTGAAATGTCATAGCCAATCAATTTTTTATGCAAACACTGCAAACTTTAGCCACAACAAAAATAAAAACATTTGAATCGTCAATAGTGGACAGAACTAATGCTACAGTAGTTGCATATCGAATGCATAAGTACCCATGCCAAGGCAGGTACTAATAATATATGCCATTTTTTAAAGCATCCGTTCGATACAGTTTAGAACTGCTTTATTGCGGCATCTTTATAATCTATTCGTAAATTAAGAAAAGTGCTTTTTGAAAAGATGCGCTACGGTAAAGTGAAAATCTTATCAGTTGGACTCTCGGGCGACTTTAATTATCGTGAACGATACGATTGTAACTGTGCAGCTGTGCAACACACAGACCCGCATCTTTTTGTACAAACTGGTCTGCGTTTCTTCTACGCACAGACCATATCCTAATCCAATCACATTATTCTGCTTTCCTGCTTTTTTTCACGCACAAAGTGGGTCGCTTCTGCCTTTCTTCCAGGCGCTTCCCTCCACAACTCACTTTTTATCTTTATATTAGTCCCTCTCCCCTACCGCTTGGCATCCCCAACGCCGAGCCTGCTTTCTTTTTTTTCTGTGCTCAGTTCAATCGGATTCCATGGCATCTACTTCTACCACTGATCGTCAATCACAGATTGAGGTTTCAAATGCTTTTGAAGAAATTGCACCACCATCTGCATCTACTTCTGCTACATTCTCAGCACCATTACAAAAGCCGCGTGGGATATATTTATCAATCATCGTGGACCAGATGTCAAACACACCCTAGCCAGATCTCTCTACACTGACCTCGATGCCTTGGGTCTCAGGGTTTTTCTTGATTCTGAGGAGCTTCAGTTGGGAGACTTCTTGCCTGCAGCACTGGAAGAAGCAATGCGTAGTGCTTCCCTTCATGTAGCGATCTTCTCTCCCGGCTATGCACAATCGCCATGGTGTCTTGCCGAGCTATCCTTTATGCTCAAATATGAAACACCTATTATTCCTGTTTTCTACCTTGTTCAACCTACCGATCTGCGATGGGTGGCTCAAGGAAAAGGAAAGTATGTGAATGCTTTCTTGGAGCATCAAGAAAAGTGTAGATACAGCCCAGAAAAGCTCCAGGAGTGGAAGACAGCACTCTACAATTTCTCATTTTATAAGGGTGAAATCATCAATAACAATGAGTAAGCAACACATAATCTCTCTTCTGAACACCTTTTATCATACCTTCCCTTTTATGCTATATTTCTATTTTCTGTGTAAAGTGAAATAGTCATCACTGTTTAGTAAGGCTTCTTCTATCTTTTTAAAAACCATGTTTTTCATATGTCCAGTGAGGTGCAAATAAGTCTTCTTCTGTCTTTTAAAAAAAACATGTTTTTCATATGTCCAGTGAGGTGCAAACGGTGTTGAAGAATATTGTGAATCATGCACTGAAAGTAATGAAAATAGTACCATTAGAGGTAGCAAAACATCCTGTGGGACTTGAAGAAGCTGTAGCAGACTTTGAATTGTTTCTTAGTGAATCGGCAAAAGTTCATCCCAATGTTCAGATTGTGGGAATTTGGGGTATGAGTGGATCTGGGAAAACCACTCTTGCAAAAGAGTTATATAATAAAAAATGTTCATCTGTAGAAAAATCCAGTTTTCTTTTTGATGTTAGAGATGCTGCAGTGAAAAGAAAATTGCATAAGAAACAGATGAAACTTCTTCAAGACCTTGGTTTTCAAGATAAATTATTTGATAGTATAGAACAAGGCAAAAGTATTCTCTCTAACCGTTTGAGAGCTGTTCGTGTACTCATTATTTTAGATGACATAGATCATGTGGATCAACTAGAGGCTTTACTCCCCGTAAAGAATATCCTTGGATGGGGGAGTTTGATCATTGTTACAACACAAGAAAGGGAAGTCCTTAGATGTTGGGGCATCTCTTCGATTTATGAAATGAGAACAATGAAACCATTCCATGCCAAGCAACTTTTTTGTAGGCATGCATTCTCACAACCCTCTCCACTGTTGGGATTCGAGGAACTTGTTGAAAAGTTTGTAAGTGTTTGCGATGGATTACCTTTGTCTTTAAAGGTACTTGGAGGCCAACTTTATGGCTGCTCTAGCAAAGATTTATGGGAGGGTCTATTGCATACGATCTCCAAAATATTGCCCAGTGATATTACAAATAGGTTAAGAGTTAGCTATAATGGTTTAAATGAAGATGAGAAACAAATGTTCTTGGATGTAGCTTGTTTCTTTATTGGTGAAGATAAGATGATTGCCATTGCAGTTTGGGATGGATCAGGATGGAGTGGTCTGTATGGTTAGGAGAGGCTGGCAAATAAATGCTTAGTTGACTTAGACAACAACAATGGCATCCGAATGCATGACCACCTAAGAGATTTAGGAAGGGAAATTGCAAAAACTCAGCCACCCTGCCGTGTTTGGTCTCCAGATCAAATTACGGGCATTCAGAAACAAACAGAGGTGTGGTTAATATTTTTTTCTATGCTATCACAAATCATGCGCTGCAAAGTGTTTTTGTTTCTCTTTGCCCATTTGTATGTTGATCTCCTTTCGTTTTAAGTTTGTTGCTTGCTATTCTCTATCCAGATCAGAGGAATGGTATTATATGCAGCTACTAGTGGCGTGACACACAAATTTCGTCCAGGGCTTCACGGATTAAAAGTTTTTGAGGTAGGAGGAACCTATGCGAACAATTTAGATGTTCTCAAATTATCAAGAGAATTGGCATGGCTTAGGTGTAGTGGAACTGCTCATACAAAGCTTCCATCGTGGCTACCATTAAAAAATTTGAGAGTTTTAGAACTTTATTTCTGCCGGGAGCTAGTAGAGTTGTGGAAGAATAAGGCGGAAGTAAGTATATTTGCTCTACGGCTCTTTGCAATATTTAATTCTAATTAAATATAATTGTTTACTATCTTTCCCTGTAACTAAATTAAAAATTGGCTGCAGGCTCCGGTGAAGTTAAGATTAATGATTATTGGGGGTTGCCCTAATTTGGCGATAATTCCAAAGTCCATAGGATATCTGGAGAATTTGAAAGAGATGTACCTATCTGGTTGCAAAGTGGAGAGTCTGCCAAAGCAATTTTGTCGTCTTCAGTCACTGGAGCACCTGGTGTTACGTGGCTGTCAAATGCTATCATCACTGCCTAGCTGTTTTGGCCATTTAACAAACCTGCGACATTTAGATTTGAGTTCCTCCTCTCAATTGAAAATGTTGCCTGATTCTTTTAAGCATCTGAAGCTCCTGCAACATCTCAATTTAGAGGATTGTGAGATGCTCACCTTACAGTCAGACATCATGGAAAATATGACAAAGCTCCAGTAATTGAATCTTAAAGGGTGCATCAAATTGGAAGAGTTGCCTCGTCACATCACAAATCAGGCTTCCTTGAGTGAGCTCTATTTAAATGGGACCTGGATAAGGAGGCTCCCAAATAACATCGGTCAACTCAGCAAGTTGAAAGTGTTGGAGATATCTCCAGAAGAAGGTGATTTTCAGATGCACTCTTTACCGGACTCTATGGGGAGCCTCAATCTTTTAGAGCATTTGACATTAGAGAAATTAGGAGTGGAATCTTTACCAAAATCATTGAAGCAACTGTTCAATCTTCAAACCCTTGCAATAGCCGGTTGCCCGATCAGCGAATTGGATTTTGGGCAGGGTCCATCTACTTCATCGTTGTGCAACCTCAAGCAATTATATTTAGCGCACATATATGTGTCAAAGATTTCAATTTCTGAAGACTGCTGTCCTGGCCTTGAAATTCTCACACTTTGGTATAATGATTATTTAACGGAGGTCGACACCCTACCAAGAGCAGTGGAGTATATACATGTGAGGCGATCTAAAAGGCTAAGGACCATAAGTGGTATTGGTGGCATAGTAAACCTTCGATGGCTGATACTACAGGAGTGTCCAGTGTTGAACGCCCTTCCAAGTTTTCATAAATTAGCTTCTCTGGAAGTATTTGTACTGACAGGTGAAAACGATGTTGAGAAGATACAAGGTTTACAAGAGTGCACAGCATTGGAGAAGCTACATTGCAGCTGTTGGAAGGTGCCGGGCATAGAAAGTTTGGAGCACCTACAAAGATTGAAGAGCCTGCAACTCGTAGCAAAGAAGAGATCAGTTATTGAGACTAGCATTCCAACAATTCAGGTAATAATTGTTTCTAGAAATTTATAATTCTAGTTTTTTTCGTCTCATCACCAATGTTTGCTTTTCTTTTTGGGCAGAAATGGACGGAAGAAATAATAATATGTACAAAGGCAGTCCCTGGTGCGGTTTCACTTTTAAACTCTTCAGCCTTTCCGAATCTCTCCGTCCTACGCTCCTTCGCTAACAAGAAAATCAGCATCGTGCTTTCCCCGTCGTCCACTCGTAAGATTGCCGCAGAAGCGATCCTCCAATGCCAATGCCATTATGCTATGTTTGCTTATAAATTGTGTCTCCTGGCGTATGCCATTGAATATTATTTGGGGAGATTTTTTCCCTACAGTATTTTCAACGGAGCTGGAAAAGGGTAAATGGATATGGATGGGTGTCTTCACTCAACATTCTATATGTCTGCTTGCGCAGAATTTGTTCATAAGTCACTTCCTAACTAAAATGGATAGTGATGAAGTCCCTCTGAGTTGGATGTTGAGGAAACCATTTCCGCAAGATAATAATGTAGTGGAGAAAGGATTGGTTGTGAGGGGCGATGAACATAGCGTCGTGGGGGATTTCCACCGTTTATTGGCACTTCTAGGCGAATAAGTGGTGGAAGCTTTCCGCCTAGCATTGGCAGAGGATATCCAAACCGTGGTGGAAAGCTTGGTTTTCCACCGCTTGATGGCACTTCCAAGCGAAGAAGACATCTACCGTTCATTGGCACTTCAAAGAACATGATACTCCTGTTATGGACTAACAGCATTATTTTTTTGCCATTTCCCGTCAACAGCAGAAAAATTTGAGTTCAACGGCCATTGTTATATTGTCAATCTAAATTTTTGTAGTGTTTGTTTTCAGTTTTCTCAACCTAAATATTTTGGAATTTTTTTTGAAAGGATATAAAATTTTTAAACATTTTTAAAAGTAACTCAATTTTTTATTAAATAATTTTAAAATAAGATATAAAAATATATATTATTTTTAATTATAAAGAGTATATTATTGTAATGGTGAAATTAGCTTTTACACATTATTGTTTATTTGTTTTGTATTTATTTTGAGGAAATATCTTCATATATACACATACTGATAAATGCCACAATCTTGTGTGAAGTTGGGCTCATTTCTCTAATCTTTTACATATCTTTATACACTTAACACCTACCTTATCCTTATATTCACACATGTCTATACATTCATTTGAACATTACATTAATTGCATTCATATATGCACCATTGGCATATAACTATTAGCCACTTAGATTTGATTGTGCTCACTTCGGGACATTCCTGCTATTGTGGAGTTGTCCCTTTCCTTTTCATAATTTAAAATTAGATTTTTGCCAACTAGCCCCATCAACCTTCATATCCTAAGCCAATTAAACATATGTTTTACAAAATTTGATGTTATGCACTATTATTTAAAGGCATTCGATTGCATTCATTCATCATCCATCATCTCTTAAGCATTCCTTCTCGTCTTAGAGCATCAAGAAGGAGCAATTAATAGTGGTATACTTGGATTTGGTGTACTAAAATGAGTAACAAACCTACAAACATCATTCTAGGACCCTCACCTACTATCTTCAAATCTATGTGAACATTTCCAAGGATTGACCTAGGAGCAAATGTCTTCTCATGATATAATGGAAGCCCTATTAAAGTATTCTTAAATACTACTAGCCCTACAAAATATTAGAAAAGGTAGAGGACATAGAGGGCACCAAGTGAGTAGATGAGAGGAATTCCATTATGCATGAGGATGAATTTGGACTTATAGGGCTAGTATGTGATGGTGAGCTTGTAATAGACTTGCAAACTTGTCCTCTAACAATGCATAGATCTATGACAGAATCTAAGGCATTCATCTCATAGAGGGGCACTATTTTCTAAACATATCCTAAAATTAAAATTCAACTAGTATAACTAATCTAGCTTAATCTATTTTCCTTATACATATATGTAAAGTGACAAATTTTAGCTAGAAAAGTAGATCCTTAATGTATCTTTGTAGTGGTTTATCCTCCAACCCATCTTCCTCTTCCAACCTTAACCCTATTACTTCCATAGCCACTACCACCATAACCCTAGTTTTAACCCTACTAATTCCATTGTCCCTACCTCGTTTCCTTATTGGTTACCCAAAGGATATACCCCTCCTTTCATTACCTCCAATATTACTTCCATTCCTTTTACAGTACACCCATTTCCACTCCCATTAATTCCATTACTACTTCTATTACACCCTTTATTCATGCTACCCATACTATCTCCACATATGAAGTTGTGACCTATGCTTCTCATGCTATGTCCAACTCACTAACCATGCCTGTGTCTCTTACATCCCAACCTCTCTTCACCCATTCTACAATATCTCATACTCCCAACACCAATCTTATTTCCACTACCATTTTGGACACACTAGTATAAGAGATTGTAAATCTAAAGAAAGAACTTAAGGATAGTAAGAAAGAACCTATTGCATACAATCCTCAACATCGTATGCTATTAGATTTTGAGGTTGTTGCATATCTATTTCTTGTAGGATCTATGGATCATCATTTTGAGATGTATAATAGAAAAAGGAACCCCAACATCCACTTAAAATCATCTACAATTGCATGTGTGATCGTAGCTAAGTTCTTCCCATGAACACTTAAGGACTGTACAATATTCAATGGTTTTATTCACTACCTCTAAGTTTCATCAAGTGGTTTGATGATTTTTCTACTACATTCTTACAACACTTTCATATAAACATGAAATTGGAAGTTAAAGTCAATGACCTTACCAGATGAACACAAAACAATAATGTGTCAATCATTGATTATGTTATTTGATTTCAATTTGTGTAGCAAACTAAAACACCAATTTGATGATGATCAGTTAAAAGTCATGTTTCTTAAGGGATTACTTCTAGTGATAAAGAGTAATGTGCACCTAAGTAACTTTCCATCTTTTAGAGACGTGTACCCTTTTGAATAATCTTGAGATAAATTGTTAGCACAAAACTCTTTGAAATATGGTTCATCATTATCTCAATCTTCTTACCCTTCTAAGTTTCAAAAGGCTGATAAATTTTCAAAGGGTAATGATATGAAGGAAAACATAAATCAAATTACTACTAATTTTTTTCTTTTATCTAGACTAAAGTCTTTTAGGTAGTTTACTACACTTTAAGAATATATGGGTAATGTGCTTCAAAGTTTATTGGGGGCTAATTTATTTACACTCCCCTTGTCTAGATCCACTAAATACAAGTAAATGATTTCCTAAACTCTATAATCATCAAGCACTTTGCAATTATCATCATTTTAAGGGCCATTACACTCAATCTTGCATAGGTCTTAAATACAAGGTTAAAGATCTCATTGATAGAGGTATCTGCATGGAAATAGGGGACAAATTAGTGGCCAACCTTGAGATTTTTAGCAAAATGTGATCAGGTTATGAAAAACATAATGCATACATGTTTTAATGGGTACACATTTTTAATTCCTTGAATTCAAATTTTCCTATGATCCCACCCATTTAGGCTTGGATTTGCAAGCCTAAGAGTTGGACATCTCTTGTGGCTAGTAAATTTATATTTTTATCGTATAACAATTTGAATTCAAACTTTAACCTCATCATGTTTACATGTTTTGCAATAAAATTTTGTGAAACCACCACCAAAATAAAGAGATGCTTATTAGCTTTCTATCTATACATTTTTTTAATTAAGGTATTTATTTTTATTTTCTTTAAAGAGTGTCTTCGTATTCCTCTAGTACATATGTATTGATTCTTTTAAAACTTTTGACCTACTTATCCACATTTGAAAAAGAACATATAGGACTCTTTTACGCTTCATTCTATACACATTCCAAAATATACATTTTCAATTAGTTTTGTGCAAGTTATGTGACATGCACACTTAGTGATATAAATCTTACGATGCGTCCACTTCAAAAAATCACAAAAAAATAAATATTCAATAAAAATATTAAAAAAAGATACAATTGTAGTATTCACTCTTAGCTATATTTCTACCAACTGGCTTTGAAAAATACCTAATGTAGAAAAAATATAGGGGGGGTGTGCACTAAACACTATGTTATATTTTAGTTATAAAAATAGGAACACTTTTGTGTGTGCTCAGTATTTCAACCCTTAACCTTAACCATTTTTAAAAATAGTTATAAAAATAGGACCACTTTTGTGTGTGCTCAGTATTTCACCCCCTTAACCTTACCCATTTTAAAAAATATTTAGTAGTTTAGAAACTAGATTCAAAGTACTAAAATTCATGCTTATCATATCTTCAAAATTTTAAGGTCTTCATCTTGAATTACTCATCCAAGTTAAGATCTAGCTGATTTTAGAAAAAAAAAAAATGGCTACTAATGGAAATCCATCATTCAAACAATTTTGAAGCACATGATGATGTGGAAAATGAGGATATACCAAGTGCTTATGCTTTTGTAGGAATCATTGAGTCTAATGTTGTTTTCTATCCTCTTTGTAATCCACCAATTTCAATTTATGATGAGTAGATCCCACAAAATAATTATTATGGACCATTGTACTTTAGAGCACAAATGAAGGAATGGTAAATTTGTGATGTTCTAATTGATCAAACAAATCACTATAACATATGAATAGAAGATTTATTAGTTTGTATAGAAATAAAGCCACAATCATAAGCTCGTTCAAGAGTTTTTTTAAAGATGACTAGTGGAATGTTAATTAAAACTTTTGGTTGTGTGATCTTACCACTTGAATTTGGAACTAAATAAGTAAAATTTATTTTCCATTGTTCCCTACTACAAAGATATTTTCCATCTTACTTAGGTGTCCATGGTTATAACATCTAAAATTGATTCCTTATATGGTGGATTAATGTGTTGAATTTGTTCTTGAAGGAAGAGTTATAAAGATTACAAGAGATAGAGACAAACCAATCAAGGGCTTGAAACAATTCACCTTAGATACATCTATTCCTACTCCAATAGAATCTCCAAATGAAGATGAAGAAGGTATTTTTTGGCTACCATTTGACATAGTTTGAATAACCATGCTTTTACCATCATTTTGTTGGCTACCACTTTGACATAATCAGATTAATTGGTGCAGGAGCACCAAGGAGATCGTCTATGTTTTGTTTTCATACTTGTCTTCATGTTTGTGGTTCATGTTGTCTTGCACCAATAAGGTCCTAGAAGACCATTCATGATTGTAATAAGGACTATGTCCAAATATCCTCATATTGTTGTCTTGTAGGAGGCAATCACATTTGTAAAGCCTTCCTAAGGCATGTAGAGACAGTCTTCATGATTGTAAGCCTTGCTAAGGCATGTCAAGGAATCTAAGGTGATGTCAAGGAATCTAATATCTAGTTCAAAGCCTAATTGCATTGTAAACCTATTTGAAGGCAGTTTCAAGCCCATACAACCGATGTAACTCTAATAACAAAACATGTAATTAGTTGTTGCAGTTAGGAAACAAGTTAGCCTGATGGTTGTTACACAGTTCCATCGACCAAACTACCTTTTAACTGCTTCAAGACCTTAAGGAAGATTTGATAAGACTTTGCAGATGCCCATTGTAAGAGGAGAAGCATTCTAGTGAAGAACTAAATAAGATATTACAGTTTCTTCCTATGTCTTACTATTTTTTTTGCTATTGATGCACGTACCCTGTCTGTGTATGGACGAGTGGTGGCTGTTGGGTATGCTTGAATGAAAGCTTTTTGAGTAACCTTCCAAATGTATATATATTGAATTCTTGACACTTCTTTAAAGCATTCTAATCCTCATTTTTCTTTAAGGTGGTATGAGAAACACTCAACTAGGGTTCTGACAGAAATATAGAATGTTTTGGCCATTCCACTGACTCCAAAACCCTTTGATCAGTGGAATGGGTGCTTTGATGCTTGTTTTGATTTTTTTCAAGAGTATTTTGGGCAGGAGCTTGTCATTGATGGAATTCCATTGATGAGACCTAGCAAAACCATGTGCTAGGTGTTTGAAAGAGGCAACAGTAGTATGAAATTTGGTGACAGTCAATTCTAGCAACAAATAAAGGCTGGATTATATGGTTTTAGAAGGTCCCTGACATGTCCAAGCAGTCCTGAGAGTTATAAGCCTCCATCCAACGGTAGTTGCTTCACAAATTAGGCCTAATTGGGGCTCTAAGTCATTAGGAGGAGCTATAGGTTGAGTCATATCATCTAAAACAACCCATACCCATTCTTGGATATGTGATAGGGAGTCCAAATGGGTATCTCTTGATTGTCCAAGACCTATGTTTGAAGATCTGTATCAAAAGTTATTAAGGACTGTTCTCTTTTTTAGGACTAGAAGCAAAATCTTGGGTTTGTGAAGGAAGTACTAATTCTGAGTTTGTTCTACCTTAAGAAATGATTGGAATGGGTCCCATAGCATGTCTAGTCAACCTATTCATGATGGTTTTAGAACTATTAACTGTTGTTCCCATTTTTGTATAATGATCATCAAATTTGGGCTTTAGAGAATAAGAAAACCTTGTCTAGTTTGCCATCCTCCAACTATCCCATTGCCTCTACATCATAGTGGTATCAGAGCCATAAAAGGTTCTGCTGTTGTTTGTATAAAGCCTGGTATATGTTAGTAGAAGAGAGTGAAGGAGAGGCTAGCAATATGCCTCCAAAGGGGATGACCACTAAAGTGGTTAAGAAGTTCAAGGAGATTGAAGAAAAGATCAAAAGTGGAGTCAAGGAAGCACTCCAAGTAGAGTTGAAGGCATTGAGGATAGGGAAGAGGATAGATGAAGGGTTTGATGAAGAAGAAGAAAAGGAGGAGGAAGAAGATTAAGAAGAGGTAGAGGTACTTGCAGATCAAAAGCATTTCCTTGAAGCCATCAAGGCAATTGGCAAGGATTCTTCAGAGGCTCGGATGGAGATTCCCATGTTTAGTGGCAAGATGAATTCTAATGAAGTCATGGAGTGGATTGATGCCTTAAACAACTACTTTGAATACAAAGAAGTTCTTGAAAATAAGAGGGTGAAGTTTGCAAAAACTAAACTCAAAGGTGCTGCCCTTACATGGTGGAATTACACCCAAGGTGATACGGTAATGAATGGGAAGAGTATGATCTCTTCATGGAGAAGAATGTTGGAGAGGATCAAGTCCCAATTCCTTCCATCAGACTATGAGGTGCAGATCTACTAGAAGATGCAAAACCTCAAGCAAAGAGATTTGGATGTGGCCACCTACACTGAGGAGTTTCACAAGTTCTCTCTTCATTGTGGGTACATGGAGGATAAAAAAATAAAGTGGAAAGGTATCTAAATGGTTTGAGGTTTGATATCCAAGATGAAACCAGTTTATTAACCCTTGAAACTGTGGAAAAAATGCTTTCAAGTAGCATTAAAATAGAGGAAGAGGTGGCAGAAATTTTAGAGGTAGGGGCAATTTTGGAGTTAGAAATGTGTCCCAAAGAAGTCAAGAGGAATCTAGTTCCCAAGAGCAAAGTGGAGAATTAGGTTCTAGAGGAGGCTTTAGAGGAAGGAGACCCAATGGAAGAGGTAAATTTAGTGGACCAAGGAGAGGTCTTAATGTCTTCACAGGAAGGTGGTACAATTGCAACCAAGTGGGACATCCAGCCTTCAAATGTCCTGAAAAGCAAGCCTCAAGCTCTCATGGAGGAGAGAGAAGGAACCAATTAATCCAAGAGGAAGATTACCCATGATGGAGAAATTTTGATGATGAGAAGAACCATGTTGAAGGTGCCTCAAACACAAGAACCCCCTCAAAGGAAGACATTGTTCAGGACAACATGCAAGGCCTATGGTAAGATTTGCAAGGTAATTGTTGATTCAGGCTCAACTAAAAATTTGGTTTCCATTGAAATGGTAGACAAATTGAAATTGAAAAGACTTTCTCATGTTAGTCCTTATAAAGTATCATGGTTGAATAAGGGGCAACAAGTTTTGGTAGATGAACAATCATGGGTAGAATTTGAGATAGGAGAATACAAGGACAAGATTTTCTGTGATATAATTCCCATGGATGCTTGTCATTTGCTCTTAGGACATCCATGGCAATATGATGTTCAATCACAACATGATGGTAAAACTAATTCTTTCATTATAACCAAGAATGGTAGAATGTATAGAATGGATCCATTGCCTGATGAGAATGTAGAGAAGAATGTTGGGTCAAGTGTCATGATTGTGAGTGGTAAAGAGTTTTTAGACACCCTTAAGGAGGAAGGAACCCAAGGGTATGCTCTGATTTTGAAGCCTAAAAACAATCCTAGTTTGCATGATCCTAGTAAGGAAGAGGTCCCTAAGGAGTTGGAGCAATTGCTAAAGAGGTATAAGGGGATTATGGTAGAAGAAATGCCTAATGAGTTGCCACCTATTAGAGATATAAGCCATCAAATTGACTTCATACTGGAATCTACTTTGCCAAACAAAGCATCCTACAAGATGACACCTTCCCAAAATGAAGAGATTGCCAAGCAAGTGCAAGAATTGTTGGATCAGGGATTGGTAAGAAAAAGCCTTAGCCCATGTGTTGTCCCAATAGTCCTAGCCCCTATAAAGGATGGTAAATGGAGGTTGTGTATAGATTCTAGAGCCATTAACAAGATTACCATAAGATATAGGTTCCCTATGCCAAGGATTGAGGACCTAATGGATTGTTTGGGAGGGGCTAGATACTTTTCTAAAATTGATCTTAAGAGTGGGTATCATCAAATCAGGATAAAGCAAGGGGATGAATGGAAGACAACATTTAAAACAAATGAGGGTCTTTATGAGTGGTTGGTCATGCCATTTGGTCTATCTAATGCCCCAAGTACTTTTATGTGTCTCATGAATGAAGTGTTGAAGGATTTCATTGGAAGATTTGTTGTGGTATACTTGGATGACATTCTTGTTTTCAACATGACTAAGGAAGAGCATTTGCAACATTTGGATCAGGTTTTGAAGAAGTTACATGATGAACAATTGATTATCAACATGGAAAAGAGTGTCTTCATGAAGGAAGAACTCACCTATCTTGGTTTTGTCATTTCCCAAGGTAGTTTGAAGATGGATCCATCAAAGGTAGAGGCCATTTTGTCATGGCCAACTCCAAAAATAGCAGGTGATGTGAAAAGTTTTCATGGTTTGGCAACATTTTATAGGAAATTCATAAGGGGTTTTAGTCATATTTGTGCACCAATTTTGGATACCATCAAAGCGGGGTAGAAATGTAAGTTTTTTTGGACAAAGGCAACCAATGATTCTTTTGAAATTCTGAAACAAAAGGTAGCACAACAGCCCATTCTTGTTTTGCCCAACTTTAACAAGTTG
Source organism: Cunninghamia lanceolata (assembly GCA_027924645.1). NCBI lineage: Eukaryota > Viridiplantae > Streptophyta > Pinopsida > Cupressales > Cupressaceae > Cunninghamia > Cunninghamia lanceolata. The sequence continues at coordinate 6,873,780 of BSBN01000686.1, read as the reverse complement.
TTTGTGGTGGAATGTGATGCTAGTAATCTTGCTATAGGGGATGTCCTAAGTCAAGAAGGTAGGCTTGTTTCTTTCTTTAGTGAAAAATTGAATGATCCTAGGAGAAAGTACTCTACTTATGACTTGGAATTGTATGCAATGGTGCAAGCTTTGAAAAAATGGAGGCACTATCTTTTGCCTAAAGAATTTATTGTTTATACTGACAACCATGCACTTAGTTTTCTGAATTCACAGGAGAAACTCAATCATAGGCACATGAAATGGGTTGAACAACTCCAAGCATATACTTTTTCAATCAAACACAAGAAGGGGTAGGCCAACAAAGTGGTAGATGCATTGAGTATAAGGGTGTGTATGGTTCAAGAAATTTAGTTGCAAAGTGTAGGGGTTGATGCTCTCAAACATATGTATCAAGATTATGAAGATTTCAAGGAGGTATATGAAGTTTGTTCATAGTTTTCATACTCTTATCATTCTGATTTTTCTAAGTATTGCAGCAGGGGTTGTTGTTCAAAGGTAGCCAACTCTGTGTTCCTAGGTGTTCAATGAGGGAGAACATCATAAAGGAAAAACATTGTGGTGGACTAGGAGGTCACTTTGGGCTGGATAAAACATTGGATCAGGTGAAGAGGTTTTATTTTTGGCCTAAAATGCAACCAGATATTAGAAAATTTGTTGAATGTTGTAGTATTTGTCAAAGGGCAAAGGGCACTTCATCTAATGTTAGTCTATTTCAGCCACTTCCTATTCCTAATAGGCCATGGGAAAGTATTAGGATGGATTTTGTTTTGGGTCTTCCTAGGACTCAAAGAGGTTTTGATAGTATATTTCTTGTGGTGGATAGATTCAGTAAGATGGCTCATTTCTTGCCATGTAAATGCACTAACGATGCTTCACACATTGCTAGTTTGTTCTTCAAAGAAATTGTTATAATCCATGGTTTGCCTCTTAACATTGTGACTGACAAGGATCCAAAGTTTGTAGGCCACTTTTGGTGCACTTTCTGGAAGAAGTTGGGCACTCGATTGTCATTCACTTCAGCCTATCACCCTCAGACTGATGGCCAAACTGAGGTGGTAAATAGGTCCTTGGGAAATCTTCTCAGGTGTCTTACCAAACAACATGGAGAGGCATGGGATATGATCATCCATCAAACTAAGTTTGCTTATAATGATTCCACCAATAAGAGCACAGGAATGAGTCCATTTGAGATTGTTTATGGTGTTCATCCAAGAGGTATTCTTGAATTGAGAGATCTCCATGGATTGGAGAGGAAAAGTGCTCAAGGTGAAGACTTTGCATTGGCCATGAAGGACATCCATGATAATGTCAAAGAAACTCTTGAAAGGAACAATGACAAGTACAAGGAGAAAGCCAATGAGAGAAGAAGAGATGTACAATACAAGGTTGGGGATTTGGTCATGACACATTTGAAGAAGGAGAGACTTCCAAAGGGGTAGCCAACCAAACTCCTCATGAAGAAGATAGGACCATGTCGGATTGTGCACAAATTTGGGCCCAATGCCTATGAGATTGAACTTCCTCAAGGCTTGGCCATATCTCCTATCTTTAATGTTTCAAACTTGTTTCCTTTCTAAGGTGATCATGATGCAAATTTAGAGGTAAATATGATAGCAGCAGGAGATGAAGAATGGGTTAAGGGTCTTCCACCCAATCAACCATTGAAGTTGGAATGCATTCTTGAAACCAAGGTCTTGAAGAAGACTAGAAAGAAGACATATAAATAATTTCTTGTCAAATGGAGTGGCTTACCAATTCAATATGCCACTTGGATGAGTGAAGAAGACATCTTGAAGCATAGTGTCACACTTGCTGATCTACTTCCTCAAGAGACTTGAGTTCTCTTGCCACCCGAGGAGTATGGTGCAGGAGCACCAAGGAGACCATCTATATTTTGTTTTCATACTTGTCTTCGTGTTTGTGGTTCATGTTGTCTTGCTCCAATAAGGTCCTAGAAGACCATTCATGATTGTAATAAGGACTATGTCCAAATATCCTCATATTGCTGTCTTGTAGGAGGCAGTCACATTTGTAAAGCCTTCCTAAGGCATGTAGAGACAGTCTTCATGATTGTAAGCCTTGCTAAGGCATGTCAAGGAGTCTAAGGTGATGTCAAGGAGTCTAATGTCTAGTTCAAAGACTAATTGCATTGTAAACCTATTTGAAGGTAGTTTCAATCCCATACAACCGATGTAACTCTGCTAACAAAACATGTAACTAGTTGTTGCAGTTAGGAAACAGGCTAGCCTGATGGTTGTTACACAGTTCCATTGACCAAACTACATTTTAACTACCTCAAGACCTCAAGGAAGGTTTCATAAGACTTTGCAGATGCCCATTGTAAGAGGAGAAGCATTATGGTGAAGAACTAAATAAGATATTACAGTTTCTACCTATGTCTTACTATTTTTTGGCTATTGTTGCACGTGCCCTATCTATGTATGAACGAGTGGTGGCTGTTGGGCATGATTGAATGAAAGCTTTGTGAGTAACCTTCCAAATGCATATATATTGAATTCTTGACACTTCTTTAGAGCATTCTAATCCTCATTTTTTTGTAAGGTGGTCTGAGAAACCCTCAACTAGGGTTCTGACAAAAATATAGAATGTTTTGGCCATTCCACTGACTCCAAAACTCTTTGATCAGTGGAATGGGTGTTTTGATGTTTTTCAAGAGTATTTTGGGCAGGATCTTTTCATTGATGGAATTCCATTGATGAGACGTAGCAAAACCATGTGCTAGGTGTTTGAAAGAGGCAACAATAGTATGAAATTTGGTGACAGTCAATTCTAGCAACAAGTAAAGACTGGATTCTATGGTTTTAGAAGGTCCCTGACATGTACAAGTAGTCCTAAGAGTTATAAGCCTCCATCCAAGGGTAGTTGCTTCACAAATTAGGCCTAATTGGGGCTCTAAGTCATTAAGAGGAGCTATCAGTTGAGTCATATCATCCAAAACAACCCATACCCATTATTGGATATGTGATAGGGAGTCCAAATGGGTATCTCCTCATTGTCCAAGACCTATGTTTGAAGATCTGTATCAAAAGTTAGTAAGGATTGTTCTCTTTTTTAGGGCTACAAGCAAAATCTTGTGTTTGTGAAGGAAGTACTAATTTTGAGTTTGGTCTGCCTTAACCAATGATTGGAATGGGTCCCATAGCATGTCTGGTCAATCTATTCATGATGGTTTCAGAACTATTAACTATTGTTCCCATTTTTGTAGAATGATCATCAAATTTGAGCTTTAGAGCATAAGAAAACCTTGTCTAGTTTGCCATCCTCCAACTATCCCATTGCCTCTACATCATTAACCCTTCTTATAATGGCAATATGTTGACTAGTATTTTTACATGGGCCAACATTAGGAGGTGTTTTAGGGAACCTTCTTTCTTGAAAGAACATTGAAGGAGTCTCCCTAAGGTTGGATGATGTAATGTTGTTTCACAAGGGACATGTGGTGATCGATTAGTATATCTAAGATTAACTACACATGGGTTAGCTCTTTCACTTTCATTAAGATAGTCATGCACAAAGTGAAATTCCTTGAGCCAAGAAACAATGTTAAAAACTCTTGTAGTAATATTTTCAATGCAACATAGATAAAATGTACTTCAAGCTAAACTAACCAATAGGATAGAAAAGATCAAAAGATTAGGGAAAGAGAGAGAAGGGTTTAGGGAGAAAGTGAGGAGGGATGGGAAATGGCAATCTATCAACTAGAAAAGTAACCATTAAATTCAAATCCTTATCTAAAAACACAATAAAAACCACTCAAACAACCATTAGTATTAGCGCAATGTGAAGATAAGAATTATGTAATCATCTTGTTATGTATAAAAGGAAGATAAGGTTGAAATTTGGTTAATGTAGATTCAATCAAACCCTCCTTTCATAATAACATTCAAGGATAACATTCGATTCGAGTCACAATAGATGGAGAGGACTCAACTATAGGTTGATGTCACTTAGGAATGATATGGAAAGATAGATTAGATTTCTAGATATGTCAAACCCTAGCTCAATTAAGCCTTAAATCCTAATTATATGAAATCAAATACATACGAATGAGATACAACAAATGATCACATAGGAAGGCACTAAATATAGATTAGAAATATACCAGGACTTAGATTTCTAGAGGTGGAAACTTTAGTGACAACGGGGTGGGCGCCCAAGTCCAACAGGTCAATTTTTCTATAGATCTGGAATAGTGAAGTGACTAAGACTCTAACCTACTTTAGAGTTTCTAGAGATGCCAGTCATGAGGACTACAGGGTGGGTACCCTAGTCCAATAGGTTAGGTTTTCTACACTTTCTTCTTAGATCCTGAATCTATATCCTCTACCCTAATTCTATGCAACTCCACTTTGTAAACTCCTACATCTATAACCTACAATCACAAAGAGAGGGGTTTGGGGGTTGTGATGTTTAGGAGCTTCCCTCAGTCAAGCCCCAATATGGCATTCAAGCCTTCCAACACCATTGTTAGAGAGAGTGTGTGTCCTTGGTGGACAGAGGCCAAATCAAATGATGAAATAGATTGATTGAAACACAAATAGATGTCACTTTGGAGGTGAAGCCCTCACAGAGAATGAAGATCTTTCACACCATGAGGCGATGGATTGATGATGCCAAATATGCATCAAACAAACACAATAACAACACAATACTTCTCTATAACACAATGAATGCCTTGAAATCCCTTAGCTCAATATGACAAGTTCACATTATCCATATAGATGTAAAATGAAGTCCTAAACATGTTTATATATGCATTCTCGCTAAACTTTCATAATTCAAATTGAAAAGGCCAACAAAGGGAAGCCTTTTCAAAGGTCCCATGCTGGCAATTTAAATTTAGGTCCTGGCAAAATAGACCTAGACTAGGGCGCGGGGCCCCAAGTCCAAGGCAATATTCTAAGTCATGATCAACATTAAATGTGAACCCCTAAGCCCCATTTGACATGGGTTTTGTGGGAAATTGCTCTGAGATGAGCTTTAAACATGCATGATTAAATTAAGGGGACCTAGGAGCTAAACTAGAAGGTAAAAAGTCCTAGGGAAACTTTTTATGACATAAAATTTAGCCCCCACTTTAATGTATGTATGATCTTACAACCCATACATGCATTAAAGTATAGTAAAAAAAACATCAAACACACCAGGCACATGAAGCTAAGGCATACACAAACATTGGTGGACTATTTCTAGCCCCCAATCTCAGGTAAGCACTAGAAAACACATTGAAGACACAAGACATGATGAAGATAGTAAGAAGCATGCAAGACATGGATAATACAGTGGAAGCATATAAGACACGATGAAGACATGAGAGCAGTCATGTAAAACACGATGAATACATTGATATAACATTTTAGATATGAAAAAATAAAAATTCTAACTAAAGGGCAGAGGGGGCTCATCGCCATGTGCACCTTTAGAGCACCAAAAACATGCAAAACAAAGACCCAAATGTGGAGGGGGCTCATCACCATGCACCTTTAGACCACACTCGGGGAAAGAGATGACAAACAAAGACCCGAATATGGAGGGGGATCATCGCCATGCTCCTTTAGGCCACACTTGGGGGAAGACACAACAAACACACAAGGAAAACACACAGAATACATGAGCACCACATAACATGCCATAGACATACTATATGTCTTATACATGGAAAAGATGATTGATGGAAGGAGCTTATTGTTAAGTCTCACCATCTAAAACATGCCAAACATACCTGATGGTTGAGCTTATGCTATGACAACCACCAAAGACACACTTAAGGGAGGATGACTCAAGATCCAACCCTGCCTCCACAGAGGGCTTTGTATAAAAGGATGTGCACTAGCTCAAGAGATACACCATCTCGCCTTCTACAAAAGGGCTTTCAAAATGCAACCCAACCTGTATCACAGAGATGCCTTATAGTGAAAAGGAGGTATACGCAATAGATCAATGTATGAAAACATGCTTTGTCAGTATAAAATAATTAGATAGATACCATTATATATGCCCCCACCTTAAGGTGATTGATGTCGCTTACTGATATCAAGCACATTAAGGTAGAGTAAAACATGCAAGGGAACAAGAGCTCTCACAAACCCCATGCCCCCAAAGGTGACATGTGCCACGATCCATGAATGTTCCCACAAACACGTTGATAAGATATACTAAGATAATCAAGTGATAAGGTTAGAACTTCTTACTCTAAGATATTATCCAAATGAAATCATGAAGGCTATGCATGTATTAGATCACATTTAAGAAACCAAGGCTACACTTGTGGATTTGGAACTGAGTATAGCCATTGGGCTTATACAACAGATATCTCAGAACTGAGTGTAACAACAAGGTGAGATACAAAACAATCAAAACTGCACGGAGCATCTATATTGAAAAGGTTTGTTAGAAGAGATAAGACAACATGAGGCATCACACAGAGTGCTTCTACTAGTCAAGTGTCAGATATACATATCAACCCCATCTTCATATATGGACTAGGTCCATTTTTTCTTACTCACTGAAGGGACACACAATCCGTATTGGTATTAATTCATTTTTGTCATCTACTAACTAGGTAGAACCACTGAAGAAGGTAAACAATAAAAATGAGAAAGGAGAACAAGTGCCTTAGGAACACCACATAGGAGGATGCCCCCAAGATATCAAACACAATGCTATGCCCCTAAGGCATGACACACAACAATAAAATATAGAATAGAAGGATAGAAGAATGATGAAACAAATAGAAGAATGGTCACAACAGAGGTGGTCTCCTGGTAACCTTGACCTTACAAGAGTATCAAAGGTCATCCTAGGAGATCTAAACAACACATAACACAACATGGGGGAATATAACACATAATAGAAGGCCATGTAAGTGAGCAAATATATGCTACAACAAAGGTGGCTAAAAGGGTTAGAAATACTTACTTGTTTACACAATCGAACTAGTGGTTGTTGTCGAGAAAATCATCTTCCTCCTAATCTCAAATAAAATATGAAAGAGGTACATAAGGAATAATTGCCCAACTTAGATCGTCATTGTTTAGTTCTTCAACAAATTAATCTCTTCTTTAGTTTGTTGAATGGTAGGTGGTGGAATGTTCTCTTGTTGAGGTGTTGGTTTTTGAGCTAAATCTTGCCGTCTCTTCCTCCGTTCTCTTGCTTGTCTATTCCTTATTATTTTTATGGTGATGTTTGTAAAAGTATTGTTATGATTTTCCATAGTCTTTGACATTTTAGAGGAGGAATCTTGTGCTAGATTAACCTTTTTTGATGAACTGTTTTGTTCTTTACGGGTATCTCCCGATCCTTGTAAGGATGATGGAGGAGGAACCTCAACATAGACTCCATTACCTTTCAGCCTAGGGGGTTCTTTCAATTTGGGTGACTCTTTGCTTATGATTTATTCAGGAGGAGGTATAGCCAATTTTGTTATCAATTTTGCTTTATATCCTTGATATCCCAAGAATATTTGATCTTGTCATGGTTCAAGAGGTTCAGTAGGTCGTGGCCAAAAGTAATGAAGATTGAAGTTTTTTTGAGTAACCATAGGTTGCCACTTACTATGATGAATAGTATGCATACTTCCATGGAGAGGAAATTTTACACATTTGTGAATTGTTGAGGGGACAACTTTCATTGTCTTGAGCCATGGGTGACCTAATTTTATACAAAAGAGGTCAGATGCAGGTATGATATTGAATGATTGTTCCGAAGCTTTATCAAATACTATGATCAATAAAGTAATCTTCCCTATGGCTGAGAGGAAAGCTCCAATATGTGTTTTAATCATCATTTTGGTGGGTTCATAAGATTCTTGCATCAAATCATGTGAATAAAGGAACTCTTCCGTATCCACATTAGTCATATAGTTAGGATCAATAAGGGCTCCTCTTGTAGGATTGTTCATCACTTTCACAACAATGTAAAGAGGTCCTTCAACACTTCTAGTTGTTCTATCATGTGGTGTAAAGACTAATTTAGTTTCAAGAGTCTTCCTCTTCATATAAACCCTAGGAGGGAACATGGTATTTTTGTGATGAGAAGCCATGTATGTGAGATTATATCACACCCAAGCACTTGTTTGAGGAAATCAAGTTTTTAAAATAAAAAACACAAAAAGTTCACAAAAAACCAAGTGAGTAAGATGGAAATAGTGCTACACACAAAGGAAAGATGAGTGGTTTGAAAGTTTACTTAAAGAAATTTGAAGAAAGTGTATACAACCTTTAGTGTTGAAATACACAATGCATAATTAAAAATATGCAAATTTTAAAGCAAGAGTGTGTAATGATGCAAAATTTTAAAATGAGAAATGAAAATGTCCCTAAGATGAATGCAAGATCTGACCTAAAACATGTTTATGACATATGTAAGGAAACAATGCAAAACTATGTCTGTTTATGAATATAAAATGCTTGATTTTTTCACCTTTTTCAATGTAAATGTGCTAATGATGCAAATGCAAATGTAAAAACTTACAATACAGCAACACTACATTCCAAAATTAGATTTGAAAGAGTTTTGAAATGAGTAGTAAAATCTGGAATACTATTTTAACTACAAACCCTAGCTTTTGGAATTACTAGGTTATATGAAAAAATGCAAATTTCAAGTAAAACCTTAGAAAATGAGATATGTTAATGTAAGGTAAAAAATCATGAAATGCTGTAATTTATCTCATATCTGATGTAAATATCAGAAAATTAAATGTTGTTATGACATGCAAGGAAAATAGTGCAAATTATGCCTTAATGCAAGCCTAAAATCCTTATTTTTTTCAAATTTTTCAAATGTATGCAAGATTTTTGAATGTATGATGATGAATATGATATGAATGAATGCAAAGACTGATTATAACACAAGCAAGATGAAATTTTAGTAAAAACATAGGTTCACCAAAATGTTACATATGAAAAGAAGATAAGATTGAAATGTGGTTAATGTAGATTCAATTAAACCCTCCTTTCACAATAGCATTCAAGGACAACAATCAAGCTAAGTCACTATAGATCGAGAGGAATCATCTACAGGTTGATGTCACTTAGGAATGATATGGAAAGATAGATTAGATTACTAGACATGTCAAACCCTAGTTTAATTAAGCCTTAAACCCTAATTATATGAAATTGCATACATACGAATGAGATACGACAAATGATCACATAGAATGGAACTAAATATAGATTAGAAAAATACCAGGATTTAAATTTATGGAGGTGGAAACTTTGGGGACAACGGCGTGAGTGCCCAATTCCAACAAGTCAATTTTTCTGTAGATTTAGAACAATGAAGTGAGTAAGACTGCAACCTGCTTCAAAGTTTCCAAAGATGCCAGTTAGGAGGACTATGGGTTGGATGCCCTAGTCTAGTAGGTTAGGTTTTCTACACTTTCTTCTCAGATCCTAAATCTATATCCTCTGTTCTGATCCTCTGCAACTCCACTTCGCAGACTCTGACACCTGTAACCTACAATCACAAAGAGAGGAGTTTGGGGGTTGTGGTTGTAGGAGATTTCCTTGGTCAAACCCCAGAGTGGCATTCAAGCCTTCCAATACCATTGTTAGATAGAGTGTGTGTCCTTGGTGGATAGAGGCCAAATCAAATGATAAAATAGATTGATTCAAACACAAATAGATGTCACCTTGGAGGTGAAGCCCTTATAGAGAATGAATATCTTTCACACCATGAGGAGATGGATCGATGAAGCCAAATCTACAACAAACAAACACAACAACAATACAATACTACTCTACAACACAATGAATGACTTGAAATACCTTAGCTCAATATCACAAGTTTGCATTATCCATCTAGGTGTAAAATGAAGTCATAAAAATGTTTATATATGCATTCCCACTAAAATTTTGTAAGTCAAATTGAAAAGGCCAACAAAGGGAAACCCTTTTAAAGGACCCATGCTAACAATTTAAATTTTGGTCTAAAAAAAATAGGCCTAGACTAGGGCACAAGCCCCCAAGTCCAAGGCAACATTTTAAGTCATGATCAACATTAAATGTAGACCCCTAAGCCCCATTTGACATGGGTTTTAGGGGAAATTGCTCTGGGATGAGTTTTAAATATGCATGATTAAATTAAGGGGACCTAGGAGATAAACTAGGAGGTACAAAGTCCTAGGGAAACTTTTTACAACATAACACATCTAAGGAAATGAATCTCCTACATCAAAGAGTAACCACTATAAGACATTCATAGATTAATACTCAACATTCAAATAACTAAAGACAAATGATCATATAAAAAAATGAAGCAGAGATAAAAGGGAGCAATCACCATTGGAACATGCATAGATTGCAACTAGAAAATTTAGTAATATATATTAAAGACCAATAATGTTTTTTTACAAATACAAGACCTTATATAATCCACAATGACTACACTCCTTGATTAATAGACTTAGACTAAAAGGTAAAAAAACTCCAAACTAAACTAATTACACAAAAGGGGGTCTATTTCATCCTTATCCTAGTTGACTTCTAACCAACCAAATAATGGAAAAATGGTCATATATATAGGCTTCAAGATTCAAGATACAATAAATTATATCCCTCTAAGTTGGTGTCAAGCATTAATGTGTTAAGACTATGAAGGATTAAAATCTAATGCGAAGGAGAGATTAGGCTTTTAATATATTGTAGGCTACCATGCACATCTGAATTAACTTTTGATGTGAAGTTTTGATGTGTAAAGAGACCCAGATAACATAAGGCCTACATTTGATCACTTTGTTACCATGCCTCTTTAATTCTCTAGACTAGGTAGGCACATAAGACATAGTTGACCACTACAAATTTTACTACAAGTATTACAAATTTGTTGTTCATTTGATCTAAGGAAAATCTAATTTTTCCTTGACTTATTTTCCTTAACCTAGTTGTAAAATGCAATATGACATTAGATTTTTGATATTTATTGCTATAGAAGTTTAAATTTCATCTATCACTCTTAGATAATAAATTTGATTTTAAATTCCTTTGTGTTAAGAAAGATAGTCATAAAATTTATATCCAAGTCTTACATATTGAGCTCAATGTTGAACACACTAGGATATTGAGAGTGGGGGGTGAATCAGTATCTAAACAAACTTCGAATCCTCTGGAGCAGATTAAATCTTAAGCATTACTGTATTAACATAAACATGAAAGATCAACACAATGCACATCAACATGTAACACCATATATACATGGAAAACCCAACAAGGGAAAAACCATAGTGAGGATTAACTCACAATATATGAAGCTCAAATAACAACTTTATTTTAGGGCTACAAGCCAAGGAAGCTACTACTCCTTGCTGACTTTGTTTTAGGGCTAAAACCCAAGGAAGCTACCACTCCTTGAAAAACTTTGCTTTAGGGTCACTCCCAAGGAAGCTACAACTCACTGCTAAATTTGTTTTAGGGCTTCAACCCAAGGAAGCAACTAACCCCTAAACTAAGAATGAACTCAGGAAAGATTATAACATGATAGTCCTTCTACTGTATGAAAACTAACATTGAAGCTCACACCTTTGATGATTGAAATTATGCCTCTTCACACTTTCTTCTGATGATTGGATCAATTAGGTACACTCTTCACTTCCCTCATGTCACACAATATCTTCAAGATGAATCAGGATAGCCTCTAGCACCTTTTCTCTTTCTCCTTTAGTCGAATATCATAATGCATATGATTTTCATATCCTTCTCTTCACACACATATTCATCTTTGCAATCATATTTCACCTAGACCAACTAGGTTTACAATATATATATATATATATATATATATATATATATATATATATATATATATATATATATATATATATATATATATATATATATATATATATATATATATATATATATATATATATATATATATGACACTACATTGATTTCATTACAGGTCAGCCAATACAACAAGATTATTACAATTTCAAGTCAGCCAAAGATCTCAACATGAAACTTGCATAGGGTAATCCCTATAAAGGACTACACACTACTCTAGAGGGAAACACATGCCTTGTGGATCCAAACACTTGCTTAGTCCAGTCCTAAGCTTTCTTCACATAATTCTTCTTCAAGGAATCATATCCACATGTTTTGCTCCTTTGAAATAGGACGGCTTTAAGTAGGAAAACATGAAGCTTGAAGCATAATGAGGACCACCATTTTAAAACCTTGTGCAATACTAGAACCAAGAAAGATCTTCACTAAATTCTTTCAAATGAGTCTTCATGACTCATACAACACCTTCAAATACACCTCTAACTCTGCACATCAAATACATCATGTGGCGTACCTTAAAACATGCATACTAAGATCCAACAGCCATTTGAAACATACTTTAACACACTGTCATTAAGAAACTGACCTTGTGGAGTACCAAAATAGTTGAAACTGCAAAGATGCCTATAATACACATCCCTGAGCATGTCCACCAAACCACATAGGCAAATTTAAAGATTTGTGATGTGGAAAAACATGCACAAGCAATTGAAGTTAATGGTGAACATTCATTTGGGGTCACTTCAGGCATTGGTCATCTTGCTTTTAAAATTTTCCATGTTTTTAGATAGATAGTGTCATAACTTTAGAGGCAAAATGAACTATGATTTTCAAGTGCTGAGAGGGCGAGCAATACCAATGGTAGAACGCATGCTCTTTCAAACAATTCACTAGAGAGGGGAAGTTCTCAAGTACCGTGGTTTTATTCTAATGAGCTTTTTGACACTTCTACAGATACATATATAAAAGAACTCATACATTTATTTTCTATTTATATTCAACACATTTCAATTTATTAAGTTCAAAATTGATATGAGTTCTTATATATCTATATCTGTAGAAGTGTCAAAAAAGAGTTCATTGGAAAAATAAATGTATTTAGTTTGATAAGTACAATGAATGTTTAAATAAATGAACTATACTTAGTTTGATAAGTACAATGAATGTTTAAAGAAATGAACTATGATTTTCAGGTGAAGACTCTTCAACATTTGAGAGGGCAAGCAATACAAATGGCAGAAGGAATTCTCAAGTGTTGTGGTTTTTTTCCTCAAATGTTTTTGAAAGGATATAAAAATTTAAAATAATTTAAAAAGTAACTGAATTTTTTATTAAATCATTTTAAAATAAGATATAAAAATATATATTATTTATATTATTTTTAATTATAAAGAGTATATTATTGTAATGGTGAAATTATCTTTTACACATCATTGTTTATTTATTTTTGTGTTTATTTTGAGGAAATATCTTCATATATATACATAGTGATAAATGCCACAATATTGTGTGAAGTTGGGCTCATTTCTCTAATCTTTTACATATCTTTATGCACTTAACACCTACCTTATCCTTATATTCACACATGTCTATACATTCATCTTGTTGGTTTTTCTTCTGAATCAGCATTAGGGTTTGCCACTTCTAATGCATAGGCAGATTCAGCCAACTAAATACAGGAGGTTGCGTGAGCTACCTCCCCTTCACTTCTGGTTCTGCCGCACCAAGGGGGGTATCCCTATAACTCAAGATGTAACCTTGACTAGCTCAAAGATAGAAAGATCTAACTTGACAACAACAGGCAGAATACTCTCATGTATGGACCAAGATCTGTATGATAGATCACAAGGCTGGCAACATTCTTGGACATGATGTCTGGTTGGGTATGAGAGCATGCAGGGGGTTCCTAATCCTACTCCTACAACTAACAGGTGGAAGTATGAAATAGTTAGTTTGAATTTTGGATGCAAAGCTGGACATGGTGTATAACCTCAACACAGAGCTAGATTGGTGCCTATCCAGGGCTTGGAGTCGGTAGACATACACCTGTGAATGATCAGCATGAATAGCTAAAACTAGATTTCAGGGGGATACACATGATATCTGCCTTACAGATATCTCCCAATAAAGAGTGTTAAGCTGTCTATACTTATGGCATCCCTATTGCAGTAAGAAAGATACATGCAAAACTGGAGACAGAATCAGCATAACACATGCAAACACAGCATTATTCATATAAGATTAACCATGAAATCAGTGGATTCATGCCAAATCGTACAACAGGAGATACATAAACTCACAAGTTTTGCTGCACAGAGCAACCAAAACCAGTTGTATCTTATTACAGAGCCAAAATGTCTAGTTTTCAACAACCAAAAATGAGTAACACTTCCTGCTTATAACAGCCAGGTAGTGTACCACAGCAATTAATTATATGGTTGACCAAAAATCCCGCCAGATACACAGTATCAGAAAAATGGCGCTCAACGCATTACCAGATTGGCGCTCAAACATGAATGCAGTAGGTAGGGGAGGAGACAGGAAGAAACCTCGAGCCCTGCGCCACTGTTTGTTGATGTACACCTTCAATCAGGTACTAGATCCGTCCATACCTCTGCAACCTTCGCCATTAATGGCGCACCAACCCGCGGCCTCAGGAAAATGTCAAACAGTTGATCGCAACCATTTCCTGCCAAAACACCTTGTCATGATATTTGAAAATATGCAGGATATCAATTATCCCACATGCACCCCGCAGCGACCTTTTCAACACTTTATATACTAGGCCACGAGCATATATGATGTCGGTGCTTTTGCTCCTGACGACACTAGTATAAGACTTCATCATCATTATCCTTCAGCAGCATGATATCCTGTCGCTTGAAATATCACCCTGACGTCAGCATCATATCGCAATATAACCTGCATGATAATCGCCTTCATCGGCACAACCTGATCCATTGGAGGAAGATCCTCCTGCTTAGCCGATACCAAATGTCTGGCCGATGAACATCCTGATGACGTCACCGTCATATCCTGCTGACATCATCAGCATATCTGCCTACTGCGCACCTCCTCATATCCGGATGACGTCATCGTCATATTCGCAACATTGGGGGATCTTCATAAGATGAGTAATGTTAGAAATATGACCCCCCAGACCTTGATGACGTCACCACCACATGTCGGCATCAGGATGATATTCGGAAGATAACCGGATATTTGGAAATATCATCCTGATGCACAAATATCATGCTGCACTGTAGTTCGGCTATAAGATCGGGGTGATATATGAATATGACAGATATTTGAAATGATCACCCCCCACTGGATAATGCATGAAGCCGACAGGCGGATATCTCCCTGATATCAGCATCATCATGATGCTGGAACAAACATACATCCGGGTGATATTCAAATATGAAAATATCACCCCCTCCTTCAGAAATATCATGATGCAGATAGGCAGAGAAATAGATATCACCCTGACATAAGAATGACGTCAGCATCATCAGGATGATAAAACAACAAACATGAAGTGATACAACAACATCAGGATGATATTGACTAAGATCATCCTGACGTTCAAAATATGATGACCACGATGAATATCGGGTCGCACTTAGAACTTTACAGCAACATCATCAGGATGATCTTAACAAAGATCACCCGATGTTAAAATATCACCCCAGCGAAAGATCATGCAGGTAGACAATATGATGACCCTCGCAAGCAACACGGCGATAACCAGAAATATGATGATGATGATGACGACCCTCCTAAAGAAAAATAGGTCGGGTTGAACAACTTAGAAAATAACCCCTTCAGAAGATCAGGGTGACATCATCATCATATAAGGGCAGGGTGATAATTGGAAGATCACCAGATATTTGAAAAATCACCCCCCGCAAGAAAATCAGGGCACACTGTAGCTCATCAGTAGGATCGGGATGATATCCAAACATCACCCGATATTGAAACATGATGATCCTGATGAAAAACTGGTTGACAGAAAACATGATGATGCTGACCACCATCAAAGAAAATATGATGCTGCAGTTGAAAAATGCTGAGGAGGCCCAGAGACTTGGAGTATTTTTTGTATTTTTTGGGAAGGTGCCTGCATGTTTATATGCTTGAAAACTGACTGCTCATGCAGACACCAACAGTGGCTCTGTCTGGGGACGTGCAGGTGCAAGACTGCAGCGAGAACCCTAGATCTCTGGGATGCAGACCAGTCCCTTATCCATTGGGCACAGAGTCATGATGTTATATTGATTTGCATCACCAAACACATTATTTTTAAACATTATTTTGGCGGCCCCGGGCAGCCAAAAAGGAAAAACCATAATTTTTTCTTGTCAAATGCCTGATTCCAAACTGGAATATCCCAATCCCAACTAAAAAGATTGGCATAATCTGCCCATAATGTCATCTACTTAAAAAGATATTCCACCAGTTTTGAAAGCTTGCCACCATCATTTTCAGCTCTGTCATTTTGGATTTCAGAATTAGACATATAACCATACACATAATATTCTTCAACATTAGGCAACACATGTATGTTATGTCCCTTAGACAGTACATCATACTGCTCTTGGCACTCTTTATCATTTATCTGGCTGCTGCACATTATCAGGCACTCATCCAGCTGATCCAACAATTCAAAATACTCAGAAAATATGAGATCCCTAATATCTACTGATATTGAAAACAAAACCTGATCCACACACCCAATGTTGCACATGTCTGAATCAGGTGATGATGAACATTCATTATTCATAGTTTGCAAATCAGTATCATCATCTTCAAACAAAGGGTTAATCATGCACCAATGAAGGTCACGACTCACAACATCATATGCATCAGCAGGCTCATCATAAAGTGGATTAACACTCACTGCAAAGGCCTCTGCTTCTTCTTCATTACTATCAGATCCAGAGTCATAAGAAAAACAAACCTGATCCATGCACTAGTCATGGATATCATTTTTATCATCTAATTGCCCCGCATACAAGATTGCTGCTATTTCAATGCACTCTGAAGTTGAACAATCTGCATCATTTTCCAGCCCTCCAATGCTTCCTGATGAAACTGATATTGATTCTTGATCCATATGATCACAACTCTGCACAACTGGATCATTTAAATATGAAGGCTCTTTGTTTAGGACTGGTATGCAAATATTACTTGAAAAATTATTATTTTCAACTTCACCTGCTGGGCAAAAAAGGACATCCTCCTCTATAATAGAAACATCATCCACTTGGAATGATGCAAAAACTGGGACAACAGGGGTGTGAGTGCTATGACATTCATTGTCAATTCCTGAATTAAAACTTTCATCAACATTGGGGGCTGCAGGAGAACAAAATTTTTTAGAAAAATAACCCTTTTGAATTCCATACCTCCAATTGTTTTCAATATCTATTGCAAACTGATGTGCCTGATGCAATGTGGTGGGCTCCTTGTCTCTCAATCTATAACTCATTTTTTTGTCAAAGGCTCCCAAATAGACGACTAAGCACGGTGCATCATTAGGTCTCATACATTCTGGAATTCTATTCAATGCCCTCATAAATCTGAGGTTAAATGCTGGGATCAACTCATCTTCTTCAATATGGATGTACATGAAGTTACTAATAACTGCATATTCAGAAATTCTTTCACCATATTGTACTAGAAATGCAGATTTAAAATCATGCCAAGAGTTGACAGAGCGAGCTGGAAGGTAGGAGAACCAATCCCTTGCATCTTCTTCTAGAGATTGAACAAATAATCTCATAACTACATCTTCACGGTCAATCTCAAAATCATCTATAACATTTATAAACTGTTGCAAGTGTCTCTTAGCTGATTCATCCTTTGCGCCACTAAATTTGGGCAAATATCTTTTGATTTTAGGTGGAAGAGCATTTGGATAGCCACAAATGCCACTAAAATTTATGGGCTTATATCTATCTATGTTGAAACTTCTTTTATTACACGGTTGGGATTGACTGTTATACATTTTTGCATTTGACACTTCACAAGGGTGCATAGGCAGATAATACATCCTTTATGTTTTTGCAACCCTCCTTTCTACTCAGATTTTATACTAACAATGACTTTAGGCACTCAAAATTCAAACTGTTTTTTCAAACTTTCCTAAAGTCCTTTAAATGAGTCTTTTGAACAACATTGCATGCCCTTTGAAATATAGGGTAAGTTCTAATAAAAGCATGCAAGCTCTGTTTTCACCAATGTTTCCCTTTTAACTAGTGCTATCTCACCAAATAGGGAGTCTGTCAAACAATATGAAATACCTGGATATGTTGCAGGAGCTGCAAATTCTTCTCTGACTGATTTTGTTCTTTTATCAGGTTCTTTGATGCTGAGTCGCCACCTCCTTGAAGAGGAATGAGCTTCAAACAAGCTGAAGCTGCAAATTGATTTCTTTCTTTCTAGGTCATCCACCAACAGAGTCACATATACAACCTTTTTTCTCTGCTGCAACAAACAGTTTCCAGGTCTAATTTTTTAATCTTGTAGACTCAAACTTTCATGGATATGACATTGATCTCCCCAACAGAGTCGCCATTTTGTTGGTGACTCGGATGGGTCACAGATATATTACTGGAGATGATTAGATAGTACTTTTACTTCCCATTCCCCAGTAGAGTTGCCATTTTGTTGGTTTTTCTTCTGAATCAGCATTAGGGTTTGCCACTTCTAATGCACAGGCAGATTCAGCCAACTAAATACAAGAGGTTGCGTGAGCTACCTCCCCTTCACTTATGGTTCTGCTGCACCAAGGGGGGTATCCCTATAACTCAAGATGTAACCTTGACTAGCTCAAAGATAGAAAGATCTAACTTGACAACAACAGGCAGAATACTCTCATGTATGGACCAAGATCTGTATGATAGATCACAAGGCTGGCAACATTCTTGGACATGATGTCTGGTTGGGTATGAGAGCATGCAGGGGGTTCCTAATCCTACTCCTACAACTAACAGGTGGAAGTATGAAATGGTTTAGTTTGAATTTTGGATGCAAAGCTGGACATGGTGTATAACCTCAACACAGAGCTAGATTGGTGCCTATCCAGGGCTTGGAGTCGGTAGACATACACCTGTGAATGATCAGCATGAATAGCTAAAACTGGATTTCAGGGGGATACACATGATATCTGCCTTATAGATATCTCCCAATAAAGAGTGTTAAGCTGTCTATACTTATGGCATCCCTATTGCAGTAAGAAAGATACATGCAAAACTGGAGACAGAATCAGCATAACACATGCAAACACAGCATTATTCATATAAGATTAACCATGAAATCAGTGGATTCATGCCAAATCGTACAACAGGAGATACATAAACTCACAAGTTTTGCTGCACAGAGCAACCAAAACCAGTTGTATCTTATTACAGAGCCAAAATGTCTAGTTTTCAACAACCAAAAATGAGTAACACTTCCTGCCTATAACAGCCAGGTAGTGTACCAGAGCAATTAATTACATGGTTGACCAAAAATCCTGCCAGATACACAGTATCAGAAAAATGGCGCTCAACGCATTACCAGATTGGCGCTTAAACATGAATGCAGTAGGTAGGGGAGGAGACAGGAAGAAACCTCGAGCCCTGTGCCACTGTCCGTTGATGTACACCTTCAATCGGGTACCAAATCTGTCCATACCTCTGCAACCTTCGCCATTAATGGCGCACCAACCCGCGGCCTCGGGAAAACGTCAAACAGTCGATCGCAACCATTTCCTACCAAAACACCTCATCATGATATTTGAAAATATGCAGGATATCAATTATCCCACATGCACCCCGCGGCGACCTTTTCAACACTTTATATACTAGGCCACGAGAATATATGATGTCGGTGCTTTTGCTCCTGACGACACTAGTATAAGACTTCATCATCATTATCCTTCAGCAGCATGATATCCTGTCGCTTGAAATATCACCCTGACGTCAGCATCATATCGCAATATAACCTGCATGATAATCGCCTTCATCGGCACAACCTGATCCATCGGAGGAAGATCCTCCTGCTTAGCCGATACCAAATGTCTGGCCGATGAACATCCTGATGACGTCACTGTCATATCCTGCTAACGTCATCAGCATATCTGCCTACTGCGCACCTCCTCATATCCGGATGACATCATCGCCATATTCGCAACATTGGGGGATCTTCATAAGATGAGTAATGTTAGAAATATGACCCCCCAGACCTTGATGACGTCACCACCACATGTCGGCATCAGGATGATATTCATAAGATAACCGGATATTTGGAAATATCATCCTGATGCACAAATATCATGCTACACTGTAGCTCTGCTATAAGATCAGGGTGATATATGAATATGACAGATATTTGAAATGATCACCCCCCACTGGATAATGCATGAAGCCGACAGGCGGATATCTCCCTGATATCAGCATCATCATGATGCTGGAACAAACATACATCCAGGTGATATTCAAATATGAAAATATCACCCCCTCCTTCGGAAATATCATGATGTAGATAGGCAGAGAAATAGATATCACCCTGACATAAGAATGACGTCAGCATCATCAGGATGATAAAACAACGAACATGAAGTGATACAACAACATCAGGATGATATTGACTAAGATCATCCTGACGTTCAAAATATGATGACCACGATGAATATCGGGTCACACTTAGAACTTTACAGCAACATCATCAGGATGATCTTAACAAAGATCACCCGATTTAAAATATCACCCCAGCGAAAGATCATGCAGGTAGACAATATGATGACCCTCGCAAGCAACACGGCGATAACGGAAAATATGATGATGATGATGACAACCCTCCTAAAGAAAAATAGGTCGGGTTGAACAACTTAGAAAATAACCCCTTCAGAAGATCGGGGTGACATCATCATCATATAAGGGCAGGGTGATAATTGGAAGATCACCAGATATTTGAAAAATCACCCCCCGCAAGAAAATCAGGGCACACTGTAGCTCATCAGCAGGATCGGGATGATATCCAAACATCACCCGATATTGAAACATGATGATCCTGATGAAAAACCGGTTGACAGAAAACATGATGATGCTGACCACCATCGAAGAAAATATGATGCTGCAGTTGAAAAATGCTGAGGAGGCCCAGAGACTTGGAGTATTTTTTGGATTTTTTGGGAAGGTGCCTGCATGTTTATATGCTTGAAAACTGACTGCTCATGCAGACACCAACACATCTAAAGATTACATTAATTACATTCATATATGCACCATTCTCATATAACTAGTAGCCGCTTGGATTTGACTGTGCTCACTTTGGGACATTCCTGCGATTGTGGAGTTCTCCCATTCCTTTTCATAATTTATAATTAGATTTTGGCCAACTAGTCCCATCCATCATATCCTAAGCCAACTAAACATATGTTTTACAAAATTTGATGTTATGTACTACTATTTAAAGGCATTTGATTGCATTCGTTCATCACCCATCATCTCTTAAGAATTCTCTCTTGTCTTAGAGCATCAAGAAGGAGCAATTAATAGTGGCATACTTGGATTTGGTGTACTAAAAGGAGTAACAAACCTACAAACATCATTCTAAGGCCCTCACCTACTATCTTCAAATCTATGTGAACATTTCCAAGGATTAACCTAGGAGCATATGTCTTCTCATGATATGATGGAAGCCCTATCAAGGTGTTCTTCAATATTACTGGCCCCACAAATATTAGAAAAGGTAGAGGACATAGAGGGCACCAAGTGAGTAGATGAGAGGAATTCCATTATGCATGAGAATGAATTTAGACTTATAGGGCTAGTATGTGACAGTGAGCTTGTAATAGATTTGCAAACTTGTCCTCTAACAAAGCATAGATCTATTACAAAATCTAAGGCATCATCTCATAGAGGGGCATTATTTTCTAGACATATCCTAAAATTAAAATTCAACTAGTGAAACTAATCTAACTTAATCTATTTTCCTTATACATATATATAAAGTGGCAAATTTTAGCTAGAAAAGTAGATCCTTAATGTATCTTTGTAGTGGTTTATCCTCCAACCCATCTTCCTCATCTAACCCTAACCCTACCACTTCCATAGACACTACCACCATAACCCTAGTGTTAACCCTACTAATTCCATTGTCCCTACCTTGTTTCCTTATTGCTTACCCAAAGTATATACCCCTCCTTTCATTACCTCCAATATTACTTCCATTCCTTTTAGAGTACACCAATTTCCACTCCCATTACTTCCATTACTACTACTATTACACCCTTTATTCATGTTACCCATACTATCTCCCCATATGAAGTTGTGACCCATGCTTCTGATTCTATGTTCAACTCACTAACCATGTCTATATCTCTTACATCCCAACCTCTCTTCACCCATTCTACAATATCTCATACTCCTAACACCACTCTTATTTCCACTACCACGTTGGACACACTAGTATAAGAGATTGTAAATCTAAAGAAAGAACTTAAGCATAGTAAGAAAGAACCTATTGCATATAATCCTCCACATCATATCCCATTAGATTTTGAGGTTGTTGCATGTCTATTTGTGATAGGATCTATGGATCATCATTTTGAGATGTATAATAGAAAAAGGGACCCCAATATCCACTTAAAATCATTTACTATATCATGTGTGATCGTAGATAAGTTCTTCCCACAAACACTTAAGGACTACAATATTCAGTGGTTTTATTCATTACCTCTAAGTTTCATCACGTGGTTTGATGATTTTTCTAGTACATTCTTACAACACTTTCATATAAAGATGGAATTGGAAGTTACAGTCAATGACCTTACTAGATGAACACAAAAAAATAATGCATCAATCATCGATTATTTTATTTGATTTCAATCTATGTAGCAAACTAAGACATCAATTTGATGATGATGAGTTAAAAATAATGTTTCTTAAGGGATTAATTCTAGTGATAAAGAGTAATTTGCACCTAAGTAGCTTTCCATCTTTTAGAGACATGTCCACTTTTGAATAATCTTGAGATAAATTGTTAGGATATAACTCTTTGAAATATGGTTCATCATCATCTCAATCTTCTTACCCTTCTAAGTTTCAAAAGATTTATAAAATTTCAAAGGGTAATGATATGAAGGAAAAGAAAAATCAAATTACTACTACTTCTTTCTTTCGTTTAGTTAGACCAAAGGATTTTAGGTAGTTTACCAAACTTTAAGTATCTATGGATGATGTGCTTTAAAGTTTGTTGTGGGCTAATTTATTTACACTCCCTTTGTCTAGATCCACTAAATAATAGTAAATGATTTACTAAACTATATAATGATCAAGCAATTTGCAATCATAATCATTTTAGGGGTAATTACAATCAATCTTGCATACGTCTTAAATACAAGGTTAAAGATCTCATTGATAGAGGTAAGTGCATGGAAATAGGGGAAAAATTAGTGGCCAACCTTGAGATTTTCAGCAAGATGTGCTCATGTTATGAAAACCATAATGCATACATGTTTTAATGGGCACACATTTTTAATGCCTTGAATTCAAATTTTCTTATGATCTCACTCATTTAGTCTTGGATTTCCAAGCCTATGGGTTGGACATCTCTTGTGGCTCATAAATTTATGTTTTCAATATATAACAATTTCAATTCAAACTTTAACCACATCATGTGTACATGTTTTGCAATAAAATTTTGTGAAATCACCACCAAAATAAAGAGCTACTTATTAGCTTTCTAGCTATACAATTTTTTTTAATGTTTTGAATAAGTTAAGGTATTTATTTTTATTTTCTTTGAAGTGTGTCTTCATATTCCTCCATTACATATGTATTGATTCTTTTATAGCTTTTGGCCTACTTATCCAAATTTGAAAAAAAACATATAGGACTCTTTTACACTTCATTCTATACACATTCCAAAAATATATATTTTCAATTAGTTTTGTGCAAGTTATGTGACACGCACACTTAGTGATGTAATTTTTAGGATGCATCCACTTCAAAAAATCACAAGAAATAAATATTGAATAGAAATAATACAAATTGTAGTACTTACTTTTAGCTATATCTCCACCAGCTAGAATTTAAAAATATCCAATGTAGAAATAAAAGGGAGAGCGCACACTAAACACTATATTATATTTTAGTTATAAAAATAAGAACACTTTTGTGTGTGCTCAGCATTTCATCCCCTTAACCATTTAAAAAAATATTTAGTAGTTTAGAAACTAGATTCAAAGTGCTAAAATTCTAATTTTTATCATATCTTCAAAATTTGAAGGTACACATCTTGAATTACTCATCCAAGTTCAACTTTAGCTAATTTTAGAAAAAAAAAAGTGGCCACTAATGGAAATCCATCTAATAATAGATTGTAAATTTATACAAATCCATTTCCACATCGCTCAAATAATTTTGAAGCACATAATGATGTGGAAATGAGGATATACCAAGTGGTCATGCTTTTGTGGGAAACATTGAGTCTAATGTTGTTTTTTCTCCTCTTTGTAATCCGCCAATTTCAATTTATATTGAGTAGATCCCGCAAAATAATTATTATGGACCATTGTAATTTAGATCACAAATGAAGGAAGGTAAATTTGTGATTTTCTAATTATTCAAATAAATCACTATAACATATGAATTGAAGATTTATTAGTTTGTATAGAAATAAAGCCACAATCATAAGCTCATTCAAGAGTTTCTTTAAAGATGACTAGTGGAATGTCAATTCAAACTTTGGGTTGTGTCATCTTACCACTTGAATTTGGAACTAAATAAGTAAAATTTATATGTCATTGTTCCCTACTACATAAAGATGTTCCATCTTACTTGGGTGTCCATGGCTATAACATCTAAAATTGATTCCTTCTATGGTGTATTAATGTGTTGAATTTGTTCTTGAAGGAAGAGACTTTATAAAGATTAAAAGAGATAAGAGACAAACCAATCATGCGTTTAAGTCACTTCAGATTATATACATATTTTACTAATCCAAACGAAACTCCAAATGAAGATGAAGAAGGTATTTGTTGGCTACCATTTGACATAGTTAGACTAGCCATGCTTTTACCACCATTTTGTTGGCTACCACTTTGACATAATCAGACTAGCCCTCCTTATAATGACAATATGTTGACTAGTATTTTGACATGGACCAACATTAGGAGGTGTTTCACATAATCTTCTCTCTTGAAAGAACATTGAAAGAGTCTCTCCAAGGTTGGACGATGTAATGTTGTTTCACAAGGGGCATGCTATGATCGATTAGTATTTCAAAGATTAACTACACATGGGTTATCTCTTTCACTTACATTAATATATCCATGTACGAAGTGAAATTCCTTGAGCTAAACAATAATGTTGAAAACTCTTGTATTAAGATGCTCAATGCAACATAGGTAAAACCTATTGGCAAGAGACACTACTCTGATGGTTAAGGTAGAATGTTGTCATTGATGGCAACAAGGATTGATTATAGACAGGGATGTTATGGAATCTGTTAAGTCTGCTCTTGAGTCAAGACCGGTAAAAGGATTTTTGGTCTGGAAGGCTAAAAGACTAAGTATGGGTAGTATACAGTACATAGAGTAAGTGATAGTGAGTGGGACAATATGCCTCCGCAGTTGAAGATCATTGTATGCAGTTCTGGTATGTTATACTTAGATGTTATGCAATGTCATATCCTAAGTTTCATGTCTTGATAATCTCCGGAAGTCATATTACAAATTGTCTAAGTCTAGATAAGCAGAGTTCAGGGTAAAAACAAGAAGTTGGGTCCACGAAGAGGGGAAGTTTCAGCCAAAAAACAATATCTAAGAAACACATGTGTTATTGAAAAAATGTGTATGCGCTTAGTTATGGGTACCCGAGCCTAAAATGCATACGCATTATAAAATGTGTATGCATTATATAACAAGAAATGCATATGCATTATAAAACGCATATGTGTTAAATAATAAGAAACTCACACACATTATAAAACGCATATGCATTATAAAACGCGTACGCATTTTATAACGCATATGCATTTCTTAAAGGTATTCAAATGGTAAAATACATAACATGTATGCATTTTATAACACGTATGCATTTATTAAATTTTGAGGCTCAGGAAAGGCTTGGCAACCTAACCCTTAGCCTTTGACCCGCAACTAAAAAACTAAGGCAGGTTCAAGAGAAATGTCCAACTTTGACAATATAGATGATGGACTTTTTCTCTGAATTAATCTATGAAATTAAAACCCATTATAGAACATGATTTCTAGTTTCCAAATATATAATTTTTGTTAAGATTGGATTATGTTTTCTATTTTTTAATTAATTTCTAAGCAAATTGGTTTATAAACTTGAAATATCAGGCTTTTTTTTTAATAATTTTTTTTGGTTAATTTTCTTGTAAAAAAAATATGACATTAATCTTCAGACAATTCTCTACACAATAAAAAAAATTTCAAAAAATGTTTAGTTTAGGTCCAATTATGTTGTCCGTACACATTGATTTTTAAAAACAGTAATTAGGGCCAATTAAAATTCAAGAAAAAAGAAATATTAAAAAAAAATTACAAAAAAATATCCTCATCAATCTTCATGTTGTTAGATATCTTTTCCCAAAAGGAATTAGAAAAATACCTTTATTTAGGTCAAAATGTGGTGTCCATACACGTGCATGGTATGGTATGGTAAAAAAAAGTGACTTTTAAAAAGTGGTTTTTATACATGCCTATCAAAATTTAATTTCTGTCATCTATGTATTTGAATAAATTACATATTTGGAAACTAAATTCAAAATACTAAATTTCATATTACTAAATTTTTCCAAGATTTATTGTGTAAATGCTTCAAATTTTTAGTCTAAGTGTGAGAAATTCTGAAAAATAGCAAAAACACTTCCACTTTTTGAGCTTTTGTGGACCCAACTTCTTGCATCAGCCCTTCAACTAGAAATAGTGCAGAACACCTAAGTAATTCAATCCGCATTCCTCCAGTATTGAGTGTTTCAATTTGTGGTTTGAAGGTGTTTTGAACACACATGAAGAACTATCTAATTCCATAATTGTAGAGTCTGAAGCCCTCCGGAAGATCATATACAAGGATCCAAGTTTCGACAGTCGATTTGACAGTGTTTCTCCAAGATAGAGGTAATAACTTAGAGTTCCACATATTGCCACTCAAGAATATTATGACCTGTAGTTGTGAAGGTATGATTGGTAATGCCCAATGACTGCTTGATGTCAATTTTGGAATCACATGTGGTCCGCACTAGAAGTTATGGTATGATAAATGATAAAGTTCAAGTGCATACTTAAGTATAAGGCCGACACACAGTTGGATCAATGTGTGGTAAGGAGATAATGTTTAGATCATCATCTTAAGTGGTTCTATAATAGGTCCAGACCTATATGAAGATTACAGAATGATTGTATGGGTTCGCATTATTGTTTGTGCAAAGGATCAACCTGACAAGGTATAACTTTGGTATACAAGTTTCATACTTTGCATGCCGACATTGTTTCAGGATAATTCATGTTGTGGATATATATACTTGATAGATTTTGGTATTGGATGTGCATGATAATGTGAATATAGTGTGAATTCAATGTGTATGTGATCCAAGGTAGATTTGTGATCAGAAAAGGACAGTACGGGTAGAAGAACAGAGTATATGTAGCAGAGTAGAAAAAGCAAGGTAGATATAATGAAGACTTTTGAATCTGTATACTGAGTGATAAATGGAACTGCACTTCAGCATTCTGTAGATGCACTTATAGCAATCATCTTTTGGTAGTGAGCCATTTCTTCTCTATCTTTTCTTTTCTTCTTATCACAGCGAGCCTATTGCAGTGAGCACTTCTTTTGGATAGTGAGTCCTTTGGCAGTGAGCCCTAAGGTAGTGAGCCTTCTTGTAATCCAGTTTTGATATAATAATAATTTGTGAGCTAACACTCACTGTGGTTTTTCCCTTTTTGGGTTTTCCACGTAAAATCCTAGTGTCTGTGTTATGACTTTGTGGCTTCTCTTCTTGTTTACTTTGCTTTCATGTTATTGAATTTGCCAAATGGCTATGAATGTGTGAAAGAAAAATTTTACAGAATACTTATTCACCCCCTCTCTCAATATTCTTTGTATTCAACAAAGCCTAATTTTTTTGCTTCGTAAGAGAGATGATTTATATTGATATAATAAAAAAGATACATATAGGTGTGCCATACAAGCAAACTGTATTGTTTGCATAGAAAATTGGCATCCTTGCCAAGCTATACTATCCTTTCCTAGCCTTGACCCATCTACCTTCCCTTCTACTTCCTTGTCTAAAATGACCATGTAGGGTCCAAGATGAGATATCAAAATGGCCATGTAGGATCTGCACAGACTATTGTAAACAAAATGGCCACACAGGGCCTTAAAAATTCCTTTCCCTAAACCTTTACAGATGGGACCCTAACCTTGCATCCACCACTAGACATAATAGTAGAAAGCAAAAGAAAAAATAACATTATTAAACTAACCTTACCAGGACCATAGCAGAAATCATTCGATACCAGAATTGTGAAGGAACTGATTAAATTCATCTACCCAATCAAAACCCTGCACTACCACCATCTGAAACATCTTTCTCAGGAAATTCACACCAACCCTAGCCTGTTGCCGATTAAAGATCAAGCCCATTCCCTTAATGTCCAGGATGAAAGAGTAATATTTCACCACTTCTCTAGGAACTTGCAGAAGTGTTATATCCTTTGGGCAAGGAAGCCCTGCCCCATAAGTGGCAACCTCTAGAGATTCTTCTAGGCCCCCTAGCATGTCTAGTATAAACATCCTACATGCTAATGTGTCTACCTTTATCTTAGCAAGGTTTAGGTCCAGTAAGGTAGCTACAAACCTGGAACTAATGTCTGTTGAATCTATATCTCTCCCCATCTTCGATGAACTACTTCCACAACACTACCTTTTTTACCCCAATCATCAGTGTGTCATTCTGCCAGAGAACCCTTCTCGGCCGCTAATCTGTCACCTTGCCTAAAAATGCCATCTACCTTTTCATGCTTATTATCCGAATTGACGTATCCATTCCACCACACCTTATACAATTTGTAGAGAGATATATAACTAACTTTGTTCTCTCTGTCATGGCTTGAGATTAATGTGGCTTTCCTTTTCTTATTCCACCTAAAATGGACTCCGCAGACAGTTGGGAAATGCTTGGCAGGCTACAAATAATGATGGGAATGTCCCCACTCTATCTCTGTAGCTTTCTAGATCTTTCCAAG
Organism: Cunninghamia lanceolata; assembly: GCA_027924645.1. NCBI lineage: Eukaryota > Viridiplantae > Streptophyta > Pinopsida > Cupressales > Cupressaceae > Cunninghamia > Cunninghamia lanceolata. The sequence goes on along the minus strand of BSBN01000686.1, from coordinate 6,844,686 downwards.
TGTTAAAGGAGATCTCTTGGCCAACCTTTCTCCTAAATGCTAAATTGTGTGTGGAAAAAATCCACTCCCTTTGGCTTTCCCTTCATAACTAAATGTAATCATTTCTTTGAGAGGTAACCAACCTTCTATTTTGGTTTGTTCACTCATAATATGGTCTATCAAGATTTCTAACTTTTTCAATGATTTAAGCATGTCCATATCCTTCCCTATGAAGTCAAAAAACTCTCCTGTATTTTATTTGAAAATTAGAGTCATTTGGTTGATCATCTATAAGAGTCTTTCCACTTATCAATCCCTTTAAGCAAAATTATCTCAGCCTGAACTTTCCACAACTGAAAGGGTGTAAAGTCGCCCACCCTACCTCACACAACTCCCTATTTAGTTAGCCTACAATGAGTCCCAACCACCTGGATCAAATACATCCTTCAACAAACTTCCATCTGCCCCCTGATTTGAGAGATAATCCACTTTGGAGTTTCCTTCTCTTAGATTGTGGTTGATGATGACTCGATCAAAACCATCTAGTAAACTTAGTGTCAAGTCTAGCTTTGCCCCCAGCTTCTAATTCACCAAACTTCTTGATCTTAAACCATTGATGACCAACAAAGAGTCTCCTTCAACTACTAAGTATTTAATTTTCAGTTCCTTACAAATCTTGAGACCAAGGTTTAGAGCTTGTAATTCTACTACATTGTTAGTGCTTGGGGGTGGAGGCTCTACCAATCTCCAAATAGTATTTCCTTTCCACTCTCAACAATGCAACCTAAACCTGATGCCCTGGATTCCCCATCCCTGTACCATCAAAATTTAGCTTATGTCACCTAACCTCTAGGGGCATCCATCGAACCAACTTTCTATCTTCTTGAGTTTTGGAAACCCCTTCACCCATAATAGCTGCAATTTTCAAACCATGCTAGTTTCTACACATGTCCACATCCAATACTGTAAAGCTCATTTTCTTGTAGCTAGGTTCTTCTAATCTCGAATTGACTACCTCAACAATGCTAGCCTTGACCTTGTTTAAAAGAAAATTGTGTTGATGTTTCTTTATCTTGGAAGAGTTGCTTGCTTCACTCTTAAATTTCCCACCCTAGAATTGAAGGGCTTGTGATCCACAGGCCTCCATACATTGCCTTCTTATGTAGAATAGGCCAAGAGATGAGCATGTCCAAAAGTTTGCTTGGAAATCTAGATTTGCACTACAACTTGGTGCAGAGCCATTGCCAACAAAAGGAGGAGAAGGGACAATTAATAAAAAGACGATCACCTGATTCTTCATCTAGCTTACATAGAATGCACCTAGTTGGACCAACAAAACCCATTCCAATGAATCTATCAATGATGAGAACTCTACCTTGAGTGGTGGCCCATGTGAAAATCTTAGCCTTATGAAGACAATTTTTGTTCCAGCATAGGTTGATCAGTAGCCTTACAACCTCTATATTATTTCCACTTAGTATTTGATATCCATCCTTCACATTGTAACTCCTAGAAGGAGAAGCATTCCATCTGATAACATCTTCGCCCTGTCTAAATCACACAGATCGATTACTCATAGTTGTCTCATAAGCTTGAATTGTCCTAACATCCAAACCAAGACCCCTTACGATTTTCCATTGAAGGGAGTGGCCCCCATTATCTGTAGTTAAAGACAAATAGTCCCTAATTTTGTCTCCCTAGACTTGTTTTGTTACAATTTTGACCTGTTTAAAATCCACCTTGTCCACAAGTTTCGGAAGGCCTTCGCAAGAATCCTCCCAGAATAGGGCTTTACTACCATCCTTGATTTCCCAAGTCAAATGTCTAATAATTAAATCTATACTACTCTTAATAAAGTTCCAGATCCTTGATCCATTTGGGAGCATTTGTGAAGCGAAGATGCTATTGTCTTCATCATCTAGATACTTTGCCTTTAGAATCCTAACCCATTTAAGCTCCTGCTTTGTATGCATCGACCACACCAATTTTGCCCCTAAATCCCCAATCTGCATGAGCAGATTTTTTACCCCTGCTCCATCTGTCTCCTTTCGGTCACAAATCTATTTCCATTTTATTGAAGGATATTTGTGTTGCTCAAAGTTACCTTGCCAAAAGAAGGTCCTCATCTTTTGGTTGAGCTCTTTTCTTACTGCGCTTGATAAAGGGAGACAGGGCATCATGTAAATTAGAATTGCAACAATTACTACCTTGAGCATAGTTAACCTTCTTGCCCAAGAGAGCCATTTGCTCTTCTAGGAAGCCAATTTGTTTTTCACCCTTTCTGTCAGAGGTTCCCATGTCTTCCCAGGTAGAACCCCTTTAACTAAGGGCAAACCCAAATATTTGAAAGGTCGGGAACCCTTTCTAAAATTTAGAATTCTCAGTATCTTGATCTCTCTACCATGGTTAGTATTGAAGAAGAAGACTTATAACTTTTCTTTGATGACTTCCTAGCCCGAAGCCCTATAGTATTGATCCAGAATGAATTTGAAATTTTTGGCTTCCCTCTCCTGTGCCAATCCAAAAAGCATTGTATCATCGACAAACTACTGATGGGTGATTTTTGGCAAACTTCAGGTGATCTGGATCCCAGCTACATGACCATCTTGTCTGGCCTTGGAGCAAGATCTACCAAGGGCCTCAGCCATAATTACAAAAAGGAAGGGGGACAGAGCATCCATTTGTCTGAGCCACTGAGATACACCAAAAAAACCTTTTGGTGAGCTATTTAAAAGAACCAAACACCTGGGACAAGTTATCTATTCAAAAATCCAATTGAGCTAGGCTTTGTCAAAACCAAATGCCTCCAAAACCTTGAATAGAAATCTCTAGCTGACTTTTTCATAAGCTTTCCTTATGTCCAATTTTATCAACATTGATTTTTTTTTGTTTTTTGAGTTGAGTGTATGGCCTCCTAAGCAATAATCACTCCATCTAAGATCAACCTTCCTGGGACAAAACTTGTTTGTTCCTCCACAATTATGCCTGGTAAGATATTCTTGACATGATTTACCACTGCTTTGGTAAGAACTTTATATCGAGTATTACAAAGTGTAATAGGCCTGAATTCTTCGAGAGTCTTAGGTTTCTCCTTCTTTTGAATGAGAGTAATGAAGGTATTGTTTACTTCCCTAAGAACTTTCCTAGAGCATCTAGAATCATCAATCGCCTGAGACACCTCCTTTCCTAGAATACCCCAACACTTTTGAAAGAAGGCTGCAAGAAAACCATTTGGGCCAGGAGCCTTATCTGAATGTAATTGAAAAGTACCTCCTTGATTTAAATTTCAGTGAACCTGTTGGCCAACATTTTGTTTTGTGCTTCAGATACTAGCCTAGGAATGCAATTCAGAAATTACTGCTGAGCCTCTAGATTCGACCCGTTCCAATCATTTAGAAGATTCTGAAAGAATTCCACTGTTGTGGCTTTGACTTATTCCACTTTGTCTACCATTCTCCCATCTAAGGTCCTAAGGGAAGTAATTATGTTAATTCCTCTTTGCACTCTTGTGGAATTATGGAAGAACTTAGTGTTTTTATCACCAGTGCCAAGCCACATTTCTCTTGATTTCTTTTGCTAGAATATTTCTTCTTTAGCCAAGATGTCTCCCACTTTTCTTATTAGCTCTTTCTCTTGGATATAGCTATTGGTGACCATTCCTGCACTTAAAATCTTATCGTTGAGATTCACCAGTTCATCTTCTAATTTCCTTTTTTCTTCGAAGATATTCTTAAAATACTCCTTGTTCCATTACTTCATATTTTGTATGATCAATTTTAATTTAGTCACCACATTGAACAGTTTAGAGCCCTCGGGATTGCATTCTGACCACCATTATTTGATCAAATCCATAAAGTTTAGATCTTCGAACCAAATATTTTTGAATTTGAATGGACACCTTACAGGTTTCCTTTCATTGATTGTCTCCAGGCTGATAGGATAATGGTTAGAACCTGACATCAGTAAGATTTTTCTTTCTAGACTAAAAGGGAACCTGCTGATATCCCCTTTGAACAAATATCTAACTTCTCTATGATATTATAGAAACCTTTCCTTCTATCTGTCTAGTTGAAATTTCCATTACCCATCTATAATTCTAATAACATATTTCTTTCCACAAAATTTTTGAAATCAATTTAGGACTGCAATTTCCTACTTACGCCTCCTTTCTTATCTTCTGCTCTTATAATGGCATTAAAATCTCCCCCCAGAATACAGAACTCAAAAGTAGGATTATTGCATATAGTATCTAGCTCATTCCAAATTTCTTTTTTTGAATGCAGGAATTGGGGCCATAAACATTGATTACAAAAAACACAAGTTGGATGCATGACTTCTTACCTTACTCACAATCCAACCCTTGTTGGAGGCTACCTCCTCAATCAACACATTTTGTGGGTGCCATAGAGTGATTAAACTGCTAGAGGGACCAATAAGATTGACCCCAAGCATTTTCCAAAGCTTCAGACTCTTGCCGAAAAGGCAAATATCTAACTGAAAAGAATCTAGCCAATGCCTTAAGGGACATCTTTGGCTAGGCGCATTCAAACCCCTAATGTTCCAAGATATAATTTTCATTATTGTTTAGGAAGGGCTCCACCCTTCCCTATATTCAACATCTCATTGATCTTTAGCTGGCCACTTGCTTCACCATCCCATTTAAGCTTCTCCTAGTTAGGGATTCGACCTCTTTTCTTATGTTCTCCACAATTTGGGGAAAGCACAGAAGCATCTTTTTGAAAAATTCCTAGGTTACCGCTCACCAGAAGTTCATTAACTAGAAAGTTATATTTTGGATTAGGAGAGGTGACTTCTTCATCTGACTCAGGATCACCATTCACCAGTTTTGGCTCATCCATCCAATCTTCCTCCAGGTCTTCACCCTCCACATTGAAGGATCCATCTTTGGCTGCCTTTGCCAATTCCACCAATTCATTCCCTACTTTAATTAGGGAATCTCAGTCCTCTTTCTAAATATTTGGATGCATTAGATTAAAGGTGTCTGAAATTTTATTATTTAGGCTTTGCACGTGATCTGCCAAATCCTCCAAATGTGTCAATGAAGGCCTCCCTTTTGCCTCCAAATCCAAATCCACCATGCGTGTTTCCTAGAGAATTTGATTTGAATTCCTACCAAGACATTCCTTGGATGGACCAGGATCCCCTTGGTGAGCTAAGATATGATTTGAGAAAATCTTGTTCACTTCAGCCTTGCCCTCCCTATAGTGACACCAGCCTATTGTCTTAATTAGAATGTTGTTAGGGCACGAATCCAAAATTAGGTTTTATACCCAATTTGCCCAATTTGTGAAAAGCTCGATCTCCCTCCAATACAAGTTGTTAGAATTGTTTTCTACACACAAACGGAGATAAGTGTTGATTCCATCCTTGACTAACCTCTCTTCAGTACATAAGTATTTTCCTAGATGGTTTCTAATGTCTTTCAATATTCCAAGTTCCCAGAATTCGAGGAGAAGATTAGGGAGTTTATACCAATCTTGTATTCTATCCATGTTGTGGCCAAGAGGATCAAAGCCAACCTCCCATTTACAAATGTAGAAGCCAAAGTCATCCATGAGCCAGATCCCATTTTCTATGTCTTCTCTAATTGCTTCCATTGGGTAGATCTAATGAAATATCCATTAGTAATGGCCTTAAATTGTATTTCTTCCCCTCAACGTTGGTGCCAGCAATTGGTCATACTATCGCAATTGAGATTCTTCCCATACCATTTTACCAATAGATCCAATTTTTCTAAAGATGCTATTGCCGACTAAAGTTTGATAGTACTGACCACCATTATTTTTCTATTGCTTCCTCTGTGATTCGTCTTCTTCTAATCCTCCATCCCCCTTTTGGGTGGATTGACATTGAATCTGCTCAAATGATTTATATTCTCCATCTGGGGGGTTTATTAAACCAAGTGTGTGGATGCGCCCAATTAGGGTTTCTGTCATTTTGCCCACCATTTTCTACCACCACCATTGTTATACAGGCCACCATGATTATCCTTGAAGTTTCTTTATCTTCGCCAAAAGGGCTTGGGCATGTCATACCTAGGCCTCCCATTCTAGTCATGAGCCCTGCGAGTTTCTTCTCTTCTCCTATTACCTGCAATATTGTTGAAGCTTTTCCTTTGATCGGCGACCACCCTCCATGGGGATATTGTATTCCGCCATCTTCATCCATGATTGGGGATTCGAGCAAGATTTAGTAGACCCAGAAAAACCCTTCTATGTTGTTTTGACAACACCTTCACATCCTTGTCCCATGCCATAGTTGTCTGCTGCCACAGCTTCGATCTTCCTTTTCGCCTCCTTGGTTTGCTTTTTTACCACCGCACTCTACTACTCCCACTCCTCGCACTTCTCCATTTTTCCTCTACTATCTATTACTTTTTTTATAGGTAAAACATACTTTAAGCTAAACTAACCAAGAGGATAGAAAGATCAAAAGATTAGAGAAAGAGAGAGAAGGGTTTAAAGAGAAAATGAGGAGGGATGTGAAAGGGGAATCTATCAACAAGAAAAGTGACCATTGGCTTCCAAGCCTTTTCTACAAACATGAGAAAACCCACTTAAATAATCGTCAGTATTAACTTGCAATGTGAAGATAAGACTTATGAAATCATCTAAGGAAATGAATCTCCTATATCAAAGAGTAAACACTATAAGGCATGCAAGATCACTATTCAACATTCAAAGAAATAAAGACAAATGATCATATAAAAAAATGAAGTAGAGATAAAAGGGAACAATTGTCATTAAAACATTCGTAGATTGCAACTGGAAAATATAGTATATATATATATATATATATATATATATATATATATATATATATATATATATATATATATATATATATATATATATATTAAATCTCAATAATGTTTGTTTACAAAGACAAGACATCATATAAAACAATGACTACACTCCTTGATTAATAGACTTAGACTAAAAGATAGAAAAACTCCCTACTAAGCTAATTGCACAAAATGAGGTCTATTTCATCCTTATCCTAGTTGACTTCTAACCAACTAGAAAATAGAAAATGGTCATATATGTAGGCCTCAAGATTTAAGATACAAAAAATTATATCCTTCTAAGTTGGTTTCAAGCATTAATGTGTTGAGACTATCAAGGATTAAAATCTGGTGCTAAGAAGAGCTTAGGCTTGTAATATATTGTAGGCTACCATGCACATATAAATTGACTTTTGATTTGAAGTTTTGATGCATAAAGACACCCAAATAACATAAGGCCTACCTTTGATCACTTTGTCACCATGCCTCTTTAATTCTCTAGACTAGGTAGGCACATAAGACATAGTTGACCACTACAAATTTTGCTACCATAGGTATTACAAATTAGTTGTTCATTTGATCCAAGGAAAATCTAATTTTTCTTTGACTTCTTTGCCTTGAGCTAGTTGCAAAAGGTAATACGACATTAGATTTTTGATATTTATTGCTATAGAAATTTAAATTTCATCTATCACACTTAGATAATAAACTTGATTTTAAATTCCATTGTGTTAAGAAAGATAACCATAAAATTTATATCCAACTTAATTTTACATTTTGAGCTTGTGCTATCAAGTTTAGGTCACATGCGATTCTCAAGTTAAGCTGCATCAACAATCAACCTAATGCAAGTTCATTGAGGTTAGAATGGTTAAGTCTCATCAAGTGCCAAGATTTGAATGTGAAAACTTCAATCAAGTAGAGTTTACTCACAATTCTAGGTCCATAGGGTTCTTGGGGGTGGCATGCTTATAAACACCAAACATAAAATGCCACATAAAGTGGATTTAAAATGCTTTTGGGTCCACGCATGAACATAGGGTCCTTCAAATATCAAAGGTTCATACCACCAAACTTAAGGCCTCTAGTTAAGCAATTTTTAATTGGTCGAATGTCAAGTCTATAGACATGCGGTGAGATTTGAATTTAGACACTAGAGCCTTGAATGAATTTGGGTGTATAATAATTACAAGTTTTCTAACAATGTTAAACTTGACATGGTATCAAACTTTCAACATGAAACTCTTGGTTAAATTAGATGTGTAGGGACCTTGGAATCTATAGGGAATCTTTGAAATGAAATGAGACTTAGCATGGATGCAAAGGCCACTAGTAAGTTAGAATACATAAATGATTCTGACCTTCTAGATATTGTTACAGGGGACATCAATCTTGAAACTCAATTGACTAATATATGCAAGGTGAAATTAAACTAGAATTTATTCACTCATCTAGTTCTACAAGGTTCTAACATTACTTGGGATTTAAATGTGATGATGCAAATATATTAGAGTTAATAGCCTTTTTGGCTTAATGGTCAATGTGACTCATGCTTGTGTACATGAGATTTTGATGAGACAAAATTGTAGGTTTTCTCAAGTTGAAGAAAGCTAAGTGTGCTCAAATATTGCATTGTTAGCATTACAAACTCGGGGCTTCTAGTCAAGTCTAATTTACTCATTGCCTCATGTCCACAAGATATGACATAGTTTAATATTATAGGATGTAAGAGAGCAAGTGAATAGCATTGCATAGAGAGAGAGAGAGAGAGAGAGAGAGAGAGAGAGAGAGAGAGAGAGAGAGAGAGAGAGAGAGAGAGAGAGAGAGAGAGAGAGAGAGAGAGAGAGAGAGAGAGAGAGAGAGAGAGAGAGAGAGAGAGAGAGAGAGAGAGAGAGAGAGAGAGAGAGAGAGAGAGAGAGAGAGAGAGAGAGAGAGAGAATTATGCAAACATTGAGTCATTTAGTTCACGTACATTAGATTAGATACACATTAACATTAATTACATTTACTTACAACATTATAAAATGACATTAGAGCTACTTGTAGATTATTATATAGATATAATTCAACAACAAGAGAGGATTGTTAATTCTAGCGGTAGCATTTCTCAAGAAATTTGCTTAATTCACTAGCTCCCTTCTTCAAGACACCTTCTATGATCACTTCCTTTAATTGGAAAGGAATCTAAAAGTTATCCTCCACTCGTAAAAGGTTTCGTTACTTCTATTGCACCACACCATTGAGCCATGTAGAGTCATAAGAATCATCTACACTTTTTATCCATAGACATGCTAGGGCAAGACTAATTTAGGATTAATTTAAAGAATTCAGTCCTAACTATAAATTAAATCGTTACACCTTAACATACTAACACACTTCTTTATCTGATGTAAATCGAATCCTCCAAATCAGGAGCTAATTGATTTGTTCTTCCAGCTTATAGGAGTTGTTTGTAACCACTCTATTTCTTGAGGTACAGCTATTACTGTACATACTATTTTTGGAGATTTTTATTTGAGTTAGGAGTTTGGGTCATGGGAAGAGTCTTTTAGAATGAATAGGAAATAAACTCAAAAAATAGTGAAGGAGATGTAAGGAGTTAGGATAAAAAGGAGGTGGAGGAATTCACTAAGATTTAGTTTGTAGTTGAGTTCTAGAGTTAAGAATTTTGTAAATATTTCCATTTCCGAAAGTAATGATATCCACAATATTTTCTATATAATCTTATGTTGATATCTTTCCTTAAGATGTTCTTCTTTATCTATTTTTTGTGTTAAGTTAGTGTTTTTTTAATATTTTTATGTTTAAGTTAAGAGGCACTACATAAGTTTGGTATCAAAGCACTTCAAATCTTTGGTTGTGGGTTTTGTGACTCAATATAACCATTTGTTGGTTATGAATAATATTGTGCATATGGATTTTGAGTGTGTTGTCCAAGTTGTTGTTTATATTGTGTTTGTAATACTCTTTGTCTCTATTCTCCCCTAAGAACACAGTCAAGAGTGCACTAGCCTATGAAGGCATTGGAATCCAAGTGCTAGCCTGAAGCTGGCACTGCCTAGCCACATTCTCCACTATGAAAGAGTCTTGGTTCTTTCCACTCAAAAGGGGCCTTCACATGTCACTACCTTATAGATCATTTTTCAATATACTTTCAACCAACATTTTCTTTGGTACCATGGAGTACACATAAAGGAGCAGTACAACTCTTGCGTCCAACTAGATCGATGCAACAATTTACTTTCTTTCTTTTTCCCTTCATTTTCTTTTGTAAATTGTTGTGTTTTTAGTGGAGGTTTGACTCACTTTTGAGAAATTTGAAGCTCCGAGGGTTTATATGAAGAGGATTTGTGGAATGTTCATCTTTGATTGGTTGTGGAGATGTCATGCTTTAAAAAAATAAAGAGGAAAGAAAGAAAGATATTATTCTATAATGGAGTTCACAGCAATGATGATTATTTTCTTGAAGTAGTGTTCTTATGGCCTAGAGTTGATTTGTGGAGAGAAAATATGGTATCCACAAGGAATGGAAGAGTTAAATATTTGTAATGGTTTTCAATTCTAAATAAGATAAGATCTTTGTGAAAAATGTGTATTTCCAATCTAAAATATTGGTGGTGTTTTGTTCATGGTGAACAATTGTGTGCAAAAAAGGTGAAGGTTATAGGGGACAGGAAGAAGTTACAGCTGTCTATTTGGGTTTTGGTTATGAATTCAAATATGGATTTTTGTCATGATGTGAGAAAGAGGATAACTAAGCTGGGAGAAATAATAAGGAAGAGACAAAGACAAAAGCAAATTGAAGACCAAAAAAATGAGCTAAAAAGTTATAGTTTGAGTTGGATGAGTTATGGTGGATGTTGGAGGGATGTGAGACTTGTAGCAATAAGAAGACAAAGAAAAGCAATCTACATCAAATACATTGAAGAGTTCTAAGAAAGTGAAAAAGAATGGTAAGGATAAATGCTCACCTTGTAAGCAAGAGTTATTTTTAGAGAGGAAGACCATAGAGACAAGGATTAGCCAAGGGATAGGACTCCCAGAACAAGGAAAGCTTAAATCCTTGGATGAGTTGGCAAAATTATTATTGGATGAAATACCAATATACAAGATTTACAAAGAGTTGGAGATAGAGAATTAAAGGGATGAAGATGAAGAGGATGAGTTGGATGATGTTGTTGAGTTGTGTTACCTCGAAGAAGGGGAAGGTATTGAAGATTACAATACAAGAGGAGAAGAGTTTGAAGACTACAATGAAGAGGAACATAAATTATCACAAGAGGCAGGCCAAGATGATGCAACAGTGGAAGCAGTCCATGTTAGACAGGAAGTTGTAGCAGAGATAGAGATCTTTGGGAGCCCCATAGGCGATGAAGATTTATTGGTTTTAGAGGACACAACCAACCAACAACGATTAGAGGAATGTCTAGAGAATCCCATGAATAATGAAAAGAGAGAAAATAGAGTTCATCTCTTTATTGGAGAAGCAATGTGGAGGATTGAGAGAGAGAGAGAGAGTAGAGACATTTCATTTGTGGTACAAAGGAGGACATTGCAGACAATACAATAAATGAGAACCATGCAGAAAAGGAGTTGTCTTGTGAACAACTTCACACTAAGCTAGGAAATGAAGATCACCTCACAAAGAATCAAGTGGAAAGTGTTCCTAAATGGCATAATGTAAAGAAGGAGATAGTACTTATGGGAAGTTTTCATTCCCTTAACTTTATTTATGTTTTTAATGGTTTATGTGTAGGTGCAATAGAAGGTGGTATTCTTGTTACAAAGAGCCATGATGGATTTTAGGGTAGGAAGACCACTAAGCCTTTAAGGAGATGGGAAAAAGAAAAAGAAAAAATTGGCAAAGGACGAGGATCTCTAATCCAACAAGAGGCAGGAAGCAGAAGAAGAAATGTGATGATTTATAGAAGTAGCTAAATTGGTGGAAGGTAACTCTGTGGCTTGGTTCTTCAAGTCAAATGGATGGTTCTAACATCCCAGTCAAACTCTTACTTGGATGTTTGATGTAGTGAGGAAAAAACAATCCTACATAAAAAATGTAATAGTTGCTCGTTCATAAATTTCTTAGTGTGTTAACTTTTTTTAAGTTTTTTCCAAATCAATTGACTTTGAACCAGGAGGTTAAAATTTTTTAAAACAAGGGGAGAATGATGTAAATTGAATCCTCCAAATTAGAAGCTAATTGATTTGTTCTCCCATCTTGTAGGAGTTGTTTGTAACCCCTCTATTTATTGAGGTACTAACTATTACTGTACATACTATTTTTGGACAGTTTTATTTGAGTTAGGAGTTTGGGTCATGGGAAGAGTCTTTTAGATTGAATAGGAAGCAAACTCAAAAAATAGTGAAGGAGATGTAAGGAGTTACGATAAAAAGCAAGTGGAGGGATTCACTAAGAGTTAGTTTTTAGTTGATTTCTAGAGTCAAGATTTATGTAAATATTTCCATTTCTGAATGTAATGAGATTCGCAGTATTTTTTGTTTGAGCTTACGATGAACTTTTTCCTTAAGATGTTCTTCTTTATCTGTTTTCTATGTTGGGTTAGTGATTTTTGAATCTTTTCAGTTTTTAAGCTGCGAGGCATTACATCATGATCCAACTTAGAACTACCTATAAATTATAAAACATAAGTTTAAATATCATCGATTACCATGTTGGGATGTGAAGGACTTTGGTTGAAGACCAAACCAAAGTATTAGGCCTACTTTTCCACCTAACCACCCTCATAATAGGGTATCCAACTTCGTGGGGGTGTTGATAAGGTACATGGCTAATCTAGTAGTCACAATCATTCTAACTATTACAAGGCTTTGACCACATAGAGAGCTTCTATAGTAATCTCTTCTCAATATTTTCCTACTTAAAGCTTCATAGACTCACACATCACATACACATAAGACTTTACACCTAACTAAAATTAAACTTATACATAGATTGGGAGGGATACAACCACTCCAATGGGCCTCAATATTAATAAACTAGGACATTCAAATTCTACTAATCCACCTTGCTACCACAAGGCTACCACTAGAGGGATGACCATTAGCTCATTACATTGATGAAGATTACAGGGATGGCCAAGGCTACAACTTGGTATGGATCTCTACTATCAATTTTAGCGGCAATTTTAAACCAATCCCATTAAGGCCTCAAGGATAGTCAACAATTATTTAGCTTCCCCCATGTAATCTATGACCTAGGATACTTAATTTTGTAGAGTATTCCTATCATTGGCTTACTCAATTATCAATCTAAATAGATTATATATACATACATGGACATATATACTCATTTCATAGGTATAGCATTACATGAATAGATGCTAAAATATACCTTCTCAAATCATCCTTTGACTCTTCCCTTTTTGATGCAATCTCATTCCTCAACTTGTTCATCTTGGCTCCACACATGCTACTCATAGTTTTAATAGCCTTCATTTGATGGCATGTCTAAGTTGGCAACTTTACCTCTTCCTTGGCATCTCACTATTTGACAATTTTGCTCACCCTTTTCTCCACCATTCACTAAGCTTTATCATGTCACATACAACAATACTCCAAGTCAAATCTATTTCCATGATATTTCTCTTAACAATCATTAATTTATTTAAGAGAACATTAGATTTCTCTTAACAATTGTGATTTATTTAACAGGGTGCTATGGATTTTTCCTTATTACTAGTCTTAGAAAAAATAAGAAACTATGGGATATTAGAGATTTGGAGATATTTAGAAACCCCTAGAAAAATTTAGAATGATAAATCAACATTAAAGAAAGTACAAAATAACCTAGAAAAGTAGGTCATGTAAGATTGCAATTTAACAATAAATGTGAAGGAAAAAAAACTTTCCCTTGGGTTATACTAGGCTAATCCAATAAGATGCATACTTATAAATACAATTAACCTAGATTTATTAATTGAAGAGCTAGAGTCAAACAAATCTAGATATTTAACATTTAATGTGAGAATGTAAATTATGAATGACAATTATATTTAGCTTTGTAACTAACAAATGTCAAAAGAATGACGTAGATGTTGGATTCGATGTTGGCTCTCCCAATATCTAAAGTTTGGTAGTATGGATAAATAGCTTTGATAGATTGTCATATGACTAAGTCACAAGGATCATTTGCCTAGATCAAACCCTTGACAATAGATAATGATCGAAGCCAACACTCTTCAAACATTCCTATGCACCTAGAATGTGTGTGCATGCTACATTCCTTTTCGTACACCAATTGAAACGTGAACATGTGAATAAACTCTCATAATCTTGATATTCTTTAAGATCTTTAAACATAAGAAAATAACAATAAATCACATAATAAGATACTTAGTTGGTACTTGGATAAAATGGTTTTTATTAAATTAGGCACATTGGTAAATGTAATTTAGAATATACGCACAACCAACCTACCATGGGTGGGTCAAAATGAATATACGCCAATTTTTATAGCATAAGTTTGATATAGTTTAGCACTGCTTTATTGCGGCATCTTTATAATCTATTCGTAAATTAAGAAAAGTGCTTTTTGAAAATATGCCGTACGGTAAAGGAAAAATCTTATCAGTTGGACTCTCGGGCCACTTTAATTAAAGTGAATTGTGATTGTGCTGCTGTGCAACACCTAAACCCACATCTTTTTGTACAAACTGGGTTTGTGTTTCTTCTAGGCTCAGACCATGTCCAATCACATTATTCTGCTTTTCTACTTTTCTTCAAAGGCTTTAGAAACTTTCAAGCAAATGCAATTGGCAGGTGTAAAGCTTTTCTACTTTTTTTGAAGAGGCTTTAGAAACTTTGAAGCAAATGCAATTGGCAGGTGTAAAGCCAGACTCGCAACCTTTGCCAGCATCCTCCCCGCCTGTGCCAAAATGGGAGCTTTGGAACGAGGTATGGACTTCCATCGAAGGATAAAGTATAGAGGAATTTTTTCAGATGTCGTAGTTGCAAATGTATGCAAAATGTGGAAGCATAGACAGCGCATGTGAATTGTTTGACAAAATGCCTCAAAGAAATGTGGTCTCATGGAATTCCATGATTGCAGGATATGCACAAAATGGATTTGTTGACAAGGCTTTAGAAAGCTTTAACCAAATGAAATTGGCAGTTGTAAAGCTAGCATCCTCCCCACCTGTGCCAAAATGGGAGCTTTGGAGCAGGGTATGTACGTCCATCAAAGTATAATGGAAGGGATTTTTGTCAGATATTATAGTTGGAATTTATAATATTAACATATCTTGTAAATTAAGGATCTAAACCAAGACAGGAAATGAATAAACTGAGGACCCTAACAAGTTCTTAAGAATGATTTCATATAGGATTAGGTAAGGCTAGGGTTAATTAAAGGACAATGGGATTAAAGTGAACCCAAAACAAAGGGAAAATGTGAAAGGTATGCAATTTCACCATTACAAACAAAGAAGTTTATAAATATAGGATAGACTAAATGAGGTTAAGAATTTTATTTGCTTTTATTTTCTTTCTAAGAGGAGATTAAGAGGAGAAAAGATATTTCAAGGTTTTGAATTGCTATGTAAACAATATCAAGATGAAGATTGTGCAAAGCTTGAAATTGATATGCTCCCCATTTAAAGAGGTAACTTCTACTTGTTCTACAAAACGATACCACACCCCATCTAAAAAACACACACAAACATACGTAGGTGTAAAAAGTCCCTCATTGCATCACCCACAAAATTAATCTTGTGCACTTCACTTAGTCCATTCATGCCCTCTATAAATTGGGCAAAGCATGCAAAGCCTAAGACCTCCTCTATCTAGCCCTAATTAAATGCCTTTTTCTTGATGTCATAACCTTCATTGTACTTTTGGATGGTCTTGGAATGATGGTGATCTTTATAGAACCAACTCCCTTCTTGCTATGATGAAAGAGATTTGGAAATACATCCAAATGTTATCACTTATATAACCCCAATAAAAGGCTTTGTGTAAATAGGATCAAATTGAGGAAGCAATGAGCCTTTGCACAATCTAAGGCATGATCATTGTTTTACAGCAATGCTCATAACCCCAATGCCCTCCCTATGAGTTGTCATTAGAAAAAACTAGCAATTGCTATTTTGGTTCATATTCCTCCCTAAAATAGGCTCCCCAATGATAACTCCTTACATGTTCTCACATAATTTTTCTAGCCTAGCAAAGATGCTCCATTGACTTCACCCAAATAATTAATAAATTACGATCCTCTTATAAAAATATTTCTATAGCACTTACCCCTTGCCCACTGGGAAATATGGAAATGGGCATGTGACCTCAAAAGATGAATTAATAAAGTGGACATGATAATCACTACCCAAGTTATCAACAACCTATGGTCAAGGAGAGTAATAAAGGTAGAAAATCACAAAGAAAAGTAAGTGAGCAAAAGATTTAGATGCCTCCAATGGTTACATAAGTGCTCGTAATATTAGCCAAAGCAAGTTAACCATAATAAGGGACAAAGTTATCCCCTACAAAAGGTCGAGGAAAGCAATATTCTATCACCCAATGAACTTCATCCACTCAATATGGAGCACAATCAATTGCTAGTATGAAAAGTGACCCAAAAAGAGAAGAAAGCAAAGAGCACTAAGGAGACAAGCATAAAGAATAGAAAGAAAGAAAAATACTAATTAGAAGTAAAATTTACACATAAATCACAATAAATGTCACTTCTATCCCCTTTTCTTCTCTTCTTCTTCTACACCCATTAGTTATACAATATTGGGTTTGACCCCTACTAGTTTCACTATACCTATCACATCCATTGCTACTTCTTCTATTGTTGGATGCACATATCCTCAATCCTTATCTTTCCAATTTGCCTAGATCCAACCCACCATCCTTCCATTGGAGTGACATGCCCTCAAACCTTGGGTTTAACTGCACCACCATACACTTAGTCTCAGTCTCTCCAATCCCTTCAATATTCGTAAGCTCCTGCATCCTCCCATTAGATGATTTGACACCATTATTCACCCTTGCTTCGAATGTTTGACCTATCATTGTCCCTACTCTAATCAATGATCTGAGAACCTATTCTCAAATGATGCAATGATTAAAAGATGAGGCTAACGAGAAGAAGAAAATGGACAAAGAGATTGATGGCAAGCAACCTACAAGAAAGTAGATAACAATGATATTTGATGAGTAGATACAAATCTTTCTCTTCACACAAGTTAGTCCCATAGTGATCAAGACCATGGAACAAATGCAAATGATAGACTACCAAGTATTAGACCTAGGAATTGGCATGGAGCATGCTATGGAGTGGACAAAGTAGAGTTGATGCAAGAAAGGTCCAAGATAGTGGCTGTAGACACCTAAAATTGTCCACTCTTCATGTCATCTCTAAACATCCCTCTCGATCCCTAATCATCAATAATCATCTATAGACACCCCTAAACTACATTTTCTCCATAGTTAACTGAATAAACACATGTTTAGATAGTTAATTGATCAAACCCGCTTCAATTTGTGATTTTACAATATTTTATTGTCAAAATTACTATTCATAAAATATCTACTATTCATTTGTACCCATATCAGTACTTCCATCGGTACTTATCCTTTGCCAAAATGATTTATTAATCACTTATCCCATTTCTCTATAGTCCAAGCATTAGATATATTTAATTTATCTATTGTCAGAATTAGCCAAGATTAGCAAATGAAAACAAGATGAACTTCCACAAAGCATAAGCACATAAAAGCAAAAATGTATAATCAAGAGATTACATCAAGAGTCTACGTGCCAAGAGATGACGAAAATGTACAAAGAGTGTTGCATATATAGGCAAGGAGAAGGAGGTGAGAAGGACAGAACCACCTATGACTAACCCTTTATGTGATCAACACATTTGTGCGCAAGTGGAGGGTGATGGACAAATGTCTCCAACCTCCCATAAGGTGAAGAGGGAATATCTCCAACCTCTAATGAGGTTGAGTGTCAAAATGACTAACCTCATGTGAGCATATGAGGTGAGACAACAAAGTGACTAACCTCAAAAGTGAACTTAACCTTTAATGTCAAGGTTAAGTTAGACCTAGCCACTAAGTGTGACTTAAGCCTAGGTGTGGGTTAGGATAAACCCTACACTCTAACACCCCCCCCTTAAGTTATACTTAGGGAGTAGTAATACAAAGATGACGATGGGTCCCAGATACTAGGCCATGTTAGGTACCCATGAACAAACAACTTTCTCAAAAAGCAGAGAAAAAGAGAAAACCCAGTGGGAACAAAACTCCTCTCTAAAAGAGAAAATATGCATGAAAGTAATGTACAAGTGAACAAGAAGAGTGATAGATGGAGGACTCAGAACCCCCAAGGACTACTTCTAACACATAAGTACATGAAATATTCCCCCCATCTTGAAAGAGAAGAGACAAGGTCATGTGACCCCCCCAGAAACTATGAAGTGATTAACTCCATGTGAGGAAATGCTTCCTCCCAAAACTGATAAGAGAAGAGAAACCATGCAGTCTCCCCTCAAAATACCTCATGTAGTGCTAGTAGATGCGTGACACTAGATGCTGAAGATGACCCACAAATGTCGAACAATATTTCTCCCCTTAGGAAGAAATCGAATCACAGAAGTGTGCATAAGATCTTCCCATTCTGGATAGGAACGTATACAAGAAGAATGATGAATGTCTCTGAATGTCACATAAGATCCAAAGACAATGATGGTGCCCATGATGTCTTTGAAGAATGCTTAATGATCTCCAAGCCAATGTTGTTGTGTGACAAAGATTCAGGAATAGTGACCATATATGTACAGTGAAAATTGAACCGATGTGAATCTAATACTTCTGCAAAAGGTGTCAAATTGAATGGTGATGGAGTCTGATATGTAGACTCATAAGTATCTGCAGAATCAGTCACTATATAAGTTGAAATAGGCAAGGCATGAACAAGTATATCTAAAGAAGACAAGGTAGATGCAACTTCACTGAAGTTAACATCGAGGAGAAGACAAATGTCCTCAATGGTGTGATCCAAATCTGTAATGCAGGATTCTACAAACAACGATGCGATGTCTGGTAGATATGCATCCCAATGTGGTGGATCTAGAACAACAATGACGATATTTTGATGCAAGGAATCACTAAAAGTTATCTTGAATGAAACATTAGGTGGTGATTTTGTAGTCTTACAAAACATTGAAAAAGTAGTGTAAGAGAAATGAGGATAGAGTGAATCCCCACATCGAGTACTCCCACAATAAGTACACTTGAATTTACAACATGTAGAAATGGTATAATGCAAAAGATCAAATGCAAAAAGCCTCCCTGAAACTGTTGAAAGAGAGAACCCCCCTAGATTTTGGCACTTTATAACTTAGTGTGTTTTACAAAACAAATTTGACCAATGAATGGAAAATGAAAAACCATTTGCTTTTACAAAAATAGTGCTCAATTTCGAGCTACCTGTTGATAGTTTTTTTAGCACACAGCAACACAAGTGAAATGCAAGGTATCTCACCTCTCTTGAAAGGTATCCTATCCTAGATAGGACTATCCCAAGGTTTACACAGCTAGGTCTTAGCTTGCAGGATAACTTAGTGGATATGTGCTTTGTTGTTCCAACCAAGGGGACTTACATGCAATGCAAACAAACTTTAGTGCATTAGGGTTTGATTGCACATGACTTTGATCAATTTTCTAATTTGACAATGCATAAAGAAACTGATAAATACACACATATTGTTTTAATATATGTGGTTTCAGCATGCAACAAGCAATCTACCAACTTGCATTCACTAAACATGAAATTTGCAATAGCACTATGCAAGTTTGTGAAACCTAATCTAACAAGATGTGAGAAATAAAATGCAAAAGGGAAAAGAGAGAGGGAAAGTGATAAGAGATCCTATAGACAATTGCAAAAATTATCAATAACCAGATAGACAAATTCCCAACAATAAACAAATATCTGCTCAACTAGGAAGCCCATAATGCCACAGAGATTGTGCAATCTTCTAAGGAAACATAATGATTTTCAAATTATGGAGGGTTCATCAAACACCCAATTCCTAGTGCAGCTCAATGAAATTACACAATCAAACTTATCTCATATAATATATGCCCAGACTAACCATGCTTAATGACAGACAATCAACAAGCCATCAATGGTATGGACAAGAAATCTATCAAATATCTAAATGATTAATCATAAATGCAACTGAATGTAAACTAATTTCAGATTGACATGAACCATAAAATCCAAAATAAGGCAACACAGAAACACAAATTCCTAGCAACCTGCAAAACTTGCTTTCTATTGACAAAATTTTGGTAGAGTCTCAGTAATTCATTATCAAATCTTACTTACAAATGAGAGAAATGATGGCCCTTTTATAGACAAGGCACCATACCAAGTTTTTCAATGGACGGTGAGGATTAAACCAATACCAATGGTCTAGATTACATGGCATTTAATGAAATACCTCCATTTGTTACATTTTTGGATTTGCATTTGTCCTTTAGGAAAAAGACAAAATGCAGCTTGCAAATACATTGAATATAGACAAAATGAGTACCCATTTGGTTGTATATGATAAAGAGCTAATTTTCAAGGCAGAATAAAGTCAAAATGAAGTCACATGACACTTGAAAACTTGAAATGTTGTGGATTGATGAGATTTCAAGTGCTAACTAGATCAAGAGGAGTATGTGGCACATTTTTAGTTAAGGCATGTCCAACTGGATGCTTTCTGGACTGGCATTGCATGACTGGGACAACTATGAAAGTGTCTGGGACATTGGACTGGATTTGTAGGAACAATAGTGATGTAGACTTGATCTCTTGTCTCTTCAAACTCCTAGGAGTTATCTCCATCATCTTGAACATCATACTAATTTTTTCGTGCAGGTACATCATCAATTTGGTTGACAAAATGATAATTCTACATATTTGGGTCAGCACTGCATCTCTGGGTGTTCATCCTTCCAAGACGACTCCAACAAGCTCCTTTGTCCTTCTAGACCCGCAATTCACAGTTCACCAAGCATCAATTCCATCATAACAAAACATTTTCTGTCAAATCATATCAAAATATGTCCATTTGCAGCCATGGATCACTCAGGAACAACTAATTGTCAATGTTGCTTCCTTATGAAGAACTTCACAGATCCATTGGTTTTCTCATGATTTTCTGTGTTTTTCACCATTTTCAAGTGCCCATTTGGCCAATATAATGATCTGGGATGTTTTTGTGGCCATTAAGAACCATTTGGAGACATTTATTTCATGTTTTTAGCCCTTTTTTGCAAAAAGCAAGATTTTTGGGGATCATTGGATATTCATGTGCAATGGCATGAATTGATGCAAAACATGCTCAAAATCCTTACAAACCTGGTAAAATGTTCATCATGATGTACTAAATGGATATGCAATTGAAATTCATCAATAAAATCCAAGTTTCAGCTTTGAAAAATGAGTTTTTTAGCCCAAAATGTCAAAAAGCAGGGTTTTTGGCCCTCGCTGGATATATCACGTGACGTCCAAATTTAGCACTAAGTCTTTATAACACTTTCAGTGGGGGATTTGGTTGCAACCTGATTTGCGGGGTTTTTGGCTATGATAGGATATATCCTATGAAGGCCATTTTCAACGCTATCCTGTGATGCAAGTTTCTAGCACCAAACCTACTAGCGGGGGTTTTTGACATCATAGGATCGACGAAGTTTTTAGCACTACTGAATATGCCCAATAGGAGCGTATTTTAGCACCGATCTAGTGAAGTGGGTTTTTAGCACTTATCTTGTTGGGGTGATTTTTCTCGCAACATTCGGTAGAGGGCAATTCTCTTGCAAACTGTAGTAGGGTTAATTTTTATGGCCAGATTTGGAAGTGCCCTGACTGATAGTATATCTAAAAATATATTTATGTAAATATATTTCCTATACTTTAAATATTTTGAAATATACTATCAAGATGTTTGAAATAGGTCTCGGATCCATGAGATTTAACATGCAGATTCTAGATTTTTAAGGATCCACCAGATTTCAAACTTAGTTAGCTTTCCAGGGTTTCAGGATATTAGACTTAGCCAAATCAGGGTTTCAGGGACATGTGTCAGGGTGAAGGCATATGGACCCCCTAGTGAATTGTTGTGAAATTTGACATGGTTATGTAATTCTAAGACATGGAAACTAGGGACTCCAACAAGACACCTCCTGCAGTAGTAGTTTCAAGGGAAATATCTAGTGACATAGGATTTTAGCACAAACTATAGTAACACCCAGTTTCAGCACAAAAGGCAACAAATGGCTATTTCTTAATCATAAACACAATCAAGACACCTCCAAATCAATCACGAAAGACATCAAATGACTCCAAACATGCCAAATACTCAAGTCCGAAACAAATCCTACAATCTAAGCACAATTTTCACTTTCTCATTGTCATAAGGAGGAAAGGTTGAGACTCCAAACCAAAGAAAAAAGGGGGTCTCCATTTGGTAAAATGGGGTGTGTGCAAGGCACAACACTACCGACCAAAAGTTATTAAACAATTAATTTCTCACAAAAATGGCCTTATTTAATAATCAGCACTAAAAAAAGAAAAAAATGGCCATTTGTGAGGTGAATATGGCCTTCCAACCACTCATTAGAATCGGGGTGAAATGAAGAATTGAAAGGGTTTGATCATGAGAGGGAATTGGCCTCTTGCCAACTCGAGCCTCACCCTTCATCTTCAACAAGCGATTGATATGGTAACTTTATATGTTTGCAAATAAACGCAAACTTTATATGTCAACTTTATATGTTAACATGATATTGTGACTTTGAAAAGTAACTTACAATCCTCAAATACAATTTGCCCCAAAATTGAAAGCAATACCTCCCTTTGTACAAGTTACAAGACCAAGAGGTCTAACTGGCAGAAATAGACTATCTCAGGGAGTGACATAAGTTGTTGATAATCAGTAAATAATGTCAAGGTTACAAATAATAGCATCTAAGCTATCATTTATAATGATTGGTACAAGAACACTAAATGTAGTGTTTACATTGCATTTGACATTAGATTAGAATTGAATTCAAACAATAATTGCTATCTTTCTTTAAGTCATAAAGAATCCTCACTAAAGCTCTTAACAAAGTGGTGGTTTATGTGCAGGAAGACCACAATAAACAGTTAACAATTAATGAAAAAAAAACATGAACTTCCACTCTTGATTACCATAGAATAAACTACTGAAACTCTTCAACCTTGAATGAGAAGACCGCCAACCTAGGCATGTGAAGCCTACCAGAGACAATGAGAGATCTGCCAATGGACAGCGAAGACTGTAGAGAAAAGACAACGGGGCATGTTAAGTGCCTATGACCAGGTCAAAGGTCCAGAGAGATGGGGCTGCCTGGAATGCAGCTAGAAGTGGGATGCCAAAAATGCTGTTGTAACAGTGTTTAAACCACCACCCCTGGATGTAGGATGACGGCCTGTTTGCTGGCAATTGGAGAGCAGCCAATTCAATGCAGAGTGATGAAATGCACGATGCCTAAGATGAGGCTAGGAATGTCGTGTAGGAATCGCCAAATAGGAACCAAAAACAAACTTTGTTGCAGCCACAGATCCGTGAAAGAAGGATATCGACCAAGCTTGGTGGAGACGGCCTGGAAGAAGCTGAAAATGGCGTCTTCGAAAGTGGAGATTCCCACTTGCAAGGCCATGGGTTTCACCAGGCCACGACTTCTTTCACCGAGGTTGTGTGCAAGAAAACTTCACCAAAGCGGCCATCTAGCTACCAAAAAAATCATTTGCCACTGATAAATCCTGATGCCTCTCTAAATGCAGAGCGTGGTCTGTAGATAGGAACAAAATTCCTACGAATGGCACAATCCAGAAGAGTCAACCAAACTGTCGAGGAAATCCTGAACGCAATCAAAGACTTTAGATGAGGCTCTTGGAACAAGAAGAAACCACCACAAAGGGAGTCTCTGCCTCCTTCAGATGTCGTCCATGCACTAGCAAGGGAGGTCAACCAATGCAGTCCCGCATAAATGATGAAAACCAATGACATCTACAACCAGAGATTCCACTCAAAATGACCACACGAGCACCCAAATCGACTAGAGAGCAAGATTAAGTGCTTGCAGAGGCCGAGAGGCCACAAAATGTGCACAAAGAAACTTGCCAAAAAATGTAAACCAAATCGACCAATGGCAACCTTGCAAAATACTGATTATACCGAAAATGGGTAGATGAGCAGAGGGTTGAAAGGCCCTCTGCAAAAAAAAATATTGATTTTTTTACAGCTTTTCTATAAAAAATTGATTTCAGTACAGGCACATAATTGTAAAGAAAATATTGAAAATTGAACCTTGAAATGGTTGAGTGCTTAATTTTGCTCAAAATGAGAAGTGTTTCACTTGCATGGCTCTGATACCATGTCAGAACTAGCCAAGATCGGCAAATGAAAATATGATGAACTTCCACAAAGCATAAGCACATAAAAGCCAAAATGTATAATCAAGAGATTACATCAAGAGTCTACACCAAGAGTTGATGAAAATGTACAAAGAGCCTTGCATATATAGGCAAGGAGAAGGAGATGAGAAGGAGAAAACCAACTATTCTTAACCCTCTATGGGATGAACAAATGTGTGCATAAGTGGAGAGTGATGGACAAATGTCTCCAACCTCCCATAAGCTGAGGAGAGAATATCTCCAACCTCTAATGAGGTTGAGTGTCAAAATTACTAACCTCATGTGAGCACATGAGGTGAGACAAAAAGGTGACTAGCCTCAAAAGTGAACTTAACCTTTAATGTCAAGGTTAATTTAGACCTGGCCACTGAGTGTGACTTAAGACTAGGTGTAGGTTAGGATAAACCCTACACTCTGACATCTATTATCCCCTTTTCTCATCCCATGAATTAAATAAATATTTATATTTATTTATTTCCCTATTTTTTACACTTTTGATTAGGTCACCTAACCCTAATTAACAAACCTAATCCCGCACTTGCACAACCTAAATCCTAATCTAATGTTGGTCAAATCCTCTCCAGTCTCCTAAATGTACAAAGGCATGGCCTCTTGTACATGTTCACATGGCCTTCTTACAAAGGCATGGTCTAGGTCCTTTGTAAAAAAGTCCTTTTGTCCTCCATCCCCTTTTCTCCCAATTTTAAATTGGGCATGTATCCATGCTTCCAAATTTAAATTTCAAATCAAATCCAACTCATCGTCTTTTTCTCCAATTTTAAATTGGGTATGTACCTATGCTTCCCAATTTAAAATTCAAATCAAATCCAACCCATACCTCCCATCTCCCAAATTAATCTCATCTCTCCAATCTTGCCAAAGCCCAATATTGACCATTCATTCCTCCTTGATCCAAGGACATCCCTTCTTATCTAATCTCATCATGCCACTTCGCAATCTCTCCTTGCTTGAGAGCTCTCAACAATCCTCCACCCTTGATCTCCAAATCCAATCTTGACCATCTGATCCCCATCCAAAAAATCTATAAATAGATCCTCACCCCAAGGATTTTTAATTCTCCATGCATTGTAAAGTTATGCTGTCCATATGAAGAGCCACCTACATCAAATCATCTAAGGAGCACGTCCACACAACAAAGGTTAGCATGTGACGTGAAATAGATAGTTTTCATTTCATGTTTTATGCTTTCCTTTATGCTCAATCTGAGGTGTATGTGAGGTGAATGACGTAGGCTAACATTAGTTTAGTTTTTTTTTGTGTTCATCTTCACATGCATATATTGGCCTCTTGGCTATGGAGAAAAGACTACAAAAGATAGAAGTTGAGTTACAATAGGTAACTCAAACTTTTGAAAATGTTGATGTAAGAGCCAAGTCGTTGCACAAAGAGTTGAATAGCGTGCAAAAAAGCATTTGGGCTAGGTCCTTAGGTCATGGTTAGTAAAGAAAAGGAGAAGACAAATGAGATGGAGCTCAGGGCCCATAGGGCCGAAGCAAAAATTGAAGAGCTAAAGAAGAAAGTTACAACTCTATGAACCCAGCAGGATGATGACAAGGAAAAGAATTTAACCATGGAGCTCACAAACATAGCCTCAAAATAGAAAGCAGATGCATTAAAACTACACACAGCCTCTTGTAGGAGACAAACAATTTGGAGACTGGAGAGTAGAAGTTCAAAGCAAACCAACTTAGTCCTCAAGTCAATCAACAGGGCAAGAAGGTAGAAATGCAAAATTTTAGTGGTGAAACACTAGAAAGTCCATCTCATTCCTCAACTTGTCCACCTTGACTCCACACTTATTACTCTGAGTTTCAATAGCCTTCATCCGATGACATGTCTAAGTTAATTTTTTTAAGTAAATAGGTGCATAAATAAATGTAATAAAGACATTGTATAGGTAAATGTAAATCAAACATAGATAAAAATTATGCATAAAACAAAATATCCAACTTTATGCAAAATTTAAATAATTTATTAATACATTCATATATGAAAACACTCTCTTCAAAATAAACCTCACCATTACAAATGTATATAATTTTTAATAACACCATGAGTAATCTCCGGGCACAACTATTATTGATGTTTTCTATGCTGTTAAAGCTACCATGGGTGGGTCAAAGAAAATTAATATATGCCGTTTTGTGAAGCATCCGTTCGATACAGCTTAGAACTGCTTTATTGCGGCATCTTTATAATCTATTCGTAAATTAAGGAAGTGCCGTTTGAAAAGATGCCCTACGGTAAAGTGAAAATCTTATCAGTTGGGCTCTCGGGCGACCTTAATTATTGTGAACAACACGATTGTAACTGTGCAGCTGTGCAACACACAGACCCACATCTTTTTGTACAAACTGGGTCTGCGTTTCTTCTACGCACAGACCATATCCAATCACATTATTCTGCTTTTCTGCTTTTTTTTTCACTCACAAAGTGGGTCGCTTCTGCCTTTCTTCCAGGCGCTTTCCTCCACAACTCACTTTTTATCATTATATTAGACCCTCTCCCCTACCGCTTGACATCCCCAACGCCGAGCCTGCTTTCTTTTTTTTCTGTGTTCAGTTCAATTGGATTCCATGGCATCTACTTCCACCTCTGATCCTCAATCACAGATGGAGGTTTCAAATGCTTTTGAAGAAATTGCACCACCATCTGCATCTACTTCTGCTACATTCTCAACACCATTACAAAAGCCGCCGTGGGATATATTTATCAATCATCGTGGACCAGATGTCAAACACACTCTAGCCAGATCTCTCTACACTCCTCGATGCCATGGGTCTCAGGGTTTTTCTTGATTCTGAGGAGCTTCAGTTGGGAGATTTCT
Source organism: Cunninghamia lanceolata (assembly GCA_027924645.1). Lineage (NCBI taxonomy): Eukaryota > Viridiplantae > Streptophyta > Pinopsida > Cupressales > Cupressaceae > Cunninghamia > Cunninghamia lanceolata. The sequence continues at coordinate 6,817,590 of BSBN01000686.1, read as the reverse complement.
TGCCTGCAGCACTGGAAGAAGCAATGCGTAGTGCTTCCCTTCATGTAGCGATCTTCTCTCCCGGCTATGCACAATCGCCAAGGTGTCTTGCCGAGCTATCCTTTATGCTCAAATATGGCACACCTATTATTCCTGTTTTCTACCTTGTTCAACCTACCGATCTGCGATGGGTGGCTCAAGGAAAAGGAAAGTATGTGAATGCTTTCTTGGAGCATCAAGAAAAGTGTAGATACAGCCCAGAAAAGCTTCAGGAGTGGAAGACAGCACTCTACAACGTCTCATTTTATAAGGGTGAAATCATCAATAACAATGAGTAAGCAACACATAATCTCTCTTCTGCACACCTTTTATCATACCTTCCCTTTTATGCTATATTTCTATTTTCTGTGTAAAGTGAAATAGTCATCATTGTTTAGTAAGGCTTCTTCTATCTTTTTAAAAACCATGTTTTTCATATGTCCAGTGAGGTGCAAACGGTGTTGAAGAATATTGTGAATCGTGCACTGAAAGTAATGAAAATAGTACCATTAGAGGTAGCAAAACATCCTGTGGGACTTGAAGAAGCTGTAGCAGACTTTGAATTGATTCTTAGTGAATCGGCAAAAATTCATCCCAATGTTCAGATTGTGGGAATTTGGGGTATGAGTGGATCTGGGAAAACCACTCTTGCAAAAGAGTTATATAATAAAAAATGTTCATCTGTAGAAAAATCCAGTTTTCTTTTTGATGTTAGAGATGCTACAGTGAAAAGCAAATTGCATAAGAAACAGATGAAACTTCTTCAAGACCTTGGTTTTCAAGATAAACTATTTGATAGTATAGAACAAGGCAAAAGTATTCTCTCTAACCGTTTGAGAGCTGTTCGTGTACTCATTATTTTGGATGACATAGATCATGTGGATCAACTAGAGGCTTTACTCCCTGCAAAGAATATCCTTGGATGGGGCAGTTTGATCATTCTTACAACACAAGACAGGGAAGTCCTCAGATGTTGGGGCATTTCTTCGATTTATGAAATGAAAACAATGAAACCATTCCATGCCAAGCAACTTTTTTGTAGGCATGCATTCTCACAACCCTCTCCACTGTTGGGATTCGAGGAACTGGTTGAAAAGTTTGTAAGTGTTTGCGATGGATTACCTTTATCTTTAAAGGTACTTGGAGGCCAGCTTTATGGCTGCTCTAGCAAAGATTTATGGGAGGGTCTATTGCATAAGATTTCCAAAATATTGCCCAGTGATATTAAAAATAGGTTAAGATTGAGCTATAATGGTTTAGATGAAGAAGAACATTTTAGATGAAGAAGAGAAACAAATGTTCTTGGATGTAGCTTGCTTCTTTGTTTGCCAAGATAGGATAACCGTCATTGCAGCATGGGATGGATCAGGGTGCAGTGGTCTGTACGGTTGGGAGAGGCTGGTAAATAAATGTTTAGTTGACTTAGACAACAACGACTGCATACGAATGCATGACCACCTAAGAGATTTAGGAAGGGAAATTGCAAAAACTCAGCCACCCTGCCGTGTATGGTGTCCAGATCAAATTACGGGAATTCAGAAACAAACAGAGGTGTGGTTAATACATTTTTTTTCAATGCTATCACAAATCATGCCATGCAGAGTGTTTTTGTTTGTCTCTTTGTCCATTTGTATGTTTATCTCCTTTCGTTTGAAGTTTGTTGCTTGCCATTCTCCATCCAGATTAGAGGAATGATATTGAATGCAGCTACTAGTGGCGTGACACACAAATTTCCTCCAGGGCTTCACGGATTAAAATTTTCTGTGGTAGGAGAAAACTATATGAACAATTTACAAATTCTCAAATTATCAAGAGAATTGGCATGGCTTTGCTGCAGTGGAATTGGTCATAAAAATCTTCCATCCTGGTTACCATCGAAAAATTTAAGAGTTTTACAACTTTATAACTGCCAGAAGATAGTAGGATTGTGGAAGAATAAGGCGGAAGTAATTATCTTTGGTCTATAGCTCTTTACAATATTTAATTATAATTAAATATAATTGTTTTATATCTTTCCCTGTAACTAAATTCAAAATTTGCTGCAGGCTCCGGTGCAGTTAAGAGTGTTGTTAATTGCGGATTGCCCTAATTTGGCGACAATTCCAAAGTCCATAGGATGTCTCGAGAATTTGAAAGAGGTGTCCCTAACTTGTTGCAAAGTGGAGAGTCTGCCAAAGCAATTTTGCCGTCTTCAATCACTGGAGCACCTGCAGTTAAGAAGCTGTGAAATGCTATCGTCGCTGCCTAGCTGTTTTGGCCATTTGACAAACCTGCGGGATTTAGATTTGAGTTCTTCCTATCAATTGAAAATGTTGCCCGAGTCTTTTAAGCAGCTGAAGCTCCTGATATATCTCAATTTAGAGGATTGTAAGATGCTCACCTTACAGTCAGACATCCTGGAAAACATGACAAAGCTCCAGTATTTGAATCTTAAAGGGTGCATCAAATTGGACGAGTTACCTCGTCACATCACAAATCAGGCTTCCTTGAGTGAGCTCTATTTAAAGGGGACCTGGATAACGAGGCTCCCAATTGACACCGGTCAACTCAGCAAGTTGAAAGTGTTGGAGATATCTCCATATGAAAGGGATTTTGAGATGCACTCTTTACCGGATTCTATGGGGAGTCTCAATCTTTTAGAGAGTTTGACATTAGAGAGTTTAGAAGTGGAATCTTTACCAAAATCATTGAAGCAACTGTTCAATCTTCAAACCCTTCAGATAGTCGGTTGCCCGATCAGAGAATTTGATTTTGTGTGGGGTCCATGTACTTCATCGTTGTGCAACCTCAAGACAATATTTTTAGGGTACACAAGAGTGTCAAAGATTTCAATTTCTGAAGACAGCTGTCCCGGCCTTGAATCTCTCTCACTTTTTTTTAATGATCATTTAATGGAGGTCGACACCCTACCAACAGCAGTGCAGCGTATGATGGTGATAAGGTGTAAATCTCTATGGAACATAAGTGGTATTGGCGGCTTAGTAAACCTTCGACAGCTGAGTTTATGGGATTGTCCAAACTTGAACGCGCTTCCAAGTTTTGATAAATTAGCTTCTCTAGAAGACTTTCAACTGACAGGTGGCAACAAAGTCGAGAAGATACAAGGTTTACGACACTGCACATCTTTGGCGCAGCTAGGTTGTAACTGTTGGGAGGTGCCCCGCATAGAAAGTTTGGAGCATATGAAAAGATTGAGGCGGCTGGACCTCGTAGCAAAGAAGAGATCAGCTGTTGAACCTTGCATTCAAACGATTCAGGTAAGAATTGTTTCCAGAAATATATAATTTTATATTCTTTTCTTCATCTCATCACGAATGTTTGGTTTCCTTTTTGGGCAGAAATGGCCAGAAGAAATAATGATATGTACAAAGGCAGTCCCTGGTGCGGGTTCACTTTTAAACTCTTCAGCCTTTCCGAATCTTTCTGCCCTCCGTTCCTTTGCTAACAAGAAAATCAACAGCTTGCCTTCCCACCTCGTAAGATTGCCGCAGAAGCGTTCCTCCAATGCCAATGCCATTATGCTATGTTTGGTTATAAATTGTGTCTCTAGGCGTATGCCATTGCACATTTCTTGGGACGATTTTTTCCCCACAATATTTTCAACGGAGGTGCAAGAGGGTAAATGGATATGGATGGGTGTCTTTACTCAACATTCTAGATGCCTCACAGCACAGAACTTGTTATTAGGCCAGTTCCTGAGTAAAATGGATAGGGATGAAGTCCCTCTGCGTTGGATGTTCAGGGGACCACCACCGGAAGCTAATAATGTAGTGGAGAAAGGATTGGTTGTGAGGGGCGATGAACATAGCGTCGTGGGGGATTTCCACCGTTTATTTGCACTTCTAGGGGAATAAGTGGTGGAAGGTTTCCGCCTAGTATTGGCAGAGGATATCCAATTCGTGGTGGGAAACCTGGTTTTCCACCGCTTAATTGCACTTCTAAGCGGAGAAGACATCTACCGTCCATTGGCACTTCCCAGAAGTTGATGCTGCTGCTATGGAGTAATAGGATTATATTTTTGCCTTTTCCCCTGTCTAACAGCAGAAAAAATGTGAGTTCAACGGACATAGTTAATAGTTATATTGCCAATCTAACTTTTTTGTAGTGTTTGTTTTCAGTTTTCTCAATCTGGATATTTAGAAACTTTTTAGAAGGGTATAAAAATTTTGGAAATTTTTAAAAAGCAATTATAATTTTTATTAAATAATTTTTAAATAATATATTATTTATATTGTTTTTAATTATAAATAGTATATTATTGTAATGGTGAAATTTATTTACATATATTATTTCTTATTTAGTTTTGTTTATTTTGAGGAAATGTCTTCATACATATATAGTGACAAATGCCATAATCTTGTGTGAAGTTGGACTTGATGGCTAGAAATCTTGCATGTCCCTAAACTTGCATTTTGTACCCCATTGTTACCTTTTCTTCTTTGTTTGAGTTATCTTAAATAACCAATCTAAAGATCTCCTTCAATGGGCCCTATTGAAGGAAAGACATGCTCTAAGAATTGTGTGATGATCCTCTAAGTCTTTACCTTGTGCCTAAGTGCTTAAAATTCTACAAGGTAAAGACTATGTTTGGAAGGCTTAGAGTTTTCATTCAATTCATTGTGGGGTTTCAGAGTCTTGAAGTAATTTTCCAATTCTTGCAAATTGCATGTGGATCTCCGCCTCCCACCCACTTTGTACTATCGAGCCCTAAGACTATTATGTAAGCATGCAATTAGTGTTATGTGCATGACAACCTCTAATTCCTAGAGTTCATTTTGAAGGTTCATGCCTCACTTGCAATGTTGCTTCCTAGCCATGTTTCTCTACCCATAACTATATAGCTAAACTTTCCTTCCTTCCTCACAAGCATTGGTAATTACGCTCTAATCTCTAAACCCTACCTTGAAAGTTAGACTTTCTTCATTTCCAATTGTATACCTTGTCTCATTCCCTCATGGCTACATGTCCATGTCCCATTGGTAGTGAATGAACTCCCTTCTAAAGGATAATCCATTTGAATGTTCAAGTTCCTTTTCCCACTGCATGTTATCCATCCAATCATCTCCTCTCCCAACAATATCATTTGATCTCTCCAAGTTGCTTGATACTTAAGCTTTATCATGCAACTCTAGTTTTCATTTGCATATCTTATGTGTGTGGCTTATTCTCATAGGTCCATAGTATGCAAGTTACAACTCAAGTCCACATGGTGGTTGACATGTACTACTTATGCAGTGCCATATGTCACTTTGTTGATATAATTGGTGATACCCATTTGTTTTGTTCGCTAGAGCTTTGGAAGATAATTGGACTTCATGTGATAAACATGGACCAATCTTACCATGCTATGTGTCCACATGACGACATCAACTTGTGGGACCGTCTTTTTGTCCACAACTACACATGACTTTTCAATGATTGCTTAGGTGGACTTGCTGGCAAATGATTAATTCCTATATGTTAGCTTTGGTGATGGGTGCCTTGATTTTATCAAGGTGGCATGTACCTATTCATTGGTAGTGAATTAACTTGTGGCACGTGGAACTTGCATGTTAGATGGCAAGTCCTAGTGTTGTGTGTGTGAAGTGAAGATTTTTTAGTTGGCCTTGAGGTCTAATGAGCCAAAGGTGCATGGTGGCCTCTTATTGGTATCAAACTACTCTAGTAGCTAATTATGTTTGGCATGCAACTCTTTTGGGTGCTATGTGTTGGCCTCCCAATGTCAAAAGCATATATGTGGATAGTGCAAGAACTTGGGTCCACTTTTAATGGAAGACTTGGGGAAAATATTTTCAGAAGGGATGGATTTTGGCAATATGGTTGACAATTTTTTTTCTAAGATTTTTTGGATGAAATTAAAACTTATTTCAATGACAATGTCTACTCTTAAAAACATGTAATTTTTTAGTCTTGAACATATATTTTTATTTATTATTTATTTTTTAAACAAAAACCCTCAAATTTTTTGGAAGGACTAGACTTTGGTAATATGGCTGACGATTTTTTTTTAAAGAATTTTTAGATGAAATTAAAACCCATTACAGATGACAATGTCTAGTTTTCAAATATGTAAATCTTTTTGGTTTTGAACATAATTTTCTATTTATTATTTTTTTTTAAACAAAAAGAGTCATAAACTTGAAATAACATATATTGCTATTCTTAATAACTTTTGATTTTGATTTTTTTTTGAATATTTTTTTTATGTCTAATCAATCTAGACATCATTCTATACACAATGAAAAAAATAAATTTTATGTTATAATTAGTTTAGCTAAAACTATGTTTCTCGTACACGAGGGGTTTTAAAAAACACAAATTAGGGCTACTAAAAAATTAAATAAATTTTTTTTTATCAAACTTCAGCATCATATGCATTCTTCCAGAAAAGGAATTAAAATAAAACTTTCATTTAGGTCAAATTATGTTGGTCGTATACATACATATTTTGGCCCAAAACATACGACTTTGAAAAAGTCATTTTTTGTACATCCTATACAAAATCAACTTTTATCATCTGGGTATTAGAATAAATTACATATTTAAATACTAGAAAAAAATTTCTACATTTCATATTTTTACATCATATTAATATTCTATGTTTAAGTGCTTCAAATATTTACTTCAACTATGACAAACTTTGATTTTCAAGAAAAAGACTTCTACTTTTTTGCCAAAAAGTGGACCAACTTCTTGCACTTACCCAAGAAGAATTTTCTCCCATATGTAGGTGTCTTCTTTCTATCTATACAACATAATGCTTATTGTGACAATTATTTGAAAATGATATAATTTGATGTGTCCCATATATTTACACACATGTGGTTGAATACTAAACTATAGCTACTATATAAGCACACTTTAGAGATGTATTTTGGGAGGTTGGATAGTTTTGGGCTTGGTTGTATTTTATACTTTGCATCTCCATTGATCAATTCTAGTCTAGAGGCACCAACTAGCATCATTTAAGCTCATTTCTTTCATGTCAAGAGATGTTACATGTCAAGGGAAGGTGCCGAATTGCAAAAGCCTCTTTATAATTCAAGTGTCTCCATGATTGTTTGGGTGTATTTAGGGGATATGTATGATATACATGTTTCTAAGGCCACATTGCTAGTTTGATATTGTATAATATAGTTAGTTTATGTAGGGACTTGTAAAACTATATTAATGTGTATTTTATGCAAGCCTTTACAATGTAATAAATAGGTTCACTTTGTTCATTCATGGATTATTGAAGTAAATTCAGTTGTGTATGTTTTTTATTAGCTATAGAAATGCATTTAGTTAGTCATAGATCCCATCTTATGGTTTACAAATGCATCTCTAGTTCTTAGATTTTATCTTGTACATGTGTTTATATGTGAGGTTTGATACTTGACATAGTTGCCCAAGTGATGAAGACACCAATCTACTTCTCCTTTGTCCATCCACCACCATATTCAAATCATTCAAGAAACGTCTTTCACTTTAGTTTTAGTGCAGGTTTTTGTATTACCCTCTCTCATGGTTTAATAGTGTTACTTTTGAAAAATCTTATGTGAAGATAATGGCTAATCAAATATTAAGAGAATCATGTGAGAGTGGTTTATAAGGTGTACATGTTTAGGATATATTAAGGATATCAATTGATTGTGATTATACCTTTCCTTTACCTTTAGTTACATGTGTATACTTGTTTGATCTACTTGATATGAGGTCTTTTAGGTCTATTCATGGTTACCATTAGGGCATGGTAGTTAAGGCTTGGTTGTGTTTCATTTCATTTATCCTTAATTGTTCTATAAGAGACCTCAAGGATCACCCTCATAGGTTTTATAAATCCTATGTATTGGCCTCTAGTTGTCCAAACTTTGGGTATGAACTTTGCCTCCCTACTCATATTGTCTTGTCCCATTTTCATTGATGGTGAATGTCTTCTCTAGAAGATTGGAGCTTTAAATTTTGGAACTAACAAGACTTATTCCTCTAGTCTTTTATACATCCCCATACAATTAGCACCTACCTTATCCTTATATGCACACATGTCTATACACCATCTTATCCTTACAATTATTACATTCACCTATGTACCTACAACCAAATAGCCATTAGCCCCTTGGATCTCATTTCTTGTGTACTCTAGGACATTCCCACTATTGTGGATTTCTCCCCTTCCTTTTCATAATTTAAATTTAAATTTTAGCCAACTAACCCCATTCACCTTCATATCCTAAGTCAACTTAACACATGCTTTGTGAAATTTGATGTTTTTTGCTAGTATTGAAAGGAATTTAATTGCATTTATTCATCATCCATCACCTCTCAAGAATTTCCTCTTATCCTAGATCATTTAAGGAGCAACTAATAACAAAACACTTAGATTTGATGCACTACAAGGAGTAACAACCCCACATACATCATTCTAGGGCCCTTGCCTACTGTCTCCAAATGTTTATACACATTTTTGGGGGTTGACCTAAGAGAACTTGCCTCCTTGTGATACATTGGAAGACCTATCAAGGTATTTTGAAATACTAATAGCCTGATTTAGGAGCATCTGGGTCCACAAGTGATCCTGCATCACCCCAAAAAAATGTTATTGATTTGCTTTGTTTTGGTTTGTTTTTTGTGTGTTGTGGTGGTTGTAGGCATCTCTCAGCATCTTGAAAGATCTCCTTTGATTAGAATTGCAATTTTCAATTTTCCCCTGATTCGTTGTTTTAGAGGCTCCACAAGTAGTTTTTGAAAATTTATTCCCAAAAATTCATAAGAGATAGAGCAAAATATTTTTGCAAGGACATTCTTGGAGGCACCATGTCAAATGTGCAAAAATAATCAAATCAATATCTTTCATGGTTTGGGAAATTTTAATGTTGAAAGTTTGTAAAAAACATGTGTTGACAATTCACAGAAAGTTTAATATTTTCAAATAATTGAAAGCTGGAGTGAAATCATTTTGCAGGGAACCTTGGCACTATTGAATAAAATGAATACTAAGAGGGGCATGAATTAGTATTCCACAAAACCACTTGTTCACTTGTTTATTAATCCAATTTCCAAATTCAATAACATGAAAGCAGAATAAACATAAGTATAGTAACCATAAAGACATAACACATAGACACCAGGATTTTTACGTGGAAAACCCAAAAAGGGAAAAACCAAGGTGAGTGTTAGCTCACAATATATTATGATTGCAATACCGAATTACATGAAGGCTCACTGCCCAAGAAGTGCTCACTGCAATAGGTGCACTGCTAAGAGAATAGAAGAGAAGATAGAAGAAGGTTTGGCTAACTACTAGGAAATGAATGCTATAGATCCATCTATAGAATGTTGAGGTGCAGTTCCAATTATAGCTCAATACACTGACTCAAATGTCTTCATAATGTCTACTCTAATTTTTCTTCTCTGCTCTACATAAACTTTGTTCTTCTTCCCTTGCTGTCTTTTATGGTCACAACTCTGCTTTGGATCGCATACACATTGAATTCACATACACACCATACACTACTCACACTCCAACACTGAATTCCATTGAGTATATTTATTCGCTACAAGATTTATCTCATAATAAGGTCGGCAAGCAAAACAGGAACCGTGTACACAAATATTATATCTTGATGGATTGAACTTGTGTACAATTTGCAATGCAGACTTAAACAAACACACAAAAGTATTCATATAGGTCAGCTCCAATCATACAACCACTTAGATTGATTGTCTAGACAATATATCTTCTCCGCATAAGGATCTAACATGCCTGTCAGCTTGTTCCTTAAGAACACACTTTACTAGTTCATCTATCACACCATAACTCTCAGTATGGACCATAAGAGACTCTGAGATTCATAACTAACATTCATTCTGGACATCTTAGTATACCTTCAGAACCGCAAGGCAGAATATGCAACAGCAGAGGAATACGAGCCCTTTTACTCTGACACTATGCACTATTCCAAACTTAGCTCTGTTCACCTGGACTTAGATATTTTATCATATGACTTCCGGAGGAAGTCAGGACTAGAGAACCTAAACATATCATTACCAAATAGCTAAGAATAACATACCTAATCCATATATACTGATCTTCTACTGCGGAGGCATACCATCCCAAACACTGTCACTTACTCTGTATAATGTATATTGTCCATACTTGGTCATTTCTGCTTCCAAAGTACACTCTCTTTGTCATGCCGGTGGAAGCTCTTTCCTTTTTTGCCATCAATGACAACATTACATCAATAGAACAATGTATCTTGCCAATAGGGACATCATCCCGAGGCTACACAACAATTTTTGTTTAATTTGGAGAAGTTTGAATTTTCCCTTACCGACACTTGATTCAGTACATTTGGAGCTTCAATTTGATTATTTTATTATTGGCTAGGATTAAAGGAGATTTTAGTAATTAAATAGCAGCCTTATTTCTTTTATTGAGTATAAATTTCATACAACAAAGTGTGGAGGTGTTTTAAATGATTTAAAGGACAAAAAATTAGTTTTATTGCCGAAGATGGAGGTGAAACACCTCATGAAATGTTCCCTCAATACAAAAAAAATAGAATTGAGGCATTGAGTTGATAATTAATTCTGAAAATAATTACATCCAATAGAAAAAAAAATGCCTACTTTGGAATTAAAACTTAGTAAATTGCATTAAAAAAAAAGAGTGGAAGGTAACGCCTTTTCAAGGGCCAGAAATAAAATGATTACAAACAAAAAAATCAAATGGGTAGAGTGGACACCAAGCACAAGTGAAAGGGTGGATTTATAGATAAGAAGAAAGGGAAAACATAGAAGGATTTCAGGGAAGAGAAACTGAAAGGAAAATGGAGTTGTTGTAGCAAACAGAGAGAGATAAGTATGGAAAAAAAGTTTCTTGTAGAGGGGCTATGAAAGCCATTGATGAAAATTTTATTGCAGATTTGTAGATGTGATGTTTGTTGCTTATTATTGAATTGAATGAAATTGGGAAGATGAATTTTGTTTGCATTTAATTGTTTTATGTGGTGAGTTGTGTGTATTGTGTGTTGTAGATGGAGTTTTTCTTGCATCAAATGCTATCAAAGTTATGTGTTTGCAGCAATGAGGTGATTGCATATTGCATCAGATGGTATCAGAGCCAGAGGTCTTGAGTGTGTGGATAGAGTGCCGAATGTGAGGCAGTCTGCACCAGAACCTGTGGGTGGTAGTCAAAGCAATTGTGTTGTCTAAGGAGCTTCAAAGAATTGTTGCAGGTGTGCAAGGAGTCATGAGCAATTGAGAGCTAAGAGAAGACATTGAAGCCACTGAGAGAGTTGATTGTGTGTTATAAATTGTAGGTTGAGGTTGTGTGGAAAGTGTTCAACAAAATGTCTTGGAGGCAAGGAGAGTGTTTGATGATGAAGGGATATTTTTGAAGCCATAGAAAGAGGAGTAGGAGCCTATACAGAGGAAGAATTTGTTTAAGATAATATGCAATTCAGGTGGAAAATGTTACAAGGTGATTGTGGACAGTAGCAGTACATACATCTTGGTATCTCTAGAAATGGTGGAAAAGCTTAAGGTAAAGACAAAGAAGCATCCTAGCACGTACTACATTTCTTGGTTACAAGGAGATTTTCATATTTGGGTAAGTGAGTAATGTGTTGTTAATTTTCATATTGGTAGATATAGGGATGTGATTGTATGTGATGTAGTACCCATGGATGTATGTCATGTCCTATTAGGTTTACCTTGGCTTTGGGATATAGAAGCTATGCATGATGGTAGGAAGAATACATATAGCATAATAAAAGATGGGAAAGAATATATTTTGGCTTCATTGCAGGATAAACAAGAAGAGGTGGTAAAAGAAGCTAAGGATATAAAGACTGAAGAGGAAAATATGGATATGAAGGAGTCCCATTATTTTTCTGATAGAGATGTTTGTAAGTGATGTTGTATATGCAAGTAAAGAGGGTAAAGAAGAAATAAGTGGTGAAGAGATTGCAACAATATGCCATGATAAAGGCATGGAAAAAGAGAGTGAGATTGAAGTTACAGAGGTTGAGGATGAGAAAGAGGACAGTGCAACAATGGCTGAGAGTCCTTTGGAGGATGTAAAGGTATTGAAAAGTAAAATTGCAGCTGAATGTGAACGTGAAGATGTGGTAGTAGACAATGGTGATGAAGAGGTTGCAGAGAAAGAGGTAATACATACTATTTTTTATTTTTATAATGAAGATGATAGTGGATTGTATGTAGATGAAATGATTGCAATAGATAGTGAGAAGATAGATGTTGCAACAACAACAGAGGATTAGGTGAAAGAGGTAAAGCTATACTATTTTGAACTTGTGAAAGATGATTTGCCTGTTGAGATGAATAAGGTAGTGATTGTCGAAGAAGATTTAGTGAATGTAAAAGAGATGGTATAGATGGATTTTGTTAGTGCTGATTTGTATGCAAGGAAAGATTTGTATGATGTTGTAGAGGATAGTGCAAATGTATGTTGGTGGAGGTGGCCAGAATATGGTGGGTTGGATCCCACGAGAATAGAGAAGAGTGAGAGTTGTAATTGGTGGAGGAGGTTAGATTATGGTGGATCAGATTCCATGTTGAGAAAGAGGAGTGCAGAGTAGAGTTGTTGGAGGAGGATGAAGGTTTTCCCAGCTAGATGCTAGAAGAGGCGAAGGAAGAAGTCTTTTGATGAGCCTAATCTAGTAATGGAGTTTTCTGTAGGTTGTTTATAACCTGGAAGGGTAGTTCTACTATCCAAATCCATTTTGTGAGCCCATGTTCACAAACTTCTTACCTGACATGTTTCATGCAGGAGCATCTGGATCCATAGGCGATCAGGGTGCATCGCCCAAAAAAAAAACTATTACTTTGATTTGTTTTGGTTTGTTTTAGGTGTTTTGTGGTGGTTTTAGGCATCTCTCAATATCTTGAAAGCTCTCCTTTGATCAGAATTGTAATTTTCATGTTTTTTCCAATTCGCTGTTTCAGAGGCTCCACAGGTAGATTTTGAAAATTTATTCCCAAAAATATGTAAGAGTTAGAGAAGAATCCTTTTGCAGGGACATTCTTGGAGGTACCATGTCAAATGTCCAAAAATAATTAGATCAATATCTTTCACGGTTTGGGAAATTTTAATGCGGAAAGTTTGTAAAACAATGTGTTGACAATTCATGGAAAGTTTAATATTTTGAAATTATTGAAAGTTGGAGCGAAAACATTTTGTAGGGAACTTTGGGACATCATCTCGATCCTACACACCAATTTTCATTGAATTCAGAGAAGTTTGAATTTTTCCCTTGCCGACACCTGATTCGGTACATTTGGAGCTTCAATTTGATTATTTTATTATTGGTTGGGCTTAAAAGAGATTTTAGTAATTAAATATCAGCCTTACTTCTCCTATTGAGTATAAATTTCATGCAGCAAAGTGTGGAGGCATTTTAAATGATTTAAAGGACAAAAACTCAGTTTTATTGCCCAAGATAGAGGTGAAATGCCTCATTAAATGTTCCCTCAATACAGAAAAAATAGAATTGAGGCATTGAGTTGATAATTACTTCTGAAAATAATTACATCCAACAACAAAAATAAATGCCTACTTTGGAGTTAAAACTTAGTAAATTGCATTTAAAAAAAAAGAGTGGAAGGTAATGCCTTTTCAAGGGGCAGAAATAAATTGATTACAAATAAAAAATCAGACAGGTAGAGTGGATGCCCAGCATAGGTAAAAGGGAAGATTTAAAGATAAGAAGAAAGGGAAAATAGAGAAGGATTTTAGGGAAGAGACACTGAAAGGAAAATGAAGGAGTTGTTGTAGCAAACAGAGAGATAAGCAAAGAAAAATGAGTTTCTTGTAGAGGGGTTGTGAAAGCCATTGATGAAAATTTTGTTGCAGATTTACAGATGTGATGTTTGTTGCTTATTTTTGTTTGAAAAATAAATTGTAACCATATTGTTGAGTCGAATGAAATTGGGAAGATGAATTTTGTTTTCATTTACTTGTTTTATGTGGTGAGTTGTGTGTATTGTGTGTTGCGGATGGGGTTTATCTTGCATCAGATGGTATTAGAGCTATGTGTTTGTAGTAGTGAGGTGATTGCATATTGCATCATATAGTATTAGAGTGAGAGATCATGAGTGTGTGGGCAAAGCATCGAACGTGAGACAATCTGCACCAGGACATGTGGGTGGTAGTGGAAGTGGTTATGTTGTCTGAGGAGCTCAAGAGAATTGTTGCAGGTGTGTGAGGAGTCCTGAGCAATTGAGAGTTGAGAGAAGACATTGAAGCCAGAAAGAGAGTTGATTGTGTGTTGTAGGTTGTAGGTTGAGGTTGTGTGGAAAGTGTTTGACAAAAAAGCCTTGGAGGCAAGGAGAGTGTTTGATGATGAAGAAGATATTTTTGAAGCCATAGAAAGAGGAGCAAGAGCCTATACAGAGAAAGAATTTGTTTCATACAGTTGTAAGGTTGACCTAAGAGAACTTGTCTCCTTGTTATACATTGGAAGACCTATCAATTTATTCTGAAATACAACTAGCCCCACATATATTAGTAAAGGTAGAGGACATAAAGGTGCACCAAGTGAGCAAAAGAGTAGAATTACATTGTGCACAAGGATGAATCTAGACTTAGAGGACTAGTCCATGACCACAAACTTTTAATAGAATTGCAAATTTTTCCTCTAATACAATACAAATCTAGAGGAGAACCTAAGGAATTCATCTAATAGAGGCATTATTTTCTAAACATATCCTAAAAGTAAAATTCAACTAGCGAATAGCCTAACTTAATGTATTATTTCTTATACATTTATGTAAAGTGGAAATTTTCATCTATAAAAATAAACCCTTAATGTATCTTCATAGTCGTGTATCCTCCAAATCATATTCCACCTCCATATCCATTGCCACCATTAATTAGAATATTAACCCTACTACTATCATGGTCCCTACCCCATTTCCTTAGTTCTTACCCAAAGGATATACCTTTCCTTTCACCACCCCAAGTATTAATTCCATTCCTTTTAGTATTCCACTTATTTCCACTCCCATTACTTGCATTTCCATTAGTATTGTACACCTTCTAATCATGCTACCCATGCTATCTAATCCCTTTTGAAGTCCTGAGCCATACTTAAGCTATGCCCAATCCATTAACCATGTCTATGCCTCTTCCATCCCAACCCCTACATTCAATTGTTTTATTCATTACCTTTGGGTTCCATCAAGTGCTTTGATTATCATGCTACTATATTCTTTGATGCAGGAGCATCCAAGGTTGCAGAGCAATCTTGCATCAACCAAAAACATTTACATTTATTTATTTTCTTTCATTTTCTAGTTCAGTTCAATCAGTTGCAGTTTCAAAATTTTGTACCACATTTTTCCACATTAGCATACCAAAGCTCATGGAATAAGACTTAGCATCTAGATATCATCATCCACATCATATCCAAAATTCAAGTCATTTGGACTTATTTGCTAAAAGTTATCGCTATCAGAAGATCATCAATTTTCTCAAAACAGAGCATACAGACAACCAACTGAAGGAGAAGGTTTGTGGAGTACTTCTGTGACTTGTGGAGCCTAATGACACATCATACATGGCACATAAGGATTAGATAGACCTTCCTTGAGGTCTACACCATGATTCATGCATTTATGAAGCAATACCATATGATTAAAGGATGACCTACTTGTTTCTACATGTTACATTCCTTCATTGGAGTTTGTAACCTTCCTTGGCCGACATGGAGGATTCTTTGAGCTTGAGGATGATATATATAGGTCTCTAAGATGTATTAGGAAGTCAATAGTTTTAGAATATGAGCTAGATTAGATATTTTGTTTCAGAGAGGTGATTCAAAGCCATATCTGCATATATGTTGTAACTGGATCAGGCCTATGAGCCCTTGTGATTGTAGCGCAAATGTTGCTGGCATATAAGCATTATATTTATTTGATATTTTGAATGTATGAATCTTCCATTGTATTCTACAATTGATTTGTTTCTATTGTGTTTACTCTAGATGCATGGTTTGGACAGTTCATTCTGTGAACCCTCCTACCATGACTGCACCAAGTGGTATCAGAGTGAAGTTTTGAATCCTTTGGGAGGTGAAGGCATTCCAGAAGATCTTGTGGTGAACAGAACACTGACCTAAGGCAGTCTACTTGTGTTTACCAATAGAGTGCCGATTGTGAGGCAGTTGCTACCTTGTAGTTAGATCACCGAATTGAGGTAGTTGCACTGGATCCTAGGAAGAGATGCCACCAAGGAGGATGCCTGCTATAGGTAATGCTTCTAGAAGAATGGATGAAATGATAGAGATGATGAGAACAATAAAGATCAGATTAGATGTTTAGAAGAAGATAGAAGAAGAGGACTAAGCCCTAGACATGATATTGAAAGTGATGATGAAGAATTTCAATCTACAGAACAAAATGAAGAAACCATAGAAATAGAAGAATCAGATCAGGTAAAGGTATTGAAAGCTATTTCTAATATTGGTAAGAGACCTAGAGTGGAAGTATCAAATTACACCAGAAATTTGAATTTGGAGGAATTGATTGATTGGATAAATGATTTGGAAGAATACTTTGAATATGAGGAAATTGAAAATCTAGAGAAAGTAAGATTTGCAAAGACTAAGTTGAAAGGACATGCTGTTATTTAGCAGAAAAAGTTCAGTTGGATAGAAATAGAAGAGGAAAAGAAAAGATCATAAAATGGGATAGGATGGTGACAAAATTTAAGAATCCATTTATACCTATTGACTATGAGTTGGAATTGTTGAAGAGATTGTAGAACCTGAGACAAAAAGAGAAATCTGTGAAGGGTATACTGAAGAATTTCATAAAATGATCATAAAGACTAGACATAGTGAAGCAAGGAGAAAGTGGTAAGATACAAAAATGCCCGTTGAGGATGAATATTCAAGAAGAACTAAATCTGGTAAGGATGACAACACTAGAAGAAGCATATTAGTTTTCCCTAAAATTTAAAGACAAATTGAATAATAATCATGAGCAGAGATAGAGAGGTAGAGGAGGAAAATTTCGAAGAGATAGAACATATTCTAGAGGAGAAAGACATTATGTAGAGAAGAACAAGCAGAGTACCCCTTACAAGAAGGAAGATAGAGATAACAATGTATATTAGAGAGATGACAGAATTTTCTACTGTAGAGGAAACCCTAATCTTTACCGCAATGAAGGACATGGAAGAGAAGAAAGAGGATTTGATAAGATAACATTTAGAGGAACTTGTTTTAAGTGTAGAGGTGAAGGACACAGAGCATTTGAATGTCATCAGGGAAATACAAGCAAGAACACAGAGAACAGTGGGAGAGCAACTTATGTAGAAGAAGAACTTGTTGGATCACCTAATTTAGTTGGAAAGCCAAAGAAAGGAGAATCATTAGTCATGAGAAGAACACTATTTAAAGCTGAGACAACTGAGGAACCATCACAAAGGAAAAGTTTGTTCCGGACCAAATGCAAATTAGGAGGTAAATGTTGTAAAGTGATCATTAATAGTGGTAGTACTGATAATTTGGTTTAAGAGGAGATGGTGACTAAGCTGAACCTGGACAGACTGAAACACCCTAAGCCCTATTAGATAGCATGGATTCAGGATGAAGACAAGGTACTAGTGAGTAAACAATGTTTGGTGAAATTTCATATAAGATCTTATCATGATGAAGTATTGTGTGATATTATGCCAATGGATGTATGTTATATATTGTTGGGTAGACCATGGTAGTATGATAGAAAAGTTATACATGATGCGAGAAAAAACACTTATACTATAACATCTAATGGAAAGAGAATTGCTTTGATAACTTTGGAAGATGAGCCTAAAAGTGAAGTATGTGGGAATGCTAGATTCTGTTTGGTTGATGGAAGGAAATTTCTAGATGGATTGAGACATGAGAACGTGTATTTTGCTCTGATTCCTAAGAAGCCTGGAACCCTAAGTACAGAGATTGAAGAGTCACAGCCAGAGGAGATAACTGAATTGTTGACAGAGTATGAAGACATCATATCAGATAATGTACCTGAAGGATTGCCACGAATCTAGAGTATTAGTCATCATATGGATCTTATTCTTGGAGATAGTTTGCCCAACAAAGCAGCACACTAGATGACACTAGTAGAAAATGTAGAGCTGAATAGACAGATACATGAGTTATTGAGGAAAGGATTGATCAGAGAAAGTTTAAGCCCTTGTGCATTACCTACAGTATTAGCACTGAAGAAATATGGAGAATGGAGAATCTGTACACACTCTAGGGAAATCAATAAGATCACAGTTAAGTATAGATTTCCATTGCCAAGGATGGATGACATTATGGACTATTTGAGTGGAGCAAAGTAGTTTACAAAGATAGACTTGAAGAGTGGATACTATTAGAGCAGGATCAGATAAGGAGATGAGTGGAAGACTACATTCAAGATAAATTAAGGATTGTATGAATGGTTAGTGATGCCTTTTGGATTGGCTAATGCAACAAGTACTTTCATGAGATTGATGAATGAGGTTTTGAAGAAATTCTTGTGTAAGTTTGTTATTGTATACTTGGATGATAATCTGATTTTTAGTAAGACAAAGGAAGAACATTTTTGGCATATTAGACAAGTATTGTAGAGGTTGAGAGAAGAGAAATTGTTGATAAACATCAAGAAATGTAGTTTCATGAAGGAAGAGTTGGTATATTTGGGATTTGTGATTTCTACGGAAGGATTGAAGATGGACCCTGAGAAGGTTACAAATTTTTTTGAGTGGCCAACACTTGAGAGCATTGGAGAAGTCAGATCATTTCATGGATTAGCTAGTTTCTACCAGAAGTTCATTAGAAATTTTAGTTCAGTATGCACACCAATGACAAAGGCAATGAGACGTGATAGAAATGATGTAATGTCCCCTTCTAGATTTTCCCTAGATTAAACCCTACAATCACAATTATGATACATTAGGGTTAGGGAGATAACTTACAAGTAGTTATTTTTTCATTATGCTCTTGAATAGAACTCCTGCAATCATCATATAGAGAACACAAGTATGATATATATACATATAAACTAATGCCATTGTTAGGATTAGCTGCAAATATATCAAACTCATAATACAATTCCAACACTACTTACTATCAAACACTTCCAGAGCATTGAGATAGGGACATGATACATTTGACCCAACCAAACCATACTAAGCCCAAGAGTGGAACTTTGGCCCTCCTAGATTTGGTGGCAAGACTTAGACATCTACCAAAGTGGGGTACTTAGTAGAATGCTGGTCTTACTTCCCTATCCATGCCTTATTACTTATAATTAATAAATCATCATGGTAGGAATGGTATGGGGATCATAGTAGAGTTCTCAGTTTATCCAATCTAAGCCCAAGAACAGGACTTTGACCCTCTTGGCCTTGATGGCAAGGCTTTGACATCCATCCAAGGTGGGGTACTTAGATGGAAACCTTATACCCTCTTACCTATGTCTCCTTCCCTTCCTCCATGATGAGGGTCCATATATTTTATATCTAAAAGATATTGATGCATAATAAAACAATATCATATACTGTATTATTATCTCGTATTCTATACATGATTCATTATACATAAGTAATGTAAATTGCAAGCGATATTAATTCTTGATTGCAACTATATTATCAGACTTACAAATTATTAATATTATATGTTACTTACTTTGATTCTAAGTTCTTTGGCTATTGCTCTTTTTGCAGATCTGACTGAATCTCTAAATACTATAGTCTGCCTTTTATCTCTTACTTCTAATACTTTTAATATTTTCTGATGGCTTCTTCTCAGTATTGATTACTATAATATCTCTGCTGCTTTTCCCCTCTAAAATTCCAATCAACAATGATATATATATCTCATGTTTATGCGAATGAATGCATTACTTCGAAGGGTGGCGTCCTTCCACCAAATTGAATCTCTTAATAAATTGTTTGTTTATCCTTTTGGATTGTTGCCTTAATTCTGGTTATTTTCTTAAACAAATCACCGCTTAGGAGACACTTTGTCTTATGTGTTAGATAATAATAATATTATGATATAAATAATTACTGACGGGTATTGATGCATATATTCAATCGGGTTTATGACAGTCCACCCTTCTTGAATTTGCTTTTCCTCAAGCAACTTAGACTTGGATGTTTAAAGATATCTTCCCCTTCCCACATAGCATCTTCCTCTGGCAAACCTTTCCATTTGATCAGGAACTCAGAAATTGTTTTGTTTCTTAATCTTTTTTCTCGCATATTTAGGATTGCTTCAGGTTCCAATATTAGTTTGCCCTCATCATCAATCAAGGGTAATTCTGCACATGGAATGGTTTGTTGCCCAAGGAACTTTTTAAGTCTGGATACATGGAAGATATTGTGAATTCTGCTACTTTCAGGCAGCTCCAATTCATATGCTACTTTACCTATTCTTCGTAGGACTTTATATGGTCCATAAAACCTGGGTTTTAGCTTTTTCGTTCCACTGGTTTTGATTGAAGATTGCTTATATGGTTGGAGTCTTAGAAAAACTAGATCTCCAACTTCAAATGTCCTTTCTACCCAATTTTGATCAACATAGATCTTTTGTTGGTTTTGAGCATGGTGGAAATTGTCTTTAAGAGTACGTATAATGTCAGTGCTTTGTTGTATGAAGTCCTGGGCTCCAGGTACCTTTCTATCTTGGATGATCAAGCTTCCAAAAGAAGTGGCTTCATACCCATATAGGGCCTTGAATGGGCTCATACCCATTGACATATGGTGGGTGGTATTGTAGCAATACTCCCCTAAATGCAACCATCTAAGCCATGTGCTTTGCTGGCCTATGACATAATTTCTTAAGTACCCCTCTAACCATTTATTGACTATCTCAGTTTGTCCATCTGTTTGGGGATGGTAACTCATGCTAGGAGTGAGATCAGTCCTTGCTAATAAGAATAGTTCTTGCCAAAACTGACTAAGGAAGTAGCTATCTCAATCACTGATTATGTTCTTGGGTAAACCATGCAATCTAAGGACCTCTTTGAAGAATACTTTTGCTATTTGCGGTGCTCTAAAGTTAGTTGATATTGCAAAGAAATGTGCATATTTTGTTAATTGATCCACTATCACATATATGCAATCTTTTCCCTGTACCTTGGGTAACCCAGTGATAAAATCCATCGAAATACTTTCCCACTTTTGATTCGGGACTGGTAATGGTTGTAATAGACCGGCTGGATGATTTTGTTCAGTTTTATTTTTTTGGCAAGTCATGCACTCTTGGACATATTTCAAAACATCCTTCTTGAGCCCTTTCCAGGAATATCCTTCCCATATTTGTTTATAAGTTTTATAATATCCGAGATGTCCTGCTAAGGGGTTGTCATGATACTCCTTTACAATTTTTTCTTTTATTTTGGAATTGGGTACAAGGTAGATTCTATCTTTATATAGAATGAGCTCTTCAACTACCTTATACTCATTATGTGATACATTCCCATCAAGAATCTTGCTGGCTTGGGGATCTTTAGCATACTCCACAATAATATCATTTTTCCAATCCCCTGCAATGCTAGTTATGGTGTTTAAGTGGAGTCGTCGAGATAATGCATCTGCTACAACATTATTGGTTCCTTTGACATGCTTGATATCAAAATCATAGGCTTGGATTTTGCTCACCCACTTTGTTGGCGATCATTGAGGTCTTTTTGATTCATGAAGAATCTTAGGCTATTATGATCGGTTTTGACATTGAATTTTCCACATACCAAATATTGTCAAAATTTGTTTAGAGCATGCATAATAGCCAACATTTCTTTATCATATATAGAGTAATATTTTTCCATGTTTGTAAGCTTACAGTTTTCAAAGGCTATGGGGTGTTTGTTTTGCATAAGCACTTCTCCGATTCCTTCTCCCAAAGCATCACATTGTAATTCAAAGGGTAAGGTGAAATCCGGAATAGCTAAGATGGGACATGAAGTCATTGCTTCTTTTAACTTCTCAAAGGATTGTTGTGAGGCTTCATTCCATGCAAAAGCTCCCTTTTTGGTTAAGTCTGTTAGGGGAGTGGCAATTTTGGAAAATCCTTTGACAAAGCGTCTGTAGTAGCTGCATAGACCCACAAATCCCCTAAGTTGAGTCAAGGTTTTGGGTTTTGGCCGATCTTTAATAGCTTTAATTTTTTCCTCGTCCATGCTTACTCCTTCTACACTGATTTTATGACCTAGATAAAGGATCTCTTCTAGGCCGAATTCACATTTTGAGGCCTTGGCAAACAAGGATTTAGATTCCAGGATACTTAGAATTTCTTCAATATGCTGAAGGTGCTCTTCCCATGTCTTGCTATAAATATGTCATCAAAGAATATAAGTATGAATTTCCTCAGTTGCTTATGAAAGACATGATTCATGCATGATTGGAAGGTGGCAGGGGCATTTGTAAGGCCAAAGGGTAAGACTAAAAACTCGAAATGCTCATAATGACACCTGAAGGCTATTTTGGGTATATCTTCCTCCCTCATTTAGATTTGGTGATACCCTGATCTTAAGTCGATCTTTGAGAAGTATTGGGCCCCATGGAGCCCATCTATTAATTCATCTATCCTAGGTATGGGGTAACGATTCTTTATTGTTTTTTTGTTTAGAGCTCTATAATCTATACACATCCTCATAGTTCCATCTTTCTTT
The DNA here is from genome assembly GCA_027924645.1 of Cunninghamia lanceolata. Taxonomy (NCBI): domain Eukaryota; kingdom Viridiplantae; phylum Streptophyta; class Pinopsida; order Cupressales; family Cupressaceae; genus Cunninghamia; species Cunninghamia lanceolata. Next base: position 6,794,910 of record BSBN01000686.1, on the reverse strand, counting down.
TTGACCAATACAACCGAGGATGCGAAAGGGCTACTACTATGTTGAATATATCCCATTTCCAACAATTCCTTAATAGTTTTTTCAATTTCTTCCTTAAATTTGTGGGAATGCCTGTAGCGAGTGGTAATTACTGGTTTGGCACTAGTCTCCAATTCTATAGTATGCTCAAATCCTCTCTTTGGGGGAAGGCCTGGTGGGATGTCTTCAAAAATTCTCTTATGTTTCCTTAGAATAGGTTGAATATCTATGTGGATTGCTTGACTTTGAGGAGTAGATCTATCTAGAATCATACATTGTGCAACCCATTCAGCTTGGCTATGCCTAAATATTCTTTCCATTTTCTTACATGAAACCATTTTTGGGGATCCATTAGGTAATCCTTTTAATGTGACCTCTTGTCCATTGTGTTGAAAACAGATTTCCAAATTTGGAAGATCCATCGTGAAACATCCCAAGGAGTGTATCCAGGGGGTCCCTAAGATTACATCATTTTCTAGATTTACAACATAAAAATCTTCTTTAATGGAATGCTTTCCAAAAGTGATTTCTAAATTAGGAATTACTTGGGTGCACTAGTCTATAGATCCATTTGCTAGAGCTACTTTGAATCCCTTAAAGTTTTTGGTTTCTAATTTCCTTTTTGTCACTAGTCTTTTGTTAATAAAGTTATGTGAAGCCCCACTGTCTAATAGGGCAATTACCTTTTGTCCTTTTAGGGTGCCTCTAATTTTGAAGGGTCAGTGTTCATTATTTTGAGAGATGGCAACTAAGGACCCGTGTTCTTCTTCCTCCATTCTTGCCTTTTTAGTAGGGTTTCCTTTTGTCTCATCATCGGATGTTACTTCTATGTTATACATTCTATTTCCCTTATCACATATGTGTCCTTGTTTCCATGGTTCTTTGCATTTGAAGCATAACCTGTTCCTTTTTAATTTGTCACATTAGTTTTTGAGGTCCATTCCTTTGCAATAGTGTCCACGCTCCCATGGTTCTTGACAATGATAGCATGGGTTTCCCCTTTGGGATTCCTTTTTATGCCTTACATCTCTATAATGGTATTTGGAATGGTGGTTAGTGCTCTTGGATTTATCTTTTGTAGGTGGGGTATCAATACTTAATCCCTGTTGAATGGAATCCTTTAGTGTCGAAGGATTGAGAGCACTTACCAATCCCTTGATAGAATCTGTTAGTCCTTGGACAAATAGGTATGTTAACCTTCATTGAGATACCTCAGGCACCATTACCGCAAGTTTTTGGAACTCGGTCACGTATTCTTTCATGGTTCCTTGTTGTCTTAGGAGTGTCAATTCTTGAAAATACCATTCGGGATGCTCTTGATCAAATCTTTGGATGAGTTCTTGTGTGAACTCATCATAGGATGTCATGTTTTGATGATTTTCGGTAATGAGACCGTGATGCCACCAATCATGTGCTACCCCTTCTATGTGGAAGACGGCAAATGTTATTGCATTCTTTTCTATCATAGGGCTGAGTGTAAAGTATGTGTCCAATGTTTGGACCCAAGCATGTGCTGTCACCTTGCCAGATCCATCAAATTTTGGGACATTCATCTTACTAATTCTTCCCTTTAGGTCTTTGTTAGGTTTTACTCTTTTTTGGTTTGGTTTGTCACGTCTTTTGGCATCACAGTAATCTCTAAAAGAGACATCTTTCTTAACAATAGAACTATGTTTTGAGTAAGCTTCTACTAGTTCTTCTATGTTATTCGCATTTTGATTGGTTTCTCCCTCATCCTCCACCTCTCTTTCTTGTGCTAGGAAAGAGGGTCTAGTGGGTCAAGTGGTTGAGTCTTTTATGGAGTTATTATTTTCAAAATGATTTGAATGAATAGCTCTTTCATCATTTGTATTACTATTGTTAGTTAGATTTTGGATTGCTTTGAGGAAGAGTTGAGTGTTTCTTTCATTTTGCTCCATTAAAGCTTGTGCGAATGTTCTCAAGTTGTTGTTCCCTTGTTCACCCATGGTTTAGCTTGGTATAGAGTTATTAATTGAAGCTAGTTTCCTCTTTTCTCTTTCTAAAGCTCTTTGAGCCCTTTGACTATTTTGCATCAACAAATCTTTCACAGGATGGCAAGATTATGCTCTGATACCATTTGTAATGTCCCCTTCTAGATTTTCCCTAGATTAAACCCTACAATCACAATTATCATACATTAGGGTTAGGGAGATGACTTACAAGTAGTTATTTCTTCATTATGCTCTTGAATAGAACTCCTACAATCATCACATAGAGAACACAAGTACGATATATATACATATAAACTAATGCCATTGTTAGGGTTAGCTGCAAATATATCAAACTCATAATACAATTCCAACACTACTTACTATCAAATACTTCTAGAGCATCGAGATAGGGACATGATAGATTTGACCCATCCAACCCATACTAAGCCCAAGAGTGGAACTTTGGCCCTCCTGGCTTTGGTGGCAAGACTTAGACATCTACCAAAGTGGGGTACTTAGTAGAATGTTGGTCTTACTTCCCTATCCATGCCTTATTACTTATAATTAATAACTCATCATGGTAGGAATGGTACGGGGATCATAGCAGAGTTCTCAATTTATCCAATCTAAGCCCAAGAGCAAGACTTTGACCCTTTTGGACTTGATGGCAGGGATTTGACATCCATCCAAGGTGGGGTACTTAGATGGAAACCTTATACCCTCTTACCTATGTCTCCTTCCCTTCCTCCATGATGAGGTTACATATATTTTATACCTAAAATATATTGATGCATAATAAAACAATATCATATACTGTATTATTATCTTGTATTCTATACATGATTCATTATACATAAGTAATGTAAATTGCAAGGGATATTAATTCTTGATTGCAACTATATTATTAGACTTACAAATTATTAATATTATATGTTACTTACTCTGATTCTAAGTTCTTTGGCTACTACTCTTTCTGTAAATTTGACTAAATCTCTGAATACTACAGTCTTCCTTTTATCTCTTACTTCTAATACTTTTAATATTTTCTAATGCCTTCTTCTCTGTATTGAATACTATAATATCTCTGCTGCTTGCCCCCTCTGAAATGCCAATCAACAATGATATATATATCTCATATTTATGCAAATGAATGCATTACTTCCAAGGGTGGCATCCTTCCGCCAAATCGTATCTCTTAATAAATGGTTTGTTTATCCTTATGGAGTGTGCCTTAATTCCAATTATTTTCTTAAACAAATCACCACTTAGGAGACACTTTGTCTTATGTGTTAGATAATAATAATATTATGATATAAATAATTGCTGACAGGTATTGATACGTATATTCAATTGGGTTTATGACAAATGAATTTAAGTGGACACCAGGAGAACATAAAATTTTTGAATTGTTAAAGAAGAAAGTGACAGAACAACCAGTGTTAGCATTACCAGATTTCAACAAAGTATTTCAAGTAGATTGTGATGCTAGTGGAAATGCATTAGGAGCAATGTTAAGTCAAAAAGGTAGACCAGTAGCATATTTTAGTGAGAAGTTGAATGATGTAAAGAGAAGATATCTGGTTTATGATCAGGAGTTCTATGCTATAATTCAAGCCTTGAAGAAATGGAGACATTATTTGTTGCCTAAGGAATTTGTGTTGTATACAGATCATCGAGCGTTACAATATTTGAACAATCAAGGGAAGTTGAATCAGAGACATATGAGATGGGTAGAGTTCATGCAAAGTTACACTTTTATGTTGAAGCATAGGAGTGGGAAGTCAAACAAAGTTGCAGATGCATTGAGTAGAAGAAGGAACTTGTTGACAGAGATGAGAATTGAAGTACTAGGATTTGAAGAACTAAAGCATATGTATGAGGAAGATCTTGATTTTACAAAACCTTGGAAAGCATGTAAGGAACCTGTTGTGACAAATAGAAGTAAATGGTTAAACTATTTCATTCAGAAGGATATGTTGTTCAAAGGAAATCAATTGTGTATACCTAGGAGTTCAATGAGATATAATTTGATAAAGGAGAAGCATAATGGTGGATTGGTAGGAAACTTTGGAATTGACAAGACAATAGCTTTGGTAAGTGAACACTATTTTTGGCCTCAAAAATATACGGATGTAAGGAAATTTGTTTAGAGTTGTAGAGTATGTCAAGTTGCAAAAGGGAGTAGTTAGAATACTAGATTGTATAAATCTTTGATGGTACCAGAGAGACCTTGGGAAGAAATAAGCATGGATTTCATTTTGGGATTGTCGAAGACACATAGAGGACATGATTCTATATTTGTAGTAGTGGACATATTTTCAAAGATGACACATTTCATACCTTGTAAGAAGACAAATGATGCAGTGTATGTTGCTAACCTATTTTTTAAGGAGATTGTGAGATTGCATGGATTACCTAAGAGTATAGTTTCAGATAGGGATACAAGATTCATTGGATAATTTTAGAGGACATTGTGGAAGAAGATGAAGATAGACCTAAAGTTCAATTCAACATTTCACCCATAGACAGATGGACAAACAAAAATAGTAAATAGGAGTTTGGGAAACTTGTTGAGATGTTTGTGTTAGGAATTTCATGTAGAATATATCAACTAAATGCAAATAAAGATTAAATAGAGGAATGAGAAATACATATAAATAATAACAGCAAGAGACAATTTTTAACATAGTTCACCCAAACTTGGGCTACATCCACCAACAAAAAGTCCAATATTATTATCCAGTAAATCAAACTGATTACAACCAGCAATCCTTGCAACTCAATATCGTTACAAATGCTATAATACAATATCAATGGAAACCTTAACCCTTAGCCCCTAGACCCTACAAGGGGCACTGCCCCTTGACCCTGACTTGGGGGTGCTACCCCCAAATCCCTGTTAAATAATTTGGGGGGAAATCGTACCGATAAAAGTGGGAAAAATTTAACCTCTGAGTCTGATTAGGCTCCATATAACAATAATCTCCGATTTGGAGACTAATCAGACTCCACAACATATCATCTCCCACTTGGAGACTGATCATAGCACCGCTGACCCTGTAGCTCCCACTGGAAATAAACACCTTGGACCATATTGTTTTGATTTTATTGTTTTTAGTCTTGAAGACCAACTGAAGCTGAAGAGGAGCTTAGCTTCTCTCTTGTCACTGCCTTCGTAAACATATCCACTGGATTTTCATTTGTATGTATCTTTTCTAGCCATAACTGTCCATCATCCAACACTGACCAGATGAAGTGATACCTTAGTTGTATGTGTTTCATCTTGGAATGCAAGGTAGAATTCTTTGCAAGATGTATGGCACTCTGACTGTCTGTAAACAAACTGTTAGCATGTTGTTTGCCTAATTCTTCCATGAAAGATTGCATCCATATCATCTCCTTGCTTGCCTCTATTGCAAATACATACTCTGCCTTTGTGGTAGATCAACCAACCACCTTTGCAACTTGGAGATCCAACTCACCGCTGTCCCACCTATAGTAAAGACATAACCTGTAGTACTCCACCTGGTATCAATATCCCCTGCCAAATCTGAGTCCACATAGCCTGCTAAATTAGTATTACAGCCCCCAAAACATAAGTGTTTAGTGGATGTACTTCTCAAATAACTGAGAATCTATTTTATCACATTCTAATGCTCTAATTCAAGATTACTCATATACCTACTTATGACTCCTACAACATGTGCAATATCTGGTCTTGTGCATACCATGGCATACATTAAACTTCCTATAGTTGAAGCATATGGTACCTTGGATATTTTTTATTCCTCCTCTTGTGTCTTAGGGCACATCTCCTTAGTCAATTTCAAATGACTAGGCAAAGGTGTACTGACAGCTTTTGCATTCTCCATATGGAATCTTTGCAACACCTTTTCAACATAATCAGCCTGAGATAGATTCAATTTCTTATTCTTCCTATCTTTACAAATTTGCATACCAAGGATTTGTTTTGTTTCCCCAAATCCTTCATAGCAAATGATTGTGCTAACTACTATTTCAACTCTCTTATGTGATCCATGTTAGACCCTACTACAAGCATGTCATCAACATATAAACATAAAATAATGTAGCTGTCATTATCCAACCTCTTAAAATAAACACAATGGTCAGAACTACACTGGCTATAGCCTTGCTCAGCCATAAAACTATCAAATTTCAAATACCATTGCTGAGGTGCTTGTTTCAAGCCATATAAACTCTTCTTCAATCTGTACACCAATTTCTCCTTACCTTTGACCTCAAATCCCTATGGTTGTTCCATATATATCTCCTCCTCCAAATCACCATGGAGAAAGATAGTTTGCACATCTAACTATTCCAAATGCAAATCTTCAGTAGCCATAATACTTAAAATAGTACGAATAGAATCATCTTAACAACCGAAGAAAAAATCTCATCAAAATCAATGCTCTTTTTCTATGAAAATACTTTTACAACTAACCTGGCTTTAAATCTTTTCTTACCTCCATCTTCCTCTTTCAGCCTATAAACCCATTTTTTTTTGTAAAGCCTTTTTATCTGCAGGCAACTTACACAATTCCGAAGTCTAATTTTTTAGCAAGGAGTCCATTTCTTCTTTCATTGCAAGCTCCCACTAAACCTTTGTATCTACTTGTATAGCTTCATCATACCCTTCCAGTTCACCAACATCTATTAACAAAATAGAATACAAAGAGGGAGAAAACCTTTTAGGAGGTCTACTTAGCCTTATTGACCGTCTAACATCCACTTGAGTTTGTGGTATTTTTTATTGTTGTTGTGGAGCATGAGGAACCACTGGAACATCATTATCTGGAGTATCATCCAATACCACATAATCCTTTTATTTCTTCTCATGTTGCTGCAACTGATCTTTGTACAACACCTTCTCATTGAATACAACATCCCTACTTCTCACAATTTTTAGATTTTCAACATCCCAAAGCCTATAACCAAATTCATCAATGTCATATCCAATGAAGATACACTTTTTTGATTTTGCATCCAACTTGGTTCTATTTTGAGAATCTACATGTGCAAATGCTTCACATCTAAAGGTTTTGAGAAAAGAATAACTCACCTTCTTACCTATCCATGCTTTCTCTGGAATACCACAACCCAAAGGAACTAAAGGACCTCTATTAATTAAATATACAACAATATTGATAGCCTCTACCCACATGTTTAAAGGCAGCCAACATGTAATCTCATGCTCCTTGCACACTCCATTATTATCCTATTCATGTGCTCAGCCACTCCATTTTCTTGTGGAGTCATTGGAACCGTTTTATGCCTACAAATTCTATTAAAGGAACAATAATCTTCAAATTCTTTGCTACAATACTCACCACCATTATCAAATCTGAAATATTTTAATCTTTTACCCATCTCATTCTCAACCAAGCTTCTCCATTTCTTAAATGTTTCAAGAAGATTACACTTTAATGGGTTACATTTTATGGCCAAACTTGACATTGAATTCAACATTTTGAACTAAATCTTTACTTTCTGACACCTATAGCTACTAAACCATTAGAAATTTGAAGATGATGTGAACTAGTGATTTGTGAGATTTTGGTTGTAGATTCTAAATATATATATATTTTTAAATTTGGAGTTAAATTGTAAAAAAAATTGTATCTCCTTTGATAACTAGTTTTTTAATAGTAAACAACATTTTTTAAAGTGATGTGTATTCCATAGCACATAACTTTTTTTCTACGAAGGATAAAATTTTGATTCTTTTAGATTTATATTGGTAACACTTATATATAGGGCATGCATTTAGTTTCATAATGTTTTGTTGAATATTTTTTTCTTAATTAACTTTTGAAGTCAAACCAATTATAATTTAGACATAGGCGTATTCCGTAAAACATAACGTTTTCTGTATGTATCAAAATTTTTTTTTTTTTGTTGAAACAAAGACATCAATACCTAGGGTGTAAATATTTTTCAGAATATTTTTTCGCTAATTTACTAATTTTCCATGTGTGTAGAACAGAGAACTTGATGTTCGGTGAAAAACCTACATTCACAAGAAATAAAAAATAAATATAACAATCAAATTAAATATATTTAAAATTATACTTTTGGGAAGCTTATAATAAGGACTACATACTTACAAAACATAAATTTTAAATGAATTCAATTGATCCCCCAAAAGGTAAATCAAAAGTAGTTTTTTATCAGCATTTTGATACGTGTAGAGGAGACTCCATTATAGGTATGGTTTAAAAATAGTGGGGTTCTATCCAAGGGGGTTTGAATCTAAGGGGGTTTGATCAAACCATCTTCAATTAAAATCCTTTAAATAGAACATTTTAAGGCTTAAATCATTATATTTTCTAAAAATATGTGATTTTAGCAAAAATTAGGATGTCCCAGAAACTGTAACCCATTATTGTGGCAGAATACATCAGATTTCTGCCTAAGGAAATAAATCCAAACCTTCCTAGTTGCATCATCTATGAATGTAACATAATACCAAGAGCCACTAAGAGAAGATACCTAAGCTAGTCCCCATACATCTATATGCACAAGCTCCAACTTTTCATCTTTCTTTTGCTCCCTATCCTTAAGAAAACTAACTCTCTTTTGTTTGCCATACACACAACTTTCAAAGAAATCCATATTAATATATTTCAAACCTGGTAAAACTTTCTTAGAATGAAGTACCTTCATACCTTTTTCACTCATATGCCTAAGTCTGTTATGCCACAATGTTATCTCAGAACCTGCAACAACTATTTTAGTCTCTTCCTGCGAACCCGCAACAACTGTTCTTGAACCTATTTATTTTTTCTTTGCAACAACTAAAGTAGAAGGAACAGTATGACCTGTACAAAGATATAAGGTGCCTTCTTTCACACCTTTTGCTACTATTAAGGAACCTCTTCAAACCTTTCAATTTTTATCATTAAAAGTAACTGTGCAACCTTCATCACCTAGCTGCCCTGCTAAAATTAAATTCCTACTTAACCTTGGAACATGCTTTGCCTCTTGTAGTAGCCAATGATTCCCATTCTGCAACTTAATCTTAATTCTTCCCTTTCCAACAATCTGACATGGTTCATTATCTCCCAAATAAACTAGCCCAAAATCCCCCTGGACATAATCAAGAAAATAACTTCTATGGGGTGTAGCATGAAACAAGGCCCTTGAATCTAAAACCCATGAATCATCAACATTATCTAGGGAAAGAATCAAAACATCATCTTTAGATTTATTACTTACCATATTTGCCTCCTTATTGCCATTTTGTTTGTCTCTTTCTTTATTCTTTCGAGACCAGCAATCTTTCTTCAGATGACCTGATTTCTCACAGTACCAGCAATCCTTTTGTCCTTTAGATTGGGACCTCTTGTCCTTTGATTTTCCTCATGACTTCCCAAGACCTCCAGAACCTTTTCCTCTCTCCTTTGATTTGCTCTTGTTTTCTGTATTGAAAACACTACCTGATGTAGACCCTTCTGAGCTTTTCCATTGCATTTCCTCACTAACGATAACACTAACAACATCATCAAATTTCAAAGTATTTGAACCAGAGATAGAGTTACTTACAGCCATTACCAAGCTATTCCAACTTTCTGACAAAGATCATACAACTAAGAGAGCCTTCACCTCTTCATCAAATTTTACTTTTATAGAAGTTAATTGACTGGTAATCATATTAAACTCATTTAAATGATCTGTCATAGTTCCACGTTCAATCATTTTTATATTGAACAAATGCTTCATGAGAAATACCTTATTTGAGGCTAAGGGTTTTTCATACAATTTAGCTAGAGATTTCATTAATTCATTTGTTGTCTTCACTTCTGTTATATTGAATGTAATAGATGGTGCTAGACACAACCGAATGGTTTCCAGTGCCTTTCTATCTAGAAGTTCCCAATCCTCATCAGTCATTGTTGTTGGTTTCTTGGCTATTCCTTCCAATGACCTTCATAAATCCTTGTAATAGAGATAATCCTCCATCTGCATCTTCCATAATTGATAGTTCTACCCATTAAATTTATCTACCTTCAATTTATCCTCATCTGCCATTGCTCCCACTTAACTATGAGACTCCCACTCAACCATGAGACCTTCCTATAGACGATAATTGAGCACAACCTAGTTTTGATACCACTTGTTAGGAATTGCATGCAGAAGATACCAATTAAATGCAAATAAAGATTAAACAGAGGAATGTAAAATACATAGAAATAATAACAGCGAGAGACAATTTTTAACATGGTTCACCCAAACTCGGGCTACATCCACCAACATAGAATCTAATATTATTATCCAGTAAATCAAACCGATTACAACCAGTAATCCTTGCAACTCAATACTACTACAAATGCTACAATACAATATCAATGGAAACCCTAACCCTTAGCCATTTTTATCAGGACTTATGTTGGTTACAAAATAGGGCTTTTTTTATGTCAGCCAATATAAAAAATAACTTCCGATGCCTTTATAAAATAATAAAAGTTGTTTGAAGTTTCGAGAGTGCTGCCCCCAAGCCCCTGCGAGGGCACTGCTCCTCGACCCCACCCTATATCATGACAGGGAGCATGCTAGGGGCGATGCCCCTAGACCCTACAAGGAGCGCTTCCCCTTGACCCTAACTTGGGGGTGCTACCCCCAAACCCCCATTAAATAATTTGGGGGGAAACTACACTGGTAAAAGTGGGGATAATTTAACCTTCAACTCTAATTAGGCTCCATATAACAATAGTTTGGTTGGAGACAATGCAGGAAATTGGGATCTAAATCTACTACAAGTAGAGTTTACATACAATAATTCAGTGAAGAGAAGCATAAGAAAGACACCATTTGAGATTGTGACCAGAGTAAACCCTAGAGGAGTGTTAGAGTTGAGAGACATTAGTATGGAGAAGAAGAGGAGTGTAGAGACAAAAGAATTTGCAGGATACATGGAGACATTACATAATCAAGTCAAGAACTATTTGGAAGAGATGAATAGAAAGTACAAGGAGCAAGTAAATGAGAAGAGGAGACACAAAGAATTTTTAGTGGCAGATGAAGTAATGGTATATCTGAGAAAAGAGAGATTTCTAGTAGGGACATACAACAAGTTGAAGATGAAGAATTTTGGACCATGTAGAATACTTAGGGAGTTTGATTCAGGAGATGCATATGAAGTAGAGCTACTGGATACATTGGGTATATCACCTATATTCAACATTGCAGACTTATATCAGTATCATAAAGGAGAATCAAGTGACAACATTAAAGATGGTTTAAAGAAGTAGTTACCATATCAAGTACCAGAGCAGATAGAAGACATCTTGGACAACAGAGTTGGATGCCACACCAGAGGAAAGCAGTACAAAGAATATTTGGTAAAGTGGAAAGGCAGACCAGAAGAAGATTTATCATGGATTTCTTAGGCTGAGGTGGACCGTCTTGGTTTCCCTCTAGCCCCAACAAAGTGAGGGACTCACTTTTCAACAACCTTGGGTGTCTGATGCAGGAGCATCCCAGGTTACAAAACAATCTTGCATCAACTAAAAACATTTGCATTTCTTTCTTTTCTTTCATTTTCCAGTTCAGTTCAGTCAGTTGTAGTTTTAGAATTTTGTACTGCATTTTTCCACATTAGCATATCAGAGCTCATAGAGTAGGACTTAGCAGATCTAGATATCATCATCCACATCCTATCCAAAATTTAGATCATTTGGACTTGTCTGCTAAAAGTTATCGCTATTAGAAGATCATTAGTTTTCTTAGAATAGAGCATATAGATAGCCAGCTGAAGGAGAAGGTTTGTGGAGTACTTTGTGACTTGCAAAGCCTAACGACACATCATACACAACACATAAGGATTAGATAGACCTTCCTTGAGTTCTGCACCATGATTCATGCCTTTGCAGAGCAATACAAGATGATTAAAGGTTGTCCTACTTGTTTGTACACGTTACATTCCTTCATTGGAGTTTGTAACCTTCCTTGGCCGACACAGAGGATTCTTTGAGCTTGAGGATGATATATATACATCTCTAAGGTGTATTAGGAATTCAGTAGGTTTAGAATATGAGCTAGATTAGATATTTTGTTCTAGAGAGGCACTTCAAAGTCATATCTGCATATTTACATTGTAACTGAATCAACCTTGTGAGCCCTTGTGATTGTAGCTCGCATGTTGCTAGCATAAAAGCATTATATTTCTTTGATATTCTGAATATATGAATCTTCCATTACATTCTACAATTGAGTTGTTTTCATTGTGTTTACTCTATATGCATTGTTTGGATAGTTCATTCTATGAACCCTCCTACCATGACTGCACCATTCTCACAACACTTCCATATAAACATGGAATTAAAAGTTACAATCAATAACCCTAATAGATGCAAATAAAAGAGTAATGATTAAAATTATTAGTTAATTTATTCAATTTCAATCTTTGTGTGGCAAACTAGAACACCAAATCAATGACGATGAGTTACAAATCATGTTTCTTGCAGGGTTAATTCCAATGATAAAGACTAATGTGCACCTATTCAGATTTTTTTCTTTTAGAAACACGTGTACACATTTGAAGAATCTTGAGATTAAATTGTTACCATCAAATTATTTGAAATATGGTTCATCATCATCTAAATATTCTTACTCTTTAAAGTTTCAAAATACTAATACATTTTCAAAGGGTAGTGATATGAAGGAAAATGTGAATCAAGTTGCTACTTCTTTGTTTCCTTAATTTTGACCAAATTATTTTAGAAAGTTTATTAAATTTAAAGAATATTTTAAAGAGATATTTTGAAACAATCATAGTTTTATAATTTTGGCCATGTCTTAATAACAATTTACCTTGTGTCTTTTTGGAGAATAGATAATCTCACAATTTGAAGGCAAAAACATCACTCAAAGAGATAGACCAAGTGGTAGTTATAACTCTCTTAGATTCATAATTTTAGTGTTTGGTTGTAATACTTCAAGTTTGAGTTGGAGTCACAAATATCTTTTCCTTTCTTATATTTCCCACTTTTTCTCTCCTACCTCTTCCCCTATAATTGTCACAAATATTTGACAAGAAAAAGAGGAAGATATTTCTAGAATCAATCTTGTTTAGGCCTTGTCCAATACTTCTTCTCTACTTTAGCATTTGTAATCCTTCAAGCTATCTTTAATGAATGTGTCTAGATTTTCTAGTCTTTTACATTATATTAATATACAATAATTTTGTTTAAATGATATTGTGGCTATGCCTTATTATATCCTACCTTGCTTTATCTTATAAATTTTATATTGTCTTTCATTTTCTACAACTATACTTAAGAAAAAAATTCTATTGATTACTATATTTCATGCTTTTGGTCCTTGAATGAATGTTGATGTCTTCCTTCTGGTACATCACCATTTTATTCTTTTTGTATTCATTTTTTCTTATCCTTTTGACCCCTAGTCAAAAGTAGGTTTAGCTAGAATGAAGGAGTATCCAACCTTTCAATCTTGGAACTTGTCTTGTATTTTGGATTTCCATGTTTGGAAAACTTCTCATTGTTGATATCTCTATGTGACATGGGTATTTAACACATTTAGAACATAAATAGATGTGGCTATGATATTAGAGAATCAACAAGAACCATTTCAAGGATATCTCAGTTCAATGGTCAACACTACTTGACTATAAATGTTATGAAGGAAGAAACAATTTTTTTAATAAAAATTTAAAATTTTCATAGTTGTCAATTTTCCCACATGTCATGCCTTCAACCTAAGTATAAAAAGGGAGAGCAAAAGATGCCCAAATCCTCCTATGGCCCTAACCATATAAATAGAGATACTATTCCATCTCTAATAATAAATTATGAATATATGAATTTAATCTTGTAAGTTATGATTCATTGAAAGAGCCTTTCTCTTACTTATTTATAGACATGATTAGGTAGAGAAACACTCCTTCATCCTAATTAAGTTAGCCTAAGGAATTAACTATAACAAAATAATGAAAGTCTTAAGGTTAAGCATGTTGCAAGTGATTAACCTTGTTACACTTAATAAGATGGCATAACATGTCAATCCCCTTCAAAAGAGCATCATAATCAACACTTAGCAACTCTGGATTCTTTTGTATGAATTGTCCATCTTCCCATGTTGCATCTTCAGCTAGAATATTCTTCCACTTGAATAGGAATTCAAAAATGGCTCAGTTTCACAACTGCTTCACTCATTTCTTTATGACTTCCTTAGGTTCCAAAATAAACTTCCCTTCTTCATCTAACTCAAGCAATTATGACTATATTGGAAGCTTATTAGCTATTAATTTCTTCAAGCAAGAGATAAAATATATGATGAATTTTGGAGGTGGAAGTTCCAAATTCCATGCTACAATATTGATCTGGTGGAGAACCTTATAGGGACCATAGAATTTGGGTGCAAGCTTGATGTTCTTATGCTACTTAAGTGACATTAATTTGTACAGTTGCAACCAAAGGAATACCAATCTCCTTCCTTAAAATGCATCACTCTATGATATTTATCTACTTGTTTCATCCTATTTTGAGTCACAATTAAATACTTCTTAACGATTTGAATTGTTTCTTGTTGTTGTTGAATATGATCCTCTAGAACACAAGATTTGGGATGATCCTATAAATAAGTAGTATATGGTGGGGGGTATCCTCAAAGATCCTAAAATGGAGTCATATTTTCTAATGTATGAAATGATGTGTTATATACTCCCTATACCAATGAAAGCCATTTCAACCATCGTGCTTATTTTTTAGAGTTAAAGAAATGTACATATCCTTCCAAACATTTATTCACAATTTATATTTATCCATCTAATTGTTGATGATAAGATGAGTTATATGCTATTTTTGTGACCCATGCTACAAATACATTTTCTCAAAATATTCTAATAAAGATAGGTTCATGATCACTCACAATGATTTAGGGAATACCATGGAATTTGTGTGCCATTTCCATGAATACTTATGCCATAGTACTAGCTTTAAATGGATGACAGAGTCCATATAAATGTACATACTTAGTGAGTCTATCCATAGCCACTAAAACCACATTGAGGATATTTGAGTTTGGCAACCTAGTAATGATGTCCATCTATATTTCCTACCAACATTTTTCTAGTATGCCTAATGGTTGTAAGAGACCTAGTGTCTTTGCCATTTCACCTTTATTTTGTTGGCATATCAGACATTCAACCACAAATTTATTTACATACTCCTTAACACCTTTCTAAAATAAATATTTCTTTATATAGTGATAATTATTTCAAAACCTCAAATGTCCTCCTACCGGTGATTTGTGCATTTGAGACAATATGCTATCTCTTAACTCATAATTTTCGCATAAAAGAGCCTATCTTTGTACAATAAGGAGTCTCGATTACAAAAATTCTTATCTAAGAAGATAAGTAGTTGAATGAGCTTCTTTGTTAGAGGATCATGTTGCTACTCTTCTCATACAACTTATGCCCATTTAGGTTGCAATAAACAAATGGCACAAATAATTGCTTCCTCTTTTTCCCACCAAGAAAGAGCATCAATTACAATATTCTCCTTGCCTTTTATAAATAATTTCAAGGTCATACCCTAGTATCTTAGTAACCCACTTTTGTTTCTCCTCTAAATACAATTGTTCCTCCAAAAAATATTCTAGACTCTCATGATTTGTCTTAACTTTAAAATGTCTTCCCATTAGATATTAGAACCATTGTTTGACTACATGAATTATAACTAACATTTATTTCTCATATGGAGAATTTACCAAGTTTTTTCCTTTGAGTTGTTGACTCTCAAATGTAAAGGTATGCCCTTCTTGAATTAGTACTATCCCAATGTGATGTATAGAAGCAACACATTCTATACTACTACAAATGTTTTAGAGAAGCCTAGGGTAGCTAACACAAGAGTGGAAGTAAGAGCTCATTTTAAATAATTGTTGAAATGATTGAATTTCTCACTCTAACCATGGAAAAAATCCTTCTTCAAAAATGTTGTTAAGAGTATTGTTATGTCATCATAGTTGCAAACAAATATTCTATAGTATATTTTTAGATCAAATAATCCTCTAAAACATTTATTAATTATAGGTTTTTCCCACTCTTTTACTGCTACAATCTTCTTAGGGTCCAACTTAACACCTTCATGTGACACCACATGTCCCAAGTATTCCACTTTTTTCACCCAAAACACATAGTTGGATTCTTTTGCATAGATTTGATTATCTTCCAATAGCTATAATACCTTATCTACATGTTTCAAATGTTCATCCCATGTTTTACTATAGATGTGGATGCCATTGAAGAATACCAATAGAAATTTATGAAGAAATGGGTAGAACACTAGATGCATAAGGCTTTGAAAAGTTGATGGAGCATTAGTGAGACCAAATGGCATAACTATAATTTATAACGAGCCTCATGTGTTTTAAAGGTAATATTATGTACATCCTCCTCTTTTAGTCAAAATTGTTGATAACTTGAATGCAAATCTAACTTATTAAAAGTATGCACCATTCAATTAATATAAAAATTCATTAATAACATGAATAGGAAAATTATCTTTGAGAGTGAACTTGTTGAGCTCCTTTTAGTCTGGGTACATTCTTTGTGACTCATCCTTCTTTTTAACCATAACCACTAGAAATGAATACCTGCATTTTTTCATGGGTGATCAATGCTTGAATCCAACATTTCCTTGACCAATTTTTTTAATTTTTGACTTTTGTTCATATGGATGGTGATAACCTGGTCTAATTTTAAGAGGAATATTTCTTGGTATTAATTCAATGGAATGGTCATGGTCTTCAACTAGAGGTAGACCCTTGGGTTCTTGAAAAACATGTTGATGGTGTTGAATAATTTCTTAAAGCTCTAGAGGATCTTAAGTTTTCACTTCTTGTGGTTTTAAAAATTGTATTTGCACCAATGTGTCATAAGATCCTCAAGTAATTTTTTCATCTTATGAGAGTTGATAATTTGTCTTAGTGGTGATTGCAATCCTACAAGTTTATACTTCTATCCATTTGTAATGAAAACCATGAATAGGTCCTAAAATTGAAAGACATTGTTCCCAACTATTTAAGCCATTGCACACTAAGAAATACATCTACTCCCCCAATTGGAATGACAAACATTTTTTAATCTAGTTGATAATCTCCCAGTAAGAGTTTTATATGATGACATTTAACTCCACAAGAGAGTCGTTTCATATCATCTATCATGACCTAAAAATTGGAGATTAGATAGATGGACAAAAATTGATCTCTTTATTCAATTATCTATCTATGAAGTTGTGTGTACTACTTATACCAACCAACACAATTACATCTCAGTTTTTGATGTAACCAATCACTTGCTTTATGGGGTGCTTATCCCATTCAATGCATCTAGGGACATAGTAGGGTTTTCTTCCTCCTTAGAACTTTCATGGTCAAGTTCCACACTTAGTTCTTCTATATCCACTTCTTCCTCTTCTTCAACCTAATTATTAATAATCATTAATCTTTTCTCACTATTGGCACACTTATGACCTCTAGACCATTTGTCATCATAATGCTAGCATAGACATTTTTCTCTTTTCCCTACCTCATATTGAGAAGTGTTATGGAGTAAAAAGTGTCCACATGTCTTTTTACCTCCTTATTTTCCTCTTAGGTCCTCTTGATTGCATTATACATTCAAAATGTTTATCCTAAAGTAAAATTGCCTGACACTGAGATATAATTGGAATATAGGCCACTTCATTTACCTTACCATGGACCTAAATAGGGCTAAAGGACCTAGGTGGTACTGCCCAAGTCCCTCCCTTTTGGTTGGGGCATTTTCAAATATATGTCAGTATTTCACCTCCCTAGAGATTTTCCCTTATCAGCTCCTTTGGTTTGAATTGATGATTATATAAGCAGGAAAGCATAAATAAGTGTGTTCTTAAGTTCATTTTTAACTAGAATTGAAAGAGCTAACTTGAGATCTTGAAGTGAAGAAAGTAAGAGCATTCATTGTGATTCTAGAGTAGATTTGTGTGTTGTTATTGTGTTGTTATTGCAGATATAGTGCTATCATTTACCCTCTCTTATAAGTTGAAGGATCTTCATCATTCTAAGGGTTCATCACATAGATGATATCATTGTTTATTTATCATTTGAATCATCATATTATCATTGTTTCAGCCTCTGCCCCCATGAGGGTACACTCTTTATCAATGGTATTTAGAAGCTTGAATGCTATCCTGAGATTTGACTGAGGTGAGTCTCTAAACACCATAATCCCCAAACCCCTTCTCATCTTCTTGTGTGTAGGTTACAGGAGTGATATCTAAAAAATATAGAGCTATAGGAAGACTGTGTACAAGATAAGGTTTCAAGATCTGGAGACAATTTTAGAGTTTTTTCTCACCAAAGACTTAGGCAGTATCACCCATGTCCTTAGATACCTTTTCTGAGCTTAGATCTTGCATCAGGACAATATTTGTAACATCTTTCCAGTTTGCACCTTCGGTAGATTCCTTTAGTCAGGACTTAGGCAGTCTCACCGAGGTGCTCTGACACCTTTGCCTTTTAGAGATAGGTTTTATCATCTCCCCGATTATTTCTGTGCAATTGGTTTCTTCATTTCTATTATATTTTCTCTATTACAAGTAGATCATTGTAGAACTAGGGTTTCATGCATTGTCAACCTAGAGTTTGATAAAAAGACTAAATTAAATTTGATCCATCTATAAAATAGGAATCAAAAGATTAGTAGCTAAGTGTTGGGAATTAAGGTGTCTCAACCTTTACAAATTCCTAATGTTGTATTTATTTATCCCATGTTGAGTTAGCATAGTCAGCACCTTGTATATATGTAGTAGGGTAAATTTTGGTGACTTTGGCAGCCACGGTTTCCCCCTTGAATAATTAATGGGGGTTTGGGGGCAGTGCCCTCGTGGGGGCTCTGGGGAAACACCCTCGAAACCTCAAATGATTTTTAATTAATTACAAGTGTCGGTGAGTATCTCTGCATGAGAGAAAGGCATCTTTGGGTGGTCAAGGGAGGTTATGACATGTAAGAGGAATATGATATTTTTAGTCATTGTATGAGGGATTCTATGATAGATGTAAGGTGTGTAAGAGCATCTATCGTAACCTATCTTAGGACCAGGTGCCCACTTCGAGATGGGATGTTGGACAAGTGTCCTTAGGCGTGGGTTTTGGGGCATGAGTCCAAGATGGACACCCATCTCTAGAAGGTTCCATATTTGCCTTGTAAACTCTATATAAATAGGTGCTTGGATGGGAGATAGATAACTTTTGGTACGAGTACTATTATGCTGCTAGAATATCTCCAGATTCAACATTCGAAGACTCCTAAAAGAGCATTGGCTCTGAAACTATATTGTAATCTATTATTGTTTACTGTAATACATTTGAGCTATGTTTTGGAGTGTGGGGTTTTTCACCTGTAAGGGTTTTCCCCATGTATATCTTCTCTCTCTCTCTCTTCTGTCTACTTTCTGTGTGTATGTGTATTGCTACAATATCTCATGTTAATGGTTTAACATTGCTATAATAGTTAGGATAAAGTTGAATTTGCATAGCCCTCTCCTCATTAGATTAGTGTAGGAAGCATTTTCTGCACACCTAGCTTCCTTACACTAAGTCCTCCTTCATTTTGTAGGGATTTGGCTTGATCTTGTCCTTGAATTTTAAATAGAAAATGGTTTGATCTAGTTTGTAATCTAGCTGTCGTCATTCTCCTTTTTCATACTAAACATTTTGGTGAACCTGTAGCTTCAAGAACTTGCAACTTGGTAATTGTTCAAATCAGATCTTGCATTGATTTATTACATTTTTATCAATATTCATTTGAAAATCTCACATAATTTTGGAAAAAGTGCATGTCTGGGTGGTACCGCCCAGGTCCCTCCCTTTTGGTTGAGGCAATTTCAAATATATGTTGGTATTTCACATCCTTAGAGATTTCCCCTTATCAACTCTTTTGGTTTGAATTGACGATTATGAGTAGGAAAGCATATATAAGTGTGTTCTTGAGTTTATTTTTAACTAGGATGGAAAGAGCTAACTTGAGATCTTGAAGTGAAGCAAGTAAGAGCATTCATTGTGACTCTAGAGCAGATTTGTGTGTTGTTATTGTAGATATGGAGCTATAATTTACCCTCTCTTAGGAATTGAAGGATCTTCATCATTCTAAGGGTTCATCACGTAGATGATATCATTGTTTGTTTATTGTCATTTGAATCATCATATTATCATTGTTTTAGCCTCTACCCTAATGAGGGCACACACTCTTTGTCAATCAATGGTGTTGAGAAGCTTGAATGATATCCCAAGATTTGACTGAGGCAAGTCCCTAAACACCATAATCCCAAACCCCTTCTTATCTTCTTGTGTGTAGGTTACAAGAGTGATATCTAGAGAATACAGAGCTATAGGAAGACTGTGTACAGAACAAGATTTCAGGATCTAGAGACAGTTTTAGAGTTTTCTCTCACCAAGGACTTAGGTGGTACCGCCGATGTCCTTCTGGATTTTTTGAGCTTAGATCTTGCATTAGGACAACATTTGCAACATCTTTCCATTTTGTATCTTCGATAGATTCCTTCAGTCAGGACCTGGCCAGTCTCACTGAGGTCCCCTAACACCTCTCATTTATTATAATAAACATAAATCAATTCTCATTTATATAATCTTTAAATAAAAGAGTGAGATTTTTGTCAAATTTCCAAAATTGTATTATAATATCTGTGAATTACATAGTATCCTCATTTATTACAAATTTTGTCATCTTGCGACTTCAGGTCACTATCAGAAAGGGGAATCCCCTTTGGTTTATCCTCATCCTTGAAGACTATCAAACTAGACATGGAAGGTGGATGTACTCACATGTACTCATCCATAACTTCTTGACTAATGACAGGGGCATTAGGACCACATCCAAATGGTAAATCCCTATGTACTAAAGTTTTGACTGGTTCAACCTTAGGAATAGGTACAATGACGTTAGCTGCTTTATCCTTCTGCATCTTCTCCTGCTTGATACACTTAAGAGCATCATTGAAGGTCTTAGAGTCAACTAACCATGCACCTTTAGTGTAACTAATATTGTCTAAGAGTTTCACTTTTGAGGCTCGATCCTTCTTAGTATTTAAATAAAGTTCATTTCTAATTACTGACTACCTTGGGGTTTGTCTTGTTCTTACCATTTTGGCAAAAGAACACTTAAACATTATCAACTAATAGTGTTTGAGGAAAAAATTTATGCAGTGAGCTCATAGGTCCATGTATTGAACCTAGTTGCTTTGATACCATTCGTAACATGGCTTCTCATAACACCCAAAATTACACATAGGATTTATGAGAAAAGTAAATAAACATGGAAATTAGGAGAAATTTTTATCTTGATTTTTAAAAAAATACATATAACGTTTGCATAATCATAAGAAAAAACATATCATTTCAGAATATTTCATTATTGAAATAACAACTTATTCAAGTTAGAATCATAGTGAAATCTTTAACTTTTCATTTACAAATATTCTGCTTTTGGAAATATAAATAATTTTACATCAATACATAAAGAATACTGCATATAGAATCTTGAAATCTTTAACTCAAGTCTTGGCTAGTCTTCTGCTTCAGAGGGAGAGCATCATCTGAGTGCTTTACCTCCACCCACAGACTGGTAGTCTCCTGCACACCTTCCTTCCTAGAAGTGTCCCTACCATTCTCAAAGAGTATAGAAGTAAGGAGCCAACAGGTTTTGCCATTTGAGTTCTAGTGTTGTGTCCTACATAACTCAATCGACCATACAACTCTAGACCCTTCTAGCTAAGTGTGATCATTCTAATTGGTCATGCCATCTGGACACTGTGAACTGACTAATGCATGTAGAGATGAATGCATTACTTTGGCCAAAGTTTCCATATAAATAGATGTTTGCAATAAACATAGTCATGAGTTCATACACCGCTAACTCAACTTGGATACTATCTCATCCTATAGTGAATTTATTTTGACTAACACTAGTCATAGGGTAACTTGACTAAGTTTCACCCATAGTCCACCTGACTTGAATTTATTCCTAAATTCTAAAATACCAAGGATGGTTTTTAAAATAAGGGATTTGTCTTTCGAGAAGCCTCTTATTGCAATCTTACAATATTAGATTTATGACTTCCTGTCACTCTACACTAAGATTCGTAAGTTTATATTCTTGGGTTTGATGTCTGATATCAGATTAGCATATAACTTTTATCAAAAAGCTTATTATCCCATCTTAGGTATTTGTCTTAGTCTAAGGATTCTCAATTAATCCTTCTTGACTACGAAAACATTAGTTTTAATCAAAGATATAATTATAAAGAGAATTCTTAGGTTTACTAAACATATCCAAGTTAACCTTTAGAGATTTATCTTCTCTAAAACAACATACAAAATAACATTAAGACTTGTTGGGTGAATATTTTTTCGTTAACTAACTAACAGCAAAATGGTTATATCGCCATAGCTATAATGAGACAGAGTCTCTCCTCTCAACAAGGGGAGGTTCCCTCTAGATGATGAATTATTTCTAATGAATAATTTTCAACACTTATATAAACTAAAACTATGCTTGGGGTGTTTTCATTGCATCCTATTCTCTTTTTTCAGAATAGATGTTTTCCTCTTCATGATGATAACTTCAACAGAATTGATATTTAGTAACTTATGAACTAAGACAAACCATAGAAACACAAAGTCTTCTATTGTTTGACTTATTTCCTGCAAATAAACCTGATTGAATGCAAATGTAGCTCAAAGTCTCCACTCTTATCCAACACGATATAACTAGATTGAACACAATAGTTTACAACACAAAGTCTTTATACAATTCTATTCTCACAAATGTAAACACAAACTTTCGTAATGAGAAAATATCACAAAGTCTACTGAATCAGAACAAAAACACTCTCTCAATTCTCAATAAAACTCCACAATTCCAGAAATGATTCAATATAACATAACACCAATGACATAAAAACACTGATATCATAAAACAATATGATTCAACTCAAAGTTTGATACTCAAATTGTATTGCTCATATTAATACTTGCTTGAAAATTTGATAAACTTGAAAAGCTCAAAGTCTTGATATGTTCTCAATTTAGCAGAGTTTCCTTGCAATAGATAAAAGATAAAAAATTACAATAGAGGCCCTCTTTATTTATAGGGAGAGGCCTTGAGAATATTTAGGAAAAAACTAAACTACTTTGACTTATTCAAAAATAGGAGTCCATATTGACTTGAGACTTCCTAAGTTTTTACATGTAATTACATATGAAAAAAGTACATGTAAATATGTCCAAAACTGATTCAAAAGTACAAATGAAAAACAAAAAATAAACTAAGGCAAAGATCACATTTGTCAACTTCCACTAGCATCTTTCTTTGTTGATCCCTCATACATAGTGATCACTGCTTGCATTTTAATACTATCTGGTGATATCTCCTGTTTCTTTCTCTTTGGAGTATAAGATGAAAGCCATGGGGGAAGTATTGATGTACTTATATTTTGATCGGGAACCATTGATGGAGTAGAAAAAGTGGCACTTACACCTATAGTAGTAATAATGGGAGGAGTATTGGTGAACACAACACCTGATACATCTACATTAACAGCTTGCTCAGAACCCAAAACAAATTGCTCAAACATTGTAGAACCATCAATGTCATAAGAAGGGAAAGACAAACTAGCAATAGATCTAGAAGAATGAAGAACATTATCAAAATTCACATTAGAATCATCAAAAATGGTTTTGGAAGATGATGGAGACTTAGATGATTGAATGTGAATTGGTGACATTGGAGAAATGGGAGGATTAGGTACAAAAATTGAAATAGGCACATTTGGATGAGGGGAAGAGACATTAGTATCCTGCAACACATCTCCATGTGGAGACACAACTATATCTTGTTCATCTTCCTGTTCATCCTCTTCCTCTTGTTCGCCCTCATTACCTGATGCAGACTTATTCCCAACCTCCATGTCTTGAACATTCATGTCCTCAGAAGCTGGCTCTTCAACATTCTGCTTTGCATCAACTTCCATTTCTTTGGCAACAGATTCTTCCTCTGCCTTTCTAGCTTTTCTTCCTCATGTCACAAATTTGATCTCAGGCTTAATAGCCTTACATGTGCTAGGAGCATCATTCTTATTCTTAGTTTTTATCTCAACTTTCTTTCCCATTTTCTCAATAAATTCTTCTTCTGACCCAGTCACAAAATCCTTCAATGACATACCTTTGCTTTGGAGCCACAAGTTTGTATTGGCTAACATAGGTTCAAACCTTTTCCTTAAGGAAACCAATTCCTTCTGAGACCATTGTATAGAAGGTAGAGGAGAATTTACAATCTACTCGTTATCGTATTTGGGATCAATCAGCTCTTCATTATCTACCATATCTTTAGGAATGTCAGCTAAACCCAAATACTCAATTTGATCCAGAGATAACCTACTATAGTCTAGTTTTCTAATTTCTTCTTCTGTCCTCAGATCAACCCAGATGTCCTCAACCATTGGTTCATGAAATTGAGTTTTTCTTTTGACTTTATCTTTCACACCCCTATAATCAAATTTTGGTCTTCTCTTGAATTGTTTCATAGTTACCAATTGCATCTCAGTTTCCATAGCCCTGGCTTTTGCTACAGTTGAAACTAAGTATCTACCAATCTCAATGGGAAATCTAAAACTAAGCTTCTTTAACTTCATTTTCTTATTATGGACAACAATCATTTGTCGACATAACTCCATCACAATCATCTTATTAGAAGGAAATCTTGGAAACATATACGGATAGCCTTGGAAAAAGCCAACCCTTAAGTATGTGAAGGTCAGGAATTGAAGAAATAAACAACCAAAACCATTTACTATAGACCATGCTTCATCTAAAACTCTTCTTTGCTCCAACTGAGGATCAAAAAGGCCCAAGAACACAACAAAGAAAGCATCATTAACCCTTCTAAAATGATGGATTGAACCCTTCAATGTGAGCTGAGGATAATATTGGTAAATAGCAATAACCATCCTATCTCCATCAGATGTGAAGCCTGGGAAAATCCTCATTGAGGCTACTATGTATGCAAGATAGGAGGTCATGTAGAATTTGAAGGTTGTAGATACCTTGGTCAGTTGGTCATGGAGAGCATTTCTGATTCGGTCACCCAAGAAGATAGCTTGTTTTCCCTGAAGTATAATCTTGATGAAAGGATACATCCATTCATGAAAAAGTGAGGAAGAAGCTAGCCCCCTTATTCTACTAAGAAGAGTTATTAGATCTCCTACCTCCTCAACAAAATCACTTTGGGGAAAGGTCCTTGGCCACCTAGACAAGTTTGGCCTTGGAGTCTTAAGCCACTTGGTATTAATTATCCTTTTAGCCTTCTCAATGTTTTTATCATATTCTTGCTGATCAATAGCAAAATCAAGTTTCACAACATCAATAGAAGTAGGACACATGAAAAATTTATCAACAAACTCTAGATCAAGTCTTATAATTACATTACCCTTTGCATCCACCACTGCCCTAGTATCTTTGTTGTAGAAATGAGCACACTGAAGAACAAACTCTGTATTGTAGGTTACCACTGGAAATGAAGATGAATGTTTCTATTGACAATCTTTTGCATAAGAGGACTAGGGTTATCTGATTTAGTCCTTTCTACAAACTCATGCATGTCCACATGGCCAATCTCCATGTCCCGAATATCATCAACATTCAAAGTGACCAGAGTGATCGGGAAAACACCTTGATACTTGTACTTCATCACTTTTTCTTTCCTCAGAGACACCTCAATCATTTGGGAAAATGACACCTCGGTAAGAATCGATGAATAGAGCAAACTTATAGAAGAAAATGCAACCAAAAATCTGTCATCATGCAATTAGGGGAAATACTAGTAAATTTAGGAAACTGCATGTTGACAATCATGACCATAGGAGTGAGCTTGAAAGGGCTAAAGTGCAAGCAGGTTGAAAAACTAGAGGAAAGTAGGCTCAGGATAATAATTCAGAAAGTTTTCCAGAGTTACAAAAATTTGAGGGAGTGAATGCATGGGCGACAAAATTTTCTGCCCTTGCATGTCAAGGGAGATTACAGATGTCAGGGCGGCAAATTTTGCTGCCCATGCAGGTAGGTCAAAGCGTTTACAAGGTAAAATGTATAAGCAGTTAATTTTATCACTTTTACAAGTGGAGTTAATCAATCATCACCTCAACATGTGATAAGAACTTTCTTTACTTTGTGTGAGGGTGGTGAAATTGCTGCCCTTACACCTTGGAATTAAACACACAAGTGTGCAAGCTATGGTTTTAGCCAACTTAGCACTTGTAACAGACTTGACAAATGTTCGCATCGGTGGTGAAATTTGCCAACTTGACACAAATAAAATTCATAAGTTCCCATGCTTAAGCGGTGAAAATCACTGACTTAACATGTTTGACAATCATTTGTATCATTTATAGTTATCTAAGGATTAAATGTATTGACAGTGGTTCTTACTACTGATACATTTCTTCTAACACAATGCAAATAACCTAAGGACAAGAAACAACAAAAATCCATTTAATGAAAACAAACCTAGTTTCGACAAAAGGGCAAAAATGCTGACACAAAATGATATAAATCTTTCAATGCATAAACTAGGGTTTCAAAACAATAATAAAGAAACAATTTTTAAATATTCTACCACACACAAACCCTAAAAGAAAAAGAAAATAAGAACGGAAAAAAGAAAGCTTACCTCTGACAAGAAAATCGAAACCCTATACGCTAAAAATCTCCACAATTCGCTTGCAAAGAATTGAAATGTTGTTTTGATAAACGGAGGGTAGAGAACATAGGTAAGATAGAAAGAAAGATGAAACATAAATGATTTAAAACACATTTAAAAACTTAAATGAAGACTAAGAGTCCAAATTAAATGCCACACGAGTTAAACTATCGTGGCATTTAATACATGTCTTGACGATGAAATTCACTGATATTACATATATTAAAAATTGGACATGTATTGGTAATGAAATTCGTTGCCACTGCATAGACTTGTATAAAAATGAAGAATACATGGGTGCTGAAAATTGCTGCCCCTACATCTAACTTCTAAAAACTAAAAACATGCAAGGGCGGTGATTTTTGCTGCTCTTGCATGTACACAAAAATACTCTAACTCTTTAAAAATGAGAAAACTATTTCAACAACTTACACAAGCTTCAAGAAATCAAAATGAGAGATGACTCAAATAGATAATCAGGAACAGAAAAACCATGCACAAGGAATAAGGTAACTCACCTCGATTTACGAACTTAGAGTGTAGGCTACGAAACAGACAAGTTTCATAGGGGTCGTCCTACAAAACGAGCTCAGCTAATTTTGAGGACAACAAGATTTTTTTTATCTGTATATAAAAAGAATATCATATCATACTATAATAATAACCCTTAGTCTTATTAAGACTATATATCTCTAAACAACTTCCCTTTTTCTCATCAAATAAAGAGTATGGTTTTCTATCTTCTTATAGTAAAACTATAACTATATTACATAGAACGGATAGCATTAACACAGTTTGATATTAGTAATAGAAGAAGAGTTTAAAGAGAATGATGACATAGGTTTCACGCTAACAGTCTTTTCCATTTACTATCTTTGAACAAGGAAGGCTTAAACACCTATGCACACTATCTTGCATGCAAGAATCATACATGCACAATAAGTATATAACACTAAGGTTGTGTCATAGTGTATTGATAATAGTTAATATCATCCAACTTTACTTATAAAATAAAAAGAAACCTATCATTTAATCTTTAATGATAGTTGCAAACTAGATTCTATGCAATGGAAAACATCTATTAATCATTGTACTTATACCTCAATCACGTACTCTAGTGGCTCGGTTGACACAGTTTGACAAAGTCTTCATAGTTTGTCTTTGGTATACCATTGTAATACCTCTAGGCCAGCTTAAACATACATAGTTTGGCCTACCTATTTATACATAACAAGCACAATGTGAACATTACACAAATGATACTCAAGTTAAAGGTTTTGTTATATCACTAATCATATAGATAATTTACAAGAGTAGAAAGCAATTCATTCCTATGAACAACATGTACTAAACTAGTTATCAACCATTAATTTGTATAGAAGTTGGTAATTTATCATCCATTTCAACTCTCACAGTAGAATGGGATAATGGTTATCCTAGATACCATAATACAGTCGCCATTAGGCCATAAGATAAATAATTGTGATGTCAGTCTTAATAACATTAGCCTTATACCATTTGCTTACAACTATGAGAATATACAAGTGACGTTAGCTCTAAACAACTAAGTTTCTACCATTGACACATATAGAAATAATGATTCAAATTAACAGATTTTTGACATTATCTCATACTGAAATATCAACTCAAATATAACAAAGAAATATTCAGGAATCTGAATGTTAAAAAAACCTATGTATAGTCGAATGATATCCTTAACAACCTTTGGTTCCTCTACAACTAGCCTGAACCATACTTCCTGACGAGCTCAATACCCCTCTCCCAAAATGCTCCCCAGTTCTTTTCTCTAACCCCTCTCAAGAAAGATTCTACAGTTAGAAAAATGAGACCCCTGATCACTTTTCTATCCTAAAACTTAGCCAACTTTCAATCTCCACAAGCATGCAACAAAAAACGTGATATCATGACTTACCACTCTTCACGAGTTGTGATATGCTCCTCCTTAATCTTTGATTTGGTTAAGGAGTTGAGCTTCCACTAATAAGAGAGTGGTTTGCAAAAAAAATAAAGAACTCTATCATGAATTCTTTTAAACTGAGAACAATGAAAGAGTCTAAACTTTAAACTATAATGGCATAGATAACTATATATATTAAAACAAACATCATATTATCTATTTATGCAACGTACACTCTCATTGCTATAGCACTTGATGTGATACGAGATTAGGGTGGAGGTATTCTCCCCCTCTCTATCTCGTTTAAACATCAACAAAGACAAACATATCATCCTATGATCCCATTGGGAGTTGAAATAATAAAATAGCTTAACTATTATTGACTATTTCTTGTTGATGGTCGCATACTGACCTAACTTAGTTTTCAACAAAACCAAAGTTTAATGGACTTGTCAACAAATCGACAATTATTGAGTCAAAACCCTATTTCTAACTAAGTGAGTCAAACACAACTTACAACTATCAACTAGGTTTAAAATGCACATAACTTAGGTGGAAATAACCTGTCCTTTCCAATGTCTATCCACTTCTCTCAGATGATGCTCTCACTCCCTTTCTCGAAGGTTGGTAATATGTTCCCTGGATACAGCTTACAATCACCAAATTCAGATTAATGTATCATTAGTAAATCCTTAATCGTCATAAATAGATAATCTCAATAACATATAATCACAATTTAAATTCTATGCATTGAATCACAACTCATGAAATCATTTCTTTTTCCTGACATTTTTCTAAACATCAAATCATTAATCCATGCAAGTTTATCCACTAATTATATAAAAGTAAAAAGTATAGTCAAAATTTGGGGTGTGAAATTCAAGCAATTCCAACTCTAGATGTTGTAAAATCTACTCACTCTCCCATGTATCATCCTCAATCAACAAGTTTTTCCACTTCACAAGATACTTTGTAATAGTCCTCCTTCATAGAGTGTGCTCTCTGGAAGCAATAATAGCCTCAAGAATTAGAATAAGCTTCCCTTCCCCATCCAATGGTGGCAACTCAAAAGAGGGAACCACATTATGCCGAAGGACCTTTTTAAGGCGTGATATATGAAAAACATTATGCACTCTACTACTTGCCGGTAACTCCAACTCATAAGCCACTTCTCCAATCTATTTTGAGATCCTAAAAGGGCCATAGAATTGTGGTTTAAGATTCTCCAACCCACTCTTCTTGAGAGGATTGTCTGTAAGGCTACAACCTCAACTAAACCATGTCACCACCTCAAATGTACGCTTAATGCGATGCTGATCTACGTACAACTTATATTGATTATGTGCTTGCTACAAGTTTCCTTTCAAGGATTTCATTATGTCCTATGTTGATGCTTAGAATTGTGCAGTTTCCAACACCAACATGGGAAACTCTGAAACGTGGGAATGCTCCTCAGAGTAACCTCCAGATTTTAAAGAAGCTGGCTCTTCTTTATCTCAAAAGTGTTTTGGGAGAAGGGATAGAATTAAACAGAATCACAAATGCAACTAAAAAAAGGAAACTAAACTATGGCAATGCGCCTGGATGTGATTTTGTTTCTCAACACTGAGCACAGTGAAACTACTTTTAGGATTCAGTTACATTAAAGAGCAAACAATGCATGATCAATGTAAAAGATGGAAAACAAATAGGATCAAAGGGTCACAGATTAGAATATTTTGCAACAACACAGAAAATATCAGCAAAGGCACAGAACTCCGTCTTTATTAATTTTCCAGTCACATAAAAGGCACAAAATCATGCACAGTTATACAAACTCTCTGAATCACGAAAATAGAACAAAGGCAAATGATATTACTGGCCACTACAAAAGATCTTCAAAACTTCTCTAACAATCTATGATGCAGAAAATTCTCTATATCTCCAATGTTATCCTCTTTTAACTGCGATCTGAACCCATATTTATAGCATAGAACTGGCTCAAAGATTGCCTGCACGATCAAATCTCAACGGTCTAACCTAATTGGCACTTAATTGAAAGTGTCTAACAGAAGATCTCTTTCAAATTGGAGACGGTTAGCCACTCTACAAGTTCATTGGCTGCAACAAATACATGTAACTCCACTTACTTGAATCAGGAACGAACGCGTGGTAGTTTTTGATAGTCTTTACGACTATAAACCCTTGGAACAGCTGGCATTTATACGTGCCCCTTTCTTGAAACTCTTTCATCTTTCCAGAACAATAAGAAACTAACACATGGCATCTACTTCACGTGACTTACTTGATAAACTACTTCTTACTCAGGAGACACTGGAAATCGACACTTGGCAGTGTCCGCGGCCCCTGCAAAGAATATGTGGCAATATCCACTTTACTTTGAGTCTTTACTGTGGCTTATTTTAGGAGTGCTCGGGCTTTGCCATCTGTCATAGTCCGCTAAACTTTGGAACCTAAGAAACATTAAAAATGGGACCCACCAACAGTCTGTGCCTGAGCAGCTTCAAAAAGATAAAGGGACAGATGGCGCTTTCCACAGATCTAAGAAACATATACATGTCAGCTTCCAGAGAGACTTTAGAAACATTTACAGGGTCCCACGAAAGATGACACATGGCAATCTCTGCATCTACTTCGGGAAACTTTAGCACTTAAACAAAACCTCCGCGGACGTTGCCACTTGGCGCTTTCCGCGCAACTCTAAGAAACTTTGTAGAAAGATTAGAGACTCATAAGAATCACGCGGATGGTGACACATGTCGCACTCCACTGAAACTATAGAAATATTAACAGGGCCCACCATACCTCTTTACTTGGCGATGAAACCAAAAAGGAACCCGCGGATGTTGACACTTGGCACTCTCCGCTGAAACTACATGGGACATGCAGCACCTTCCGTGGAACTTTAAGAAACTCTAAAGTCACCCTCCGCATCTGCCACTTGGCGCTTTCCGTGCTCACAGAAGCTCTTAAAAGGGACCCGCCAAATTATGAGAAACATTCAAAAGGAACGTTTGAAACTTAGAAGAACTGGAACGGGTGCCGACACTTGGCAACTTTCGTCTTAATGTAAAAGATACGTGGCACTCTCCGCAGCCACTTTGAGAAACTTTAGAATGTGTCCCGACTGCTAACACGTGGTGGTTTCCGCTGCACTTAGGAACTTAGGCAAAATTAACAAAATGAAACCCCGCATGCCCGCGCTCTGTGTCAAAACCTCACTTGCTAAAACTGAAGCGCAAAGAACAAAACTGGAGCTCGCACAACTGAAACTCAAAAAATCAAAATGTAGAGTATTTTACTCTACATCCTGACTTTCCTACAACAAATCCTTGGCCTTAGGGACTCTTCTATGTCCAAAAAACAAGTCTATGAAGCTCAGAGCTTCATATCCATATAATACCATAAATGGTGACATCTTAATGGACTTGTGGTAAGTAGAACTATAGCAATACTCACCAAGGTGCAACCATCTCACCCATGCATTCTACTACCCTAATATGTAATTTCTAAGGTACCCTTCCACCCACTTGTTCACAATCTCCATCTACCCATTTGTTTGCGGGTCATAACTGGTACTAGAAGTGAGCTCAGTCCCACTCAATATGAAAAGTTCCTACCAAAAGAGACTCAAGAACTTTTTGTCCTTGTCACTAACAATGCTAAGAGAGCATCCCATGAAGTATAAATATATCTCTACATAATAAATCAACCACCTGTGTTGTTGTATATGCTACTGAAATGGCAATGAAATGAGCAAATTTAGACAATCTGTTTACAACAACAAAAATACAATCCTTACCCTACACCTTGAATATCCATGTGATGAAATCCATAGAGATGCATTCCCATTTCTTCTTGGGAATAGGTAAGGGCTGCAACAAACCAACTGGATATGTATGCTCATTTTTGTTCTACTAGCATGTGGGACACTCATGAACATACTTAAGGACCTCATTCTTTAGTCATTTCCATGTAAACCTCTCATGCATCTACCTATATGTCTTAAAGAAGCTTGGGTGACCAGCCATAGGTGCATCATAGAAGATTCTTGAAACCTTCAACTTAAGCTCAAAATTGGGTACTAAATAAATTATTTCCTTGTAAATAATCATCTCATTAATTACAGTATA
Source organism: Cunninghamia lanceolata (assembly GCA_027924645.1). NCBI lineage: Eukaryota > Viridiplantae > Streptophyta > Pinopsida > Cupressales > Cupressaceae > Cunninghamia > Cunninghamia lanceolata. The sequence goes on along the minus strand of BSBN01000686.1, from coordinate 6,762,093 downwards.
CTTGTCATCCTATATATAGTACTCTCAATGATGCTTGTAGCCCAAGAGTCCTTAGCATACTCTACTAAAACCATCTCTCTCTAATCAGTTGTAATCTCTACTAGAGAACACAAATGAGGTCTCTTGGATAAAGCATCAGCAACAATATTTTTATTTCCTTTGACATAAAAAATATCAAAGTCATACGCCTGGAGCCTGCTTACCCATTTTTGTTGTGTGCCATTGAGATCCTTTCAATTCAAGAAGTACTCAAGACCATTATGGTCGGCCTTAATAATGAACTTACCTCTGACAAGATAGGGTCTAAATTTGGTTAAGGCATGCATAATGGCCAACATCTCCTTGTCATATATAGAATATCTCTTCTAAACCTCCCTTAAATTCCAACTCTCAAAAGTAATCAGCTGCTTATCCTACATCAAAACAATGCCTATTCCCTCTCCTGAAGTATCACACTCCAATTCAAATGGTTTGGAGAAATTAGGAATGACTAGAACAGGGCAAGTAATCATTACCTATTTGAAATGATCAAAGCATCGTTGTGCTACATCAGACCAAAGAAATGCCCCCTTCTTGGGCAAATCTATAAGTGGGGCAGCCACCTGTGAAAATCCCTTAATGAATCTCCTGTAGAATGCACATGGGCCAAAGAATCCCTTAAGCTATGAGAGAGTCATGGGTGGAGGCCAATCTACAATCTCTTTGACCTTATCAAGATCTACTCTAATACGCTTAGAGCTAATGATGTGGCCAAGGTAGAAAAGCTCCATCATACCAAAATCACACTTAGTTTACTTGGCATATAATGATTCCCTCTCTAGGATGCTCAACACCTCATCAAGGTGACTCATGTGATCCTCCCATGTCTTGTTGAAAATCAAGATATCATGAAAGAATATAATAACAAACTTTTGGAACTGATTATGAAATGCCTTGTTCATACAAGATTGGAAAGTGACAGGAGCATTGGTTAAGCCAAAAGGCATAACCAAGAAATTGAAGTGTCTAAAATGACACCTAAAAGTTGTCTTCTCCACATCCTCTTCTCGGACCCAAATTTCATGGTAACTCAATCTCAAATCAATCTTAAAGAAGTAACAAGCACCGTGCAACTCATTAATGAGCTCATCAATCCATGGGATGGGATACATGTTCTTAATTATCTTCTTGTAAGTGCCCTGTAATCAATACACATACACCTTGTCTCATCCTTCTTCTTAACCAACACCACTGAAGAAGCAAAGGGACTCTTGCTCGGTTTTATATGTCCCATATCAAGCAACTCCTTAATAGTTTTTTCAATCTCATCCTTATTCCTTTTTGGATGTCTATATGTTGTGGTAATTATGGGTTTAGCACCCTCCTCTAGCTCTATAACATACACAATGCCTCTCTCAGGAGGCCTCCCATGAGATATCTTATTGAACACTTTGTTGTGCTTAGACAACAAAACCTAGATGTCTAGATGGTAACTATTCTTCTACTACTCCATAATGGTAGGAAATATAATGCACTCCAATGCCCACTCTACCTGATCATGTCTAATTAGTCTCTCCATTCTCTTGAAAGAGATTACCTTGGGCCCACTATCTAACATGACCCTGAGCACTATTTTCTTACCATCCACCTCAAATATCATCTCCATATTACATAGATTCATGTGTAACTCTCCAATAGATTGCAACCATTACATACCAAGTACCACATCTATATCTCCTATGCTCACCACATAGAAATCATCTTTCACTGCATAGTCACCCAACTATATTCTCAAGTTAAGAATCTTATGTGTTCAAGTAAGTGTAAATCCATTTGCAATCATTACCTTAAACCCATGAAATTTTTCTATTTTGATTCTTCTCCAAGCTACAACTCCTTCATCGATGAAATTTTGAGTAGTACCTATATCAATGAGAGTGATTATCCGCGATCCACAAAGCACTCCCTGAACTATGAAATATTCAACTTTCTAAATGCTAGAAATTTGAACAAGTGTACCATCACATCCTTTTTCCTCCTTGGCCTCTTCGGATGAACTTTATTCTTCACTTTCCTCTGGATAAGATTGTTGGTCTAATTTTTCAACAGATGATTCATTAGGTAAAAAACACTCAATCTACTTAGATTTTTCTTTAACATCACACTTATGTGTTGGGTCCCATGGATCTCTACATGTGAAGCATGTTTTTTTCCTTTCGAGTTCATTGAGTTGATCATCATTCAACCTGGTTGACTCCTTTTTGGGATGAGATGAATCCTTTTGGAAATTTCTCTTATCTTTGTCCCTTTTGTGTTGGAATCCTTTTATCTAAAATTTATTTCTAGAAGTGGAAGATTCCATATCTCTAGCCCTCTTGATTGCTTCTTGTAGGGTGGGTGAATTAAGAGCCTTAAATCATCCTCTTAAGGTCTTAGACAACCCATCAATAAATAACAAAATTAATCTTCTCTCTGAAATATCTATAACCATCACTGATAATTTTTTAAAATTAGTAATATAGGTGTCCATAGAACTCCACTGTTTCAGTTGTGCTAGTTCCTTAAAATGCAATTCAGGATCTTTCTTTTTGAATCTATCAACCAACCTCTCTGTGAAATCAACATAAGAATCAATTTGATCATGGACCAAAGTAATCAACCCATGGTCCCACCATTCATGAGCACTCCCTTCCAAATGTAGAGCTACATATGTAATGGCATCCTCTTTAGGCATAGGATTGAGTTTGAAATAGGAGTCAAGTTTTTGCACCCATGACCTAACTTAAGACTTACCTGATCCATAAAAATATGGGATTGACAACTTACCCACCTTCTTCTACAAATTATGATTATATGGTCTCATACCTCCATCTCTATAGGGTATATTCTTGTCCCTGAGATCTAAGTAATTCAAAAATGACATTTCAAATTTCTCCCCTAATGCCAACCAATTTGTCCATGCTAACCTGGGAGCTTCTAGTTCGATTGGTTCATTACCTTCTAGAGGGTTGTTTCTTGGAGGAAATCTTGGCATAAGAGGTCTAGTGTTAGATAACCTGGTGATAGTCCACTGATGAGAAGCCCTATTATTCCCCGAATTATCCCAATTTGTGCCATTATTACCATTGTTTCCAACATTTCCATTGTTACCATTATTATTTTGCATCAGCTGAGCCAGCAACTGAGCTATTTCTTATTATGATTGGGTCATCTATTGTAACATATCTCGATGTCCCCTAGCAAGATCACTCAACATGTTTTCAACACTAGACTCCAGTCTCCCTTCCCCTTCATTAAAAGGATCTCTACTACTCCTTCCTTCTTTGTCCCCCATGTTGGTCTCCTTTGTGAATAGACAAATTCGTAAGTTGACTAATATCCCTAGGATTTTGTGGTCCTTGTTCACCACCACTCATAGAAAGTAAACTGCATGCAAAGTGAGATCAACACACACATGATGGCAAGATGTTTTTTGAGCTCTAATATCACTATAATGTCTACCCCTATTTTTTTTTTGAAATATACTTGAACAACTACACAAAAAATTAGGAAACTCATAGAATCATTATACCCATGAAACCCTAATATTGTTTTAGTGTTTAATCAATGACAAACATGAGGGTGCAGAAAAATATAATTGTTTCCACACATACCCAGAAGAAGAAATCACTAAAATATCAATATTTTAAAACACCCATGTGTTGCAAATGAGTTACAGATTTGATACAGTGTTTGTACAATAATATATCATAGGAAATGACAACATGTAGATGGATAAATCAATATTTTAACATTACTTTAACATACTCAGATGAGTAAATCGATATTATGGGAATATTATAACATACACATAAGGTTACGGAAGCTACCACTCTAAAACAACAAACAACTTTGATATTATGGAAATATTAGGTGTCGACTTGGAGAGCTTGACACAACTCTTCAAGCTATGTGTTGACACTCATTTGTCACTTGTCAAGTGGGGTGTTGGAGTTGACTCCTATACTGACTCAACCTCCTCACCTATATGTACTTATTGTTTAGCTAATGTTATTGGCCTGACTTGCATACATTTTTTGTGTTGTTAATTAGCAATCATTTGTGCTTATGTTTTCGTCTCCTTGATCTTTCTTTCTTTCATTTTTTACTATGACTTTTTAAAAATATTAAAAAAAAAAATTGGCCAACCTGACTTAGTCAAAAAATATGAAATTCAAAACTTTTTCTTTTAACCTATATCTAATAAAGCTTAGAATGTGACACATCTTTTGGATTTAAAAAAAGGATCAATAGTTTGAGAGTTATGATTATTTTTCAATATGCATATCTATTAGAAAATCAAACATAATGTATGCAGAAAATTAATAATAATTACCTATTAAAATTATAATGAGACATATATTATATTTATAGAATCTTGATAGTTTCCTCTACAAACCCTTTTTATTTTATTAAATTTTTTTACAAAAAAATTTGTTGGCTTCAACAATGTAGTCATGGAAGATTTTAGGATAACACTAAATAGGTAGTTTTGTAATTTTCAATAGCAAGTTTTAGGACTCCCACTTGCCTAAATTTAAGGTAATCCCAAGTCATTTTTGGATCCAAATCTAAATATAATTTTAAATGTTAGCACTTTTTCATCCAACAATTTCTTTTTTGTTATTGCCACTACTTGGCACATCATGATCTTACACTCACTCAAATGTAACTAATCTTATTGATAAAAATGTGGAATTTTTTGTAACCTACAACAAATCACTAAGCTTTCTTCTTGTTTAGTATGAAAAAGGAATGATGATAGCTAGAATGCAAACTAGATCAAACCCTTTTCCATATAACATTCAAGGACAAGACCAAGCCAAATCACTACCAAATGAAAGACTTAGCTACTAATCTTGTGACTCCTATGTTATAGATGGATCAGATTTAATTTAGTCTTTTTATCAAACCCTAGGTTGACAATGCATGAAACCCTAGTTCTATAATGATCTACTTATATTATAGAAAATATAACAAAAACCCAAAAACTAATTGCACAAGGATAATCAAGGAGAAGATAAATCTTGTCTCTAGAAAGCAAAGGTGTCGAAGGACCTCGATGGGATTGCCCAGATCCTAAATAAAGGAATTTTCCAAAGGTACAAATTGGAAAGATGTTGCAAATGTTGTCTTGATGCCAAATCTAAGCTTAGAAAAGGTAGAAAGACATGGGTGGTACCACCCAAGTCCTTGGTGAGAGAAAACTTTGAAACTGTCTCTAGATCCCGAAACCCTGTTCTACATACAGTCTTCTTAAAGCTCTATATTTTCCAAATCTCACTCGTGTAACCTACACAAAAGAAGATAAGACTTGGGTTTGGCCTAGTTATGGTGTTTAGGGACTTGCCTTAGTCAAATCCTGAGATAGCATTCAAACTTCCCAACACCATTGATTGATAAAGAGCCTATGCCCACATGGAGGTAGAGGTTGAAACAATGATAATATGATGATTCAAATGATGATAAACAAACAATGATATCACCTATGTGATGAACCCTTAGAATGATGAAGATCCTTCAACTCCTAAGAGAGGATAAATGATAGCTCCATATATACAATAACAACACAATAACAACACAAAAATCTACACTAGAATTTCAATGAATGCCCTTACTTGCTTCACTTCAATATCTCAAGTTATCTCTTTCCATCATAGGTAAAAATGAACTCAAGAACACACTTATATATGCTTTCCCGCTCATAATTCAAATGAAAAGTGCCAACAAGGAGAAACCTCTAGGGAGGTGAAATACTGACATACATTTGAAATTGCCATGACCAAAAGGGAGGGACCTAGGCAATACCTCTTAGGACCTTTATCCTTGTGTAGGTCTAGGGTAAGGTAAATGAAGTGGTGCATATTCCAATTCTATCTTGGTGTCAGACAATTTTGCATCAAGATAAACATTTTGAATGTATAATGAAACCAAGGGGACCTAGGAGCTAAATAAGGAGGTAAAAAGACATGTGGATACCTAAACAAACATTTAACACTACACGGGGGACCACAACACAACATATATATATATATATATATATATATATATATATATATATATATATATATAAGAGGAATCCAAACTTGCGAGCATCTTGGAGAGGTGCTCCATCAACTGTGGTGAAACAGGTGAAAATTTCATACCTGTTTGATTTCTAAACTAGTCACGTGGTGCTTGATTCACAAGATCTTGTATGTTTGAAGTATTTTGATGCTTGTGAGGACATGAATCATTACCTTTTTCATCAAATTTTGATGATTCATGCCTTTCTCTTTTCCTTTATTTTTCTTTCTTATTCTACTTTTCTTGGCGAATGAGCTTTTCATGATGAAATAGGATACTTTTCATTGTTTTAACCTTCTTTTCCTTATTGTGATTACATGTACCCTGTTTCATTTGTGTATCTTGTGCATTTCGGTTATCTCCTAATCCTTGAAGGGATAACGGAGGAGGAACCTCAGTGTAAACCTTTTACTCATGGATAGAGTAGATCTTTGAATTAAGCCCAATCTTCATTTTCCACCTTATCTAGTTCTATCATGCCAACTATTTCGTCATATTTGAGAACTTCAACTTCAGCCTGTATTTTATTTTGTTGTTCTACCATATTGTTGGTGTTATGCTTAGGAAAAGGATTAGTGAAGATTTCTAGATTCTGGTTCAGAGGAGCAACCAACTTATTTCCATTGTCATTCACACCAGTCACCTGTATTATGTTAGAATCGATGAGGTCTTGAATTTTATGTTTACCTCAGTTAAATCCTGAGATAGCATTCAAGCTTCTGAATACTATTGATTGATAAAGAGTGTGTGCCCTCATGGAGGCATAGGTTGAAACAATGATAATATGATGATTCAAATGATGATAAACAAACAATGATATCACCTATGTGATGAACCCTTAGAATGATGAAGATCCTTCAACTCCTGAGAGAGGATAAATGATAGATGCATATCTGCAATAACAACATAATAAAAACACACAAATCTACTCTAGAATCACAATGAATGCTCTTACTTGCTTCTTTTCAAGATCTCAAGTTAGCTCTTTCCATCCTAGTTAAAAATGAACTCAAGAACACACTTATATATGTTTTCATGCTCATAATCATCAATTCAAACGTAAAGAGCCAACAAGGAGAAACCTTTAGGGAGGTGAAATACTGACATACATTTGAAATTGCCTCGACCAAAAGGGAGGGACCTAGGTGGTACCTCCCAGGTTCTTTATCCTTGTTTAGGTATGGGGTAAGGTAAATGAAGTGGTCCATATTCCAATTCTATCTTGGTGTCAAACAATTTTGCATCAAGATAAACATTTTCAATGTATAATGCAATCAAGGGGACCTAGGAACTAAAAAAGGAGGTAAAAGGACATGTGGATACCTAAACAAACATTTAACACTACACGGAGGAACATAACACAACACACCATATATATATATATATGAGGAAGCCAAACTTGCAAGCATCTTGGAGAGGTGCTCCATCAAGTGTGTTGGAATGGGTGAAAATTTTATACCTGTTTGATTTCTAAAGCAGTTGCATGGTGCTTGATTCACAAGATTTTGTATGTTTGAAGTCTTCTGATGCTTGTGAGGAGGTGAATCATTACCTTTTTCATTAGATTTTGATGACTCATGCCTTGCTCTTTCCCTTTCTTTTGCTTTCTTATTCTATTTTTCTTGGTGAATGAGCTTTTCACGATGAAATAGGATAATTTTCATTGTTATAACCTTCTTTTCCTTATTTTGATTACATGTAGTCTATTTTATTTGCGTGTCTTGTGCATTTTGGTTATCTCCTAATCCTTGAAGGGATAACAAAGGAGGAACCTCAGCATAAATACCTTTTACTCATGGATGGGGTAGATCTTTAAATTTAGGCGAATCTTCATTTTCCACCTTATCTCGTTCTATCATGCCAACTATTTCGTCATATTCAAGAACTTCAACTTCAACCTTATTTCATTTTGTTGTTCAACCATGTTGTTGGTGTTATTCTTAGGAAAAGGATTAGTGAAGATTTCTAGATTCTAATTTTGAGGAGCAACTGACTTATTTCCATTGTAATTCACACTAGTCACCTATATTATGTTAGAATCTATGAGGTCTTGAATTTCATGTTTAAAACACATACATCTTTCGGTGTAATGTCTTACCAAGTGGTGATACTGACAAAAGGCATTAGCATCAAATGAAGGTCCTTGCATCTTGCTACTCTCTATTGGATGAGCACGAGGAATCTTCAAAAGATTGTTTGTTACTACTTAAATCATTATTGAATGAAGAGAATCTAATAATGGAGTGAATTGTCTCTATTGCTGCCTGAGTTTGAATGGGTCCAATTTGAAATAGATGCCACTTGTGATTGAAAATTGTTTGACTATTGCCCATTAATCTTGATGAAACTCATGTTATGCTTCTTGAATGATTGTTGAGATGTTCTAGCTTTTGATTGACCTACTAGAGTCAATGAGTTATGATTCTCATACTAAGTAGCCAAAACATGGTAATCATGAGGAGCTGTGCATAGATGTTGAAAATAACTATACTTCATCAACATTATCTTGTCACATATGTTTAGTTGTAGATTCATAATGAATACTTTTTAAACATTCTCATCTATAATTGGATATTGTATTTGTGCAAAGAGAGCTTGATACCAGCTAATGAATTCTATTAATTTATCTTTTGGACCTTGTTTACAATGGCCCAAGTCAATCAATGAAATAAGAGGTCCAATTTTTTCTTGGAAGTGTTGCAAGAATTGATCAACTAGCTGTGAGAAGGAATGTATTGAATTAGGAGGTAAAGAACAAAACCATTCCAAAGTTGTATCTTTGAGAGATTATGGAAAGAGTTTTGGTAGCAATGACTCATCAAAGAAGAAATCACTACACATTGTTGTGAATACTGCCACATGATTTTTAGGATCACCTTTACCAATGTACTTTTCAAAGTGAGGAGTCTCAAAAATTTGTAGGCATTTGAGCTCTTAATATTGTGTAAGACAAGGGATTGTGAGCATGCTATGTTGGTATATTAGGTTGAGATGAAGCATTGGTTATATTTGCTACCTTTTGTTGTAAGGATGTCATACTTTGCAAAAGTTGGTTTAGGATTGCATCACTAGATGATGTGGTTTGTATATTGGATACAAGGTTATTTAATGGTGTAGACATGGAAGTGGGGTAGTTGTGAATAGTTATTCATGGGTATAGACACATGGGGTAATGTGTTTTGGTAATTATAATGTATGGTCTTGTAATTTTTTCCATTAGATGTACCTATATTAGTAGTAGCATTACTACAATCTTGTGTACTGGTAGTAAGAATTGATGATGTATAAGTGGATACTCCCATAGTTGGCATGGGTGTCGATACTTGTGTGCTTGTTTGATTTAGCGATGACACATTTTTTATGATATTCGCATAGTTAGCTGCTAACATAATGTTGTTATCCATCATATGGGCTATTCCACGGAGTATGTCAACACCTTCTTGTCCTTCTTGTAATAATCCTCTTATACCTTCAACAAGAGGTACCGCTTCTTGTGCTAGATGTTCATTTCCCACAAGTTCTTGAAATCAACTAGTTCTTTGTCTAGTTTCTTGATTTGAGCTTTAGGTACATGTGCAAATATGTCAATTATTTCTTTAGAGTTTTGAAATGTTTTCTCTTCTGACATGTTCTTGTTTGTGATATTTTGTAAAGATGTTGATTCACCTCTTGTAAAATAGTTGAGTACTTGATTTTCTGATGTTTATACATCGTTGCTATTGAGAGCACTAGAACCATCAATGTACAACTTCTTCTTACCAAGGTGTTGGTGTTAGGGCAGTAGGTTATATAACTCATACAATGTTTTATAACACTCAATGCACTAACCAAGGATATTATCAATAAGATTATGAATATTAAAACATGCACTTTTTCCAAAATTATTCAAGATTTTCAAATGAATATTGCTAAAAATGCAATAAATCAATGCACGATCTGATTTGACAAATTAGCAAGATGCACATTCTTGAAGCTACAGATTCACCAAAATTTTTAGTATGAAAAAGGAGAAAGATGGCAGTTAGAATGTAAACTAGATCAAACCATTTTTTATATAACATTCAAGGACAAGATCGAGCCAAATCACTATAAAATGAAGGAGGACTTAGCTACCGATCTTTTGATTCCTATTTTATAGATGGATCAACTTTAATTTAGTCTTTTTTATCAAACCCTAGGTTGATAATGCATGAAACCCTAGTTCAACAATGATCTAATTGTAACAGAGAAAATAAAATAAAAACAAAGAAACTAATAGCACAGAGATAATCAGGGAGATGATAAAACCTATCTATAGAAAGCAGAGGTGTCAGAGGACCTTGGTGAGACTGCCCAGGTCTTGACTGAAGGAATCTGTCAAAGGTACAAACTGGAAAGATGTTGCAAATGTTGTCCTGATGCAAGATCTAAGCTCAAAAAAGGTAGGAGGACATCGATGGTACCACCTAAGTCCTTGGTGAGAGAAAACTCTGAAACTATCTCTAGATCCTAAAACCTTGTTCTGTACACAGTCTTCCTCTGGCTCTGTATTCTCTAGATATCACTATTGTAACCTACACATAAGAAGATAAGAAGGGGTTTGGGGATTATTGTCATGCCCACATTTCCCATGCGGTCACAACACATAACACATGTGCCATGTCCATAGTTGTCATGTGGTCATGACACGAAATATGAAAAAAATTTCTACCTATCCCTAGGAACCCCCTCGCACGCGTCTGCGTGCTCGGTGGCAATACACATAAGGCATAAACGTGTCAACATAATTCATGGAACTACGTTGTCCTACGTAGTCCCCTGCATGATGATAGCCATCTAGGGGGTATGCGATGCGAAGCATGCCACTTTTAGGGTTAGAATGATTTTAATCCAAACCCTAAGTTTCCTAGGTGAGAAGGTGATTTCATCAGATTCGAATCCAAACCCTAACTCTGAAATAAAATGAAATTAAATAAATAGATATGAGATAATGGCATAAAGGACGCATGATAAAATGGAGTGATAAAATAAAAGTTAATAAAATGACGTAAAATTAAAACCCTAAAATCTAGGAAAAATTTGACAACATAACGCATTTTCAATAATCGAATTAAAAATTTTAAAATAAAAACTCCAATAAGAATTAAAGCAAAATTTAAAAATAATAATTAAACTAAAGAAAAAATTAAAAAAAAAATTAAAAAAAATTAAATTAAATACCTTGCCAAGGCCATTTAAATCGACCTTGCAATTAAATATAAAAATTTGAAATAATAAAATGACACCAAGAATAAATTTCAAAATTGAGTCCGTTAATAAATAAAATTTCAACATTATATTTATTAACTAACTTGAAAATAATAGACAAAGCAAAGATTAAAATACCTCTCCCTGTAAAATAATAATAAAACTGATAGAAATAGAAAAGCTAAAGCACGCTAGGGAAATAAAATAAGTATTCCAATTAAATGAATTAATTACAAAGGGAACACACTTCCCATTCAACAAAATCAACCCCTTGACCACAAAATTAAAATTTCCAAGAGAAATTAAAAAAAAAAGACACAACCCCCAAAAAAAAAATTAAACACACTAAAGTAATCCCCAAACAAGTCAAAAATCTCAAAAAAAAAACCCAAAGACAAAAGAGGGGGAAAAACTAAAAATTTCGTGCACATGAAGAGATAAAAAAGAAAATAATTTAAATAACAAAATTAAAATTCCTCACATTCTCCTCTTACCCTAATTCCATTATTATATTGGTTTTCTAATTGAAAAGCCCTAAGATTATTTTATTGTTTTCTTTTTGACAAAAGAAAACCCTAACATGTTGTTTTGTTTTTCCTCTCCTCTTCTTGTCTTGTTTTCTCCAATTTTTGTTTTTCCATTTGTTTTGTACAAGTCAGGGTTTGAAAAAGAAGTGGAAGCCATGATAGTAGTTTTCCACTACCTCTCACGGAGGTATACACATGAATATACAAAAGGGTATATATATACATTTTGTGTATATAAATATATATAAATATATACACATAATTAAATCTGAGTATGCAAATATAGGTCTCTTATATTTTGCAGGAGATAAATATTTACAGAGATCCGCCGTTGACAATCGCCATGGAAGAGGGTTAAGTGACAATGACATGGGGTAGCTCACTGTGTCAGGGTTTAAAACCAGGGTAAGGGAAGTGGGGAGACAGGGGGGTTAAGGCATGGTGGAGAGGGAAATCGCAGGGGAAGGGGCATGAGGTTTGTGCAGGGAAAGGGTGTGGGGAGGAGGTTGTGCCTCCATCGACACCCACATTGGTTTAAATGGACATTACAGAAGTATGATGGGGGGGTTGGGATGGGCGCCGTTGCCCATCTCAGTCCCTCCACTTCTTCTTTCTGTTATCTCTGCAGAACTAACACTGTTAGGGTTCAGACTTCATTTTTTTGATATATATTTTATTTTGATATATCCCAAATGTGTATAAGCCTCTTTCTGTTTATATATATATATATATATAAACAGTTTGTCCCAATAAAGTCTAGATACATATGCTTTTTTTTATATAAATCTGTATATATATATGCACTTATATATATACACACACAGATTTAAAGACAGTTTGTTCCAATAAAGTGTAGATACATATGCTTTTTTTTATATAAATCTATATATATATATATATGCACTTATATATATATTTGTATATATATATATATTTGTATATATATACAGAGACAAAAAAAATAGCAAGATGGATTGCAAATAATATAGATGTATATATATATATATTTATATATATATATATATATATACACACATAAAACTAACTTTTTCAATAACACTAATATATATATATATATATATACACACACACACATATTAAACTAACTTTCTCAATAACACTAATTTTGATTAACATATAAGTATCATTTTTTTTTTTAAATAAACAGAAATACTCTTTTTCACAAAAATCTTGTAGGACAGGAATTCTAATTTCATGTAAATTTCAACAACTTATTTTCCTAAACAACAAATTATAACATGAAAATTTCAATGCAATATAATAGAAAATAATATATTTAATTTCTCTCTTTCTTTTGCATACACTAAAATTTATTCAGCAACTTATATATATATATATATATATATATATATATATATATATATATATATATATATATATATATATATATATATATATATATATATATTGTAAGGAACAAATGACAGCAAATATATTTTCTCGTGCATTTCTCCTTTACTCAGACTAAACAACATAGAATAATAACTTCTCTTTTATTTTTTTATAAACCATAATAGTGCTCACATTAGATACTCACACAATAGCCATTATATTGGGCAGAAAATAAACTTGCCAAAAATTACAATAGGGCCTCAAGGCCATGGCTCAAACAACCAATAAAAATAATATTACAACAACACTAAAATGGACTTCTCCAAAGCTCCATTTCTCCATTAAACACCTACAATAAAAACACAACAAAAAGGGAGAACCAAGCCACAACGAAATGCCCTCCTCCCTACTGTAGACTAGCAAGTGGGTCACCCCCGAGCTAGGGAGGTAGGAAACACACGGTTGCACACAAACACCACAACAATCAACATAAGAACAACTCAACATTTGCCCATGGATTAACACAAAACAATACTCATGAAAATGAGTTTGATGGGGGTAGGGAATGGACCCCGTTGCAAGTATGAGGATAACCAGTGTTGTCATTGATGTCAACATACTCATATTGCATTAATGAGAAGGATTGGATGAGCTATGTGTTGAGGATATTGAGAAAATTAGCCTCAATCAGGAATAGTGAAGAAGAGTGATGACATTAAGATAAAATTCCAAGATAAGATGAAGATCAGAGGATGCGGTTTAAAGGGTTTTCAGATATGAGTCTTGAGATGCTCTAGTCAAGATTTTAGAAGTCCACATGAAGATCTAAAGAAGTTATGGTCGCTCTAGTAGAACCGGTTCCGGCAGATGTTCAGTGGTGACAAAGTTTCACAGATTGGTCCGGTGAGCTCCGGAATTGCATTATCACATTCTGCAGATTGGAGGGAGTGTTGAAGAAGTCAGTGTGAAATGAAAAATAGATTTGTTCATGGTTTGGAGGTTCGAAAGCACCTTTTTCTTTGTGACAGTGGCGACAGACTGTGTTCTTGAAGTTCTAGATGAAGAAGAGAAGAATTCTAGTAAGCTGATAAAGTGCGGATGTTCTTGATGACTTAGGAAAGGTTTTGGTAATCCTTGGATCATGCACAAGTCTTATTGGTGGTCTGCATTGAAGTTAGAGTTTGGATTTGATGTAAAGACCATCAGTTGTTGGTGTTCTTCCTAAGTCTGGCCGACCGGATGTATTACACATCTTGCGGATGATCTTGTAAGTGTTTACCGACTTATAGGATTGTTCCTAAGTTGATGCCTTGTATAAATAAGGGATTGTGAATTCATTTTGAAGTGTGTCTTGGTGTGATAAGTGTGAGGTAGCAAAGAGGAGTGCGAAAGGCAGAGCAGAAGTTTTTGGGCTTAAATGGAACTGATCCAGGCATGGTAAAGATGTCAATCTCTAATTCAAGTTTGTGATACTTGTTACCTTGTAGACAGTGTGTCTCTTGTAGTTAGTGTGCCTCTTATGAGTAGTGTGCTCGGGCAATGAGCCCTAATTGGCATGTGCCATCTATTTTCCTTATTCTTCTAATAGAGAATAATCTTTGGGTTAATCACCCCATGGTTTTTCCCTTGACCGAGTTTTCCACATCAAAATCTTGGTGTCTCATGTGTTGATGTGTATCTGCTCTGGTGTTTATGCTTTATGCTTTCATGAATGATTAATTACTATGCTATTAAATAACAAAGTGGATTTAAGTGTTTGAATTGAAAGCAAGATTAGGATAACTGATTCACCCCCCCTCTCAGTTATCAACAATTGGTATCAGAGCCAAGTTCCTCTAAAAGAAGCTTAACCACTTGAGGAGATCCAGGATGTCATCATATAAGAAGGATAGTCCGAAGTTTGATGGAACCAACTTCTCTCTTTGGAAAGGTCGCATGAAATGTCACTTGGAGTGTATGAGAAAGGTGTACCTATCCATGGTTACAAAAGCATATGTTCCTCCACAAGGTGGTCCGACAACCCTAAATGAACTCACAGATGCTGAAAATAATCAGCAGACCAAAGAGGCTCTTCTAAGCGCTTTAACTGACTCAGAGCTCTCAACTGTTATTGACCTGCCAACTACCTATGAGATCTAGACTAAACTGGAACTTCTGCATGAAGGAGATGAGTATGTTAAGTATGCAAGGTTGTAGAGCCTAAAAGGGAAATTTGAAAGACTGAAGATGAGAGATGATGAAAATATTAGTACCTTTATGCCTAGAGTAAATGAGCTGGTGTGTGGAATCAGGAATGTTGGTGGAGTCTTGGATGAAAATGAGATTGTTGGCAAAGTTCTCAGATCCCTTCCTGCTGCATACAAAATCAAGGTTGTTGCCATTGATGAATTCAGAGCCCATACAACTGTCACAAGAGACCAATTGGCTAGCAAACTGGCTACATTTGAAATGACCAAGTTTGGAGATGATCCCCCCAAGACTGAATCTGCATTCAAAGCCAGTTCCTTTGTGAAAGGTAAACAAAGATTTGATCTGGGAGAAAACTCTTCAAGGAAGCTGTCATGGTATGATCAAGCAAGAAGAGACATGGAAGTAGAAGAAGCAAAAATAGCTCAACTTGAAGCCCTCATTGCAAAGAGACTGCCAAGAGGATCCGGTAAGTATGAAGGAAAACTACCCTTTAATTGCTTCAACTGCAATAAGATTGGTCATTTTGCCTTAAGATGTCTAGAAAGATCTACAAGGTCAGATTCCAACAGACAAAGGTTCCAAAAGAATTGTTATTATGTTCATGAAGAAGATGATAATGAAGGAATAACCAATGATGAATCAGAGTTAGGAAACAAATCTGGAAATGAATGGGTGTTTATTGCCATCAAGGAAGAAGATCCAATATCCTCTGAATCTGTCAATCATAAGGTTGTAGAAAGAGCTCTGGCTACCCAAGTTGAAGAAAAGGATGACTGGGTTATTGACAGTGGATGCTCTCACCATATGACAGGTGACAAGAACAAGTTCTTAGATTTGGGAAGGTATGAAGGAGGAATGGTAAAGTTTGGTGATAATTCTACTGGTAGAATCAGAGGTAGGGGAACTATTTCTTTTGATGGAAAGAGAAAAACTGGTAATGTACTATATGTTGAAGGATTGAAGCACAATCTTCTCAGTGTTGGACAGTTGGTCGACAAAGGTTATGATCTCTAGTTCAAAAATGGAAGATGCAGGATCTTTGAAAGTTCTAGAACTGAGATTGCATCCGGTACTCAAACAAAAGGTAATATCTTCCATCTAGTTGGTTCTAATAAAAGTTCTTTGTTTGTTCAAGTTGATCAGAGTTGGTTATTACATAGAAGGATGCGTCACGTAAATTTTGATAACATCATCAAGATAAGCAATACTCGGGTTGTAAGAGATCCTCCAAAATTGGCAAAACCTACAAATAGTTTGTGCAAGGAATGTCAGCGAGGTAAACAGAGTAGAGTCTTATTCAAAAGCAAGGATCAGTCCTCTACCGAATTATTGGAATTAGTTCATACTGATCTATGTGGTCCGACAAGAGTCAAGAGTGTGCAAGGTGATAGATACTTCATGTTACTAATTGATGATCATTCTCGGATGATGTGGGTTACCTTTCTGAAAGAGAAATCTAAAGCTTTTGAGAAGTTCAAAATCTTCAAGGCTATGGTAGAGAATCAAACCGGATTAAAATTGAAATGTCTAAGGTCTGATAGAGGTGGTGAATTCACATCTGGTGAATTCATAGACTTTTGTGAGAAGCATGGTATAAAGAGACAGTTGTCTGCTCCTAGGACTCCACAGCAGAATGGAGTAGTAGAGAGAAAGAACCGGACCATCCAGGAAGCATCCAGGACAATGATGATGGAAGAAAATGTTCCCCAGATGTTTTGGAGAGAAGCTATCAGCACTGCAGTCTACACTCTCAATCGAGTTCAAATCAGATGCAATACCAGTAAGACTCCTTATGAAATTTGGTTTGGCATCACTCCTACTGTGAGATAGTTCAGTGTATTTGGTAGCAAATGTTACATTAAAAGAGATGAAGATCTAGGAAAGTTTGATGCTAGAAGTGATGAAGGAATTTTCTTGGGTTACTCCACTCAAAGCAAAGCATACCGGTGTTACAACAAGAGACTAAGAAAGATGATAGAAAGTACAAATGTGAAAGTTGATGAAGGAATTGAGAAGCCCTCAAGGTTTTATGAATATGATGAAGATGATTAGAATGGTGTTCAGATTCAAAGTATCCAAGCCCCTTCTGAGAAACAAAGTCAAGTTGATCTGGTAAGATAGGAAGAAGAGATAAGTGTCAATGAGATTGATCAAGAATTAGAGGTGCAAGAAATTCCCAAAGTTCCAAGGTATGTAACTCTAAACCACTCTGAAGATTAGATCATAGGTGACAAAAGCAAAGGAGTGCAGACAAGAAGGAGAATTGCTCAAAATTTAGATGAGTATTGTCTAATTTCAAAGATTGAACCTAAGACAATAAATGAAGCCTGCAATGATGAAAACTAGACCAAAGCAATGGAGGAAGAGTTGATGCAAATTGAGAAAAATTACACTTGGGATCTTGTTCCCAGACCTAGAAACAAGAATGTGATTAGAACCAAATGGGTCTTCTGAAACAAATTAAATGAAGTTGGTGTTCAGTAATCAGAAACAAAGCCAGATTGGTCTGTAAAGGCTACTCTCAAATAGAAGGAATTGATTTTGAAGAAACCTTTGCTCTGGTGGCAAGAATTGAAGCTGTCAGATTATTTCTTGCATTTGCTACCTTTAAAGACTTCAAGGTATATCAGATGGATGTTAAGTTTGCCTTCCTAAATGGTGATTTGGAAGAAGAAGTATACATTGAGCAACCGGATGGATTTCAATTGTCTGATCATGGTGATATGGTCTACAAGTTGAAAAAGGCACTGTATGGATTGAAGCAAGCCCCAAGAGCTTGGTATGAAAGACTGGATAAACATCTTTTAAAGATTGGTTTCAACAAAGGTACTGCTGATAGTAATTTGTATTTCAAAATTGATCATGAAAACATTTTGATTGTTGAAGTGTTTGTGGATGATATCATTTTTGGAGGAAGAGATAGTATGTGTAAAACTTTTGCGAATCAAATTAAAAGTGAGTTTGAGATGTCTATGCTTGGTGAAATGAATTTTTTCTTAGGTCTACAAATTACTCAAACAAAGAAAGGGATCTTCATTTATCAGACCAAATATGTGAAAGAATTGTTGAGAAAATTTGGGATGGAAGATTCAAAGCCAATGAATACTCCCATGGCAACCAGATGCAAGTTGAGAAAAGATGATGACTCTCCTAAGGCAAACTAGACAAAGTATAGATTAATGATTGGTGGATTATTGTATCTCACTCAAACCAGACCGGATATTATGCAAGCTGTTGGTCTTGTTGCTAGATTCCAGGCTGATCCCAGAGAATCTCATGTCATGGCAATCAAGAGAATTTTTAGATATCTAAAAGGGACAGTGGAGTATGGTTTATGGTATCCTAGAGATCATGATTTCTCTCTTCATGCATACACAGATGTAGATTGGGCAGGAGATGTGGATGACCGGAAGAGTACCAGTGGTGGAGCATTCTTTTTGGGGAAGAGATTGGTTTCTTGGCTAAGCAAGAAATAAGATGCAATATCTCTATCTACAACTGAAGTAGAATACATTGCAGCAGTAGGCAGTTGCACTTAAGTTTTATGGATGAAGCAGATGCTAAGAGATATTAAAGTAGAGTATGAGGAGCCTATCACAATTTTCTGTGATAATTTAAGTGCAATAAATATTTCTAAGAATCCGGTGTTGCACTCTAAGACTAAGCATATATCTATTAAGTTTTACTTTCTGAGAGAGCAAGTGAACAAAGATGAAGTTAGACTGGAGTTTGTGCCCTCTAAGGATCAGATTGCAAATATCTTTACTAAACCTCTTCCCAAGGACTCCTTTGAGTTTCTCAGGGAGAAGTTAGGGGTTATTGCCCCTCTGGTGACAAACTAGGATGCACTGATGTGTATCAGTCTGGTGGATATCACAGCGATATCTTGTGACCCGGATTGATGATGGGGAGTTGCTACTTAGGGGGAGCAGCTGGTATGATTCTGATGTGTTGAAATTGCAAGTATGAGCCCTTTGCCATTGATGTCAAAGGGGGAGAGAAGACATGTGAAAAACAAGTGGTTGTTGATCAAAGGGGGAGCAGTAAAGAAAGACAAGACATGTGAAGAGTTGTTGCTGATAGGGGGAGCTATGACAGAAAGGAGAAGTTCTTGTCTTGATGGTTTTTCACATCATATGTTGCCATTAATGACAAAGGGGGAGATTGTTGCAATAATGAGGATAACCAGTGTTATCATTGATGTCAAAATACTCATATTACATTAATGAGAAGGATTGGATGAGCTATGTGTTGTGGATATTGAGAAAATTAGCCTCAATCAGGAACAGTGAAGAACAGTGATGCCATTAAGATAAAAGTCCAAGATAAGATGAAGATCAAAGGATGCAGTTTAAAGGGTTTTCATATATGAGTCTTGAGATTCTCTAGTCAAGATTTTAGAGGTCCACATGAAGATCTGAAGAAGTTATGGTCACTCCAGTAGAACCGGTTCTGGTAGATGTTCAGTGGTGACAAAGTGTCACAGATTGGTCCGGTGAGCTCCAGAATTGCATTATCCCATTCTGCGGATTGGAGGGAGTGTTGAAGAAGTCAGTGTGAAGTGACAAATAGATTTGTTCATCGTTTGGAGGTCCAGAAGAACCTTTTTCTTTGTGACAGTGGCAACAGATTGTGTTCTTCAAGTTTCAAATGAAGAAGAGAAGAATTCCAGTAAGCTGATAAAATGCAGATGTTCTTGATGACTCAGGAAAGGTTTGGTGATCCTTGGATCATGCACAAGTCTTATTGGCAGTTTGCATTGAAGTTAGAGTTTGGATTTGATGTAAAGACCACCGGTTGTTGGTGTTCTTCCTGAGTCTGGCCAACCGGATGTATTACACATCTTGCGGATGATCTTGTAGGTGTTTGTCGACTTAGATGATTGTTCCTAATTTGATGCCTTGAATAAATAAGGGATTGTGAATTCATTTTGAAGTGTGTCTTGGTGTGATGAGTGTGAGGTAGCGAAGAGGAGTGCGAAAGGTAGAGCAGAAGTTTTTGGGCTTAAATGGAACTGATCCAGGCATGGTAAAGATGTCAATCTCCAGTTCAAGTTTGTGATACTTGTTACCTTGTAGACAGTGTGTCTCTTGTAGGTAGTGTGCCTCTTGTGAGCAGTGTGCTCAAGCAGTGACCCCTAATTGGCATGTACCATCTATTTTCCTTATTCTTCTAACAGAGAATAATCCTTGGGTTAATCACCCCATGGTTTTTCCCTTGACTGGATTTTCCATGTCAAAATCTTGACGTCTCATGTGTTGATGTGTATCTGCTCTGGTGTTTATGCTTTATGCTTTCATGAATGTTTAATTGCTATGCTATTAAATAACAAAGTGGATTTAAGTGTTTGAATTGGAAGCAAGATTAGGATAACTGATTCACCCCCCCTCTCAGTTATCAATAGACCCCTCTACTCAAAAGGCCACACCAAAAATATCAAAACACCAAGTCTCATTGCCTCAAGCCAAAACCTCCAAAAACATATATCTCCAAATATCTCAAAAACTACCATGGCACTCTTGCCATCAAAATGATCTCAACACCAAGTAAAAAGCCCTCAAGGCTATAATTAGCACAAATGTGGGGGTGCCCTTGAGGAGGTTCACTCTCCCCTACCTCAAACAAGTTGAGCCTTACCTCCAAATGGAGGTGCTCTCACCAAATTCCCAACCCACATTAAAAAAAAACAACAAACAATAAAAAAAATCCACAATCACAACATAAATGAAAATGCAAGGGTAAATGGCCATAGACATGGAGCTTACCTTCAAAAGCCCTATAAATAGAAGCATGTTTGGTGATGGGCTCCAAGCTTCTCCAAATTTCCAATCTCCAAAATTTCTCTAACTCCCGAAAAGATACTCTAAGAATAGAAAGAAAATCTCCAAAATGCAAGAACCCCACACTCCTCAATAGGATAAGGTAATATAGGCCTTCTAAATTGGTCTTGAGGAATGAGAAGGTGACACTTGTCACCTTCTGCTTCCACTTCTTATGCCACTTGCAAGGGAGAGGAAGTGTGACAATTCCATCCCAAACCTCACCTTATCCACTTGTGCTCTCACACATGTGTGAGAGAACAAGTGGTGAGGTGGCAATCCCCTTCAAGCCTCCATGAGGATAACTGATTCCATATGGAATCCTCTTATTCTCCAAGAGAGTCATCTCCCTCCAAGATGCTCTCACATGTGTGTGAGAGTCTTCGAGGGAGATCCCACACACTTGGGAGTCTTGGAGACCTCCCAAGTCTCCTTGGGGAAGGGATCCCCAAACTTTGGGAAGGGAGATGAGTCTTTCCCAAAGCATGACTCATCTCCCACACTTATCCATTTCAAAATTCGTCACTTTGACTAAACCTCAATTTAGAGTGACCAAAAGTGAGTTATCCCAAGGTTTAGTTAGTCAAAATTGACCCTAGACCCGTGGGTAACCACCCAGGGTAAGTTTTGGGACACTAAGGTTCACCTAGGGAGTCATAAATCCACTTTAAATGGCCTCAAAAATAAAACAATACCAAGTGGTATAAAAAAATAAAAATTATACAACACATGATATAATTAATTTAAACAAAGGGGTACTAGGCCAAAATGATAAAATAAACAAGCACTTAATCAACACTCAAATCAAACGTGATCCTCATCCCTCTTGTGAATGGATCGGTTTCACAGGGAATAACACGTGTGAATACTACCTCCAATTCCCCGTGGCCTAGGAATATAATCCTACATATCTAGATCAAGTGTCAATCATATCATAAATAATCATAGCCAAAGCAACTAGAATTAAATTCATGCCATGGAATACAACATTAATCATCTACAACATAATTCTAGATTAAACTACATTTTCTATCTAATGTCACATAATCATCATCACATAAAGAACTAGAAATCACATCACTAAACATCATCTAATATATCTCGTATGTCTAGTCTCAACATTGCATCAAAATATGATCAAATTGAATCACCATATGTCTAATCAATGTCATATCAAAATCATGAGATATAGTCAAATCAGCATAATGGAACCATAGTCTCTAAAAGTATGATAATGTCATCAACTGAAATGTAAAATGATCAAAATGAGGAAGGAAAATAATCAGCCTCACATCCTCCCCCCTAAGACTAAACGTCCTCCTAGAAGTCATCAAAAAGGTGAGGATAGAGTGCCCTCAAACTAGCTCCATCCTCCCAAGTCGCTGTGACCTCATCATAATGATCCCACTAGACCCTAACCTAGTCTAGCTCTTCACCTCAAAAGCCCAGCGTCTGATGAGCCAATATGCAAATTAGCTCCAAAGCCAACTACCCTTCCGCCTCTACCTATAGAGCACTCTAGTCCAATACATGAGATAAATCAGAGATATATCGCCTCAATACAGAAATATGAAAGACATCGTGGATACGTGACAAGCTAGTTGGCAACTCTAAACGGTAGGCAACAGGTCCTATCGGCTCCAAGATCTCAAAAGGTCCTACAAACCGTAGTGTGAGCTTAGAGCCCTTTTCATAATGGATTGGACTCTTATGTGGCCGAACTCTAAAGAATACCCTTTGACCCACTAAGAAGCTCTGATCAGTTCTCTTAGCATCAGCATACTTCTTCTGTCTATCCTGTGCCTCCTAAAGTCTCTGCCTAATCCTTGTGACCTACTACTCCATATCTTGAACTAACTCTGGACCAATGGCAACCCTGTCCTCCATCTGATCCTGACTCAATGGTGTCTTGTATGGTCTGCCATATAAAGCCTGAAAAGGAGGCATACCCAACGAGCTGTGATGCCCATTATTGTAGGCAAACTCAACCAGATACAGATACTCCTCCCATCTAGACTAATCATCCATAACATACATACAAAGCATGTCCTCCAACACCTGATTCACCTGCTCAGTCTATCCATCTGTGTTGTGATGATAAGCAGAGCTAACGTTGACCTGTGTGCCCAACGCCTATTGCAAAGCTCTCCAAAAGGTTGAAGTGAACACTGAATCCCTATCAAAAATGATGTGGCAAGGTAATCCATGTAATCTCACAATATCATCTAAGAATACTCTCGCCACTACTGGTGCATTGTACGTCGTGCGTATAGGTGAGAAGTGTGCCACCTTAGTCAACTTGTTGACTGTCACCATGATCGCATCATGGCGATGCGAAGACATAGGAAGACCAACAATGAAATCCATGGAAATGGTGTCCTATTTCCACTCAGGTATCTTGTGAGGGTATAAAAGACCCACTGGATACTGATGCTCGGCCTTGACCCTCTGGCACTCAAGGCATTGAGCAACAAAATTTGTAATATCCCGTCTCATACCTGCCCAATGGTATAGCTGTCATAGGTTGGCATGCATCTTCTTCACCCTCAGATGTACCGCATATGGTGCTCTATGAGCCTTTGATAACACTATAGTATGTAGGTCACCTGCGTAGGGTACATAGATGTGTTGTCGATGATGAAGTAACCCATCTACCTCAAGTGAGTATCCTGCAAACTTTCCCACAAGGGCCCTCTGTGAATTGATCTCCTGCTGTACCTCAAGAAACCACTCATCCTTAAGAAGATGTTGAATAATGCATCCTCTCAAGTCGACACTCATAGTCAAGGTCAAGATCTCGTGGTGCCTCTGACTCAATGTGTTAGCAACCACAGTCTCCTTCCCTTTGATGTAGTGGACATCAAAGTCATACTCACAAAGAAACTCCCTCCAATGCCGTTGACAGGTGTTTAGATTTGGCTGTGTAAATATATACTGAAGACTATGGTGATCTAAATGAAGCTCAAAGGACAACCTAATAAAAATGTCTCCAATGAACTAGAGCATGAACCACTATTGCTAACTCAAAATTGTGAGTGGGGTAGTTCAGCTTATGGGTCTTGAGCTTTCGTGACTCATACACGATCGCTCTACTACCCTGCATAAGTATGGATCCCAAACCCTCAAGTGATGCATCTGTGCAAACCATAAAATCTGCTACAGGATCAGGAACTGCTAAAATGGGAGCACTGGTAAAATGCTCCTTGAGGACCCCAAAGGCCCTCTCACACTACTCAGTCCATAGAAAGCTCTTCCCTTTCCGCTGAAGAGAAGTAATGGGGTGCGCTATCCAAGAAAAGCCCTCAACAAATCTACGGTAATAACTAGCTAACCCCATAAAACTCCTGACCTTTGTCACACTGGTGGGTGCTGGCCAATCTCTGATAGCCCTGATCTTTGATGGATCTACTGAGATTCCATTGCCAGATAGGATATGCCCCAAATACTGTACCTCTGTCCTAAAAAATGCACACTTTACCAAGTTCCCATAAAGATTCTGCTCCCTCAAACATTGTAGAACTTGATGTAGATGCTCCTCATGCTCCTCCTCGGTCTACGAATAGATCAAAATGTCATCAAGGAAAATAATCACAAACCGATCCAAGTAGGTACAGAACACCCCATTCATGAGACTCATGAACACTGCAGGGGTAATCGTCAAACCGAAGGGGACCACAATGAACTCATAGTGGCTATATCAAGTCTAGAAGGCGGTCTTATAGATTTCCACCTCTGTGATACACAACCGATGGTAACCAGACTTCAAGTCAATCTTAGAGAACACCTTGGCTCCCTACATCTGATCAAAGAGATCATCAATCCTGGGTAGAGGATAATAGTTCTTCACCGTCACCTTATTCAACTACTTATAATCCATGCATAATCAAAGAGACCCATCCTTCTTCTTCACTAAGATGACAGGAGCGCCCCATGGTGAAACGCTCGGTTAGATGTGCCCCTTCTCGAGAAAGTCCTCAAACTGTAACTTGAGCTCTGTGAGCTCATGAGTGGTCATCTTGTAGGGTGCATGAGACACTGGCTTGGCACTTGGCACTAAGTCAATATGAAAGTCTACCTCACGACGAGGTGGCATCCCCGGTAACTCTACTGGAAACACATCAGCAAACTCTCTTAGGATGGGATGATCATCCAAAGATGCCTCAGGCTTATCATCTAATCTATCACTCACAATGATAGTGAGCA
The DNA here is from genome assembly GCA_027924645.1 of Cunninghamia lanceolata. Lineage (NCBI taxonomy): Eukaryota > Viridiplantae > Streptophyta > Pinopsida > Cupressales > Cupressaceae > Cunninghamia > Cunninghamia lanceolata. Next base: position 6,736,691 of record BSBN01000686.1, on the reverse strand, counting down.
TCTGGCATCCCTTCCGCATGTAGCACTTAAGTTGCTAAGTGGATATCATACGCACTGCTATGGGCTTCTGAATGCCCACAATCTCCACAGATGTACCATGATCGTCTAAGCAGCTAATCACCTTTCAATGACAATCTAGCTTGGCTTAATGAGCCGCAAGCCAGTCCATACCTAAAACTACATCGTAGGATCCTAATGTCATAACTCTAAGGTCACATACTATGGAAAAGGGTCCCAAAGAAATCTCACAGTCATGGACTAAGGCATCTACTATCATCTTGGCCCCTGAGGCCAACTCAACCACCCACCTATCACCCTACCTAGAGCCCACCAGCCTGCAACGCTCCACTAACTATGGAGATATGAAAGAGTCAGTAGTACGAAAGTCAAAGAGAATAGAAATAGGGACACCCCCTATTGTACGTGATATCTCTATCACCGATGCCTAAAAATCAGTCTAGCGGTTATCAATCACTGCAAACATATGGTGGGACCTACCCACATCTCCAACTGTCTGCTCTAATCCTCCTAAACGAGGCTGCCCCTGCTGTAAAGCCCTGTGGACACTCTTTGGCTAGATGTCCTACTCCACCACACACATAACATGGGCCCCTAGCCTATACCTATCCTGTCTGAGTCCTACTCAACTACTATTGTCTAGATCTACCTGTGGACCCTTGTGAACCCCTGTATGATTGCTATGATCTTGCGGGTCCTGTAAGTTGTCCCTGCTACCTCTGATCTCTGCGCGGGCCCTATTGCTGCCAACCTCGATTATGACCCCCATGTGCCCTCTACTGTGGCCTGGGTCTCTGCTACTATTGTGGGGGCCTAGGAGGTAAGGATGCAGAACTAAATCCTCCTCTCTGAGGTGGCAGTGGTGGTTTGTGGTAACTTTGCTGATGCTGTTGTTGCCCACAATCCTAAAATTGAGGGTGTGAACTCTACCCTTGTCCCTGTATCTCCTCATCTATGTATGCCTTCTCAGCAGTATCACTCAAAGTCTGGGGGTTTGCCATGCATACAAACCCTGCTATGCTATGGTTCAATCCTCTGATAAACTTATGAACTAGGAGTTTCTCGTCATGGAGATACTCCGTATATCAAGACAACTTGATAAATCTACCCTCATACCGAGCAACCATAATTCCTCTCTGTTGAAGGTCATGAAAATCATTTATGCGACACTGTTTATAGTGATCTGATACATACCGCGCATTGAAGCACTTAATGAAGGTCTCCCATGTGAGTGTGTCCAATGATAGATGGGGCTTACACTCCTCAGTGCACCACCAAGTAGCTGTTCTATCTCGTAATAGGTGGATTACCACATGAGCCTTCATGTTGCCCTCGTAAGGACGGAACACAAAGCATCTATCTAAGTTGATGAGCCAGGCCTTTGCCTCAACTTCATCTGTGGTCCCGATGAAAGTAGGAGGATTTAGCCTTAACAAATCCCTGATGGGATCTCCTTGGTCTCTATGCCCTCTGATAGGCTCATCCGCATAATAATCATAAGGCCTGTGAACAATATGCTCCACTCACACTGCCTCCTCATGCCTAGCATGACGTGGAGGGCTCTTGCTATAGGCCTTGTTGGCTGATCCAACCTCCTCTGCCATTATATCTGGCACCTCAACATATGGCTCCACACGTGGTGCCTCTCACAGCCCAACACAGGGCTCTACGCATGGCTCGACATGTGACTCTACTCATGGCTCCACATGTGGTTCCTCTCGCGGATCATCGTGGGTCTCAACACGTGGCTCTATGCATGGCTCAACTATGGCTGGTGGAAGCCTATCTAACACTACTTGTAGTGCCTATAAAATCTATGGCCCAATATCTAGTACAAGTAGGGCCGGTGGTGCCTGTGGTACCTGTGGGGCTGGTGATGCATGTCCCTTAGCTAAACAATCACTATGCACCTCGATGGACGCAGTGTGGTGGGATTGCACTCGTTGAACTCATCAGGGAGGCATCCTACAAAAATGAGGCAACCACAAATTAATCAAAGTTGTGGAAATAATAATGTGCACTAACAAGCCCAGTGTTTAAACTTGGGCTCTGATACCAAATTTCATGCCCCACATTTTCCATGCAGTCACGACACACAACACATGTGTCATGTCCACACACATTTGACATTTGGTCATGACACAAATTACAGAAAACTTTTCTACCTATTCCTAGGAACCCCCTCACATGCGTCTACATGCTTGGTGGCAATATGCATAAGGCGTAAACATGTCAACATAATTCAGGTTAGTATGTTGTCCTACGTAGTCCCCTGCATGATGATAGCCTTCTAGGGGGTATGCGACTTGAAGCATGCTGCTTTTAGGGTTAGAACAATTTTAATCCAAACCCTAAGTTTCTTAGGTGAGAAGGTGATTTTGTCAGATTCGAATCCAAACCCTAACTCTAAAATAAAATGAAATCAAATAAATAGATATGAGATAATGGCATAAAGGATGCATGATAAAATGGAGTGATAAAATGAAAGTTAATAAAATAACGTAAAATTAAAACCCTAAAATCTAGGAAAAATTTGACAGTATAACACGTTTTCAATAATCGAATTAAAAATTTTAAAATAAAAACTCCAATAAGAATTAAAGAAAAATTTGAAAATAATAATTAAACTAAAGAAAAAATTTTAAAAAAATTAAATACCTTGCCAAGGCCATTTAAATCGACCTTGCAATTAAATATTAAAATTCGAAATAATAAAATGACACCAAGAATAAATTTCAAAATTGAGTTCGTTAATAAATAAAATTTGGACATTATATTTATTAACTAACTCAAAAACAATGGACAAAGGGAATATTAAAATACCTCTCCCTGTAAAATAATAATAAAACTGATAGAAATAAAAAAGCTAAAGGGAAATAAAATAAGTATTCCAATTAAATGAATTAATTACAAAGAGAACGCACTTCCCATTTAACAAAATCAACCCCTTCACCACAAAATTAAAATTTCCAAGAAAAATTAAAAAAAAAACAACCCCAAAAAAAAAGATTAAACACACTAAAGTAATCCCCAAACAAGTCAAAAATCTCAAAAAAGATCCCAAAGACAAAAGAGGGGGAAAAACTAAAAATTCCGTGCACATGAAGAGATAAAAAGGAAAATAATTTAAATAACAAAATTAAAAATCCTCACATTCTCCTCTTATGATAATTCCATTATTATATTGGTTTTCTAATTGAAAAGCCCTAAGATTTTTTTTTTTTTTGAAAAAGTAGTAAAACCACTGAAATTATATTAATTATATAATAAAATTTACAAAATGCCAGATTCAAGAAGCCATACTGGTAGGAAAGAATCGGCAAAGAAAACCTCCGATTGTAGCCCTTTTTAGACAATTATAAAACAAAATTAACTCAAAAAGATGAGTCAATCCAAAAAAAGTTTGTGACTCAAAACCTTATAGGATTAATTCTATGTCAAAACAACAATATTACAAACTAAACACCTAATAATAACAATAGATATCAAAACTAGAACTTTCTGCTGACACAAAAGTTAGAAGTCCCCCTACAAATCTTCACCATCAAAGCCCTATGGATCATGAACATCTTCTTTTGCTGGCTAAGGAGGAGGAGGTGGAGGAGGAGGAACATAATGTAGCAGAAAATTCAAAGCATTAAATATTTCTATAGCAACATCTACCAATTGATTCCCCAATTCTCGCCTGTGGTAGTGAATGGAATTCTGGAAGGACATGACACAGTTGTTTTGGAGGCCATGCATAAATGCATTGAAAAAATAATGAAGTTTAGGGCACCAAAAGAGATTCATGCAATCAAACAAACCTCCCACAAGAGCAGTACCTGAATGCAAATTATAATCCTCTAAAGCATCATTGAAAGTGTCTACTGAGAAATGAACATCTTGAACAAACATAATACCCAAATTCCTTACCCTATCACGGCTTTGTAAAAGGTCCATAACATTTGAAAGAAAATGAGATACTGCTTCAGACGGATAAATAGACCTAGGAGAGTGTAAAACATGCAATCCACAAACCTAAGTGATAGCTCTTTCTACTGCATCTTCATAAATCTTAAAATCTTCTTGCATAAAATTTGGGTTAAGAAAACCAAGAGAGGGTCATTCCCAATTCTGGATAGGCAAAAGAATTTTGTTGTTTCGTTGAGCAGAACCCATACTAGAGTTCAATGGTAGAGATCATTAAAATTTTCCAAATAAAATATAGAACTGAGCAGGAGCAAGATTTACAACAGATTGTAAATATCATAGCAATCAATAATAATATAGGATGAATAACATCGAAAACGATGAATGAAATCATTATTGACAGTTATACCATTGTGTGAGAACTGCCATCCTGCACCCAAGTAATACACCGAAGTACTACACACCAGATAAAATTATCCTCAAGGAACTAAATAATGTCAGCTATCAGAATGGAAGGTGCCACTCAAATAAAGATGGATGTAGCTATAAATGAGAAAAAAATCCGCTAAAAATCTATAACAAATGTTAACCAAATTAATTATGAGTATCCTTAACCAAGATGTTACTAACTCCAAGGATAAGCAAAAAGGAGTTAGAATCCCATTCCTTAGAAGAGTCATTAATGTTAAAAGCAAAGTTAGCCAAGAAGTCTGCTAATAAGTTGCCTTCTCTGTATGTATGAACTATTTTAAAAGATTGGAAGTGATCAAGTAGATTCCTTCCAAACTTTAAAATATAATCAATTTTCTAATTGGGAGAAGAATTACTAGAAAATGCTCTAATAATATTCCATGAATCCCCTTCCAGTATAATATTTGTAATGCCACATTTTAAAGCTAAGTTTAATCTAGCTATTAAAGTCAATGCCTCTACCTCATTGTTTGTGCATAAACCAAGCTTAACTGACAAAGCTCTAAGGACTAAACCATTATGATCTCTCAAAACACAACCAGCACTAGAGTTACCAGGATTACCTCTACTCGTACCATCAAATTTTATCTTTATAAAAGATTCAGGTGATGGAATCCATTTGATAGAGGATCTATCAATCTTGACAATAGCACTAAAACAATTTGAATTAGGTAAATTTAATAGCTTCCAACTTTTTAACATCAAATCATCCCAAGACGTAAAAACTAAAGAACCTTCCTTTCTTGAAAATAATAAGGCTGAAACTACTTCTGAAATTATTTTCTCAATTTTTTCAATAACTACATCAAAGGGATTGCTAATTTTTTTAAATATTCTACAATTTATTTCTAGCCATAGTGACCAAATAACAATACTTGGTGAGACCAACCATAATGCAAAAAAGGTAGAATTTGTGAATAAAATAGGCCAGCTTTGAAAAACTTGAAGAAGAGAAAAAGGAAGGGGGCCTTGCCAAATCAATTTTGAGAGAAGCCAATACCAAACTTTTAAAGAAAAGTTACAATTCAGCAGTAAATGATCCACTGTTTCCTCCACTTCATAATAGAAAGGACATAAGAAAAGGTTGGCAACCCCAAGCTTAACTAACCTATCACTAGTAAGGATTCTATAATTCAGAGCTAACCAGGCAAAAGCTCCTACTTTAGGCAGGCAAGGACCACTCCAACAAAGCTTATAAGGCTAATTAATAGTTGAATTAGAATCCTTACTAATGATACTTAGATATCCTTGCTTAACCGTATAACACCCAGACTTTGAGGGGACCCAAATAAGTTTATCCTTTTCTCCTGAAATAAAAAATTTTCTTTCCTACAAAATATTCTTAAGAAAAACCTTCTGTTCTTGGGGAATCAGAATATCATTAAAATTTCTCCACTTGACTTTATTAATTTCTGAATTATTATCAATTTCAATATAGTCTTTAACTTTTATTCCCCAAGCTTGGCACACAATTAGTTTAATCTCTTGAAGGCCTTCTATTTTAGACAAAGGTGGATGATTATTCCAAGAATCATCCCAAAAAAGAGCAGAATTACCATCATGAATAACCCAAGATAAAAAAGGGGAAATCACCTCTCTACATTTTATCAAAAAGTTCCAAATATGAGAACCCTCCTTTGGATTAAGAATAGTAAAGATTCTTTCAGGAGAAAATGAATCTAAATACTTAGCAAACATTATTTTTCCCCATTTGGATTCTGACTTTTCATATAAATTCCAAACCAATTTGGCTCCAAGAGATTTATTTTGTGCTTCAATGTTATGAATCCCAGTTCCTCCTATCTTCTTCGGAATACTAATTTTGTCCCAAGAAATTAGAGGAATCTTTCTCCCATTCAGATTAGAGCCATTCCGCAAAAAATTTCTCAAAATACTCAGAAGGCAAGAGAGGATAGACTTGGGAACCATAAGCACAGAAAGCATATAAACATGCACTGCTGATAGGACTATTTTAATCATAAGAATTTTTCTCGCCAATTTCAACCATTTACCTTTCCAAGAAGAGCTTTTAGCTTTTATACTTGTAATAAGTTTAACCCAAAACATGTTTTTAATTGACCCTAAAAAAAGAGGAATTCCCAAATATCTTGAAGGGAGAACATCCACTTGAAAACCTAGAAATTTAGCAATCCTTTGTTGTACCAAAGGAGAAGAAAAAAAGAAAAAAAATTTAAACTTGTTCTGATTCACTTTCTACCCTGAAACTAAGCAATATTTAGAAATAACATCCTTCAAAATTTTAGCTTCTAACATCACAGGCTGCCCAAACAATAAAGTATCATCTGCAAACAAAGCATGAGTAATAGCAAAAGGAACTCTACGAATTTTAATCCCCTTCCAATTACACAAGGAATTTTGCCTCATAATTAATCTGCTCAAACCTTCAGCTATTAATATAAAGAGGAAAGGAGACAAAGGATCACCTTGCCTTATCCCTTGAGAGGGCTTAAAAAATTCAGATTGAGAACCATTAATCAGAACTGAAAAGCTTACACTAGTAATACAAGATGAAATCCATTTACACCATTTAGGAGATTATCCAAATTTAAGTAGAACTTGAAACAAAAAGTCCCAAGATACTCTATCATATGCTTTTAACATATCCAACTTCACCAACATAGCAGGAAGTTTATGCTAATGAATTGAATGCAAAACCTCATGAGCTACCAGAGCACCTTCAGATGTTTCCTTGCCTGGAACAAAACCTCCTTGTTCATTGGATACAATTTTTGGAATAAAAATAGCAAGTCTTAAAGTAATTGCTTTGGAAATGATTTTATATAAAGTATTACAAAGAGAAATGGGTCTGAAATTAGCATAGGAGGAGGGAGAAGTAACTTTAGGAATTAGAGTAATGAAGGTAGAATTAATCTCTTTCAAAACAGTTCTCTTTCTACGAGCTTCTTCTACTACCATCCATACATCCTTACCTACCAATTCCCAATACTTTTGAAAGAAAAGAGGGGTAAAGCCATCTAGACCAGGAGATTTATCTGGGTCTAAGGAAAAAACTACTAGCTTAATTTCTTCTAATGTAAATTGTTTCATCAATTCCAAATTATCTTCCCATGAAATCAAAGTAGGGATATGATTTATAACTTCTTGCACAGTTGAAGTGGAGACCGTATTATTTTCTTTTGAAAGGAGATTCTGAAAGAAACTAACTCCTTTTTGACTAAGAACATAATTTTGCAAAATATTCCCCATAGAATCTTTAATTGCATAAATAGAATTCTTATGTCTTCTTACCATAGCTGATACATGAAAAAAAATTGTATTTCGGTCTCCTTCTCTCAACCATGTCTCCCTTGATTTCTGCCTCCAAAAAATTTCTTCCCAGGCTAAAACTTCCTCTAAATTAGATTGAAGGGCTTTTACACATTCAAAGGATGCAATATCCATGCCCTTTTTTATAATGGGTTCATTCATTTGTTCTAGTTGAGATTGCAATACTACTTTTTGAAAAAAAAATGTTACCAAACGAAAATTTATTCCATTCCTTAATTTTTCCCCTTATAAATTTCAACTTTTCATTAAGCCAAAACATGTGAGAACCTTTCACAAAAGGGGCATTCTTCCACCAAGATTCCAGTAAGGGTAAGAAGTTTTTATCTCTAAACCACATAGCTTGAAACTTAAAAGAAGATCTATATTTCTTTCTAATCCTATCCAATTCTAAGTGAAGAGAAATGGGAAAGTGATCTGATACAGAGAAAGGAAGAATAGAGGTACCAGAAATTTTAGAGTCAAGACACCATTCAGAAGAAAACAAAAATCTATCCAACCTTTCTGCAATATTTAGAAAACCCTTTCTCCTATTTGACCAAGTGAAACTCCCTTTCAATAAAGGACTATCAACTAATGCATTATCTGAGATAAAATTAGTAAAATCATCAATTACCCTATGTGGAGGGCAAATATCTCCTGACTTCTCTAATAAACAAGTGATCGCATTAAAATCTCCCCCTAAGATAACTTTTTCTCCAGATAGCTTTTCTAAAAGTGCTGTTAAAATATCCTAACACCTTTTTTTTTCACTAGTCAAGATTGGTCCATAAATATTAAATAACCAAAAATTTAACGATGGGGAAGTTATTTTAACCAGTAAAAAGTTTTAAGTGGAACAAATTAAATTTGCATCATAGCTTTTACTGTCCCAAAGAATAACCAGGCCTCCTGATGCCCTGTGAGAAGGAGAATGATGAAACTTTCATTTAAACCAGTTTGGAAAGATAGTATTAGCTTGAGATTGGGATAATTTTGATTCCTGAAGCAAAATAATGTCCATACTTGAGGAATCTAACTGACGTTTAATCAAGCGTCTCTTTTTAGGGGCATTAATGCCCTTAACATTCCAAGAGAGGATCTTCATTTTTCTCAGGGAGAGTTTCTCACTCTACCCAATCTCAAACAAGTTTCAAGGGTAGCCTGCAACCCAGCCTTAATTTCTTCCTGAGTTTTGAATGATTTTGGTTATCCTCTCTTGGAGGGAGAAATAGAACTATATTTGGTAGGAGAATCCTGACTTAAGGATTGAGAAATAGACATTTTTGTAGCGAAATCAAAAACCTCACTGCTAATCCCATCTCCTAGTGAAACCTTCCAATCCGATTTCCCTAGGTTTAATTGGTTATCACTCACCAAGCTTGGATCATAAATGTTCTAAATAGTAGAAATATGTGAATCTTCTGCAATTTCCTCTTCCGCTAGTTCATGAATGAGATTAGAATCAACTTTTCAAATGGTCTTATCAACAAAGGCTTTTGCTTCCACCTCAGAAAGAGAAAAATTAGCCAAACATGAAACATCCTATTGATCATCATTTAAAAATTTGTTATCTTCCTCCTTATTAAAAGATGAGAGTAAATTTTTCTTTACTTTATCATTATGAGAAACATTAGGGGTATCTAATTCTTCATTTTTACCAATATTAAACTCAAAAGAACACTCTTCTGATAGATCCTTAACAGAATGTTGCCCCTCATCCGAAACAGAGCAATTGACTAGGTGATTTAAAGATGCTTCCCCAATATTAACTGAATCAAGATCTTCCCTTGAAAATTTATCTTTTTCTGAATCCTCACAAACCCATTTTGATTCAAAAAGCTCTGTCTTTTCCATAGTCATAGGATTTTCAAAAACAACTAATTGTTTCCAGGTCCCAAATTTAGAATGGAATTCCATAAATTTAGGAAAAGGAAATGAAGTATTTAAGATTATGGAAAACCTTACCAGTAGCTCTAGTTTTTGAAAATTAGACAAATCATGCTTAATAAAAAAAACCCATTTTCTTAGCATAGAATTCAATAATGTTGAGATCTATGTATTCAAGAGGTAAATTCGGCAATGTAATCCAAAATGGGAAAAAATTCATGTTAGCTTTAACTGGGTAGAAATTAGGCTCCCATTTCTAAATACAAATCCCTTTACCTTGGTAAAACCACAACTTTTGATTTAGGGTTTCATCATGAAAAAAGCCATTCTCAAAAATTAGTGTAAAAACACATAAATCTTTATGCAAGAAAAAAACATCTCAAACCCCTTTCCAAGAAACCCTAATCCAATTAAGAAAAGTATCAAAATTAAATGTGGAATTCCACACCTTACCAATAATGGCCTGTGAAGCAAGATCTTGGATATAGGGATTCACCATATCATCAGGAATTTGAATATTAACAATTTTTGCAGAAACCCTAACATCATTTTTAGAAACTTCTTCACGACCGTTAGGTTTAAGAGGAACTATTTTTTCCTTCCACACCTAACGAATGACACTTCTAGGTTCTACCTTTCATGAAGCCGTAGCGTGATTGTTTATGAAGAGCGGCTTCTGAACATTGAACCGTCTATTATTGTGGAAACTAAAAGAACCAATATTACGAAAGCCAAAAGAGCCATATCAGGATAGAAAATGATATTGTCCAGAATTTCAGAAAGAACTACGAAACCCTAAACCTCTAGTCTCCTGAAAAATGAATGCCTTCTTTCCCTAGTTGCTTCAATAAACAAACTCTGTTGTGAATGCAGAGGTCTTCTATAAAAGACCTCCGCATTTTTGTCACATTCTTGTCTTCTTTTTGACAAAAGAAAACCCTAACATGTTTTGTTTTTCCTCTCCTCTTCTTGTCTTATTTCCTCCAATTTTTGTTTTTCCATTTGTTTTGTGCAGGTCATGGTTTGAAAAAGAAGTGGAAGCCATGATAGTAGTTTTCCACTACCTCTCACGAAGGTATACACATGAATATGCAAAAGGGTATATATATATATTTTTATATATATATATTTTGTGTATATAAATATATACACATATAATTAAATTTGAGTATACAAATATGGGTCTCTTTTTTTTAAAAAGAAATATACAGAGTGATATATATATATAGAGTGATATATATATGTATATATATACATTGTTAGGGTTAGCCAGCAGAAGATATCAATTAAATGCAAATAAAGATTAAACAGAGAAATGGAAATACACAGAAATGATAATAGCGAGAGACAAGTTTTAACGTGGTTCACCCAAACTCGGGCTACATCCACCAAACAGAGAGTCCAATATTATTATCCAGTAAATCAAACCGATTACAATCAGAAATCCCTGCAACTCAATACCGCTGCAAAATGCTACAATACAATATCAAAACCCTAACCCTTAGCCGCTTTTTATCAAGCTTTTTGTCGGTTACAAAATAGGGTTTTCTTATGTCGGTCAATGAAAAAATTAACTCCCGGTGCATTATAAAATAATAAAAAACCCAGAAATTTAGCAATCCTTTGTTGTACCAAAGGAGAAGAAAAAAAGAAAAAAAATTTAAACTTGTTCTGATTCACTTTCTAACCTGAAACTAAGCAATATTTAGAAATAACATCCTTCAAAATTTTAGCTTCTAACATCACAGGCTGCCCAAACAATAAAGTATCATCTGCAAACAAAGCATGAGTAATAGCAAAAGGAACTCTAGGAATTTTAATCCCCTTCCAATTACACAAGGAATTTTGCCTCATAATTAATCTGCTCAAACCTTCAGCCACCAATATAAAGAGTAAAGGAGACAAAGGATCACCTTGCCTTACCCCTTGAGAGGACTTAAAAAATTCAGATTGACAACCATTAATCAGAACTGAAAAGCTTACACTAGTAATACAAGATGAAATCCATTTACACCATTTAGGAGATTATCCAAATTTAAGTAGAACTTGAAACAAAAAGTCCCAAGATACTCTATCATATGCTTTTAACATATCCAACTTCACCAACATAGCAGGAAGTTTATGCTAATGAATTGAATGCAAAACCTCATGAGCTACCAGAGCACCTTCAGATGTTTCCTTGCCTGGAACAAAACCTCCTTGTTCATTGGATCCAATTTTTGGAATAAAAATAGCAAGTCTTAAAGTAATTGCTTTGGAAATGATTTTATATAAAGTATTACAAAGAGAAATGGGTCTGAAATTAGCATAGGAGGAGGGAGAAGTAACTTTAGGAATTAGAGCAATGAAGGTAGAATTAATCTCTTTCAAAACAGTTCTCTTTCTACGAGCTTCTTCTACTACCATCCATACATCCTTACCTACCAATTCCCAATACTTTTGAAAGAAAAGAGGGGTAAAGCCATCTAGACCAGGAGATTTATCTAGGACTAAGGAGAAAACTACTACCTTAATTTCTTCTAATGTAAATTGTATCATCAATTCCAAATTATCTTCCCATGAAATCAAAGTAGGGATATGATTTATAACTTCTTGCACAGTTGAAGTGGAGACCGTATTATTTTCTTTTGAAAGGAGATTCTGAAAGAAACTAACTCCTTTTTGAATAAGAACATAATTTTGCAAAATATTCCCCATAGAATCTTTAATTGCATAAATAGAATTCTTATGTCTTCTTACCATAGTTGATACATGAAAAAAATTTGAATTTCGGTCTCCTTCTCTCAACCATGTCTCCCTTGATTTCTGCCTCTAGAAAATTTCTTCTCAGGCTAAAACTTCCTCTAAATTAGATTGAAGGGCTTTTACACATTCAAAGGATGCAATATCCATGCCCTTTTTTATAATGGGTTCATTCATTTGTTCTAGTTGAGATTGCAATACTACTTTTTGAAAAAAAATGTTACCAAACGAAAATTTATTCCATTCCTTAATTTTTCCCCTTATAAATTTCAACTTTTCATTAAGCCAAAACATGTGAGAACCTTTCACAAAAGGGGCATTCTTCCACCAAGATTCCAGTAAGGGTAAGAAGTTTTTATCTCTAAACCACATAGCTTGAAACTTAAAAGAACATCTATATTTCTTTCTAATCCTATCCAATTCTAAGTGAAGAGAAATGGGAAAGTGATCTGATACAGAGAAAGGAAGAACAGAGGTAACAGAAATTTTAGAGTCAAGACACCATTCAGAAGAAAACAAAAATCTATCCAACCTTTCTGCAATATTTAGAAAACCCTTTCTCCTATTTGACCAGGTGAAACTCCCTTTCAATAAAGGACTATCAACTAATGCATTATCTGAGATAAAATTAGTAAAATCATCAATTACCCTATGTGGAGGGCAAATACCTCCTGACCTCTCTAATAAACAAGTGATCCCATTAAAATCTCCCCCTAAGATAACTTTTTCTCAAGATAGCTTTTCTAAAAGTGCTGTTAAAATATCCTAACACCTTTTTTCTTCACTAGTCAAGATTGGTCCATAAATATTAAATAACAAAAAATTTAACGATGGGGAAGTTATTTTAACCAGTAAAAAGTTTTAAGTGAACAAATTAAATTTGCATCATAGCTTTTACTGTCCCAAAGAATAACCAGGCCTCCTGATGCCCCCTGAGAAGGAGAATGATGAAACTTTCATTTAAACCAGTTTGGAAAGATAGTATTAGCTTGAGATTGGGATAATTTTGATTCCTGAAGCAAAATAATGTCCATACTTGAGGAATCTAACTGACGTTTAATCAAGCGTCTCTTTTTAGGGGCATTAATGCCCTTAACATTCCAAGATAGGATCTTCATTGTTCTCAGGGAGAGTTTCTCACTCTCCCCAATCTCAAACAAGTTTCAAGGGTAGCCTACAACCTAGCCTTAATTTCTTCCTGAGTTTTGAATGATTTTGGTTTACATCCTCTCTTGGAGGGAGAAATAGAACTATATTTGGTAGGAGAATCCTGACTTAAGGATTGAGAAATAGACATTTTTGTAGCGAAATCAAAAACCTCACTGCTAATCCCATTTCCTAGTGAAACCTTCCAATCCGATTTCCCTAGGTTTAATCGGTTATCACTCACCAAGCTTGGATCATAAATGTTATTAATAGAAGAAATATGAGAATCTTTTGCAATTTCCTCTTCCGCTAGTTCATCAATGAGATCAGAAGCAACTTTTCAAATGGTCTTATCAACAAAGGCTTTTGCTTCCTCTTAGAAAGAGAAAAATTAGCCAAACATGAAACATCCTATTGATCATCATTTAAAAATTTGTTATCTTCCTCCTTATTAAAAGATGAGAGTAAATTTTTCTTTACTTTATCATTATGAGAAACATTAGGGGTATCTAATTCTTCATTTTTACCAATATTAAACTCAAAAGAACACTCTTCTGATAGATCCTTAATAGAATGTTGCCCCTCATCCGAAACAGAGCAATTGACTAGGTGATTTAAAGATGCTTCCCCAATATTAACTGAATCAAGATCTTCCCTTGAAAATTTATCTTTTTCTGAATCCTCACAAACCCATTTTGATTCAGAAAGCTCTGTCTTTTTCATAGTCATAGGATTTTCAAAAACTACTAATTGTTTCCAGGTCCCAAATTTAGAATGGAATTCCATAAATTTAGGAAAAGGAAATGAAGTATTTAAGATTATGGAAAAACTTACCAGTAGCTCTAGTTTTTGAAAATTAGACAAATCATGCTTAATAAAAAAAACCCATTTTCTTAGCACAGAATTCAATAATGTTGAGATCTATGTATTCAAGAGGTAAATTCGGCAATGTAATCCAAAATGGGAAAAAATTCATGTTAGCTTTAACTGGGTCAAAATTAGGCTCCCATTTCTAAATACAAATCCCTTTACCTTGGTAAAACCACAACTTTTGATTTAGGGTTTCATCATGAAAAAAGCCATTCTCAAACATTACTGTAAAAACACATAAATCTTTATGCAAGAAAAAAACATCTCAAACCCCTTACCAAGAAACCCTAATCCAATTAAGAAAAGTATCAAAATTAAATGTGGAATTCCACACCTTACCAATAATGGCCCGTGAAGCAAGATCTTGGATATAGGGATTCACCATATCATCAGGAATTTGAATATTAACATTTTTTGCAGAAACCCTAACATCATTTTTAGAAACTTCTTCACAACCGTTAGGTTTAAGAGGAACTATTTTTTCCTTCCACACCTAACGAATGACACTTCCAGGTTCTACCTTTCATGAAGCCGTAGCGTGATTGTTTACGAAGAGCGGCTTCTGAACATTGAACCGTCTATTATTGTGGAAACTAAAAGAACCAATATTACGAAAGCCAAAAGAGCCATATCAGGATAGAAAATGATATTGTCCAGAATTTCAGAAAGAACTATGAAACCCTAAACCTCTAGTCTCCTGAAAAATGAATGCCTTCTTTCCCTAGTTGCTTCGATAAACAAACTCTGTTGTGAATGCAGAGGTCTTCTATAAAAGACCTCCGCATTTTTGTCACATTCTTGTCTTCTTTTTGACAAAAGAAAGCCCTAACATGTTTTGTTTTTCCTCTCCTCTTCTTGTCTTATTTTCTCCAATTTTTGTTTTTCCATTTGTTTTGTGCAGGTCATGGTTTGAAAAAGAAGTGGAAGCCATGATAGTAGTTTTCCACTACCTCTCACGAAGGTATACACATGAATATGCAAAAGGGTATATATATATATTTTTATATATATATATATTTTTTGTATATAAATATATACACATATAATTAAATTTGAGTATACAGATATGGGTCTCTTTTTTTTAAAAAGAAATATACATAGTGATATATATATATATAGAGTGATATATATATGTATATATATACATTGTTAGGGTTAGCCAGCAGAAGATATCAATTAAATGCAAATAAAGATTAAACAGAGAAATGGAAATACACAGAAATAATAATAGCGAGAGACAAGTTTTAACGTGGTTCACCCAAACTCGGGCTACATCCACCAAACAGAGAGTCCAATATTATTATCCAGTAAATCAAACCGATTACAATCAGCAATCCCTGCAACTCAATACCGCTGCAAAACGCTACAATACAATATCAAAACCCTAACCCTTAGCCGCTTTTTATCAAGCTTTTTGTCGGTTACAAAATAGGGTTTTCTTATGTCGGTCAATGAAAAAATTAACTCCCGGTGCATTATCAAATAATAAAAAACCCAGAAATTTAGCAATCCTTTGTTGTACCAAAGGAGAAGAAAAAAAGAAAAAAAATTTAAACTTGTTCTGATTCACTTTCTAACCTGAAACTAAGCAATATTTAGAAATAACATCCTTCAAAATTTTAGCTTCTAACATCACAGGCTGCCCAAACAATAAAGTATCATCTGCAAACAAAGCATGAGTAATAGCAAAAGGAACTCTAGGAATTTTAATCCCCTTCCAATTACACAAGGAATTTTGCCTCATAATTAATCTGCTCAAACCTTCAGCCATTAATATAAAGAGGAAAGGAGACAAAGGATCACCTTGCCTTATCCCTTGAGAGGACTTAAAAAATTCAGATTGAGAACCATTAATCAGAACTGAAAAGCTTACACTAGTAATACAAGATGAAATCCATTTACACCATTTAGGAGATTATCCAAATTTAAGTAGAACTTGAAAGAAAAAGTCCCAAGATACTCTATCATATGCTTTTAACATATCCAACTTCACCAACATAGCAGGAAGTTTATGCTAATGAATTGAATGCAAAACCTCATGAGCTACCAGAGCACCTTCAGATGTTTCCTTGCCTGGAACAAAACCTCCTTGTTCATTGGATACAATTTTTGGAATAAAAATAGCAAGTCTTAAAGTAATTGCTTTGGAAATGATTTTATATAAAGTATTACAAAGAGAAATGGGTCTGAAATTAGCATAGGAGGAGGGAGAAGTAACTTTAGGAATTAGAGCAATGAAGGCAGAATTAATCTCTTTCAAAACAGTTCTCTTTCTACGAGCTTCTTCTACTACCATCCATACATCCTTACCTACCAATTCCCAATACTTTTGAAAGAAAAGAGGGGTAAAGCCATCTAGACCAGGAGATTTATCTGGGTCTAAGGAAAAAACTACTACCTTAATTTCTTCTAATGTAAATTGTTTCATCAATTCCAAATTATCCTCCCATGAAATCAAAGTAGCGATATGATTTATAACTTCTTGCACAGTTGAAGTGGAGACCGTATTATTTTCTTTTGAAAGGAGATTCTGAAAGAAACTAACTCCTTTTTGAATAAGAACATAATTTTGCAAAATATTCCCCATAGAATCTTTAATTGCATAAATAAAATTCTTATGTCTTCTTACCATAGCTGATACATGAAAAAAATTTGTATTTCGGTCTCCTTCTCTCAACCATGTCTCCCTTGATTTCTGCCTCCAAAAAATTTCTTCTCGGGCTAAAACTTCCTCTAAATTAGATTGAAGGGCTTTTACACATTCAAAGGATGCAATATCCATGCCCTTTTTTATAATGGGTTCATTCATTTGTTCTAGTTGAGATTGCAATACTACTTTTTGAAAAAAAATGTTATCAAACGAAAATTTATTCCATTCCTTAATTTTTCCCCTTATAAATTTCAACTTTTCATTAAGCCAAAACATGTGAGAACCTTTCACAAAAGGGGCATTCTTCCACCAAGATTCCAGTAAGGGTAAGAAGTTTTTATCTCTAAACCACATTGCTTGAAACTTAAAAGAAGATCTATATTTCTTTCTAATCCTATCCAATTCTAAGTGAAGAGAAATGGGAAAGTGATCTGATACAGAGAAAGGAAGAACAGAGGTACCAGAAATTTTAGAGTCAAGACACCATTCAGAAGAAAACAAAAATCTATCCAACCTTTCTGCAATATTTAGAAAACCCTTTCTCCTATTTGACCAAGTGAAACTCCCTTTCAATAAAGGACTATCAACTAATGCATTATCTGAGATAAAATTAGTAAAATCATCAATTACCCTATGTGGAGGGCAAATACCTCCTGACTTCTCTAATAAACAAGTGATCGCATTAAAATCTCCCCCTAAGATAACTTTTTCTCCAGATAGCTTTTCTAAAAGTGCTGTTAAAATATCCTAACACCTTTTTTTTTCACTAGTCAAGATTGGTCCATAAATATTAAATAACAAAAAATTTAACGATGGGGAAGTTATTTTAACCAGTAAAAAGTTTTAAGTGGAACAAATTAAATTTGCATCATAGCTTTTACTGTCTCAAAGAATAACCAGGCCTCCTGATGCCCCCTGAGAAGGAGAATGATGAAACTTTCATTTAAACCAGTTTGGAAAGATAGTATTAGCTTGAGATTGGGATAATTTTGATTCTTGAAGCAAAATAATGTCCATACTTGAGGAATCTAACTGACGTTTAATCAAGCGTCTCTTTTTAGGGGCATTAATGCCCTTAACATTCCAAGATAGGATCTTCATTGTTCTCAGGGAGAGTTTCTCACTCTCCCCAATCTCAAACAAGTTTCAAGGGTAGCCTGCAACCCAGCCTTAATTTCTTCCTGAGTTTTGAATGATTTTGGTTTACATCCTCTCTAGGAGGGAGAAATAGAACTATATTTGGTAGGAGAATCCTGAATTAAGGATTGAGAAATAGACATTTTTGTAGCGAAATTAAAAACCTCAATGCTAATCCCATCTCCTAGTGAAACCTTCCAATCCGATTTCCCTAGGTTTAATTGGTTATGACTCACCAAGCTTGGATCATAAATGTTATTAATAGTAGAAATATGAGAATCTTCTGCAATTTCCTCTTCCACTAGTTCATCAATGAGATCAGAAGCAACTTTTCAAATGGTCTTATCAACAAAGGCTTTTGCTTCCTCCTCGGAAAGAGAAAAATTAGCCAAACATGAAACATCCTATTGATCATCATTTAAAAATTTGTTATCTTCCTCCTTATTAAAAGATGAGAGTAAATTTTTCTTTACTTTATCATTATGAGAAACATTAGGGGTATCTAATTCTTCATTTTTACCAATATTAAACTCAAAAGAACACTCTTCTGATAGATCCTTAACAGAATGTCGCCCCTCATCCGAAACAGAGCAATTGACTAGGTGATTTAAAGATGTTTCCCCAATATTAACTGAATCAAGATCTTCCCTTGAAAATTTATCTTTTTCTGAGTCCTCACAAACCCATTTTGATTCAAAAAGCTCTGTCTTTTCCATAGTCATAGGATTTTCAAAAACAACTAATTGTTTCCAGGTCCCAAATTTAGAATGGAATTCCATAAATTTAGGAGAAGGAAATGAAGTATTTAAGATTATGGAAAACCTTACCAGTAGCTCTAGTTTTTGAAAATTAGACAAATCATGCTTAATAAAAAAAACCCATTTTCTTAGCACAGAATTCAATAATGTTGAGATCTATGTATTTAAGAGGTAAATTCGGCAATGTAATCCAAAATGGGAAAAAATTCATGTTATCTTTAACTGGGTCAAAATTAGGCTCCCATTTCTAAATACAAATCCCTTTACCTTGGTAAAACCACAACTTTTGATTTAGGGTTTCATCATGAAAAAAGCCATTCTCAAAAATTAGTGTAAAAACACATAAATCTTTATGCAAGAAAAAAACATCTCAAACCCCTTTCCAAGAAACCCTAATCCAATTAAGAAAAGTATCAAAATTAAATGTGGAATTCCACACCTTACCAATAATGGCCCGTGAAGCAAGATCTTGGATATAGGGATTCACCATATCATCAGGAATTTGAATATTAACAATTTTTGCAGAAAACCTAACATCATTTTTAGAAACTTCTTCACGACCGTTAGGTTTAAGAGGAACTATTTTTTCCTTCCACAGCTAACGAATGACACTTCCAGGTTCTACCTTTCATGAAGCCGTAGCGTGATTGTTTACGAAGAGCGGCTTCTGAACATTGAACCGTCTATTATTGTGGAAACTAAAAGAACCAATATTACGAAAGCCAAAAGAGCCATATCAGGATAGAAAATGATATTGTCCAGAATTTCAGAAAGAACTATGAAACCCTAAACCTCTAGTCTCCTAAAAAATGAATGCCTTCTTTCCCTAGTTGCTTCGATAAACAAACTCTGTTGTGAATGCAGAGGTCTTCTATAAAAGACCTCCGCATTTTTGTCACATTCTTGTCTTCTTTTTGACAAAAGAAAACCCTAACATGTTTTGTTTTTCCTCTCCTCTTCTTGTCTTATTTTCTCCAATTTTTGTTTTTCCATTTGTTTTGTGCAGGTCATGGTTTGAAAAAGAAGTGGAAGCCATGATAGTAGTTTTCCACTACCTCTCACGAAGGTATACACATGAATATGCAAAAGGGTATATATATATTTTTATATATATATTTTGTGTATATAAATATATACACATATAATTAAATTTGAGTATACAAATATGGGTCTCTTTTTTTTAAAAAGAAATATACAGAGTGATATATATATGTATATATATACATTGTTAGGGTTAGCCAGTAGAAGATATCAATTAAATGCAAATAAAGATTAAACAGAGAAATGGAAATACACAGAAATAATAATAGAGAGAGACAAGTTTTAACGTGGTTCACCCAAACTCGGGCTACATCCACCAAATAGAGAGTCCAATATTATTATCCAGTAAATCAAACCGATTACAATCAGCAATCCCTGCAACTCAATACCGCTGCAAAATGCTACAATACAATATCAAAACCCTAACCCTTAGCCGCTTTTTATCAAGCTTTTTGTCAGTTACAAAATAGGGTTTTCTTGTGTCGGTCAATGAAAAAATTAACTCCCGGTGCATTATAAAATAATAAAAAACCCAGAAATTTAGCAATCCTTTGTTGTACCAAAGGAGAAGAAAAAAAGAAAAAAAATTTAAACTTGTTCTGATTCACTTTCTAACCTGAAACTAAGCAATATTTAGAAATAACATCCTTCAAAATTTTAGCTTCTAACATCACAGGCTGCCCAAACAATAAAGTATCATCTGCAAACAAAGCATGAGTAATAGCAAAAGGAACTCTAGGAATTTTAATCCCCTTCCAATTACACAAGGAATTTTGCCTCATAATTAATCTGCTCAAACCTTCAACCATTAATATAAAGAGGAAAGGAGACAAAGGATCACCTTGCCTTATCCCTTGAGAGGACTTAAAAAATTCAGATTGAGAACCATTAATCAGAACTGAAAAGCTTACACTAGTAATACAAGATGAAATCCATTTACACCATTTAGGAGATTATCCAAATTTAAGTAGAACTTGAAAGAAAAAGTCCCAAGATACTCTATCATATGCTTTTAACATATCCAACTTCACCAACATAGCAGGAAGTTTATGCTAATGAATTGAATGCAAAACCTCATGAGCTACCAGAGCACCTTCAGATGTTTCCTTGCCTGGAACAAAACCTCCTTGTTCATTGGATACAATTTTTGGAATAAAAATAGCAAGTCTTAAAGTAATTGCTTTGGAAATGATTTTATATAAAGTATTACAAAGAGAAATGGGTCTGAAATTAGCATAGGAGGAGGGAGAAGTAACTTTAGGAATTAGAGCAATGAAGGTAGAATTAATCTCTTTCAAAACAGTTCTCTTTCTACAAGCTTCTTCTACTACCATCCATACATCCTTACCTACCAATTCCCAATACTTTTGAAAGAAAAGAGGGGTAAAGCCATCTAGACCAGGAGATTTATCTGGGTCTAAGGAAAAAACTACTACCTTAATTTCTTGTAATGTAAATTGTTTCATCAATTCCAAATTATCTTCCCATGAAAACAAAGTAGGGATATGATTTATAACTTCTTGCACAGTTGAAGTGGAGACCGTATTATTTTCTTTTGAAAGGAGATTCTGAAAGAAACTAACTCCTTTTTGAATAAGAACATAATTTTGCAAAATATTCCCCATAGAATCTTTAATTGCATAAATAAAATTCTTATGTCTTCTTACCATAGCTGATACATGAAAAAAATTTGTATTTCGGTCTCCTTCTCTCAACCATGTCTCCCTTGATTTCTGTCTCCAAAAAATTTCTTCCTGGGCTAAAACTTCCTTTAAATTAGATTGAAGGGCTTTTACACATTCAAAGGATGCAATATCCATGCCCTTTTTTATAATGGGTTCATTCATTTGTTCTAGTTGAGATTGCAATACTTCTTTTTGAAAAAAAATGTTACCAAACGAAAATTTATTCCATTCCTTAATTTTTCCCCTTATAAATTTCAACTTTTCATTAAGCCAAAACATGTGAGAACCTTTCACAAAAGGGGCATTCTTCCACCAAGATTCTAGTAAGGGTAAGAAGTTTTTATCTCTAAACCACATAGCTTGAAACTTAAAAGAAGATCTATATTTCTTTCTAATCCTATCCAATTCTAAGTGAAGAGAAATGGGAAAGTGATCTGATACAGAGAAAGGAAGAACAAAGGTACCAGAAATTTTAGAGTCAAGACACCATTCAGAAGAAAACAAAAATCTATCCAACCTTTCTGCAATATTTAGAAAACCCTTTCTCCTATTTGACCAAGTGAAACTCCCTTACAATAAAGGACTATCAACTAATGCATTATCTGAGATAAAATTAGTAAAATCATCAATTACCCTATGTGGAGGGCAAATACCTCCTGACTTCTCTAATAAACAAGTGATCGCATTAAAATCTCCCCCTAAGATAACTTTTTCTCCAGATAGCTTTTCTAAAAGTGCTGTTAAAATATCCTAAC
This sequence comes from Cunninghamia lanceolata, assembly GCA_027924645.1. NCBI lineage: Eukaryota > Viridiplantae > Streptophyta > Pinopsida > Cupressales > Cupressaceae > Cunninghamia > Cunninghamia lanceolata. Next base: position 6,714,331 of record BSBN01000686.1, on the reverse strand, counting down.
ACCTTTTTTTTTCACTAGTCAAGATTGGTCCATAAATATTAAATAACCAAAAATTTAACAATGGGGAAGTTATTTTAACTAGTAAAAAGTTTTAAGTGGAACAAATTAAATTTGCATCATAGCTTTTACTGTCCCAAAGAATAACCAGGCTCCTGATGCCCCCTGAGAAGGAGAATGATGAAACTTTCATTTAAACCAGTTTGGAAAGATAGTATTAGCTTGAGATTGGGATAATTTTGATTCCTGAAGCAAAATAATGTCCATACTTGAGGAATCTAACTGACGTTTAATCAAGCGTCTCTTTTTAGGGGCATTAATGCCCTTAACATTCCAAGATAGGATCTTCATTGTTCTCAGGGAGAGTTTCTCACTCTCCCCAATCTCAAACAAGTTTCAAGGGTAGCCTGCAACCCAGCCTTAATTTCTTCCTGAGTTTTGAATGATTTTGGTTTACATCCTCTCTTGGAGGGAGAAATAGAACTATATTTGGTAGGAGAATCCTGACTTAAGGATTGAGAAATAGACATTTTTGTAGCGAAATCAAAAACCTCACTGCTAATCCCATCTCCTAGTGAAACCTTCCAATCCGATTTCCCTAGGTTTAATTGGTTATCACTCACCAAGCTTGGATCATAAATGTTATTAATAGTAGAAATATGAGAATCTTCTGCAATTTCCTCTTCCGCTAGTTCATCAATGAGATCAGAAGCAACTTTTCAAATGGTCTTATCAACAAAGGCTTTTGCTTCCTCCTCAGAAAGAGAAAAATTAGCCAAACATGAAACATCCTATTGATCATCATTTAAAAATTTGTTATCTTCCTCCATATTAAAAGATGAGAGTAAATTTTTCTTTACTTTATCATTATGAGAAACATTAGGGGTATCTAATTCTTCATTTTTACCAATATTAAACTCAAAAGAACACTCTTCTGATAGATCCTTAACAGAATGTTGCCCCTCATCCGAAACAGAGCAATTGACTAGGTGATTTAAAGATGCTTCCCCAATATTAACTGAATCAAGATCTTCCCTTGAAAATTTATCTTTTTCTGAATCCTCACAAACCCATTTTGATTCAAAAAGCTCTGTCTTTTCCATAGTCATAGGATTTTCAAAAATAACTAATTGTTTCCAGGTCCCAAATTTAGAATGGAATTCCATAAATTTAGGAAAAGGAAATGAAGTATTTAAGATTATGGAAAACCTTACCAGTAGCTCTAGTTTTTGAAAATTAGACAAATCATGCTTAATAAAAAAAACCCATTTTCTTAGCACAGAATTCAATAATGTTGAGATCTATGTATTCAAGAGGTAAATTCGGCAATGTAATCCAAAATGGGAAAAAAATCATGTTAGCTTTAACTGGGTCAAAATTAGGCTCCCATTTCTAAATACAAATCCCTTTACCTTGGTAAAACCACAACTTTTGATTTAGGGTTTCATCATGAAAAAAGCCATTCTCAAAAATTACTGTAAAAACACATAAATCTTTATGCAAGAAAAAAACATCTCAAACCCCTTTCCAAGAAACCCTAATCCAATTAAGAAAAGTATCAAAATTAAATGTGGAATTCCACACCTTACCAATAATGGCCCGTGAAGCAAGATCTTGGATATAGGGATTCACCATATCATTAGGAATTTGAATATTAACAATTTTTGCAGAAACCCTAACATCATTTTTAGAAACTTCTTCACGACCGTTAGGTTTAAGAGGAACTTTTTTTTCCTTCCACACCTAACGAATGACACTTCCAGGTTCTACCTTTCATGAAGTCGTAGTGTGATTGTTTACGAAGAGCGGCTTCTGAACATTGAACCGTCTATTATTGTGGAAACTAAAAGAACCAATATTATGAAAGCCAAAAGAGCCATATCAGGATAGAAAATGATATTGTCCAAAATTTCAGAAAGAACTACAAAACCCTAAACCTCTAGTCTCCTGAAAAATGAATGCCTTCTTTCCCTAGTTGCTTCGATAAACAAACTCTGTTGTGAATGCAGAGGTCTTCTATAAAAGACCTCCGCATTTTTGTCACATTCTTGTCTTCTTTTTGACAAAAGAAAACCCTAACATGTTTTGTTTTTCCTCTCCTCTTCTTGTCTTATTTTCTCCAATTTTTGTTTTTCCATTTGTTTTGTGCAGGTCATGGTTTGAAAAAGAAGTGGAAGCCATGATAGTAGTTTTCCACTACCTCTCACGAAGGTATACAGATGAATATACAAAAGGGTATATATATATATTTATATATATATATATTTTGTGTATATAAATATATACACATATAATTAAATTTGAGTATACAAATATGGGTCTCTTTTTTTAAAAAGAAATATACAGAGTGATATATATATATATAGAGTGATATATATATGTATATATATACATTGTTAGGGTTAGCCAGCAGAAGATATCAATTAAATGCAAATAAAGATTAAACAAAGAAATGGAAATACACAGAAATAATAATAGCGAGAGACAAGTTTTAACGTGGTTCACCCAAACTCGGGCTACATCCACCAAACAGAGAGTCCAATATTATTATCTAGTAAATCAAACCGATTACAATCAGCAATCTGTTGGTCATGAAGTTAGTCATTCGCAAACATAGAATAAAAGTTACACAACAACCTTTACTCATCTTGAAAGATACGATGAATTCAGAGAATTCATGATCCCAAGTCTCCATTGATTAGGTCTTAATCTACTGACGTTACTTAGTGGTTGATGTGTGTTGCTATTTTCCATTCAGGGGCCTTACGTGTTTCTGCAAAGTTCATCATTATCTTCAAATATCCTACTCTGTATGTCTGCTCTGCATAAATCTTCAATAATTCTACCTCTGCATTGTGAATTTAGTCAAATAATGTGCCTACAGGCTGATATTTGCATGATTTCTACCATTATTTATGATTCTTTGCATGATATTTTCAATACTACATGCATTTAACTCAAATATGCTAATGATTTTTAGTTACCTATGGGATTTCAGCATATTTCTCTGTTCTGCTTGTTATTTGTCATGATTTGTAGTTATGATGATGAATTTATGAAATTAAATAAAAGGAAAAGGGTTAAAGAATGAAATTCCCAAAACTATTTGACTTAGATCACTGATCCACATACAAGCTCCCATACATGCAATGAAAAGAAGGAAACTAGAATCATACTTCACCAGGACATTCCACAAATCCGCATGATCTAGTGCAAATCTTCAAAGGAAAAGTTGACAACAACATGTAATGAAATGAAAGCGCTTCCAGTTGAACACAGCATTCACCAGTACATATCCAGAAATCAACAAGAAGATTACGTAAAATTTACAATCAGGATGTAATCTGAAACTTCATATCCATTCAGTATGCTCAAGAACAGGTACATTTACAGTGATCTGAAGAAAGAACCTTGACATTTCAACAATTCTATCCTCATTAGTCTCAGTAATCCGATCTCCTAATTGATTCTACAGTAATTAGCCTTAAAGCGCCAGATGCGTCTGTGTATTGATGTATCTCCCTCTTTTTAATGTCTCAGGGTCTAGCCTTTATATAGAGCAAACGCCAGAAAACAGTTACCATGATCCAAGGATCAGGATCCTCTCATAATAATCAACGGTCCAGATGAAAAGCACATGCTTCGCCAGTTGGCAAATGTACAGCTGGCACAAAATATTCCAGCATCTTTGATTTGATTCGGTCTCCAGCTGGCAAATAGCATATTTGACAATATCCTCCTCACTTCTGGTTCATGTTGCCTCCATGTGCAACTTTGTAATTATCAGCTTCAGCAGCAGCTCCAACAGCATCATGACTTCCTGCAAATAAACAGACAAACACTAAGTTCATCATCATGTGGATAAACAACAGGAAGTAAATGTTTTATTAAACATGCCTCAAAATGTGCAGCTACAGGCAATTGAGCTTCATACCTGTGGAACATATGCACTAAATGCATAAACAGCGTTAAAAAACACTCGGATCAACCATCGTTTAATTTTCCCGCCCATTTCTTTGTATATCAGGTTCAAATATGATCATGTATCTCAAAATATACAAGGAAATAACCACTTTTAACAAATTATTTCACATCCGGCTTTGCATGCTCTGTTTGTATGTTTCGGGTCATCGTCATATTCGCATCGATGTGACCACATATGATCAGGGTGACAAAATTAGACTCGGCCGATGGCAACAGTTATACCTACGCCAAAAATCATGATGATGCCCAACTCTATGTCTTCTATCTAGCTGCAGGATATCATGAAATATGATGCTCCTCTCTTCCGAATGCTCTGATGAAAAGCACATCAGGATGTTTCGCTTCTGCATATTGGGGAAAGAAAGACATCATCGTCATCATCATGTCGAAGGAAAAATAGGAGGATTTGGAATACGATCCTGCTGCTGAGGAAAGGAATATGATGGTGACGTCATCGTCATATTCGGGCTTCATTAAAATGCAAAAGATGACGCCACCGTCATGTTTAATTAAGGTCAGGGGATAAATGTAATATCGGGTCACCTAATGAAGATGATCAGGTGGTGAATGTAATATGACCCCTTTGCAGCCAAGGTAACCCTCTCGAAAGATCAGGATGATGATGGTCATCAGGATATCCGGGGCCTTTGTTTGAACTTAGAACATGATGTCATCGTCATATTCGCGAACCGGATCATGTTTTGGAAAATATCCTGCCGAAGGAGAAATGTGATGGTGATGTCATCCTGATATTTGCTTCTTTGTTTATCAGGTCAGGATGACGTCATCAGGATATTTGCAAAAGGTTATATTTCTCGGCAGGGGGACTTTACGAAATGTCGGGTGATATAAACAAGATCATGATGATCTTGACAACATGACTTAGGAATGGAATATCATGATGCTCGCGATGTGCCCAAGGTCATTTGATGGGTAAAACACACTATCACTTAAGATTGACGTCCGGATATTGGGACTGCATGATTTTTATCGGGTGATAGACCAAGATCATGATGATGACCTTTCGCAATACAAAAGACCGCTCGACGGGGAAAACTTACTATGACTTAAAGTTGACGTCTGGATATTTCGACCTCAGGATATTATCGGGGGCGTTTCAAATATGATGATGATGTTCTTCATACAGCAAAACTGAGTTTATAAAATATGACCCCCTTCATGCGAATATCAAGTTTGACCAAAACTTTGACTGTGCATAACTCCCTCATATGGACGAATTTTCAAGTGATCTAAAAGGCAAACCTGCATGGAATTTCAAGCTCTTTCTAACTATGAGGTCATAGAAACAAAATATGAACTTTGACAAACTAACCTCATGATGATGACCAACCTCATCGAATATCATGATGATGATGCACCTGACCTATTTTTACCAAACCGCCAGAAAGCAGACAACACAAGCCAAGCCAAAAGTTGGGTCCCTGTTTTGCCAAGTCAAAATGGGGCGTGTTGTGTAACCAGACAACAACTTGCCACCAAAGAAAATAAACAAATTCCAATGATTCAAGTGATGTGATCACATTTATCTATAGTGTTCTAATTCTATCTAAGTAAAATCATCATGATCTTTGAATGATAAAATTTCATTATGGTAATAAAGCTAACAAAGGATCAGGTGTGTGCATATGATTAATTATCCTCATCTTGAAAGTAAGTTGAAAACATAAGTAACTGGTGTTAAACTACATAGTTGGGGATCATCCCTCATAGCCAACCTGGATAGAGCCTTGCTACCAGCAGGCGTCTATAGCCCCGGCAAGGTTATCTATACAATCTCCCTAAGTAGAGCCCCACTGCCAGCAGGCGTCCATAGCCCCGGTAGAGTTACTTAGATGGCCTAAGTTTATTGTTTATATATTTTTTATTTATATATCTGATATCATCATGTCAGCTCATTTGTACAAGGTGTAGTCACTTGCAGCTTTAGGTTGGAGATTGTATTGGTAGCAAGGGAGTCCCTTTAGATTTTTCACTTAACACCTATACTCATATCTTCAACAAACCCAAGGCTGTTAGGTGTTTCATTGTGATGGATTCACTTTGACCAAGAAAAAGCACCCTGATGAAAAGACATCATAAACCTGATCATGAACACTTCTTAGAATGAATCATAACCTATATTTAAATGTGATCTCATCATCTGAATCCCAACAATTTAATTATTTTCTTAGGGTGATGAAGTGCATCATCCTGACTTACCAGAACAAGGTCCCAACCAACAAAACAACAACAACAACAAACAAACTGTACAAACAACTATACAAATATACAATATGATACATATGACTGTCATGAAGTCATTCAGGCCTGGAAATAATGTTTGAGGAATTGTCCATTGACTGGCAACGGGACATCCTCACCTGTCAGGTTCTTAAGCCTATAAGTGCTGTCTCCTAAAATCTCAGAAATTTGAAAGGGACCTATCCATAATCTATCAAACTTACCATGATCACCTTTCTTTTCATGGGCTTTATCCCACATCAGGACTAAATCGGATATCCTGAAAGCTTTAATTCTGGCTCTCTTGTCAAACCAGCGTTTGACAACAGCCTGATGTTTTGCAAATTGGTCAATCGCTTGACTTCGTTTTTCTTCCAGATGCATCAACTGAAACAACCTGACTTCCTGTTTATTATCTGTGCCTAGATATTTTTGGGCAAACTGCAGAGTAGGAATTTTCAAGTTTACAGGGAGGATAGGATCTACCCCATATACTAGTTGGAAGGGTGAGTTTCCTAATGCAATTTTCATTCTAGTTCTGTCTACCCATAAGGCATATTTCAGAAATGAATTCCATTCCCTGGGATTTTTCTCTATCAATTTTCTTATGATACTCAGTAAATTCTTGTTGGTGGATTCTGCTAATCCATTTCCCTGGGGATAGTAGTTGGATGAGAACTTAAGTATGATCCCATGATCAAAAGCCCAACTTGACAATTTGGTGGAAATGAAGGCAGAACCATTATCACTTACCAATGCATAAGGAATTCCATACCTGGTGACAATGTTACTTTCCAGAAATTTAATGACATCATCCGCAGTACAAGTTTTGCTGCTGATAGCCTCAGTCCATCTGGTACAATAATCAGTAATCGTTAGGACATACCTGTGGCCTAAGGAAGACGGAGGATTGATTGGTCCTATGAAATCCATGCCCCACTGTGCAAATGGGCACTCTTCCATCACTGGCTGCAACGGTTGTGCAGCATATTTCTCTCTGTTGGCAGCAACCTGGCAAACATGGCAACATTTAACATGATCAGCCGTGTCCTTAAAAATTGTAGGCCAGTAATATCCTGCTTTGAGGATTGCATGTGTTGTGGCTAATGCTAATCCGTGTGCAGTACCAAACTTGTCATGTAACTCTGTTAAAACTTTATTTGCTTCTGGTTTCTCTAAGCATCTCAGGTATATTCCTTCATAATTCTTCTTGAACAAGGTTCCTCCCTTCATCATATACCTCTGGGATCTTATCTTTAAGGCTCTTCTCTGTGAGGCTTGCATTCTTGAAGGACATCTTCCCGTGATCAGGATGTGCCTGATGTCTGAATACCATTCCCCATTATCTTTCTCATTGATCACATACTGCTGACTGATGATGCTTGGATCAGTTTCAGATATCATCTGGCTCAGAGCTTGTCCTCTTACCAGCTTCATGGGTGTGATCTCCATGTCATATTCTTGTAATACAGTAATCCATTTGGCTCTTTTTTCACCAGGTTCACTCTGCATCAGCAGCATCTTTACTGCTGCATCTGGTACCACAACAATCACTTTGCTTCTCAGTATATAATGTCTGAACTTTTTTACTGCTCTGACTAATGCAAGTGCCTGTCTTTCAACATCTACATATCTCAACTCAGCATCCCTGAAAGGACAGCTCATGAAAGCAATTGGTTTCTCTTCTTTCTCTTCATTTCTTTGAGTTAACACTGCTGCAGAAGTATGTTCTGAGGCAAATGAGTAGATGTAGAAATCTCTTGTATAATATGGACTAATGAGGACAGGAGCATCTGAAATGGCCTTCTTTATATCTTCAAAGGCAGCCTTGGCTTCTGGTGTCCACTCAATTTGTGCATCTTTTTTCAACATGGCATTTAGTGGTCTGACAATCTTAGCAAAGCCGGTGATGAACTTCCTCACAAAATTTATCTTACCAAAATAAGATTTAAGTTCTTTTTTGCTTCCTGGAAGTTGTAACTTCATAATAGATTCCACCCTGTCAGGATCAATGATAATTCCATCTTCTGTGATCAGGTGGCCTAGTAATTTTCCTATTGTGACTCCAAATATGCACTTCTTAGGATTCAAAGATATTCCATTTCTTCACATTTCTTCAGTACACTTCTGAGATCAGCAACATGATTTCCTCTTTCCTTGGAGAATACTGTCAGGTCATCCATGTAGATGACTATACATTTTCCTATTAAGCCTCTGAAGGCTATGTCCATTGCTCGCTGGAATGTAGCTCCAGCATTTATAAGTCCAAATGGCATACGTCTATATGCAAATATCCCCCACTTTGTGGTGAAGGCAGTTTTTAATCTGTCAATTTTATCAACCATCACTTGGTTGTATCCTGAAAAACCATCCAAGAAGGACATCATCTTGGCTCCATTCACAATTTGTAGAACTTCATCCAAAGAGGGCAAAGGATAATTATCTTTTTCTGATGCTTTGTTCAGGTTCCTGAAATCTACACATAATCTTATGTCTCCATTCTTCTTTCTGACCGGCACAAGATTCGCCACCCAAGTGGAGTGCCTTACAGGAAATATTATCCGGGCATTTAACAATTTCTTGACTTCTTCAAGGATGATTGGTTCAAGCAGAGCATTGACTGGCCTCTGCTTCTGTCTGAAAGGTTTTGCATCTGGCTTGAGAGGTATAGTATGAGTTATGACAGAAGTGTCATATGTCTTTAGCTCATCATAAGTCCATGCAATTACATGTATGTAATCCTTAAGGGCCTGAGTTATTCCTTCTAACTCTTCAGGTGTACAAACCTTACCCAATAAGACATTTTTCTTGTCATCATCTTGTCCAATATTCACCTGTGAATATTGACCTCCATCTGCCTTAGGCAGATCCTTATGTTTCAGCATATTATCTAGATCAAAGGCTCTTTCTAATTCAATCATACCTTTGGGAATTCTATTGCTAGGCAACTCTAATATCTCATCTTCTTCCCAGACATGATCTTCCATATCATTCTCATCTATAATCTGAGCTTCAAATATGTCTCTGTTTGATATGAAGTCCAGGATGTGTTGATCATCATCAAACACCTGGAGATTAGTCACATTGTCAGGTACTGAAGGTACTGACACCAATTCTACTGAAAATCTCTTCAGACCAGATATAGACAGCGGTTCCAACATACTGGCGGCCTGGGTAAGTGCATCTGCCCTCTAGTTCTGTTCTCTTGGTACGTGAACGATATTAAAGGCATCAAAGTCTTCAATCAGGTCCCACACACGATGCCTGTAATTTGATAGCTTTCTGTAATTACAAGAGTAAATTCCTCTTACTTGTCTCACAACCAGTTCTGAATCTCCAAAGACATGCAAGATCTTCACTTTCTTCTTATGGGCAAACAACATTCCATGAATCAGAGCTTCATACTCTGCGACATTATTAGTGCAGGGGAACTGTAGTCTGTAAGCTGCTAAGTAGGATTTCCCTGATGGATCAATAAGGTCAATTCCTACCCCAGCACCTTGCTTGGATTTGGATCCATCAAACCTCAGGATCCAAGGCTTATCTTCAGCAGGACATTTGTCTTTAGCAGGATATTTACTTGAACTTCCTTTCTTCTTTGCAGCTCTGGCTGCTGCCTCGCCTGATATCCACTTTAACTTGGGGATGTCATCCTCAAGTTTCTTCTTTCCTTTATTTGGTGAGCCTGATGGCTTTTCTGTTTTCTCTTCCATCTCAGCAGGAGGATGATGTTCAGCACATACAGTTGCATGCTTCTTCAAAATATGTAAGCATAGTGAGCAAGTTGTTTCTGAGTGAAGTGCCTCATGCAGCCTACACCAACCTCTAATTAAAACCTCCTGGGGAGATTTATGCTGTTGTGTCATCTTTTCTATTTCTTTTATCAGAAATTCTTCGAACTTCGTCAGGTCACTGCCTTTATCTTCATCAGACAACTCATAATCTGATTCCATGAAGCAATCACTACCAGGAGTGATCTTTTCTTTTCTCATATCATTTATCTGATCGGACACCAGTATCTCTTCTGTTTTCCGGATATGATCTTCATCATGATCTGTCGACTCTTCTGTTCCTGTAGGAGACAAATAAGAATTAGTATCATCATCATCATCAGACATAGCACTCACCTCGGAATATGATGATGATGCTTCACTATACGTTTGCTCCAGTATCATCATGTCTAAGCATGGTTCACAAGTCTTTTCTGAATGTGCTTCGCCATGTAATCTGCACCATCCATCAATCAAAATATCATTAGCAGATATGTTCAATAATTGGCAACGTTTTACCTGAGTAGATAAATGCATCTCAAAATCTCTGAAGTGATCTATTTCATTCTCATTATCTGGATCATTACCAAACTCCAGACTCGGCATGTCCTCATGATAATCATCATCATGATGATGATGAACATCCAGCATCAGGATCTCCTCTATTTTAACAATTTGCGGCCTGATGTGATAAACTCCAGGTTCTATGTTTACATACATGATCTCATTTGTTTTGTTATATTCTGTGATCATATGTTTCATCCTAGGCTCAGCATCAATCCTGATCTGATTAGGTATACCTTTCCATGGTAACCACATGTGACTGAAGTCTGTGGACATATATCCATTAAGCGTTTTAGACCAATCTCGGCTAAGCAACATCCCATATGTATCAGGTATGTCCACTACCTGAATGTCAATGTAATATTGGATCCGAGGATCAGATGCTAGCTGCATGTGAATGTGAGTGAGTTCTCCCACTACACTTACTTCTGTCTTGTCCAGTTGAGTGACCTTCTTTAAGGATTTAGCAGGATGCAGTCCTAATGCATTACATATTGACAAAGGCATAACATTCGTTGAGGCTCCTGAATCAACTAAACAGTTGTGCAAGTTCTTGCTGAACATTCTTATAGTGAGGAGAAACGGAGGTGATTCAGTTTTATCTCTATACAAGGTCATGTGAGAGGTTTTAGTAGCTTGGACTGTAGCTGACACCTTGGGCTTGATAGAGTTATCTTTGGCAGCATGATCTTTGCCATTGGATTGACTTGAAAGATGATTATCCTCTTTAGGAGCAGGATCATCTAGTGACTTCATGAATGCCCTTTTGATGGCAGGAGTTTTCAGTAACTCAGATAGGGACAGGCTGATCTTGATTTTCTTCATTTCATCAGCCAAATAGCTGACTAACTTGTCAGATTCCTGAGGTGCATTTACGACTTTTGTTATTGTGTTTTGAGGAGACAAGTATTGAGCATTCACCTTAGGGAACCCAGGGTTATCGCTAGCCTTAGGATCAGGAGGTGTGTTGAAGTTGTTTGGAGGTAGAGATGATGTCAATGGACCAGCAGGTCTGTTGGCATTGCTCCTCAGGTTATAATTGTGCTTACCATGATATTGCTGCTGGTATGCATGTACTTCCTCATGCTCTCTTGCAGGTTCATTTTCATCCTCAAAGGGGAAGACATAGTTTGTTTCAAAGGTTAAGGCAGATTCTTCACATGTCTGATTATAATCCTGATGAGGTTGATTTGTGTACGTTTCTAACACAAAAGCTGAGTCATATCCACAAGGAACTATTTCATTTCCTTCTGCCTGAGGTGGATTTCCAGAAGTATTAGACACTTCAGTCTGAAAGATGCTGGCAGTAATCCTAAATTGTGGACAATCTAATTCTGCATGTGCATTTGTATTGTGAATCCTGCACCAATTGGTAAGGGCTGCTTCAGCAAGATTGACTCTAGTAGTTTGTTTGGCTTCACCAGGAGGCTGATTGTCTAGGGGTGATGGTAATGAACCGTTATTTGGCCTAGAGTTCCACACTCTGGGCTGTCTAGGAGGATTATTATTGTTTCCACCATTATTGTTGAAGTTATTGTTGTTATATCCTCTATCAGGGTAGTTTGGTCTGTCATTAGAATTACTCCTATTCTGACCCGACTGCGAATAAAACCCTTGATTTCTCAAATGTGTTACTTCTGTGGTGAGTTTTCTGAGTTGAGCAGAAATTTCTTTGATTTCCTCCTTCTCCTCTTGAGCTTTGGCCACTATATTTTCAGTCTGAGGCTTGAAAAAGGAAGATCCATGGTTATTGTTGGATAGATCTGTACCCTGAGGTGTCTGAGCATGTGCAAGATATTGTGGCAATTGGCCATTTCCATTAGGAGGAGGCATAATACTCAATGGAGGTACTTGCAAAGGTGCAAGCATGACTGCTAGGGGTATCAATGATCCATTTGGATATTGTGCAGGATATTGTGATTGCATGCCAGGCAAAGTAGGGAATGCTATATTTGGAGTAGGAGCAGGTATCAACTGCTGATTTACCTTGATAGCTTCTTGAAAAGCTCCTGTCAAAGTAGTGATCTCAGGATGTGTTCTCCTGATGAACATGGAAGTTAATGGATCCAGGGCTGAATAATAGATACTCCTAGCAGCAGCATCAGTCACCACATATGGGGCAACTAGCTTGGACAACATTTTCTGGAACCTAGCATTGAAATTAGCAATAGGCTCATTCTCAAATCTTTTGATTGTGGCAAACATGTGGTAATTCATGGATGGATCAATAGGGACTTTGAACCTGTCAACAAAGGCTTTCTCTAAGACAGCCCACGAATCGACAGAAGCTTGGCCAAGACTGATGAACCAATTATAAGCCTCTTCCCCTAGGGAAAAAGGAAATAATCTGCACACCACGTCCTCATGTTCTATTCTGGCTCTGTAGCACGCTTCTTTAAATGTCCTGATATGATCATCAGCATCTTGATAAGGATGATACCTTGGGCAAAGTTTGTCCGGATTCTTTGGTAACTCATGATATGCAGTAAAAGTCAAGGGTGACTCTGCTGCAAAGAAAGACATTGCAGCTTGAGGGGGCTGAACTGGTGGTGCAGTTGGCTGAGGTTGAACTAAAGGTATACCCTGGGTTTGAACAGGAGGTGTCACGGATATACCGGAAGGTATTTGCAAACCGACAGGGGTTACAGGAGGAGGTCCCAGTGAAGTTCTGGATGCACTAGACCCTGGAGTATGGTGAATGTCCACAGTCCTAGGTCTAAAACCTCTAACAGGCAATTCTTCAAAAACTTCACTAGGTCTAGACCTGGTATTTATCCTGTAAGCCAGGATTTCTCGATTTAAGGGCAAATTGGCTGAAACTTTGCAAATATTGGCTGGATTCCACCGGATGAGGTGATATTTGCGGTTAAACGGTAATTCAGACTGGATATTTACGAAATATTTGCGAAGATACTGCAAATGTGACAGTATATTGGGATATCCTGACCCATAGCACAAGACCTCAAGTGTTTAAGGCTCAAATTCTCAAAGCTTGAACAAATTTACGCATCTGTAGCCGATATTAGTGAATTCAGAGAGATCTACTGTAAAGCCTGCAATATTTATGTGAGATCTGGAAATCTTTACATAGAATGTGCATATACAATCTTGTCACAGCAAATATTTACGAAATTTACTGAAATTCACGAGTGATCTGAGGATACCTTACTCTTATACGTCATCAAACCTGAAAATACTGATGATGTTGCGTCATCTTCCGGTCGGGCCCTCCTTCTAGCGCCAATTTATGTTGCGTTAGAAGCGAGGGGCCTGCACAAAATGAATGATGACTAAAGCAATAGTGTCTTTTCCAGTTCTGCCCTCCTTCTAGCGCTAATTTATGTTGGTCATGAAGTTAGTCATTCGCAAACATAGAATAAAAGTTACACAACAACCTTTACTCATCTTGAAAGATACGATGAATTCAGAGAATTCATGATCCCAAGTCTCCGTTGATTAGGTCTTAATCTACTGACGTTACTCAGTGGTTGATGTGTGTTGCTGTTTTCCATTCAGGGGCCTTACGTGTTTCTGCAAAGTTCATCATTATCTTCAAATATCCTACTCTGTATGTCTGCTCTGCATAAATCTTCAATAATTCTACCTCTGCACTGTGAATTTAGTCAAATAATGTGCCTACAGGCTGATATTTGCATGATTTCTACCATTATTTATGATTCTTTGCATGATATTTTCAATACTACATGCATTTAACTCAAATATGCTAATGATTTTCAGTTACCTACGGGATTTCAGCATATTTCTCTGTTCTGCTTGTTATTTGTCATGATTTGCAGTTATGATGATGAATTTATGAAATTAAAAAAAAGGAAAAGGGTTAAAGAATGAGATTCCCAAAACTACTTGACTTAGATCACTGATCCACATACAAGCTCCCATACATGCAATGAAAAGAAGGAAACTAGAATCATACTTCACTAGGACATTCCACAAATCTGCATGATCTAGTGCAAATCTTCAAAGGAAAAGTTGACAACAACATGTAATGAAATGAAAGCGCTTCCAGTTGAACACAGCATTCACCAGTACATATCCAGAAATCAACAAGAAGATTACGTAAAATTTACAATCAGGATGTAATCTGAAACTTCATATCCATTCAGTATGCTCAAGAACAGGTACATTTACAGTGATCTGAAGAAAGAACCTTGACATTTCAACAATTCTATCCTCATTAGTCTCAGTAATCTAATCTCCTAATTGATTCTACAGTAATTAGCCTTAAAGCGCCAGATGTGTCTGTGTATTGATGTATCTCCCTCTTTTTAATGTCTCAGGCTCTAGCCTTTATATAGAGCAAATGCCAGAAAACAGTTACCATGATCCAAGGATCAGGATCCTCTCATAATAATCAACGGTCCAGATGAAAAGCACATGCTTCGCCAGTTGGCAAATGTACAGCTGGCACAGAATATTCCAGCATCTTTGACTTGATTCGGTCTCCAGCTGGCAAACAGCATATTTGACAGTATCCTCCTCACTTCTGGTTCATGTTGCCTCCATGTGCAACTTTGTAATTATCAGCTTCAGCAGCAGCTCCAACAGCATCATGACTTCCTGCAAATAAACAGACAAACATTAAGTTCATCATCATGTGGATAAACAACAGGAAGTAAACGTTTTATTAAACATGCCTCAAAATGTGCAGCTACAGGCAATTGAGCTTCATACCTGTGGAACATATGCACTAAATGCATAAACAGCGTTAAAAAACACTCGGATCAACCATCGTTTCCTTTTCCCGCCCATTTCTTTGTATATCGGGTTCAAATATGATCATGTATCTCAAAATATACAAGGAAATAACCGCTTTTAACAAATTATTTCACATCCGGCTTTGCATGCTCTATTTGTATGTTTCGGGTCATCATCATATTCGCATCGGTGTGACCACATATGATCGGGGTGACAAAATTAGACTCGGCCGATGGCAACAGTTAAACCTACGCCAAAAATCATGATGATGCCCAACTCTATGTCTTCTATCTAGCTGCAGGATATCATGAAATATGATGCTCCTCCCTTCCGAATGCTCTGATGAAAAGCACATCAGGATGTTTCGCTTCTGCATATTGGGGAAAGAAAGACATCATCGTCATCATCATGTCGAAGGAAAAATAGGAGGATTTGGAATACGATCCTGCTGCTGAGGAAAGGAATATGATGGTGACGTCATCGTCATATTCGGGCTTCATTAAAATGCAAAAGATGACGCCACCGTCATGTTTAATTAAGGTCAGGGGATAAATGTAATATCGGGTCACCTAATGAAGATGATCAGGTGGTGAATGTAATATGACCCTTTGCGGCCAAGGTAACCCTCTCGAAAGATCAGGATGATGATGGTCATCAGGATATTCGGGGCCTTTGTTTGAACTTAGAACATGACGTCATCGTCATATTCGCGAACCGGATCATGTTTTGGAAAATATCCTGCCGAAGGAGAAATGTGATGGTGATGTCATCCTGATATTTGCTTCTTCGTTTATCAGGTCGGGATGACGTCATCAGGATATTTGCAAAAGGTTATATTTCTCAGCAGGGGGACTTTACGAAATGTCGGGTGATATAAACAAGATCATGATGATCTTGACAACATGACTTAGGAATGGAATATCATGATGCTTGCGATGTGCCCAAGGTCATTTGATGGGTAAAACACACTATCACTTAAGATTGACGTCCGGATATTGGGACTGCATGATTTTTATCGGGTGATAGACCAAGATCATGATGATGACCTTTCGCGATACAAAAGACCGCTCGACGGGGAAAACTTACTATGACTTAAAGTTGACGTCCGGATATTTCGACCACAGGATATTATCGGGGGCATTTCAAATATGATGATGATGTTCTTCATACAGCAAAACTGAGTTTATAAAATATGACCCCCTTCATGCGAATATCAGGTTTGACCAAAACTTTGACTGTGCATAACTCCCTCATATGGATGAATTTTCAAGTGATCTAAAAGGCAAACCTGCATGGAATTTCAAGCTCTTTCTAACTATGAGGTCATAGAAACAAAATATTAACTTTGACAAACTAACCTCATGATGATGACCAACCTCATCGAATATCATGATGATGATGCACCTAACCTATTTTTACCAAACCGCCAGAAAGCAGACAACACAAGCCAAGCCAAAAGTTGGGTCCCTGTTTTGCCAAGTCAAAATGGGGCGTGTTGTGTAACCACACAACACAATCCCTGCAACTCAATACCGCTGCAAAATGCTACAATACAATATCAAAACCCTAACCCTTAGCCGCTTTTTATCAAGCTTTTTGTCGGTTACAAAATAGGGTTTTCTTATGTCGGTCAATGAAAAAATTAACTCTCGGTGCATTATAAAATAATAAAAAACCCAGAAATTTAGCAATCCTTTGTTGTACCAAAGGAGAAGAAAAAAAGAAAAAAAATTTAAACTTGTTCTGATTCACTTTCTAACCTGAAACTAAGCAATATTTCGAAATAACATCCTTCAAAATTTTAGCTTCTAACATCACAAGCTGCCCAAACAATAAAGTATCATCTGCAAACAAAGCATGAGTAATAGCAAAAGGAACTCTAGGAATTTTAATCCCCTTCCAATTACACAAGAAATTTTGCCTCATAATTAATCTGCTCAAACCTTCAGCCATTAATATAAAGAGGAAAGGAGACAAAGGATCACCTTGCCTTATCCCTTGAGAGGACTTAAAAAATTCAGATTAAGAACCATTAATCAGAACTGAAAAGCTTACACTAGTAATACAAGATGAAATCCATTTACACCATTTAGGAGATTATCCAAATTTAAGTAGAACTTGAAACAAAAAGTCCCAAGATACTCTATCATATGCTTTTAACATATCCAACTTCACCAACATAGCAGGAAGTTTATGCTAATGAATTGAATGCAAAACCTCATGAGCTACCAGAGCACCTTCAAATGTTTCCTTGCCTGGAACAAAACCTCCTTGTTCATTGGATACAATTTTTGGAATAAAAATAGCAAGTCTTAAAGTAATTGCTTTGGAAATGATTTTATATAAAGTATTACAAAGAGAAATGGGTCTGAAATTAGCATAGGAGGAGGGAGAAGTAACTTTAGGAATTAGAGCAATGAAGGCAGAATTAATCTCTTTCAAAACAGTTCTCTTTCTACGAGCTTCTTCTACTATAATCCATACATCCTTACCTACCAATTCCCAATACTTTTGAAAGAAAAGAGGGGTAAAGCCATCTAGACCAGGAGATTTATCTGGGTCTAAGGAAAAAACTACTACCTTAATTTCTTCTAATGTAAATTGTTTCATCAATTCCAAATTATCTTCCCATGAAATCAAAGTAGGGATATGATTTATAACTTCTTGCACAGTTGAAGTGGAGACCGTATTATTTTCTTTTGAAAGGAGATTCTGAAAGAAACTAACTCCTTTTTGAATAAGAACATAATTTTGCAAAATATTCCCCATAGAATCTTTAATTGCATAAATAGAATTCTTATGTCTTCTTACCATAGCTGATACATGAAAAAAATTTGTATTTCGGTCTCCTTCTCTCAACCATGTCTCCCTTGATTTCTGCCTCCAAAAAATTTCTTCCCGGGCTAAAACTTCCTCTAAATTAGATTGAAGGGCTTTTACACATTCAAAGGATGCAATATCCATGCCCTTTTTTATAATGGGTTCATTCATTTGTTCTAGTTGAGATTGCAATACTACTTTTTGAAAAAAAATGTTACCAAACGAAAATTTATTCCATTCCTTAATTTTTCCCCTTATACATTTCAACTTTTCATTAAGCCAAAACATGTGAGAACCTTTCACAAAAGGGGCATTCTACCACCAAGATTCCAGTAAGGGTAAGAAGTTTTTATCTCTAAACCACATAGCTTGAAACTTAAAAGAAGATCTATATTTCTTTCTAATCCTATCCAATTCTAAGTGAAGAGAAATGGGAAAGTGATCTGATACAGAGAAAGGAAGAACAGAGGTACCAGAAATTTTAGAGTCAAGACACCATTCAGAAGAAAACAAAAATCTATCCAACCTTTCTGCAATATTTAGAAAACCCTTTCTCCTATTTGACCAAGTGAAACTCCCTTTCAATAAAGGACTATCAACTAATGCATTATCTGAGATAAAATTAGTAAAATCATCAATTACCCTATGTGGAGGGCAAATGCCTCCTGACTTCTCTAATAAACAAGTGATCGCATTATAATCTCCCCCTAAGATAACTTTTTCTCCAGATAACTTTTCTAAAAGTGCTGTTAAAATATCCTAACACCTTTTTTTTTCACTAGTCAAGATTGGTCCATAAATATTAAATAACCAAAAATTTAACGATGGGGAAGTTATTTTAACCAGTAAAAAGTTTTAAGTGGAACAAATTAAATTTGCATCATAGCTTTTACTATCCCAAAGAATAACCAGGCCTCCTGATGCCCCCTGAGAAGGAGAATGATGAAACTTTCATTTAAACCAGTTTGGAAAGATAGTATTAGCTTGAGATTGGGATAATTTTGATTCCTGAAGCAAAATAATGTCCATACTTGAGGAATCTAACTGACGTTTAATCAAGCGTCTCTTTTTAGGGGCATTAATGCCCTTAACATTCCAAGATAGGATCTTCATTGTTCTCAGGGAGAGTTTCTCACTCTCCCCAATCTCAAACAAGTTTCAAGGGTAGCCTGCAACCCAGCCTTAATTTCTTCCTGAGTTTTGAATGATTTTGGTTTACATCCTCTCTTGGAGGGAGAAATAGAACTATATTTGGTAGGAGAATCCTGACTTAAGGATTGAGAAATAGACATTTTTGTAGCGAAATCAAAAACCTCACTGCTAATCCCATCTCCTAGTGAAACCTTCCAATCCGATTTCCCTAGGTTTAATTGGTTATCACTCACCAAGCTTGGATCATAAATGTTATTAATAGTAGAAATATGAGAATCTTCTGCAATTTCCTCTTCTGCTAGTTCATCAATGAGATCAGAAGCAACTTTTCAAATGGTCTTATGAACAAAGGCTTTTGCTTCCTCCTCAGAAAGAGAAAAATTAGCCAAACATGAAACATCCTATTGATCATCATTTAAAAATTTGTTATCTTCCTCGTTATTAAAAGATGAGAGTAAATTTTTCTTTACTTTATCATTATGAGAAACATTAGGGGTATCTAATTCTTCATTTTTACTAATATTAAACTCAAAAGAACACTCTTCTGATAGATCCTTAACAGAATGTTGCCCCTCATCCAAAACAGAGCAATTGACTAGGTGATTTAAAGATGCTTCCCCAATATTAACTGAATCAAGATCTTCCCTTGAAAATTTATCTTTTTCTGAATCCTCACAAACCCATTTTGATTCAAAAAGCTCTGTCTTTTCCATAGTCATAGGATTTTCAAAAACAACTAATTGTTTCCAGGTCCCAAATTTAGAATGGAATTCCATAAATTTAGGAAAAGGAAATGAAGTATTTAAGATTATGGAAAACCTTACCAGTAGCTCTAGTTTTTTAAAATTAGACAAATCATGCTTAATAAAAAAAACCCATTTTCTTAGCACAGAATTCAATAATGTTGAGATCTATGTATTCAAGAGGTAAATTTGGCAATGTAATCCAAAATGGGAAAAAATTCATGTTAGCTTTAACTGGGTCAAAATTAGGCTCCCATTTCTAAATACAAATCCCTTTACCTTGGTAAAACCACAACTTTTGATTTAGGGTTTCATCATGAAAAAAGCCATTCTCAAAAATTACTGTAAAAACACATAAATCTTTATGCAAGAAAAAAACATCTCAAACCCCTTTCCAAGAAACCCTAATCCAATTAAGAAAAGTATCAAAATTAAATGTGGAATTCCACACCTTACCAATAATGGCCCGTGAAGCAAGATCTTGGATATAGGGATTCACCATATCATCAGGAATTTGAATATTAACAATTTTTGCAGAAACCCTAACATCATTTTTAGAAACTTCTTCACGACCGTTAGGTTTAAGAGGAACTCTTTTTTCCTTCCACACCTAATGAATGACACTTCCAGGTTCTACCTTTCATGAAGCCGTAGCGTGATTGTTTACGAAGAGCAGCTTCTAAACATTGAACCGTCTATTATTGTGGAAACTAAAAGAACCAATATTACGAAAGCCAAAAGAGCCATATCAGGATAGAAAATGATATTGTCCAGAATTTCAGAAAGAACTACGAAACCCTAAACCTCTAGTCTCCTAAAAAATGAATGCCTTCTTTCCCTAGTTGCTTCGATAAACAAACTCTGTTGTGAATGCAGAGGTCTTCTATAAAAGACCTCCGCATTTTTATCACATTCTTGTCTTCTTTTTGACAAAAGAAAACCCTAACATGTTTTGTTTTTCCTCTCCTCTTCTTGTCTTATTTTCTCCAATTTTTGTTTTTCCATTTGTTTTGTGCAGGTCATGGTTTGAAAAAGAAGTGGAAGCCATGATAGTAGTTTTCCACTACCTCTCACGAAGGTATACACATGAATATGCAAAAGGGTATATATATATTTATATATATATATATATATTGTGTATATAAATATATACACATATAATTAAATTTGAGTATACAAATATGGGTCTCTTTTTTTTAAAAAGAAATATACATAGTGATATATATATATATAGAGTGATATATATATGTATATATATATACATTTTTAGGGTTAGCCAGCAGAAGATATCAATTAAATGCAAATAAAGATTAAACAGAGAAATGGAAATACACAGAAATAATAATAGCGAGAGACAAGTTTTAACGTGGTTCACCCAAACTCGGGCTACATCCACCAAACAGAGAGTCCAATATTATTATCCAGTAAATCAAACCGATTACAATCAGCAATCCCTGCAACTCAATACCGCTGCAAAATGCTACAATACAATATCAAAACCCTAACCCTTAGCCGATTTTTATCAAGCTTTTTGTCGGTTACAAAATAGGGTTTTCTTATGTCGGTCAATGAAAAAATTAACTCCCGGTGCATTATAAAATAATAAAAAACCCAGAAATTTAGCAATCCTTTGTTGTACCAAAGGAGAAGAAAAAAAGAAAAAAAATTTAAACTTGTTCTGATTCACTTTCTAACCTGAAACTAAGCAATATTTAGAAATAACATCCTTCAAAATTTTAGCTTCTAATATCACAGGCTGCCCAAACAATAAAGTATCATCTGCAAACAAAGCATGAGTAATAGCAAAAGGAACTCTAGGAATTTTAATCCCCTTCCAATTACACAAGGAATTTTGCCTCATAATTAATCTGCTCAAACCTTCAGCCATTAATATAAAGAGGAAAGGAGACAAAGGATCACCTTGCCTTATCCCTTGAGAGGACTTAAAAAATTCAGATTGAGAACCATTAATCAGAACTGAAAAGCTTACACTAGTAATACAAGATGAAATCCATTTACACCATTTAGGAGATTATCCAAATTTAAGTAGAACTTGAAACAAAAAGTCCCAAGATACTCTATCATATGCTTTTAACATAACCAACTTCACCAACATAGCAGGAAGTTTATGCTAATGAATTGAATGCAAAACCTCATGAGCTACCAGAGCACCTTCAGATGTTTCCTTGCCTAGAACAAAACCTCCTTGTTCATTGGATACAATTTTTGGAATAAAAATAGCAAGTCTTAAAGTAATTGCTTTGGAAATGATTTTATATAAGTATTACAAAGAGAAATGGGTCTGAAATTAGCATAGGAGGAGGGAGAAGTAACTTTAGGAATTAGAGCAATGAAGGCAGAATTAATCTCTTTTAAAACAGTTCTCTTTCTACGAGCTTCTTCTACTACCATCCATACATCCTTACCTACCAATTCCCAATACTTTTGAAAGAAAAGAGGGGTAAAGCCATCTAGACCAGGAGATTTATCTGGGTCTAAGGAAAAAACTACTACCTTAATTTCTTCTAATGTAAATTGTTTCATCAATTCCAAATTATCTTCCCATGAAATCAAAGTAGGGATATGATTTATAACTTCTTGCATAGTTGAAGTGGAGACCGTATTATTTTCTTTTGAAAGGAGATTCTGAAAGAAACTAACTCCTTTTTGAATAAGAACATAATTTTGCAAAATATTCCCCATAGAATCTTTAATTGCATAAATAGAATTCTTATGTCTTCTTACCATAGCTGATACATGAAAAAAATTTGTATTTCGGTCTCCTTCTCTCAACCATGTCTCCCTTGATTTCTGCCTCCAAAAAATTTCTTCCCGGGCTAAAACTTCCTCTAAATTAGATTGAAGGGCTTTTACACATTCAAAGGATGCAATATCCATGCCCTTTTTTATAATGGGTTCATTCATTTGTTCTAGTTGAGATTGCAATACTACTTTTTGAAAAAAAATGTTACCAAACGAAAATTTATTCCATTCCTTAATTTTTCCCCTTATAAATTTCAACTTTTCATTAAGCCAAAACATGTGAGAACCTTTCACAAAAGGGGCATTCTTCCACCAAGATTCCAGTAAGGGTAAGAAGTTTTTATCTCTAAACCACATAGCTTGAAACTTAAAAGAAGATCTATATTTCTTTCTAATCCTATCCAATTCTAAGTGAAGAGAAATGGGAAAGTGATCTGATACAGAGAAAGGAAGAACAGAGGTACCAGAAATTTTAGAGTCAAGACACCATTCAGAAGAAAACAAAAATCTATCCAACCTTTTTGCAATATTTAGAAAACCCTTTCTCCTATTTGACCAAGTGAAACTCCCTTTCAATAAAGGACTATCAACTAATGCATTATCTGAGATAAAATTAGTAAAATCATCAATTACCTTATGTGGAGGGCAAATACCTCCTGACTTCTCTAATAAACAAGTGATCGCATTAAAATCTCCCCCTAAGATAACCTTTTCTCCAGATAGCTTTTCTAAAAGTGCTGTTAAAATATCCTAACACCTTTTTTTTTCACTAGTCAAGATTGGTCCATAAATATTAAATAACCAAAAATTTAACGATGGGGAAGTTATTTTAACCAGTAAAAAGTTTTAAGCGGAACAAATTAAATTTGCATCATAGCTTTTACTGTCCCAAAGAATAACCAGGCCTCCTGATGCCCCCTGAGAAGGAGAATGATGAAACTTTCATTTAAACCAGTTTGGAAAGATAGTATTAGCTTGAGATTGGGATAATTTTGATTCCTGAAGCAAAATAATGTCCATACTTGAGGAATCTAACTGACGTTTAATCAAGCGTCTCTTTTTAGGGGCATTAATGCCCTTAACATTCCAAGATAGGATCTTCATTGTTCTCAAGGAGAGTTTCTCACTCTCCCCAATCTCAAACAAGTTTCAAGGGTAGCCTGCAACCCAGCCTTAATTTCTTCCTGAGTTTTGAATGATTTTGGTTTACATCCTCTCTTGGAGGGAGAAATAGAACTATATTTGGTAGGAGAATCCTGACTTAAGGATTGAGAAATAGACATTTTTGTAGCGAAATCAAAAACCTCACTGCTAATCCCATCTCCTAGTGAAACCTTCCAATCCGATTTCCCTAGGTTTAATTGGTTATCACTCACCAAGCTTGGATCATAAATGTTATTAATAGTAGAAATATGAGAATCTTCTGCAATTTCCTCTTCCGCTAGTTCATCAATGAGATCAGAAGCAACTTTTCAAATGGTCTTATCAACAAAGGCTTTTGCTTCCTCCTCAGAAAGAGAAAAATTAGCCAAACATGAAACATCCTATTGATCATCATTTAAAAATTTGTTATCTTCCTCCTTATTAAAAGATGAGAGTAAATTTTTCTTTACTTTATCATTATGAGAAACATTAGGGGTATCTAATTCTTCATTTTTACCAATATTAAACTCAAAAGAACACTCTTCTGATAGATCCTTAACAGAATGTTACCCCTCATCCGAAACAGAGCAATTGACTAGGTGATTTAAAGATGCTTCCCCAATATTAACTGAATCAAGATCTTCCCTTGAAAATTTATCTTTTTCTGAATCCTCACAAACCCATTTTGATTCAAAAAGCTCTGTCTTTTCCATAGTCATAGGATTTTCAAAAACAACTAATTGTTTCCAGGTCCCAAATTTAGAATGGAATTCCATAAATTTAGGAAAAGGAAATGAAGTATTTAAGATTATGGAAAACCTTACCAGTAGCTCTAGTTTTTTAAAATTAGACAAATCATGCTTAATAAAAAAAACCCATTTTCTTAGCACAGAATTCAATAATGTTGAGATCTATGTATTCAAGAGGTAAATTCGGCAATGTAATCCAAAATGGGAAAAAATTCATGTTAGCTTTAACTAGGTCAAAATTAGGCTCCCATTTCTAAATACAAATCCCTTTACCTTGGTAAAACCACAACTTTTGATTTAGGGTTTCATCATGAAAAAAGCCATTCTCAAAAATTACTGTAAAAACACATAAATCTTTATGCAAGAAAAAAACATCTCAAACCCCTTTCCAAGAAACCCTAATCCAATTAAGAAAAGTATCAAAATTAAATGTGGAATTCCACACCTTACCAATAATGGCCCGTGAAGCAAGATCTTGGATATAGGGATTCACCATATCATCAGGAATTTGAATATTAACAATTTTTGCAGAAACCCTAACATCATTTTTAGAAACTTCTTCACGACCGTTAGGTTTAAGAGGAACTATTTTTTCCTTCCACACCTAACGAATGACACTTCCAGGTTCTACCTTTCATGAAGCCGTAGCGTGATTGTTTACGAAGAGCGGCTTCTGAACATTGAACCGTCTATTATTGTGGAAACTAAAAGAACCAATATTACGAAAGCCAAAAGAGCCATATCAGGATAGAAAATGATATTGTCTAGAATTTCAGAAAGAACTACGAAACCCTAAACCTCTAGTCTCCTGAAAAATGAATGCCTTCTTTCCCTAGTTGCTTCGATAAACAAACTCTGTTGTGAATGCAGAGGTCTTCTATAAAAGACCTCCACATTTTTGTCACATTCTTGTCTTCTTTTTGACAAAAGAAAACCCTAACATGTTTTGTTTTTCCTCTCCTCTTCTTGTCTTATTTTCTCCAATTTTTGTTTTTCCATTTGTTTTGTGCAGGTCATGGTTTGAAAAAGAAGTGGAAGCCATGATAGTAGTTTTCCACTACCTCTCACGAAGGTATACACATGAATATGCAAAAGGGTATATATATATATATTTATATATATATATATATATATATTGTGTATATAAATATATACACATATAATTAAATTTGAGTATACAAATATGGGTCTCTTTTTTAAAAAAGAAATATACAGAGTGATATATATATGTATATATATACATTGTTAGGGTTAGCCAGTAGAAGATATCAATTAAATGCAAATAAAGATTAAACAGAGAAATGGAAATACACAGAAATAATAATAGCGAGAGACAAGTTTTAACGTGGTTCACCCAAACTCGGGCTACATCCACCAAACAGAGAGTCCAATATTATTATCCAGTAAATCAAACCGATTACAATCAGCAATCCCTGCAACTCAATACCGCTGCAAAATGCTACAATACAATATCAAAACCCTAACCCTTAGCCGCTTTTTATCAAGCTTTTTGTCGGTTACAAAATAGGGTTTTCTTATGTCGGTCAATGAAAAAATTAACTCCCGGTTCATTATAAAATAATAAAAAATTGTGTGAGGTTTCGGGGGCGTTGCCCCCGAGCCCCCACGGGGGCGCTGCCCATCGACCCCGTCCTGTATCGCGACAGGGAACGCGCCAGGGGCGCTGCACCTGGACCCCGCAAGGGGCGCTGCCCCTTGACCCCGTCTTGGGGGCGCTGCCCCCAAACCCCCACGAGGGGTGCTGCCCCTTGACCCCGTAGGAATTTGGGGGGAAACCGCGCTGATAAAAGTGGGGTAAATATAACCTCCGAGTCTGATTAGGCTCCATATAACAACATACATATATATATATATAAATATATATATACATATATATAAATATATATATTTATTTTTATTTTATATTTTATATTTTGTAGGAGATAAATATTTACAGAGAGCCGCCGTTGACAGTCGCCATGGAAGAGGGTTAAGTGACAATGACGTGGGGGAGCTCACTGTGGCGGGGTTTAAAACTAGGGTAAGGGAAGTGGGGAGGTGGAGGGGGTTAACGCATGGTGGAGAGGGAAATCATGGGGGAAGGGGTGTGAGGTCTGCACGAGGAAAGGGTGTGGGTGGAGGTACAGCCTCCTCCCCACACCCACATTGGTTTAAATGGACGCTGCGGAAGTATGATGGGGGGGCTGGGATGGGCGATGTCACCCATCTCAGTCCCTCCACTTCTTCTTTTTGTTATATCTGTAGAACTAACACTACTAGGGTTTGGACTTCATTTTTTATATATATATTTTATTTTGATATATCCCAAAAGTGTATAAGCCTCTTTCTGTATATATATATATATAAACACAGTTTGTTCCAATAAAGTCGAGATACATATTCTTTTTTTTTTATATAAATCTGTATATATATGTGCACTTATATATATACAGAGACCAAAAAAATAGCAAGTTGGATTGCAAATAATATATATATATATATATATATATATATATATATATATATATATATATATATATATATATATATATATATATATATATATATATATATATATATAACTAACTTTCTCAATAACACTAATTTTGATTAACATAGAAGTAGCATTTAAAAAAAAAATACTCTTTTTGACAAAAATCTTGTAGGACAGGAATTCTAATATCATGTAAATTTCAACAACTTATTTTCCTAAACAACAAATAATAACATGAAAATTTCAATGCAACATAACAGAAAATAATATATTCAAATTTCTCTCTTTCTTTTGCATACACTAAAATTAATTCAACAACTTATATATATAGATATAGATATAGATCTCTATCTCTATCTCTATCTCTATCTCTCTCTCTATCTCTCTCTCTCTCTCTCTCTCTATATATATATATATATATATATATATATATATATATATATATATATATATATATATATATATATCTTTATATATCTATATCTATATATATATATATTGTATGGAGCAAATGACAGCAAATATATTTTCTCTTGCATTTCTCCTTTACTCATAGACTCAACAACATAGAATAATAACAACTTCTCTCTCTCTCTTTTTTTTATAAACCATAATAGTGCTCACATTAGATACTCACACAATAGCCAACATATTGGACAGAAAATAAACTTGCTAAAAATTACAATAGGGCCTCAAGGCCATGGCTCAAACAACCAACAAAAATAACATTACAACAACACTAAAATGGACTTCTCCAAAGCTCCATTTCTCCATTAAACACCTGCAATAAAAACACAACAAAAAGGGGGAACCAAGCCACAATGAAATGCCCTCCTCCCCACCATAGACGTGCAAGTGGGTCACCCTCGAGCTAGGGAGGTAGGAAACACACGGTTGCACACAAACACCACAACAATCAACACAAAAACAACTCAACATTCACCCATGGATTAATACAAAACAAAACTAATGAAAATGAGTTTGATGGGGGTAGGGAATGGACCCCTCTACTCAAAAGGCCACACCAAAAATATCAAAACACCAAGTCTCATGGCGTCAAGCCAAAACCTCCAAAAACACATATCTCCAAATATCTCAAAAACTGCCATGGCATTCTTGCCATCAAAATGATCTCAACACCAAGTAAAAAGCCCTCAAGGCTATAAGTAGCACAAATGTTGGGGTGACCTTGAGGAGGTTCTGGTGCAGGGGCACCTAGATACTTTAACTATTGCATGTTTATTTTGATGTTTTGTTTGAATAAGGTCCAAGTGACCAATTGTAAGGCCTAGTGACATCTGTGAGTCCAAGTAAAGTAAACCTAGGTTCATTTTGTAAGTCCCAAGGGACATAAGGTCAATTGTAATAACATAATGCTAAAAATAGCAATAATGCCAAAGATAGGAAGTAGTGTTTCCCAGCTGCTTGGAGTTTATCTCCCAGCCACTTGGAGTTAGTTGGTACTACTCTGGGCGAATCTTACCCAGAGAAATGAATCAAATGCATACAGATTAGGGATTGAGATTGTATTCAGTCATATGATATTGTAGTCAAGCATTGCTAAGGAGAATCAAACTATTTTCTGTGTCATCAATCTACTTTGCATTCTCTATAAATACGAGTTGCATTAGCTATAGATTTTCCTTCCTTTCTAATTTTCCATTGTTGCAACATGTCAATTTGAAGCATTCCACTGACAAGATTTCTATCGAAATCAGTGGAATGGCTTCACTATATCATATCTGTTTGTTTTCTATTTTTGTTCATGTTTCAGTGGCGTAGAAGACCAAATTCGAGGGTGCACAATAAGGGGCCTAGCATCTTCATGTCCTAGGGTTTGGATCAGAGGAGTTAGAGTTGTCCCAGTGAGATGGAGACCATCGACGAAGCATCTCCCACCTAGAACGACGAAGATAGGTTGGCCGAAGGGAGGATCAAGCCATCAGAGGAAGGTCATGGTCAGAGATTCAGTTTAGGGAAGCAAAGCACGTTGACCAAAGAGCACAGGAGATCACCAGAAGTTGAAGTCGCACTAGTGTCAATGTCTATCTGCATATTGGAGGGATGAACAAGGAGTTTGTCGATGTGTGAATTCTCGCCTAAGAAAGAGGAGTCACACCGAATGCATATCGTCAACGAGTGTGGATCGAATGTACATTGCGAATGTATCTTTCAGCAGATACAAGCAGCGACCAAGTGTAATAGTGAAACAGAGCCTGTAAACCAGTGATAACAAGTCACGCGATGTGTATGAATTGATCTATTTGATCCATTTTGTCTGCTTCCATTGTGTGCTCTGCATCATTTTGGTATCAGAGCCAATAAAAGGTCTATAAAGGTGTTGGTATTGTCTGTGAATGTTTATGTCAGATAGAGAAAGTGAAGGAGGGGCTAGTGATATGCCTCCAAAGGGAATGAGCACCAAAGTGGCCAAGAAATTCAAGGAGATAGAGTAGATGATCAAGACTGGAGTCAAGAAAGCACTCCAGACTGAGTTGAAGACTTTAGGAAAAGGCAGGAAATCAGATGAGGAGTCTGATGGAGAAGAAGAAGTTGGGGGAGAGGAAACAACCCCAGAATAGACAAGTATATCTGCAGACTAGAAACA
The DNA here is from genome assembly GCA_027924645.1 of Cunninghamia lanceolata. Lineage (NCBI taxonomy): Eukaryota > Viridiplantae > Streptophyta > Pinopsida > Cupressales > Cupressaceae > Cunninghamia > Cunninghamia lanceolata. The sequence continues at coordinate 6,684,587 of BSBN01000686.1, read as the reverse complement.
ATTTCTGGAGGCCATAAAATCACGCGGTAAGGAGTCGTCTGAATCAAGAATGGAAATTCTGATGTTTAGCAGAAAGATGGATGCAGAAGAAGTTATTGAATGGATCAAGGCTTTGAACAATTAATTTGAATACAAGGAGGTACCAAAGAATAGAAGAGTCAAGTTTGCAAAGATAAAATTGAAGGGCACTGCACTCACATGGTGGAACTACACCCAGGGAGAAAGGGTGAAAAGTGGCAAAAGCATGATCTCATCCTAGAGTTAGATGGTAGAGAGGATCAAGGCTCAGTTCCTACCAGTGGATTATGAAGTGCAGATATATAGGAAAATGCAGAACCTTAGACAGAAGGATATGGATGTATCCACCTATACAGAGGAATTCCATAAATTGTCTCTAAGATGTGGACATGCTAAGGATGAGAAAGGAAGAGTTGCCAGGTATATAAATGGCCTAAAGTATAGTATACAAGATGAGATTACCATCTTAACACTAGACACCATAGACAAGTGTTTCCAAGTGGCAATGAGAGTAGAAGAGAAGTAGAAAAGAAAAGGAGAACAGCATAATAGAGGCAGAGGTGGAAAGAATTTCAGGGGTAGAAATAGCTTTGGTGGCAGAAATCAGTTCTAAAAAAATCAAGGGGAGTCTAGTTAGCAAGAATGCAGTGGAGAATCTGGCTCCAGAGAAGGTTTCAGAGGAAGGCGACCCAATGGGAGAGGCAGATTTGGTGGAGTAGATAGAGGTCCTAACATCTTCATGGGAAGATGTTATAATTGTAACCAAATTGGGCACACAGTGGGTAGGTGTCTGGAGAAAGCCTCAAGCTCTCATGGAGGAGAGAGAAGGAGCCAGCTGATTCAAGAAGAAGATTGTCAGAGTGTGACTTCACCTATGAGAAGTGCAGCTCCAACACAAGATGGAGAGAGTCTCATGATGAGAAGAACAATGCTGAAAGTGCCATAGAACAAAGAACCACCTCAGAGGAAGACACTATTCAGGACTTTGTGTAAAGTTTCTGGTAAAAGGTGTAAGGTAATTGTCGATTCTGGTTCAACTAAAAATTTAGGTTCAGTAGAAATGGTAGAGAAATTGAATTTGAAAATATTGCCGCATGTGAGTCCATACAAAGTGTCATGGTTGAACAGGGGACAACAAGTCTTGGTTGATGAACAAGCTTGGGTAGAATTTTAGATAGGGGAATATGGAGATAGACTGTTGTGTGATATAATTCCCATGGATGCATGCCATTTACTATTAGGTAGACCTTGGCAGTATGATGTACAAGCCCAGCATGATGGTAAGTCAAATTCCTTTGTGATCACTAAGAATGGTATACAGTATATAATGAATCCTTTACCAGAGGAAGGTGAAGACAAGAATGTAGGCTCAAGTATCATGTTAGTGAGTGGGAAAGAGTTTCTCCATTCTCTAAAAGAAGAGGGAACCCAGGGGTATGCTCTGATTTTGAAACCTAAAGACAATTCTGATTTGTCTAAAAACAACAAGGAAAAAGTCCCTAAGGAAGTGCATGAATTGTTAGACAAACATAAGGGTATCATGGTGGAGGCTATGCCCAATGTACTACCCCTTGTGAGAGACATAAGTCATCAAATTAACTTCATCCCAGGATCCACGTTGCCAAATAAACTAGCATATAAAATGAAACCTAAGCAGAATGAGGAGATTGCTAAACAAGTACAAGAACTGTTGGATAAGGGTTTGGTGAGGAAAAGTCTTAGTCCATGTACTCTACCTGTAGTTTTAGCTCCCAAAAAAGATGGCAAATGGAGGTTATGTATTGATTCAAGAGCCATAAATAAGATCACCATCAGATATAGGTTTCCTATGCCCAGAATAGAGGACCTCATGGATTGTTTGGGAGGAACTCGGTATTTTTCTAAATTTGATCTCAAGAGTGGATATCATTAGATTAGAATTAGACAAGGAGATGAATGGAAGATAGCCTTTAAGACTAATGAAGGACTTTATGAGTGGCTGGTAATGCCATTTGGTCTGTCCAATGCTCCAAGCACTTTCATGCATCTAATGAATGAGGTATTGAAAGATTTTATTGGTAAATTTGTTGTTGTCTATCTTGACGGTATTTTGGTTTTCAGAAGAACAAAAGAAGAACATTTGCAGCATTTGGAACAGGTGTTGAAGAAATTGCATGAGGAGAAACTGATGACAATATGGAGAAGAGTATCTTCATGAAGGAAGAACTCACATACCTTGGATTTGTTATATCCCAGGGTAGTTTGAAAATGGATCCAGAAAAGGTAAGTGCTATTCTGCCTTGGCCAACACCTAAAACAGTCAGTGATGTGAGAAGTTTTCATGGGTTGGCAACTTTTTATAGGAAATTCATAAGAGGATTCAATCACATTTGTGCACCAATTCTGGATACCATAAAAGGAGGACAGAAATGTAAATTTGTTTGGAATAGAGTAGCTAATAAGTCTTTTGAGATTCTCAAACAGAAAATAGCAGAGAAGCCCATTTTGGTTTTGCCTGATTTTAATAAGTTGTTTACTGTGGAATGTAATACCTGTAACCTTGCCATTCGTGATGTCTTGAGTCAGGAAGGAAGACCTGTTGCTTTGTTTAGTGAGAAGCTGAATGATGCTAAAAGAAAGTATTCCACATATGATCTAGAGTTGTATGCCATGGTTCAAGCATTAAAAAAGTGGAGACACTATCTCTTACCTAAGGAGTTCATTGTTTATACTGACAACCATGCTTTGAGTTTTCTGAATTCATAGGAGAAGCTAAACCACATGCATATGAAGTCGGTTGAACAGCTCCAGGCATATATTTTTTCCATCAAACATAAGAAGGGACAAACCAACAAGGTGGCGGATGCTCTGAGTAGAAGAGTGTGTACTACACAAGAAATCTAGTTGCAAAGTGTGGGAGTGGATTCTCTCAAAAATATGTACCAGGATGATGAGGACTTCAAGGAGATATATGCAGTTTCTTCACAGTTTTCAAATTCCTATCATTCTAATTTTTTTGAATATTTGTTATAGCAAGGGGTACTGTTCAAAGGCAGCCAACTGTGTGTGCCTAGGTTTTCCATGAGGGAGAACATCATAAAGGAGAAGTATTGCGGTAGTCTTGGAGGTCATTTTGGACTGGACAAGAAATTGGAGCAAGTGAGAAGGTTCTACTTCTGGCCTAAGATGCAAACTGATGTCAGAAGATTTGTAGATAGTTGTCATATTTGCCAGAGGGTCAAAGGGACTTCATCCAATGCAAGTGTCTATCAACCACTTCCAATTCCTCAAAGGCCATGGGAGTGCATCAGTATGGATTTTATTTTGGGTCTTCCTTGGACTCAAAAGCGTTTTGATAGTGTATTTGCTGTAGTTGATAGATTCAGTAAAATGGCTCATTTTGTGCCATGTAAAAGTACTAATGATGCTTCACATATTGCTGGTCTTTTCTTTAAAGAAATAGTAAGAATTCATGGTTTACCATTGAATATTGTCACTGACAGAGATCCCAAGTTTGTGGGACATTTTTGGAGGACACTGTGGAAGAAATTGGGCACTCAATTGTCTTTCACATCTGCATATCACCCTCAAATAGATGGACAAAATGAGGTAGTGAATAGATCACTGGGTAATCTCTTGAGATGTCTAACCAAACAGCATGGAGAAGCATGGGATATGATCATCCCAGAAGTAGAATTTGCATATAACGATTTTGTCAATCGAAGCATAGGAAAGAGACCTTTTGAAGTTGTATATGGGATTCATCCTAGGGGACTTTTGGAGCTCAGGGATCTCCAGAACATGGAGAAAAGAAGTGCACAAGGAGAAGATTTTACAGTCAGCATGAAAGATATCCATGATGTTGTAAAGGAAACTATCCAGAAGAACACATGGAAATACAAAGAAAGAGTTGATTAGAAGAAAAGGGATGTCTAATTCAAAGTTGGGGATTTGGTAATGGCATATTTGAAGAAGGAAAGACTTCCAAAGGGGCAGCCCACGAAACTTCTTATGAAGAAGATAGGTCCATGCAAGATTGTACACAAATTTGGACCTAATGCATACGAAATTGAACTTCCTCTTGGATTAGCCATATCACCCATTTTTAATGTGTCAGATTTGTTTCCATTCAGCAGAACCAATGCAGCAGAGACAGGAGCCGAAGATGCTGAATGGATCACTGATTTTCCACTGAGTCAGCTAGTTCAGTTGGAATGCATTTTGGACACAAAGATTCAGAAGAAGACTAGGCATAAAACCTACAAGCAGTATCTGGTCAAATGGCGTGGATTACCTGATGAGGATGTAGCCTAGATGAGCAAGGAAGATATCATCAAACATGGGGTTAATATTTTAGACTTGGTTCCTCAAGGGACTTGATTTCTTTTTAACCCCGGGAGTATGGTGCATGCGCACCTAGATACTATAACTATTGCATGTTTATTTTGATGTTTTGGTTGAATAAGGTCCAAGTGACCAATTGTAAGGCCTAGTTCCATGTGTAAGTCCAAGTAAAGTAAACCTAGGTTCATTTTGTAAGTCCCAAGGGACATAAGGTCAATTGTAATAACATAATGCTAAAAATAGCAATAATGCCAAAGATAGGCAGTAGTGTTTCACAGCCACTTGGAGTCAATCTCCCAGCCACTTGGAGTCAGTCGTTACTACTCTGGGTGAATCTTTAAAACCCAGAGAAATTAATCAAGTGCATACTGATTAGGGATTGAGATTGTATTCATTCATATGATATTGTAATCAAGCATTGCTAAGGAGAATCAAACTATTTTCTGTGTTGTCAATCTGCTTCTCATTCTCTATAAATATGAGTTGCATTAGCTATAGATTTTCCTTCCTTTCTAATTTTCCATTGTTGCAACATGTCGATTTGAAGCATTCCACTGACAAGATTTCTATTGAAATCAGTGGAATGGCTTCACTATATCATATATATTTGTTTTCTATTTTTGTTCATGTTTTAGTGGTGTAGAAGACCAAATTCAAGTGTGTATAGTAAGGGGCCTAGCATCTTCATGTGCTAGGGTTTGGATCGGAGGAGTTAGAGTTATCCCAGTGAGATGAAGACCATTGATGAAGCATCTCCTACCTAGAGCAATGAAGATAGGTTGGCCAAAGGGAGGATCGAGCCATCGGAGGAAGGTCATGGTCAGAGATTCAGTTCAGGGAAGCAAAGTGCATTCACCAAAGAGCACAGGAGATCACCAAAAGTTGAAGTCGCACCAGAGTCAATGTGTATTGGAGGGATTAACAAGGAGTGAAGTCTCACCTAATAAAGAGGATTCACACCGAATGCATATCACCTATGAGTGTGGATTGAATGTACATTGCGAATGTATCTTTCAGCAAATACAAGTAGCGACCAAGTGTAATAGTGAAACAGAGCCTGTAAACCAATGATAACAAGTCACACGATGTGTATGAATTGATCTATTTGATCTATTTTGTCTACTTCCATTGTGTGCTCTGCATCAGGTTCACTCTCCCCTACCCCAAACAAGTTGAGCCTTACCTCCAAATGGAGGTGCTCTCACTAAACTCCCAACCCACATAAAAAGAAAACAACAAACAACAAAAAAAAAAGCCACAATCACAACATAAATGAAAATGCAAGGGTAAATGGCCATAGCCATGGAGCTTACCTTCAAAAGTCCTATAAATGGAAGCACGTTTGGTGATGAGCTCCAAGCTTCTCCAAACCTCCAATCTCCAAAATTTCTCTAACTCCTGAAAAGATACTCTAAGAATAGAAAGAAAATCTTCAAAATGCAAGAACCCCACACTCCTCAACAAGAGAAGGTAATATAGGCCTTCTAAATTGGCCCTGAGGAATGAGAAGGTGACACTTGTCACCTTCTCCTTCCTCTTCCTATGACACTTGCAAGGGAGAGGAAGTGTAAGGGTGACAAGTGTCACCCTCCAATTCCATCCCAAACCTCACCTTATCCACTTGTGCTCACACATGTGTGAGAGAACAAGTGGTGAGGTGGCAATCCCATTCAAGCCTCCATGAGGATAAGGGATGCCATATGGCATCCTCTTATTCTCCAAGATAGCCATCTCCCTCCAAGATGCTCTAACACATGTGTGAGAGTCTTGGAGGAGATCCCACACACTTTGGAGTCTTGGAGACCTCCCAAGTCTCCTTGTTGAAGGGATCCCCAAACTTTGGGAAGGGAAATGAGTCTTTCCCAAAGCATGACTCATCTCCCACCCTTATCCATTTCAAAATTCGTCACTTTGACTAAACCTCAATTTAGAGTGACCAAAAGTGAGTTATCCCAAGGTTTAGTTAGTCAAAATTGACCCTAGACCCATGGGTAACCACCTAGGGTAAGTTTTGGGACACGAAGGTTCACCTAGGGAGTCATAAATCCACTTTAAATGGCCTCAAAAATAAAACAATACCTAGTGGTATAAAACAATAAAAATTATACAACACATGATATAATTAATTTAAACAAAGGGGTACCAAGCCAAAATGATAAGATAAACAAGCACTTAACAACACTCAAATCAAACGTGATCCTCATCCCTCTTAGGAATGGATTGGTTTCGCAAGGAATAACACATGTGTGAATACTACCTCTAATTTCTCATGGCCTAGGAATATAATTCTACACATCTAGATCAAGTGTCAATCATATCATGAATAATCATAGCTGAAGCAACTGGAATTAAATTCATGCCATTGAATACAACATTAATCATCTACAACATAATTCCATATTAAACTACATTTTCTATCTAATGTCACATAATCATCATCACATAAAGAACTAGAATTCACATCACTAAACATCATCTATTATATCTCGCATGTCTAGTCTCAACATAGCATAAAAATATGATCAAATCAAATCACCATATGTCTAATCAATGTCATATCAAAATCAGGAGATATAATCAAATCAACATAATGGAACCATAGTCTCTAAAAGTATGATAATGTCATCCACTGAAATGTAAAAAGATCAAAATGAGGAAGGAAAATAATCGACCTCACAATTATGGTGTTTAGGGACTTGCCTTAGTCAAATCTCAGGATATCATTCAAGCTTCCCAACACCGTTGATTGATAAATAGTGTGTGCCCTCATGGGGGCAGAGGCTAAAAGAATGATAATATGATGATTCAAATGATGATAAACAAACAATGATATCATCTATGTGATGAACCCTCAGACTGGTGAAGATCCTTCAACTCCTAAGAGATAGTAAATGATAGCTCCTACAATAACAACACAATAACAACATACAAATCTACCCTAGAATCACAATGATTGCCCTTACTTTCTTCACTTCAAGATCTCAAGTTAGCTCTTTCCATCCTAGTTAAAAATGAACTCAAGAACACACTTATGTATGCTTTCCTGCTCATAATCATCACTTCAAACCAAAAGAGTTGACAAGGGGAAATCCCTAGGGAGGTGAAATACCGAAATACATTTGAAAATACCCCAACCAAAAGGGAGGGACCTGGGTGGTACCACCCAGACATGTACTTTTTCCAAAATTAAGCGATATTTTCAAATGAATATTGGTAAAAATGCAATAATTCAATGCTAGATCTAATTTGAACAATTAGCAAGATGTAAATTCTCAAAGCTATGGGTTCACCAAAATGTTTAGTATGAAAAAGGAGACTGACAATAGCTAGAATGCAAACTAGATCAAACCATTTTCCATATAACATTCAAGGACAAGATCGAGCCAAATCACTACAAAATGAAGGACTTAGCTATTGATCTTTTGATTCATGTTTTATAGATAGATCAACTTTAATGTAGTCTTTTTATCAAACCCTAGGTTAACAATGCATGAAACCCTCGTTCTACAATGATCTACTTGTAACAGAGAAAATATAATAGAAACAAAAAAACTAATTGCACATGGATAATCAGGGAGATGATAATACCTATCTCTAAAAAGTAGAGGTGTCGGAGGACCTCGGTGAGACAACCCAGGTCCTGACTGAAAGAATCTAACAAAGGTGCAAACTAGAAATATGTTGCAAATGCTGTCCTAATGCAAGATCTAAGCTTAGGAAAGGCAGAAGGACATTGATAAAAATGCAATAAATCAATGCAAGATCTGATTTGAATATTGACTTTTTCCAAAATTATGCGAGATTTTCAAATGAATATTGATAAAAATGTAATAAATCAATGCAAGATCTTATTTGAATGGTGCAAGAGCAACTCGTCATCAAGATAATTCTATAGCTAAAGGTGGATTAATAGGTTGTTATGTCTTAGGCATTATAATAAGGTCTGTTTGACCATACATGTCATTGTCATTGTAATTAGCAATTTGGTTTCTGTTTGTAAGTCCCAAGGGACACCTGTCGATCTATCATGATAGGTTGTTGAGTTTGTTAGTTAGTTATCTCTCCCAGCCGCTGGGAATCACATCAGTACCACTGTTGGCAAGCTGATAAATAGCTCAGTACAGATTGATTTGGAGAGGTAGCAGAATAGGGTTACAGTCTGATTGTTGTAATTGAGCTAGAGCTGTGAATTGTAATCTCCAAAGCATAATAATAGAGATTCTATTTTGCACTCAATTCGTATTGTTTAATCGATTTGTTGGTTTGTTGAGCACTCCCCATCATATTGGTATCAGAGCCCGAAAAGATTTGGGCAGCAAGTCGAGTCAAGGACTTGTAGGATTGTTGGCATTTTGTCTGTGAATGTTTATGTCAGACAAAGAAAGTGAGATAGAGGTAGAGAGGATGCCTCCCAAAAGTATGTCGCAGGACACTGTTAAGAAGTTGATTGAGGAAATGCTTGAATCCAAGTTGGGAGCGTTTAAGTAGACTAAAAACAAAGATAGGGAAGATGAAAGTGACAACAAGGAGGAAGATACAGAAATTGGCGAAACTAGTAAAAAGGTAGAAGAGATACCAGCAGACTAGAGGGCATTCTTAAATGCATTGAAGTTAGTCAATAGGGACACCATAGATGGGTTACCTATGTACAGTGGAAGCATGGAAGCAGAGGAGGTGATTGACTAGATTGAGGCATTGAGCAATCACTTCGAATACAGAGAAGTCCCTGACAATATAAGGGTCAAGTTGGCAAAGGCAAGGTTGTAGGGATCTACTCTTTCATTGTGGAATTATGTATAGGGAGAGCATGTCAAGGAGGGCAAAAATATGATAACCTCCTACGAAAGGATGAAGACCAAACTCAAGGCACAGTTCTTACCCCTAGACTATGATGTGCAGATGTATAAGAAGTTGCAGAACCTCAGACAAAGAGATCTTGATGCGAATGTATACACACAAGAGTTTCACAAACTCAGTCTCAGATCAAAAAGACAAGAAGAAGAGACAAAGAAGGTGGCCAGGTATTTGAATGGCCTATGAATGAACATCCAAGATGAGATCAGCATCTTAGCACTAGAAACAGTGAATAAGTGTTTCCAAATGGCCTTACGAGCTGAAGAAAAGATAAAGAGGAAGAGTGAGCAGAACCAAAGAGGTAGAGGTAGAGGTGGAAAGAATTTTAGAGGCAGAGGCAGTTTTGGAGGAAGAAGTCCTAACCAGAGGCCTAGTGGTGAGTCTATCCAAGAAGGGCAAGTTGGGGACTCAAGTAGTAGAGGAGGCTACTGAGGAAGAAGGCCTAATGGAAGAGGTGAGACAAGTGGATCAGGTAGAGGGTCCAAATTCTCCAATATGAGATGTTATAACTGCAATCAAATAGGGCACCCGACATACAAGTGTCCCAAGAAGGCCTCAAATTCTCATGGTGGTGAGAAGAGAACCACTTTGACCCAAGAAGATATAAGAAGTGTGACATCTCCTGAAGTTGCTTTAGCATCAGAAACGGGAGAAAATCTCATGCTCAAGAGGATTCTGCTCAAATAACCAGTGCAGATGAAACCATCACAAAGAAGGGCTTTATTTTGAATTAACTGCAAGATCCAAGGCAAGGTTTGTAAAGTCATTATTGATTCTGGTTCTACTGATAACATTATATCTTTGGAAGCAATAAATAAGCTAAATTTAGTAAAGATACCCCATAACAGCCCATATAAAGTCAGTTGGTTGAATAAGGGGTAGCATGTGCTCATCAACGAATAAGCATGGGTTGAATTTAGTATTAAGGGGTATAGAGACAAGATTCTATGTGACATCCTTCCAATGGATGCTTGCCATCTTCTGCTGGGTAGGCCATGGCAGTTTGACAGAAAGGCTCAGCATGATGGGGAAAAGAATTCTTACTCATTTCAAAAAGATGGTGTGACTTATAGGATATAGTCATTGGTAGAAGAGGATCCACCACATGTAGGATCTAGTGTAATTCTGGTAGAAGAAAAATAATTCATGGATACGCTAAAGGAAGGTGATGGAGTAGGCTTTGCTTTGATTGTGAAGCCTAGGGTGGAAAAGAAAACAAGTGTGAGAGAAGTAGGACCTAAGGAGGTTAGAGATCTGCTTGAAAGTTATAAAGGAGTGATTACAAAAGATATACCGGATTCCCTACCACCAATCAGAGATATTAGCCATCAGATAGATCTAATACCAAGAGTAGTACTTCTGAATAAGGCAGCATATAAAATGACCCCTCAGTAGAATGAGGAGATAACCAGGCAGGTTCAGGAACTTTTAGACAAAGGTCTAATAAGAAAGAGTTTGAGTCCATGTGTAGTTCTCACCATTTTAGCACCCAAGAAGGATGGGAAATGGAGATTGTCTACTGGTTCCAGGGCAATAAATTAGATAACCATTAGATACAGGATTCCTATTCCTAGAATAGAAGATCTTATGGATTGTTTGGGAGGAGCTACCTATTTCTCTAAAATAGATTTGAAGAGTGGGTACCATCAGATAAGGATAAGAGAAGGGGATGAGTGGAAGACAACTTTCAAAACCAATGAAGGACTGTATGATTGGTTGGTGATGTCATTTGGTCTTTCAAACACCCCTAGTACCTTTATGCAGCTAATGAATGAGGTGTTGCAGGACTTCATAGGCAAGTTTGTGGTAGTCTACCTTGATGATATTTTGGTGTTCAGTAAGAGAAAGGAAGAGCACTTGAAACATCTGGAGATAGTCTTGACGAGGCTGTTGGATCAGAAATTACTGATAAATCTAGAAAAGTGTGATTTCATGAAACAAGAATTGGTGTACTTAGGTTTTGTCATCTCTAAAGGTGACTTGAAAATGGATCCTTCCAAGGTTGAGGCTATTTTGAATTGGCCTACACCCAGGACAACAGGAGAAGTTAGAAGTTTCCATGGGCTGGCCACATTTTATAGGAAATTCATTAAGAATTACAATGACATTTGTGTACCTATGCTAGAGACCATCAAAGGTGGAGGTAAGATGAAGTTTGTGTGGACACAAGAGGTAGATAGGAGCTTTGAGAATCTAAAATAGAAAGTTGCTAAATTCCCTATTTTAGTGTTACCTGATTTTAATAAGGTTTTCACAATTAAATGTGATGCAAGTGGACTGGTCATAGGAGCAGTGTTGAGCCAAGAAGGTAGACTAGTAGCCTTTTTTAGTGAAAAGTTAAATGAACCCAAGAGGCAATACTCTTCTAATGATTTAGAATTATATGCTATGGTCCAAGCTCTAAAAAAAGTGGAGGCACTATTTGCTTCCTAAATAATTTATTGTGTATACAGATAAGCATGCTCTCAGTTTTCTAAATGGACAAGAAAAGCTCAGTGATAGACACATGAAATGGGTGGAGCATCTTCAAGTATACACTTTCAGTATTAAACATAAGAAGGGAATAACAAATAAGGTTGCTGATGCTTTAAGCAGATGGGTGTTAACTGTGCAAGAAGTGCAGCTCCAAGGTATGGGTGTTGAGTCACTAAAAGGATTGTATGACAAGGATCAAGATTTTAAAGAAATTTACAGGATGTGCAGTGAGTTTGCCAATACTTTCCACAGCGAGTTTTCAGATTATACATTGTAGGATGGACTTTTGTTTAAAGGTAGTCAACTGTGTATCTCAAAATATTCCATGCGGGATAACATAATGAAGAAAAAACATAGTGGTGGTTTAGGTGGACATTTTGGGCTCAATAAGACGTTAGATCTTGTTAGAAGATTTTACTTTTGGCCAAGGATGCAATCTGATATCAAAAAATTTGTTGAGAGTTGTATGATTTGCCAGAGAGCAAAAGGAGTCTCAACTAATGCAGGATTGTATCAACCTTTACCCATACCAAACAGACCTTGGGATAGTTTGAGTATGGATTTTCTAATAGGATTTCCCAAGATAAAGATAGGCTATGATAGTGTGTTTGTTGTTGTAGATAGATTCAGCAAAATGGTACACTTTATTCCTTGCAAGACAACTAATGATGCCAATTACATTGCAGGTTTGTTCTTTAAAGAAATTGTTAGGATTCATGGATTGCCCTTGAACATTGTATCTGACAGAGACAACAAATTTGTAAGACATTTCTGGAGAACTTTATGGAAAAGATTGGGCACAAATCTATCTTTCAGTTCAGCCTATCATCCTCAGACTAATGGACAAACTGAGGTTGTGAATAGGTCGTTAGGTAATCTGTTGTGATGTTTAACAAAAGAACATGGTAGTAATTGGGATGTGATCCTCCCACAAGCTGAGTATGTCTATAATGATTCTACAAACAGAAGTACAGGCTTAAGTCCTTTTGCAATTGTTTACAGTAGTCATCCTAGAGGAATTTTTGAATTAAGAGATGTTCCAGGATTGGACATATGGAGTGGACATGCTGATTCATTTGTAGAGGCTATGAAAGAAATCCACCAACAAGTCTGAGATACTCTACACCAGAACAGCCAGAAGATCAAGGCTCAAGTGGATCAAAGAAGAAGAGATGTGCAGTATCAAGTAGGTGATATGGTCATGGTCCACCTCAATAAGAACAGACTGCCCAAAGGACAACACACCAAGTTAATGATGAAGAAAATTGGACCTTGTCAAATTCTGGCAAAATATGGTTCTAATGCTTATAAGATTGAACTCCCTAAAGATATTTCTCTTTCCCCTATCTTCAATGTTGCTGATCTGACATTATATAGGAATCTTGATATAGGTGAAGCTATAGCTGATTCTGTTCCCAACAGTGCAGAGTGGGTGCAGCAATTACCACCCAAGGAACCATTTACAATGGAATGCATTTTAGATAGTAGGGTAGCGAAAAAGACCAGAAATCAGACATATTTTGAGCATTTGGTCAAATGGCAAGGACTTCCTGACTTAGAAGTGACATGGATGTTGGAAGAAGACATCAAAAAGTAGGGTGGCAATTTGTAGCAGTTAGTCTCTAAGAGGACTTGAGACAACTTTCACTAGGGGAGTATGGTGTAGGAGCACCTCGTCATCAAGATAATTCTATAGCTAAAGGTGGATTAATAGGTTATTATGTCTTAGGCATTATAATAAGATCTGTTTGACCATACATATCATTATCATGGTAATTAGCAATTCAGTTTCTGTTTGTAAGTCCCAAGGGACACCTGTCGATCTGTCGTGATAGGTTGTTGAGTTTGTTAGTTAGTTATCTCTCCCAGCCACTTGAAACTCTCTCCCAGCCACTAGAAATCACATTAGTACCACTATTGGCAAGCTGATAAATAGCTCAACACAGATCGATTTGGAGAGGTAGCAGAATAGGGTTATAGTCTGATTGTTGTAATTGAGCTAGAGCTATGAATTGTAATCTCCAAAGCATAATAATAGAGATTCTGTTTTGCACTCAATTCATATTGTTTAATTGATTTGTTGGTTTACTGAGTGCTCCCCATCATTGAACAATTAGCAAGATGCAAATTCTTGAAGCTATGGGTTCACCAAAATGTTTAGTATGAAAAAGGAGAATGACAACAGCTAGAATGCAAACTAGATCAAACCATTTTCTATATAACATTTAAGGACAAGATCAAGGAAAATCACTATAAATTCAAGGAGGACTTAGCTACTAATCTTTTGATTCCTATTTTATAGATGGATCAAATTTAATTTAGTCTTTTTATCAAACCCTAGGTTGACAATGCATGAAACCCTAGTTTGACAATGATCTACTTGTAACAGAGAAAATATAACAAAAACAAAGAAACTAATTGTACAAGGATAGTCAGGGAGATGATAAAACCTGTGTCTAGAAAGCAGAGGTGTCAGGGGACCTCAGTGAGACTGGCCAGGTCCTGACTGAAGGAATCTACAGGAGGTACAAACTGGAAAGATGTTGCAAATGTTGTCCTAATGCAAGATCTGAGCTTAGAAAAGCTAGGACATCGACAGTACCACCTAAGTCCTTGGTGAGAGAAAACTCTAAAACTATCTCTAGATCCTAAAACCTTGTTCTATACACAGTCTTCCTGTAGCTCTGTATTCTCTAGATATCACTCTTTTAACCTACACACAAGAAGACAAGAAGGGGTTTGGGATTATGGTGTTTAGAGACTTGCCTCAGTCAAATCTCAGGATATCATTCAAGCTTCTCAACACTGTTGATTGATAAAGAGTGTGTGCCCTCATTGGGGCAGAGGCTAAAACAATGATAATATGATTATTCAAATGATGATATCATCTATGTGATGAACCCTTAAAATGATGAAGATCCTTTAACTCCTAAGAGAGGGTAAATGATAGCTCCATATCTACAATAACAACACTATAACAACACACAAATCTGCTCTACAATCACAATGAATGCTCTTACTTGCTTCACTTCAAGATCTCAAGTTAGCTCTTTCCATCCTAGTTAAAAATGAACACAAGAACACACTTATATATTCTTTCCCGCTCATAATCATCAATTCAAACCAAAAGACTTCATAAGGGGAAATCTCTAAGGAGGTGAAATACCAACATATATTTGAAAATGCCTTGACCAAAAGGGAGGGACTTGGGTGGTACCACCCAGACATGCACTTTTTCCAAAATTATGTGAGATTTTCAAATGAATATTGATAAAAATGCAATAAATCAATGCAAGATCTGATTTGAACAATTACCAAGTTACAAATTCTTGAAGCTACGAGTTCACCAAAATGTTTAGTATGAAAAAGGAGAATGACGACAGCTAGATTGCAAATTAGATCAAACCATTTTCCATATAACATTCAAGGATAAGATCGAGCCAAATCACTACAAAATGAAGGAGGACTTAGCTACTGATCTTTTGATTCCTATTTTATAGATGGATCAAATTTAATTTAGTCTTTTTATCAAACCCTAGGTTTACAATGAATGAAACCCTAGTTCTACAATGATCTACTTGTAATAGAGAAAATATAATAGAAATGAAGAAACCAGTTGCATAGAAATAATCAGGGAGATGATAAAACCTATCTCTAAAAAGCAAAGGTGTCGGAGGACCTCAGTGAGATTGCCCAAGTCCTGACTAAAGGAATCTACCAAAGGTGCAAACTGGAAAGATGTTACAAATATTGTCTTGATGCAAGATCTAAGCTCAGAAAAGGTATCTAAGGACATGGGTGATACTGCCTAAGTCTTTTGTGAGAAAAATCTTTGAAACTATCTCCAGATCTTGAAACCTTGTCTTGTACACAGTCTTCCTATGACTCTATATTTTTTAGATATCGCTCCTGTAACCTACACACAAGAAGATGAGAAGGGGTTTGGGGATTATGGTGTTTAGGGAATTACCTCAGTCAAATCTCAGGATAGCATTTAAGATTCCCAATACCATTGATAAAGAGTGTGTACCCTCATGGGGGCAGAGGCTGAAACAATGATAATATGATGATTCAAATGATAAACAAACAATGATATCATCTATGTGATGAACCCTTAGAATGATGAATATCCTTCGACTTGTAAGAGAGGGTAAATGATAGCTCTTTATCTGCAATAACAACACACAAATTTGCTCTAGAATTACATTGAATGCTCTTACTTTCTTCACTTCAAGATCTCAAGTTAGCTCTTTCAATCCTAGTTAAAAATGAACTCAAGAACATAATTATTTATGCTTTCCTGCTCATATAATCATTAATTCAAACAAAAGGAGCTGATAAGGGGAAATCTCTAGGGAGGTGAAATACCGACATATATTTGAAAATGCCCCAACCAAAAGGGAGGGACTTGGGCGGTACCACCCAGGTCCTTTAGCCCTATTTAGGTCCATGGTAAGGTAAATTATGTGGCCCATATTCCAATTCTATCTTAGTGTCAGGCAATTTTACTTTAGGATAAACATTTTGAATATATAATGCAATTAAGCGGACCTAAGAGGTAAACAAGGAGGTAAAAAGACATGTGGACACTTTTTACTCCATAACACTTCTCAATACAATGTAGGGAAAAGAGAAAAATGTCTATGCTGGCATTATGATAAAAAATGGTCTAGAGGTCATAAGTGTGCTAATAGTGAGAAAAGACTAATGATTATTAATAATGAGGTTGTAGAAGAGGAAGAAGTGGATATAGAAGAACTAAGTGTGGAACTTGACCATGAAAGTTCTAAGGAGGAAGAAAACCCTACTATGTCCCTAGATGATTGAATGGGATAAGCACCCCATAAAGCAAGTGATTGGTTACATCAAAAACTGAGATGTAATAGTTTTGGTTGGTATAAGTAGTACACACAACTTCATAGATAGATAATTGAATAAAGAGATCAATTTCTTTCCATCTATCTAATCTCCAATTTTTAGGTCATGATAGATGATATGAAACAACTCTCTTGTGGAGGTAAATGTCATCATATAAAACTCTTACTAGGAGATTATCAACTAGATTAAAAAAAGTTTGTCATTCCAATTGGGGGAGTAGATGTATTTTTTAGTGTGCAATGGCTTAAATAGTTCAGAACAATGTCTTTCAATTTTAGGACCTATTCATGGTTTTCATTACAAATGGATAGAAGTATAAACTTGTAGGATTGCAATCACCACTAAGACAAATTATCAACTCTCATAGGATGAAGAAATTACTTAAGGATCTTATGACACATTGGTGCAACTACAATTTTTAAAACCACAAGAAGTGAAAACTTAAGATCCTCTAGAGCTTTAAGAAATCATTCAACACCATCAACATGTTTTTCAAGAACCCAAGGGTCTACCTCTAGTTGAAGACCATGACCATTCCATTGAATTAATACCAAGAAATATTCCTCTTAAAATTAGACCAGGTTATCACCATCCATATGAAGAAAAGTCAAAAATTAAAAAATTGGTCAAGGAAATGTTGGATTCAAGCATTGATCACCCATGAAAAAATGCAGGTATTCATTTCTAGTGGTTATGGTTAAAAAGAAGGATGAGTCAGAAAGAATGTGCCCAGACTAAAAGGAGTTCAACAAGTTCACTCTCAAAGATAATTTTCCTATTCATGTTATTAATGAATTTTTATATTAATTGAATGGTGCATACTTTTAATAAGTTAGATTTGCATTCAAGTTATCAACAATTTTGACTAAAAGAGGAGGATGCACATAATATTACCTTTAAAACACATGAGGCTCATTATAAATTCTTAGTTATGCCATTTGGTCTCACTAATGCTCCATCAACCTTTCAAAGCCTTATGCATCTAGTGTTTTACCCATTTCTTCATAAATTTCTATTCGTATTCTTCAATGACATCCACATCTATAGTAAAACATGGGATGAACATTTGCAATATGTATATAAGGTATTATAGGTATTGGAAGATAATCAAATCTATGCACAAGAATCCAACTATGTGTTTTGGGCAAAAAAAGTGGAATACTTGGGACATGTGGTGTCACATGAAGGTGTTAAGTTGGACCCTAAGAAGATTGTAGCAGTAAAAGAGTGGTAAAAACCTATAATTAATAAATGTTTTAGAGGATTATTTGATCTAAAAATATACTATAGAAGATTTGTTTGCAACTATGATGACATAACAATACTCTTAACAACATTTTTGAAGAAGGATTTTTTCCATGGTTAGTGTGAGAAACCCAATCATTTCAACAAATAAAATAAGCTCTTACTTCCACTCTTGTGTTAGCTACCCTAGGCTTCTCTAAAACATTTGTAGTAGTATAGAATGTGTTGCTTCTATACATCACATTGGGATAGTACTAATTCAAGAAGGGCATACCTTTACATTTGAGAGTCAACAACTCAAAGGAAAAAACTTGGTAAAGTCTACATATGAGAAATAAATGTTAGTTATAATTCATGTAGTCAAACAATGGTTCTAATATCTAATGGGAAGACATTTTAAAGTTAAGACAAATCATGAGAGTCTAGAATATTTTTTGGAGCAACAATTGTATTTAGAGGAGAAACAAAAATGGGTCACTAAGATGCTAGGGTATGACCTTGAAATTATTTATAAAAGGCAAGGAGAATATTATAATTGATGCTCTTTCTTGATCGGAAAAAGAGGAAGCAATTATTTGTGTCATTTGTTTATTGTACCCTAAATGGCCATAAGTTGTATGAGAAGAGTAGCAACATGATCCTCTAACAAAGAAGCTCATTCAACTACTTATCTTCCTAGATAAGAATGTTTGGAATTGAGACTCCTTATTGTACAAAGATAGGCTCTTTTATGCAAAAATTATGAGTTGAGAGATAGCATATTGTCTCAAATGCACAAATCACTAGTAGGAGGACATTTGAGACTTTGAAATAATTATCACTATGTAAAGAAAGATTTATTTTAGGAAGGTGTTAAGGAGTATGTAAATAAATTTGTGGTTGAATGTATGATATGCCAACAAAATAAAGGTGAAATGGTAAAGACACTAGGCCTCTCACAACCATTAGGCATACTAGAAAAATGTTGCTAGGAAATATAGATGGACATCATCACTAGGTTGCCAAACTCAAATATCCTCAATGTGGTTTTGGTGGCTATGGATAGACTCACTAAGTATGTACATTTATATGGACTCTATCATCCATTTAAAGCTAGTACTATTGCATAAGTATTCATGGAAATGGCACACAAATTCCATGGTATTCCCTAAATCATTGTGAGTGATCATGAACATATCTTCATTAGCATATTTTGAGCAAACTTATTTGTATCATGGGGCACAAAAATAACACATAACTCATCTTATCATCAACAATTAGATGGATAAATATAAATTGTGAATAAATGTTTGGAAGGATTTGTACATTTCTTTAACCCTAAAAAATAAGCACAATGGTTGAAATGGCTTTCATTGGTACAGGGAGTATATAACACATTATTTCATACATTAAAAAATATGACTCCATTTTAGGATCTTTGTGGATACCCCCCACCATATACTACTTCTTATATATAGGATCATCCCAAATCTTGTGTTCTAGAGGATCATATTCAACAACAACAAGAAACAATTCAAATCCTTCAGAAGTATTTAATTGTGACTCAAAATAGGATGAAACAACAAGTAGATCAATATCAAAGAGTGATGCATTTTAAGGAAGGAGATTGGTATTCCTTTGGTTGCAACTGTACAAATTAATGTCACTTAAGTAGCATAAGAATATCAAGCTTGCACCCAAATTCTATGGTCCCTATAAGGTTCCCCACCAGATCAATATTGTAGCATGGAATTTGGAACTTCCACCTCCAAAATTCATCATATATTTTATCTCTTGCTTGAAGAAATTAATAGCTAATAAGCTTCCAATATAGTCATAATTTCTTGAGTTAGATGAAGAAGGGAAGTTTATTTTGGAACCTAAGGAAGTCATAAAGAAATGAGTGAAGCGGTTGTGAAACTAAGCCATTTTTGAATTCCTATTCAAGTGGAAGAATATTCTAGCTGAAGATGCAACATGGGAAGATGGACAATTCATACAAAAGAATCCAGAGTTGCTAAGTGTTGAGTATGATGCTCTTTTCAAGGGGATTGACATGTTATGCCATCTTATTAAGTGTAATAAGGTTAATCACTTGCAACATGCTTAACCTTAAGACCTTCATTATTTAGTTATAGTTAATTCCTTAGGCTAACTTAATTAGGATGAAGGGGTGTTTCTCTGCCTAATCATGTCTATAAATTAGTAAGAGAAAGGCTCTTTCAAAGAATCATAATTTACAAGATTAAATTCATATATTCATAATTTATTATTAGAGATGGAATAGTATCTCTATTTATATGGTTAGGGCCATAGGAGGATTTGGGCATCTTTTGGTCTCCCTTTTAATACTTAGGTTGAAGGCATGACATGTGGGAAAATTGACAACTATGAAAATTTTAATTTTTTATTAAAAAAATTGTTTCTTCCTTCATAAAATTTATAGTCAAGTAGTGTTGACCATTGAACTAAGATATCCTTGAAATGGTTCTTGTTGATTCTCTAATATCATAGCCACATCTATTTATGTTTTAAATGTGTTAAATACCCATGTCACATAGAGATATCAACAATGAGAAGTTTTCCAAACATGGAAATCCAAAATACAAGACAAGTTCCAAGATTGAAAGGTTGGATCCTCCTTCATTCTAGCTAAACCTACTTTTGACTAGGGGTGAAAAGGATAAGAAAAATTGAATACAAAAAGAATAAAATGATGATGTACCAGAAGGAAGACATCAACATTCATTCAAGGACCAAAAGTATGAAATATAGTAATCAATAGAATTTTTTTCAGAAGTATAGTTGTAGAAAATGAAAGACAATATAAAATTTATAAGATAAAGCAAGGTATGATATAATAAGGCATATCCACAATATCATTTAAACAAAATTATTGTATATTCATATAATGTAAAAGACTAGAAAATCTACACACATTCATTAAAGTTAGCCTGAAGGATTACAAATGCTAAAGTAGAGAAGAAGTATTGGACAAGGCCTAAATAGGTGAAGGGGCTGGTTGCCCCATGGTGCTGACCCCCTTGTGTTACAACTTAAGTTGCCATGACTTGTGATAGTAGGTCATCACTCATTTAAAACAAAAAGTGCATATCTTATATGACGGTCTCAAAAAAGACTATATTAGAAATTTTAATAGGTGTCTGATTATCACTTAAGGCACATTTAAACCTTGATAGATATGATTCTTTTTGTGTAACCATTTGACTTTAGATACCTCCTGATCATTTAGCACCTCTGTCAAGAACACTTTCATCCATTAAAGATCCTCAACTGATAATAGTTTTGAAAACTTAAATGCATGAATATGATCTCTAACTGATGCATGCTTGTGAACATCTTCTTCATATATGACAACACCTTGAAACACAACTTTGAGAAAGCATATTCTGATATCCTGAAGGTAATTTTACTCCAGAGACATGATCAACTAAGTCAAAATCAAGTCACACAAGGCACCAAGAAATCTTCTCCATGTGAACTCCTTAAGTAAAATCAGTGCCTTCAACTCTTCAACTTGAGATCAACAAGTTACCATAAAGATCATCATGAAGCACACTTCAACATGAGATGAAACACACTTTAACTTGCAATTAGTAATTTACTATGAAGGTCACCATAAAGCACACACATCCTTTTTGACAAACTTATCATGATGCATGCCACATTCTTAACATTATCAACCTCAACATGATGCCTTACTATTAAGCTCAACATGATGTCTTTGACTTATCTTGATAACCACATACAAGGAGATAAAGCACCAAAGTCCTGATTAAGTGCCACCTACAATGTGATGATACTTCATGAAATCCTTTATGCCATGATGCAGCTCCATGAAGAAGTCATGTAAGCTAAACACCATCCTCTTTTATCATTAATTATGTGTGAAGCATGTGAATTCTCCTCAACCATGAAGATCATGATGAACTACATGTGAAACAAAATGAACATTAACATGAACTTAACATCCTGTCATAAAGCAATCAGATTATAAAGACAACCTGACAATATGAAGATATCCAATTTGATCTAAGTTCTCTTCAACCTCCACAACTCTTGAAGTAATGACATGACATATGGAGATGACATCCTGTCATATGAAGACCAAACACAAGAACAATTGACCTCTTGATGTCCTATCCCAACTTTGGCAAAATGCAAGCTTGCTTCAAAAAGAACTTTGACCAACATCTTTAACATCAAAGGAGATAAACACATCTTGGCACAAGATCCAATCAACATGAGTGATCATAATGACAACTTTGCATCATCAAATCAACACCTTTTTGACATCAATGACAATCAAACTCCATCATGTTAATGAGTGTGTTTTAGGAATAGACAACAAACTCATTGTAGAAGAAGTTAGGTACATTGTATCAGTCCAACATCTTGGTAAATAAACTTGCTGCAAAGAAAAGTTATATTCTATGAACACGGGGGAGGGAGGTTGTGTAATTAATCACTTAATTTTTTTAATATGATAGTGAGTCAACTTACATCAATAGGAGTCAAGATGGAAGAAGAGGACAAATATATAGTGTTTGTTCCTTACTAGATTCATAGGATAACCTTGTGATGTCAATAAGTAGAAATGACAACACTTAAACTAGAAAATGTGATTAGCATTTTGTTGAGTGAAGAAACTAGGAAAAGATCCATGGATGATAAATCTTCTGATGTTCTTGTGGTAATAGATAGGTCAAAAGAGAAGAAAGGTAAGAATAGACAAGATAAGAAGTCTAAGGGTAAGGGAAGGTCTAAATCTCTGGTTATGTCTAAGGTAAAATATTGGAACTATGGAAAGAAAGGTCGCATACAAGAGTGTAATCCAAAAAGAAGGATGAAATTTTTTATAAGTCATTTGACTCTAATGAATATAGCAATGATGTCTTTGTGTCTACTAATGTTGTTGGTGATGGTTCTTGGTTGATAGATTCAGGTGCTTCTTTTTATATGACACCACATAGGAGTGGTACTCATAGTATACTAAACATGATGAAGGATAATTGTTCCTCAGTGAAAATAACTCATTGAAGACTGTTGGATGAGGAAATTTCAAATTTTCTTTCATGGATGGTAGAGTAAAAACACTCATAGATGTACTACACATACTAGGTTTGGCAAGAAATCTTATGTTTATGTTTAAAATAGTTGATGCAAGAGTTCATGTCACTTTTGATGGAAAGGGTGTAGATTAGTAATAGGTAATTTGGTGCTTTTTAAATAAGTGTGGCATGGTACTCTGTATAGGCTAGATGGATCAACTTTATGTAATCATGTTAACATTACTACATCTGAATTTGATTAGTGTAGCATTTGTGGTTAATTCATTTGAGTGAAAATGGATTAAAAAATGTAGTTAAAAAAATATGGTTGAAGGTCTTGGTGATTGTTTTATTAGTATTATCTTTTGTAAACATTCTACTAGTGTCATTCAACTCTGGAATCACTAGAGTAGAAGAGATATTAGAGGTTATACATGGTGATTTATATGGTCCTATGGGTATCACATCCATTGGTAAGTCTTTGTACTACTTTTCATTTGCTGATGATCATTCTAGGTATACTTGGACATATTTTTTTAGGCTTAATTCTAAGGTGTTTCTTAGGTTTAAGTAGCTCAAACCACTTGTTGATAATTAGATCAATAAGAAAATAGAGGTGCTTAGGACATATAATGGAGGTGAATTCTACTTTAAAGAGTTTGATGTATTTAATAAGCATGCTAGAATTGTGAAGCAAAGGACTCTACTATATACACCATAATAGACTGGAGTGGTAGAAAGGTTGAACAAAACTTTACTTGATTAGGCAAAGAGTATGTTGAGTAGTGTAGGCCTAAGACATGAGTTTTTGGTAGAGGTAGTAAGTACCACTTGCTACTTGAAAAATAGGTCTCCCACTTCTATGATAAAAGTAAGATACCATATGAAGTATGGATAAGAAGAAAACTAGTGGTGACACACTTGTAGGCATTTGGCTATAAGACATTTGTTTAGGTGTCAAAAGAGTGGTGGTCCAAGTTAGATCTTAAAGATAAAAGGTGCATTTTTACTAGTTATGGAGAAAGTGTCAAAGGTTACAAGATTTAGAATTCAAAAACCTTGAAGGTTCTCTAGTTAAGGAATGTTACATTCAAGGAATTTGTTGTAAAACCTAAATTTGAATAGTTCAAGGATACTAAAATTGAGAATGTGCATTTTAAAACATAGATGGAGAAACAAAATGTACCAGTAACTAAACAAGGTAATGCGCATGACAATTTTCTAGAGGAAGAAGAAAGCACATCCAACAAAACTTTGAGGATGAATAGGGTGCATATGTGTCAAGAAGTTATTCACTACAAATTGTGAGGTCTACTAGGTAGTAGAGATCTCCTAATAGGTATAGTTCACCAGAGTTTTATTATGCCTTTGATCTTACTTGTACTGATAGTGAACCAAATTTTATGGAAGAGGATTGTCTAACTCCATTATTAACTAGTAATTCTTGTAGAAGTACAAACAACAATGAGAGGGGGGGGGGTGAATCAGTGTTGTAACTAAAACAATATTTTAGTTCTTATCAAAACTTGAAAAATAACTTTATAAATAAGATGAATTAAAACTTTATATGCAACTATATAGAATAAATGAAATTCACACAAGGCATGAGATTAAGGCACAAAAGATTACACAAGAGGAAAACCCTCCTAGGGTAGAAAAACCTCTCAAAATGCCTCACTAGCTTAAGTATGAGAATCAACATATATCAGGCCTCACTGGCTGATCAATGCCTCAGTGACAAAGCAAGGTCTCACTGAACCATACAATCAACTTGATTACAAATTGAAATCACCTCAGGGGATTACCCTAATTCTCTTTTGCACAAGACCTTATTCCTCCTTAAACTATCACCTGACAAACTTTCTCTTGGATACAATCTTTTCAATCTGACAAGAAATCATTACTTAAATATCTCTGCAATGATCTCTACAATTATGATTCCTTCAAGTCCACTCCCTTGCAAACCTTCTTTGTTTGTAATACAACCTTCAACCTCTGACTTAATGCTTCAAATACCAAACAATCTTGAAGTAGAAACTATTGTAAATTATCCTTCACCAAATCAAATTTTCAAACTAACAAATAAATGATATTTCACTGTCTCTCAATAAGACTTACAGTCTTCACACTCACAATACATTTTTCTTTGCAAAAATCTTTTCACACATTTATCATCCTCCATCAAATCATCACTAAACAACCATTCTTTTCATCTTCTATGCAAAGTTTAAAAACTTCAAATACAGTATATCAAAAACTGTGAAATTGCTTTAGTGTTAAAACCAGAACTGAACACATAACATTTCATCAAAATTCATGTTAGAGGATATTGACAATGTACTTACCAACACACCAAATGCAGATGCTAACTCAGAACTATATTTCATGTTTTGGTTTACGACTCAAAATTGACAAACTTCATATGGATAGATAGATCTGTCTCTTCTCCACCCAAATCACCAATCTTTATCATCTAAGGAAACACATAAAATAGTTTTGCATTTTCTTATAGATTTCACCCTCCTCTTTGTGTATTAATCATGGTATGAAAGACTCTTGACGCCCTGCAATTCTATGTCTAATCAACCTCCACATATATTAGTATTTATATTCTTTTTGAACCACAACTATATATACAATTAAAACTTTTTGTATTTTCTATATCATGGTGTAAATATCCATCTAACAGAACCAAAACACTCATCCTCCATTGTAGTTACAAAAAGCATATGTATACCCTAGTATATACTTCTCGCCTTATACAATAATGATTTATAACCTTTTAAAACATGTTGCAATTTCAAAGCTCTCAAAACTATATTCTAACAACCCCAACCTTCACAAATCTCATATGATCTAGTAGATATCCCTCTGTAGTAAGCAATGAAGTAATCCATCATAGTAAAAAGACCTCTAACCCTGTTACATTAAATTCCCTGGCCATTGCAGTGAAAAGAGAGATGAAAAACTATCTTTTTGCCTTTTATAAGTGAATGCCTACCAATCTTTTTCCCAAAGGATAACCATTGGAGTTCAAAAGGTAAATAAAATGCCCCCTTTCGATCAGATTTCATGCCATCAAAAACTTTTAATCTGCACCCTCGATCTATCTTTTGGGCTCATAATGCTTTTTGCATACTTTGTATGCCGGTGCCTCTAGGAAGTTGGGGCCGGTCACATAATGGATTAGAGACCCTTAAGTTGTGACTTAAGTTGCCTATTACTAGTGCTAGGAGGTCACCTTTATTTTATAACAAAAGTAACATAAGTGATATGACGTTTTGGAAGGTTTGATACTTAGGTTTTAGATCATGACAAGCATTAGGGATTGTTTTAGAGCTTAGAGTAGTTTCTAGGGTTTAAGATCTTTTCATAAATCATAACTCTAATTCTACATACTGTTTACAGTTGCAGACAACATCATAGATATGTGAAACCCATAAACACATGAACACCATTGGGGAAAACTTTTGCAGCATAGACATGATTTGTCATGAACAACAAAGGATTTACACACTGTCCCAAGGTACCTCTTACCTCCTGTATCCTACACCAAAGTATTCTTGATAATGTTTCACAAACTGTTCTTCATTATGAAGTCTTGAACATGAAATTTCTCTATAAGTATCCAACATGAACACTTCATGAACAACATAAGGTTGAATAATATAAGATGACCATATTCTACAAGATGACCATTACACAAGCAACCTAATCAATGACCATATCACAAGCAACCATATGATGTCCTATATTTTGACATCAATGACAAGACAACCAACAACCAACATGTCAGAAACAACAAACTCCCCCTTTGGCATTGATGTCAAATTACCATTGTACTTCCTTCTTGCCATCTTCTCCCCCTTTTGACATAAATGACAAATGTAGTTATGTATTATTCAAGGAATCTCCCCCTGAACACAAAGTACACCTCATGAATTTAGATGATAGATAGGAAGACCCTAATTATTAGACTATCCTTGCAAAGTTGTATAAGACTTTCAATCCATTATTTTGCACCTACACTGTACCATATCAAGAATACGCGGTCCTTGTAAACTCCAGAGATTACTTTATGAAAGATCAAGTAGCAAAACATTCTGTCAGACCTAATGTGACGTCTTTACTGTATTGTCCTCATTGTCAAACCTAATCACAAGACTTGTCAAACTCTAAACCACCAACACTCTTTATTATGAAGCATTGTACAAATACTCTTTATCATAAACCTAATCTGCCCTTAAGACATCTTCAAACTTTGAAGAAGACAACCCTTGGATGAGAATCCTGTCAACACTGCCGATCAACTACCATAAATGATAAAAGAAAATCTACAAGACCATTGACAAGTATTCACATTGAGTTAACTTTGGCATACAATGACAAAACAAACAAACAACTATCTCCCCCTGACAAGATGCACTAATGTGCATGAGGTTCATGAAACAAAATCCTACCAGTAGAAGATATAGTTATCTCTATCCCAACATAAAGACATTCTGTACACATCTCTGTCCTACCAAAAAGACAGACTGGCCTTGCAAAAACAACCTCTGATTGTATCAACATTTTTCTGTCCTGGAACAACTATACAAAAGCAATCCTAACACTTATCTTAACAAGGCAGCACTGCATCATGAAATACACTGTCTTGACATATAAAACTCCATGTCTCCCTATCAATTATCTTGGATATAACTCACTGTCTTAAACACACTCCTACATCAATCACCAAGCTTGTCTTTGTAACAATGAAGTCTCAAACAGAATATACTATACTATCAAAGATCAAACTTAACATCATATCACCATTGAATCAATTTTGGCATATAAATGGCAAGATGCTTATTTTATGTGTATCAATCATCCAAACAATAAATTTCCTTGTAAAAGACCACTCGTGTCAAGGCAGAATACTGTTATATATTAAATTTCATTTGCACTGAAATAATGTCCTCTTCTTGGCAACAACCACAAATATTGTTAAAATAGTTACTTACATTGTTATGAAGAATATTGTTGAGGATACTATCATTGTGCACAGTCAACATGAAATTTTGTCAGAATAAAACTTGTACATAGTCAACATTATTACCATGAAATTTTGACATGACCTTGCATCAAGCAGAGATATGAAGGAATACAAAAATCAACAAGACTTTCAACACCAACTCAAGAGAAACTTCCATTTCCTTGGCACAAGAGGAAACCACCAATAGGATAACTCTACCAAGACAAGATATATACTAGCAGAGCAACATTGTGACAAGAAATGCAATGTCACCATAAAGATCACAGTCATGAAAAATAGTCCTGACACTGTCATAACTGTATCATTAAGCACACTTTGTCCTTGACTGTCCCAGAAGACTTTATCATACCAATAACAATTCAAATGAGTGTGAACACTATTTGTCTTGCTTCATTGTCAAACCTTTGTAATATCACTGTTGTACCTTACAACAAGATTTACTAACCATGTTGGAGCACCTACCTTGCAACATCCAACATCTACATACATTGACATCAATGACAACTTGTAAGATAGGAGCAACATACAAGAAGACAATCAGCACCATCAAGTCACAAATTGCTCCCAAAGAGATCAACTACCAAGGAGAGCTACTTAGGACCACTTTCAACTGCAAGTGTAGAGACATTAAAAAAATTGCTACCTCTGCAACACCTCTGCAAGCAACAAAAAGTCTGTCTACTACATAAAAACTGCCCTACCACTTCAATAACACTATCTTTAATTAAGATATTAGACTACATTTCTTTGAGGCACATTATCACAAGGTTCATATACTTTGTCTATTCTTCTACATTTGCATTCATGACAGTCACCTAGGCACTTTCTATTACAACATTTTGTAAAACAGTCCACTATGAATATGAATTGCAAAGAGTGTTTAAGAGATGGAGATTGCTGACATGGATTTGTTCATTGTACACTAATATGATTCAATACTGTCAACCTAATATGATGCAGATCAGTACCATTCACTGATTAACAACAAACATGCCTATAAATGCATTGTTCACCCAAGAAATTCATCACCTTTAAACTTGTCAATACGCAACACATATCTTGAAGCACATCAACACCAAATCAATATGAAGAGAATAAAATATGTGAAGCTCCAACTTTGAAGACAAAGTGTAAAGAACCTAGAAGCATAATGGTGTTTATGAAAGATTTGACATTATTTACTGTTAGCAAAGTAGGTATTGTCTTTGTCATTTAATGTATCTCTCACCTCATTGCATATCAATGTCCTCTTGCTGTCCCACTACTATCATAGAGTTGAAACTCATTAAAACATGATGTTCCTGAATGAAACATTTCCTTTGATGCCTTTGATGAAGCATATTCTCATTTTGAAGAAAAAAACTAAATCAACCAGACTCTTCCTATTGTTTATATCTTAACTTTATCCATGCAACCCTGCTTAACATCCTAGGGGGTAAAGATAAGACATTGGATGACTCCCCCTAAATCCATGTTACATATTTTAAGCAGTTTGTGATATCTCTTGTGCAACATGCACAAGATTAGGATTTTCTTTGCCAAGATCTAATTTTCTTCTCCAAACCATAATAGACTTTTTCTTCTCCTTACTCAAGGTATTCCTTTGCTTTTATTTGAATAGGTAGTCCCTAGATGGCTTCATTAAACTTTTCTTACACCACTATGCTTTGTGTCCAAATCTATCACACCTATAGCATATAATATTTTTATCTAGACCAAAAGATAGGTAGTTTCTTCTAGGCATGCTATATGAACTCTTATTGACATTCCTGATTTAATCATGTCTCTCAAGCATCCTACAATTTCTTGCACAATCTCTTGCTCTATGGCCATAAACATGACAACAATAACAATAACCATGAAATTGAGAATAATTGTACCTCATTGAGTACTTGGTAGATAGAGATATTGTAGACCTGATTGTCCTTCCTCCTTGATCTTCTAGAGCAACAGCATGATAACTTAAGTCTATCTTCTTCCTAGGTACATTTCTTTCTTTGGAACACTCTCCTTCTTCATAACCTAGACTAGTAGTGTCCTTGTAATGCTTTTGTTTGCTCAACATATCATTCAACTTGTTTGTACTCTCTTCAAATTTTAGATTCTTTTCCAACTACTTTCTAATATCCTCAAGATCTTTCCTTAAAGAGACTATTTCTCCTTCAAGCTTTTGGCATTCAATTGTTTTAGCTTCCAAATTAGACTTTGTTACATCAGCTATCCTCTTAGCTTCCTCAACCTCTATCTTCAGACAGATAATCAATTTGTCTGATTCATCTACTTGACTCTTTAAATCTATAATCAGATTTCTAGCCTCTTCAAGGTCTGAAGCAATTTTGTTCTTAGAATCCTTTTCTTGTTGAAGCTCCAACTCTAATCTTCGGTTCTCCTTTCTAAATTTCTTTATCTAATCTAAGGCACACAATAGTTCACCTTCTAAATCAACTTCACAATCATTTTCATCAAACTCGTATCCATCTTCATCCATAAAGAGGTCTTCTTCTTTATCATCAATCTCAATAGCAAAATCATCTTTTCTTTCATCATTCAAGGGAGACTCATGCAACAACACGTCACATGACATGATTGGGGTTTTCTATTCAACCTTTTGCTTGGCTTCTTTCTTTTCTCTATTTCTTTTACTCTTTCCCATGGTACTCCACTATTAGGACCTACCCAAGCTAGTTAGACTTCAATAGGGAACCTTGCTCTGATACCAATTGTAAAAGTACAAATAACACTAAGAGGAGGGAGGTGAATAAGTGTTGTAACTAAAACAATATTTTAGTTCTTATCAAAACTTGACAAATAACTTTATGAATAAGATGAATTAAAACTATATATTCAACTATATAGAATAAATGAAATTCACACAAGACATGAGATCAAGGCACAAAAGATTGCATGAGAGAAAAACCCTCCTGGGGTAGAAAAACCTCTCAAAACGCCTCACTAGCTTAAGTATGAGAATCAACATATACAAGGCCTCACTGGTTGATCAATGTCTCACTAACAAAGCAAGGTCTCACTAACCCATACAATCAACCTAGTTACAAATCAAAACCACCTTAGGGGATTATCCTGATTCTCTTTTACACAAGACCTTATTCTTCCTTAAACTATCACCTGACAAACTTTCTCTTTGATACAATCTTTTCAATCTGACAAGAAATCAATATTTAAATATCTCTGCAATGATCTCTACGATTATGATTCCTTCAAGTCTTCTCCCTTGCAAACCTTCTTTGTTTGTAATACAACCTTCAACCTTTGACTTGATGCTTCAAATACCAAACAATCTTGAAGTAGAAAATATTGTAAAGATATCCTTCACCAAATCAATTTTTCAAATAGACAAATAAATGATATTTCATTGTCTCTCAATAAGACTTGCAGTCTTCACACTCACAGTACATTTTTCTTTGCAAAAATCTTTTCACACATTTATCATCCTCCATCAAAACATCACTGAACAACCATTCTTTTCATCTTCTATGCAAAGTTCAAAATCTTCAAATACAGTCTATCAAAAATTGTGAAACTGCTTCAATGTTAAGGCTAGAACTAAACACATAACATTTCATCAAAATTCATGTCAGAGGATATTTCCAATGTACTTACCAACACCCCAAATGTAGATGCTAACTTAGAACTATATTTCATGTTTTGCTTTATGACTCAAAATTGACAAACTTTATATGGATAGATAAATCTGTCTCTTCTCCACCCAAATCACCAATCTTTATCATCCAAGGATATACATAAAATAGTTTTGCATTTTCTTATAGATTTCACCCTCCTCTTTATGTATAGATCACGGTATGAAAGACTCTCAATGCCCTACAATTCTATGTCTAATCATCCTCCACATATATTAGTATTTATATTCTTTTTGCACCACAACCATATATACAATCAAAACTTTTTGCATTTTCTATATCATGGTGTAAATATTCATCTAACAGAACCAAAACACTCATCCTCTGCTATAGTTACAAAAATTATTTGTATATCCTAATATATACTACTCTCCTTATACAATAATGATCTATAACCTTTTAAAACATATTACAATTTCAAAGCTCTCAAAACTATATTCTAACAACCCCAACCTTCACAAATCTCATATGATCTGGTAGATATCCCTCTGTAGTAAGCAATGAAGTAATCCATCACAGTAAAAAGACCTTTGACCCTATTATATTAAATTCCCTGGCTATTGCAGTGAAAATTGAGAGATTAAAACCTATCTTTTTTCCTTTTATAAGCGAATGTCCGTCAATATTTTTCCCAAAGGATGACTATTGGAGTTCAAAAGGCAAATAAAACACCACCTTTCAATCATATTTCATGCCATCAACAACTTTTAATCTGCACCCTCGATCTATCTTTCATGCTCATAATGCTTTTTGCATACTTTGTATCTTGGTGGATCTAGGAAGTTGGGTCTAGTCACCCGGTGGATTGGAGACCCTTAAGTTGTGACTTGAGTGGCCTATTACCGGTGCTAAGAGGTCACCTTTATTTTATAACAAAAGTAACTTAAGTGATATGATAGTTTGGAAGGATTGATACTTAGGTTTTAGATCATGATGAGGGTTAGGAATTTTTTTTAGAGCTTAGAGTAATTTCTATGGTTTAGGATCTTTTCATAAATCATAACTCTAAATCTACATATTGTTTACAGTTGCAGACAACATCATAGATATGTGAAACCCATAAACACATGAACACCATTGGGGAAAAACTTTGTAGCATAGACATGATTTGTCATGAACAACAAAGGATTTACACACTAACCCAAGGTATCTCTGACCTCCTGTATCCTATACCAAAGTATTCTTGATAATGTTTCACAAACTGTTCTTCATTTGGAAGTCTTGAACATGAAATTTCTATTTAAGTATCCAACATGAACACTTCATGAACAACATAAGGTTGAACAATATAAGATGACCATATTCTGCAAGATGACCATTACACAAGCAACCTAATCAATGACCATATCACAAGAAACCATAGCATGTCCTCTATTTTGACATTAATGACAAGACAACCAACAACCAACATGTCAGAAACACCAATTCTAAGGTAGTAAAAGCATGCACTCTACTCAATGGATCAGGGTATCCCTTATCAAGCAACTCACTAGTTACAAGGTTCTACATTTACAATGCCAAACTAGGGGGCACATATCTTCTTAGATGGTGCCTGTACTATATGTTGTAAGTTGAAGAATTTTGGAATTTAAGATACTATGGTTGTGTATAACTAGTAATTGATGTTATCTGCAAACTAGATAAAAAAATACTAAAAATTAGAAAACTATTTTATAAAATCTAAATCCAATTATATTAATTACTTCCTAACTAAAATAGAGTAACAATCTAAAATGTAATCAAGAAAATCTAGTTTTGAAGATCTAATTCATATTACATGAATTTAATGGTAATAGGCTACAGTCTATCTCAAGTGGGCCCTTTCTTGGAGTGATTGTGTCCTTTTCTCTTATCAACTATTTAATCAACTCTTTCAATCACATTACCATATCCAAAAGTAAAAGTAAAACAACTATATTGAAAAACTATACTAGTTTTTTTATTGATTGGAACCAGCTAATACATTCTTGAGAAAATCCAACTATTCTATATTTGTTGGATGAAAACAATAAATACACATCTAGTGATAGTTTGTACATTAACGATTACTAACAACCAATCAACCCACTTCCCATTATACAAGGGAAGGGCTCTTTATTTGTAGAATAGTAAAACTATGTTAGGAAACTAGAACTTGGAAAAATTAAAGAGGAGAACTCCAATTAGGACTATAATACAGTTAAACTAACTGAAAGATATAACAACAATTATATTAGACTTATCCAATCTTCACATGTTCCTAGCTGAAAGAGGGATGCTTGCCAACTGTTACTCATTCTCTCCTAGTTAATTCTAGAACTTTTTCCTATTGGAAAAGGAAAAGCTAAGTACTATTGGATAGCTATGGGTAGTTGTGTGCCTTGCTACAAGAACTAGCTCCCTTGGCTATAAGAAGTTGGGTATTCAGTTACAAGGAATTGGTCCTTTACTGCAGGAACTCTACAGTCTTATCTATAGGTTATTATTCTTGATTGCTATAGGAAAGGGTTAGTCCAATAGGAAAATCCTCATTCACTAAGTAACTATTATAAACAAACGTAATCATACCACATTATGTTTAAAAATAACTAATCTAACATACACACATCTATTGAAATATAATACAAATAACATAGTGTCTTGTCTAAATATTAATTAAATTTTTTGCTTAAAGGATGGAAATCTCTATGGCAATATGGCTTTTAAAATAGAAAAGATGGAGACTAAAAGAGGCAATTATGACACTTATCACTACCCCCTAGCTTAAGATCTTTCTTGTCCCCAAGCAATCATGGCCGTGTATTATACATGAGGGCTAGGTCTTTGAAATCATAAGGCATTGTGTGCCCTTCTCCTTCCTTCAAGTAAAACCCTTTCTACTTCTAGATCCACTCCTACCTAGCATTCTCTCCCTTTGCCATGTAGATTATGTTTCCTCGTCAGTGTGGTATGGGAAACCAGATAATTGGTAGATGGAAGGTAAGTGGTATCTGTAGAGTTAAACTCTACATTTTGTGATATTATTTAGTTGCGGCTGTATAGTTTATTTTTAGTCTATTTGTGTTGTAATGTTGCCTGTGCGCGGAATGCACCATGTGTTAGCATGGCGAGATTTTGACGAACCAAAAAAAATGATACTTTTTGAAGACACGCAGAGTCGACATGTGGTGGGGTAATTAAGAAGTAGTAAGATTAGTGTCTGGGGATGGCGCAGAGTGCCAAGTGTCTTCTTTTCAGTTCACAGTTCCTAGATGCCATAGAAATCTATCATGTATGTTCGATCATATTTCTCTTTGTTTAGTTTCTATGTGCTAGTGGATTGTGCTAAGTGTCACTACCACGGGGATTTGAAGAGAAACTTTTGAGAAGCATCAAGAAGGAGCGCTAGTGTGCCACATATCTTTTGTTGCAATATGCAGAGTGTGTTGCGTGTCTCTTTTCTTTAATTAATTTTGGAGTATTGGGGTACAATATGGTGGGCCCCAGGATATTTTATAAATATAGTTTTTAGCTACTAGCGGAGTGTGCCAAGTGTCGCTACCACGGGTGATTAAAGGATATAAAGTAAAGGAAACTTTTAAATGCATGCCAGTCTACCATGTGTCCCATTTTTTAAGCTTTCAGGTGTTGCCATGTATCGATAGTAAAGTGAGGCGGGTGGTGCCAAGTGTTAGTGTGTCATTTGTTCTCCTTATGCTGAAAGGGAACTAAGTGAAGCAAGCGTAGGAGAGCCATGTAGCAATTTTGGAGCCATTGCAAGTTTACGGAAGAAGCCACTTGTCCAAACATAATTGGTAGTTATTGGGCAGCATTTTTAGTGCCAGTTAGCCAATCAGTGTGCAGGAATGAAATAGGTGCAGATTTAGAAAGATTTTCTCTGCATACTTGGTTCTTGTTTAGTTGCAAGAGGTTAGGATTCACAATAGTTAGAGATGATCTTGAGCCCCATTTTATTCTATAAATAGGGGGAATTTTTGTAATAGATATAGATATAGAGATAGAGAAATACAAAGAGATTATTGTGACTGGGATATATCATTTTTTGCCTTCACAGCTATTTCAAGAAGAAAGCATTTAGATCTGTGCATGTTTCTGTGCCTCATGTACTTTGCTGAATCCATTAATGAAAGAAGCTCTGTTCTGTGCTATTCAATGATATTTTCTGTGTCTTGTATAATTTCTCTTAGTTTAGCCCTTGTTTGAATCTATTCATAATCTATCTATATTGATCATGGTTATTGCTTTTTAATATAGCTAAAATCATAAGGATTTATTCACTATGCTAATTGTTGAAACACATATAAGTTTGGTGCATTGCCATAGGAGTTTTATTTCATTGTATCTATAATTTTGTTTCTTCTTCCCTTTCCTAAAACCCCATTGAAAAAGGAAGAGCCAGCTTCTATAAAATTTGGAGGTTGTTTCAAGAGTCAATCCCACATTCTTGAAGCTTCCCATGTTATTGTGCACAATTGTATACATCAATAGTTTTTGGCATGCCCGGTGGGACCTTTCTTGATTCTTGATCAAGATCGTATGAACCAAAGTAGGAAGGAGTCAAAGCTGTGGACCAACAACAAGAACACAGTCAGCCACTAATCCAAGAATCTTATTGCCCCCATTAGTAGCCACTCTAAGAAGAAGAGTAAATCGAATAGCAACAACATCAAGAATAGCGATGGAAGTAGTTGTTCCTCCTAATCTACCATGAAATTTTGCAAATTGGCATAATAACTTAGCTCCTTAGTTCTCTCGATGCCACCAGATACTTGGGATCTGATTCCAGCTAATGCTTTGAAGGCATTGCCCAAGTTTAGTGGAGAAGAGCCCAAGACTCCAGGGGAACATCTCCAAGATGTGTCAAATGTGTGTGCATTGCATGTCATTACAGAACATAATGTTGCTATTAGATTGTTGGTGGCTTCTTTCAAGGGAAAAGCTCTAGATTGGTATAGATCTTTGCCCTTGAATTCAATATCTACTTGGGATCAACTGGGAGATGCTTTCTTCGCATGATTCAGTGAGAAGGGTGATAGATCATCCCTGTTACATTAACTGATCAACATAAAGAGAGCACCTCAAGAGGCCATAACAGATTTCAACACTAGGTTTCAAAAGACCTGTGATAGAATCTCTACTGCAGCTAGACCATCACTAGGTATGGTAATTATATTTTATCTCAAAGCTTTCAATTATGATATCTCAGTGATGATTTAGTCCCTAGGAGGACCGACCCTACCAGAAGCATATGAGTTAGCTGTAAGAGATGAGAATAGCCTAATAGATGCTGGGAAATTGCCTCTGAGGCCTCCCATGCCTATGTTCCCAGAGATTTCTATTCCCTTGCCACAAGAAATCCCTAATCCACAATTTGTACTTGTGTCCATGTACACTTTTCTGAAACCTCAACAACCCACTACATCAACATCCCCTGCCCCTCCATCTGAAATGGATGATGTCAAGAATATTCATAGGGCCTTTTCAAATAAAATTATTAATCTCAAAAGGCAACAGACTTCTTAGCCAAAGCCTCCTTACCAGGGATTCCAAGGTAATAGACCTCTATACTAGCTAAACCAATACCAAGGGGCTCAAAGACCAAATAATCATCAACCTTCAAATTAGTTGGTTATAGTACGGGCCACACCATTACAAGCTGTCCCATCTAACCCAGGCAGAGAAATGCTCCCTAGACAAAACAACCTAGCAAAAGATGCCAATGCTTAGTGTTTCCCTTGCAACAATACCCATATGCCCAGAGATTGTCCTAGGGACAATTTGTAGCAGAAGATAGCAGAACAAAGGAGAATGGAAAGTCAAGATGTTGTATCTAATGCTCCTCCATATCAGTCACCTAGTGTTCAAAATGTAGTAATGGTGGCTCAAATGCAAGGGATGTCCATTGAACAAGAAGAAGAGATTGCCCCAGAGCATGCTTTATTCTCATGGATTGAAGAAGAAGACTCAGTGTTTGTAAATGAAGCATCTACCTCCAAGAAGCCCTTGGTACAGTCTGATTATTATACCAAGTCAAAAAGAAGAATGGTAGAATAGCTTGAGACTAACTTAAATGAAGTGACTAAGGACCGTCCATTCCAAAGTCAATACATAACTGTTTCAAGGTAAGAAATACCTATGGGCACTCCGAATCAAGGAATCTCTAACTCGGTGATAGAAAAAGAAAGGTATCCTTACTATCCTAAGGTACAAACATTAGGGCCTATGAATGTGGTAGAACAGTTGAAGAAAATTCTTGTGCATGTGTCAATATGGGATATGTTGGATATCCCTGAGCAAAAGATGCTATTGCAAGAAGCATTGCAGACTCAGGCAGATCCTAAAGATGTCAATACAAAAGGAGGTATGAACAAAGGGAGAACTCAAAACAAAGATACCCCAGCTCCACAGATAGCTGCCCTACTAAATGTTGCACCAGAGTTAAGCAATTCTATGCCAAACCCATTTTATCTAACCTTAATAGTAGGCAAGAAACTATTGCATAACTTAATGATATATTCAGGGGCTGGTACTACAGTCATGCCAAAGCAAGTAGCTGATGCTTTAAAAATAAAATATGAACCACTAGCTAAAGGGGTTATGTAATTAGATGGAAAGTCTGTCTAGACCATTGGAATGATCAAACAACTCCCATTACAGCTGTATACATGCCCAAATATAACTATCTTGCAAGATGTGGCGATCATTGATATTACCCCTATCTTTAGGCTATGCCTATCTAGGGATATCACAGCTAAAATAGGAGGGTACATGTCACTTGATTGGTCACATTTGATCTTAAGAACTAAATATGGAACAAAGATGAAGGTGCTGTCTGAACCCCTATCTATAGAATATATCACTGAAGAGCTAGCTCCAAGAGTTGAAGCATCTTATGCTATGATGAATAGGGAGGATAGAGCTTTGTTGAAGAAGTGGGGGAATGGACTAAATATGATGAAAATGAAGAAGAGGACAATCAGCTAATGTCCATGATGCAGAGTGACCCTTATGGTAATTATGATTCTACTGGTTTAGGGACTTATGTAATCTTTGAGGAAAATCAAGAAATACCAAATATTATGAGTCAAGAGATATCTAAAAAGGAGGATTCTAATACAGACTCTGAGATTTGGACCTTGAACTTTGATGGGGCCAGGAGTAAGAATGGAGCAAGAGCAGGTATCTGTATTACTTCTCCAAATGGTGAGAAAATCCTCAGGGCCATACGCTTCCAGTTTGCTTGTATGAATAATGATGCTAAATATGAGTCTCTGGTACATGGTCTTATGTTGGCCAAGAAGAAAGGGATAAGAAATCTAATAGTCAAAGGTGATTCAGAGCCAGTTGTGAAACAAATCAGAGAGAAGGCCATGGCAAAGAATGTAAGGATGAGATCTTATCGCCACAGGATTTGGGATCTAATAGATGGTTTCGATGCTTTAAACATAGAACTTGTTCCTAGAAATCAGAATACTTAAGAAAATAGAATGGCACAAATTGGTTCTTAGTTTGATCTAGCAATTGACCTTCTTATTAATAATGAAGTAGTGAAAGTCATTATTAGACCAGCAATCCCTGATAACGTTTAGAACTAGCAAGTTTTTGACAATGATCTTTAGGTACTTGTGTTTTTACAACAATCTGGAGAGTTTGCTGACCAATTGTAGCCTAAGATTGAGGAAGCATATGGTGACCAAATTATTCAATTGAAATCTAATAAGCTTCCGAAGGGGTTAGTAATGTTGGAGAACCTGTTTGACCCAGATGATGTGAGCCTAGATAAGAGGAAGTTTAAGGTAAGCAAAGAAGATTATTCTAAGATTCATGTTGGCGAAGGAAGGAAGTTGAAGGTAGGTAATGCTACTACTTAGGAGGAAAGAGATAAGCTGATTTCTTTATGCAACAAATATGACAGAGTGATTACATGAACCTATGATGACCTTCATGGTTATAATAGGGACATCATCCAACATACCATAGAGCTTGTTGAAGGATCAAAACTTGTTCGCCAGAAACAGAGACCAGTGAATCCTAGGATTGAGCCTTTAATGGCAGATGAATTACAAAAGCTTCTTGAGTCTAAAATTATTTTCTTGATTAAGTAGTCAACTTGAGTATCTAACCTGGTACAAGTGATAAAGAAAAATGGAAACATTAGGCTCTATGTAGACTTCAGAGACTTGAATAATGCTTCATTAAAGGATCATTATCCCTTGCCATCCATGGAGTGGATTTTACAAACAGTGGCTGGATCAAAAAGATTTTCCTTGCTTGACGGTTTTTCAGGATACAATCAGATCTGGCTGGTAGATGAAGACCAACACAAGACAACATTCACAACAAAGTGGGGAACTTTCACATATGCTTAAATGTCGTTTGGTCTTTCAAATGCTGGAGCCACTTTTCAGCATGCTATTGATATAATGCTTAAGGGACTCATAAATAAGATCATTCTGGTCTATTTAGATGACCTCACTATATTTACCAAAAATGCCAAAGATCATTTTGAGCATTTAGAAGCTATTTTTCAGAAGTGTCAAGAGTTCAAGATTTATTTAAATCCTAAGAAGTGTGTTTTTGTTGTACCTCAAGGGAAACTTTTGGGACATATTGTTTCAAAGGACAGAATCTCTATTGATCCAGAAAGGGTTAGAGCTATAATAGATTTGTCCTTACCAGTCAACAAAAAGGGAGTTTAGTATTTCTTGGGCAAGATTAATTTTGTCAGTAGATTCATATCTAACTTTGCAAGGCTAGTTAGGCCCATTACCCTGATGTTGAAGAAGGATTTAGTTTTTAAATGGACAACTGAGGGGAGACATGCTTTTGAAGAAATCAAGAAAGCTATCTCAACTACCCCAACTACTGCAAAATCTTGATTTCTCTAAACATTTTATAATGTACGTATATGGAGGGGAACAAAGTATTGCAACTGTTTTGACTCAAAAAGATGACAAGGAAGAAGGGGAGCATCCAATTGCATTCTTCTCTAGGACACTAAGGGAGTATGAATCCAGGTATAATTTGTTGAAAAGAAAGCTTATGCCATGGTTAAAGCTCTTAAGAAATTCAGACATCTAGTAATAGGAAGTAAGATCTTGATATTAGTAGCTCACCCACATGTTAGGGAGTACATTATGGAAGGTGAGATTATTGAAAAGAGAGCTAACTAGATAACTAAGATTTTTGAATATGATATAGAGGTAAGACCTACCAAATTGGTCAGAGGAAGGGGACCCTGCCAATATATTGCTCAAGACACAGAAGCATCAATGTTGGAAGAAATAGACAATGAAATAGTGTTTAAGCTCCAAGAACTTGACCAATATTGTTGGGTAAATGATAGGATACAGTTCATGAGGACTGGTATTTTCCCTAGTGAGCTCTCCCTTGATAAAAGAAGATACTAAAGACAAAAGGGAAGTCATTTTGTGCTAATTGACCATGTTTTGTTTAAAAGGAATTTTGATGGGATACTATTAAGATGTGTTGAAAAGGATGAAGCTCAAAAGATATTACAAGAACTACATCATAGAGCCTCAGGGGGATATTTCTCAGCAAGAACTACTACCATCAAGATTACAAAGGCTCACTACTTCTAGCCTACATTGTTTGCAGATTGTCATCAGATGATCAAAGAGTGTCAGGTTTGTCAATTCTATGTTGGAAGG
Source organism: Cunninghamia lanceolata (assembly GCA_027924645.1). Taxonomy (NCBI): domain Eukaryota; kingdom Viridiplantae; phylum Streptophyta; class Pinopsida; order Cupressales; family Cupressaceae; genus Cunninghamia; species Cunninghamia lanceolata. The sequence continues at coordinate 6,643,399 of BSBN01000686.1, read as the reverse complement.
AGAAGGAACATAGCTTTACCTTTGAGTCCCATAGTAGTAGATGAACCCTTTGCATAGTGGGGTTTAGATTTTATAGGAATGATTAATCTAGTCTCAAGTATGGGATATAAGTGGATCCTTGCTACAACTGATTATTTTACAAGATGGAGTGAAGCGGTGCCACTTAAGGAAGCCACTAAGAAGGTAATTCTAGAGTTTCTTGAGGGAATAACTACCAGTTTTGGTCCTTCGTGCACTATTATATCTGATAATGCTAAAGCATTTTTAGGTACCAATTTTTCAGAGTTCACCTTAAAGAATGGGATATATCTGAATACATCATCCAATTATTATCCACAAGGCAATGACTTGGTAGAATCCATGAATAAGAACTTGATTAGACTCATCAAAAGAATGGGGGCTGATCATCAGAGAGATTGGCATAGGTCTCTCAATTCAGCACTATGGGCGGATAGAATTACACCAAAGCAAGTGACTAAAATGTCCCCATATGAACTAGTCTATGGCAAGAATGCAGTTATGCCATTAAATATAGAAATACTTGCTTTGTAGTTAATCAAACAATTGGAGATAGTGGAAAATGGCCCAATGCATGTGAGGCTCACTGAATTACTCGAAGTTCAAGAGAAAAGAGAAGTGGCGCATGAATCTTTGACGAAGCATCATCATATCTTAAAGAATTGGTTTGATAGAAAGACTTCTAAACTAAAATTTGAAGGTGGGTCCTTGGCCTTGAAATGGGATGAGAGAGTTGCTAAAACAGGCCAAAAAAACAAGTTTGACTCGCTATGGACTAGCCCTTTTAAGATTCACACCTGCAAGCAATAGAATGCATTTGAGCTAGAGAATATGGAAGGAGAGCCCAAAGAGATTCCTCTTAATGGGATCTTCCTGAAACACTTTACATAATTTTGAAACTTGACCTTGTATCATAGTTAGTTAGGTGCCCTTAATTTCTTTTCCTTCTTTTGTCTTGCTTTTTCTGCTTTCCCCTTTTAAATAAGTGTTCCAGGAACACGTCTCTTCAGTGCATTAGCTCTTATAGTTGGTAGTTACACTTCCCAAGGTCATTAGGTGGTTCTTGTACCTCAATAAAAGCAGCCAATCATTTCAGAAGATCGTCGTCTTTAATGCTAATTTGACATACAATCCTATGCAGATTTGGAATGATGCACTAGCAGTCATTTTTATGTGTCTATTAATGACATTAATTAGATGTGATGGGTCATTTAATACATCACTTAATACCTCCACCAAGCCAAGTTTTTAAGCTTCTCAAATAGTTGCAGTTGCTATTTCTTATTCCAAAAGCCTTTGAATTCCCATTGTTTGTGTCAAAAAGTTTCAACTTCTATCTTTAGTTCTAGCTAGTTTGGGCTCATTTGTAGTTTCTAAAGATTCTAAGGTGATACAGAGATAGCAGAAGGGCAGAATTGCTAGAAAAATGGAAGGGAAGCAAATCTTATGCATTTGCCAAAGTATAGTCAAGAGTCAACTATCTAAGGACCAGAGCCATAGAGAGGGGAGTCAATGTAGACCCTACACAAGTAAAAGACTATGCAGATAGTATCTTTGATACACAGATGTCCAAAAATAAAAAGAATCTGAGGGAGGGGGCACTTATGAGATGTCTTTGACGAGTAGAGAAGGAAGAGTCTGAAACATTTGGCATGAGGATTTGGACTTCCTAGCTGGCTCAATTCTTGGTCCCTGTTGTTCAACCCTACCCAAAATTGATTCAAATGTGTTCAAAGCTTTTTGACCCACAAACTTCAACCATCAAGCACAAAAGATTTATGCTCCATATAACCCCAAGGCAATTCGGGACATGTTGGCCCTATATCATGATAGGAACGCCACTTTCGCTACCATTCCCAAGATACAAAATATATGGAATGGGGTTCATAGTAAGGCCAGATTTTTGAATACTGAGATGCATTTGGATGATGAGAATACCCAATTACCCTCACTGTCCAGTGCTCATGGTTGCTCCAATGTTGATGTATAGGTCACCCTATCTATGTTGTATTTCATTTTTGGTTAGAATGATGATGCAAATGTATGAGTGGTAGTTGGCGGCTATCTTTAGGCTCAAAATAGTGGATAAATCTACTGAATATAGATTTAAAATTTCAAAGCATATCACCCAGGCTATGATTGAGCAGCTATTCAATTTTTCGTAGGAACAGACTTTCAGGTATCATGCCTATCTTTTTCACTTGATTCTGTATCAAAATTATCCTCTCTTCCAATAGTATATGCATTTAGACATGTATGACCTTGAGGCAAGCTAGAAAAGGACAATCCATGTGTCTGCATGGACTCATGTCCTCTTAGAGTCTGCAGACCCCTATGAATTTACCGAGGGTTTTGTGGCACCTGTCTTTGAATAGCTAGAGTCTAAGGCTATTGAGAATAGGATGACAAACAACATGAAAGGTTTTCTGACAAATTCAAAAAATCCTGTGTGATTATTTCTTTGGTGCCCATAAAAAAATTATTAGACTTCATGGCTTTGCTGATGAGCCTGTCTTGCTCTCGAAGATCTTAACTCCTAGGGTTGCAGCCTTGGAGGTGGGTCACCAGTTGTCTATTATAGACAATAATTTTGGTAACAAGAAAAGAAAGAAGAAATTTATGATGTCCCTTAGAGTAAGGGAAAGATTATAATTGAAAAAAGGGAAAGTAAGCATCTCTTGTTGAGAAAATTGGCAGCTTATGGTTTTGTGATAGTCCAAGATAAATGGAACTATATTCCAGATGGTTTCTTGGAATTTTGGATTGCAACTAACAAGGTTTCTACTACTTTCATCCATGAGAAATAGTCTTTCTAGGAACAGAGGTCACCACAATAGGATAATCTAGTCTTTTATGTGGAGCTCAAGGATCTACCACCAGAGGGTCATAAACCATGGGAAACTTCCTATAAGAAGAAACAAGAGTATGATCCTAAGAAACTAATGACACATGGTTTGAGGTAGAATCTAAAGAAGGATTGGAACAACAAAAAGATAGCTGCCTATTGGAAGTATAGGTAGGAGATTGTTGAATTCACCCATACTTTCGAGGGAGTTCAAACAGATGAGAAATGGGAGCAACTATGGGACGAGTATCACATGACCCCAGTATTGAGCCTAGACATGAGTAATCTTCTGGGTAGCTCCCATGAGGTAGATGAAACAAAAGTACCAGAGGAGGCTTAGGAGGCAAAAGAAACAAAGAAAGCAACTACAGAAGCTCCTAGAGCCCCATGGCCTCAATCTCTCAGTGCTCTTATGAAACAAAAGGTTGCATTATCACCATCTCATGAGACCCATATAGCTTTGGCATCAGGGGGTCTTGGAGTAGTAGTTCCCAACAAGCATTCATAGCATTACAAGAAGTATTAGAGGAGAAAGACCCTGAAGATATAGAAGACAAGCCATTGAAAAGAAGGAGTAATTTAGTGTTGCTGAGGGAGGATACTGAAGGTGATGTATTGGAGCCCCCACAACAAGAAGTTCTCATGATCATAGCGGTAGCTCAGGTTGGTATCCCTCCTATTTCCCCTTCTTCTATTTCTTCTCCAATAGGGGTGGCAACCCAAATGGCCTATTCTTCCACGTCTCCTGCCACCTCTACTGTGCCATTAAAATCTTTTGCCCCAACTGCCAGTTCACCAGCCTTGGTATCATCACAGGCCATTTCATTACCCTTGTTTTCCCCGTCTATGCCTAGGCAGGATTTGCATTAGGTTGAGCTTAGTTAACAAATCACTACCATCCCGTATGGTTTGTCCCAAGGTTACCCATTTGCTAGTGGACATATTGCCTCACCACTCACCTTTCAAACACAAGCAGATATTACAAGAAAGGCAAAAGAAGCTAGAATTGAGAAGAAGAGAAAGAAAGAATATAAAAGCCATGCTGTCCCCCACATGAGATCATTATTTTATCCCATTTAATAGTCTCTAACTATCACCCACTTGACTCCAAATGTAGTCAAGCCTGTAGAGCAGATGAAGCTAGAGGACTATATTATGAATGTAGTGGCTATGGATTTAGCCCACTTTAGGCCACAAGATAGGGTGGAGCTAATGAATGAAACTACCACGACTGTCACATTAGATTATCTTAAGGTGACAAGAAAGTTGCAGAAGCTAGAGGTGGACTTAGCAAAAATAAAAGCCATAAATAATAGCCTTACAACAGAAATAAGGGCTAAGAATAAGGAGATTGACACTCTTAATAAGGATTTATAGTCCATCGTGTCTTTGGAGATACACCAAGTATCACATGCTCAAGTTGCAACATTATAGAATGAAATAGCACAAGGGCCACTACAGTTGCATTGAAGAAAGAAAATACTATTGCCGAGAAAAATATCAAGACAAAATGCAAGAAGTGTCACAATTATAGTAGACCCTACTAAAGGAACATAATCAAAATAGTGCTTATCAGGCCTAGTTTATGGCTGAATAGGAAAAGACTAAGCAGTTAACTATTGAGCTGAGTCAGAGGCCACAGAATGCAGGAGTGTTGGCAATGGTTAAGGAGCTTTATGTGTCTGCATGGAAAAGAATCTCTGAGGAAATTTTGTAGCTCAAGCCTCCCCTTAGTTTCCTATTAAATGCTTAGTAGTTATGTGAAAGGGTGGAGTCTTCAATTGAAGCAACCTTGTCTACTGTTTCTTTGAGAGTCTCAGATTCTCAATTTTTGTTGCAAAATCTCTATGGTATAACTGATGAAGCCTTGTTATCTGCCAGTGCAAATGACATAATGGTTGTGGCAAAAAAGGTGAATGAGGTCTTAAGTTGTAATGAAGCTGCTATGAGTTACAAGACACTTCTAAATGTTGTAAAGGAAGGTGTCAAAGACATGAAGAGACACATTGAAGAGTTGGTGCAGTTGGGATTACCATCCCCTTTCCCAGATGATAGCATAGTCTTAATGACTGATGAGATTAAGGCCCTGCTCTTGACTAAACAAAATGATCAGACTATTTTCTAAGGTCTAAGTGATTCTTCAAGTGTTGAGGAAGTGGAGGTGGTTCTCATTCCCATGGCTCAACTTGAGTTCCAGTGGTATAGATTGTTCAATCCTTTTCTCATAAGGACATTATTAATTTGGATTTTTCTTTTCAAGATTTGCAAAAGAGACAAGGCTTGTCAGACTCAGAGTGGTCTGGATATCAAGATGCATTGCAAAATTTGTGATTCTCTGGGTAATGGCGGTGCTTTTTGATTTTTTAATCTTTTCATATATTTCTAGAGTTCTTTCTATGCAAACACAAAATTCCATATGGTCACCAAGAAATGTAGAGTTAAACTCCACATTTTGTGATATTATTTAGTTGCAGTTGTATAGTTTATTTTCAATCTATTTGTGTTGTAATGTTGCCTGTGCGCAGAATGAGCCATGTGTCAATGCGCCATGTGTCAGCATGGCAGGATTTTGAGGAACCAAAAAAGATGATGCTTTTTGAAGACACGCGGAAGCAACACATGGTGTGGTAATTAAGTAGTAAGATTAGTGTTCAGTGATGGCACAGAGTGCGAGTTGTCATCTTTCCAGATCGTAGTTCCCAGATGCCACATAAATCGACCACATATGTTCCGTCGTATTTCTCTTTGTTTAGTGTCTATCTGCTAGGGGATTGTGCCAAGTATCGAGCTATCACAGGGATTTGAAGAGAAACTTTTGAGAAGCATCAAGAAGGAGTGCCAATGTGCCATGTATCATTTGTTGCAATATGTGGAGTGTGTCGCGTGTCTCTTTTCTTTAATAAGTTTTGGAGTATCGGGGTACAATATGGTGGGCCCCATGATATTTTATAAGTATAATTTCTAGGTACTAGTGGAGTGTGCCAAGTGTCTCTACTACGGGTGATTGAAGGATATAAAGTAAAGGAAACTTTTAAATGTGCGCTAGTCTACCATGTGTCCCATTTTTTAAGCTTTCAGGTGTTGCCACGTATCAGCAGTAAAGTGAGATGGGTGGTGCCAAGTGTTAGTGTGTCATTTGTTCTCCTTATGTTGAAAGGGAACTAAGTGAAGCATGCGCAGGAGAGCCACGTAGCAATTTTGGAGCCATTGGAAGTTTAAAAAAGAAGCCACTTGTCCAAACAAAACTGGTAGTTATTGGGCCGCATTTTTAGTGCCAGTTAGCTAATTAGTGTCCAGGAACCAAATAGGCACAGATTCAGAAAGATTTTTAGTGCACATTTAGTTCTTGTTTAGTTGCGGATGGTTAGGATTCTCAGCAGTTGGAGATGATCTTGAGCCCCATTTTCTTCTATAAAAGGGGTAATTTTTCTAATAGATATAGATATAGAGATAGAGAAATACAGAGAGATTATTGCGACTAGGATATATCATTTTTTTCCTTCACAGCTATTTCAAGAAGAAAGCATATAGATCTGTGCATGTTTTTGTGCCTTGTGTATTTTGCTGAATCCATTAATGAAAGAAGCTCTATTCTGTGTTGTTTGATGATATTTTCTATGTCTTGTATGATTTCTTTGATTTTAGCCTTTGTTTGAATCTATTCATAATCTATCTATATTGATCATTCTTTTTTCTCTTTAATATAGTTGAAATCATAAGGATTTAGTCATTGTGCTAATTGTTGAAACACATATAAGTTTGGTGCATTTCCATAGGAGTTTTATTTCATTTTATCTATAATCTTGTTTCTTCTTCCCTTTCCTGAAACCCCATTGAAAAAGGAAGAGCCATCTTCTATAAAATCTAGAGGTTGTTTCAAGAGTCAATCCCACATTTAAGAAGCTTTCCATGTTGGTGCTGAAACCTGTGCAATTTTATATATCAACAGTATCCATGCAAGTTCATTTGATCTAGCCAAGTTGATGTAGCAGTGTCCCCTACTTATAGCTACATGATAATTATACATTGAATGTGGTTCTTTTCTCCATAGCTCCACTATATTCTCTTGCAATCTACCCTTACTGAACTTGAATGATTCTTTCCCAATCTTTCTTAATACTCCTTGAAACATACAATGAATAGCTTGCTAATCCTAGAGGATTTTCTCTACCACTGTTGTTTTCTTTGTTAAATATAGCATTCATTTAATACCTCATTGAGGTCCTTCACTTCCCTTCTGATTTTCAATGAAATGGGCTTTTCCTATTCTTTGTATTTTTGCACCTATAATCCCTTGTTTTATTCATTTTGAATAAAAGATTTTAGTGCCTTGATATGCACATCCCCTATACATATAAAATTGGATTCCAACTCAAATCATAGGGAACACCCATAAAATGTAGGTAGAATTCATAGAGCTGGTTCTACAGCTCAACAATGGATGCCTAATAAATTTGGAAGAAATTGCTAGCTATATCAAGTCTATAGGGAAGATCACAAAAAAATTGCATGAATTGGAAACTTAATAATTGCTCTTTCAAAAGAAAAGAATATACCTTGGTAGGAGTTCTACACTGAATAATCTAATTTGTCAAGTTTTCTAGCTGTTCAATCTTTTCTTTCAACTTATTATTCTTCATAGTATTTTCTTCTAGTTCCTTGGTAAACTTTTTCTCCATTTCCTTCTTTTCTTCCTTCCATTTCTTTCTCATAAATTGTATCTCCTCATCTCTATTCCAAAGCAATAGGTCAAGAGAGGGCCCATCTATTTGAGGGGCTACAAACTACAACTTCTTAGGAGTGGCTATCTATTTGAGTGACTACAAACTACTTCTTAGGAGTGGCTGATGTGGAGGGAACATCCTATTCTTTGGATAGAGTGAATATGAATGTTAGTCCCTCCATTTTCCCTTGTTCTTTGTCAATCTCCTCTACTTCTAACCGAGCCAACTTATCCAATTGATTTTTCTTTTTGTTCATAGGCCCTGAGTTGCTTCTCTAATTGTTCAATTCTCTTCAAGGAAGTCTACAATTCATCCCCTACTTCTAGTTCCATGGGGATTGATTCTCTGTTCATTTCCAAGCTAACAAATTTAGAGGAAGAAGCCCAGTTGATTCCCCTATTGAGTCCAACTCCAGGCTATTGGGCTGTATGGGATTGGTCCCTATAAACAAACATCTCCTCCCTTCTAGAGTTGGTGTCAGTTTCTAGAAATACCACATGTGGAGCTCATGCAATAGCCTTGGGAGTTACTCCCTTAGTTTTAAGATGTTGAGAACACCTTAGCCATTGATCTGCAGGAGTTGGAGTAGCCCTCTATTTCTTTTTGCTTGGTTTGTGGGAAGGAGATGCTTTGTGTTTTCTTTTGTGAGTGGAAGAAGGAGCAGTGGTAATGGAAAGATGATAAAGTGAAATTGAATGCACAAGCATAAGTGTTTCATGTGTTTCAAGCACATGCTTAGATGCTTCAAGCATAGGTTTAGATGTCTCAGGCATATGTGATACTACATGCTCATATGGAGATGCTATAGGAACTTTAGAAGATGCTACAGATCCTTGGAGGGTGATTTATAAGCTCGGGAAGAGGTTGCAGGGCCAAGTGGAGATGTTACATGTTTAGTAGAAGCTATTGCGTGCTCCTAAGGTGTGGTTGTATGCTCAACAAAAACTGATGTATGCTCCTCTTTTACAGTTTCTTCCCTATCTACTTGAATATTTTCTGATTGTGGAACCTAATTTTGCCTCATTCTGAGTCTTTGACCATGTGACCCTACATCTAGCCTATTTCTTATATTATTCAAACCTAAAACCTCTTTCCATGACACATCAGGAAATTGCTCATTCAAACTTTTCTTTACTAGCAACTAAATAAGACCATGGTGAGATAATGTAGCAACCATACCTTTTGGTACTCTTTTTCCATTCTTTTTAGTAAATTAAATAGAAAATTGGGAACATTTACTTGTCTTCCATAACAAAGGTGACTTAATAAATTGAAATGTATAGTATACAAAAAGGACTAACTACTTTGCAGGTGATATACTTGATGATGTAGGTTTCCACTTGAGAACACTAGGGCAACAACGACAAACATTTGGTCCCTTGTGATGAGTACTAAAATTGTTCCCTTGCTTTGGCAAACTCATTACAAGTTGTAGTTTCCTTCCCTCTTTCTAAGAAATTCCTTCTAGTTGTAGGATGCCTTGTAGCTTCCACTATGGTAGCTTCAATGGCATTCACCTTCAACCCCTTTACCAACGCTTCACCATTATTCAGGGTTTGTGAAAATTTAGCTGCAACTGCATCATTATACCCTTCCAGCCTCTGAAAATAGTCCAACCAACTTGCCTGCGAGAAGATAGGAAGAATTTCCCCATCATTCATAAGTGTTGTATGATCTATAGGTTCTCATCTCACTGGATCACCCCCCATTTGTTATTCTATGTTATCTCACAATATATCCCAATTTCATAGACAAATTCTACTCTTACTCCTATGCTTACTACTATTGCTTCGAGCACTTATGACTGGTAAGCTAGGGTTTTTCTTGTTTGTGATTTTGTGAGCTAACAAATTGTAGCATTTGAAGAAAATGCAGGGAGCATTTGAGTTTTCAAATGTGTTGCATGTATATGGGTGATAATATAGGTTACAATGATGGCATAGTAAGGCATGGTAAAGCATGGTAATTATTGTTGTAGCTAACAATATCTTTATTCATCCCAACTAAGTAGGTTATGTGACCTCATGTGACAAAAAGGGTAAGGAAGTAAAGGAGATGATGGTAAGGAAAGTACATACAAAGTGTAATAATAAATGGACAAAATCACAATATTAAATGTAAAATATAATAAGAAAATTTACAGTTAAAAGTAATCATTATCCAAACAAAATGAGAATGAAAGTTGTTACATAATATTACAAGTGGCAGAAGAAGCAGATTGGCGGTACATAATGATTTTGACTATTGACGATAGAATGATCAATCGGCTACTTGACATGAGCACACCAGTTATTAATTGGGTGTCATGATGAGATGGTGATGTGGTGAGTACCATTATTGATGGAGGTACAAGATTGGTAGTACACTATAGGAGCTACAGAAGGATTTATTAGTGGTGACTGCAGGACTGTCCACAAAGGAGCTGCAAGCAACTGGGATGGAGATGCTATAAGAATCTCAGCTACAGATGCTACATGAACTTAGCTATAGATGCTACATGAACTCAGCTACAGATGCTACATGAACTCAGCTACAGATGCTACATGAACTCAGCTACAGATGCTACATGAGCACAACAACATATGCTAAAGAACTCGACTATAGATGATGTTGGACACTTAGCTATATGTGCTACATGAAGCTTAGTTATATAGATGTTGTAGGAAGTCAGCTATAAATGCTAAAGGAAGCTTAGCTACAAGAGCTGCAAGAAGCTTACCTATATAGATGCTAAAGGAAGTCTTGGAAGTGAGGGTGTAAGATTTGTTGAAACTAAAGATTTGAATGTCAACAAGTGGCTTGTAGAATTTATTGCAGAAATGCAAAGATAGTGTACAACACCCAAAAAGGGTTTTCACTATTTCTTTTTTTGAAAAAGGGATTGCAGTCATACTTGTAGGTCATCAATGTTTGAGCATGTTGGTTGAATCCACTGATGTTGTAGATAGAGAATTTAGTGACAAATATACAAATATTGAACCTACAACAAAACTTTTAGCAATAGCTTTAGGGAGAGATGCTTCAGGATACTCGACAGTGGTTGTAGGACCAAATGCTATAGGACACCCAACAGTGGCTGTAGGGTTGGTGATTATAGATGTTGGTTCATTAGTTTATGTTAACTAATGAAGGAAACCTTCTATAGCCAATGGTTTCTTGTATATTTTTAGGTGGTGATCATTGACAATTAATGAAAATCTAATAGGATCAATCATGGTCAATTTGACCACACCATTTGAGTAAACTTCTTCAATCTCATAGGGGCCCAACCATCAAGTTTGTAGTTTCCCCTTATAATCCTTGTACTTGGAATCATACAATAATGCCCAATCACCTTTTTGGAACTACTCATTTTTATGAACTGGTCATGCCATTTGATCCTTTGCTTCTAGATAATCTTTGTATGGTGAACTACTTGTTGTCTGAATTCATCCAAAGCATTAATCTACAAAATCTATTCTTGTTGTTATATATAGAGAGGTCCATCCCAAGTTGGACTATTGTTCTCAAAGTTTTGTATTCAAATTCAATGGGAAGTACAACCATTTTGCGATAAACCAATTCATAGGGTGTAAACCATGTTTTTGTTTTACATGTGGTTCAATATGCCCAAACTACTACAAGTATATGAGCTACCCAATCCTTGTCAGGGAATCGACGGATAGGCCGAACTAAGGAAGCAATTCAAAATTTTATAAGTTTGCCGATAGGCCTTTTCATCAATAGTGAAGAAAAGACAAAGAGGTTTGGCAAAGGGTAAGTTTGTCAATGGAGGCAAACAAGGAGGTAAAAAGAAGATGGTTCACTGATAAGGAGTTCTCTCAATGGCAAATTTGTCAACAAAGGCAAAGGAGTTGACAATGTAAGGAGAGTTCGGAAAACAATACTTTTGCTGACAAAAAGGAGCACTACAAGGAATGGTTTTGAAAAGTTTAATTTTCCTAATAAGGAGCAAAAGACAAGCAATTGAAGAGTTCAAAAAATCAGCAGTTTGTCGATAAGGTGGAATGGACAAAGACATGATAGTTTAGTAAAATTCCCTTTTGCCGATAAAGCAAAAGGTAGAGGAATGAGGCCAAACTTGCTAAGTTCGAGAATAACCAAGTTTGTTGATAAGGTCATTTCACTGACAGGGTAAAAAAGAAAGCAAAAAGAGAGTTCAAAAAATGGCATTGTTGTTGACAAGGTAAAATAGAAGGGCAAAAAAAGGCAACAATGAGCTTGTTTCGAGAAAACAAGATTTTGCCGACTAATAGATTAGTTTGGCAAATTAAAGATTTATTGATAAGGCAAATATAGAGCAAGAAGAAAAGTTTCGAAAGAGTGGGAAATTGTTGATAGGAAGGAGAAGACAAGCCAAGTTCAAGAAAGCAGTATATTGCCAATAAGGTAAAATAATGCCTAGGATGACACAGGGAGATAAAAGAAGGTAAATGATGAAGGCGCAAAGGTTCCTACAGATGAAAATTTGTCGACTAAGGGAAAAATAGAGATCAGAGGCAGAAAATTAAAAGGAAGACCAAATATTTTGTAAACCAAATAATAAATGTAATAGTTTGAAATATTTTTAAAATGGTTTAAAATATTTTAGAATAGTGTAAAGAGATTTACACGGGTATTTTGGCAGATCATATTTCAAGTGCATATCTTCTTGAAAATGTGCCATGATTTCAAGTGATTTGTCAGTTGTAGCTAGATGAAACAGTAGATATCTTCAATGCAAAGGGACTAGAATTAAATGCAAGGATGAAGTGTCTCAGCAAGCAAATCTTTCTATAGGTACTTTCATTCTTGAAGGACGTCAAGGTGTGTGAGCAACTTCTTTCTAACATTTTCAAAATTGTAGGGCATGGCCTTTCCTTCCAACATGCTAATCTTTTGACAGAGGCCATGGGCCTAAATTTAATGCAGCAGTGGTTGCTTGTTGACTAAACCTTCCAACATCCAGAAGCTACATAGTGTGAAATGAATTGCTACATAGTATGAAATGAATTGTCTTCTTCAGCTTCATCTTCAAATATTCATATCAATGGAACAGTGACCAACCAACCAACAATGGCAAGCTACCATCAATATTTCAGAGTATCTTTAGACTCCTTCTACTCCTAGCAATGGAGTATTCTCAGACTGATCAAATCCTCAACAACTACAACACAATGCTCAATCAGATGTCCATCCTACACGCTGCTTCAGACCCATTCCTTTCGTCCAACAACAGATTCTAGAGATGCACTACCACTCTCTAACTCTCTCAGTGGCCTCACTTTGCATCCTCTTCCAGCCAAATCTCTATTGGTGAATGGTCTTGACAGACCTCATCATCATCTGTCCACACACTTCAGGAATCCCATTCCTTTTCGCAACTAGATGGCATGAGCATCTGTAACAGTCTAATGACTCTTGTTAGCCTTTAAAATACTTCTTATGATCTTCGTCTTCAAAATGGTCACCAACCAAACATTTTGCTTCAACTCTTCATCTACCTTTTCAGTGACAGAAACTAAATGCACAACACCTAGATCTTTCGCTGGCTCTTTCACCAAATCTTTCCCAGTTCTTTCGCCAGCTCTGATACCAATTTGGTGCAGAGTAAATAGAAGAAACACTTCATTACAGGGTGATCTACCCATTTAACCCACAACATCGAGATATTATTTCTTAGTCATCTTTAAATAACTTTCTCAAAGTCCAAACAACATTGACACACACATATTCTTCACCAATCGGCTAGACTACATACTATCGGTGGGTTCAAATAATGTTGTGCCGACATGCCGATCTTTCTATTATTGACTCTTATCGGCCAGACTATTACTATTAGCGGAGTCTTATGAACCATCCATCGATGTGCTGATAGGCTTTGACCATCAGAATGACCATTACCATCGGCAAATATCTATCAGATTATGCCGATACTCTGATAGACCAATGCCTGATGTCGACTTTGACTTCGCTCATCGGCCAGACGACTTCTATCGACCACGGTAGGATTAACTTCATTGATACGCCAATACAACCCATTGTTAGTGAGACTCCAGGCGTTGGCAAACTCCTTATTGATTCTCCTGATATGCTGATAGATATGAAAAGCCATTTTTTTCTTCGATGCACCTCTTATCGGTTTAACCTTGTTAATTGGTATAACTTCCCAAAACTTCTCTGAGGGGCTACGTTATGCCGATGTCTACCTCTGTTTCTCTACCACCATGCAAACACAAAACAACTTACACAGAACAATGATGACAATTTCTGCAGCTTTATAACTAAACAACTCACACAGAGATAACAAAAACTCAATAGAAAGGAAAACGATCTAACCTTAAGGAAGTCATTCCACTGATTTCAAATAAATCTCAACCAGTGGAATGCTTCTGATCTACATGCCTGTAATTAGATCAAAACAAAAACTTTTATTCTTCTTCTCAGAAAATATACATACAACAATCTTTTCTATCTTTCTCTCTGTGTCTCTCTAACGAACACAGACCAACTATAAAGACTCTCATATCAGCAGTTACACAAGATGGAAGGTGAATCGCTCCATAACCACCTCTGTTGTCTAGTTACATCCTTCAGTTTGGTTACAATCTTGAATGACACATATATAGATTCAATTTTATGCCATTACTTGGCTAACTACAATTCAATATGGTGCTAAGGCCTTACAACATGACACTTGGACAAAATAGAAAATGCATGGAATCCTGCTGATTCTCAGTGTCTCGGGGTGCTCCTGCACCATGGCCCCAAAACCCACACCTAGGGACACTTGTCCAACATTACAGCGTGGTCATGACACTTGTCACATCACCCCATCCCAATGAGGTCACCTATTCCCAAGTTGGGCTATGATAGATGCTCTTATGCATCTTACGACTATCATAGAATCTGTCATAACTTACAACTCTTATAGCTGTAAGAGAATCTATCATACACTGACTAAAAATAGCATATTCTCTTACAACATGTCATAAACCTTCTTGGGGTGCCCAAAGATGCCTTCTTCCAAGAAGCCTTGCAACACATGTCTTCACCTATCATAGAACCTTCCATTTATGACTCTTACGCATCATAGATTCTATCATAGGAATCTGTCATAACCGTTTTGGTCAAGATTCACTTACACACTAGTCAAAGTGCTGACACATGGAAAAATACCTCTACCACTGAGTGGGATGCCTATCTCCTCGTGTGAGGACAAAATTACATGTGGTCACCTTCCATGTAAGATGACACATCATCGTGCCAACTCCCACAAGATGATGAAATAGGACTTGCATCCAAAATACATTAATAGGTAATAAATAAATACATTCAATTAATTAATACAAGGAATTACAAAGGTTGAGACACCTTAATTCCCAACATTCTCCCACTTGTCGAACACCTTGTAAGAGCCAATGGAAATGATAGGATTTAACTGCTATAGGCCGAGAGGCCCATAGACTCCGAACACCATCTGAACATGTCTGTGCCTACTGGTTTTGTTAATGCATCCGCAACATTCTTCAACGTGTCTACCTTTTCCAAATTCACCTTTGCATCCTCTACCATGTCTCACATGAAATGAAACTGTACATCAATATGCTTTGTTCTAGCATGGAAAGTTGGATTCTTTGCTAGGCAAATCGCACTCTGACTATCACAACAGATAGTAATCTATCCTGCATCAACACCAATATCAAAACACAATCTCTTAAGCCAAATGGATTCCTTGAAAGCATGATTTGCTGCCATATACTTAGCTTTTGTTGTGGACAAAGCGACCATAGGTTGCCGCTTACTCATCCAACTAATTGCACCATCGAACATAGTAAACACGTAAGCACTGGTGGATCTCCTATTGTCAATGTCACCCACCCAATTAGAATCCACAAATCCATGAATACAAACAAAATGTGGAGGTCCTATAGGATTACCATGATAGCATATGGAATACTCAGACGTACCCCTTAAATATCTAAACACTCTCTTTACTACATCCCAATGTACCCATCCAAGATTTGCCATAAATTGACTAAGGACTCCCACTGCTCAGGCAATGTCTGGTCTTGTGCAGACCATGGCATACATCAAACTGCCAATAGCACTAGTATAAGGTACTCTACTCATGTCCTCCACCTCATAAGGAGATTTTAGACAATTATTAATAGATAACTTTGTCCCCAATGAAACAAGAACACACAATGGTCTACAATTTGTCATGCTAAACCTAACATGGTCTTCACATACTTACTTTGGCTTAACCAAAGTTTTTTGTTAGCTTTGTCTCTTTTAATTTCCATTCCCAGAATGTACCTGTCTATCTCTAGATTTTTCATCTCAAATTGTGTTGACAACTGAGACTTCAAATCAGAAATCATATTCTTACCATTCCTAATTAACAACATATCGTCAACATACAATGAGATAATGAGAATGTGATCATTGTCAAATTTATAATACACACAATGATCTAATTTTGATCTTAGAAATCCAATCAACAACACAACGGCATCAAAATTTAGGTACCACATCCTAGGAGACTTCTTCAAACCATACAAAGACTTTTTCAACTTGCAAACCAAATTTTCTTTACCTTTCTCTATGTAATGCTCTTGCTGTGACATATAAATCTTTTCCTCCAAATCACCATGAAGGAATGTTGTCTTCACATCCATCTACTCTACCTCTAAACCATAAACTGCTACAAGAGATAACAGGAACCGAATATATGTTAGCTTTGTAATGGGAGAGAAAATTTCACCAGAATCGATTCCCTCCACTTGTGAGTACCCCTTCGCAACTAGTCTGGTCTTGTAGTTTTCAACACTACCATCTGCTCTAAATTTCTTCTTAAACACCCATTTGCATCCAACAGGTTTCCATCCTTCAAGCAAAGGCACCAAGTCCCAAGTTTTATTCTTCTCCAAAGAAGCCATCTCATCTTCCATGACCTCATTCCAGGAACCTGCATCTTTCATGCCCATAGCCTCTGTCACAGTTCTAGGCTCATCAGTGCTAGTAAGCAAGGCAAAATCACAACTAGAATCAAGGAATGAATAATCAAACCTATCATGTTGCTTTCTTATTCGTGTAGACCTCCTCAAGGGCTAAGGTTGAGGTTCTGCTTCTTCTTTTGAGATTTCAGAGCTGCTAGAGTTCTCCTCTTCATCAGGTCTCACAGGGTTTGTCAATTTAGTCTTCTCAGGGGTAGAAGGAAACTAAACCACATCCTCTTTCTTTTCTATTTCTTCTAGCTGTAGAACAATGGAAGAAGGTGTTAGCTCTCTAAAAAAAACACTTTTGCTATACAACACTTTTTTGGCCATAGGATTCCAAAGCTTGTATCCTTTCACACCGACACCATAGCCAATGAAAGTACACTTAACAACCTTGTTCTCCAATTTAGACCATTTCTCTGTACGCACATGTGCATATGCATCAAAACCAAAAACACGAAGATGTCTAACTGAAGGCTTCTTACCAGACCACACCTCCATAGATGTCTTACCAACAAGAGCTGATGTAGGAGACTTGTTTACCAAGTAGCAAGCAGTGGCTACAGCTTCAACCCAAAACTTTTGTTCAAGGCTTTATCCACTAAGCATACTCCTAGACTTCTCCATCAGTGTCCTATTCATCCTTTCTGCAACTCCATTTTGCTGTGGGGTGTATGGAGTTGTCTTATGTCTTTCAATCCCTTTCTCTTTACAGAACTTATTGAACTCTGTCAAACAAAACTCACTACCATTGTTAGTACTCAAACACTTAATCTTTTTACTAGTCTGATTCTCAACAAAAGCTTTAAACTCTTTGAACTGACTGAAGACTTTAGACTTGCTTTTGAGAAAATAAACCCATGTCCTTCTACTGTAATCATCTATGAAAGATACAAAATATACAAATTTGGAAATCAAAGGAACATTAACAGGACCAAACACATCACAATGAATAAGGTCCAACACACTAGAAGACTTGTAAGAACTAGAGTAAAACTGAACATGATTTTGCTTTTCATATATATAATGTTCACAAAAGTTGAACTTGAGATTACAATCATTTAACCCCTCAATGAGGTTTTTATTTTTTAGGGTTCTAAGACCCTTCTCACCAATGTGGCCAAATCTCTTATGTCATAACATTGTCTTTTCAGTAGGAAGCTTAACTTCCAAAGCCTGAGCACCCTATTTGATACAATAGACTTTTTCACTGCTAGTTCCAATGGTGGGGATGAAGTGACTGTAGCTTTTTTCTTTGAGTCAAAAGAACTATTACACTGTGAAGTGCATGCCTCCAGCTGAAATAGAGTATCTCTCTGAGTACCCTTTGCAAGCACCATAGATCCTTTAGTCATGTTGCATCCATCCTTCAAAAAGACAACTTGCACACCTGCATCATTCAACTTACTTAGAGAAAGTAGGTTTTGTTGGAGTTTTCTCCAAATCCGTAGAGGGTTTGCCAATTCCAATCCACTGGAATATTCAACCAACAAATATAGGAGGTTATGTGAGCTGCCTCCCCTTCACTTTTGGTTCTACCGTACCAAGGGGGGGTATCCCTATAGCTAAAGATTTAACTTTGACTCGCCCAATGACAGAAAGATTTAGCTTTACAACAACAGGCAGAATACTCTCATGTATGGACCAAGATTTGTGGGATAATCACAAGGTTGGTAGCATTCTTGGACATATCTAACTAGTTTGGGATGAGAGTATGTAGGGGTCCTATTCCTACTCCTACAACTAACAAGTTAGAATCATGAAATGGTTTATTTTTAAGTTTTAGATGCAAGATAGGGGGTTTTGGATCATAACTACTACACAAGGAGCAGACTGGTGCCTACCTCAGGGCAAAGAGTCAACTAGACGTATACAAGTGAATGGTTTGCACTAGCATTCAAGTTTCAAGGGGTCAGATTGGTGCTTTCCTTAAAAACACCACCCAAGACTAAGTATTTAGCTACCTCTACTTACAAATATCCTAGCTAACATACAACCTTCTTCATACTTAACCTAAAACAATTTAATCCATTCCTTGAATGGAAGTTAGAGATCAAACATGCAATACAGAAAGTCTATATTCTAGAATCTGAGAAACCTTAGCAACCAGATTCAGAAGAAGCAATGCATACAACAAATGGAGACAAACAGCTAAACACATGCAACAAAGCATTTTTCATATAAAAATGACATGAAACTAAACATATGTGCAAGGTGCATTCAAATGCAACTCATAAACTCCAAAATGAGACAGAACAACCAAGAAATGCTCCCTTCGTTATTTTCTCCAAAAAATTGCCCAAGTCTTCAACAACCACTAAAATGAGTGACAGAGTTCGCTATATAGCAAGAATGTGCACTCAGCATTAATTACATGGTCATTTCAAAATTCACCAGATACGGCAAACCATCAGAATGGCACCCAAAACATTCAATGCAACAAGAGACAAAGAGGAGAGAAGCAGGTAGAATCGGGGACTATGCCGTCGCTTGGAGATTTTCTCATCAAATTTGGTGGTTGGCTAGTCAATCATCAGCCATGCCTCTATAATTCTTCCATCAATGCCCAACCTACCCATAGCCTTGGGAATGCAGCAGCTACGTGCTTAAAAATTTTCCCACCTGGAATGTGACTGTAGATACATGGGAAAATCCTTCACTGAAGTTTTAAAACATGGCCGTCAATTTTTTCTCCTTCTGCTAAGATCCATGGCCTCAAATTTGAATGAGCGAGCTATTGGCCAATCGGATCACACCACGTAGATAGCTTTCCCTATCACTGACTTTTCCCCTCGCAGCATACATTTTGCCTTTTCTACCACTGAATCCTTTGTATATGCGAATGCATATACATACAATCACGCCTAGACATGTGGCATCCCCTGATTTGCTCTCCATCACTGTGAAATTGCATATTCATTGGCCATCAGAATGACCCTGGGAGTATCCGCTGATGAGCAATGTTATGCCGACGAGCCAATGTATCTTTTCCTTTTGCATATGCAGGATACAATGCTTCACATACAAGGTGGACCCCAAAACATTATAAAACACATTCAAACTCACCATCGGGTCTGGCCTGTATCTCCCCAATGCACATATTCTTTGTATATTGCATTGTACAAATGCAATGTACAGTGCGGACTTCAAGCCATTATAGAACAAATTGAAATTTGAATTGGGTCCGGGCATTGTATTTTTACCTCCTTTGTATATTCGTGATATACAATGCACACACACATACAAGCTGTGGACTTCAACACTTTATCTGCTAGATTGGAACATCCTTTTGAATCCGCGTTGTATCTTTCTCATTGTATCTTTTCATTGTATATCGCATATACAATGCACACATGCATACAAGCCATGGACCTCAACTTGAAATCTGCCAAAACATATTCTCCTTCATGTCTGGATTGTATATTCTTTTCTTCATATCATTGTTTTGTATATCGCAAACATACAATGTGGATATACAAAACAAAATATATAATGCGGATCTCAAACCTGTATCAACCAGAATGTATAATTTCTCAGGTCTGAGCCTTGCATATTCGATTGCATGTGCCAACATACAATCACCTTTGTATGCAACTGGTGGGCTCGACCCTTTGTTTTTTTTCTTTGCACATTGACAATGCATATCTCCTTTGTATGTTGCCACCAATGTACATTCTGCCTTGCATCTTGGCAATGTATGTTTGCATTGTATGTGCATCAGCCATCAGGAAAACATTTTGCTTGGCTGTTGATGCATACCTTCTTGTCGATAACAAACCAGCATCAGACAGACCACCACAATCGGCCAGACATCCCACACCTCGGCTAATAATCCAAGTTACACTGATGACCCTTTCACTGTAGTGAATGTATAAGACCCTTGCACATTTCCTTTGTATGTTGAATATACAACATGAACATACAAACCCTTTTACATACAAGGAATCTTTCCTAGAATATGCCTGTAATGTATAACCCGATATGCATAAAAATACATGTAACTATTTTTTGCATCTTTTGGGGCCGATTGAACATTATTTCAGGCCCGCCAATGCACAACTACACTTGTACATTTGAATTATACATGCAAACAACAATGTATATACAAGGATACATGCATGAGGCCGAGGGGCTTAGAATTTTTTGATTTTATGAAAGGTGCCTGCGAATGAATACTTGAAACTTGGATGTTTATGCAGGCACCAACACTAGCTCTGTCTAGGGATGCATGCCTCTTGCAGGCATGGCGAGAATCATAGATCTCTAGGATGCAGACCAGCCCCTTATCCATTGGGCTACATAGTCGAACACTACACCAACCTACATCACAAAATACAATTTTGAAACATACTTGGTGGCCCAGGGCCACCAAAAAGGAAGAACCAATATTTCCCTTTGTCAAATACCCTATTTTCATCTGTATTCATTGGATCAAGCCTGAAGATACTGCCATTGTCTACCCACAAACAAACCTTGTCATTTGCATATCCAAACATCTCATTGATCTTGCTTTTGTCAACCCTATGCAAACAACCATCAGCATCAAGCAACATGTGAATGTCATATTCATCAAACAATGCATTCTCATATGATATACAACACTTGTTATCATTTGTATCAGCAATATGCATTGTAAAATGATCTCCCAGCTGGACTGAAAACAAAAAACACTCATAGTCCACCTTATAGCTAGGATCATCAGGCCCTATTTTATCATAAGCTAGCATATCAAAGAAGAAGCTTTCACATTCATAATTGTGCATCTCGTGCAAACAATCACCAGCTACATCAAACTGGAAAGGCTCAGGCTCAGGCACATCTCTGCAACAACCTTCATGATACATGCTGGTCTCTCTTTCATCAGGATGAAGTTCAGAATCCTTATCAATAACAGTGCCTTGATTTTCACCATACTCAAATAGATCCTCCTCAGCATATGTATCATTTGCATGGAAGAGGGTTAACCCAAGTGTTTCAGCTTCATTATAGTATGCCACTGGTTCATGGGCAGCCAAACATGCATTTTTATTACCAATGAATTCCTTGTGTGGAGGAGTATCAGCCTGTGTGTCACAAACAAAACTATAATCAAATAAAGAACAATCATGCTCATCACTAGCACTTGTTTCAATCTCTGATCACTCTTCATCACCTCCATGTGTCTAAATAAAAGGTAATGATTCAAACACGGAATTACACCTTTGTTTGCTTATTTCTTCTCTATCTTGTGCACAATACTCATAATCATCTCCACAAACTCATTCAAACAAGTATTCATTGCTGTCCATAACCTCATCATTGTTTTCAAAACCAGATACCTCAACCTTGAAATGGGAATCATCATTGATCCTTTCTTTGGTATCCTCAACTGGTCCAGTAGAGCATTGCTATCAACATTATGTTCAAACATAGCAGCATTTTCAACTTCTATATTCTCATTTACACATTTGTCTTCAAATAATGCCATGATCACTTGGTCATTTGTAACTACGCAACTACTATTCACACCAAAGCCTGTGGACAGGGAATTCTATATGTGCTCACTCTTCATTTTCTCTGTATTTTCTAAAAATTTGTATGCCATCTGCACATTTGTTATCTGGAATTCCCTCAACATTGCACTAGAGCCCTTTTCAAAAGCTTCAAAATACATACTAATGCAGGCTAGAGTATTAGGTCTGAAGTCTTCAGGGATTTGTGAAAGGGCAACTGCAAATCTATGACTGAAATCAATACTGGGCTCTTCATCTTGTTTTCTAATTTCAATTAATCTTGCAACAAGATTAGTAGGTTCTCTTGCAAATTCTTTTCTAAAATAGTCAACAAGTTCATCCCAACAGGCAAAGGATCTCTTTGGAAAGCTCTAATACCAATCTCTAGCTTTAGCATTAAAGGATCTAACAAAAAACCTCATCCACATATCCTCATCTCTAAATGAGTGTTTCTCCACAAAGTTATGAAAGTTTTGGATATGTGCACCCCAATCACACACACTATGTCCACTAAATCTAAGCATCTGATTGTAAATCTGAGTAGGCATACTTTCAACTTTATAGTCAACCCATGACAAATCTAATTGGTCATATAAAGGATCAAAAGGGCTGACAAGAGGTTTAGCCTTCTAACTGGCAGACACAATAGGGTTACTATTACTATTTAACTGAGCCTGCCCAATCTCTAAGGATATCAACCTATTTTTTATCTCTTCAATTTTTTTACAGAACATTTCATCCCCCTCTTGACTGAGTATAGGTGAATACATATTGGGATTCATAAAAATTTCACTTTCAGACATCTTATGTCTGCCTAAGACCTAAGGCTTCCCCTATGCAATAAAACAACAAATACAAGTGGGAAGAAACCATGTACCTTTTCTCATCTAGATGCTAAAGTCCTAAACAAAAAATCTTTTATCACAACAACATACATCAACCTTTCATGTGCACTAAAAACTTATTTGTAGAGTCACCACCTCTCCAAAGAGGATCAAATTTTTTAAACAACTGAAAGCTCATCACATGACAAATATTTTTTCTGAGCTCATTCCACCAACAGAGCACCACTATTCACATGAATGATCCAGATATCAATTCCCCAACAAAGTCGCCATCTGTTGGTGACTCGAATGGGCCAAAAAGATAACACCTTCAAAATAACTCCCCAGTTGAGTCGCCATCTGTTGGAGTTTTCTCCCGAATCCGTAGAGGGTTTGCCAATTCCAATGCACAGGCAGATCCAGCCAACAAATATAGGAGGTTGCGTGAGCTACCTCCCCTTCACTTCTAGTTTTGCTACACCAAGGGGGGGTATCCCTATAGCTAAAGATTTAACTTTGACTCACCCAATGATAGAAAGATTTATCTTTACAACAACAGACAGAATACTCTTATGTATGGACCAAGATTTGTGGGATAAATCACAAGGTTGGTAGCATTCTTGGACATATCTAACTAGTTCGGGATGAGAGTATGTAGGGGTCCTATTCCTACTCCTACAACTAACATGTTGGAATCATGAAATGGTTTGTTTTTAAGTTTTAGATGCAAGATAGGGGGTTTTGGATCATAACTACTGCACAGGGAGCAGACTGGTGCCTACCTTAGGGCAAGGAGTCACTAGATGTATACAAGTGAATGGTTTACACTGGCATTCAAGTTTTAAGGGGTCAAATTGGTGCTTGCCTTACAAACACCACCCAAGACTGAGTATTTAGCTGCCTCTACTTACAAATATCCTAGCTGACATACAACCTTCTTCATACTTAACCTAAAACAATTTAATCCATTCCTTGAATGGAAGTTAGAGATCAAGCATGCAATACAGAAAGTCTATATTCTAGAATCTGAGAAACCCTTAGCAACTAGATTCAGAAGAAGCAATGCATACAACAAATGGAGACAAATAGCTAAACACATGCAACAAAACATTTTTCATATAGAAATGACATGAAACTGAACATATGTGCAAGGTGCATTCAAATGCAACTCATAAACTCTAAAATGAGACAGAACAACCAAGAAATGCTCTGTTCTTCGTTATTTTCTCCAAAAAATTGCCCAAGTCTTCAACAACCACTAAAATGAGTGACACAGTTCGCTATATAGCAAGAACATGCGCTCAGCATTAATTACATGGTCATTTCAAAATTCACCAGATACAGCGCACCATCAGAATGATGCCCAAAACATTCAATGTAACAGGAGACAAAGAGGAGAGAAGCACATAGAATCAGGGAATGCGTCGCCGCCCAGAGATTTTCTCATCAAATTTGGTGGTTGACTGGTCAATCATCACCCATGCCTCTATAATTCTGCCATCAATGCCCAACCTACCTGCAGCCTTGGGAACACAGTAGCTACGTGCTTAGAAATTTTCCCACCTAGAATGTGACTATAGATACATGGGAAAATCCTTCACTGAAGTTTTAAAACATGGCTATTGATTTCATCTCCTTCCACTGAGATCCACGGCCTTAAATTTGAACAGGCGAGCTATTGGCCAATCGAATCGTGCCACATAGGCAGCTTTCCCTATCACTGACTTTTCCCATCGTAGCATACATTTTGCCTTTTCTGCCATTGAATCCTTTGTATATGTGAATGCATATACATACAATCGTGCCTGGACATGTGCCATCCCCTGATTTGCTCTCCATCACTATGAAATTGCATATTCATCAGCCATCAGAATGACCATGGGAGTATCCGCTGATGAGCAATGTTATGCCGACGAGCCAATGTATCTTTTCCTTTTGCATATGCGGGACACAATGCTTCACATACAAGGTGGACCCCAAAACATTATAAAACACATTCAAACTCACCATCGGGTCTGGCTTGTATCTTCCCCATGCACATATTCTTTGTATATTGCATTGTAAAAATGTAATGTACAATGCAAACTTCAAGACATTATAGAACAAATTGAAATTTGAATCAGGTCCAGACATTGTATTTTTACCTCCTTTGTATATCCGTGATATACAATGCACACACACATACAAGTTGTGGACTTCAACACTTTATCTGCTAGATTGGAACATCCTTTGGAATCCACGTTGTATCTTTTCATTATATATCGCATATACAACACACACATGCATACAAGCCGCAGAACTCAACTTGAAATCTACCAAAACATATTCTTCTTCATGTTTGGATTATATATTCTTTTCTTCATATCATTGTTTTGTATATTGCAAACATACAATGCGGATATACAAAATAAAATATACAATGCAGATCTCAAACCTGTATCAACCAAAATGTATAATTTCTCGGGTCCGGGCCTTGCATATTCGATTGCATGTGCCAACATATAATCGCCTTTGTATGCAAGTAGTGGGCTCAACCCTTTGTTTTTCTTCTTTGCACATTGACAATGCATATCTCCTTTGTATGTTGCCGCCAATGTACATTCTGCCTTGCATCTTGGCAATGTATGTTTCCATTGTATGTGCATTGGCCATCAGGAAAACAATTTGCTTGGCTGCCTATGCATACCTTCTTGCTAATAACAAACCTCCATTAGACAGACCACCACAATCTACCAGACATCCCACAGCTCGACCAATAACCGAAGTTACACCGATGACCCTTTCACTGTAGCGAATGTATAAGACCCTTGCACATTTCCTATGTATGTCGAATATACAACGTGAACATACAAACCCTTTTACATACAAGCAAGGAATCTTTCCTAGAATATGCCTGCAATGTATAACCTAATATGCATACAAAATGCATACAACTATTTTTTGCATCTTTTGAGGCTGATTGAACATTATTTCAGGCCCGCCAATGCACAACTACACTTGTACATTTGAACTGTACATGCAAACAACAATGTATATACAAGGATACATGCATGAGGCTGAGGGGCTTAGAATTTTTTGATTTTATGAAAGGTGCCTGCGAATGAATACTTGAAACTTGGATGTTTATGCAGGCACCAACACGTGCCAAGCTTGGGATGTGCATGACCCCAGAGATAACCTTCACTCGTCCATTAGGGAATTAGATTGAGACTCTTCCATGACCAACAATCTTTAGATGAGAATCGTCACCTAGGTATACTCTTCCACCATCGAACTCTTCATACTTCATGAATCAACTTCGATGTGAGCTCATGTGGAATGATGGACTAGAATCAATCAACCGCACATCATGAGATGCATGGGTGGCTAGAGCTATGATGAAGGCATCACCATCATCTTGTGACTTGTCAGAATATGAGTTTGGGATATTCTTCTTCTTCTTTTTCTTTTCCTCTTTGCATTCCTTTCGGAAATGCGTAGTTTTTCCACAGTTTCAATAGAGAGCCTTGGACTTTCCAAGAGATTTGGATCTCCCACGGGATTCGGATCTACCCTTCTCAGCTTTCTTGTCCTTCTTTTTCCCTTTCTCCTTGGGTCTTCCACAAACTACAAGAGCCTCTTTGGCTGCTTCAAAGGACTTTCTCCTCATTTCTTTAGATAATAGCAAAGATACCACTTCATCCATTTTGAAAGTGGATGTGGTACTCCCAATAGCCATAACAAGATGATCCCACGATTCTGGCAAAGAACAAAGCAAGGTCATACAATGATCCTCCTCCTCCATCTTCACACCAACAGAAGTCAACTGTGCAACTAACATGTTGAAAGCATTTAGGTGATCTACAATAGATCCTCCATCCTCCATCCTTAGAGAATACAACTTCTTTCTTAGAAAAAGCTTGGTCACTAGGGATTTAGCCTGATACACATCTCCCAACTTCTTCCAAAGCTCTTTCGTGGTCTTCTCCTCATGGACATTTAACAGGACAGAGTAAGCTAGACTAAGTCTTATAAGACCCTTAACCTTCTGATCTTTGAGATCCCAATTAGCTTGTGCCATTGCAGTTAGTTTTACACTAGAAACAGTTTCCCATAGGTCTGGATCAACAAGCATATCTTCCATCTTAAGTTTCCACAACTCAAAATTTGTGCCATTAAACTTCTCCACCTCTAATCTTCTGAATGTGCCTGCCATCTCCTTCTTGCAATAAGATTTTATAATACTTTGCACAGACTCCCACTCAACCTATGATTAGCTCAAAAAACCCCTACCTAATAGCTAGAAACAAAATTGGCTAGGCTGAAAGGAAGCTAGGTGTGCGGAAATTACTTCCTACACTAATCTAAAGAGGAGAGATGAGTGCAAATTCATTTTTATCTGTATAGTTACAACAATGTGAACATAACAATAAAGAAATTGCAGCAATACACAACACAAGAATGTAAGATAGAAGAGAGAGACAAAATATAACGTGGGGAAAACCCTTAAGGGTGAAAAACCCCACACTCTAAACCTGTACAATGTATTATCTAAACAATGAAGTTTACAACACACTTGCAATGCAAGTCTTTATAGGAGTCTTTGACAATCGTATTTGGAGACAATCTGGTAGCATAACAGTACCTGTCAATCACATAATACATCTCCTCTCCAAGCACGTACTTAAATAGAAGTTTACAAGGTAAAAATGTGTTTTCCTTGAGATGGGCATTAGCTTGGCCTCATGGCCCAAAACCCATGCCTAGGGACACTTGTCCAACACTGTAGGATGGTCATGACACTTGTCATGCATCACCCCATCCCAATGAGGCCACCTATTCCCAAGTTGGGCAATAACAGATGCTCTTACGCATCTTACGGTTGTCATGGAATCTATCATAATTGACAGTTCTTACAACTGTAAGAGAATCTGTCATACACTGACTAAAAATAACATATTCTCTTACAACATGTTATAACCCTCCTTGGGGTGCCCAAAGATGCCTTCTTCCAAGATACCTTGTGATACATGTCTTCACCTATCATAGAACCTTCCATTTATGATTCTTACGCGTCATAGATTCTGTCATAGGAATCTGTCATAACCATTTCAGTCAAGATTCACTTACACACTAGTCAAAGTGCTGACACATGGAAAAATACCTCTACCACTAAGTGGGATGCCTATCTCCTCATGTGAGGACAAAATTACATGTGGTCACCTTTCACATAGGATGACACATCACCATGCCAACTCCTACAAGATGACGAAATAGGACTTGCATCCAAAATACATTAATAGGCAATAAATAAATACATACAATTAATTAATACAAGGAATTACCAAGGTTGAGACACTTTAATTCCCAACAATAAGGAGAGTTCAGCAAACAATACTTTTGTCGACAGAAAGGAGCACTACAAGGAATGGTTCTGAAAAGTTTAATTCTATCAATAAGGGGCAAAAGACAAGCAATTGAAGAGTTCAAAAAATCGGTAGTTTGCCGATAAGGTGGAATGGGAAAAGACATGATAGTTCGGTAAAATGCCCTTTTCTTATAAAGCAAAAGGTAGAGGACTGAGGCCAAACTTGCTAAGTTTGAGAATAGCCAAGTTTGCCAATAAGGTCATTTCGTCGACACGATAAAAAAGAAAGAAAAAAGAGAGTTTGACAAATGGCATTGTTGCCAACAAGGGAAAATAGAAGGGTAGAAAAAGGCGGCAATGAGCTTGGTTTGAGAAAACAAGATTTTTCTGACTAATAGATAAGTTTGGCAAATTAAATATTTGCTGATAAGGTAAATATAGAGCAAGAAGAAAAGGTTTGAAAGAGTGGGAAATTGCCGACAGGAAGGAGAAGACAAGCCAAGTTCAAGAAAGCAGTATTTTTCTGATAAGGCAAAATAATGCCTAGGATGATGCAGGGAGATAAAAGGAAGGAAAATGATGAAGGTGCAGAGGTTCATGAAGATGAAAATTCGTCGAATAAGGGTGAAATAGAGATCAGAGGTAGAAAATTAAAAGGAAGACCAAATATTTTGTAAAGAAAAATAATAAATGTAATAGTTTGAAATATTTTAAACATGGTTTAAAATATTTTAGAATAGTGTAAAGAGCTTTACACGGGTATTTTGGCAGATCATATTTCAAGTGCCTATCTGCCTGAAAACACACCATGATTGCAGGTGATTTGTCAGTTGCAGGGAGATGAAACAATAGATATCTTCAATGCAAAAGGACTAGAATTAAATGCAATGATGAAGTGTCTCAGTTGGCAAATCTTTCTGTAGGTACTTTCATTCCTAAAGGATGCCAAGGCATGTGGGCAACTTCCTTTTAACATTTTTAGAATTGCAGGGCATGGGCTTTCGTTCCAACGTGTTGATCTTCTGACAAAGGCCATGGGCCCGAATTTAATGTAGTAGTGGTTTCTTGTTGACCAAACCTTTCAATGTCCAAAAATTGCACAGTGTGAAATGAAGTGCTATATGTACATTTTTGAAAGATGTTTATAGGGTTGGTCTTTGAGCTAATTGTCTAGTCTATAGTGCCTCAGGATAGTTTTAGGGCTTCAAATCAAGCCAGTCTAGGTAGTATATAGAGAAGTGTGTTTTGATGCAGTGTAGGAATGTATCGTAAAGCATATTTTATGCATTAGTATGTCTCCATGGCCATTTGTAAAGATTCAGGGGAATGTATAATAATAGTTGTATGTTTTGCTTCACTACATTTGCTAGTGCAATTGCAATAGAGATTTGATAATGTGTGACAACATTTAAATCAATACAAGCTTTGTTTTGAGTCTTCTCTTTATTGCAAATGGATCATTGTAGTTTGGTTCTAGATAATTAAGTATGTCCAATGTGTGAAATAAAATCTGAGAAATGTATGTGAATACATTTTAGTTTTATGTTGATGCTAGTTCAATCCTTGTCTTCTCTCTTGATTGCTTATGACTTAGTTTCCCAATAGAGTAGGCACCAATCCATATTGAAGAGGGATCAAACACTCTTTTAAATCATACAAATCATTCACATGTGGTTCAAGGAAAAAACCATCTATCCTATGCATGTACATTCGCACAATTGAAATCAGCTATATAGGGGTTATGTGACAGCCAATCATTCTTGACCTAGTGATAACTTTTGGAGTCAAGATGATGAGTTGGGTTTGGTTGTCCAATATTTTTAGTTGTTCATCTAGTTTGAACTTAATGCCTATTTAGATATACCCCTTAGAATACCCCTCCAGAGTCTAAGTTGAGCTCGAAGTGCAAAGGAGTCTACCCACTCCTATAGTTGGCTAAAATTCCCCTTTACTTGTTGATAAACCTCTTCCTTGGACACCTTGATGACAATCCCTAGCCTGGGTGTTTTAGGAATGTTTTAGAGTTTTGGTTTGGAGTTATTTTGGGAAGCAACATTTTGGTGCTGTTGCTGGGGATGATTTGAAAGGACAAAGAATTTTAAGATCCTTGTGATAGCACATTTGTAGTTGTGCATTCTATTGCTGTGCGTAAGTTGGCAGCCCTTCAACTTACAACAATAGACTGGTGCCTATGTAATGCTGGGTTAAAGTTATTTGAAGACTTTTCTGGTGAGCTGAACCTAGAATCAAACTTTTGGCCTTGTAGATTGTCACACTTGAAGGCATTTGTCTTTAAAAGAGGTGGTGAGTCTGCTAGACCAAAGAACTAAAGTTTGTTCACTGTTGTTCTGATTGTGCCACCTCAAGTTTATGAGCAGTAGCTAGAAAGGTAAGGTACGCATGGTTTCTTTTTATAACCAATTAAGACTTCTTCCAAAATATGAAAGCAATTATTCTATTCAGTTTTGTACTACCCTATGTGGTATAAAATTTTAGTCATGGATGGTGGGTATGAATATGACTATTCTAGGGCTGCTCCTTTATCTAGGTCTTTCTATGTATCAAACCCTAGAAATTACATAGAAATGGATTCCCATGACCATTCTAGAAATTTATATTACACTCATGGCCCTAGGGTAGATCCTTCTTATAAATGTTCATGTGCCTCATTCTCTAGTCATGAATATTGTGAAGATGAAGGTGCTTATGATTCTTATGATGATGCTTCATCCTATTACTTAGATTGCCCTACATCTTATATTCTTGTATCTCAATGACAAACACCCCTGCATAGTCAAAATGATTCATCTTTACTACAGTATGAAGTTGATAAAACCAAACATCTATTAGAGTCTTTGCTGTAACAAGAAAGGGAATTAGAAAATCAAATCATGCCACGTCAGTCTAGGGTGCAATCAAGTGCCCTTCCTATTGTTGTCAATAGCTCAGTTTTTTGACCTCCTTCCATTTCTAATGATACCACATACAAATAGCTGGACCTTTCATGGGTCAATTATGAGAAACAGTCCATGCCCAATAAGATCTATTGTTAGATGCCTTTATTTGATGGGTGTGAAGCTTATGATGGGAAGGCACATGTTCTTGCATTTTTAGATTTCATGGACATGTTCCAATTTGAGGATGAGGATATGTGAATGAGGTTCTTTGTTAGATCTCTATGTGGATTAGAAAGGAAGTGGCTTGTTGGTTTCCCTGACCATCACTTTGCTTCTTGGGATCATTTAGTGGATGCGTTTGTGGACTTTGCAAGTAGTTTGAACCCTGTTCTTCTTGTCCAAGAACTTGAAAATATTAGAAGCCATGAGGGTAAATCTAGCATGGATTTTAGCCATTGGTTTACTATTGCAGTATCTAGAATTCCAGATGCTTTCAAACCTTCTATTCCAACTTGCATTAATTTGTTTTTTGAGTCTTATGAAGTTGGATAGAGTTTAGTTTAGGAAGATTTGAGGCTGGTTGGTTTGCAGAAGGCTTACCTTGCTCTTGATGTCTTGGTTAAAATGAGAGACAAATATGTTGTTGGATTGGTATCCCCCAAGTTAAATATTTTGACTAGTGAGTGCACGTGGATGGCAATAATAATGCAGATCAGGTTGAATGTGTTGTCAGGAAAATGAACCCATGCGAGGTAGCATCATATGATAGTTGTGCTGAAAGTGAAGATAGTGTAGCAACTTATCTTCAATTGGATGCATCATCCACTGTAGATGATGATGGTTTTCTTTGTCTTATGATCCCCAACTTGAAATTAAGGATGGTAGTAGCTTGTGTGCACCTAATGATAATCAATTTGAGACAAGTGAAGGTGCAGGCATTGGGTTTCACATTGAAGACCTTACTGTGGGTTGTGATGTTGGTGAATACAATATTAGGGAGGTGCAATTTGATAATGAGGACATGAGGGCATAGATGTTTGATGCAACATCTCTTGGCAATGCAAAGGATGAGAGAAGCATATGAACTTCTTTGCATTTGGATGGGCCAATTAATGGGAGTGATGGAAATGATGATTTTTTGTTTAGTGAGCTCCTAGGTTTTGTCCCTTTTCACAATGATGAGATTGATGGCACTGAGGATGTTTGCGTGGATGATAAGGCGTCATGTGATTCAAGTGAGACTTCTTATGCCTTTGGTGATGATTTATGTACTAACTGGTTCCAGTTGGATGATCATATAACTACTGGCATCAGTAAAAGTGACCTACATGATGACCATTTTATTGTTGATCTAGTTATGCAGGCAACTGATAGAATTCTTTGTGATGGTGTGGAGGACGTTAGTCCGGCACCTGTATGTAGTATTAGTTGTAATATAGTGAGTTGTCCAGTTGAGGTCGAAACATAGAGGGTATGGGATGGATGCAGTCTATCATTTGAAAAACCTCATTATGATTATTATGTTGATGATGATGAAGATGTGGATCAGTTTTGTGATCCACATGTGGAAAAAGACATCAGCATGTGTGAAAATGGTGTATGCTGGCAGCCTATTATCCAAGGGTTTGACACTTGTAAGTATGAAAGTTTACTTTGCATTCAAGGTTAAGTGTCTGATGTTGTGGGTAATATGATGTGCCTGAATTTGAATCTTTTATTTGGGCCTAGTATACACATCATGATGACGTTGGGCAGCAACACGAATGCCAAGTTGAAGATCTACATGTTCCTACCAAACTTGAATATATGACTGAGCTGGAATCTTTCTAGTTTGCTCTACAAGATGAAGTGCCTTCTCTTGTGGATCAGTAGTGCATTCAGGCATAGTTTGCTTTTCCATGTGAATTGGAGGTATTTTATTTTTCGCTCAATTTGCATGAAGAGGTTAGTAGGTGTGATATCCTAGCACATGGTAATGGAGGTTTGCCTTCATTTGTCTCTTTTATTGCTGACCTAAGTTTTAGTTTTGCACCCTTTTCTACTGGGAACAAACATGATATGGATTTGAATAGGTCAAGTACCTATTTCTTATGGCTGCCTTGCAGTAGTGATTTCATTGATGCGGCTGAACTTGTCTCCACAAGCATATGTTGTAGATTAGTACATGCCAAGGATAGTTTTCATTTGTTGCAGCTGGGTGAAAGATGCAAAGTTGGTTTGAGGGAGATCAACTCCTTTTAGCTTGTCTTTGATAGAGGCAAGTAGTTGTAACAATTTTGTGTTGGTTTGACTACAGTGATCTAAAATTTTACTTACAATCATTTTTCCTTATGATTGTATGTTCTCTTGTATAGATGCCCTTGCTTTGTAAATACTTTTTGGTTGTTTCCCCCATTCTTTTTTGTCTTTTTGGTCTGTCTAGAGATCTAGATCCTTATTGTGACATTGCTTGCCACATATCCCCAACTAGAGCCAGTGTTGGAGCCCAAATTTACCATTTCCAAAATGCTCAATTTTGCCCCATTTTGCCCTCAAAAAACCCAAAAAATCCAAAAGTCCTATGCAAAATTTCTAGCAAATGTCACCATTGTATAGATTTATTAATTCTGAGCAATTTTGCCTTTTGAACCATGTTAAAATTCCTTAAAGTGTAGAAGTTATGCTTCTTCAAACTTTGGTTCTTGTGCTTTTGCCTTAGTAAAAAATTGGTCTTTCCCTTAGAATATTTTTCATGTTTTTGCCTTTATCAGCAAATCAGGCTTCTTCCGACCTTCCTAATTTTTTAGTAGTTTGACTTTTAGCCAATTCACTGATAGGGCGATGGAGGGCAAAGGGAGAGTGTTATCAACAAAGTAAAGAAAAGGTGAAAAGGGCTTTTCTATCAATAGAAGGTATGGTTCACCAATAGGGAGTTCTCCTGACAGCCATTTCACCAACAAAAATGAAGTGTAGAGAATGAGGAATGGTTCAAAAAGTTTGCATTTTTCTGATAAAGGCAAAATTGTCTATGGCATGAAGGGGAAGAAAGTATTCAATCGATAAATCGGCGGATGGCCAAACTAAGGAACTAGTTTAGAATTGTGGCGGTTAATTGATAGGTTTTTTTGCCGATATGGTAAAAAGGGAAGCAAAAGATAGTTCAGCAAAAGGCATTTTGGCCAATAAAGGAGAATTGGCGCTAGGTCCTTGGTTTGAGAAAATGCAAATTTGTCGATCAAGGCGAAAAGGCAAGGAATAAGGGGCTAGGTTTGTGATTCTTCACTTTTTTTGATAAGACAAATGGGACCCAAGGAAAAACAAGAATTCGGCTGAGGGAAGAAGGAAGAGTGCCCTTGTTGGGGAATCAATGGATAGGCCGAACTAAGGAAGTAGTTCAGAATTTTATAAGTTTGCCGATAGGCCTTTTCACCGATAGTGAAGAAAAGATGGAGAGGTTTGATAAAGGGTAAGTTTTTTGATGGAGGCAAACAAGAAGAGAAAAGGAAGATGGTTTGCCAATAAGGAGTTCTCCCAATGACAAATTCACTAACAAAGGCAAAGGAGTTGACAATATAAGTGAAAGGAAGCTAGGTGTACGTAAATCGCTTCCTATACTAATCTAAAGAGGAGAGATGAGTGTAGATTTGTTTTAATCTTTACAGTTACAACAATATTAACATAACAATAGAGATATTGCATCAATACACAACACAAAAATGTAAGACAGAAGAGAGAGAGAGATAAGGTATAATGTGGGGAAAACCTTTCAAGTGAAAAACCCCACACTCCAAAACCTGCACAATGTATTATCTAAACATTGAAGTTTACAACGCACTTGTAATGCAAGTCTTTATAGGAGACTTTGACACTCATATCTGGAGACAATCTAGTAGCATAAC
This sequence comes from Cunninghamia lanceolata, assembly GCA_027924645.1. Classification (NCBI taxonomy): domain Eukaryota; kingdom Viridiplantae; phylum Streptophyta; class Pinopsida; order Cupressales; family Cupressaceae; genus Cunninghamia; species Cunninghamia lanceolata. The sequence continues at coordinate 6,608,393 of BSBN01000686.1, read as the reverse complement.
AGTACCTGTCAATCACATAATACATCTCCTCTCCAAGCACCTGCTTAAATAGAAGTTTACAAGGCAAAAATGTACTTTCCTTGAGATGGGCGTCCAACTTGGCCTCATGGCTTGATGCAGAGTACACAGAAGAAACACTTCATTACAGGGTGATCTACCCATTTAACCCACAACACTGAGATATTATTGCTTAGTCAGCTTTAAATAACTTTCTCAAAGTCCAAACAACATTGACACACACATATTCTTCACCAATCAGCCAGACTACATACTATCAGCGGGTTCAAATAATGTTGTGCTGACATGCTGATCTTTCTATTGTTGACTCCTATCAGCCAGACTATTACTATTGGCAGAGTCTTATGAACCATCCACTGATATGCCAATATGCTTCGACCGTCGGTATGACCATTACCATCAGTGAATATCTATCATATTATGCTGATACTCTGATAGACCAATGCTTGATGTCGACTTTGACTTTGCTCATTGGCCAAACAATTTCTATCGACCACGGTAGGATTAACTTTGCTGATATGCTAATACAACCTATCGTCAGTGAGACTCCAGGCGTCAGTGAACTCCTTATTGATTCTCCCAATATGCCGATAGATATGAAAAGCCATTTTTTTCTCTGATGCACCTCTTATCGGTCTAACCTTGTTAATCGATATAACTTCCCAAAACTTCTCCGAGGGACTGCGTTACACTGATGTCTACCTCTATTTCTCTACCACCACGCAAACACAGAACAACTTACACAAAACAATGATGACAATTTATGCAGCTTTGTAACCAAACAACTCACACAGAGATAACAAAAACTCAACAGAAAGGAAAATGATCTAACCCTAAGGAAGTCATTCCACTGATTTTGAAGAAATCTCAACCAGTGGAATGCTTCTGATCTACATTCCTGTGATTAGATCAAAATAGAAACTTTTATTCTTCTCAGAAAATATACATACAACAATCTTTTCTATCTCTCTCTCTCTCTCTATGTCTCTCTAACGAACACATACTGACTATAAAGACTATCATATTGGTAGTTACACAAGATGGAAGGTGAATCACTCCATAACCACCTCTGCTATCTAGTTACATCCTTTAGTTCAGTTACAATCTTGAATGACACATATACAGATTTAGTTTTATGCCATTACTCAGATAACTGTAATTCAATATGGCGCTAAGGCCTTACAACATGACACTTGGACAAAATGGAAAATGCATGGAATCCTACTAATTCTCAGTGTCTTGGGGTTCTCCTGCACCATACAACCAACCAACAAATATTTCCAAGTCCCTTGGAAATGTATCTGCAAAACAAAACTACCTTTTCCTGCATCTTTGTCTATCTTCATCTTTCACTCTGTCTTCTTCAGCTTCATCTTCAAATATTCATATCAATGGAACAGTGACCAACCAACCAACAATGGCAAGCTACCATCAATATTTCAGAGTATCTTTAGACTCCTTCTACTCCTAGCAATGGAGTATTCTCAGACTGATCAAATCCTCAACAACTACAACACAATGCTCAATCAGATGTCCATCCTACACGCTGCTTCAGACCCATTCCTTTCGTCCAACAACAGATTCTAGAGATGCACTACCACTCTCTAACTCTCTCAGTGGCCTCACTTTGCATCCTCTTCCAGCCAAATCTCTATTGGTGAATGGTCTTGACAGACCTCATCATCATCTGTCCACACACTTCAGGAATCCCATTCCTTTTCGCAACTAGATGGCATGAGCATCTGTAACAGTCTAATGACTCTTGTTAGCCTTTAAAATACTTCTTATGATCTTCGTCTTCAAAATGGTCACCAACCAAACATTTTGCTTCAACTCTTCATCTACCTTTTCAGTGACAGAAACTAAATGCACAACACCTAGATCTTTCGCTGGCTCTTTCACCAAATCTTTCCCAGTTCTTTCGCCAGCTCTGATACCAATTTGGTGCAGAGTAAATAGAAGAAACACTTCATTACAGGGTGATCTACCCATTTAACCCACAACATCGAGATATTATTTCTTAGTCATCTTTAAATAACTTTCTCAAAGTCCAAACAACATTGACACACACATATTCTTCACCAATCGGCTAGACTACATACTATCGGTGGGTTCAAATAATGTTGTGCCGACATGCCGATCTTTCTATTATTGACTCTTATCGGCCAGACTATTACTATTAGCGGAGTCTTATGAACCATCCATCGATGTGCTGATAGGCTTTGACCATCAGAATGACCATTACCATCGGCAAATATCTATCAGATTATGCCGATACTCTGATAGACCAATGCCTGATGTCGACTTTGACTTCGCTCATCGGCCAGACGACTTCTATCGACCACGGTAGGATTAACTTCATTGATACGCCAATACAACCCATTGTTAGTGAGACTCCAGGCGTTGGCAAACTCCTTATTGATTCTCCTGATATGCTGATAGATATGAAAAGCCATTTTTTTCTTCGATGCACCTCTTATCGGTTTAACCTTGTTAATTGGTATAACTTCCCAAAACTTCTCTGAGGGGCTACGTTATGCCGATGTCTACCTCTGTTTCTCTACCACCATGCAAACACAAAACAACTTACACAGAACAATGATGACAATTTCTGCAGCTTTATAACTAAACAACTCACACAGAGATAACAAAAACTCAATAGAAAGGAAAACGATCTAACCTTAAGGAAGTCATTCCACTGATTTCAAATAAATCTCAACCAGTGGAATGCTTCTGATCTACATGCCTGTAATTAGATCAAAACAAAAACTTTTATTCTTCTTCTCAGAAAATATACATACAACAATCTTTTCTATCTTTCTCTCTGTGTCTCTCTAACGAACACAGACCAACTATAAAGACTCTCATATCAGCAGTTACACAAGATGGAAGGTGAATCGCTCCATAACCACCTCTGTTGTCTAGTTACATCCTTCAGTTTGGTTACAATCTTGAATGACACATATATAGATTCAATTTTATGCCATTACTTGGCTAACTACAATTCAATATGGTGCTAAGGCCTTACAACATGACACTTGGACAAAATAGAAAATGCATGGAATCCTGCTGATTCTCAGTGTCTCGGGGTGCTCCTGCACCATGGCCCCAAAACCCACACCTAGGGACACTTGTCCAACATTACAGCGTGGTCATGACACTTGTCACATCACCCCATCCCAATGAGGTCACCTATTCCCAAGTTGGGCTATGATAGATGCTCTTATGCATCTTACGACTATCATAGAATCTGTCATAACTTACAACTCTTATAGCTGTAAGAGAATCTATCATACACTGACTAAAAATAGCATATTCTCTTACAACATGTCATAAACCTTCTTGGGGTGCCCAAAGATGCCTTCTTCCAAGAAGCCTTGCAACACATGTCTTCACCTATCATAGAACCTTCCATTTATGACTCTTACGCATCATAGATTCTATCATAGGAATCTGTCATAACCGTTTTGGTCAAGATTCACTTACACACTAGTCAAAGTGCTGACACATGGAAAAATACCTCTACCACTGAGTGGGATGCCTATCTCCTCGTGTGAGGACAAAATTACATGTGGTCACCTTCCATGTAAGATGACACATCATCGTGCCAACTCCCACAAGATGATGAAATAGGACTTGCATCCAAAATACATTAATAGGTAATAAATAAATACATTCAATTAATTAATACAAGGAATTACAAAGGTTGAGACACCTTAATTCCCAACATTCTCCCACTTGTCGAACACCTTGTAAGAGCCAATGGAAATGATAGGATTTAACTGCTATAGGCCGAGAGGCCCATAGACTCCGAACACCATCTGAACATGTCTGTGCCTACTGGTTTTGTTAATGCATCCGCAACATTCTTCAACGTGTCTACCTTTTCCAAATTCACCTTTGCATCCTCTACCATGTCTCACATGAAATGAAACTGTACATCAATATGCTTTGTTCTAGCATGGAAAGTTGGATTCTTTGCTAGGCAAATCGCACTCTGACTATCACAACAGATAGTAATCTATCCTGCATCAACACCAATATCAAAACACAATCTCTTAAGCCAAATGGATTCCTTGAAAGCATGATTTGCTGCCATATACTTAGCTTTTGTTGTGGACAAAGCGACCATAGGTTGCCGCTTACTCATCCAACTAATTGCACCATCGAACATAGTAAACACGTAAGCACTGGTGGATCTCCTATTGTCAATGTCACCCACCCAATTAGAATCCACAAATCCATGAATACAAACAAAATGTGGAGGTCCTATAGGATTACCATGATAGCATATGGAATACTCAGACGTACCCCTTAAATATCTAAACACTCTCTTTACTACATCCCAATGTACCCATCCAAGATTTGCCATAAATTGACTAAGGACTCCCACTGCTCAGGCAATGTCTGGTCTTGTGCAGACCATGGCATACATCAAACTGCCAATAGCACTAGTATAAGGTACTCTACTCATGTCCTCCACCTCATAAGGAGATTTTAGACAATTATTAATAGATAACTTTGTCCCCAATGAAACAAGAACACACAATGGTCTACAATTTGTCATGCTAAACCTAACATGGTCTTCACATACTTACTTTGGCTTAACCAAAGTTTTTTGTTAGCTTTGTCTCTTTTAATTTCCATTCCCAGAATGTACCTGTCTATCTCTAGATTTTTCATCTCAAATTGTGTTGACAACTGAGACTTCAAATCAGAAATCATATTCTTACCATTCCTAATTAACAACATATCGTCAACATACAATGAGATAATGAGAATGTGATCATTGTCAAATTTATAATACACACAATGATCTAATTTTGATCTTAGAAATCCAATCAACAACACAACGGCATCAAAATTTAGGTACCACATCCTAGGAGACTTCTTCAAACCATACAAAGACTTTTTCAACTTGCAAACCAAATTTTCTTTACCTTTCTCTATGTAATGCTCTTGCTGTGACATATAAATCTTTTCCTCCAAATCACCATGAAGGAATGTTGTCTTCACATCCATCTACTCTACCTCTAAACCATAAACTGCTACAAGAGATAACAGGAACCGAATATATGTTAGCTTTGTAATGGGAGAGAAAATTTCACCAGAATCGATTCCCTCCACTTGTGAGTACCCCTTCGCAACTAGTCTGGTCTTGTAGTTTTCAACACTACCATCTGCTCTAAATTTCTTCTTAAACACCCATTTGCATCCAACAGGTTTCCATCCTTCAAGCAAAGGCACCAAGTCCCAAGTTTTATTCTTCTCCAAAGAAGCCATCTCATCTTCCATGACCTCATTCCAGGAACCTGCATCTTTCATGCCCATAGCCTCTGTCACAGTTCTAGGCTCATCAGTGCTAGTAAGCAAGGCAAAATCACAACTAGAATCAAGGAATGAATAATCAAACCTATCATGTTGCTTTCTTATTCGTGTAGACCTCCTCAAGGGCTAAGGTTGAGGTTCTGCTTCTTCTTTTGAGATTTCAGAGCTGCTAGAGTTCTCCTCTTCATCAGGTCTCACAGGGTTTGTCAATTTAGTCTTCTCAGGGGTAGAAGGAAACTAAACCACATCCTCTTTCTTTTCTATTTCTTCTAGCTGTAGAACAATGGAAGAAGGTGTTAGCTCTCTAAAAAAAACACTTTTGCTATACAACACTTTTTTGGCCATAGGATTCCAAAGCTTGTATCCTTTCACACCGACACCATAGCCAATGAAAGTACACTTAACAACCTTGTTCTCCAATTTAGACCATTTCTCTGTACGCACATGTGCATATGCATCAAAACCAAAAACACGAAGATGTCTAACTGAAGGCTTCTTACCAGACCACACCTCCATAGATGTCTTACCAACAAGAGCTGATGTAGGAGACTTGTTTACCAAGTAGCAAGCAGTGGCTACAGCTTCAACCCAAAACTTTTGTTCAAGGCTTTATCCACTAAGCATACTCCTAGACTTCTCCATCAGTGTCCTATTCATCCTTTCTGCAACTCCATTTTGCTGTGGGGTGTATGGAGTTGTCTTATGTCTTTCAATCCCTTTCTCTTTACAGAACTTATTGAACTCTGTCAAACAAAACTCACTACCATTGTTAGTACTCAAACACTTAATCTTTTTACTAGTCTGATTCTCAACAAAAGCTTTAAACTCTTTGAACTGACTGAAGACTTTAGACTTGCTTTTGAGAAAATAAACCCATGTCCTTCTACTGTAATCATCTATGAAAGATACAAAATATACAAATTTGGAAATCAAAGGAACATTAACAGGACCAAACACATCACAATGAATAAGGTCCAACACACTAGAAGACTTGTAAGAACTAGAGTAAAACTGAACATGATTTTGCTTTTCATATATATAATGTTCACAAAAGTTGAACTTGAGATTACAATCATTTAACCCCTCAATGAGGTTTTTATTTTTTAGGGTTCTAAGACCCTTCTCACCAATGTGGCCAAATCTCTTATGTCATAACATTGTCTTTTCAGTAGGAAGCTTAACTTCCAAAGCCTGAGCACCCTATTTGATACAATAGACTTTTTCACTGCTAGTTCCAATGGTGGGGATGAAGTGACTGTAGCTTTTTTCTTTGAGTCAAAAGAACTATTACACTGTGAAGTGCATGCCTCCAGCTGAAATAGAGTATCTCTCTGAGTACCCTTTGCAAGCACCATAGATCCTTTAGTCATGTTGCATCCATCCTTCAAAAAGACAACTTGCACACCTGCATCATTCAACTTACTTAGAGAAAGTAGGTTTTGTTGGAGTTTTCTCCAAATCCGTAGAGGGTTTGCCAATTCCAATCCACTGGAATATTCAACCAACAAATATAGGAGGTTATGTGAGCTGCCTCCCCTTCACTTTTGGTTCTACCGTACCAAGGGGGGGTATCCCTATAGCTAAAGATTTAACTTTGACTCGCCCAATGACAGAAAGATTTAGCTTTACAACAACAGGCAGAATACTCTCATGTATGGACCAAGATTTGTGGGATAATCACAAGGTTGGTAGCATTCTTGGACATATCTAACTAGTTTGGGATGAGAGTATGTAGGGGTCCTATTCCTACTCCTACAACTAACAAGTTAGAATCATGAAATGGTTTATTTTTAAGTTTTAGATGCAAGATAGGGGGTTTTGGATCATAACTACTACACAAGGAGCAGACTGGTGCCTACCTCAGGGCAAAGAGTCAACTAGACGTATACAAGTGAATGGTTTGCACTAGCATTCAAGTTTCAAGGGGTCAGATTGGTGCTTTCCTTAAAAACACCACCCAAGACTAAGTATTTAGCTACCTCTACTTACAAATATCCTAGCTAACATACAACCTTCTTCATACTTAACCTAAAACAATTTAATCCATTCCTTGAATGGAAGTTAGAGATCAAACATGCAATACAGAAAGTCTATATTCTAGAATCTGAGAAACCTTAGCAACCAGATTCAGAAGAAGCAATGCATACAACAAATGGAGACAAACAGCTAAACACATGCAACAAAGCATTTTTCATATAAAAATGACATGAAACTAAACATATGTGCAAGGTGCATTCAAATGCAACTCATAAACTCCAAAATGAGACAGAACAACCAAGAAATGCTCCCTTCGTTATTTTCTCCAAAAAATTGCCCAAGTCTTCAACAACCACTAAAATGAGTGACAGAGTTCGCTATATAGCAAGAATGTGCACTCAGCATTAATTACATGGTCATTTCAAAATTCACCAGATACGGCAAACCATCAGAATGGCACCCAAAACATTCAATGCAACAAGAGACAAAGAGGAGAGAAGCAGGTAGAATCGGGGACTATGCCGTCGCTTGGAGATTTTCTCATCAAATTTGGTGGTTGGCTAGTCAATCATCAGCCATGCCTCTATAATTCTTCCATCAATGCCCAACCTACCCATAGCCTTGGGAATGCAGCAGCTACGTGCTTAAAAATTTTCCCACCTGGAATGTGACTGTAGATACATGGGAAAATCCTTCACTGAAGTTTTAAAACATGGCCGTCAATTTTTTCTCCTTCTGCTAAGATCCATGGCCTCAAATTTGAATGAGCGAGCTATTGGCCAATCGGATCACACCACGTAGACAGCTTTCCCTATCACTGACTTTTCCCCTCGCAGCATACATTTTGCCTTTTCTACCACTGAATCCTTTGTATATGCGAATGCATATACATACAATCACGCCTAGACATGTGGCATCCCCTGATTTGCTCTCCATCACTGTGAAATTGCATATTCATTGGCCATCAGAATGACCCTGGGAGTATCCGCTGATGAGCAATGTTATGCCGACGAGCCAATGTATCTTTTCCTTTTGCATATGCAGGATACAATGCTTCACATACAAGGTGGACCCCAAAACATTATAAAACACATTCAAACTCACCATCGGGTCTGGCCTGTATCTCCCCAATGCACATATTCTTTGTATATTGCATTGTACAAATGCAATGTACAGTGCGGACTTCAAGCCATTATAGAACAAATTGAAATTTGAATTGGGTCCGGGCATTGTATTTTTACCTCCTTTGTATATTCGTGATATACAATGCACACACACATACAAGCTGTGGACTTCAACACTTTATCTGCTAGATTGGAACATCCTTTTGAATCCGCGTTGTATCTTTCTCATTGTATCTTTTCATTGTATATCGCATATACAATGCACACATGCATACAAGCCATGGACCTCAACTTGAAATCTGCCAAAACATATTCTCCTTCATGTCTGGATTGTATATTCTTTTCTTCATATCATTGTTTTGTATATCGCAAACATACAATGTGGATATACAAAACAAAATATATAATGCGGATCTCAAACCTGTATCAACCAGAATGTATAATTTCTCAGGTCTGAGCCTTGCATATTCGATTGCATGTGCCAACATACAATCACCTTTGTATGCAACTGGTGGGCTCGACCCTTTGTTTTTTTTCTTTGCACATTGACAATGCATATCTCCTTTGTATGTTGCCACCAATGTACATTCTGCCTTGCATCTTGGCAATGTATGTTTGCATTGTATGTGCATCAGCCATCACGAAAACATTTTGCTTGGCTGTTGATGCATACCTTCTTGTCGATAACAAACCAGCATCAGACAGACCACCACAATCGGCCAGACATCCCACACCTCGGCTAATAATCCAAGTTACACTGATGACCCTTTCACTGTAGTGAATGTATAAGACCCTTGCACATTTCCTTTGTATGTTGAATATACAACATGAACATACAAACCCTTTTACATACAAGGAATCTTTCCTAGAATATGCCTGTAATGTATAACCCGATATGCATAAAAATACATGTAACTATTTTTTGCATCTTTTGGGGCCGATTGAACATTATTTCAGGCCCGCCAATGCACAACTACACTTGTACATTTGAATTATACATGCAAACAACAATGTATATACAAGGATACATGCATGAGGCCGAGGGGCTTAGAATTTTTTGATTTTATGAAAGGTGCCTGCGAATGAATACTTGAAACTTGGATGTTTATGCAGGCACCAACACTAGCTCTGTCTAGGGATGCATGCCTCTTGCAGGCATGGCGAGAATCATAGATCTCTAGGATGCAGACCAGCCCCTTATCCATTGGGCTACATAGTCGAACACTACACCAACCTACATCACAAAATACAATTTTGAAACATACTTGGTGGCCCAGGGCCACCAAAAAGGAAGAACCAATATTTCCCTTTGTCAAATACCCTATTTTCATCTGTATTCATTGGATCAAGCCTGAAGATACTGCCATTGTCTACCCACAAACAAACCTTGTCATTTGCATATCCAAACATCTCATTGATCTTGCTTTTGTCAACCCTATGCAAACAACCATCAGCATCAAGCAACATGTGAATGTCATATTCATCAAACAATGCATTCTCATATGATATACAACACTTGTTATCATTTGTATCAGCAATATGCATTGTAAAATGATCTCCCAGCTGGACTGAAAACAAAAAACACTCATAGTCCACCTTATAGCTAGGATCATCAGGCCCTATTTTATCATAAGCTAGCATATCAAAGAAGAAGCTTTCACATTCATAATTGTGCATCTCGTGCAAACAATCACCAGCTACATCAAACTGGAAAGGCTCAGGCTCAGGCACATCTCTGCAACAACCTTCATGATACATGCTGGTCTCTCTTTCATCAGGATGAAGTTCAGAATCCTTATCAATAACAGTGCCTTGATTTTCACCATACTCAAATAGATCCTCCTCAGCATATGTATCATTTGCATGGAAGAGGGTTAACCCAAGTGTTTCAGCTTCATTATAGTATGCCACTGGTTCATGGGCAGCCAAACATGCATTTTTATTACCAATGAATTCCTTGTGTGGAGGAGTATCAGCCTGTGTGTCACAAACAAAACTATAATCAAATAAAGAACAATCATGCTCATCACTAGCACTTGTTTCAATCTCTGATCACTCTTCATCACCTCCATGTGTCTAAATAAAAGGTAATGATTCAAACACGGAATTACACCTTTGTTTGCTTATTTCTTCTCTATCTTGTGCACAATACTCATAATCATCTCCACAAACTCATTCAAACAAGTATTCATTGCTGTCCATAACCTCATCATTGTTTTCAAAACCAGATACCTCAACCTTGAAATGGGAATCATCATTGATCCTTTCTTTGGTATCCTCAACTGGTCCAGTAGAGCATTGCTATCAACATTATGTTCAAACATAGCAGCATTTTCAACTTCTATATTCTCATTTACACATTTGTCTTCAAATAATGCCATGATCACTTGGTCATTTGTAACTACGCAACTACTATTCACACCAAAGCCTGTGGACAGGGAATTCTATATGTGCTCACTCTTCATTTTCTCTGTATTTTCTAAAAATTTGTATGCCATCTGCACATTTGTTATCTGGAATTCCCTCAACATTGCACTAGAGCCCTTTTCAAAAGCTTCAAAATACATACTAATGCAGGCTAGAGTATTAGGTCTGAAGTCTTCAGGGATTTGTGAAAGGGCAACTGCAAATCTATGACTGAAATCAATACTGGGCTCTTCATCTTGTTTTCTAATTTCAATTAATCTTGCAACAAGATTAGTAGGTTCTCTTGCAAATTCTTTTCTAAAATAGTCAACAAGTTCATCCCAACAGGCAAAGGATCTCTTTGGAAAGCTCTAATACCAATCTCTAGCTTTAGCATTAAAGGATCTAACAAAAAACCTCATCCACATATCCTCATCTCTAAATGAGTGTTTCTCCACAAAGTTATGAAAGTTTTGGATATGTGCACCCCAATCACACACACTATGTCCACTAAATCTAAGCATCTGATTGTAAATCTGAGTAGGCATACTTTCAACTTTATAGTCAACCCATGACAAATCTAATTGGTCATATAAAGGATCAAAAGGGCTGACAAGAGGTTTAGCCTTCTAACTGGCAGACACAATAGGGTTACTATTACTATTTAACTGAGCCTGCCCAATCTCTAAGGATATCAACCTATTTTTTATCTCTTCAATTTTTTTACAGAACATTTCATCCCCCTCTTGACTGAGTATAGGTGAATACATATTGGGATTCATAAAAATTTCACTTTCAGACATCTTATGTCTGCCTAAGACCTAAGGCTTCCCCTATGCAATAAAACAACAAATACAAGTGGGAAGAAACCATGTACCTTTTCTCATCTAGATGCTAAAGTCCTAAACAAAAAATCTTTTATCACAACAACATACATCAACCTTTCATGTGCACTAAAAACTTATTTGTAGAGTCACCACCTCTCCAAAGAGGATCAAATTTTTTAAACAACTGAAAGCTCATCACATGACAAATATTTTTTCTGAGCTCATTCCACCAACAGAGCACCACTATTCACATGAATGATCCAGATATCAATTCCCCAACAAAGTCGCCATCTGTTGGTGACTCGAATGGGCCAAAAAGATAACACCTTCAAAATAACTCCCCAGTTGAGTCGCCATCTGTTGGAGTTTTCTCCCGAATCCGTAGAGGGTTTGCCAATTCCAATGCACAGGCAGATCCAGCCAACAAATATAGGAGGTTGCGTGAGCTACCTCCCCTTCACTTCTAGTTTTGCTACACCAAGGGGGGGTATCCCTATAGCTAAAGATTTAACTTTGACTCACCCAATGATAGAAAGATTTATCTTTACAACAACAGACAGAATACTCTTATGTATGGACCAAGATTTGTGGGATAAATCACAAGGTTGGTAGCATTCTTGGACATATCTAACTAGTTCGGGATGAGAGTATGTAGGGGTCCTATTCCTACTCCTACAACTAACATGTTGGAATCATGAAATGGTTTGTTTTTAAGTTTTAGATGCAAGATAGGGGGTTTTGGATCATAACTACTGAACAGGGAGCAGACTGGTGCCTACCTTAGGGCAAGGAGTCACTAGATGTATACAAGTGAATGGTTTACACTGGCATTCAAGTTTTAAGGGGTCAAATTGGTGCTTGCCTTACAAACACCACCCAAGACTGAGTATTTAGCTGCCTCTACTTACAAATATCCTAGCTGACATACAACCTTCTTCATACTTAACCTAAAACAATTTAATCCATTCCTTGAATGGAAGTTAGAGATCAAGCATGCAATACAGAAAGTCTATATTCTAGAATCTGAGAAACCCTTAGCAACTAGATTCAGAAGAAGCAATGCATACAACAAATGGAGACAAATAGCTAAACACATGCAACAAAACATTTTTCATATAGAAATGACATGAAACTGAACATATGTGCAAGGTGCATTCAAATGCAACTCATAAACTCTAAAATGAGACAGAACAACCAAGAAATGCTCTGTTCTTCGTTATTTTCTCCAAAAAATTGCCCAAGTCTTCAACAACCACTAAAATGAGTGACACAGTTCGCTATATAGCAAGAACATGCGCTCAGCATTAATTACATGGTCATTTCAAAATTCACCAGATACAGCGCACCATCAGAATGATGCCCAAAACATTCAATGTAACAGGAGACAAAGAGGAGAGAAGCACATAGAATCAGGGAATGCGTCGCCGCCCAGAGATTTTCTCATCAAATTTGGTGGTTGACTGGTCAATCATCACCCATGCCTCTATAATTCTGCCATCAATGCCCAACCTACCTGCAGCCTTGGGAACACAGTAGCTACGTGCTTAGAAATTTTCCCACCTAGAATGTGACTATAGATACATGGGAAAATCCTTCACTGAAGTTTTAAAACATGGCTATTGATTTCATCTCCTTCCACTGAGATCCACGGCCTTAAATTTGAACAGGCGAGCTATTGGCCAATCGAATCGTGCCACATAGGCAGCTTTCCCTATCACTGACTTTTCCCATCGTAGCATACATTTTGCCTTTTCTGCCATTGAATCCTTTGTATATGTGAATGCATATACATACAATCGTGCCTGGACATGTGCCATCCCCTGATTTGCTCTCCATCACTATGAAATTGCATATTCATCAGCCATCAGAATGACCATGGGAGTATCCGCTGATGAGCAATGTTATGCCGACGAGCCAATGTATCTTTTCCTTTTGCATATGCGGGACACAATGCTTCACATACAAGGTGGACCCCAAAACATTATAAAACACATTCAAACTCACCATCGGGTCTGGCTTGTATCTTCCCCATGCACATATTCTTTGTATATTGCATTGTAAAAATGTAATGTACAATGCAAACTTCAAGACATTATAGAACAAATTGAAATTTGAATCAGGTCCAGACATTGTATTTTTACCTCCTTTGTATATCCGTGATATACAATGCACACACACATACAAGTTGTGGACTTCAACACTTTATCTGCTAGATTGGAACATCCTTTGGAATCCACGTTGTATCTTTTCATTATATATCGCATATACAACACACACATGCATACAAGCCGCAGAACTCAACTTGAAATCTACCAAAACATATTCTTCTTCATGTTTGGATTATATATTCTTTTCTTCATATCATTGTTTTGTATATTGCAAACATACAATGCGGATATACAAAATAAAATATACAATGCAGATCTCAAACCTGTATCAACCAAAATGTATAATTTCTCGGGTCCGGGCCTTGCATATTCGATTGCATGTGCCAACATATAATCGCCTTTGTATGCAAGTAGTGGGCTCAACCCTTTGTTTTTCTTCTTTGCACATTGACAATGCATATCTCCTTTGTATGTTGCCGCCAATGTACATTCTGCCTTGCATCTTGGCAATGTATGTTTCCATTGTATGTGCATTGGCCATCAGGAAAACAATTTGCTTGGCTGCCTATGCATACCTTCTTGCTAATAACAAACCTCCATTAGACAGACCACCACAATCTACCAGACATCCCACAGCTCGACCAATAACCGAAGTTACACCGATGACCCTTTCACTGTAGCGAATGTATAAGACCCTTGCACATTTCCTATGTATGTCGAATATACAACGTGAACATACAAACCCTTTTACATACAAGCAAGGAATCTTTCCTAGAATATGCCTGCAATGTATAACCTAATATGCATACAAAATGCATACAACTATTTTTTGCATCTTTTGAGGCTGATTGAACATTATTTCAGGCCCGCCAATGCACAACTACACTTGTACATTTGAACTGTACATGCAAACAACAATGTATATACAAGGATACATGCATGAGGCTGAGGGGCTTAGAATTTTTTGATTTTATGAAAGGTGCCTGCGAATGAATACTTGAAACTTGGATGTTTATGCAGGCACCAACACGTGCCAAGCTTGGGATGTGCATGACCCCAGAGATAACCTTCACTCGTCCATTAGGGAATTAGATTGAGACTCTTCCATGACCAACAATCTTTAGATGAGAATCGTCACCTAGGTATACTCTTCCACCATCGAACTCTTCATACTTCATGAATCAACTTCGATGTGAGCTCATGTGGAATGATGGACTAGAATCAATCAACCGCACATCATGAGATGCATGGGTGGCTAGAGCTATGATGAAGGCATCACCATCATCTTGTGACTTGTCAGAATATGAGTTTGGGATATTCTTCTTCTTCTTTTTCTTTTCCTCTTTGCATTCCTTTCGGAAATGCGTAGTTTTTCCACAGTTTCAATAGAGAGCCTTGGACTTTCCAAGAGATTTGGATCTCCCACGGGATTCGGATCTACCCTTCTCAGCTTTCTTGTCCTTCTTTTTCCCTTTCTCCTTGGGTCTTCCACAAACTACAAGAGCCTCTTTGGCTGCTTCAAAGGACTTTCTCCTCATTTCTTTAGATAATAGCAAAGATACCACTTCATCCATTTTGAAAGTGGATGTGGTACTCCCAATAGCCATAACAAGATGATCCCACGATTCTGGCAAAGAACAAAGCAAGGTCATACAATGATCCTCCTCCTCCATCTTCACACCAACAGAAGTCAACTGTGCAACTAACATGTTGAAAGCATTTAGGTGATCTACAATAGATCCTCCATCCTCCATCCTTAGAGAATACAACTTCTTTCTTAGAAAAAGCTTGGTCACTAGGGATTTAGCCTGATACACATCTCCCAACTTCTTCCAAAGCTCTTTCGTGGTCTTCTCCTCATGGACATTTAACAGGACAGAGTAAGCTAGACTAAGTCTTATAAGACCCTTAACCTTCTGATCTTTGAGATCCCAATTAGCTTGTGCCATTGCAGTTAGTTTTACACTAGAAACAGTTTCCCATAGGTCTGGATCAACAAGCATATCTTCCATCTTAAGTTTCCACAACTCAAAATTTGTGCCATTAAACTTCTCCACCTCTAATCTTCTGAATGTGCCTGCCATCTCCTTCTTGCAATAAGATTTTATAATACTTTGCACAGACTCCCACTCAACCTATGATTAGCTCAAAAAACCCCTACCTAATAGCTAGAAACAAAATTGGCTAGGCTGAAAGGAAGCTAGGTGTGCGGAAATTACTTCCTACACTAATCTAAAGAGGAGAGATGAGTGCAAATTCATTTTTATCTGTATAGTTACAACAATGTGAACATAACAATAAAGAAATTGCAGCAATACACAACACAAGAATGTAAGATAGAAGAGAGAGACAAAATATAACGTGGGGAAAACCCTTAAGGGTGAAAAACCCCACACTCTAAACCTGTACAATGTATTATCTAAACAATGAAGTTTACAACACACTTGCAATGCAAGTCTTTATAGGAGTCTTTGACAATCGTATTTGGAGACAATCTGGTAGCATAACAGTACCTGTCAATCACATAATACATCTCCTCTCCAAGCACGTACTTAAATAGAAGTTTACAAGGTAAAAATGTGTTTTCCTTGAGATGGGCATTAGCTTGGCCTCATGGCCCAAAACCCATGCCTAGGGACACTTGTCCAACACTGTAGGATGGTCATGACACTTGTCATGCATCACCCCATCCCAATGAGGCCACCTATTCCCAAGTTGGGCAATAACAGATGCTCTTACGCATCTTACGGTTGTCATGGAATCTATCATAATTGACAGTTCTTACAACTGTAAGAGAATCTGTCATACACTGACTAAAAATAACATATTCTCTTACAACATGTTATAACCCTCCTTGGGGTGCCCAAAGATGCCTTCTTCCAAGATACCTTGTGATACATGTCTTCACCTATCATAGAACCTTCCATTTATGATTCTTACGCGTCATAGATTCTGTCATAGGAATCTGTCATAACCATTTCAGTCAAGATTCACTTACACACTAGTCAAAGTGCTGACACATGGAAAAATACCTCTACCACTAAGTGGGATGCCTATCTCCTCATGTGAGGACAAAATTACATGTGGTCACCTTTCACATAGGATGACACATCACCATGCCAACTCCTACAAGATGACGAAATAGGACTTGCATCCAAAATACATTAATAGGCAATAAATAAATACATACAATTAATTAATACAAGGAATTACCAAGGTTGAGACACTTTAATTCCCAACAATAAGGAGAGTTCAGCAAACAATACTTTTGTCGACAGAAAGGAGCACTACAAGGAATGGTTCTGAAAAGTTTAATTCTATCAATAAGGGGCAAAAGACAAGCAATTGAAGAGTTCAAAAAATCGGTAGTTTGCCGATAAGGTGGAATGGGAAAAGACATGATAGTTCGGTAAAATGCCCTTTTCTTATAAAGCAAAAGGTAGAGGACTGAGGCCAAACTTGCTAAGTTTGAGAATAGCCAAGTTTGCCAATAAGGTCATTTCGTCGACACGATAAAAAAGAAAGAAAAAAGAGAGTTTGACAAATGGCATTGTTGCCAACAAGGGAAAATAGAAGGGTAGAAAAAGGCGGCAATGAGCTTGGTTTGAGAAAACAAGATTTTTCTGACTAATAGATAAGTTTGGCAAATTAAATATTTGCTGATAAGGTAAATATAGAGCAAGAAGAAAAGGTTTGAAAGAGTGGGAAATTGCCGACAGGAAGGAGAAGACAAGCCAAGTTCAAGAAAGCAGTATTTTTCTGATAAGGCAAAATAATGCCTAGGATGATGCAGGGAGATAAAAGGAAGGAAAATGATGAAGGTGCAGAGGTTCATGAAGATGAAAATTCGTCGAATAAGGGTGAAATAGAGATCAGAGGTAGAAAATTAAAAGGAAGACCAAATATTTTGTAAAGAAAAATAATAAATGTAATAGTTTGAAATATTTTAAACATGGTTTAAAATATTTTAGAATAGTGTAAAGAGCTTTACACGGGTATTTTGGCAGATCATATTTCAAGTGCCTATCTGCCTGAAAACACACCATGATTGCAGGTGATTTGTCAGTTGCAGGGAGATGAAACAATAGATATCTTCAATGCAAAAGGACTAGAATTAAATGCAATGATGAAGTGTCTCAGTTGGCAAATCTTTCTGTAGGTACTTTCATTCCTAAAGGATGCCAAGGCATGTGGGCAACTTCCTTTTAACATTTTTAGAATTGCAGGGCATGGGCTTTCGTTCCAACGTGTTGATCTTCTGACAAAGGCCATGGGCCCGAATTTAATGTAGTAGTGGTTTCTTGTTGACCAAACCTTTCAATGTCCAAAAATTGCACAGTGTGAAATGAAGTGCTATATGTACATTTTTGAAAGATGTTTATAGGGTTGGTCTTTGAGCTAATTGTCTAGTCTATAGTGCCTCAGGATAGTTTTAGGGCTTCAAATCAAGCCAGTCTAGGTAGTATATAGAGAAGTGTGTTTTGATGCAGTGTAGGAATGTATCGTAAAGCATATTTTATGCATTAGTATGTCTCCATGGCCATTTGTAAAGATTCAGGGGAATGTATAATAATAGTTGTATGTTTTGCTTCACTACATTTGCTAGTGCAATTGCAATAGAGATTTGATAATGTGTGACAACATTTAAATCAATACAAGCTTTGTTTTGAGTCTTCTCTTTATTGCAAATGGATCATTGTAGTTTGGTTCTAGATAATTAAGTATGTCCAATGTGTGAAATAAAACCTGAGAAATGTATGTGAATACATTTTAGTTTTTTAAACATGATGTTGGTTCAATCCTTGTCTTCTCTCTTTATTTCTTATGACTCAGTTGCCCATAGAGTAGGCACCAGTCCATAGTGGAGAGGGATCAACCACTCTTTTAAATCAAACAAATCATTCACTTGTGGTTTAAGGAAAAAACCATCTATCCTGTACATGTACATTCACACAATTGAAATCAGCTATATAGGGGTTATGTGACAGTCAATCATTCTTGACTTAGTGATAGCTTTTGGAGTCAAGATGATGAGTTGGGTTTGGTTGTCCAATATTTTTAGTTTTTCATCTGGTTTGAACTTAATACCTATTTAGGTATACCCTTTGGAATATCCCTCCAGAGTCTAAGCTGAGCTCGAAGTGTAGAGGAGTCTACCCACTCATGTAGTTGGCCGAAATTCTTCTTTACTTGTTGATAAACCTCTTCCTTTCACCTTGATGATAATCCCTAGCCTGGGTGTTTTAGGAATGTTTTAGAGTTTTGGGTTGGAGTTATTTTGGGAACCAACACTTCCCAAGCCATTTCTTCCTTTTAGCCTCCTTGTGGTTTTACCCCTATTTGGTATACCTTTTTCCACATCTCCTACCTCCTTATTAGACACTATTATTATGCATACCTCTCACCTTGACTTCTACACATATGAACCTATACCTTCTTCCTTTCATAACTTCACCTACCTTTCCTACCATCCCCAGTAGTGTCATCACTTCCCATGTCCTTAATGTTCCCACTTCTACTCCCATGATAGGCGTTGTGCCTTTTTTCACCCTTAAATTGTTATATCCTTACTCTTATCACTCACTTCATCCCTAATTACATTCCTAGCTCTATACCTAGCTACATTCCATGTTACACTTCTCATGCCATCTCTCCTACCATGGTCATTCCTTATCATCATTCCTCTTAGGTGCTCTATATATCACATTTGAGAGACTTGTGGTCAATTCCAAAGGGAAATCTAGAAGGAAAGTTCAAAAATGTATTAAGAAATATAAAATTAGGGCTAGACTTGTTTTGGTTGAGGATGTAAAGATGGCTCAAGTTATGGAGTTGGCAAACATAGTTCTCATTGCATTTTATCTTGGGAGGAGTATTTCTAAGAAAAAATAGTACTTTAGATTGCATGGTTTTGGAGGCTTGTGGTGGGTTACTCCCTAGATTTTCACATATTGATTAGAGGATGGCTTGCATTTGTTGTTCATTTTGCAAAGTAAACATGCACTTTTTTAATAAAAAATTTTCAAAAAATTAATTATTGACATTTTTATTGGCTAAAGAATTTCACCATTTTGACAAAGAAATTTAGGTATATTTAACCCTTTCCCCTAATGCAATGGCTCAATGTTTGATCAAAAGATTATGATGTAAAATCATATTAATAGAAAATTGAAGCTTCAACAATTCTTAAGTTTTTAAAAGATGTGAAAAAGAAGAGTGTTACAAACTTGCATATTTTATTTGAGTATTTAGAACTCACATTCCAATGGGTTTAATTATATTTATATATTTCACTTTATTACCAAATTCATTCATTTATATGCTTGTTTACATAATAAGCACTTTTGCTCTAACAATCAACCATCAAAATTGAGTTTCATATTTTAAAGTATAAGTATTACTTGGTATAAATATTATGTATCTAATTTATATTATTTTATTTTTAAATTTACATATTTTGTGGTTATGTATTATCTTGATCACTCTCGCCAAATAATATAAGGACAATACAATATATGAATCAATCTAGAATTCAAAAGAAATTTCTCCCCCTTTGTGAATGTTTAGATGATGCTCGTTTGATATCATATTTGGTGAAATCCAAGTTTATAAAATTTTACCATAAAAACTGTTGGTCCATAATAATGTATGTTATGTATGTATAAATTCACATAACAAACAACCTATATGTCATTGTATGTTATGTATGTATAATCTTAAGGAAAATTTGCACCACTTTAAATAATTTTAATAAAATATAATTATTTTCTTTTGATAAAGAAAGGTGTACTTTTTTGGTGGGGCTACTTTTGACAAGGAAATTTGCACAACCTAAGTGAATGCCTTAGTAAATTAAGAGAATTGTTTTTTGAAAAAAGGTAACATGGTAAAATGAAAATCATATTAGTTGGATTAGCTATTCTTAAACATAATAGAATTTAATAGTTAAATGATTCATATTACTCAAAAGATATGAGATAAATATTTATTACTTTTTAATATAAAATTATAAAATTATTATTGAAATATATGATATTTAAGAAATCACAGCGGGCAGCACTCAAAACCACATATTTCTTGTAGGTCTACTTTTCTTCTATGCACAAATCGCATCCACTCAAATGTTTCTATGTTTCTTCCACACACAAATCACATCCACTCACCTCACGCGCTTTGCTTATAATGTGTGTCACTTTTGCATTTCTTCCACTCTCTTCCACAAAAAGCTCATCTCAGTGGGCTTTTTGTGGAAGAACAAATTTGTAGCACGGCTGGTTTGCTGATCAAGATCTATAACAAGAGGGCTGACCTCAAAAAGATAATGAAACTGCAGTGATGTGCTATGTTCTAGGTCCCTTAGATAGATCTATCTCATGAATATTATTAAAATCTTTCTTTCATTCATTAATTCCCTCCACAAACCACACCACATTTATCACTTTTAACTATAGTAGGCACCACTATTATTGAGGATATCTACAGTGTTCAACCTACCATGCGCGACTCAAGGAAAATGAATATATGTAAATGCCTTTTTTGAGCATCAATTCAATACAACTTAGTGTTAATTTTAATGTAGCTCGAATAGGTGTTCTAGTCTTAGGTGGTGATTATGAGGCTAGAAACACAACTGGAATAATTATCTCCATACCTAGAAAATTGATTTCTCGAGAGACTTCTAGATATTAGGGTTTGTTAGAGTCTAATTAATCTTAGCCATTGATTGAGATTAAATCATGGCCATTAGTTTTCAATGAGAAGGTTATAAAAGAGGATCAATGGGCATTTCGAGAACACAGATCTGAAAAACATTTGCAGCGATAGCAAATAAATAAATTTGTAGATAGCAAATTGATTTGCAGTGAGAGCAAGGGCACAGTGATAGCGTTGGAGAGCAGCAGTGGAATTGCCAGAGAAAAAAATTATTTCCAGAGAAGGAAAATATTTTTGGATATTAAAATATTGCCGGAGCAATTTCAGCAGGAGCAATTGAGGGAAGGAAAATTACTGGAAAGAAATTGCTGGAGCTCTGCCAGTAAGAGGTAACCAATTTTGTATCTCTTGATTTTCTGTAGTTGAATAAAAATCCTATGTACTGACTGGTTTTCCCTTTGGGGTTTTTCCATGGATAATTTGTCCAAAAATATTGTGTTTATTATTTGTTCTCCATGATTATTTGTGAAGTTGCAGCTGTATTATTTTTTAATATTTGCTGTGAATTAATTTTTTGGCAATCAAATAATCTGTACCAAGATAGGAGATTAATAATTAGTAGCTGCAATAGAATTTTTACATGGTATCAGAGCAGATCTGAGGGCAGAAAAAATACTTAGTATAGGCACAGAGAGAAAGACAAAAATAATAAATAAAATCTAGGGTTTATGAAACCTAGTTTGACCTCTTCAAAATTATTATTTTCTTTTGAGATGGCCTCAGTAGGTTTAAGAGATCAGGACAGATTAGATGGAGCCTCAAATTTTGGTGTCTGGAAAGCTAGAATTTCTTTATTGCTAGAAGAGAATGGCATCAAGGAATATGTGACCATTGTTGCCCTTGTACCTACAGATGCAACACAACTCTTAGCATATAAGAAGGAAGAGCCAAGGTGAGGAGGCTGATTCTTGATGGTGTTAAGGATCATATTGTTCCACATATTGCAGAGTTAGATACAATGAAGACAATGTGGGATGCCATTCTGAATCTGTACAAGAATGCTACCACTAACCGAAAGCTGATTCTCGGTGAAAAGTTGAGGAATACCTGGATGAACAAGGGAGAAGACATTACAAGTTACCTCACCAGGCTTAGACTTGTTAAGGATGAGTTGGCAGCTATTGGAGACAAACCAAATGATGACGAGCTAGTACAAATAGCCCCAAATGGGTTTACTAAGTAGTGGGATGTCTTTGTTCAAGTTATTAATGGACGAGACACCTTACCGAGTTGGGATCAACTATGGAGTGACTTCACTCAGGAGGAGCTTAGACTAAGTCTTGTTAGTGGAACTAGCAGTAACAGTCAGAAAAGTGAGGTGGAACAGGAAAACGTTGCCCTAGCAGGAAAAGGGAAAGTGAAGAAGGGGTCTGGTAAAGGATCAAATCTAAAAAGTGAGAAGAAGAAGATGGACTTGTCTAAGATCAAATGCTATGGCTATCACAAGTTTGGCCACTATGTCAGTGATTGCCCACAAAGGAAGAAAAATGAAAAGAAAGGCAAGAAGCAGACGGTAGCTTCAGCAAGTGTAGATTAGCTTTCTAGTAGAATGGAGGATGAGTTTGCACTCATAGCTTGCCTAACTAGCTCAACCTCATAGGGTGTTTGGTATATAGACAGTGGGGCATCATTTCATATGATAGGAGTTAGGGAGTACTTCTCTAGCTACAAGGGGGAGGACATTAGATTCTAGATTCAGATGGGGAACAAGTCCAAGTGCAATCTAGTTGGGAGAGGGACTGTTCTATTTCAGAGGGAGAATGGCAAGCCTATTTCCATTCATGATGTGTTGCATGTTCTAGGCTTGGGCATGAATCTAATTTCTATATCTGTCCTTCAGGATAAAGGCTACAATGTACTCTTTAGAGGGGCGCATGTTTTAATCAAGCATAAGGATTGGAAATCAAACATAGCTATTGGAGTTAAGAATGACCAACTTTATAGGTTGCAGTTTCATACTCCTAAGGCACTAGTGAGCAGTAGTAATTCTAGAGATCAAGGAGAGCTATGGCATAGGAGGATGGGCCATATACATCATGGAGCACTTAAATTACTTCGTGAGATAGTGACAAGTGTTCCAGAGGTGAGCACAGAGCATGATGATGTATGTAAGGGATGTGTGTTGGGGAAGTTTGTGAAAGCAGCTTTTCCAAGGAGTGATACTAGATCCAAGGGGGTTCTTGATCTAGTACATTTAGATATATGTGGACCAATGTCAATGAAGTCTCTCAGAGGATACGAGTACTTTGTTACTTTTATTGATAATTTCTCCAGGAAGACCTGGATATACTTCTTGAAGACTAAGGATGAGGTCTTCAATCACTTCGAGGAGTTCAAAGCTCTTGTGGAGAATTCGACAGGCAGGAAGGTAAAGGTCCTTCGGTCAGACAATGGAGGCGAGTACAAAGGGAAAGAGTTCCAGGAGTTCTGTACCAGAGAAGGAATAATAGAGAGTGGACCATTTCTTACAACCCGTAGCAAAATGGGGTTACTGAGAGGAAGAATCATTCTATATCGGAAGCAACAAGGGCTATGTTGTATGACCAAGATATGCCACGTTACTTATGGGCAGAGGCATGTAGTACAGCAGTATACATATAGAATAGGGTTCCACATAAGGTATTGGGCAAGATGACACCGGAGGAGGCATTCTTAGGGAAGAAGCTAGATGTCAGTCACTTCAGGATATTTGGGAGTTTGGCATTTTGCCACATTTCAGGGCCTACACGTTCCAAATTAGATCAGATTGTAGAGAGAGGGTACTTTGTGGGGTACAGTGGTACCTCAAAGGCATATCGGATATTTATTCTAGGGACCAAGAGGATTATAGTCAGGCGTGATGTCAAATTCATGGAGGACAAGGCATATAGGAGGTCTAAAGATTTGCCAGTAGTTGATCAGAATGAGCAGCCAATAGAAGCTCCAAGGATTGTTCAACCAAAACAGGGGCAGCGAAGCATGAGTACAGTTACTAGTACAAGCACAGGCTCAGGTGCTGAGAGTTCATAGAGTATGGACCAATAGATATAGCAAATCCAAGAGATGCATCAAGAAGATATGGAGTTTGATATTTCATCCTCTATAGTTGACAGGAGGAACCGTGAGGTTCAACAGACACATAGGGATACTCAGGAGTTTGTGGGAGATCCTAGGATGAGTAGTAGACAATAGAAACAACCAACTAGGTACAATGACTATGTGGCATTGGTTAGTCAGTTGGTAGATAGTGAGCCTTCCGGCTATCAGGAGCCTGCACAGCAATAGGTGTGGCAAGATGTGATGGTTGAGGAATATACCTCAATAGTGCAGAATGATGTGTGGGAGGTTGTGCCTAGACTGACAGATAGGGCAGTGGTCAGATCACACTGGATCTATAAGATTAAGCACGGTGCAGATGGTAGCATCGAGAAATACAAGGCAAGGTTCGTGGCCAAGGGGTTCTCTCAAGAGGGAATAGACTATGAGTAGACATTCACTCCAGTGGCCAGGTATACTTCTATACGAGCCGCAATCTCACTTGCAGCACATATGGGATGGCAAATCTATCAAATGGATGTCAAGACGACATTTCTTAATGGTGAATTGGTAGAGGAGGTATGCATAGAACAACCAGAGGGCTTTGTAGCACATAGCAGCAAAACCCCCGTGTGTAGATTGAAGAAAGCTTTGTATGGACTCAAGTAGGCTCCTAGGGCATGGTATAAGCGCATTGATAGATACTTGTAGGGAATAGGCTTTGTGAAGAGTGAGGCGGACGCTAACCTCTAATACTTGGTGGTTGGGGGTGAAGTTCTCATTCTTGTTCTATATGTGGACGACTTGTTTTTAACAGGTTCACTGGGGCTCATAGAGGAGTGCAAGAAGGACCCTGCGTAGAGTTTGAGATGAAGGATTTGGGGCTTATGTACTACTTTCTAGGCATGGAAGTGTGGTAGATAGATGGAGAGATTTTCCTTGGACAAGGGAAATACTGCATTGAAATCTTGAAGAGGTTTGAGATGTAGGATTGCAGAGCCATGTCTACACCTATGATCATGAATTGGAAGAAAGTAGACTCATCCAAGGAAAAGGATGTAGACCCCACCTTATATAGGAAGTTGATTGGATCTCTCATGTATTTGGTCAACACTAGGCCAAATATATCCTTTGCAGTAAACTCTCTTAGTCAGTTCATGGTTGAGCCGAAGAGAGTGCATTGGAAATGGCAAAGCATGTGTTGCAGTATTTGCATGGTACAATCGAGTATGGGATCAGATATGCTTGAGGTGATGGTATCAAGTTGATAGGCTATATTGATGTAGATTAGGCAGGTAGTATAGTGGACAGGAAAAGCACTTCAGGGTGCTACTTTAGTTTGGGATCAGGAGTTGTCTCTTGGTATAGCAAGAAGCAAAAGTCCGTGGCTCTGAGTTCTGCAGAAGCAGAATACATAGCAGCTAACATGGCAACATGTGAGGCTATATGGCTTCAGAAGTTGCTGGTAGCCTTGTTTGGTCAGAGGGTTGAGACTACGGTGATACACTGTGATAATCAAAGTTGCATCAGATTATTTGAGAATCCAGTGTTTCATGATAGGTCTAAGCATATAGACATCAGGTATCATTTCATCAGGGATTGTGTATAGCAGAGGATTGTTCAGCTACAGTATATACCTATAGATCAACAGGTAGTAGACATTTTGACAAAGGCATTAGGGAAGGAGAAATTCATCTTCTTCACAGATAAGTTGGGTGTTATGCAAAACACCTTCCTCGCTAAGAGGGAGTGTTAATTTTAATGTAGCTCGAATAGGTGTTCTAGTCTCAGGTGGTGATTACGAGGCTTGAAACACAACTAGAATAATTATCTCCATACCTAGAAACTTGATTTCTCGAGAGACTTCTAGACATTAGGGTTTGTTAGAGTCTAATTAATCTTAGCCATTGATTGAGATTAAATCATGACCATTGGGTTTCAATGAGAAGATTATAAAAGAGGATCAATGGGCATTTGGAGAACATAGATCTGAAAAACATTTGCAGTGATAGCAAATAAATAAATTTGTAGATAGCAAATTGATTTGCAGTGAGAGCAAGGGCGTAGTGATAGCGTTGGAGAGCAGCAGTGGAATTGTCGAAGAAGAAAATTATTTCCAGAGAAGGAAAATATTTATGGATAATAAAATATTGCTGGAGCAATTTCAGCAGGAGCAATTGAGGGAAGGAAAATTACCAGAAAGAAAATTGCCGAGGCAAGCAATTTTGTATGTCTTGATTTTCTATAGTTGAATAAAATTCTTATGTGCTAACTGGTTTTCCCTTCGCGGTTTTTCCACGGACAATTTGTCCAAAAATATTGTGTTTATTATTTTGCATATTTTGTTCTCCGTGATTATTTGTGAAGTTGTAGCTGTATTATTTTTTAATATTTGCTGTGAATTAATTTTTCAATAATCAAATAATCTATACCAAGATAGGAGATTAATAATCAGTAGATGCAATAGAATTTTCATACTCAGAACTGCTTTATGGCGACATAATTGTGATTGTACGACACCTAAACAAACAAAGCGTCTTCCTTGTGCTTTCTTGCATACTATCCTTCTGCGTTTCTTCCACGCGGTTTTCCACACAAACGACACCCATTCATTCTATGCCTTCGCTCACTTAATGTCTTGATATAACAACCCTGTTTCTCCCCTATTTAACACTTGGACTTAACCACCACTGCCCTTGTTTCCATTGCTTTTCTCTGTCTTTGTGTTTAGTTGAATCAAATCTAATGGCTTCTACCTCTCGTCATCCAAAGATTGAGATTATAAATGCTTTTGATGGATTTTTTCCACCATCTGCATCTGCTTCTACTTCTGCTACATCCTCATCACCAAAGCGGCCTTATGATGTTTTTATTAATCATCATGGACCTGATGTCAAACACAAGCTAGCCAGAGATATCTACAATGCCCTCCATGTAATGGGTCTGAAGGTCTTTCTTGATTCCCAAGATCTTCAGTTGGGAGACTTCTTCCCTACAGAACTACAAGAAGCAATGTGTTGTGCTTCCCTTCATGTAGCAATTTTTTCTCCCTCATATGCACAATCACTTTGGTGTCTTGCCGAGCTATCCTTTATGCTTAATACTGGTGCACCTATTGTTGGTGTAAGCGACACCCAGACCGACGATGGACTGGTCCAAGAGGGGCCAGTAGCTCAATGGTAGAGCACTCCAATAGCAAATGGAAGGTCCTAGGTTCAAGTCCTAGCTGGTCCATGTCTCAACATGGTATCAGAGCGCGTTTGAAGAAGATCGTGATCAGATTTGTCATTGCAGCAATACTCTCTATTTTCCCTATTTTAGTCAAGATGGTGAACAGTCTTAAAATTGAGGATAGACTCGAAGGAGCATCCAACTTCACATCATGGAGGTTTAGAATCATGCTCACCTTGGAATAAAATGACTTGGCCAAGTTTGTGGAAACCAAAGTTCCCAAACCATCAGAGGAAGAAGAGAAGTTGCAGTGGAAAAAGAAAGACATCAAGGTGAATAAGATATTGGTTGACTCTGTTAAAGATCATATTGTTCCGATTGTCTCCAAGTTGAAGACAACAAGGGACATGTTTAAAACCTTGGAGGAGATGTACGAAATCAACAACACCAGTTGGGCTCTTGCACTGAAGCATCAACTACATCATGTGAAAATGGCGAAAGGAGAAACGGTTATTGCTTACTTTATGAAGATTTTGAAATTAAGAAATCAACTCTCTACAATTGGTCATGTAGTTGATGACAAAGACTTGACCATGCTTGCTCTCAATGGCCTTCCTTCATTATGGGAATCCTACATTCAAGGAATCAGTACAAGATCGAAACTTCCCAAGTTTGATCGATTGAGGGTAGATTGCATTCAAGAGGAGTCTAGATTGGCCGCTAGAGGTATTGGTCAAAGCTCTACCAATGGAGACATTCATGTCCTTGCCTCTCAATCATCTAAGAAGAAAAGCAAGAATGGGAAGAAAGGATTCTTCAAGAGGAATAGAGATAATGGAACTAATGGTGCTCCCACTTTCAAGAAGAAAAGGGACCTCTCCAAAATCCAATGCTTTAGGTGTGACAAGTATGGTCACATTGCCAAGCATTGTCCATCCAAGCCTAAGCAATAGGCCACCATTGCAAATGTTGATGATGCCTCTCCTTAGAAGGAATCATGTGAATATTTGTTCTATTCGGCATTGTTAAGCAATGTACCTATCAACACCAACACTTGGCTAATTGACAGTAGTGCATCTCGACACATCACTGATTTTAAGGAGCATTTATCAAAATTGATGGAGAGAAATTCTAGTGAAGAAGTTATCATTGGAGATGATGCTAGCTATTCGGTGAAAGGGATTGGGATCTCTACTCTCCACTTGAATTCTGGCATTACTCTAAGGTTAAGTGATGTTATCTATGTTACAGGCATCAAATGAAATCTGGTTTCCATTTCAGCCTTGGAAGACAAGGGATACCAAGTTGCCTTCTCCGAAGGCAAAGTTCTTGTGTGGATGAAGAATTCCAACTTCAAAACTACTTGAGTAATTAGAGTTAGACATGAGAGCCTCTATAGGCTAATCATTTGTCTACTTTAGGCATTAGTACATGATTCTTCAAGCTTGTGTGATCTTTGGCATTGAAGATTGGCTCACCTACACTTTCAGGCTCTACCTATCATGGAGAAGATGGTCACGGGTCTTCTAAAATTCAACCAGGAGCATGAAGGTACCTACAAAGGTTGTGCCATGGGTAAGAATACTAAAAGTCCATTTCATAGTAGAGAAAGTAGATCTACATGTATTCTAGATCTCATTCATTCTGATTTATGTGGTCCAATGTCTGTTGCTTCTTTGAGCGGTTTCTTGTATTACATTATTTTTATTGATGACCACTCTAGAAAGACTTGGATTTATTTCTTGAAATCTAAAGAATCTAAAGAAGTACTTGAGAGGTTCAAAGAGTTGAAAGCTCAGGTAGAGAACTTATCTGGGAAGAGGATCAAAGTTCTGAGATCTGACAACGGAGGGGAGTACACCTTTGAAGGATTCTGTAACTTTTGCATTGAAGTAGGGATTAAGAGGGAGTTCTGTGTCCCTTACAACCCTCAACAAAATGGTGTTGCAGAAAGGAAGAATAGATCTATTATAGGAGCCGCCAAAGCTATGATTCATGACCAAGATCTACAAACCTTCATTTGGCCTAAGCATCTAAGATAGTTGTTTATGTTCAGAATAGAAGCCCTCACTGCATTTTAGACAACATGACTCCCGAGGAAGCATTCACAGGGGTAAAGCCAGAAGTAAGTCATTTGAGGATCTTTGGTTGTCCAGTGTATGTTCATATACCAAAAGATAAAAGGACAAAGTTGGATCCATCTAGCAAGAAGGGAATATTTGTAGGCTATAGTGAGACTTCAAAAGCTTATAGAATTTACATTCCAGGTTAGAAGTTGATTGAGATTAGCAAGGATGTTACATTTGAAGAGGATGTTGTATTCAAAGGATCTAAGAGCATTCATATGGAGATAAATAATGAAGACCAAGAGTCTCCTCAGGATATGGAAGTTGACCATACTCCTGAGATTCAGAGGGAGGCCTTTGATTCAAAAGAAGATGATGATCCAATTGAGCCTTTGGAACCAACTGATGGACCTAGTGATATTGTTGTAGTAAAAAAAGGCCTCGGTGGACTCGAGAAAACATGCAAGAGGCAGGAAAATATGCAGCTCCCCGAAGATCTCTTAGAGAAAGCAAGAGACCTCATAAGTTCTCAGATTATGTGCTATTAATGAGTCAAATTATTGAGTTTGAGCCTTCTAGTGTTGAGGAAGCTACTAGTCAGCAAGTATGGAGAGATGCTATGGTTGAAAAGTATCAATCCATCCTCAAGAATGATGTTTGGGATATCGTACCTAGACCTAAAGGAAAATTTGTTGTTTCTTCTAAGTGGCTCTTCAAGATCAAGCATGCGGCTGATGGAAGCATTGAGAAGTACAAGGCTAGATTTGTGGCTAGAGGTTTCTCTCAGAAAGAGGGAGTAGATTATGAGGAAACCTTTGCTCCAGTTGCTCATTATACATCCGTCAAAACCATCATTGCTATTGCAGCATGTAAAGGATGGAAAATACACCAAATGGATGTGAAGACAACATTTCTAAATGGTGTAATCGATGAAGAGGTATATATTGAGAAACCTGATGGCTTTGAGGTTCATGGGAAGGAGTCTCATGTTTGCAAGATGAAGAAGGCTTTGTATGGCCTTAAGCAAGCTCCTCATACTTGGTACGAAAGAATTGATCGATACTTGATGAGCTTGGGTTTCTCCAAGAATGATGCTGAATCAAACCTATACATCATGGTAATTGATGGCAAAGCATTAATCTTGGTTCTCTATGTTGATGATCCACTTATTACCAGAGAAGATCACCTCATTTTCAAATGTAAGAAGGAGTTAGCTTCAGAATTTGAAATGAAGGATCTTGGTCTCTTACATTACTTCCTTGGTTTAGAAGTATGGTAGAAACCAGATGAGATCATTCTAAGTCAAGGGAAGTATACTATTGACATCTTGAAGAGATTTGGTATGATGGATTGCAAACCAATGTCTACACCGATGGAGACAAATTTGTTGAAGTTAAAAGAGGCTGCAACTAGTTCAGATCTGGTGGATCCTAGCATGTACAGACAAATGATTGGATCATTGATGTATCTAGTTAATACTAGACTAGATATTTGCTATGCAGTGAGTGCACTTAGTCAGTTCATGTGTGAGCCAAGGCAAATACATCTAGTTCCAGTGAAACATATCCTAAGATACTTGCGTGGGACAGTTGGGTATGGCTTGAGATATTCTTCTGGTGTAGACTTGAAGCTGCATGGATATACTGATTCTGATTGGATAGGGTGTGTCACTGATCGGAAGAGCACCTCTAGATGTTGCTTCAGTTTGGGATCTACTATGATTTCCTAGTGCAGCAGGAAGCAGTCATAGGTAGAATTGAGTACAACAAAGGCAGAGTATGTTGCATCTTGTATGGCAGTTCGGGAAGTAGTATGGCTTCATAAGCTCCTTGCAAGATTATTTAGACAATCAATGGAGCATACTATCATTCATTGTGATAACCAGAGTTGTGTGAAGCTTTCTATCAATCCAATGTTTCATGACAGAACCAAGCATGTTGAGATCAAATACCATTATATCAGAGATATGGTATTGAGGAAAGCTATAGAGTTGAGGTATATCAGCACTGATGAGCAGACGACAGACATTCTCACCAAGCCTCTCTCCAAGTTAAAGTTTGTGTACTTTCGAGATAAGCTTGGTATAGTGGAGAATACAGCCTTAATTGAGAAAGAGTCTTAGTATCAGTGATCCCTTGATAATGAGTTCTCTGTGAGAGAAGTTCGAGGTGAAATCCCTTGATAATGAGTTCTTCTCTGTGAGAGAAGTTCGAGGTGAAATCCCTTGATAAGGAGTTCTTCTCTGTGAGAGATGTTCGAGGTGAAATCCCTTGATAACGAGTTCTTCTCTGTGAGAGAAGTTCGAGGTGAAATCCCTTGATAACGAGTTCTTCTCTGTGAGAGAAGTTCGAGGTGAAATCCCTTGATAACGAGTTCTTCTCTGTGAGAGAAGTTCGAGGTGAAATCCCTTGATAACGAGTTCTTCTCTGTGAGAGAAGTTCGAGGTGAAATCCCTTGATAACGAGTTCTTCTCTGTGAGAGAAGTTTGAGGTGAAATCCCTTGATTCCACCCTTTGGGAGAGCCATGGTGGATGTCATGTAAGTGATGAACACTTGTACATACTATACATTGTTGTAGCCATTATGATTGATATCATATTGAGGTGATATCTGATATCACAATGTGGTGGTATCTTTCTTTTCACATATGAGTGTAGCCATTGTGGTTGACATCATGATGAGGTGATATGTCTTATGCAGCTGGAAGTATCCTCCCTAGCTGAGAGGGAGTGTTGATGTTGGTAGTTCAGCGTTGGGCTCCCACTTCCAGCGAACTTCTTGAATTATTTTGGAGACATAACTTTTGGTGGAGGCCAACAGGGAGATTGAAGAGATGTGTCTCTTCACTCTCACTTGTATATATAATGATTCCTCATTGTTCAAGACACACATTCGAATATATTCAATCACAAGCATAATTGACAAGAAAGAGTAGACTTCTAAGGAGCAGATCAAGTTATTTCAAGAGCAAATCAGATTTATCAAGTGTGAACTTATTCATTGTGCTTCAAGAAGTGAAGCTATACATGTAGGCCTTAGATTTGGCCATTGTAAAGCAAATTGCTGTTCTTATCTTACAATATATAAGAAATATATTGTTGCTGGGTTTTTCCTCTGAAGTTGGAGGGTTTTCCCAGGGTATCTTGTTGTGTTCATTGTTCATTGTGTTGCATTTTCTGATTGCTTTAATTCTGATCATAAAAACTAACATGGTATCAGAGCCAGGCCAGGCTAGGAGCCCCAAGCACACGAGAGGTGTGGCTTAAGGGGGTTGTTGGTGTAAGCCACACCCGGACTGACGATGGACTGGTCCAGGAGGGGCCAGCAGCTTAGTGGTAGAGCACTCCAGCAGCAAATGGAAGGTCCTAGGTTCGAGTCCTAGCTGGTCCATGTCTCAACACCTATTATTCCTATTTTCTACCAAATTCAACCTGACGATCTCCATCATTTGGTTCATGGGAAAGGAATCTATGCAGCTTCCTTTTTGGAGTATCAAAAGAAGGGTAGATATAGCATAGACAAGCTTGAGGGATGGAATATGGCACTCCACAGTGTCTCATTTTATAAAGGCGAAAGCGTCAATAATAATGAGTAAGCAACATACTCTCTCTCTCTAAATCTATTATCATACCTTCTCTTTCATGCAATATTTCTCTATCTTATATATACTTAACTTTGATTGAATTATCACTATTTAGTAAGGCTTCTTCGGTTTTTTTCTTCAAAACCGTGTTTTGTAGAAGTCCAGGGAGGAACAAAGGGTGTTTGAAGCATATTGTGAATCATGTATTGAAAGGAATGAAAATAGTACCATTAGAGGTAGAAAACATCCTCTAGGTCTTGAAGAAGTTGTAGCCGATTTTGAAATGACAATTAATAAATTTGCAAAAGTTCATCCCAATGTTCAAATTGTAGGAATTTGGGGCATGAAAATTGTAGGAATTTGGGGCATGGGTGGATCTGGGAAAACCACTCTAGCAAAAGAATTATATAATTGGAAATATTCATTTGTAGAAAAATCCAGTTTTCTTGTTGATGTTAGAGATGCTGCAAGCAGAAACAAGTTACATAAAAAAACAGATACAACTCCTTGAGGATTTTGGTTTCAAATTCAGTAATCAACCATTTAACAATATAGAGCATGGCAAGGGGATTCTATCTAATCATTTGAGATCTGTTTGCGTGCTTATCATTTTGGATGATGTGGACCATACAGATCAATTGGAGGCTTTACTGCCTGCACAAGACAGCCTTGGATTGGGGAGTTTGATCATTGTTACGACACGTGAAAAGGAAGTTGATGCTGAGCATCCACCATAACAGATTTCATGCCATGACTTATGGTGAACTTCAGTTCCTTACCGTTAACATGATGAGTGGGTGAGTTTGTTGGAGAAAAAGCAGGAATCAATCCTGACGTGGGACAGTTAGATTTAAAGAAGTTAGCAGTTAGAATCCTATTTTAGTTAGGAAAGTTGAGTGTATTTCTGAAGTTAGAGAGGATAGATGGGAGACGGGTAATTTAGGTTTTGGGGAGAGGAGTCTGAGGAGAGTCTTGGTTTTTTGTACATATAAGTTTTGTAATTGTTCACAGTTCGGGATAATGGAGAAGTTTGCTGTTATGCGGTGTTTGAAAATGATCATGGAATCTGATTACGCCGTGTTTTTATGATATTTTGGTGTTTACTGTTATACGGTGGGAGTTTCTTTCCGGCCTGTCTGCTGTCTTTTTGTCAATAAACATTGAAAGTTTTATCTGCAGCTGTGGATCTGCATCAGAAGTCCTCACACATTGGGGCATCTCTTCTATTTATACAATGAAAGCAATGAACCTGATTCATGCTGAGCAGCTTTTTTGTTGGCATGCATTTTTACAACCTTCTGCACTGTTGGGATTTGAGGATCTTGTTAAAAAATTCATAAGTGCTAGCAATGGGTTACCTTTGTCTTTAAAGATACTTGGAGGTCAGCTTTATGGTTATTCCCGTAAAGATTTATCGGAGGATATATTGCATAAAATCGCTTTAGATGAAGAAGAAAAACAGATATTCTTGGATGTTGCTTGTTTCTTCATTAGCGAAGACAAGATGACTGCCGTTGCAGTATGAGATGGATCAGGCTGGAGTGGTCTGTGTGGTTGGGAGACAATTATAAATAAGTGTCTTGTTGAACTCATTAACAATGGTACAACGATAAGGATGCATGACCACCTAAGGGATTTAGGAAGGAAAATTGCAAAAGCTGAGTCACCCTACCGTCTATGGACTCCGGATCAAATTCGGGGCATTCAGAAACAAGCGGAGGTGGGGTTTATACTCTCTCTTTTATGCTGTCAAAAATCATGGCATGGAAACATTTTGTTGTTTGTATGTGTACCTCCTTCCATTTTTAAGTTTATTGCTTTTGCTTTTGTCTATCCAGATTAGAGGAATGATACTGAATACAGCAACTAATGAAGTTCACAAGTTTCCTGGTTCCCTGTTGAATACAAGCAAATCAACTAATGGAGTTCAGAAACAAGCGGAGGTGGGGTTTATGAAGTTCACAAGTTTCCTGGTTCCCTGTTGAATACAAGCACATCGCTTTGTGGCTTGAAAACAAAAAGAAGACCTTTTCCTTATGGACTAAAAGTTTTTGTCGTAGGAGAAAACTATGTGAACAATTTACACATTGCCAAATTATCAAGAGAGTTGGCATGGCTTAGCTGCACAGAAATTGCTCATAGAAATCTCCTATCATGGATGCCACTGAAAAATTTAAGAGTTTTAGAACTTTATGACTCCAAGAAGATAGTAGGCCTGTGGAAAGATGAGGCTGAAGTAAGTATCTTTGATCTACGGTCCTTTGCAATCTTTATAATTCTAACTAAATGTTCTTTTCAATCTTTATCTACACCTTAATTAAATTCAAAATTGGCTGTAGGATCCGGTGCAGTTAAGAAAGTTGATTATTTCTGGGTGCCCTAAATTACAAAGAATTCCAAAGTCCATAGGATATCTCAAGAATTTGAAAAAGATATCCCTGACTTCTTGCAACGTGAAGAGTCTGCCGGAGGAATTTTGCCGTCTTCAATCACTGGAGCACCTGCAGTTGCGACATACACTATCATCGCTGCCTCGTTTTTTTGGCCATTTGACAAACCTACGCCATCTAGATTTGTCTCTTTCCCTTGAATTGAAAATGTTAACAGTGTCTTTTAAGCAGCTGAGGCTCCTGGAACATCTCAATTTAATGTATTGTGTACTGCTCAGCTTACAGTTAGACATCCTGGAAAACATGACAAAGCTCAAGTATTTGAATCTTCAGGGGTGCGGGCAATTGGAAGAGTTGCCTCGTCACATCACAAATCAGGCCTCCTTGAGTGACCTCTATTTAGTGGAGACCAGTTTAAGGGAGCTCCCAATTAACATCGATCAACTCAGCAAGTTGAGAGTAATGAACATAGGTTCAACTACACGGTGTTTCCAGATGCAATCTTTACCGGACTCTATGGGGAGGCTAAATCTTTTAAAGCAACTCGAATTACATAGTCTAAAAGTTGAATCTTTACCAACATCATTGAATCAACTGATTAATCTTCAGACGCTGAAAATAATGAGATGTCCGATTAGCGAATTGGATTTAGGGCGGGGGCCATTTATTTCTTCGTTGAGCAACCTCAAGGGAACAAGAGTATCCAAGATTTCAATTTCTGGAGACTGCTGTCCCTGCCTTAAAACTCTCAGACTCTGGCATAATGAGCATTTAAGGGAGGTGAAGACTCTACCAACAGCAGTGGAGCATATAAAGGTGAAGGAGTGTATATTGCTGAGGAACATAAGTGGTATTGGTGGCGTAGGAAACCTTAGACAGCTGATGCTAAGTGGGTGTTCAGAGTTGGACACGCTTCCAAGTTTTGATAAATTAGCTTCTCTGGAAGTATTTGAACTGACAGGCTGCAATAAAGTTGAGACGATACAAGGTTTACAACACTGCACATCATTGAAGGTGCTTGACATATCTTGTAAATGTTGGGAGGTGCCGAGCATAGAAAGTTGGGAGCACATGCAAAGATTGAGGAGGCTGCAACTCGTAGCAAAGAAGAGATCAGCTGTTGAGCCTTGCATCCAAACGATTCAGGTAATAATTGTTTCCAGAAATATAAAATTTTACTATTTTTCATCTCATCACGAATGTTTGTTTTCCTATTTTGACAGAAATGGCCAGAAGAAATAATGATATGTACAAAGGCAATCGCTGGTGCAGGGTCACTTTTAAACTCTTCAGCCTTTCCGAATTTCTCTGACCTCCAATCCTTCGTTAAGGAGAAAATAAGCAATCCAAATGACGTTGGTAAGGAAGGCATATATTCCCTAAGATTGCCGCAGAAGGATTCCTCCAATGGGAATGCCATGATGTTATGTCTTGTTATAAATTGCGTCTCTCCGCGTATGACATTAGATATTCGTTGCGATTATACAAGAGTATCTTCTACAATATCTTGTAGAGTAATATGCTCAACAGAGGTGGAAGAGAGTAAATGGATATGGATAGGTGTCTTCACCCAACATTCTACATTCCTCACTGCACGGAATTTCATCATAGCTGGATCAATATCAAATTCCGGAGTTAATTGTAAAGTGGAGAAAGGAATGGCTGTAAGGGGCGAAGAAGATAGCGCCGTCGAGGCTTTCCACCACTTATTGCCACTGCTGGCAAGTTGATTCTGCTGTAATAGCTTATTAGAAAAATGTGTTAGATTGTATATTGCTTTCTTTTCATTTTAAAAATTAAAAACTTTTTATTATAAGGTTTTAACAACATGACAACAAGGCTTTGTGCATGCATTGGTAAAATTATTGGTATGTGAAATACTTGTAGTAGTGAAGTTTATATACCTATGCTACTTCCCATTTAGTTTTGTCCCGAATAAATTTTGAAGAAATATCTTGATACATGGACATGGTGACAAATAGTGCAATCTTGTGCAAGAGCTTATTTACCTAGCTTTTATCCACTTCTATATACACATGTCTATACACTTAGCACTTACCTTATCCATATGTCCATACATCCATATATATTCACCTTATCTACTTGTTTATCACACACATGCATGAAATTATATGGACACACAGTCATTATACACTCTAATTTAGCCTCTTATTTGCTCCAAGACAAGTCTATGGTCATGAGGACATCCTCATGATTGTGAACTCTGGTTCAAATTTAAAAATGCAAATTTTGGTCAATTGGTCCCTTTTACCTTTCCTTCCTAGAGCCAACCAAATACACACTTATATGATTCAATGTCATGTGCTAGTATTTAAAGACATTTATTGCATTTAGTTTAATCATTGAAGATTCTTAAATATTGAAGCATTCTCTCATTCTAGAGCATCACAATATAAATTAATAGAAAAATACTTAGATGGCGTACACTAAAAAGAGTAATAAATGTGCATCTTAAGCATTTTCTTATTGTCTTCAATCTTTGTACACTCTCAAATGGATTGATCTGGGTGAATGCTCTTTGTGACCTAATGACAACCTATCCAAGGCATTTTTAAATAGTCTTAGTCCCAAAGTTGATAGGAAGAGCATAGAAAAATAATGTCAATTTGGTGGGAAAAAGAGCCACTTTATCTCATTGGAAGGTATGACATGTTTCCCTCTATCACATTTGGGGGTATCACACCTTTATCTTTATTGCATTGGGAAGTATCAAACAATTTCCCTTTGTTGTATTTGAAAGCATCATGTTTCCTTCTACATCACATTGGGGGGAAATCAAGTCATCCCATTCGAAAGCATCATGCTTCCTCTTTACATATCTTGCCTTCATATACATATCTTTCTAGTTA
Organism: Cunninghamia lanceolata; assembly: GCA_027924645.1. Classification (NCBI taxonomy): domain Eukaryota; kingdom Viridiplantae; phylum Streptophyta; class Pinopsida; order Cupressales; family Cupressaceae; genus Cunninghamia; species Cunninghamia lanceolata. The sequence continues at coordinate 6,569,797 of BSBN01000686.1, read as the reverse complement.
GGATCATTGAGTTTCCTCTTTAACATAATGTCATGCCATTATACTTACACAAATGTTCCAAACCATTAAAGACCTTGGATCACCATTACTTTCCATGCTATGAGCAACATTACTATTATATGATGCTATCTCTAGCCCATATGCACTCATCTTGATTTATCATTTGCTATATACATACATGCTCTTCTCACAATGTATGAAATGCTACTAGTATGCACTGTGATCATATGATTGCATGCTTATTTTTATATTACATTTAATTTCATGCATGAGTATCCCTTTTCCTTGAAATCCTTACATCCCTTGGGGGCAATCTATTAGGGGGGGAGGTGGGTGGGGGCATATATGGTCACTAATATTCCTAGTATCTTGTACTTGATTTTCGCTTGTGAGGCAAAAGCTACTCATGGATTTCATGGATAATGTATTTTCAAGGACACATCCACATGATCACATCTTGTAGGGTCAATTACTTTATATGGACCCCATGGTCATATTGTTTGAGTTTCTAAATATTACCTTTGTGTGCATGTTTGTGAGTGCTACATAACTTGAGATGCGCAATCATTTAGGATTCACACACCACAAAGTGAGGTAAAAGGTAATGGTGAAATTTGCATAACCAATAGTGTAAATGAAAATATTAGCTAACCTCCTACTTCTATTAGAGCATAAAAAAATGTGAACAAAACAATGTAAATATGGTGATGTGCTTCAATTTGATGATGATGAAGTGGATGGATGTCAAATTTCTCAAGTTATTTCCTCAATTTAGCAACATTTCCTTGTGGATTTTTGTTGATAGCAAATGCTTGAGGATGGCCTAGACTTATAGATTTGAGATGAGAGGGATGAAGGGCTAGGATTTAATCTTAGATTGAATGGTGGAGATCGATTATATTGCATGGGGGAATGAGAAGATAACAAGTGTCACTATGAGAGAGGTGTAAATAGATGAAACATGGATTGATGGAAAATGGAGGGTTTAGATCTTCTTGATTTGAATGAAGGGTAAGGATTGAAATCACTCACATGTGTGAGAAGACTTATGGGCATTTGGGTTGGGACATCTCACACGTGTAAGATACATGTGTGGAATGAAGGGTGTAGATTCTCTAGAGATAATGGATGGTGGGGATTTAATATTAATCTCATTTAGGATTAAGAGATAGATGGCTAGGATTAGGTTAAATAGATTACTGGCTAGGATTTAGGATTGATTCAGTTTAGGATTGAGGAAATGAATTTATTATTAAAATAGATATTAGGAAGTGAAGTTTTAAAGGGAATGATGACGTGGATTTTTGAGTAAGTGGAATTAGTTTAGTTAATTAAATAAAATGATTTATTTAATTACTAACATTAGGATAGACTAATTAAATAAATTCTATTTAATTAGCTAATGGAAAAGGAATAGCCTAATTATTTAAATAATTTATTTAATTTATTAGTGGGGGATGGATAACAACAATTAGGTTAAGACACAGTAGTAAATTTTAGGTGTCTACATTTTACCCAACTTTGAAATGGTATTGTGACTAAAATAAGCAATAGTGTTTCAAAGAAAGATATAATATAGGTGCTCAAGGTGAGGTTAGGAGGGAGGCAAGATGCCCTCGTTGGCTAAAGAAAGTGGAGTTAGTAAAAGGATAAGGGACAAGGCAAGATGCTTGTAAGCACTAAAAAAGTGCATGAGACTACACGGTAATCCTATGATGAGTTGTAATCCTATAAACGAACATGTAAGCATGTAAATATGACCTCTTAGCAAGCATTCTTCTTGGTGACATGTGGATGGTTTTCTCTTCTTCATCCTTTCTTCTCCTCCCCTTGGCTAACCCTTCTTGGTCCTATTTTTCCTTCACTTCCCCCTTGTCAACATTTCATCTTTTTTACTTTTTAGCCCTGTCAACATGGCCTATTAGTGTCATAACCTAGGAAATTCAACTTTCCTCAATCCATTTCACTCATTTCAATCATTTATCGGCCTTCAATTGACCTCCCACACCTTTCCCAAATCTCAATTTTCATTTATTTTTTGCCCTTCCTTTGTCACCCCTTTTAATTTTTAGATCTCCCTTTGGCAATCTTGGGTCTATTGAACACACTAGGATATTGAGAGGGGGGGTGAATCAGTATCCAAATAAACTTCAAATCCTCCGGAGCAGATTAAAACTTAAACATTACAACATTAATATAAACATGCAAGATCAACACAATGCATAACACTAGATATACGTGGAAAACCCCAAAAGGGGAAAAACCACAGTGAGGATTAACTCACAATATATGAAGCTCACTACAATAAAAGATTACAACTTTGTTTTAGGGCTACAACCCAAGGAAGCTACTACTCCTTGCTGACTTTGTTTTAGGTCTACAACCCAAAGAGGCTACTACTCCTTGAAGAAAGGTTTTAGGGTCACTCCCAAAGAAGCTACAACTCCCTACAGACTTTGTTTTAGGGCTACAACCCAAGGAAGAAACTACTCCTTGAACTAAGAACAAGCTCAAAAATGATTACAGTATGACAGTCCTTCTATTGTCTAAAACTGACAATGGAGCTCACTCCTTTTGATGATTGCACTTCTACCTCTTCACTCCCTTTTTGATGATTGAATCAATTAGGCACACTCTTCGCTTCCCTCTTGTCTCAAAAATGTCTTCAAGATGAATCAGGACATTATCTATCTCTTTTGCTCTTTCTCCTTTAGTTGCACATCATAATGCATTACAAATTTATATTCTACTCTTCCCATTCTCATCTTCACAATCATACTTGACCTAGATCAACTAGTTTTACAATAAATCCATGATATTACATTGATTACATTACAAGTCGGCCAATACAACAAGAATATTACAAATTACAAGTCAGCCAGAGATCACATAACATGAAACATGTAGAGGGCAAGCCCTAACATGAACTGCACACAACACCAGGAGGAGAAACACACCTTGCAGATCCCAACACATGCTTAACCTAGTCTTAATCATCCTTCAAAGAATAACATCCACATGTTTTGCTCATTTGAAATAGGTCACCCTTAGGAAAGAAAACATGAAACTTGTATCACTTTGGCCATTACAACTTGGCGGTACTTATGAAAGATGGAACATTGCTTGTGCTTCTCCCAGATAAGTCGACAGGATCTATACACCATCTCCAACCATTCCTTGAACTCCACAGAGTAACAACATTATGGTGCACATCACCAACATTCCCAAGTAGGCCTCAACAACAATAACTCTTCACAAAATGACTTGAAACCTTTGTGCGATACTCAAAACATGAAAGATCTACATGTGATTCAAACCTAAGAACCATAGAGACATGTAGAATATACACATGAACTCATATAATTGATCTGTACAATCTCCAACTGGTGCAAGTACTCAAACATATGTTTTGTAGAACAATTTGGCATTTGGAACCATATGTAGCACATTGTCATTTGAAAATTGAACAAGTGGACCACCAAATAACTTGATACTGTAGAGTAGCATGTATTGAACATCCTTAAATATGTCCACAAAACCACATGGGCAAATCTTCACTTCTAGAGGAATGCAGAGCATTCCAAACAACCTTCATCATCACCTTATTCTGCCAAAGCATAGACCAGAACTTTGTCACTTATAACTTTCACTATGGAGGAGCAAATGATATAAAACTTTGGATTTAGCACCTTTATAGCATACTAAACTTGACTTCTGAACTGCATGACCATATCTTCAAATGTGGAGGAATGCAGAGCATTTTACTAAGTAGTCTTCTATGTAGCTTCCTACAATAGCAACCTTTACCAACATTCAGAGACCAGAACCTTCTTATAGAAACACATACTTTCTTAGGATCATTAGGAAAGAGCATACAACAAGCTATAGGTCATCAACAACATCTTCTCAACATCAGCATTTCTTCTAATTCCCATCTTAATATATCATTATTAATCTTAATGCTTCTAATTCCCATCTTAATATGTCATCATGATATTATCTCTGCTAACCACAAACATGCTCAATACAACTTTACTTGACATTAATCAAGGCATGACATCAACCACGGACATCAGGAACCAACCATGAATATTAGCTCAACCACTGCTAGCACACCATTAGCATAAGCATCAATGAGAGTCCGGTGTTCCAAACTAAGTGTTGACATTAATGACAACCACACAACCAACCATGAACATTAGCGACAACCTTAGGTAACATATGTGCAACAATCTCCCACTTTGGCATTGATGGGAACACACACCTGCTGATTCTCCCCCTTTGACAACAAGGATAAAGGGCAACTTCTCCCCCCCTTAGGGAACAAACTCTCCTTTTCAACCTTTTCCCCTTGTTAGCAACAACTACTACTTGCTCCCCTTGAGAGGTAGCCACCTTCAGTCCAGGAAAAAGATATAGCATGAATTACTCCCCCTGGATAGATACACCAACTATGTATCTAGCAAGAAGGAGGGGCAATTACCCCTAACCTTTACTAGAGATACTCAAAAGTGTCCTTTGCAAGAGCCTTTGTGAAAATATTTGCAATCTGATTCTTTGTTGGAACATATTCCAACTTCACTTCTTTATTTGCAACCTTCTCTCTCAAAAAGTGATACTTGATTGATATATGCTTAGTTCTAGAATGCATCATTGGACTCTTGGAAAATTTATAACACTAGTATTATCACACAAAATAGGAATAGGCTCATCATATTGTACCTTGATATCTTTCAATATTTTCTTCATCCATAATACTTGTGTATAGTAGGATGCTGCTACAATATACTTTGCTTTTGTAGTTGATAAGGATACTAAATCTTGTTTCTTACTATGCCATGAAACCAATTTGGTTCCTAAAAAGAAAACACCACCACTTGTACTTCTTCTATCATCAACACAACCAGCCCAATCAACATCAATGTAAGCACTTAGATCAAAGTCATTGCCTCTTGGATACCATAAGCCATAATCTAGAGTTCCCTTCAAATAGTTGAATATTTTTTTTATTGCCTTCTCTTGAGTTTTCTTAGGATTAGCTTGAAATCTGGCAACCACACATACTGCATGCACAATATCAGGTCTAGAAGCCGTCAAGTATAATAATCCTCCAATCCATAGATCTATAAAGAGTCTAATCAACCTCCAGTGACTCATCTGCCTTGCTCAAGTGATAACCAATAACCATAGGAGTACTTACTTGTTTGGAGTTCCCATACCAAACCTCTTCAACATCTCTCTAACATACTTAGCTTGAGAAACAAAGATACCATCATCTAGTTGAACAATTTGAATCCCAAGGAAGAAAGACATCTCACCAATCATAGACATCTCAAACTCTTTCTGCATCTCTTCTGCAAACCTCTTACACATATCATCATCTTCACCAAAGATAATGTCATCAACATATACTGTAACTATCAAAATCTTGTCTCCCTCTTCCTTGATGTAAAGATTACTATCTGTGGTACCTTTCTTGAAGCCTTGTTGAATTTTTTAGAATAATCAAGCAAGATGTATTGAATTTGAAAGATAGCATTAAACTAAAGAAACTCAGATATGAGTGAATAAACTCTATTCTTATCAATTGCATAATCAAAGTCTATGAAATAACAAAGAGGCCATTGCTTTTATAGAGCAAGGCAAAGCATGAGATAAACCAGGAAATCACACAACACGTGGAGTTTGATTGAAGTCTGCATGCATGAAGAGTGGAGTGGAACTCCACAATAACAAGATAGTTGTCAATCATGCACTACAATCATGCACATGTTGACTAATAGCTAAGTAAGCTTATCCTATCTAGTGCATGATATTAATTAAAGTATTTAACTAATAAACTAATTAGATAAGCAATTAGTTGCACCAACATAAATAAATAAATGCAATACAACAAATAAATAAATGTACCAACACCCCCATAAGTGAAACTTAGGTAGGGTTATACAGATAAGGGTCTTAACAATGAGTAGCCATGTTAGGTACCTTGTTACACATATGAAGAAGGAGAAAACCCATAGGAAAAAACTCCTCCTTAAGAGTAAGGTCTAGGAGACCCCCGTGAAGAACTATTGTCCGCACCCCCAAAAGAATATGCAAGTGATGATACTTGCTCTTAGTGAAAGATTTGGTGAATATGTCTGCAACCTTCTCCTCTGTAGGACAATACTGAAGATCAATGACCTCAGTTTGAATCAGCTCCTTGATGAAGTGCATATGGATCTCTATGTGTTTGGTCCTTTGATGATGAACTGGATTCTTTGAGATCTAAATGGAACTCTAGTTGTTGCAATAGATGACTAATGGTTTCTGAAATGGAACATCAAGCTCAGTGAGGATATTTTGAAGCCAAATAGCTTTAGTAGTGGCATTAATAGCTCCACAATACTCAGCCTCTGTTGGTGAAAGAGCAATATCATGTTGCTTAAATTTAAATGGGGTTGGATCCGAAGTGAAAGTTGTAACCAGAAGTAGACTTACGATCATCATAATCACTAGAACAATCAAAATATGTATACTCAACCAAATCTGAGCCTGTACCTGCTATGTAGTGAATCCCATATCTGTGTGTGCCCCTTATGTAGTTCAAGATGTGATTGGTAGCTTTCTAATGAAGCTCATGATGTTACTGCATAAAGTGTGAAACCATGCCAGCTGCATATGAAATATCAGGCTAAGTATGAGTAAAATAGATGAGGCTACCTACAAGTTGGCAATACAAAGTGGCATCAACCCATGAAGTGGAACAATGAACCTTGATTTTGACTCCAGATAGAAAAGGAGTTGGGACAGGTTGACAATCAACCATGTGAAACCGAGCTAACAAGTCAATGGCATACTTGAGCTGTGAAACTGTAATCCCAGAAGAAGACTATGATATCTCAATTCTAAGAAAATAATGTAGTAGACCCAAGTCAGTCATAGCAAATCTGTCCTGAAGTGCAATCTTGACACTAGCCATGATGGATGTGGTACTCCCTATAACAATGAGATCGTCAACATAGACAACCAAGAACAATAGTGACTCCTTTTGCCTTAGAATATAGACATTTGGATCTGAGTGACATCTCGAGAACCAAACTAAGAGAAGAAAAGTGTCCATCTTGGCATACCAAGCCTGGGGGGCTTGTTTCAGACCATAGAGAGACTTCTACAAGCAACATACCAATGAAGAATCTCGAATGAACCCTTGTGACTGCTCCATATATATATCTCCTCATGAATATCCCCATGTAGAAATGCACTCTTCACATCCATATGATGTACAACCCAACCATCAGCTATAGGAATAGCAAGTACTAAGTGAATGGAGTTCATCTTAAAGCAACTGACACAAAGGTTTCTATATAGTCAATGCCTTCTACTTGGGAAAAACCTTTAGCTACTAATCTTGCCTTGTATTTATCAATAGTTCCATTCACTGCAAACTTAGTCTGATATATCCACTTACATCAAACTAACTTTCTTCCCTTAGGAAGAGGAACAAGTTCCCAAGTTTTGTTCCTTAGTAATGAGTTATATTCTTCTTCCATTGTTGAATCCCACTCAATTGTACCTGTGGCTTCCCTAAAGGTCTGTGGATCAGAAGATGTGGCAATGTAGGAATGTGTAAAATCCTCATGTTGTGACCATGTTCTCCTTCTATATAATGGATCCCCAACAAGAGGTCTTGCATGCTCCAATGTTTGCCTTGCCCAATGAGGCATCACAGTGCAAGGAAGTGGAGGAGGAGGAGGAGGAAATGGGATCTCAACTACCAAACTTGACAGAGGGGGAGGTAAAAACTCAACATCCCTATGAGTATATGGAGAAGGAGGGTCATCATCATTGTTATCTGAATCTTCCAAGGAAGAAGAATCGAAAATGTTAGAAGACAAGTTCGAAGAACTTTCTTCAAAGTAAACACTTCTCAATATAATGAGCTAATGTGAATGTGGATCAGTGAGCTGATATCCTTTAACACCATCAAGATATCCAACAAATATGTAAGGTTGCATTTGTGGTTTCAAAGCATGATGCTTCTTTGAAGGTATGTGAGCCCATGCTATACTACCAAAAACTATGAAATGTCGAACCACCAGCTTCCTACTGTACCAAGCTTCATAAGGTGTTATACTCTTTAAAGCTTTGTGAAGAACTCAGTTTTGTATATATGCAGCACAATTAAAGCTTCCGCCTAGTACTTAGGTACTAATGATTTTGCATGTATCATACAACTTGCCATTTCTTTCAAGAATCGATTCTTTCTTTCTGTAACACCATTCTATCGAGGTGTGTATGCAACTAAGTGCTGAAGATTAATCCCTTCAAGTGTACAGAATTGTTCAAACTTGGTGTTCACATATTCTCTTCCATTATCTATGCAAAGGATCTTGATGTACTTTACAGATTGTTTCTCTACAAGATCCTTGAAGTCTATAAATCTCTCATATACATCACTTTTCTATTTCAAAAAATAAATCCAAGTATAACCAGAATAGTCATAAATGAATGTGAGAACATAGCGGGCTTTGCTAAATGACAAAGATGGAAATGGACCTGCTAAGTCACTATGAACAAGTTCGAGGACTTGAGTAGCCCTCCAAGCCTTCCCTTTATCAAACTTATCTTCTGGATGCTTGCCTAAGGCACAACCTTGACATACACCCTCAGAAAACTGAATCTATGGAAGTCATGTAACCATATCCTATTGACTAAGTTGTTGTAGATAGCGGTAGTTTAGGTGATCAAACTGCTCATGCCAGAGCTTGCTCATGGAATTGGTGTGAGTGAGCAAAGCTTTTGAGGAAGCTTGAGGCACAAAATGTAAGAATGTATAAAGTCGAGATTGATTATCAACTTGCCCCACTGCAACTAAGGCATTATCCTCTGAATTTTTGATTGTGACTGAATCTAGGGTGAGCTCTGTTGAAATATACCGGACAACTGAGAGGGGGGTGAATCAGTTGTCACAAAAATTTAGCTTCACATGCATATCAAATCATCAAGCAACTTAATTATTCATAATTATATTTAACCATGAAACCATGAAACCATTAACTTAATCAAAATCACACATTCAACATAGTAGACACGAAATTTTTATGTGGAAAACCCTAAAAGGGAAAAACCACGGTGGGTGTTAGCCCACAAAATATATAAGTTATAGCAATACTAAAAAACAAAGGCTCACTACCTACAGGGTGTTGCAAGTATGAGGTGAGCCAGTGTTGTCATTGATGTCAACATACTCATATTGCATTGACAAGAAGGATTTGATGAGCTGTGTGCTGAGGATATTGAGAAAATTAGACTCAGTCAGGAACAGTGAAGAACAGTGATAAGAAGAAGGTAAATGTACTGTAGAGGATGAGAACCGGAGGATGCGGATCAAAGGGTTAGTAGATATGAGTCTTGAGATGCTACAGTTAAGATTTCAGAGGTCCGCATGAAGATCGGAAGGAGTTGTGGCTGCCGGTATAGAACCGGGTCCGGCAAGTATCCGGAGGTGATAGAGGATCACAAAAAGGTCCGGTGAGGTCCGGAATTGTATTATCCTAATCTGCGGATTGGAAGGAGTGTTTGAGATGTCCTTGTGATGTATCATCCTGATTTGTGTATGATTTCGAGGTCCGGAAGTACCTCTTGCATTATGACAGTAGCGACAGACTGTGTTCTTGAAGTTCCGGATGAGGAAGACAAGAGATCCCAGTAAGCAGAGGAAGTGCGGATGTATCCGGACATTCAGACAGGCTTGTGAAGGTTCTTGGATCATGTTTAGGTTGTGTTGTTGGTCCGCATTGATGGTAGAGCCCGGAATTGAAGTTATTCTTCCGGATGAAGTTATTGCTCTGTTTAGCCGACCGGATGAGTTGTTCATCCTGCGAATGTTCTTGTGATGGCCGACCGGATGTGTTATCCATCTTGCGGATACTCCTATGGTTGTTTGCCGACTTAGATGCTTGTTCCTAAGTCGATGTCTTGTATAAATAATGATTTGTGAATTCATTTCAGTGTGTGTGGTGGGAAGATGAGCATGATATAGCGAAGAAAGGTGCGAAAGGCAGAGCAGAGATTGTTGGGCTTAATTGGAACTGATCCGGACATGGTAGAGATGTCATTCTCCAGTTCAAGACTGTGATTTTCATCACTTTGTAGACAGTGTGTCTCCTTGTAGGCAGTGGGCCTCTTTGTGAGCAGTGTGCTCGGGGTAGTGAGCCCTTATTGGCATGTGCCATTCATTTTTCTTTATTCTTCTAACAGAGAATAATTCTTGGGTTAATCACCCCGTGGTTTTTCCCTTAACCGGGTTTTCCACGTCAAAATCATGGTGTTCAATGTGTTGATGCTTATCTGCTCTTATGTTTATGTATTATGCTTCCATGAATGATTATTTGATATGCTGCTAACTAACAACAGAGAATTAAGTGTTTGAAATAGAACAAGTTCTATACAACTGATTCACCCCCCCTCTCAGTTGTATGCCCTAGATCCAACAATTGGTATCAGAGCCAAGTTCCTCTGACAAGAGCTTAACCGCTTGAGGAGATCCAGGATGTCATCTTACAAGAAGGATAGTCCGAAGTTCGATGGAACCAATTTTACTCTCAGGAAAGGTCGCATGAAGTGTCACTTGGAATGCATGGGAAAAGCATATCTGGGTATGATTTCAAAACCATATGTACCTCCACAAGGTGGTCCGACAACTCTGAATGAAATCACAGAAGCTGAAAACAATCTGCGGACCAAGGAAGCTCTTCTAAGTGCATTGAATGACTCAGATCTCTCGAATGTCATTGACCTACCCACTGCATATGAGATCCTAACTAAACTGGAACTTCTGTATGAAGGAGATGAGTTTGTCAAAAGTGCAAGGTTGCAAAGTCTGAAAGGGAAATTTGAAAGATTGAAAATGAGAGATGATGAAAACATTACTACCTTTATGCCAAGAGTAAATGAGCTGGTATGTGGAATCAGAAATGCTGGTGGAACTTTAGATGAAAATGAGATTGTCTGCAAAATCCTAAGATCCCTTCCTGCTGCCTACAAAATCAAAGTTGCTGCCATTGATGAATTCAGAGCCCACACAACTGTCACAAGAGAACAACTGGCTGGCAAACTAGCTGCATTTGAAATGACCGAGTTTGGAGATGATCCTCCCAAGACTGAATCTGCTTTCAAAGCCAGTGCCTATGTGAAAGGCAAACAGAGATTTGATCCGGGTGAAAACTCATCAAGGAAAATGTCATGCTATGATCAAGCAAGAAGAGACATGGAAGAAGAAGAAGCAGAAACAGCTCAACTTGAAGCCCTCATTGCAAAGAGACTGCCAAGAGGATCCGGTAAGTATGAAGGAAAACTACCCTTTAAGTGTTTCAACTGCAATAAGATTGGTCATTTTGCCTCAAGATGTCCGGAGAGATCTGCAAGATCTAATACTCACAGACAAAGGTTTCAAAAGAATTGCTATTATGTTCATGAAGAAGATGACAATGAAGGAGTAACAGATGATGAATCAGATCCAGGAAGCAAATCCGGAAATGAGTGGGTGTTTATAGCCATCAAGGAAGAAGATTCCTTGCTCTCTGAATCTGTCAATCACAAAGTTGTTGAAAAAGCCTTGGCTGCTCAAGTGGAAGAAAAGGATGATTGGGTTATTGACAGTGGATGTTCTCACCATATGACTGGTGACAAGAATAAGTTCTTAGACTTGGAAAGATATGAAGGAGGAATGGTAAAGTTTGGTGACAATTCTGCTGGCAGAATCAGAGGTAGGGGAACTATTTCCTTTGATGGTAAGAGCAAAACAGGTAATGTACTGTATGTTGAAGGATTGAAGCACAATCTTCTCAGTGTTGGTCAGTTAGTGGACAAAGGCTATGATCTCCGGTTCAAGAATGGAAAATGCAGAATCTTTACAAGCTCCGGAACTGAAATTGCATCCGGTACTCAGACAAGAGGTAACATCTTTCATCTGGTTGGTTCAAATAAAAGTTGTTTGTTTGTTCAAATTGATCAGAGTTGGTTATGGCATAGAAGAATGTGTCATGTAAATTTTGATAACATCATCAAGATAAGCAATACTCAGGCTGTGAGAGATCTTCCAAAGTTGATAAAACCTACAAATAGTGTGTGTAAAGAATGTCAGTTAGGCAAACAAAGCAGAGTCTCTTTTAAAAGCAAAGATCAGTCTTCTACCGGATTGTTGGAATTAGTACATACTGATCTATGTGGAGCAACAAGAATCAAGAGTCTGCAAGGTGATAGATATTTCATGTTGTTAATTGATGATCATTCCCGGATGATGTGGGTTACCTTTCTAAAAGAAAAATCAGAAGCCTTTGAGAAATTCAAAATCTTCAAAGCTATGGTGGAGAATCAAACCGGATTGAAACTAAAGTGTCTAAGATCTGATAGAGGTGGTGAATTTACATCTGGTGAATTCATTGATTTTTGTGAGAAACAGGGTATAAGGAGACAGTTGTCTGCTCCTAAGACTCCACAGCAGAATGGAGTAGTTGAGAGAAAGAACCGGACCATCCAGGAAGCTGCTAGGACAATGATGTTGGAAGCAAATGTTCCTCAAATGTTTTGGAAAGAAGCTATCAGCACTGCAGTCTACACTCTCAATCGAGTTCAAATCAGAAACAACACCGGTAAGACCCCCTATGAACTTTGGTTTGGCATCACTCCTACTGTGAAATATTTCAGAGTATTTGGTAGCAAGTGTTATATTAAAAGAGATGAAGATCTAGGAAAGTTTGATGCTAGAAGTGATGAAGGAATTTTCTTGGGCTACTCCACTCAAAGCAAAGCATACCAGTGTTACAATAAGAGATTGAGGAAGATGATAGAAAGCACCAATGTAAAGGTTGATGAAGGAATTGAGAAGCCTTCAAGATTTTATGAGTTTGATGAAGATGACCAAGATAGTGTTCAAGGACCTCAATCCTCTCCGGTGAGACAGAGTCAGCCTGATCCGGTAAATCAGGAAGAAGAGTTAGGTTTGAATGAGCCTGATCAAGAAACAGCAGTACTGGATACTCCCAAAATTCCAAGGTATGTAAGACTGAATCACTCTGAAGATCAGATCATAGGTGACAGAAGCAAAGGTGTACAAACTAGAAGGAATATTGCTCAAGATCAGAATGAATGTTGTCTGATTTCAAAGATTGAACCTAAAACAATAAATGAAGCCTGCAATGATGAAAACTGGACCAAAGCAATGGAAGATGAACTGATGCAAATTGAGAAAAATCATACTTGGGATCTTGTTCCCAGACCTAGAGACAGGAATGTAATTGGAACCAAGTGGGTCTTCCGGAACAAACTAAATGAAGCTGGTGAAGTAATCAGAAACAAAGCTAGATTGGTCTGCAAAGGCTACTCTCAAATAGAAGGAATTGACTTTGAAGAAACTTTTGCTCCGGTGGCAAGAATTGAAGTAGTCAGATTACTTCTTGCATTTGCTGCCTTCAAAGACTTCAAGGTATATCAGATGGATGTCAAGTCTGCCTTCCTAAATGGTGATTTGGAAGAAGAAGTTTACATTGAACAACCGGATGGATTTCAATTGTCTGATAATAATGATATGGTCTGCAAGTTGAAGAAAGCTTTGTATGGATTGAAGCAAGCCCCAAGAGCATGGTATGAAAGGTTGGATAAGCATCTTGTGCAGATTGGATTCAACAAAGGTACCGCTGACAGCAACTTATATTTCAAAATTGATCATGAAAACATTCTGATTGTTGAAGTGTTTGTGGATGATATCATTTTTGGAGGAAGAGATAGTATGTGTAAAACTTTTGCAAATCAGATGAAAAGTGAGTTTGAAATGTCTATGCTTGGTGAAATGAATTTCTTCTTGGGTCTGCAAATTACTCAAACAAAAGAAGGGATCTTCATTTCTCAGACAAAATATGTGAAAGAATTGTTAAAGAAATTTGGTATGGAAGACTCAAAGCCTATGAACACTCCTATGGCAACCGGATGTAAGTTAAGCAAAGATGATGATTCTCCAAAGGCAGATCAGACAAAGTATAGATCAATGATTGGTGGGTTGTTGTATCTCACTCAAACTAGACCAGATATAATGCAGGCTGTTGGTCTTGTGGCAAGATTCCAGGCTGATCCTAGAGAATCTCATGTTATGGCAATCAAAAGAATTTTTAGATACTTGAAAGGAACAGTTGAGTATGGTCTATGGTATCCTAGAGATCCGGATTTCTCTCTTCATGCTTACACAGATGTAGATTGGGCAGGAGATGTGGATGACTGGAAGAGCACTAGTGGTGGAGCATTCTTTTTGGGGAAGAGATTGGTTTCTTGGCTAAGAAAGAAACAAGATGCAATATCTCTGTCTACAACTGAAGCAGAATACATTGCAGCAGCAGGTAGTTGCACTCAAATCTTGTGGATGAAGCAGATGCTAAGAGACATCAAAGTTGAATATGAGGAGCCTATTACAATTTTCTGTGATAATTCAAGTGCAATTAATATTTCCAAGAATCCGGTATTGCATTCTAAGACTAAGCACATATCTATCAAATTTCACTTTTTGAGAGAACAAGTTAACAAGGAAGAAGTCAGATTGGAGTATGTTCCCTCCAAGGATCAGATTGCAGATATCTTTACAAAACCTCTTCCCAAGGACTCTTTTGAATATCTCCGGGAGAAGTTAGGGGTCATGGCCCCTCCGGTGATGAACTAAGATGCACTGATGTGCATCAGTCCAGTGGCTATCACAGTCATATCTTGTGATCCGGACTAATGGGGAGCTGCAACTAAGGGGGAGCAGCTGGTATTATTCTGATGCATGAGAGTTGCAAGTATGAGCCCTTTGCCATTGATGTCAAAGGGGGAGAGAAGACATGTGAAAAACAAGTGGTTGATGATCAAAGGGGGAGCAGCAAAGGAAGACATGTGAAGAGTTGTTGTTGATAGGGGGAGCTGTGACAGAAAAGAGAAGTTCTTGTCTTGATGGTTTTTCACATCATATGTTGCCATCAATGACAAAGGGGGAGATTGTTGCAAGTATGAGGTGAGCCAGTGTTGTCATTGATGTCAACATACTCATATTGCATTGACAAGAAGGATTTGATGAGCTGTGTGCTGAGGATATTGAGAAAATTAGACTCAGTCAGGAACAGTGAAGAACAGTGATAAGAAGAAGGTAAATGTATTGTAGAGGATGAGAACCGGAGGATGCGGATCAAAGGGTTAGTAGATATGAGTCTTGAGATGCTACAGTTAAGATTTCAGAGGTCCGCATGAAGATCAGAAGGAGTTGTGGCTGCCGGTATAGAACCGGGTCCGGCAAGTATCCGGAGGTGACAGAGGATCACAAAAAGGTCCGGTGAGGTCCGGAATTGTATTATCCTAATCTGCGGATTGGAAGGAGTGTTTGAGATGTCCTTGTGATGTATCATCCTGATTTGTGTATGATTTCGAGGTCCGGAAGTACCTCTTGCATTATGACAGTAGCGACAGACTGTGTTCTTGAAGTTCCGGATGAGGAAGACAAGAGATCCCAGTAAGCAGAGGAAGTGCGGATGTATCCGGACATTCAGACAGGCTTGTGAAGGTTCTTGGATCATGTTTAGGTTGTGTTGTTGGTCCGCATTGATGGTAGAGCCTGGAATTGAAGTTATTCTTCCGGATGAAGTTATTGCTCTGTTTAGCCGACCGGATGAGTTGTTCATCCTGCAAATGTTCTTGTGATGGCCGACCGGATGTGTTATCCATCTTGCGGATACTCCTATGGTTGTTTGCCGACTTAGATGCTTGTTCCTAAGTCAATGTCTTGTATAAATAATGATTTGTGAATTCATTTCAGTGTGTGTGGTGGGAAGATGAGCATGATATAGCGAAGAAAGGTGCGAAAGGTAGAGCAGAGATTGTTGGGCTTAATTGGAACTGATCCGGACATGGTAGAGATGTCATTCTCCAGTTCAAGACTGTGATTTTCATCACTTTGTAGACAGTGTGTCTCCTTGTAGGCAGTGGGCCTCTTTGTGAGCAGTGTGCTCGGGGCAGTGAGCCCTTATTGGCATGTGCCATTCATTTTTCTTTATTCTTCTAACAGAGAATAATTCTTGGGTTAATCACCCCGTGGTTTTTCCCTTAACCGGGTTTTCCACGTCAAAATCATGGTGTTCAATGTGTTGATGCTTATCTGCTCTTATGTTTATGTATTATGCTTCCATGAATGATTATTTGATATGCTGCTAACTAACAATAGAGAATTAAGTGTTTGAAATAGAACAAGTTCTATACAACTGATTCACCCCCCCCTCTCAGTTGTATGCCCTAGATCCAACACAGGGCTCACTACCCAAATTGATCATACAAAGAATGGCTCACTACCTATGGGTGGCTCAAGTGCTGCCAAAGGATGGCTCACTACCAAAAGGGTAAACTAATTTCACATCATCTACTCCATACCAGGATTCAGTTCCATTAAAGCATAATATTATTTCTGTGCTTTGCTCTTTCACACTTTCACACTTATCTTTTCATTTTCACAACACCTGCACTCTCTCACAACTTCATTACATACTTTTATACAATTCATCAACCTTGGAATGTACATCAAGGTCAGCATTACATTCATCAACCGTTGGATCAATCTCCAAGGTCAGCATTACAGACATACATAAAATAGGTCTAGACCTAATACAAATTTAGCTGAGGAAAAGATGTAAGAATGTATGCAGATCACACCATGCCTTGGCTGGGACTCAAACACAATCCTCCATGCCATGAAACATTTCTATAATCTTCAATGCATCTTTGCAAATAATGAATTTAACTAGGTCAGTCAAGATTGATGAGAGCACTAGGTTTGCCAAGAACATTCTTCATTCACAATCCAATTTTCTCTTTGTAGACCAATCCAAATGTAGGAACATGATCAGGAGACATCCACAAGCACATTGTAATCACCATGAACAACCACACGATCTCTAATCACTCTGTCCATAAGATTCTTCAAACTGAAACACAAGAACAACACTGTTAGCCACTGTCATAAGTAAAAGATAGCTTGTGGACCACCAAATCACAAACCATTGTAGTTGAAGGCACTTAACATCATCACAGACTTGATTCCAGAACCATAGACCAAAATACTTTAATGCGGAGGAATATGGAGCATAATACTTTCTCCCTGTCACCACCAAACACATAGGAAAAGCAATTTTCACACCGGTGAACACAATTCACTTAATTCTTCATGCCGGAGGCTCAAACTTGGAATATAACATCTTTAGACAGACTTCTAAATCACTTCCAATCTGTGGGTAAAGATATTCATTCTACAGGAAATACAGAGCATTCTTCTGGATTGTTCTTCTGCATGTAATGCATTGTTTCCACTGCAATTCACTGTTTTTACCAGATGAGCTAATTTTCTCAATATCCTCAACATCTATAAGCAAGTAGAAAAATGAGGGTACAATTGACACCAATGACAACATAGATATTTTGACATCAATGACAACACCGATTAGGCACATACTTGCAACAATCTCCCGCTTTGTCATTGATGGTGTAATGATGTTAAAAACTTAGTGTAAACAAGAAAATTTGGATAAAATCGAAAGATAAAACAATAATACAATTACCTTATTATCCAAACTTTTTGAATACCTTGAATGATTAATGCATGATTTTTTTGTTCAATTTATTGAATGTTGATCGCTCACATTTGCAGCATAATGTTGGATGAAGATTGATGGAAGAAGATAGATAGAAAATAGATAGAGGATTGGAAGAAGATTGGAATCAGATTTCAGCAGAGTAAGGATATAAAACTCAATGCATACAAATGGCTTATGAGAGGCCATATTTATAGGCAAGGGATGATTTTTGATGTGGAGGGAAGAAGATAAGTTAAGATTTGATAAGATTTTGATTTTTGCTTTATTAGACAAAAGAGGAAATAAAACAAGATAAGATTGGATTTAAAATGATACAAAGAGATTTGATTTTCTATTTTAAAGGAAATAAATCCTAAAAAGATGAGAGAGATAATTGGTTATTATCTAATTAAATAATTTAATTAGATGCACATGAGTTACAATTTTGGAAAGAAAGCAAGATCTTTTTAGGATTTTAAATTAATTAAATAAATATTTAATTTATTTAATTAATTTTGGATTGTGGTAAGAGATGATGTGCAAAGATAATTAAATAAATAAATAATTATTTAATTATAGGAAAATAGATAAATGACTAATTAAAGAATTAAAAATAATTATTTAATTAGAGGGGATAAATGGACATGAATCATTAAATAAATAAAAATTTATCTAATTATAGAAGATAGGATTATGGGATTGAAAGAGGATAAAATAAATTAGTCAAATAAATAAAATTTATTTAACTAATTAGTTGATGACATGGGTACCTAGGGCAAAACATGCTAGTGACAAGGTGTTAGACATTTTTAGGTGTCCACATTTTGCCCCTCTTTGAGATGATGTCCGAGATGATGAGATTTGTGTCAAGTAACATCATTTCAAAGAAGCTAAGGTATGGATAGAAGAAAGAAATGGTAATGGAAAGATAGGATGATGATGCCCCCTCAAGAGGATAGGTGCGTTGGACAAACACAGATAGGCTCTCGACATGAAAGGGATTGGTCAAGGAAGAAAATGAATAGAAGAAATGAATGATGCGTTATGCTGTAATGAAAGTGAGCAATCATGATGTTTGATATAGCACTATACCTTATGCACCAGGGTATGAGGACCAAGGTGATGATGTGTCTCATGACCTAGTGTAATACAACCTTGTCTAGACATATGAGGAAGAAAACTTAGAGCATTAAGGTCCTAACACACAAAAGGTATAATGTGACCTTAGATGCAAAGGATAATGCAAAAAGGTATTCCAACATACACAAGATATGAATATTAGCTGGAATGATACAGATTTGATACAAATGCAAGATAAAATTATAACACACAGAAGCAAGCAAGAAAGCATGCACAAATGATACAAAAAACAAACAAGGTATTGCCCCTGTCAAGCTATAAACCAATGATTAATTGTTTTGATGATGATGATAGTGTTGTCATGGCGGGGAATGATATATCCCTAGATCAACACAAGGATGTGGGAACGATATATCCCATTGATGATGATGATGATTGATTAATTGATGTGGTTTACAACAAGGCTAGGATCAAGACTGTTGATGTGATTGGATAATTTGACAAGATTGATTGACTTGATTGGTATGGATATAAAGGATGGCATGCATTTGGGTTTATTGCTTGGATTGAGATGATAAGGATGAATGGAAGAAGTGATTGGGGAATTAGTTTGAATGATTGATTGGAAGAATTGCTTTGAAAGATTGATGAATTGATGGGGGTAGATGATAGAAGAAGATGAGAGATGAAAGAAAGAGGAATATCACCTTGTGCCTGAATCTGGGTACTTCCTTCGTACTCCAGACTGCCTACATATCCGTATCCACAGGATCAAGGCACTTAACGATAGAGAAGAGATGTAGTTCTGATTTATGATAATGATGATGGTGAAGGTTGATGAATTGATTGGATTGATGGGATTGATGCTATTGATGGGATTCGAGTAATGTGATTTTTATTAATAGATTGGGGTGATTTGATGATTTGATTGGATTTGCTTGAGTGATGGATTTGATGAATGGATTAGATTAGAAGAAGTGATTTCATATATTGATTTTAATGATACTAGAGAATTGGAATGATGTGATGAGTGAGTTTATTGCTTGGATTTTTTATGGATATTTGTAAATTGTGGGGAATATTTTGATTTTTTTGTTTTTTTTTCAGGACATTATATGCTATTTTGGTATATTTTTAGGACATTTTATGATTTGTTGGTTTCTTTTAGGATGTTTTATGATGTTTTAGTATTTTTTCAAGACATTTTATGATTTGTTGGTATTTTTTCAGGACATTTTATGTTGTTTTTTGGTATTTTGTGTTGTTGGGATATTTCAATTTTTTTTTGGATTTTGATATGTTTCAATTTTTTTTGGATTTTGTTGCATTTTGAGATGTCAATGGATTTACAATTTAGGAAGCCTTTGTGCTAGATACCAATGACAAGGGGAAACCAAGTCTAGGTGAAAGGAAGTAGGTAGGATGGATAAAAGATCGGTGATAGGATGGAAAGTTTATGATAGATAGATGGGTAAAAGGATAGGCTATAGTGGATGGATGTATGCCTCATAATGGAGCTAGGATGTGATCTCCAAAGACTATGTCACATAGGAATAACATGTCTCATTCTAGGTATAGTACTTAGGATTTTTCACGACAAAGCTTATGACAATAGGATGGTGATAAGATTGGATTGGAAAAGATGGAGATATATCAAGAGATATCCAAGGCATGTTTCAACATTTTTTTTTGCCCCCAATCTTTAACAAGATCAAGATGAGGAAGGGAGGATGAATGGACTCAATGGGATAGCTGTATGTATGTGGAATGGATAAGGATGGTAGGAAATGGTATGGTAAGATAGTTGAAAATGATATGGTGGATGAGACAAGGCACCCCCAAGTGTAGGTTACATAGAAGATCAATTTACACATGACACCAATTTGTCAGGTTTTCATCATGGTACTTATCCAAGGTGCCTGTTTACTAGGTTTTCACCATTGGACGAAGGGATTTATGTTTACTTTTTTTTTAATTTTTAATTTTTTCTTTATTTTTGATTTTTTTTTTGGACTTTTTTGAATGGGAGAAGGTGGATATGGAAGGGAGAGACTCAAGTGTCTAGTGCCGTGAAAGGTGCTAGTCCTGCTAGATGGATGTCGTCGCATGGACCATGTCAAATGTCATTATGCTCATAGATGTTGGTAAGGGATGACATGAAAAATGGATGGAATATGTAGATAGCATATTATGGATAGAATGATAGTGGATTATGATGTGGATTATGTAGGGCTTATGGATGAAGGACTTGTGCAAAAGCATGGACCATAAGGAGGTGATAAGGTAGATATGTAGGATAATGGTTGAATGATGGCATGATGGAGGTATGTGGAAATGTTGCAGAATGGAAGGGAATCATGACTAATGGATGCACACACTATGATGAACATTGAAGCTTTTGATGAGATGGTGGGGTAGGAAGCAATGGTGTTGTTCGCTTAGGAGATGGTAGAGTTAGGCATTTAGAGACCCACATGGACTTAGTGTTTTTATGATTTTTGCTTTTCATGTGGGATGGAGGAATTTGAGGCTTTTGGAGGGAATGGATGGAAGAGGATGGTTGGGATTTTTGAGAGTGGGATGCATCATTTGACTTGATGGCTTTTTGCTTAGGAACCCATACCATTTTAGTTTTTGACTTTGCTTGTGGATGTATGGGTTTGGATATATGCAGCTTTTGTGTAGCTTTTGAGGCAATTACTTGTTGCTTGGGGACCCACACCTTTTTCATTTTTTCTTTGAGGTGTGTGGGTGTATGTAGCTTTTGAGATGGATATTTCTTTGATTCTTGGCTTTTGTGTCCTAAGGCATGAGGACCCTTAGGATTTTTGACTTTATAGGTAGAGGCATCCAAATTTTTATTTTGGAATCCCATGGGATGGGTGGAATGAGTGGAAGCTTTATGTTTACATGATGTATGCATTTGTTGGCCATGATTGGGATTTTTAGAGGATTTACGGATGGAAGGATAAGGTGTTGGAAGTAGTTGAGGCAAAGTGGATGGTGGGGTATTAGGAGTTGGAAGAAGTGGAGGCAAAGTGGATGATGGGATATTAGGAGTTGGAAGAAGTGGAGGTAAATTGGATGGGGGAAGGTGTATAGTCACATGCTTTGACATTTGTAGGAGGATGGAGGTGGAATGGTGACATATGTTTTGGAAGTATGATGGGATTTGTGGTGGAAAGAGGTGGATTTTGGATGAATTGAAGAAGTACCAACATCGTTAGATTGTTGACCTTGAGGTGTGTATCCAAGGCCATGTGAGTGTTGAGGGACTTTGGCATGGATTGGCTCCAAAATACCTTGTTCATGAAGGCCTAAGCCTTTACCTTGGTAGTTCATATTTTAGAGCATGCGATGGAAAATAGGACTAGGTGTAGATGGAACACTAGACACGAGTTTCTTATTGGATGGAGAAGGTGAGATAGAGGATAATGGTTGTTGGTGTTCTAAGGAGGAACACTCATGCATAAAGGTGGATAGACGAATAGGATATGATGGTGGATTTGAAATGGGGTCAATGGTGAGTGATGGAGGATCATTAAGATTTTACTTGTGTTCATTATGATCTAAGGTATTTGTTTGATCTTCTATGCTTATGTGTTCTTGGGAGGCACATGTCTCATCATGAGCAGTGGAAGTTGGCTCATTAGGGTTAGATGGAGGATGGAGGGATGGAGTGATAAGCTCTTGATCATGAATTCGGTAAAGTTATAGGAATCAAGGAGTTATAGACATGGGCACTACACCTTAAACTGGTCAATCACTACCACCCTCAAGAACTTACTTTTCCATAGGAATTTAATTTTTGAAAAGGAAGGATTCACCATGGTAATCGATGCATTTGCCTATTTTTCATCAAGATTCACCATGATTTTCTTCAAATTTCAAGTGATTTAAATAAATTCACTAATAAAATTAATATTTTTTTTAGAAAAAAGAAAGATTAGCCAATGGAAATTAATATTTTTTTCCCAAAAAATAAAGATTTGCAAGGATTTTATATATTTTTTTGGGGGATTTCTTAAAGTTATCACTACTTTGAAACTTTTTGAGGGGTTTTTAAAGAAATAGAAACTTTAATATCTTTCAACCCATAAATGATATTTGGATAATTCCTGCACCAAAGGTCATATTTTCAATTCCAAAGCTTTGAGTAAATTTTCATTTCCATATGTGCTCAAATACAAACTTTCTAAAAATAGTAGGTTTCTACTTTTAGCCACTTGTAAATTATGAAGGTTCCAAATCATTATTCAAGAAAATGGGTATTCAGAAATACCAAAATTGAAAAGAACAAAAACAAAAATCATCATATTTTGGGTGATGCAAGATTTCCCTTACAACACTAGATGCTCCTGCATCAAACACCCAGAGTAATTTAAGAAGTGACCTTGTCACATCTCAAGTGCTTGAAGAAAACCCAAATAGCCAACCTCTGCCTTAGAAAACCAGGAATAATCTTTGACAGGCCTTCCTTTCCACTAAACCAGATATTCTTCATATTACCTATTCCCGGTACTTCTTCCCACATGGCTATCTAGGATTTCTTCTATCTCTTCTTTTGAGGTAGGTGTCAGGATACTCCATTGTTCTTCTATCAATTCATCCTCTATGGCACCTTCATGATACTATGCTAAATCAACAATCTTGAATACAGGGGAAATGGTGATTCCACTTGATAGCTCTACCTCATATATGCATTTGTTGAATCATGCTTCTTCAAGATCTTGGATGGTCTAAATTTCTTCATCTTAAACTTATTATATGTCCCCATTGGGATCCTTTCTTTCCATAGGTGAACCATGACTTCCTCACCAATCTTGAATTACTTAAACTTCCACTTTTTATCTGCCTTAGGATTGTACTAAGAATTCATTTTAATAATATGAACTGTCGTACCTCTTCATGGAAGATCATCAGGTGCTCTACAAAGTCTTCAACTCGACACTACTCTTCTCTCCTCTGTCTATCTTTCTTAGGTCATAAGCATTTCTCAGACTACTCCCATATACAATTTGGAATGGATATTTACAAGTAGTCCTATTGACATAATTGTTATATGTAAATTTTCCCTATGGTAATATCAAATCCCATCCCTTGGGCTTATCTCCCACTAAGCATCTCGGTAGGTTGCCCAAACTTCTATTCACTACCTCTATTTTTCCATCAGTTTGTGGGTGATGTGCAAAGCTAAACTTCAACTCAGTCTTCAACTTCTTCCATAAGGTCCTCTAGAAATACCCAACAAACTTGGTATCCCAATCTAAAACTACACTCTTTGGAAGGCCATGTAGTCTAACCACCTCCTTGAAAAATAATTCTACAACATGAACAACATTAGTAGTCTTTTAACATAGAATGAAATGTGACAAGGGTTGTTATACCTTGGATTTAATTTCATTAATTTGTCAAATCCAGGGTAGTGTATCCATGGCTATCTATGGTAGGAACTAATAATCAATAGTCCCAAAACTATCTTCTAAAACTAAACCTACTTATCCATTCAAAATCATGCATTTAACTACTTGCTTGAAAGGAAGATCTGAATCAAGAATCTAAAAGTTTAATTTGTTGAAATGGACTACTTAATCAAAAAACTGGAAAAATAGTAAATGAAATGAAACAACAATTTGATCTAAAATTACCACAGCAATGAAACTAAACTAAGTAATATCAAGAATCCAATAAAACAGTAAATCTAAACAATAAGTAGTAGCATTATCTCCTTCGGTTGGAGTGGGCCCTTGCTCCACACCTATTGAAGAAAGGATAATTTAATGTCTCAGAACATAGCTATGAAACCACGTACTTTTCTTCCAAATTTTTCAAAAATAGAGTATATATTGTTCCTTCTAGAAACTATTCTATATCTATTTTATTGCTTCCATACAATATATATTAGGTGTTGTTCTATCAATATAATATCTATGGAGTTTATTATGTCACTCCTAGTTCTCTATTAGATACAAATCTTTATTCCTTATTCTAAGCATTCAACTATCCATTCAAAAAGGGCATCATGTGGAAACTAATGATTTTTTGTGACACTGAAGGTGTCCCTCAAATCAAGAGTTTTAAGTTAAGTTCAATCAGGCTATGAGACCACTAATAAAGAAAAGGAAATAACTTAGAACAATTGTTTAATAAAAGTTCTTAATCCATGCAAAAGTAGTCAACAAGTGTCCTTCAACCAAGCCACTATTGTAGTCTTCTCCAAAAACTTTAGTGCCTTCATGCAAAACTTTGGAGAAACTCTTAAAACCACTCCAAAGATTTTACAAAGTCTATCTAAACAACATCACAGAGAATAGCTCTGAAGATTATGTAGTCTATATGTCTATACAACTCCATGGCACTCAACTATAGAGATCTTTCAATACTTCTCCAAAATTCTTGAGACCTTGCAACATTCATTCTACACAACTCCAAAGATGGAAAAAGCTTATCCAGAATCTTCAAAAACCTTGCTATATGGAATGAATGGGTTCCTATCATCAAAAAGAGATATTTCTGCACATTTTTGTTAGCTCAACTCAAAACATTAAACCTTTTAACCAAAACTATTATAGCAACATCACATCTCAATTTAACATAACTAAACAAGGTTTTAACATTCTTAAAGTACAAATCAACAAATGGAATGGTATTTAGGACATGAAAGGGAGTCATAAAAGAATTTTTTTATGAGTACTACCTGACACTCATCAAAATGTACCATCTTTGAAAATCTGTTAAACACCACAAATATTAAATCATGCCCTTTCTGTGTTCTTAGAAATCCAAGAACAAAGTCCATGCTGATACCCTCCCATGGTTTCTCTAGTATAAGCAGCCGCTAATACAAGTTAGTTCTAACTAACTCCATTGGCCATCTGGCATACTCTGCAACTTTGCATGAACTTCTTTACATCTTTGTGCAATCATGGCTAGTAATAGTTCTCACTAATAAGAACAATTGTCTTATCTCAACCAAAATACCTCATTAAAGCTCCATTATGTTTTTCCTTTATCAGGTTCTCTCTCATAGAGCTCCTTGGAATGCACAACTGGCTTCCTCTAAACAACATACCATCTTGGATTATGTAATCCAACCATCTCATCCTATCTAGGATAACAAGCTCCAAACAAGCTTTCCAAGCCTCTACAATGTTTGGATCTTTAGGGTACAAATTCCTTAGTTTATTGAACCCATCAACCTCTATCTTCATCTCTGTCAAAAAAAATTTCCTTTTTCTTAAGGCATCTACAACTCTGTTGGACTTCCCACTCCTATGCTTCAAAAAAATTTATAACTCTACAAAAACTAAACCCATTTTAAGTTTATTTAACTTTCCTTGACTATTAAGATACTGTAAAGCCTAATGATCAGTATACACAAAAAACACTTTCGGAAACAAATAATGCCTCTATTTATTTAAAACCTTCAAATTATAGCTTAAAACCTCCAATCATAAATAGAATAATTTTTCTTGACATCATTAAGCTTCTCACTAAAATAGGCAATTGGCTTACCTTCTTAACTCAAAACAACTCCTATAGCACTGCCACTAGCATCACAATCTACCTGAAATACCTCATTGAAATCTGAAAGTGCCAAAATAGGTTGCTCTATGAATTTTTGCTTCAATGTATCAAAACTGTTTCCTTCTCATGTAGTCCATATAACCTATTTTATATCCCCTCTCATTGTCTCAGTTAGGGGTGCACAAATGCTACTAAAATTCTTGATAAATTTTCTATAAAACTTTTCAAACCATGAAAAGATTGTACCTCAATAACACTCCTAGGGGTAGGCCATTCAATGATAGCCCTCACTTTCTTTGGATCCATTCTAAGACCCTCACTTGAGATATCAAATCTCAAATACACCAACTCCTTCTTCACAAAAATATATTTTTCCAGATTAATCAACTTCTCTTCCCTTAGCTTCTCAAAAACTCATCAAACATGCATTAGATGCTCCTCCAAAGTGTTACTAAAAATTAAAATATCATCTAAATAAACAATGGCAAATTTACCCAAAAACACTTTAAATACCTCATTCATGAGCCATATGAATGTGCTCG
Organism: Cunninghamia lanceolata; assembly: GCA_027924645.1. Classification (NCBI taxonomy): domain Eukaryota; kingdom Viridiplantae; phylum Streptophyta; class Pinopsida; order Cupressales; family Cupressaceae; genus Cunninghamia; species Cunninghamia lanceolata. The sequence goes on along the minus strand of BSBN01000686.1, from coordinate 6,543,030 downwards.
GTGCATTGGTTAACCCAAATGTCATGACTAACCATTCGTATAGGCCCTCCTTAGTCTTGAAGGTTGTCTTCCACTCATCTCCTTCTTGGATCTAGATTTGGTGATATCTAATCTTCAAATCTATCTTCGTGAAGAACTTGGCTCCACTCAGATAATCCATTATGTCATCCATTCTAGGCAATGGAAATCTATACTTGATCGTGATCTTGTTGATGGCTAAGGAATCTATATACATCCTTCTTTAGTGCTAGTACTTCAAGTACTACACATGGACTCAGGCCCTCCCTTATCATTTCTTTCCTTAGCAACTCATGAACTTGTTTGTTTAGCTCCTCATTCTCTATAGGGGTCATTCTATGGGATTCCTTATTTGACAAGCTAGCTCTTGGTATCAAATCCATTTAGTAACTTATCTTCCTCACTGGTGGTAAACCTTCCAGTACATTATTAGAGATAATGTCCTTAAATTCTTCCAATAGATTTAGGATTTTTGTTGGTACATCTTCACATTTCTCTTGGTTGATCTTAGGAATCAATGCAAAGCAGTGACTCATGCTTCATACCATCCAAAAATTTCCTGCCATCTACCAACCAAATTCTAGCAATACTACATACTTTTTCTTCCACCTCCTTCAAGTTCTTCAACTTATGACAAACTCCATCCTTTGTTAGGGAAAAGGTGTTTACATGGCCATCATGGACAGCACACCTATCATACTTCCATGACCTTCCCAATATCATATGACATGCATCCATCGGTATGATGTTACACAACACCTCATCATGGTAGTCTCCAATCTTGAACTTGACTAAACACTACTCATTGACCAAAGCTCTATGGTCCTTTTGCAACTATACAATTCAATATGGATGTTGATGCCTTCTCCTTTTCAACTTCAACTTGTTAATTATCTCCTTTGAGACAAGATTATCGGTGCTTCCATTGTTAATAATAATATCACAAGATTTACCTTCACACTTAAATCTTGTGCGGAATAAATTCTTCCTCTAATATAGTTCTTTCTCCTCATTTAAGAAGGTTCTTCTAACAAGTAGGGTTTCTCCTCTTTCAACATCTTCAGAATGCTCATATTGAGTATCTTCATCTACATGTGCAACTCATGCATTACCTTCAAGTTTTCTATTTGTCCATCCTTGATGTTGTGGACACTCATAGGCTTGATGTTCTTCTTCTCCACATTGGAAATAGTGATGGTGACTGATTGTCATTGATGTCAAAAATGTGTTGACTAGATTGTATGATATACAAGAGTATTCATGATGTTCAGATGTCTCAAGAGTTGTATGCAATCACATGATGTTGTTTCTCATCAAGTGTCAGGTCTATCAAGGATGTGTTTGATCAGGATATCTTCAAGATTGTCTCAAGATGGTTTCTCATGATCTTGATGTTTGGTGTTCATATTGATCTTTGGAGTTCTTAGTTTTGTGTTATGATGTTGCATTGTTTGATCATCATCTTCTTTCATGGTGGCAACTTGATAAAGTTACAATGTGGAATATTACAATGCGGGCTTTCATGCTTCTACCTCAATTAGTTATCACAACTATTGCTTCCTAGTTGGTGATCTTGTTTGTAATGTGTTGAGGATAGTCTTGTGCTTTAGATGTTGATCATACAGAAATTCATATGTTGGCATTGATGCTAATGTGGCTTGAGCTTGATTGGTTTGATATTGAAAGATTCATATTTGTGAGGTCATTTGGTGAAGTTTATCTCTCTGCAATAGTGTCTTTTTAACTGAGTGAAATAACAATGAGGGTATTGTCAAAGTCTTTGTTGAAGTATTTTATTGAAGTGCTTCAAAGAATATTAAAAACCCTAAATTAAAAAGATTTTACAATATACTTTATTAGTGTATTTCTTGCCTGTCACACTTAGTAACCTCTTTATGTTATATTTTCTCATTGACTTGTTGAGCAGTTAAAAGCCACTTAAGTGGCAATATTAAGGGTATTAGTGTCATCGGGCAACCGGTCTTTTCTTCTTGTAAAACTGTTTACATTGGTCTCCAATACATGTGACGGGAGGTAAGGTTTACTCGGTGGTTATGTTTAATCGGAGGTAAGGAGACCATGACTTTGGTCATGAAAAAGAGCATCGAATAATTAAAGGGAGCTTGATTTATTAGAAGTGAAAGCCATCAGTTTATAGAATCTTAAGACCATGAAAAGCATTCGAATTTTTTTTTTCTAAGTGGGAGCCATCAAATGATTTGGAGAATTTGATGCATATGATATGGAGCCTGATCAATAAAAAATTTTAAGTGATTTTTGTTTTATTCAAAGGGTTATCTTTTCAAAGGAATGCCCGATTCAAATGTGAGCTCATGTGCATCAAATATTTTTACATGATGAGTTGTCAAATATGTGGGAAATTTATATTATTTTAAAAACAAATCCTTATGACTTTGGGAGCCTAAATAAGATTTCCTATCTTGTCATGAGATCGAATAAGATTTGTGAATCTATTTTTAGATAGCTATTAAAAGCATATATTTAATGCTTTTCAAAGCATTTTTTTAAACAAAAAAATCTTTCTATTTTTGTTACTCCCATGACATTGAAGATGTAAATGAAAGGTTCTAAGAAACAAAAGTTTTTTTCTTGAGTTTTTACTTAGAATGTTTTTTGTCTTCTTGAAGAAGATTTTTTGAAAAGAGGATTTTGAAAAAAAAAAATGTGTTGGAGGAGATTTTTTTTTATTGTTTTATTCTTTGAAGATTAACAAATTTGGTGAAGAGTGTTTTTGCAGATTGAAGTTGAAAAAGGTTTTTGGAGTACATAGAATATGCAGAGTTTTTGTTTGCAGGGGAGTTGAAGATATTCTTGCAAGTTCTTCATGAAAAAGAAATTGAAAGGTCTCAAATATGAAAGATATTCTTTTATCTCTAAGAGGGAAAATGAATGGGTTTTTGGTTTTGAAGATTGAAGATGTCAGATTAAAAAATGCAAAAATATCAAGGATATGAAAGGCTTCATGAAATTTTTTTTGGGAAGAAGAAATATAGGAAGCCGTTTGAAGAGAAAAGAATATGAAAGGTTTTATGTAAAGTTGAATATGAGGATTGTGAAGGATGTGAAAGGACATATTTTGTATTTCTTATATATATTGGTTTTGTAGATGCATTGTGTGTGTGGTTGTTGTGTAGATCAATGATGAAGGTAATTTGATATAGTTGTAATGGATGTGAACCAATATGAAGACAACTTGTATGACACATATTGAATCAAATCGAGTATGAAGACAATATGCAATTGAATGTACAGATTGAGCATCAGATGCAGTTTGAAGACATACACAGAGAAATCTATTTTGATTGAAGGAGTTTGTATTATGCAGAGATGGAATAATGAATTGGATGGAAACAGAGTAACCCTCTGATTTTGTTTATCTCTTCTAATGGTGATTGTGTTTTCTAGTGAGGCACAATATGCCAGTGAGGCTTGAAGCTCAGTGAGACCTTACATTTGTCAGTGAGACACATATTGTAGCTAGTGAGGCTTCTTGTAGCCAGTGAGGCTTCTTGTAGCTAGTGAGGCTTGTATGGTTAGTGAGACCTATTTATATGTATTGGGGGTTGGTGATCCTTGAATTTGGTGCTTCTAAACGTTGTAACTAGTGAGGTTTTTGCTTAAGCTAGTGAGGCAGTTTTGGAGTGTTTTTTCTACCCCGGGAGGGTTTTCCACTTGTTAATTCTTCTTGTGTTGATGATTTGCATAATTTCATGTGTCCTATATAATTGAAGATTTAGTGAATGTGCTTTTGATAATTGATTCAATTCAGACAAATCTTATTGACAATTTTAGAAAGGAAATAAAAATTGGTTTTTATGTATCAACACTTATTCATCCCTCCTCCCCTCTCAGTGTTGATTGTACTCCTACATTTGGTATTAGAGCCATGTTCCCTGTTATAGTCTAATCGGCTTGGGTAGGTCTTGAGGGTGGAGTACCATGGGTAAGTGCAAAAGAAATAAGAACATGAGAAATGTCATGTCTCATTCTGATCAAAAGATTGTAAAAGAAGCCTCTGTTATGACTACCAATGCCAATGAGTTGTTGCTTGAGCCAATCCTGAATGTAGATACAAAATGTAGGAAAGAGATCGGTCTTGTAGTTAAGAGTCTTGACAAAAAGGAAGACCTTAATGTGAATGTAAGAAGACAAGAACTTGATGAAAGAAAATATGACTTTGTAGTTGAAATTGATGATGAAGAAGGAGACTTTTTTATGGATGAAGATGGATAGAAGTTTGATGAAGATGATTGTGAGGTTGATATGGAAGGTGAACTCATCTATACCCTTGATGAGATCAAAGAACTCGGAATGGAGAATCAAAGGTTAAAGTTGCAACTATAAGAGGAAAAGGAATCCAAGACCAAAACTCTTTCAGATCTTCAAGATACAGAAAAATAGATAATAGATTTGAAGGTTCAAATTGCAGAAATAAAGAGAATAGAAGATGTCAATAATTAGCTAGAGGCCAAAGAAGTTGACTATGAAAAGTATGAATTTGAGATAGTATCTTTGAGAAATGAATTAGAAAAAATCTCTTCGAAGTTACATAAGACACTCCAATTTGAAAAGAGTACTGAGTGTTTATTTGATATGTTGGACAAGCAAAAGCATCATAAGGACACTAATGGTCTTGGTTATGAAGAAGGAGAGTATTCCAAAGTTAGAGATACATCTAAGAAGAACATAGACCTGAATAAACATTTTGCTGCTCTTGAGGAAGACAAAAAGAAAAGAAAAGATAATTGCTAATGTTGAAAGAGAAAGGACAAGTAGAACCTCAAGATCTCCATCTGTCAGGTAATACCATTTAGTAAGGTTTAACTATTCTCAGTTTCATGGTTTTTGCTATTCCTGTCATGATTATGGTCATAGAGCTAGAGACTATAAATCTCATTCAAGAAATAGTTTTAGATGGAATAAGGATGAAATTTCTTACAACTTGTCAAATCAGAACTATAACAGTGTTTGTTATAGCTATAATAAGATTGGTCCTATTGCAAAAAATTGTTGGGTGCATGGAAGTACTCTTGGGATATCAAGAAATTATCATTCCTTTGGTCTAGATAGAAATATCATATGCTATAGGTGTAAAAAAATTGGGCATAAGGCACAATTTTGCATGAATAATTTGAAGACATCTAGAGCAGACACCTTGAGCAAAGAAAAGAAAAAGCCTATACATGTTTGGAGAAGAAAACAAAGTCAGGACAAGAAGGATTCTAAACTTGTGCATCTTGCACAAGTCACTTCATCAATTACTTAACAGATAGCATGAAGTTAGGAGGAGTTGTCCATGTTCTATCAATTATCTCCAAAAGGTTTTAGGAGGTGTATGTCAGTGAAATATGTGATCAATGGTGCATGATGTCATAATGCATACATGTTGTTGATAAGATGTTCAAAAGTTCTTTGCACAAAAGAGTTTGATGATGCTGAGTGATTTGATCCTTTTATATCGTGTTCATATCATGTTGAGTTGTCATGATGTTGCATTTCAATGTGTGCTTGATATGTTTCAAAAAATGTGAAGTGTTGTTGCAAGAAGAACTTGATGATGTAGTTAGTTTGTTGATGTGCATGGGCTGATTTGAATGATGATTGACAGATCTTAGGATTTGAAAGACAGGATCTTGGATGTACTCAAGGAATTCTCATCATATGTTAGCATAAATTGTGTGAGGAGGTTGATAATGGAAGAAGTTAATTTATAGCATATGTTTCTACATTTGGATTTGAAAAGGTATTGACAATGGTATGATGCTTTGATTGTTGTGCCTCACATTATGTTGCTTTCATTTTTTGTGTTTTAGGATGTATATTTTTAGGTGTGTGTTTCATGATGATTTGTTTCTCCCAAGTTGAAGGGTTGTTTTCAGGTATTGCCAACATGGTTTGTCATATGCTTGCTTCAGATTTATTATTTTCTATCATCATAGATCATCACAGGTTGAAAGGGGAAGATAACAGGTTAATAGGAGTTTATGTCTTCAAAATATTCATAATGCAATGTGATTGTAAATGTTATGGTAAAGATTTAACATATTTCAGTGGAGTTATTCTCAGGGGGAGTTATTTATTTTCAGCCTTTGTCATTAGATGTCAAAAAGGGGGAGAGAGACAGAAAATGCATCATGAAGTTTTTCCATCAATGACAAAGGGGGAGATTGATGGTGACTAGTTGTTTTTTATTTTAAAATGATGTTGAGTAGATTGTATGACATACAAGAGTATTCATGATGTTCAGATGTCTCAAGAGTTGTATGCATTCACATGATGTTGCTCATCAAGTGCTAGGTCTATCAAGGATGTGTTTGATCAGGATATCTTCAAGATTGTCTCAAGATGGTTTCTCATGATATTGATGTTTGGTGTTCATATTGATCTTTGGAGTTCTTAGTTTTGTGTTATGATGTTGAGTTGTTTGATCATCATCCTCTTTCATGGTGGCAGCTTGACAAAGTTACAATGTGGAATATTACAATGTGGGCTTTCATGCTTCTACCTCAGTTAGTTATCCCAGCTGTTGCTTCATGGTTGGTGATCTTGTTGGTAATGTGTTGAGGATAGTCTTGTGCTTTAGATGTTGATCATATAGGAACTCATGTCTTGACATTGATGCTAATGTGGCTTGATGTTGATTGGTTTGATATTGAAAGATTCATATTTGTGAGGTCATTTGGTGAAATTTACCTCTCTGCAATAGTGTCTTTTTAACTGAGTGAAATAAAAATGAGGGTATTTTCAAAGTCTTTGTTGAAGTATTTTATTGAAGTGCTTCAAAGTATATTAAAAACCCTAAATTAAAAAGATTTTACAATATACTTTATTAGTGCATTTCTTGCCTATCACACTTAGTAACCTCTTTATGTTATATTTGCTCATTGACTTGTTGAGTAGGTAAAATCCACTTAAGTGGCAATATTAAGGGTATTAGTGTCATCGGGCAACTGACCCTTTCTTCTTGTAAAACTGTTTACATCGGTGTCCAATACATAAGATGGGAGGTAAGGTTTAATCGGTGGTTATGTTTAATCAGACGTAAGGAGACCATGACTTTGGTCATGAAAAAGAGCATCAAATAATTAAAGGGAGCTTGATTTATTAGAAGTGAAAGCCATCAGTTTATAGAAGCTTAAGAGCATGAAAAGCACTTGAATTTTTTTTTTTGTTTAAGTGGGAGCCATCGAATGATTTAGAGAATTTGATGCATATGATATGGAGCCCGATCAATAAATTTTTTTAAATGGAAGCCCGATTCAAATGTGAGCTCATGTGCATCAAATATTTTTACATGAGGAGTCATCAAATATGTGAGAAATTTATATTAATTTTTTTAAAAATCCTTATGACTTTGGGAGCCCGAATAAGATCTCCTATCTTGTCATGAGATCAAATAAGATTTGTGAATCTAGTTTTAGATAGCTATTAAAAGCATATAGTTAATGCTTTTTAAAGCATTTTTTTAAAACAAAAAAATCTTTCTATTTTTGTTACTCCCATGACGTTGAAGATGTAAATGAAAGGTTCTAAGAAATTAAAGTTTCTTTCTTGAGTTTTTGTTTAGAATGTTTTTTGTCTTCTTGAAGAAGATTTTTTGAAAAGGGGATTTTGAAAAAAAAATGAGTTGGAGGAGATTTTTTTTTATTGTTTTATTCTTTGAAGATTAACAAATTTGGTGAAGAGTGTTTTTGCATATTGAAGTTTAAAAAGGTTTTTGGAGTACACAGTGTAGACACCTAAAATTGACTTGCTTCGCAAACCAATTTTTCGTATCTCTACAACATCAATTATCCCTCCTATTAATTAAATAAATTTATTTTATTTAATTAATTTATCCCTAATCATCTACCCTTAGCCATTTATCCATCCGTTGTGATAAATTAATTCACTTAATTTATCACTTTACCTTATAACACTATCCTCATTGATTAAATAAATATACCCAATATTTATTTAGTTAATTTCCCCATTTCCTTAATCCTCATTAATTAGGTAAATCATGCTTATCTAATTAATCTAGCCTACTAATCAACCTAAACCTAGCCTAGTTGATTAAATAGTAATTATTTAATTAGCTACCCTAGCCTACCTATCCCCTAGACCCGAATTAATTAAGTTAAACACTTAATTAACCTTGCTTAGCCCAACCTCCCACACACCTTTGAATAAAAATCAATTTTTTATTCAAAGGGTCAAATCTCCCTTACAACTCATTTATCACCCTCTTACACATGTAAGTGTACATATGTCCTTCAGCCTTCACATCTCCACATAAAAGTGAATTTTTAATCCACACTCTCCCATGAGTTGAATTTTTACTTCACTTGTCATATCCACTCTTCCCAAAAATAAATTTTTAATTCATTTTTATCCTCAACACCTTTCCCCATGTGAATTTTTAATTCACAAATAATAAGAGCCCTCCAATCCCATTGACTAAACCTCAACCATTGATCTCTCGCATCCACTCCTCTTGTGATACTTGTCACAAGGCTATGACTTCAATTCTAAGCCTAACTCTCAATCATTTCTAGCCCTTGATCTCAACTTTTGATCCTCGCCCTCCATCCTCTTTTCAAAAATCTATAAATGAAACCCTCTCCCAAGCCATTTACAACAACTTCTTCTTGCATCCAAACTATGCCCAAATTTCTCTCAAATATCCTCATCATACCATCATAATGCCAAAATCTTTCTAGCCATATCTCTCAATCTATCATCCCAATCCCTCATCTACATTGTGTTGAAAGTAATACAGCAATCCACATTCATCTACTTGGGTAAATCTAAGGAGTTTGGGTGCAACTCCTTCCACCCTATCAAGGAGAGGGATCACATTTAAAGGTATAACTTTGTGTATTTATGCAATTGGTTTGTATTTCCAACTTCATTTGCTTTCCTAATCTACATTGGCATGCCCGGTGGGACCCACAAGGTCTGAATCTAACAATCTTGTGAGTTTTTATTGTTTTTTAGACTTTTTTTTGTAGATTAGCGCTATCTTCCTGTGTAGTAGCACCATTTTACCAGCATTTTGGTACCATTTTTTGACTGTATTGACGCCTTCTTGACACAACATTATTGTGGAATACTAACTCAGATACTTTGTATTTTTCATCTTTTTAGCTTCTTTTGTGCCTTTTGCTCTCGATTTTGTAGGATTTTACGTAGGGATAGGGGGAGACTATGTCAAACTTTTCCTAAAATCAAACCCTTGACCATCACTGCACCATTTTGGTGCTAAACTCACCGAGTTTGGTGCTATCTTTCTCACTGCAGACTGTAAACTAAGGCAAAAACATAGTTTAGTGCTATTTTTATGTATTAGCACTATCTTTCATCTGGATTGGTGCTATTTTATGTATTAGTGCTATTTTCTATATTAGCGCTATCTTGCCTCTGGATTGGTGCTATTTTCTGTACTAGCTTAGGAATCTGTGCACGGTTGGGCCTCTTTTCTACAGGATATTTCAAATCATCCTGGGGCACAATCTGGAAGCCACTAACATCTTTCGTAGGGATTTCTTAGCATAGAGAACACTTTATCTTGGTGCACCTAAAAAGAACCTTTGTGTGCTTAGTTTAGAAAACACTTAAATTTGGTGCATAAAATCAATCTTGCTTGAAAATAATCTACAATCAAACATTTCATTTTGGTGCACCTAAAAAGAATCTTTGTGTGTCTTAGTATAAAGAACATTTGAGTTTGGTGCAACTAAAATTAATCATTGTTTGCAACAAACAACTTTAGGCACATTTCATTTTGGGCTTAAAATGAACATTAGCTTTTGTTTGCTGTGTCTTGTGCACTTGCACGTTTGTGTTATCCCATAGGGTAGAATCAAAGTATCCTCTCCCCTTGCCTTCAAAAGGATCTTGGGTGAAGAGAAATAGTTCTATTCTATTTTTCTTTTTAGGACGTGGGCATGCCCTTGAGACACATCCATTCAGAGAACTCATTAGCGACCCCAAGCGGTACTTTCATCTAGTCTACTATACAAAAAAGGATAAGGCAAAAGCCAAGTCTGAATCAGTATGAGTGCTTACCATTCGATGCTAGCCTGAAAGGGACTAGTACCTTGTGTCTATGAAACCCCTAGTAGAGCTAGTCAAAACCTTAAGTGGTTTATCAGATGCTCGTAAGGTGTCGATCCCCTGGATGTTTCCCCACTATGAACCTTTGTTTTAGTTGCCCAAATCCCTCTACTTGTTCAACAAGTATTGTCCTTTCTTCACCTTAGGTTGTGCATGCTTGATAAATCTTTCATAAATCAAACTGTTGGCCATTGTGTTTTCTTGCTTGATTGATTGTTTGTCTACTTGCCAAGAAAAATCCAAATTCCCAAACAAATCCAACAACATTCAACATCACACCACCCATTTAGTGCCATCTATCTATCTTTTAGTGCCATCTCCCTTTGTTTCAATGCCATTTCCATATGTTTTAGCACCTTCTTCATCCATGTCCAAAAATTAAAATTTCCCATCAAAAACATCAATTTTATAAGCCCCCCGTACCCCCTCTCATGTCAGGTTGGGTTTTCCTCCCAACACCACTAAACCATCCTCCCATTTATCAAACCCCATAAGTTTAGCTTATCCAATCCCTTTATTTAAGCTTGATCAAATTCTAATCCACTTCTCCTCTAGTGATAATCTATCTTCATCATCCTAATCATTCTTATCCACTTCATCTTAATCCAATCACCCATCTATCCTAATCATCCTAACCCACTATCTTGTCCACATCATCATCCAAATCATTCAATCCAATCTTATCCTAATCACCCTCATCATCCTTAATCCAATTCATCAACATCATTCTAATCCCATCTCATCCAAATCAAATCCAAAATCCAACCAACATCAATCCATAATCTTCCAAACCATATTCCAAATCCAATCCAAAATCAACATCAATCCCAATCATTATCCAAATCCAAAACAACCCAACCAAAAATCAAGACCTTAGTTGATCATCCAATCAAATCAACCAATCAATTCTATTACTTAAGTGTCATTAGTCGACCTTAAGTATAGAGAATCATCCATCCTTTGAAGCAAATCAAATCATCCTAAGGTCTTGAATTTTGATCCCCAACATCGTAATCATTCATTTCAACCCATACCTCGCCAACAACATGGATCCTTATGTAGTAATGCAACAATTACAAAGACTTAGAAAAATCTATGAGAACATGGACCCTAATGCTAAGGAGAAATGCAAAAATGACATTAGAGATATACCCTTAACACACCTCATCATTAGGGAATCCTAAGCTCCTACCCAACCTTCATCATACCAAACTTCATCCTATAGGTCCACTCCATCAACCTCATATCAACCATCAACCTCATATCAACCTTCATCATATCAACAAACACCCTAAATTTCATCCCCATCCACATCATATCAACCTTCATCATACCAACCTACATCTTACATATTCACACCACCAACCTCATACCAACCTCCATCATATCAACAAACACCCTATCTTTCATCCCCATTAACCTCATGTCAATCTTCATCCCCCTATACATCCATGCCATCATACATACCCCACCAATCAATACATCCAACTTATCCATCCCCCAACTTTTGTCATGCTAACTTTGATCAAGGGAACACCAATCTATCACACCTTATCTCCAAAATCCAAACCTTATATCAACAACCATTTGCCCATCCCCTAATCCCCATCCTCCAATCCTCCCATCACAATATCCCTCCAACCTTATCAACCTTAATCCATCACCTTATGTATCTCCCAATCCACCAACCCCTATCACATATATGCCTTCTAATCCACCATCAAATCTTCCAAATCCTAGGCCCACGACATCCAAAGAATCCTTGTGGGATTTCCTCCAAAGAACATCACCAAGAAAAGCAATGGAATCCCCCAAATCCTCCACTCGTCCAATGCCTATCCTTGAACCCACCCAAGAACCATCACTACCTAATCTTATCACCCACCTATCCAATCCCACTCCTAATCCCGCAACAACCACCCTTACTATCCATCCATCATATTGTTCTTCAACCCATACACTCATGAAAGATACCATCCATTAGCTATTAGCAAGGAATCAAACACCCTCATGCAATCCAACACCCACCAAATCTCTTAAACAATCCCCTATCATAAGTCAAGAACCATCATGTAGCCATGTTCAAGAACCCATAAGTCAAACACCTATCACATCCATCCAAGAACCTACCATCACCATCCAAGTCACTTCCACTTCTATCCAAACACATGAGCTATGTCAAGAATCCAATCCAAAGCATGTTGAAACATCAACCCCTTCTCCTAATGAAGATCTAACCATCCCATCTAATCCCATCCCCGATCCCCTCCCATCTATGGATCACCTTATTGATCCCACATCAACCTCTACCACCCCTTTACCATTCCCCATTAATTCTTTACCTCCATCTACCAATTTCATTCCAAATCCATCCCCTTATCCACTTGGAAAAAGCACTTCATCCGTGGTAAACCCCTTGAAGTAGGTGAACAACTTCCATCCACCACCTATCCTTCTACAACAAATAATGGACTCGCATCTTGTTTCCAAAGCACCAAACATCCCATTGCATGTCGCATGCTCCAACATATGAACTATCAAGGAAAAGGCTTAGGCCTTCATGAACAAGGCATCTTAGAGCCCATCCACACCACATTCCATCCATCCTCACATGGCCTTGGCTATAACCCCAAGAAAAATAATCTAAACATGTTGGTACCACCCACGCACCTTCCAAAATCCATTCATCCAATCCCAAACACGGTGCATCTCATTGCACCCCCAAAGCATATGTCGCCATCCCTCCTCCATCATCATATCATTTGCAAAAGCATGTGACCATCCATTTTCCTCCATCAAATTTACCTCCACTACTTCCAACTCCAAATATTCCTATTAAATCCACTTTACCTCCTATCCTACCAACTCCAAACATCCCTATCCACAAATCCTCTTATACTCCCATCCTCCCAAACATCCCTATCCTCAAATCCCCTGATTCATTTATCTATAAATTCACTTTTTACCCCTCCACCCATAAACCCCCTAAATTTCCCAATCAAGACCAACAAAAGCACACATCTTTCAAACATGAAGCTTCCCCCAAATCCATGGGATTCAAAAATTTGAATGCCTTGACTCATAAAGCACCAAGGCCTAAAGATGTCTGCTGTCAATTATCTTTGCATATTTTTAGGAAGTTGTTAAGTTGTTGTCAACTATATGTATGTAACTGTGTTTCATTGAATTCAACAGATTCTTTTCATTGTTATTTTTCAATCTCTATTAATTCTTTTATGGTATCAGAGCTCTCTCAAAATCTTGGGTGAGTCAGCAAGGATTGAAGGCAGTATCAAATGATCTATGAATGACTGCTGTGTGTGATGAGGACAGTAGAAGAGCCATCTGTGCTTACTGCTGCTAGGGAAAGAGTCTAACAGAGCAGTTAAGAAGGTTGCTAAGGCCATGCTGCAAATCCCTCTGCTGTGAAACATTCACAAAGGTATTTTTTGTCTCAAAGTACAGATTTGTTTTTTTTGTTTATTACAGAAGTTTTTTGAAAATGGAAACACCTCTAGACAAATTCAATGGTCATAATTTTCACACATGGAAGGTGAAAATACAAATGCAATTGATGAACAAAAATTTATGGGGTATAGTGAATGGCACTGAAGTGGTACCAACAGATGCTAAAAGGAAGATTGATTGGGAAAGCAGAGATGAAAAAGCCAAGTCCATTATTGGTCTTGCTCTTTCAGATTCAGAATTACACCATGTGGATCTGGAAAAATCATCTAAAGAAATCTGGGATGAATTAAATAAGTTGTTTGGAGAAAAAGCAACAAATGCAAAGTTCTCTCTGAAACTGCAATTATTTAGCTTCAAGATGTCTAATGAAATCACCATGTCTAACCACATAAGCAATCTGAGATCTCTCATTAAACAACTAGCTGAAGTCAGTGTTGTGGTAGATAAAGAGGATGCTAAAGCTGTCTTGTTAAATAGTTTGCCTTCAAAATATAGCAATATTATTTTTACTCTCAGTCAAATGCCTACACAAACTTTAGAAGACATGATTTCAGTACTCTTAGTTGAAGAAAAGAGAGCTGCTACAGGAGATCCAAGACAAGATACTCAGCAAGAGCTTGCATTATACTCAAATAAAAGGATGGGAAAGAGAATGTCAGGTAAGAGTGAGATCGAGTGTTACTATTGTAGGAAAAAAGGTCATACAACAATTAATTGTAAAGCTCGTGCAAGTGACCTTCTCAAAGGGAAAGTTAAAGAATCAGTAAATATAGCCATTACTGAAGAACCACCAGATATTGATCATAGTGATGATGATTTCATTAAAGATGAGGCACTTATTTTATTTTGAAGAAGCCGACACCTTGAAGACAGGGAAGGATGCAGTAGAGGATAGATAGATGTTCAATAGTTCGAGATGCTTGTGGATCGGAGAAACTACACCTCATTGGGGTTATGAGACATGCATGTGAGGATTGATGTCTAATAGTTCAGGGGAGATTCAGAAATCTGGAAGTTCAACATCATACCTTTAAGAGGGTAATGAGACACTTCATGTGCAAATGGTGTCCAATGATGTTGGGAACTTGGATTATAGCTAGGAGGCTACTGGAGCAGCTTGCAGAAGTTTTATTGGTCCGAGAACTATTCTTCAAAGAACAGTTTCTAAATAATGTAATTTTGAATTTTACGTTGTTAGTTAGTTTAGTGGTGTAGGGGTGTTGGAATATTTGCTCCAACATAAATAAATGTAACAACAAACTATTTTGTTGTAGTCAGTTCACAGATATGTTATTCATTAAGAGGGGGTGTTAGAATAATTCATAATAGAATCATGCATGTGTCTAGAGTTGTAGTGGTGTCACAATCAGTTATAGAGGTGTCCAGTTTGCTGTCAAAGACTCTACAGTTCGTTGTCACAAGCACTCAGTCTACTGTCAGTTATCTTTGCATATTTTTAGGAAGTTGTTAAGTTGTTGTCAACTATATGTATGTAACCATGTTTCATTGAATTCAACAGATTCTTTTCATTGTTATTTTTCAATCTCTATTAATTCTTTTATTGTTGGTGTAAGCCACACCTGGACCGATGATGGACTGGTCCAAGAGGGGCCAGTAGCTCAGTGGTAGAGCACTCCAACAGCAAATGGAAGGTCCTAGGTTCGAGTCCTAACTGGTCCATGTCTCAACATGGTATCAGAGCCAGGCCAAGCTAGGAGCCCCAAGCACACGAGAGGTGTGGCTTAAGGGGGGGTGTTGGTGTAAGCCACACCCAGACCGATGATGGATTGGTCCAAGAGGGGCCAGTAGCTCAGTGGTAGAGCACTCCAGCAGCGTATGGAAGGTCCTAGGTTTGACCACTGAGACATGGACCAGCTAGGACTCAAACCTAGGACCTTCCATACGCTGCTGGAGTGCTCTACCACTGAGCTACTGGCCCCTCTTGGACCAGTGTTGAGACATGGACCAGCTAGGACTCGAACCTAGGACCTTCCATACGCTGCTGGAGTGCTCTACCACTGAGCTACTGGCCCCTCTTGGACTAGTCCATCATCGGTCCGGGTGTGGCTTATTTCCAACACCAACACCCCCCTCAATGTTGAGACATGGACCAGCTAGGACTCGAACCTAGGACCTTCCATACGCTGCTGGAGTGCTCTACCACTGAGCTACTAGCCCCTCTTGGACCAGTCCATCATCGGTCCGAGTGTGGCTTATTTCCAACACCAACACCCCCCTTAAGCCACACCTCTCGTGTGCTTGGGGCTCCTAGCCTGGCCTGGCTCTGATACCATGTTGAGACATGGACTAGCTAGGACTCAAACCTAGGACCTTCCATCCGGTGCTGGAGTGCTCTACCACTGAGTTACTAGCCCCTCTTGGACTAGTCCATCATCGGTCCGGGTGTGGCTTATTTCCAACACCAACATTGTGACACCACTACAACTCTAGACACATGCATGATTCTGTTATGAATTATTCTAACACCCCCTCTTAATGAATAACATATCTATGAACTGACTACAACAAAATAGTTTGTTGTTACATTTATTTATGTTGGAGCAAATATTCCAACACCCCTACACCACTAAACTAACTAACAACGTAAAATTCAAAATTACATTATTCAGAAACTGTTCTTTGAAAAATAGTTCTCGGACTAGTAAAACTTCTGCAAGCTGCTCCAGTAGCCTCCTAGCTGTAATCCAAGTTCCCAACATCATTGGACACCATTTGCACATGAAGTGTCTCATTACCCTCGTAAAGGTATGATGCTGAACTTCTAGATTTCTGGATCTCCCCTGAACTATTGGACATCAATCCTCACACGCATGTCTCATAACCCCAATGAGGTGTAGTTTCTCCAATCCATAAGCATCTCAGACTATTGAACATCTATCTATCCTCTACTGCATCCTTCCCTGTCTTCAAGGTGTCAGCTTCTTCAAAATAAAACAAGTGCCTCATCTTCAATGAAATCATCATCACTATCAATATCTGGTGGTTCTTCAGTAATGGCTATATTTACTGATTCTTTAACTTTCCCTTTGAGAAGGTCACTTGCATGAGTTTTACAATTAATTGCTGTATGACCTTTTTTCCTACAATAGTAACACTCGATCTCACTCTTACCTGACATTCTCTTTCCCATCTTTTTATTTGAGTATAATGCAAGCTCTTGCTGAGTATCTTCTCTTGGATCTCCTGTAGCAACTTTCTTTTCTTCAACTAAGAGTACTGAAATCATGTCTTCTAAAGTTTGTGAAGGCATTTGACTGAGAGTAAAAATAATATTGCTATATTTTGAAGGCAAACTATTTAACAAGACAGCTTTAGCATCCTCTTTATCTACCACAACACTGACTTCAGCTAGTTGTTTAATGAGAGATCTCAGATTGTTTATGTGGTTAGACATGGTGATTTCATTAGACATCTTGAAGCTAAATAATTGCAGTTTCAGAAAGAACTTTGCATTTGTTGCTTTTGCTCCAAACAACTTATTTAATTCATCCCAGATTTCTTTAGATGATTTTTCCAGATCCACATGGTGTAATTCTGAATCTGAAAGAGCAAGACCAATAATGGACTTGGCTTTTTCATCTCTGCTTTCCCAATCAATCTTCCTTTTAGCATCTGTTGGTACCACTTCGGTGCCATTCACTATACCCCATAAATTTTTATTCATCAATTGCATTTGTATTTTCACCTTCCATGTGTGAAAATTATGACCATTGAATTTGTCTAGAGGTGTTTCCATTTTCAAAAAACTTCTGTAATAAACAAAAAAAAACAAATCTGTACTTTGAGACAAAAAATACCTTTGTGAATGTTTCACAGCAGAGGGATTTGCAGCATGGCCTTAGCAACCTTCTTAACTGCTCTATTAGACTCTTTCTCTAGCAGCAGTAAGCACAGACGGCTCTTCTACTGTCCTCATCACACACAGCAGTCATTCATAGATCATTTGATACTGCCTTCAATTCTTGCTGACTCACCCAAAATTTTGAGAGACCTCTGATACCATAAAAGAATTAATAGAGATTGAAAAATAACAATGAAAAGAATCCGTTGAATTCAATAAAACACGGTTACATACATATAGTTGACAACAACTTAACAACTTCCTAAAAATATGCAAAGATAACTGACAGTGACATAGCTTCAGCTGTCGAAGATTTACTACGCCACCAATACCACTTATGTTCCTCAGCAAACTCCACTCCACCTGTATATCCTCCACTGCTGTTGGTAGGGCCTCGACCTCCCTTAAATTTTCATTGAACAAAAGTCTGAGAGTTTTAAGGCTGGGATAGCAGTCATCAGAAATTGAAATCTTTGACACTGCTGTGTGCTCTAGATGTATTTCCTTGAGATTGCTCAACAAAGAAATAAATGGGCCCCGCCCAAAATTCAATTCCCTGATCGGGCATCTGCGTATTTGCAGAGTTTGAAGACTGATCAGTTGCTTCAATGATTTTGGTAAAGATTCCACTTGTAAATTGTCTAATTCCAGTCTCTCTAAAAGATTGAGACTTCCCATAGAGTCCGGTAAAGATTGTATTTTGGAGCATCATTCATTTGTACTTATCTCCATCACTCTCAACTTGCTGAGTTGACCGATGTTAATTGGCAGTTCCCTTAACCTGGTATCGTTTAAATAGAGCTCACTTAAGGAAGCCTGATTTGTGATGTGACGTGGCAGCACTTCCAATTGGTTTTTGCACCAATTAAGATTCAAATACTTGAGCTTTGTCATGTTTACGAGGATATCTGACTGTAAGGTGAGTTTCAAACAGCCGTTTAAATTGAGATGTTCCAGGAGCGTAAGCTGCTTACAAGAATCTGGCAAATTTGTCAATTCATGAGAATCGCTTAATTCTAGATGCCGCAGGTTTGTCAAATGGCCAAAACAGCTAGGCAGTGATGACAGACTTTGAAAATCTTGCAATTGCAGGTGCTCCAGTGATTGAAGACGGCAACATTCCTCTGGCAGATTCTTCACATTGCTCGGGGATGTGTTCGCATTGCTCCAGGATATCTTTTTCAAATTCTTGAGATATCCTATGGACTTTGGAATTCTTTGTAGATTAGGACACCTAGAAATAATCAACACTCTTAACTGCATAGGAACCTGCAGCCAATTTTGAATGTAATTAAGGGGAAGATAAAGATGACAAAGAATATTTAATTCGAATTGTAAAGATTGGAGAGAACCGTAGAGGAAAGATACTTACTTCCGCCTCATCCTTCCACAAGTCTACTATATTGAGGCAGTTATGAAGTTCTAAAACTCTTAAATTTTTCAATGGCATTCATGATGGAAGACATCTATAAGCAATTCCGGTGCAGCTAAGCCATGCCAACTCTCTTGATAATTTGGCAATGTGTAAATTGTACCCATTGTTTTCTCCTACCACAAAAACTTTTAATCCATAAGGAAAAGGTCTTCTAGTTGTTTTGACACCGCAAAGCGATATGCTTGTATTCAACCGGGAACCAGGAAACTTGTGAACGTCCTTAGTTGCTGCATTCAATATCATTCCTCTTATCGGGATAGACAAAAGCAAAAGCAACAAACTTAAAATGGAAGGAGGTAAAATTACAAACCAATAAACAAATCAAAATAAAAAGTTCCAATGCGATGATTTCTAATTTTCTAGCAGCATAGAAAACAAATTATTAACCTCACCTCCTCTTGTTTCTCAATGCCCGTAAACTGATCTGGTGACCATAGCCGGTAGGGTGAAAGAGTACTTGCAATTTCCCTTCCTAAATCTCTTAGGTGGTCATGCATTCTTATCTCATTTTCATCAACAAGGTCAACAAGACATTTATTTACAAGCCTATCCCAACCGCACAAACCATTCCACCCTGATCCTTCCCATACTGTAATGGCTGTCATCTTGTCTTTGCCAATGAAGAAACAAGCTACATCTAAGAACATCTGTTTCTCTTCTTTATCTAAAGCATCATAGCTCACTCTCAACCTATTTATAATATCATTGGGCAATATTTTAGAAATTTTACGCAATATATCCTCCCACAAATCTTTATTGTAGCAGCCA
Source organism: Cunninghamia lanceolata (assembly GCA_027924645.1). Lineage (NCBI taxonomy): Eukaryota > Viridiplantae > Streptophyta > Pinopsida > Cupressales > Cupressaceae > Cunninghamia > Cunninghamia lanceolata. The sequence continues at coordinate 6,523,360 of BSBN01000686.1, read as the reverse complement.
TAAAGCTGGCCTCCAAGTACCCTTAAAGACAAAGGTAACCCATTGCTAGCACTAATGAATTTTTCAACAAGATCCTCGAATCCCAACAGTGGAGAAGGTTGCATGAATGCATGCCAACAAAAAAAGCTACTTGGCATGAGACTGATTCATTAATTTCATTTCATAAATGCAAGATATACCCCATTGCCTAAGGACTTCCTTTTCCCGTGTTGTAACAATGATCAAACTCCCGGATGCAAGGCTAACCTCTGCAGGAAGTAAAGCCTCTAGCTGATCTGTATGATCCACATCATCCAAAATGACAAATACAGGAACTGATCTCAAATAATTAGAGAGAATCTTCTTGCCTTCCTCTATATTGTTAAATGGTTGACCATTCAATTTAGAGGGAATCTTCTTGCCTTCCTCTGTATTGTTCAATGGTTGATAATTGAATTTAGAAAGAATCTTCTTGTCTTCCTCTATATTGTTAGAGGGTTGATCATTGAATTTGAAACCGAGATCTTTAAGGAGTTGTATCTGCTTTTTATGTAACTTATTTTTTATTGCAGCATCTCTAATATCAAAAAGAAGACTGGATTTTTTCACTGATGAACATTTCTGATTATATAATTCTTTTGCTAGAGTGGTTTTCCCAGATCCACCCATACCCCATATTCCCACAATTTGAACATTGGGATGAGCTTTTGCAGATTCATTAATGGTCATTTCAAAGTCTTCTACAGCTTCTTTAATACCCACAGGATGTTTTGCTACCTCTAATATTGCCATTTTCATTACTTTCAATACATGATTCACAATATTCTTCAACACCCTTTGCTCCTCCCTGCACATTTGTGAAACATGGTTTTGGAAAGAAGAAAACGAAGAAGCCTTAATAAACAGTGATGATTCAATCAAAGATATGTACATATAAAATAGAGAAATATTGCATGAAAGGGAAGGTATGATAACAGATGTAAGGAGAGACAGATTATGTGTTTCTTACTCATTATTATTGACGCTTTCACCCTTATAAAATGAGACATTGTGGAGTGCCATCTTCCACTCCTCAAGCTTGTCTATGCTATATCTATCCTTCTCTTGATGCTCAAAAAAGGAAGCTGCGTAAATTCCTTTCCCATGAACCAAATGGCGGAGATCGTGAGGTTGAACATGGTAGAAAATAGGAATAATAGGTGTGCCAGTATTGAGCATAAAGGATAGCTCGGCAAGACACCAAGGCGATTGTGCATATGTGGGAGAAAATATTGCTACATGAAGGGAAGCACGAGACATTGCTTCTTGTAGTTGTGTAGGGAAGAAGTCTCCCAACTGAAGATCCTCGGAATCAAGAAAGACCTTGAGACCCATTGCATGGAGGGCATTGTAGATATCTCTGGCCAACTTGTGTTTAGAATCGGGTCCGCGATGATTAATAAAAACATCGTAGGCCCACTTCTGTAGTGAGGATGTAGCAGAAGTAGAAGTAGATGCAGATGCACATGGTGGAGTGAGTCCATCAAAAGCATTTATAACTTCAATCTCTGGTTGACGAGAAGTAGAAGCCATGGAATTTCAACTGAACACGGAGACAGAGAAAAGCAATTGAAGCAGGAGCAGTGGCGAGGAAGTCAAAGTACTGTACTTAGTAAAGCGGAGAGAAAGACGGAAGTTATATAAAGATAATAAAAAAAATGAGTGAAACCTCGTCGAAGAAAAGAGGAAGAATAGTACACAAGAAAACAGGTGGAAGGCATCGAATGAGTAAGTGTGGTTTGTGTTGGAAAACTCGTTGAAGAAACAAAGGACTAAATAGAGCTCAGTTTTTTGTCGTTATGTACCGGCCGTAAAGATGAGCTGCGGTTTTCAGATAAGGAATACCAAGACGTCAGAATAGTTTTAATTCAGTATATTCTTAAATCCTTCCCGATTATGAAATTTGAATGGAGAATTAAAAGCCTCTTATCCAGCGCGCATCTTCCCCTGTGTGCACGGCAGATGCCAATTCCCATTTACCTTTGGATTTTTTTTAATGTTTTAATATTATTTACATAGTAATAGTAATATGGTTAAGCGCTACACTCAGAGTAGTATTGGGATAGGTGGCCTCTCGAGGGATGGACCATTCATTCTCATGAGAGATGGGTTCATGTGAATTACTACTCATGAAATATGGGTCATATGTTTGCCTCAAAAACTATGTAGTTAAATCGTGATATAAAATATTATAATTTGACACACTCTAGAAATATACCTCCTACTTATAGGATATTTTTGTGTTAAGTTTAAATTTTTAATTTTTGTTTATTTTCATCTATTTTTATGCACATTTTTATATATTTTTGTTCTATCTACATCTATTTCTATGTATCAATTTTATTATCAATCTTGATTTCCATAGATCTGATCTTTATCTTGAGATTCATTTTTCCTATCTAGGACCAGTCACTCTCGAATGACACATTTTTTACCCAAAATTTAAAATTTTTAAAAAATCAAATTGCTGATTTTCATCCTTTTCTACTAGTTGTAGGGGGCCAACCTAGTGCACACTTGTGCAATAATTTGTTATGTTAGATTGATAAATTCAAAAACATTCATTTGAACATTAATCCACATTCGATTACCATTTGAAATCCTAGAAGACCAAGGAGCATTTATTAGGAACATTTTGACTTAGAGCACTAAAAAGATTAGTACTTGCATTAGAATTGACACCTAGAGCACTTGCACACTTGCTTGTTGTCTGCCAACACTTGCCCAAGGCTATAAGTCAGTTTTTCAAGGGGGTTGACATAGGAGAATGTGAACCCTCATGATTCAACAATCTCCCCAAGTTATTTCTAAATAACACCATTACTTACACACGAACAAAGAGCAAGATTCACAACAAATCAGACTACAAAAACTTGTATTGTGTCAAAGTAGGACCATGCCTCAAAGATCAAATCCATGCAGCATGGGATTGATCCAAAACTCAGGAATCACATTGAAAAGAATCTTAGGACCATGCAAGCTTTGAACTAGTCAATATATGAAGGGCTCTAAATTTTGGTGTCAAGGCAAATTGATTCTACAAGCCTTCAACATTTACATCCATGGATCAAGAGCTAGGTACATCTTTCCTTTGCATTTAATTTCCTAAAATTGTATTCACTACATGTTTTATCATTCCCATATGTCACCTATTAATCTAGATTGATTTATACTTGATTGTGTGCATTTAATTAGCCTAGACTTTCAATAGGAAAAGCATCTTTCATTTAAATTTTTGGTGAACCTACCCAATCTTACACCCCCTAGTGTTTGACCTTAGAGTTGTACTTTTGTTACTTTCTAGGATTTGGTTAAGTGCATGGAAATGGGGAACAAAAAGGTATCAAACATGTCCACTTTATTTTTTTGAAATCAACTAATCCTAAACTTGGATGAGTAATTTGAGATGCATGCATTACAAATTTGAACATATGACAAGAACAAGAACTGTAGTATTTTGAACCTAGCTTCTAAACTACTAAAGTTTATAAAAAATGGTTAAAATTAAGAGGGTCAAATGTTGTGTACACACAATAGTATTCCTATTTTTCTCACTAAAACATAACATAGTGTTTGATGTGTGCCCCCTATTTTTTTATTGCATTCAATATTTTTAAAATCCACTTGGTAGAAATATAGTTAAGAGAGTACTAAAAGTTGTGTATTTTTTATTGAATTTTTTTTGTGAATTTTCAAAGTGGATGCATTTTGAAAATTACATCATTATACATGCATGTCACATAACTTGCACAAAAATAATAAAAAATATATATTTTTAAATATCTAAAGAATGAAGCGTAGAATAATCCTATTATTATTATTTTTTTAATTTCAATAGGTGGATCGATTTTTTTAAAAAAAATCAATACATCTATATTTGAGGAATATAAAAATATTAGTAAAAGGAAATAAAAATAACTATGTTAATCTATTCCATATATATATATGGTTAGAAAGATAAGAAGAAAAGCAACATTTTAGTGGTAATTTTATCAAATATTATTATAAAATGAGTAAATCTGATAAATCTTAAAGTTTAAAAATGTTATTAAAGATAGAAAAAACATGTCTATAGTGTTAGTGTAGGTTTTTATTTCCTAGTTGGGTTATTTATTTTTCCCTATATTCCTAGGTTTTCCCTACACTTCTATTAATCTCGCTTAGGTTAATAAAGCATGTTTTATTAGGTGAGTGGTTGCGAGGTGTCACCTTCCTACATGTGAGCATCGATTAGCTATCTTGAGAAGATACTTTGCTATCTTTAGTCCGATAGATGGTTGCTCCTCATTGGTCAGTGTTGCCACCTCCTCACTCTTCCTGGTCTATATAAACATGCTACCTGGCTTGTATTTTGCATATATTGCTTTTGCATCCTCTTAATGCTATTTTGCTTCTAGCATTTACATTACTCTCTTAGAGACTAACTCTGTGTTGCTATTTTAATTTCGTATCATTTGCATTCATAGTTTAAATATCTATTCATTTGCACTAGTTTTCTAGGTTATTAATCTTTTCAGATTCTAACATGGTATCAGAGCTATTCTATGTGCAAGAGTAGATTTTAGTTTCCATATTTGAGGGATTTAGGGGGGCTAATAAATCTTATTGCAGTTTTTTAAAAAACTTAGTATGCTCTTCTCTTGTATCTTCGGATGATCTTGAGAATCAGAAAAGTTTGACAGAAACTTTTTTAATCTCTAGGGTTTGCACATGTGTTTTATGAAATATGAGTGATTGCAGCATTTCTGGTTATACTGGCAGCATATCTGACTGTTCCAACGCGTCCAAGAGGCTTGAGAAAGTTAGATTTGGCTTTCGTTTCACCGAAATTAGAGATTGTCATACACAGTTGTGGAACTGGGGTTTCGAGCTCAAATTTGACAACCAACTTGCATATTTGGTGTTTTCAATCAATATTGCAAGTTCTAACATGCTATTTCTTGTCTTAGGTAGTTGATTCAACCTTTGCATGTCATTTTTTGGTTGTTGGAGTCATTTTTTGTAGCTAAAGGCGTTCTATTTACACTAGTTCAACATCTTTTGTACATCAACAAGAAAAATGCCTTCTGGGTTTTGTTCGTAGCACAGAAAAACCATCTGGGTATCTTTCTATTTTTGCATGCAGTTTGTATATTTTGCAGAAACATGCTCAGAAATCTATAGCAGGACCTCTCTCCGTTGGCAGTTGCAGTTTTTAAGGCAGTTTTCAAATGCTCCGTTCTTGCTCATATGGACTCCTTTTCCCACAATTTTTTTTTTTTTGGCTATTGTTTTTGTGCTTTATGCACTAGTGCAGACGTTTTTTGATTTTGATGCCAAGATTTTTCAGAAATTGCAGATTCTCAGTTGTAACATTGCACAGTTCTTGTTTTGGGAACTTCAGAGGATTATAATTTTCATATATGACCTCATATCAAGGTGATTCTTTTTTTGAAAGTGCATGATTTTTCGAGTAGATCACAATGGTGCTATTTATTTCTCTGAGTATTATGCCAAAGTTGTATTTTTAGCATATGTTCTTCGTGAAGATTTTTTTAATGCATTGAAATTAAGACCACTTAGTATTTCTTGCTAGTGGTAGTTGTAAATGCACTAATATAAAGTGCCAAATCATATTTTCTTGGGGGGGTTCTTTGATTGAGTGAAAAGGGGGGGTTGTCTTGGTTGTGTTCTCTTATTTTCGACATTTCTTCTTTGCATTTCTTCATCATGGATCAAACAAATCTGCCCATCCTAACTCCATACAATTACTTTGAGTGGAAATCACGCATGACAATTCACTTAAGGAAAGATGGATTAAATAGGATAACTATGGGGCTTGAAGCTGAACCTGCTAAAGATGAAGATAAGCCTAAGTGGTTTAACAAATGTGATGAGGCATATGGAACATTGTGTTTGTTTGTTTCTCCTAATTTGCTCTTTCACATTGAGTCTTTGAATACACCAAATGAAATCTGGACAAAGCTAGAAACACTATTTGGCACACAAGATTCAATGAGGGGTCATATGTTGGAAAATAAACTAATTAGTTTAAGTCCAGGCAATTTCAACACAATCCATGATTTCTTCACCAAATTGAAATCACTAAGGCTGCAGTTAAAATAATGTGGAATTGAAAAGAAATATGAACAATTGATTCTTAGTATTCTCTCTAAGCTAAGTTCAAAATATTCTATGTTTGTTTCTACCTTCTATGCTACTAAGGGTGCACTTGGTACTCAATTCACCATGCCATCTTTAGATGATTTTGCTGTCAATCTCACTCGGGAACAGGATAAGCTAATCCAGATGGGTACTCTCAAGTCCTCTAAGTCACATGCTTTGGCTACCAACCAAGGCACAAAAGAACAGAAAGGACAAAATAGTAACAACAATAGTAAGGATAAGAAATAAAAGAATAGCAAAGAGAAGAAGGATTAGATATTGGTTGCCTCAAAAACAACTAATGAGACCCAATCTTCCAAGGGCGACAAGCCTAAGCAAGAGAGGGTCCAATGTGCCTATTATAAAAGACCCGGTCATGATGAACATAAATGTCTAAAGAAACAAATTGATCACTTGACACACATTCTTGAGAAGAATAATATCAGTGTTCCTGAGTCTATCAAACAGAGTTCTAATGAGGGGTCTAATAAAGCAAAAGTAAACAAGGGGAAAGGAAAGGGCAAGGCCCTTGTTGCAGTTGCTTCTTCACCATCCACTTGGGTTCTTGATTTGGGTGCTTCGCACCACATGGCTTCATCTAAGGAAGAACTTGCATCTTTGGAGCTGTGTACTATGCCTTCTATTTTGATGGGTGATAACACTCCTGTTGAGGTGTGTGGGAGAGGGTCCGTTGATGTGGGGGATGGCACATTCCATGATGTTCTTTGTGTGCCCTCATTATCAACTAATCTCCTATCAGTATACTAGATCACTCACACAAGTTCAGGCAAGTAGGTTGAGTTCACTCCTGATTCAGTGGAGATTCATGAGTTGCAGTTGGGAGAGCAGATCATTAGTCACAGCTCTATCTATTTTCTCACTTTTTTCTTGATCCTCCTTCGACTATTTTGGTCACTCATTCTAATGATGTGAGTAGATTATGGCATGAGCAATTTGGCCATGTTAACTTCCACTACTTGCAGCAACTCAACCAGTAGAGCATGGTCACAGGGTTGCCTTCAGTTCAGTTTTTAGATGGTGTTTGCCAAGGTTGCATTCTTGGTAAGCATCCTAAGGAAAAGTTTGACAAAGGTAAGGCATGGAGAGCTTCATAGATACTGGAGTTAGTTCACAGTGATTTGGCTGGTCCATTTCAGCATCCTTCTTTCAGCAGGGCCAGTTATGTCCTCACATTCATTGATGATTTTTCTCGATATACTTGGATATACTTTCTCAAACAGAAGTCTGAGGTATTTGATCACTTTCAGGACTTCAAGACTTTTGTAGAAAAGCAATCCAGGAAAGCCATCAAAGTTTTGCGCACTAACAATGGTGGTGAGTATGTCAACCATCGATTTGAGAGGTTTTGCACTTCAGAGGGAATTGATTTGTAGCATTCAGTTCCATACAATCCTCAGCAGAATGGTGTTGCAGAATGAAAGAATGGGTCCTTGAAGGAAATGGCAAACTGCATGATTCACTCTAGATCTCTTGCACCATAGTATTGGGCAAAGGCCATTAACTATGCTTGTTATATCCAGAACCGTGTTCCTCACCGAGCCTTGAAGGGAGTCACTCCTTTTGAAGCTTGGAGCGATCGGAAACCATCAGTTAAGCACTTTCAAGTTTTTGGTTCTCCTGCATGGGCCCACATTCCTATAGAGAAATGCAAGGCCTTAGATCCACATAGCAGACCTTGCATATTTGTAGGTTATCCTGATGGTGTGAAGGGTTATCAGTTGCTCCACCCTACTACACATGAGTTGTTCATTGAGAGGAGTGTTCAGTTTGAGGAGGACTCTTTGAGCTCACTTTCTATCACTTCTCCAACTCCTTCTACTTTGACATTGGAGTCACTTGGGATACATGACAGATCTTTTGATGAGTCAGATTCACTTGAGCAGTCTTCTACCTCCACTTCCTATGCAGAGAACGATTCAGAGGACTCACCTCCATCCTCTCCTAGTCATCATTCAGAGGTTGATGATTCTCCTCTAGATTCTTCATCTTCCGGTCCACTTTGGGCTAGACAGACCTTGCAGTCTGTAGGTGATTGGGTTGGGGATCCATCAGACACCAAGTGGACTTGTTCACAGTTCCAGGATGCTCCACATGTCTTCATTGCTACTGCCTCAGATCCACAGTCTTTTCATGAGGCTTCTGGTATTCCTGAGTGGGATACAGCTATGCAGGAGTATAGTTCCTTGATGAGGAACCACACTTGGGATCTTTTCCCTCTTCCTAAGGGAAGAAAACTTGTTCGATGTAAGTGGATCTATCAGACAAAATTTGTAGCAGATGGGTCGATTGACAAGCATAAGGCTCGCTAGGTCGCCAAAGGATTCTCCCAGGTTGCTGGGATTGACTACTCTGAGACTTTTGCGCTAGTTGGCCAAATTGAATTCCATCCGACTTGTTCTTGCCATTACTGCAGCTAATCATTGGGAAGTACACCAGATGGATGTGAAGAGTGCTTTTCATCATGATGACCTTCAGGAGGAGATCTACATGGAGCAACCACAGGGGTTCCTTCAGGATTCTTCACTTGTGTGCCGTCTTCAGAAGTCTCTCTATGGCCTCAAATAGGCTCATCGGGCCTGGTATGCCAAGATGGACTCCTTCCTTCTATCAATTGGGTTGACTCGGTGCCATTCTGATCCTAATGTCTACATTCTGTAGCAGGATGATTCACTCCTATTTTTGGTTCTGTATGTTGATGACTTGCTGATCACAGGGAGTTCTTCATCCACTATTGGGGCTGTCAAAACTGCCCTTCATGACAGGTTTTTGATGACTAACCTGGGCTTGTTGCATTACTTTCTCAGGATTGAGATCTACTAGTCTGCTTTTGGGATCACCATCAACTAGTCCAAGTATGCTCTAGATTTGCTCTCAAGGTTTCATATGGTTGACTGCAAGCCTACTCTGACTCCCTTTCTTTCTAGAGTCAAATTTGAGGCTCAGTGTTCTTCTCCACTTGTTGATGGCACATTGTACCGACAGCTTGTTGGGAGTCTCATTTATCTGACTCATACGAGACTTGACATTTCATATGCTATAGGCATGGTCTATCAATTCATGCAGGAGCCTCATGAGCTGCACTGGAAAGCAGCCAAGCAGATCCTTCACTACATTCAGGGTTCTCACAGTTTTGGGATTCACTATGCAGCGGGCATTGAGCTTGACTTGGTGGGCTACACAGATTCAGATTGGGCGGGCTATTCTCAGGATCGCAAGTCTAATTCAGGTTACAGCTTCTCACTTGGTTTAGGTCCTATTTGTTGGTCAAGCAAGAAGCAGTCTGCTATTGCTCTATCTTCTACTGAGGCCGAGTATCGAGGGGTTGTCAATGCCGCCACTGAGGCCATTTGGCTTCAAAATCTTCTCACTGAGTTTCGTATCTAGATTCAACGGCCATCAGTCATATTTTGTGACAACTAGAGTGCCATTCAGATCTCATGGAATCTGGTCCATCATTAGCGGACCAAACACATCAAGGTCCACATGCACTACATCTGGGAGCTCATCCATTGCCACGCCATCAACCTTCGCTATTGTCTGACTTCCGAGAAGGTTGCTGATATCTTCACCAAACCCTTCATTGAGAGCAAGTTCCTTCATTTGCAAGCTTTGCTGGGGGTGCAGGATGCTTCATCTTCTAGGGGGCTTCTTCCTCTCACTCAGAGTCCTAACTCTCTCTACTTTTGGGAGGTCTCTTCTCTCTTTATTTTGGGGGGGGGGGGGGGTTTCTCTCTTTGGGGGGGAATTTTATGTACATGGGTACCTCATCAGGCTTGATTTGCTTGGACCCATATCTACATCCACCTAAGATTCACTTATGGGGGGGTGTTAGTGTAGGTTTTTATTTCCTAGTTGGGTTATTTATTTTTCCCTATATTCCTAGGTTTTACCTACACTTCTATTAATCTCGCTTAGGTTAATAAAGCATGTCTTATTAGGTGAGTGGTTGCGAGGTGTCACCTTCCTACATGTGAGCATCCATTAGCTATTTTGGGAAGATACTTTGCTATCTTTAGTCTGATAGATGGTTTCTCCTCATTGGTCAGTGTTGCCACCTCCTCCCTCTTCCTGGTCTATATAAGCATGCTACCTGGCTTGTATTTTGCATCTATTGCTTTTGCATCCTCTTAATGTTATTTTGCTTCTAGCATTTGCATTACTCTCTTGGAGACTAACTCTGCATTGCTATTTTGATTTCGTATCATTTGCATTCATAGTTTAAATATCTATTCGTTTGCACTAGTTTTCTGGCTTATTAATCTTTTCAGATTCTAACAAGTAGGGGGCATACTTTAGAAGAACAACCTTTATGGTCATTATCCAAGCGTATTCCAAGGCTAAAAGGGCTAGAGAAGATTTTAAAAGAATAGTTTGAATATGTTATGTTGCACTTGCATTATAACACAAGCGCGTTACAACATGCTCACATTTTGGAGAATCCTAAAATGTTGCACAAATGAGAAAAAAAAACCATAAAACCCATGGTTTGGTCCCACTCAACTCTCTGCACATGTTTTTTGCATGCTTTCTATGACATTCTATGAGATTTTTTTGTTTTATATGACAACAAATGATTGAATTACATTGGGAATCAATCATTCTTTGATTAGTACATACTTTTTGTTTGCTTAAGAGTTTTAGTTGTCAATTTTATTCACTATTAACATAAATTTGACAATTTGTTAATTGTTGTGACTAATAATCATTCACTTGTATTTTAAGAGTTTATTTGTGATCATTATTTTCTTTTTATGTGACCATTCTATTCTTTTTTCATGTAATTGACAATTTTAATTAAGATATATTAACAATTTTGTGTATTTCTAGAAAGAATTGACAATTACCATGGGAAGGAATAAACATGGAACACCTAAAAATTGAAGCAGAGAAAGAAAAACAAAGGTATCATATGAAAAGACTTTGTAAAATAAGAAAAGTTGGAGTTGAAGGTATGCCATCAATACCAATTGATATGAATATAGAAATAAGTTCCAAATCATCTATTGAAATAAAAAATAATGAACAAAATTTACCTAATGCAAACCAAGAACACATGCCAATAAGAACACCACCTAAAATTATTTGTAAAAAATGAAAGCATCTAATTGAAATTAATGAAAATATCTTAAAACCAATGCCTAATAAAATTCTTGAATGCACTTGTAAAAGAATTGCTAATAAAATATGAAAACCATTTTTTGAAACTCTAAATGAAATACGTATGTGCCAATTATTTATTGAAATGATAAATAATCTTAATTTTAGAGATAGTATGAAGATCCTCAATCTAAGATCATCCAGTATCGATGGTAAAAAATATTGTGATAAATCTAATTAATGCATACCAATCAATAGGTTTAACCTCATGCACTAAACATAGTAATGTTACCCAGCATGTTCTTACATAAACTATAGTAAGCAATGAAAAAAAAAATCTTGTTTAATTAGAAAAAAAATGAAATCACTAAAAATAAATAGAAAACACTATTGAAAGTCATCAGGAGATGTGAAATAATTTAGGATCCCAATAGAAATAAACTATGGGCATTCTGAGGTAGACTCCCATTCAAAGACAAGGTTGTTGTTGATGCCTTAACATAATTAATTGAACCATTTTTTGCCACTCATTTTGTTGGTTCATGAAGAGAAATAGTATTTTCCTATTTTCTCTAGACATCTTTCTTATGTTGTTTGTCCTCTAATTTTTCAATGCAATATTTAATAGATTCCTAAACTTTTTGTATCTTGGCTTTCCTTTACTCTTCATTATGTATAATATTTTGCAATGTAACTTTTTTCTTTCTATACCAAAACTTCATGAACTTCTTTTGCACACTAATTTTCATTGTCCCCAAAGATTATAACCAAGGATATCTAACAACAATATTCAACCATCCATATCTACATCATCAAAATTTGAATGCAAAACATGTTTATCCATCAAGAACTTTAAATCTTCAATAATTTGAGTATGCTTACCATATATTTGAGTTTCCTTGATTTGCTTTGCTTGCACCTATGGTTTCATGGCTATTTCTGTGTTGAATAAATTTGGCCACAGATCTTTTGGAGCCCTGAATTCCTTTGCAGCTTGAAAATTTTGAATCCACAATTAAAATGTGATTTATTAACTATTAATTAATTATTATAAATAGATATAAAAATTAGGGCATATTTCAAATATCTATAAGGCTTCCATAGCATGATGTTACTGATTAGTTTTCTTTTGAAATTATAGACAATGTTAAGTTTTTTATAATTTACTAAGAAAATAAAATAATAAATAAGTGTTTTATATTACTTGTATAAAAAGATAAGATTCACTTTGTGGTAGTGCTTGAGTGTTGTCAATAAAACTTCTTTTGAATAGTGTAATAGTGTTTTTGGATTTAACTGTGTGTTTTTGCATTGACTTTTCAAGTCACTGAGTGTGATCCAAAATGTCAATGCAAAAGAACACACAGTTCAAACAAGAAGCACTTTTCCACTAATATAATGGACTAGGGAAAACACATGCATACTATTGTTTTGAATAATTGTATATGTTTAATTTTGGAAGAAACAACATTACAAAAACATGAATATTGTGGTTTAGTATCATGATGAGTGATTAGTAAATCATCTTGATAATAATTTAGAATACAATATAAATTAGGAATCATTAATTTCAACATTGAATATTAAGTAATTAATTAATATTTTTTGCCTAAAAATAAAAGGTTTCTCCTCTCGGTTCAAAATTGGGAACAACTTATTCACGGGGAAATTGATGCTGGCAGTTTATCAAGGGCTTTCGTTTTGTTTGATGATGATGTTGAAGAAGCACTAATAGAAGTTTGTGGAAAGATTTCCTTCAACAATCTCAGGTTTATTTTGCAGCTTGAAAATTTTCTCCACCAACCTTGCCTTCTCTCCTTTTCGGAATTCCGTGCTACTTCTTTAGAGATTTCTCCCTTTCAATCTTTAACTACCTTCTTCTAGGGTCCCGACAATAGAACCAAATGTTAGCAAAAAATGCGGAGGAGATACTGGTCCAGAGATCCAGTCCTTGGACAAGTCTTTGTAGTCAGTTTATACCCCGATCAAGTAGCTAGAGATTGACAACAAAACATGAAGAATAGCAAAATAGGGCATCACATACACATCAGAATAAGATAACACAGAATTACCCGGTACTGGCAGATCTCCACACACACACACACACACATATATATATATATATGTATATATATGTATATATATATATAACATTCATCAAATGCATACATCATCTATCCATCCTCCAGTAGTGTTGTGTGGTTACACAACATGCCCCATTTTGCCCCAACAAAACAAGGACCCAACTTTTTGGGCAGTATGGTAAAATTAGCCTTAAATGCATATTAGAATGCTATCCTCTACATATTAAGAATTCAAGATCCTAGTCAAAATCCAAAATTAGAATTTGTCATCATGAACCTTGCCATGTGAAAGAGGATAAAATTTCAAGCAGGTTTGTTTTTCGAAGCACCTCAAAATTCACTAAAATAAGGAAGTTATGTTTGGTCAAAGTTTAGTCAGCGGGTCCTTAGGATCTTTGCATTTGCATGTCATCCGAATATTATCTTAATATCTTGGTGCTCACTAATCTCCAGATGTCAAATTTAAGAGGATTAGCGGTTTAAATGTCAAAGTGGATGGATATTACTTAACATCCTAATCTTATATAATATCTCAATCTCCAATAGCATCCAGATGTCAAATTTAGGTCACCCAGTTGCTAAAACGTCAAAGTGGGTGGATATTACTTAATATCCTGACCCTACTTAATATCCTAATCCTAATGATGTCACGTCATCTCAGCCTGAAGAAGAATGATGAATCTTCTTATGTCATCAGGATTTTACTTAACATCCAAATCTTAACTTAGTATCCAGGCGTGTTTAACATCCACATCTCGATGACGTCATATTATCTCGATTAAACAAAGGAACCACATCAGGCTTATGTCATTAGGATATTAGACATACATAGATATTTCATAACTAACATCCTGATCCTTCAAATATCTATACCTCATGTAACCAATGGCGTAACGCCACATGTTCACGTACACATCTCGACCAAGGTAATGTCATCTAGATATCCACATCCAGATATCCCCTAGAATATTCCTTAACTGGATATCCCTCCATACCCTCACTTTTTGCATTTAATGGAATAAAGCAGTCGTTGGCATTTAAATTCAAAAGCGTGCCAATGGACACTTATAGTAATCTTGTTTCATCTTGCTGAAAGTGGTTGTCAAATCACATTTCTACCATTAATGAGCCCTAAAATCATGAATTACTTGAGATAAAGGATTTCTACTATAATAATTGAAAATATTATTTTTGAGAACCCTAACTTTTGTTGTGAAGAGCTTATTGCAAACTAGAGCCAAGCTAGAAGATAGAATTGTAGGAAATCGCTTCATCCAAGGTGTTAGTTTAGTCACCGCCACATCAGAATAGGTTAAGGAAGCATATACAGGTACGTATGAAAATCTACCCCTCTGGTGATTTCATTAAATTGCATCATGAATAATTACAGAAAGAGTAAGCGATAAATGATAATGGTAATTGCAAATGATTTAATCCAAATCACAAAATTTAGATATATTACTATTTTAGAGCATGAATATCAATGATTACGCTAACCCTAGATAGAGGAATGCATGATGCTTTGTTGAGACTGGTATGTTTAAAATTGCAGGACACGATGTCGTAACCATGCATAGATAAAAGAGATGTGGAGTTTAAATCGGTTACGTTCCCCAAAACATGCAGTGTTTACAGTAAACTAGGATTCACAGAAGACACTCATTCGGGCTACATAGATATTGAAGCATTTAGGGCATGAATTGATGCATAAGAAGATGACCCTATTCTACAGAACATAGTGGTATCCAGACTATATAATGCTTCCAGTTTTCCTTACTCTACAAAAGCTTTTGATCTTCTAGTTGAGTGTGTTTAGAACTATAATGCCACCACAAGGAAGGTGGAAAAGTAGGAGAGATTATATATAGACTTGTCTGTAGAAGGTATAACTGAGGTATTTCATTTGTCAATTTCTTGTCCCATGTCTGTGCCAGATTTAGATGCATTGGCCAAAGAATTTGAGGTCAATGATAAGAATTGTAGAAAATTCATATATCAAGGGTGGAGAAACCTGGACAACATAGCCAGGGCAGCTGCCAAAATGGCAGTGCACTTATACAAATTTGACTCCAATGAGGAAGGACAATATATAATGTTTATGCTTAGCCGGATGAATGGCTTGGTAAATTGTGGAACATTCGAACCATGGATGTTTGGATTGATAAGGATGATGGTAGAGTACAAATAATAGAATGTAAAGGTCCAGTGGGCCAAGATAATCTGTAACCCCATTCATGACCATCTCATTAAATGGAAGGATGGCAAGGGGATGATCTTCAAAATGACATCCTACTTGGTGTATGCATGTGCAGTGAAAGGCACATTCAATGGTTTAAAGACTGTAGGAAAGATGGGAAAGCTACCCAATGAAAAGACTCCCTAGGAACACTACCCCCAACTGGAGAGAAGATCACCCATTCAACATTATAGAATGGTTAATGATGGCTTCCAGATGCACCTAGTCTGACTCATGGAGGGTGACTGGTCTAAATAGTTTTTAGTGGGTGCCACAAAGGCAATTAGTGGATATGGCTCTTAGTTTATCCAGGCTGATACTTATTGTTATATCTGCATGGAGGGTTTTAGTGAGAAACCATATATGCTACCAAGGTACCCTACAGATAAGGTGGTACTAATGGAGATGATGAGGCAATAGTTGCCTGCATTTGAAATGTCAAAGGTAAAGGAAGGGAAACCCTACAGAAAGCTTCCCATCAACATAAACTGGTTCCTTGTTAGATCTATGGAGAATGCAAAGAACGCTGAGATAGAGTTAAAGGGTTTGAATGTGAAGTTATTCCCACTTGAAAGAGATTATGACCCGTACCACAAGATTGAACAAAGATTCAACAAAAAGTACAAGCGCAGCATCCATCTTGAAGATTATTGGGCATATTGTGATGACGAACATGAGGTAAGGAGGAGAAAATATCAAAGGTTGACCCTAAAACAAATGAGGACAATACGGCAACCTGAAGTGCCCTCATAGATCAAGAAAGATGACAATGAACTCATGGATCCAAAATATTAGGATCAAAAGGTATATAATGATACCATTTCTGTGCCAGACCCAACACAGAAAGATGAAACTTCTATAGATGTTATCAGAGTCCAAGTTATGGCTAGGGAAAGGAACTGGGTTGCCAAAAAGATCAATGAGCTTAAAGCCAAAGGGTTAGCAATTACCAGTGATAGGAAAGTAAAGAGAAAAGAAAGAGAAGAGAAAGGGTATGATGATTTTCTTGTAAGGAAAAGGCAAATCCTTGGAAAAAGGGTGCTTGAACCAGGGTCATCTACAGTAGCGGAGGAGGTCACATCTAAAGGAGTGACTCTCACCTATCAGCCCTTATCACCTCCCATAGGACCAGTGCTCAAGGCAATTCCTATGCTCACATCTCAAATACTAACAACACATGAAGAGCTCCAAGAAAATCAGGAGCAAAGTCTAGTTAGGAATATTGCAGAGAGGGAAGATATTGAAGAGGATTAATTACCCATTGGGACATTAAAAAGGAAGAAGATCAAAGTACCCAGGCAATCCAGATATCAAAGTCCCCAAATGAGAGGCTCTATTTCACCAACAGCAGCTATTGCATTAGGATTAGTGGACTCACCATCTGCAAGTATAGTTAGAAAGCTACAACATGATATGCTGATGAAAAATATCATCCAAGTGAAGACAAAATTAGACCAAGAGGCTAAACATCAGGAAATGGAGAAGGAGACTAATAAGCCCCTTGTACTAAGTGCCACAATTGACCTGACAGAGGATGATTTGGTAAAATATATCACCAATCACCCTATTGAATCCCTGCTATAGCATACAGAAGCAAAAGATCAAGGTGATACAGAAGGGGAGTCACATGATGAAAGAGGAGAAAGGGAAGAAACTCTTGAAGTAGAAGCACATATGGGGTCCCTTGATACATTGACTTAAAATGTGAACAGTCCAGCTATCGCGGACTTGACCTATGTGCCTAAATAAGGGAATGCAAAAGAAGAGATCACCAAAACTAACCAATCTCAAGAAGAAAGATTCCCCATGGAAATATATAATAAAGGTGATAATGTGCAAGAACAAACAATACAACAAGATATCCTGGTGGATAAGCCTAAACAAGAGAAGGTGTCTGAACCAGATGCAGCTATAGGAGAAAAAGGTGATGAGCATAAACAAGATAGCCATTAGGATGATCAAGAGAATAAAGGCTGAGAGCCTAAAAATGATGAGGTTCCAAAGGAACAGGATGATAAGGGACCAAATAATCAGCCTCCTTCAAAGCAAAGGTAGGAAGAACAATTACATGAGGAATAAAATTTGGATACCAGATATGGACACCAAGAAAATGAGCAAGATCCAGGTGATTAGGAAAGGGATCAAGATAAGGAACCCAAGATGCTCAACTGAGAAACCAAATCAAGATAGGGGATCACAATTAGGTGCATTGATTTTGATTTCATCAGAGGTAGGCCAAGAACAAGCACAACGGGTACCTTTTGACTTTAAGTCTTTGTTTACTCTTGATTCTGCTAAAGCTAAATAGAGAGCTAGGACAGTTTCCAGCATTAAAAGAGATCCAAAGATTGGAAAGAGGACAACCCAAATTGTTGTGCCCCTAGTAGATAAGGCAAAAAGAGAAATCAAGCTAGAGGAATTCCATGTGACACAGATTAACTTGGGTCATGTCACCACAGAGTAGGAGATACAAGAACATCCAGGGAGAGCACTAACGCAATAGTAGCCAAAATGAAGAAGCTTAAGGCTAGAAAGAAAGAGTTGAAAGAGCAAAATGTGCAATTGCAACAGTCTATACAGGGGTTAGTGAAGCCAGATAGCTTGGCATCCACCTTTCAGGCTACTGAGAGGCCTGCTACATTGACCTTAATAAGTGAAGCAGAGATAACTTGTCTAGATATCTAGAAACACCAATCTCACATAATGGATAAATGGTTTTCTAGATTCATGACCTCCAGGGAATAGCTAATAAGGATATCCATGTCCAATTGGGACACATTGTCCAAGCTAAAGGAGGCCATTGATTATTTAAAGAGTGAATTCACTCAAAGGATACAGAAGTGCACCTATGCAATGGCAAGACTCAAAGGAGCCAAGGCCATGACAGATGATGAACTATGGAAGAATAAGGTTGTCACTAATGCAACTTTGCCACACAGGGATACATGGATGATAGAGATGGATTATGAGTTGAGTTTATTGAAGGCTAACATGACTAGAGTGAGATACATTCAAACTAAGAGCCATGATTTGTTAGCTGAGGAGTTAAAAGTAATGGAAGAATTATTAGATGATGTTGTAATAGAAGAGGTAGTATCAGAGGTGGATGAAGCCATCTAGATCTTTAAAGACAAGTTTAAAGAAGTAGAGGAGGATCCCAGGGAGTTCTTCACTGAGAATGTTATGGATGAAATGGCTGAGCTAAATGTGAAAGCAAAGACATACAGTAAGGGAGCAGATAGTAGGACATCCATGTTGGGACCCTTGGATGAGCAAATAAAAGCATTGAGATATGCTAAATTAAGTGTTACCACAATCATCAAATTCTAGGTAGACACCTTTGTGCAAGCATATGATGCTTATAAGAGGATAGACATAGGGATGCAGGTACATGAAGAAGATTCATCTGAATAAAGAGGAATTGCATTATGTGTCTTCCAGGGATTTTTGGTTGTATTAGCACTTGTTGTTTAACTAGAGAAAATTGAAGATCATAGAATATTCAAGGATAGCTATACTCCACCAGAGGATTGGCAACTGGCAATTTGTACCATGTGTCTTAAATGTTGACTTTGTCAAAGGAGTATGAACTGTTGATGATAATAGATAAATCTTGATTGTAGAATCTTTTGTAACCGCCTCTTATCCTTGATCTATAAAAGGAGATGGAGTGCACTTTGTAAGACTATTAAGAGCTTAATTAGGATAGGAATGTTGAATGTCATGGTACTTTTTCAAGACCAAATTGTAAATATGTTCATATTTTGAATACTGAATGCAATAGAGATACAAATTACAGCTACATAGTAAATCTTGAATAATCTTCTAGATGTTGTCTTGACTTGTTACTGTGATGTGTTGCATCCCTTGGAGTGCATGTCAACTAGTTCATGTTGTTGATTTCCTATTCCTTTGAAGATTAGCACTAACTATGTGAAGTTGTGGAATGTCCAAGCATAGCATGGTTTGGTTTTTATCTCTATTTCATGAAGTATTGAATTGTAGATATACAGAAATGGTTGAAACTCATTCATTTCAATAAATTCAAAAAAGCTTAGTTCAAATTTCTTTAATTTAATTAAATCACCATCATAACTACAAATACACAGAAAACCATAAGCAGATCACCATAAATATGCAAATATCTGTAGATAAATGAAGATCTCAAGCATATTTAGGCAAAATACACATGAAATACTAAACATCATGCAAAGAATCATTATTAATAACAAAGAACACATGAAAATTTGCATGATCAGGATAAATACAATAAGATTTAACCTTGTTTGTTGAGACTTTACAAAAAGTAGGATAAACAGAGCATATCCGGATAGAAATCACTTAAAACTAAAAAGTAAGGCCCCTAATGGAAAACAACAATTCACATCAAACTAACTGAGAGATTATCATATGGTCAAGACCTGACTGAGCAGAGAATTGGAGTTATCAATTCATCCTGAATTGATCATACTTTTCAAGATGATGAAGGTTCATTTTGTGAATTCTTTATCTATGTTATTATGACTAACATCATGATCAACAAGTAGGTCTAAGTCTCTACCTCAATAGTTACAATCATGACTTCTATGTCATTCTTACATCAGAATATATCATCTACCATACTGCTATTCTCCTATATTGTATTATCATATTATATATCTATATATATACTATATCTATTACATATAGGAAAATGTATCATTTTGGCTCCGGTCTCCACATAGTGTGTAGTCTCTTCCGGTCAACTCTCCTTTATGCTTTGTACCTTGCTAACAGGGAGATGAGAGGATGAAAGGATAGGATGAAAGGATTGAGAGGAGGAAAATGGATAGATACAAGCTGATTCATGACTCCATGGCTTATGTGTTATGCTGCATTGATAAATAAGAGCCATCTTTATTTGATATGGCATGAGACGTTATGCACCAAGGTATAAGGAACCAAAGTGGCGATGTGTCCCATGCGTAAAAGGATGCCCCAATATATCACAAGGCATTTGATGACCTTGCATGGTATTGTGATGAGGCAATCGATTATAAGTTGTAAGCAACCTTATGATGTATAGTACCATGATATGGAAGACCATGATACCATTGTGTTAGGTAGGTTACAAGAAGCACTACCGATGCAAGATAAAAAAGATAATGCAAACATAGAAGTAAGCATGCATGCACAAAAAGATACTAACACAAACACAATGTTGCGCTTGGTCAAGTAGAAAATCCAAATATTGATGGATTGATGATGTTGGATTGTGTTGTTCATGATAAGGACAACATGAGGATTAGGAAATATATATCCTGATGATGATGATGATGGATAAAAAGCTTGCAACAAGGCTATGAATAAGACCATGGATGCAATTTGATGATTGTGTACAAAGGCTTAGTGAGCGATGTGCATTGATTAGTATTGTCTTGTGATTTTTGGATGTTTGGAAGATTTAGTTATGTGGAAGATTTAGATTATTGGGAGGGAATGCATTGGTTTGTGTGTAGGTATCGTTTAGCTAGAAACTAATGACAAGGGAGATCCAAGTCTAATGACAAGGGATGTGGGATGATTGGGACAAGATGATAAGGGGATAATGGTTAGTGGATGGGGGATTAGTGATAAGGGTACAATGGAGAGTGAATGGGGGGATAATGGATAGTTGATAATGGATAGAAGGAAGGGATTATGTAGGATATAGGATAGATGGAGGATGGAGGATAGAGGATTTAGTATTAAAGGGATGTATGTGATCTCCAAGGACTACGTCGCATAGGAATAAGTTGTCCCACTCTAGGTGTGTTGCTCACGATGATGCGGTGGGATATGTAGGGGGATGGATATTTGTAGGATATGCTAGTGAGGGATGTATACTAAGAGGTATCCAAAGGCATGTCTTACATATTTTCCACATGTCCTTATCAGGATCACAAGTGGGGAAAGAGGATGAAATGCCATGAGGATGGATAGGGAGATAGTGGATGGAAAGGAAAATAGATATGAAGATAAGGGATGGATGGGAGATGATTGGATGGATAGCAAAGGGGATGGGTGGATGAGTAGTTGTAATTATCAGCCAGGTAACTTGTTGATGGTGTGAATTGTAAGACATAATAAAACCACAACTGTACCAGGGAAGGAGATGGGGGAGATATGAAGGATAATAGGATGAGGATATGCAATGGATGGGGAGAAGATAAGATAGGCAAGATTTTTCCCCAAGTGCAGGGTGCAAATGGGTGAAGGATTACACATGATGTCTATGAGGGGTTTTTATCATGGTAGTTTCCCAAGGAACCACAAGGAGTTGCTTTCACCATTGGACAAATTTTTTATCTTTACTTTTTTAAATTTTTTTAATTTTGACTTTTTAATTTTTTTTTTTTTTGAATTTTTTGAGAGGATGGGTGGATGTGGATGGAGGAAAGGGGTTGTGAGGAGGATGGGGAATCAAGCACCAGTTTCCATAGCAAGGTGATAATATGCCATGTTGCATAGGATGTAGTGCATAGACCGTGTTGAATGTGATTATGCACATGTAGGTTGGTAGATGAAGGAATATGAAATGGATGGTATGGATAGAATGGATGGGACATAGTGGATTATAATGTGTATTATGAATGGGAATGATGGATTATGTGAAAGAATGGACCATAGGGGTGTGATGGGGGAGATATGCATGATAAGAGATATAAGATGGAAGGATGGGGGTATGTGGGAATATCATGGGGTTGAGGGGAACCAAGAGCAATGGTCATACACACCATGTTGGATGTGGAGATTTTGGTTTTGAGGGGGTGTGGGGAGTAATGGCAATTTGGGATTCATTATGGATTTTTGGGATCGGGGTGAGGGAGTTTGTGATTGTCGATTTTAGAATTTAAGGACCCAAATAGACTTGGATTTTAGAATTTTTTGATGGTGTGTGAGATTTGGGGGATGTGGGGATAGAGGGAGATTTGGATGCTCTGCTTAGATTTAAATCCTTTTTCTTGGGAACCCACACCATTTTTGTTTTTTATTTTGGGGGTGTAGGCTTTTGTAGCCTTTTGAATTTTTTATTTAACTTGGATTTTGCATATCGATGCCCTACGACATGATAGTCTTTAGGCTTTTCTTGATTTTTTTCTTTATGTGGGGAGGCATCCAAATGATTATTTTTGAATCCTATGGATTTGATGGGAGATTCATTTTTAGGTGATGTGTGCAATTGTTGATCATGGTTGGAGATTTTAGTGGATTTACAGGTGTAGAATTTGGGATGTTTAGGGATATGGGATTTATGGATGGGGGCATTGAGGATAGAAGGATTAGAGGATTTGAGGATGGGGATATTATGAGTTGGAAGGAGTGGAGGAAGGGTGGATTTAGGGATGGGAGGATGTTTGGATTTATGGATAGGATAAGATGGGGGATGTATGGTCGCATGAATTTTGGATTGATGGATGAAATAAGATGGATGAGGGATAGAGACATATGATTGATGGTGCGATGAGATGCACTAGGCTTAGGATTGGAATAATATTCCTTTTGAGGCATGTGGGTGGTACCAATATTTTTGGATTGTTTGCCTTGGGGTATATAACTAAGTCCATGTGTGCATGGATGGATTTTGACATGGATGGGCTCCAATATTCCTTGTTCATGAAGGCCTAAGCCTTTACCTTTATAGTTCATGTTTTGGAGCTGTGCTAGGGAAAAACTGGTTAAACATGCAGAAATAAAACTACAGCTAACCCTAATTGTAATGAAGTGCAATCTAGCTTAGAAAACCGGTCAAACAAGCATGCAAATAACTAAAAATATAAGGTAACATTGTCTAATATTCATTGTCCTCCTCCATCTTGCACTATTTGTTCTCATATTTTGTAGGTTTATGCAAAGATCTTGAGAAGCTCATGTATCTGATTAGCAAGATTTTGGAGATTGTAGGCTAAGAGAGATGAAAAATAGAATCAGAGAGCATAAGGGGTCAAAATGAAGATGAATGAGTGATTTTATAGAGGAGTTGATTTGAATCAAATGCTAGGATTCATTGTTGACTTAGAGGCCAAAATCAAGGGTGGAGGTTGATTAGAGTTTTCCTCCACTAGAGGACAAAAGTGAATTTAAAATTCACAAATATGATAAGGTGGAGGATGTTTAAATTAAATAAACTTGGTTAGTTTGTTTAATTCATTTGAAGTGGACATGTGAACCTTAGTTAAACAAATGATATTTATTTAACTAAGTGAGGGGTAGGATTTAATTTTTTGAATAAAGCGAGTGGAGGGGACATTAGGAAAGTGAATCATTAGATAATTAATTAATTAAAATTAATTATTGAACCATAGAGGAAAATCAGGGAAAATCAGTAGAACATGGAAGTGATTAGGGTTTTGTGATCTGAGGACACTTTTAGGTGTCTACATTTTGCCCCTCTTTGAGATGATGTTCAAGATGATGTGATTTATGTTGAGTAACATCATTTCAAAGAAGCTAAGGAAATGGATAGAGGAAAAGGATGATGATGGAAAGATAGGATGATGATGCCCCCTCGAGAGGATAGGTAGGTTGGACAAACATGGGTAGGCTCTCAAAATGAAAGGGATTGGTGAATGAAGAAAGATATGGGAATGGATAAAAGAAATGAATTATACGGTAAGCTGCAATGAAGGTGGAGGAATGAGGATGCAAGAGAGAGATGGTAGAGGAATGAAAGATTGGCTAGAAGAATGGAAATGAGATCTTGCTTTGATAGATTTTTGACCTTCTCACTTGTAATTTTTTCTGCTTATCATCATAGAACTTATTATGTCAAAGGACAATAGTCACCATAGCATGTTAAAGGCCAAGGTGGAAAGTGTAGTCCCTTGTGAAACAGGCACATGATAGACAAGGAATGCCTGACTCAGACTATACCTTGTCAGAACATGCGATGAGATAACTGTGAGGTGTGCAAGTCCTTATGCAACGAAACTGTTATTCTTTCCAATGCATAGGATGTCTTTGATTCACACCTAATGGAATCCTGATCACATGCAAGGCAATGAATTGCCCTAGTCATTTTGCCAAGACAAACCACAAACATCAAATTTCAAAGAAAAGGTCTCGCTCTATCCTCACTGCTCTTCACCACTTAGGGACTGCCTTGAGAAGCATAAGAACAAGAATGAACAATAGTCCAATAAAAGATAAAACAAATTGGACCAGTAGAGTCAACAACCATTAGATTGTTTGCCAAGTGATATGTGTTTAATAGATTATGATGATTCAATGAAGGAGGAGCCTAGTTTTAGGATAAGAAGCATGTTGTATAAGACGGCTAGTATTGTTTTGACAATGCCCCTATCTGTCTAAGACAAGCGATACGATTGATTGAAACTAGTGTTGTTGGCCATGCGAGCAACACTAGGGTTTGATTGATGATGTTTGATTTTAGAAATGATGCATGTCATATAAGGTGCAGAGTCCTTTGTTTTGACGATGCCCCATTCCGTATACTGTATGTGATTGTTGATGAGGATAGTTGATAATGACATATGATTATCACGAGGTGATTGATTAGTTTGACTGATTGGATAGCTTGTCTTTGTTGATTTTGGGATTGTTTTTAAGTGCAAATTTCTTTGAAAGATTGATTGTCTGATCAAAGTGTCCATTTTGTGAAAGGATGACTTATTATGATGGTTAACTTAATGGGCCCTAAGGGACTGACCTAGTGCCTTGGGGGCACATCGAAGATGGCCTTGCCTACATGAAACCTCAGAGGTGTCATAGTTCGACCATGTGAACTTCAGATGATTTGCGAATGAATTTGACTGATATGATGATGTGATTGATTAGGATGTTTGAATGGATCGATCGAGAGATTTGATTGAGGGATTTAGTTGAGGAATTGAATGATTGGAAGAATTGATAGAAGAATTAAGTTGGTTGGAGTCATGTGATGAAGTGAATTGGTTTGAATGAATGGATTGAATGATTTGGTGGATTTTATTGCTTGGATTTTTGTAGGATATTTGATTTTTATTTTATTTTGGGGAATATTTTGATTTTTTGGGTTTTTGAAATGTTGTGATTTGACAAAGCTTATGATAGGATGTTAGGATGGATTGGAAGGGATGAGGATGAAGGTATATCAAGAGATATCCAAAACATTTGTCAACATTGTGCCCCCAATCTTTATCAAGATCAAAAGAGGAAGGAAGGATGAATGGACTTGATACCTGATAGGTATATGTATGTGGATGGATGGAAATGGCATGATAAGATAAGATAGGAAATGATAGGATGGAAAAGGATAGGAGGATGAGACAACGTGCCCCCAAGTGTAGGTGACATAGACTATCAACTTACACATGAGGCCTATTTTGCCAGGTTTTCATCATGGTACTTATCCAAGGCGTCTGTTTACCAGGTTTTCACCATTGGATGAAGGGATTTCTCTTTACTTTTTTGATTTTTTTGATTTTTTTAACTTTTTGAATGGGAGAAGGTGGGTATGGATAGGAGGGCCTCAAGTGTCTAGTACCATGAAGGTGATAGTCCCGCTAAAGATAGGTGTCATCGCATGGACCATGTCAAATGTCATTGTGCTCATCAATGTTGGTAAGGAGATGCATGAAAGTGAGATGGAGTAGGTAGATAGAGAACTATGGAGGGAACAATAGTGAATTATGATGTGGATTATGTAGGGATTATGCAATGATGGATGAAGGACCTATCCAAAAGCATGGACCATAGGGACATGATGGGGAAGATATTTAGGATAATAGTTCAATGATGGGGTGATGGAGGTATGGAAAGGAATTGTGACCAATAGTTGCACACGCCTTGATAAACATTGGAGCTTTTGAGTGGATGGTGGTGTGGGAAGTTTTGATGATGTTTGATTAGTGGATGGAAGATTTAAGCATTTGGGGACCCACATAGACTTAGTATTTTTATGATTTTTGCTTTTCATGTGGGATGGAGTAATTTGAGTTTTTGGAATGGAATGGCATTTTTAGATGGAAGTGGATGGTTGGGATTTTTGAGAGGTGGATGCCTCTTTTGTCTTTATTTTTTTTTGCTTAGGGACCCATACCATTTTTCTTTTGGACTTTTCTTTTCAGGGTATGGACTTGGATAGATATTTGGGTGTACTTTGCTTTGATTCTGTGCATTTGTACCCTAAGGCATTAGGACCCTTAGGATTTTTGGCTTTATATATAGAGGCATCCAAATGTTAATTTTTGAATCCCATGTGATGGGTGGAATAAGTAGAAGCTTCATGCTTAGACAATGTGCACATTTGTTGATCATGATTAGGAATGTAAGGGTACTTATGGATGATAGGGATGTTAGGTGTTAGAAGCAATGGTGGTAAAGTGGATGGTGGAAGGTGTATGGTCACATGCTTTTGACATTTGTAGGATGATGAAGGTGGAATGACAACATATGTTTTTGGAATATGATAGGGTTTGCGATGGAAAGTGGTAGACTTAGGCTGTATGGAGGTGCTACCAACATCTTTTGATTATTGACCCTGGTGTGTGTAGCCAAGACCATATGAGCGTGGGGGGACATTGACATGGATTGGCTCCAAAATTCCTTGTTCATGAAGGCCTAGGCCTTTACCTTGGTAGTTCATGTTTTGGAGAATGCAATTGACAATGGGACTATGTTTAGTTTGGACATTAGACACGAGTTCTTTATTGGATGGAGAAGGCAAAGTGATGGATAAAGGTTGTTGTGTTCCTAAGAAACAATGCTCATGAATGAAAGTGGATAAACCGATAGGATATGATAGTGGATTTGAAATGGAGTTGGTGGTGGATGTGGAAGGATCATTAGGATCTTGATTATCATTGTGTTCACTAAGATCCAATTTATTTGTTTGATCTTCTATGTTTATGTGTTCTTGGGAGGCACATGTCTCATCATGACAAGTGGAAGTTGGTGGATCATGGATGGGTGGAGTGATAAGATCTTGACCATGGAATGCATAGAGTTGGCTAAGAGGATCATCATGGTCTTCTTGATCATAGAGGGGATCATGATCATAGATGGGAGCTTGATCATGAATAGGATTAGGGGTGTTATGGATAGGTGGAATGGAAGGGGTTTGATCTTGATTTGGACAAGGGGCTAATGTTTCCATGTGCTTAGGAGTATACCCTTGACATACCTCTTGACTTTGAGTAGAAGTGGATGACTCTTGGATAGGTTTGACATGTTCTTGATGGTCAATAACATAAGGGTGTGATGGACCTTGACTTAGACATGTAGGCTCAATAGGTTGTGGACAACATGATGGAGGTGGAAAATTAGGCATGATATTTGAAGGCTCTTTGCTTGAATTAAGGACAAGTATTTGACATAGAGATAGTTGATCCCTTGCTAGTAACCCTTGGATCACATTCTTGGTAGGTAGGTGGGTGGATGATGGGGTAACGAGAGAGGAAGGTGAAAGCTTAGGGTTAGGTGGAATGGAAGGTTCCCATGGTGGAGGGATAGAAGGGGTGGAATATGTTGTAGGATTATGGTTTGAACTTTGATTAGGTGGAGTGTCAAAGGGACTGGATGAATTAGTGGATATGGACAACCCTTTAGGCTTGCTTTTGTAGTGTTTGATTCTAGGATGTGGGGTTGATGTTGGATTAGAGTGTGGTGGTAGAATGTACTTATAGGATGGATGAGGTAGACTTATGTTCCCCTTGTCAAAGGTAGAGTGGAAATGCAAATGCACATTGTCTTGTTGCCGATGTGGACTTGGATAATCTTGTGGATAGGCTTGGGGTGCTAGAGCTTTGTTTTCTAGGATTGTCATGGAATGACACATGTCTTCATATTGTTGTATGTCCTCTAGTGGGATTAGGATCATGTTGACAAGTGCTTGATTAGGATGAATGATGATGTGGATTGACTAGAAATGTGATAGAGTGTGGGATTGATTGGATGATTAAATAGGTGATTACGGATGATTAGGGTATGGTCAGGGTTGTGATGACTTGGAAATGATTAGGATATGATTGGGGTGAGATGATTAGAATGAATTTGATTAAACAATGTGATTAGAAAGGGTGATTAGGATGTGAAGGTTGAATGATGAAGATGTGAGTAGGATGTGATTATTATGATGTCAAATGACAAGAATAATGATTAGGATGGCAATTAGAATGAAGGTGACAAGAATGGGTGTGCCGGTGAGAATGTTGTGTTGATGTGTGTATTAGGGATGACTATGATAGAGGCTAATTATGTTAGTCTTTGAAAAGTCTAGCTCCAAGAGGGTACTCTTGTCTACCAATGACCTTGTCAAAGTATAAATTGGATTTATCAAGACCTTGAGGTGTGACTGAAATGATTGATTAAGGTGAATCCATGAGTTTCATAATTCACTTGGAAGGATGGACTTAAACTAGCCATGGAGTATTAATCCCAAGTTATGATTGATTTGAAAAAGATGTCAAGGTCTCTTGGTCCAGATTTGTAATTGTGATATAGTCAAGCTTCAATAGTTTCTCCCTATGTTTCAACCTTAGGAATACTATGTTTAGGGTCCTCTATAGATGTCAAAGGATGAATACTAACGAAATGTTGTGATGAAATTTGATCGTAAAGGGGTAGAATTGGATATGTAATGGGTGGCTTTGACATAGTTGCAGTCTGATTCAATAGGGAGAGTAGATACTCAAAGTTTTCCCTAGGGTTATGGTGTGTTGTGATAGGATTGGATAGTATGAGGTCGATTGTATTGGATTGGGATGCGATTAGTTGGGTTAGGAATGAATATGATTATGTGGGGTGACTAGATTAGATGACTTGGATGATTGTGATGTAGTTGATTGGATTATGAATGAATGGCTAGGGTTTTGACTAGGATGAATGATGGTTTGGAGTGATTAGGATGAATGAGATGTGGTAATGATGTGAAATGATAATATGAAATTGATTGGATTCGAATGGCAAGGATGATAAAATTTAATGATTAGGATTTGATTGGGATGACTTGGATATGATTAGAAGAATGATTATAATGACTTTGATGTGTTTAGGATATATGATAGTGATATGATGTGGAGATAATATGAAATTGATTGGATTTGAATGGCGAGGATGATGAAATGTAACGATAAGGAATGATTGGGATTTGATTAGGAAGAAGGTGACAAAGGATGATTAATGTTTGAATTATGATGACTTGGGTATGATTATGGAATGATTAGGGATGATTAGGATGATGATTGGGATGAAGTGTAGTGATTAGGGTGAGGTGTAATGATTAAAAATGATGATCAGGATATGGTTATAATGAGTTGGATCAATTAGTAAGGATGACTAGGATGATAATTAAGATGAGGTTGAATGATGTGGAATGACATTATTGGGTGACTTGGATTGATTAGGGTGATGACTAGGATAGTTAGGATATGATGAATACAATAATGTTAAGGTGAAGTGTAATGATGAGGGTATGATTACTACGGTATGATTAGGATGTGGTTGAATGATGAAAAATGATAAATAGGATATGGTTGGGA
Organism: Cunninghamia lanceolata; assembly: GCA_027924645.1. Lineage (NCBI taxonomy): Eukaryota > Viridiplantae > Streptophyta > Pinopsida > Cupressales > Cupressaceae > Cunninghamia > Cunninghamia lanceolata. The sequence goes on along the minus strand of BSBN01000686.1, from coordinate 6,493,262 downwards.
TGAGGTTCAATTATGAAGATATGATGAATATGATATGATTAGGATGTGGTTGAATGATTAGGAATGTGATGGATAAGATTGTGATTAGGAATGGACAAGTAGGATGATGACTTGGAATGAATGAATGAATGAAATCTTGAATGTTTAGGGTGATGATTAGGCAAGCACACACATCAATCATAGAAGACATTTGGAAGTTAGATTGGTTGCTTTTAGTGACTCTTGATCTTTTGCAAACACTTGTAGACATACATGATCTTAGTCTAGGAAAGGACAATAGTTGTTGAGTTCCCACTTGGATTTGTCTAGCCGCACTTATTTAAAGTAGATAACCTAGAAGCTTGGTGGCACTGGCTCCCCCTTACATGGCACTCACTTCTCGAGCACACCAAGATTTGAACTCCTCAAGACCCTAAGATCTCAAGAAGTTTGTTATCTCTACTTTAAACTGTGAGAGTGTGGGATGACTCCAAAGGTCTATCTTCTGACCTCCTGTGTTAAACAAGTAGAGGGTTTTTGGCCACTAAACAAAGGTTCGTAGTGAATATCTAGGGGACCAACACCTTACAAGCATCCAACAAGCCACTAAAGGCTTTGACTAACCATACTAGGAGTTTTAATATAAACAAAGAAACGCCTTCTTTCAAGGTAGAGCTGTACAGTAAGCGCTAATACTAGTTGGGACTTGGCTTTCGCCTTATCCTAATTTCTATAGTAGATTGGGTGAAAGTACCTCTTGGGGTTGCAAATGAGTTCTCCTTGCGGATGTGTCTCAAGAGTAGGCCTACTCTAAACGGTAACACAAAAGCAAGACAAGTACATGCTTTTGATCTCTAGGATCGTACTAAGATGCAAGGAGAGAGCATACACATGCACTTGCTCACACTCGCACATGTTCATTGACCTTTAGAATTTGAATGTGTGGAGTGATTATGAAAGTGTTGAGAGATGCTTTTGATTCCCAAAATCAAATAACGTGCAAGGGAAGAGCATACACATCTCAAAACACCCACACAATCACCAAACAAAGAAAACATTGATTCATTATAAGCCCCCAAAGATATGTGTGGAAATAATAAAATATGTTCATTTTAGTGTACCAAAACCAAATGTTCCTATGATATCAACCACATGCACATGAATGAAATTGAATCCTACATCAAAATGTGTCAGTAGTTTCAGTTTGATTTCTTTGGCCAGCAAATGATGCAAGCCACAAATCAAACATTAGTAGTAGAAAATCTCTTATGAATGTGTAAAAAACATGAAACGTGAAGTAGACACTTTGTTTTGCAAGCCTATAGGTCAAAAGGTCCAAAAATCAAATCTACAAAATATTTAAAAATTTTGATTAGTCATAGCAAAATAAATTGCAAAATTAGAGTGTTCATGATATTTCATGCACTTTGAAAAAACAATTCTCTCAAAATGGATCAATTCTGCATGATTTATAAGTGTTTGACATTTATAATGAGCATTGACTTTGACCAAAAAAATTCTAATAAAAAGACATTTTTACTTGATCAAACCTACACTGTTGCATAGTTCTTAGAGTCAACTTTCCAACGCCACCAATTTATTGAAAATCCAACCTATTTTGGAAAAGTTCTGAAAATTTGAAAAAAAACTGCCTATTTAGGCATGTGGAGGTAAAAAGGTCATGGCTGACTATTAAATCTTAACTGCTAGTGGTTTTCAAAATTATGGTCATATGTAACAGTTAAGGCCTAGCAATTAGAGTTGGAGGTTATAGTTTAAATTGGCCCCTAGTCACCCATTTGACCAAGGGCTAAACAGGAGCAAAAAATAAAAAAGTGAAGAGGGTCGATAGCCCCCCTCGCCTTGGTCACTGATATCACTGGGCTCCAACACTAAATGTTACTGCTGATTACCACTAACAGAACCACCACTCTAATGAAACCTATGAATACAATTGAAATGTTTGGAGTTTGATTTAGGTTAAAGTTTACATTTGGAATGGAACCATCGACATCTGCCTTAGGGTTTTGTGGTAGGTGTCAGGTAAAATAAAGTGGCAGTGGTAGGATGTGAACGTAGGTGGCATCGAGGGTTGTATGGAGGTGACAGGGTGGAAGCGGTGGCATCGAGGGTTGTAGCGAACAGATCCTGAGAGCAAACTATGGAGTGGACAGTGGAGATCTCGGTGTTGACAGAGTTTTCAAAGGGGTGGTGACTGAGTAGGATGTTTAGGGTCTTAGGTTGATGGGAAGAAAATGGATGGGTGGTGGAAGAATGGGAGAAGTGGTGGATAAGGGTTATGGCTGAGCGGTGACTGATGCCATAATGGGTGGTGACAGAAACATTAGCAAGTTGTGATGAGGCAGAGGATGGAAACTGACAGCTATTGGGGAGGTGAAACTCAAAACTTAGATGGTGATAGGGTTTAGAAAGTGGTGGAAATGTTTCAACCTAGCTTCAACAGCATATGGCATCACTGTCTAAAGGTTTCAACCTCAGCCAAAGGGGTGGCGAACTAGGGTTTGTAGTTGAGATGGAATTTTTTGTAAAGGGTCTTAGGTTTAGGTCAAGGTGGAGCCAATGATTGAAGAAAACAATGATGGCTATGAAAATAGTGGTTAGGGTTTTCAAAACCTGTGATAAAAACCAAAGATTTAACACATTAACCTATAACCTGAATACCATAAAAGATCAACTTGCAAAACATTAACTTGCAACCTGAAGAGTCATTAGCCAAAACAATTGACCAGGCAAAAATGTCACAAGAGACAAGCTTAGACTATATGATGGGTCTGTATGGTTCGTATATGTATGGAACCGTACTGTACGGACCGTACCCTAAAAAAATTTCAAAAATTTTAGTCACCAAAACATAGTGAATTTTATGTCATTTTTCCTAGAAAGGGCCTCTTGGACTCAACGGTGAGGTCCATTTGAGCTCCGGAGGTCACCTGCGAATTTTTCCTTTCAAAAGTTGACAAAAACTAATCTTTTCATGTTGGGTTCACCATTTTGTGCTAGGGAAAAACTGGTTAAACATGCAGAAATAAAACTACAACTAACCCTAACTGCAATGAAGTGCAATCTAGCTTAGAAAACCAGTCAAACAAACATGCAAATAACTAAAAATTTAAGCTAACATTGTCTAATCTTCACTGTCCTCCTCCATCGTGCACTATTTTGTTCTCAGATTTTGTAGGTTTATGCAAAGATCTTGAGAAGCTCATGTATGTGATTAGCAAGATTTTGGAGATTGTAGGATAAGAGAGATGAAAAATGGACTCAGAGAGCATAAGGGATCAAAATGAAGCTAAATGAGTGATTTTATAGAGGAGCTGATTTGAATGAATGACCAGGATTCATTGTTTACTTAGAGACCAAAATCAAGGGTGGAGGTTGATTTGGGTTTCCCTCCACTAGAGGACAAAAGTGAATTTAAAATTCACAAATATGATGAGCTGGAGGATGTTTAAATTAAATAAACTTGTTTAGTTTATTTAATTCATTTGAAGTGGAAATGTGAACCTTAGTTAAACAAATGAGGTTTATTTAACTAAGTGAGGGGTAGGATTTATTTGTTTGAATAAATTGAGTGGAGGGGACATTAGGAAAGTGAATGATTAGATAATTAAACAATTAAAATTAATTATTGAACCATAGAGGAAAATCAGGGAAAATTAGTAGAACATTGAAGTGATTAGGGTTTTGCGATCTAAGGACACTTTTAAGTGTCTACAGGAGCATGTGATGTGCAATGGGATGTGTGTTGTTTTGGAAACATGTTGCAAGTCCATTATTAGATGGGGGAGGAAGGGTGGTGGAGAAAATTTGTTCCTCTTTGATGAGAGAACCACCACAGATGAATGTAGCAGGACCAAGAGGATAGGATGAGGGATTTGGTATGGGGTCGATAAGTGATGGTAAAGTATTAATGGGGGATGGTAAATGATTAATGGACGATGATGTGGGGATCAAAAAGAGATGGTGTGGTATCAGGAGAGGGATGATTTGGGATGCTTAGGTCTTATTTAGGATAGGGGTGGATGTTTTGACATGCTTTAGAATAGGCTCTTTACATAGCTATATTTGTGTGGGTGGTGTGACGGGGGAGGAGAATTTACTTTCAATTATTTGAATAGGCTCCTCGGATGGGGTAGATGGAGACGTGGGTGATACTTTGGATAAGACTTTTGATAGAATGGACGAGGGGGGATTTAGTTTTGATGGGTGCTAGGTGGGGTAGAATGTCATCAATGACACATTTGAATGGATTTGGAAGAGTGGGATGGCATGACTCCAAAAACTTGTTTTGCCAAATTTTCTCAATATCCTTAGCTAGGAGTCCTTGAAGAAAGGATGGTTTGTATTTAATAGGAGAATTGGATGGTGCATTGGATGATGAAGTAGATGGTGAGGTTGATGGATAATGAGATGGTGGATTTGGATAAATGGGATAAGGGGATTAAGGATGTGGATAAGACATAAAGGTGATGAGGATTTCATACACTAGTAGAAATATGGCAAAAAAATGACTAGGTGACTAAAACTTTTAGTCACGCGACCAAACTTCTAGTCACGTGACCAAAATATTTTGGTACACAACTATAAATGACTAAATAAATGACTAATTTGGTCATTGGGCAAAAAACACAACTAAATAATTAGTCAGACAAATAAAAATGACTATTACTTCTCTATTATGACTATTATATTATAATATATTTAATATTATATAATGTTTTAATATTACATAACTATTATAATATAATATAATATAATATTTATATTATAATATTATATAATTATTATATTATAATATATTATAATATTTAAATTATATAATAATATATTATAATATTATATAATATTATATTATAATATATTATAATATAATAATTATATAATATTATAATATTATATTATAATATATTTAATATTATATAATATTATAATATTACATAATTATTATAATATAATATAATATTTATATTGTAATATTATATTTATAATATAATATAATATTATATTTATTTATAATATTATTTATTATATTATTTATATTTATACTATTTTATATTTATATTTTTTTATGGGTAAGATTGTTGCAAATATGTGCCTAAACGGTGTTGTCATTGATGTCAACATATCCTTGTTACCATTGGTGTCAACTGTATCCTATTTTGTTGCCTGGATAGAAGACTGGATTGTTGAGGATATTGAGAAAATTATTGAGGATCAATGTATGCGGACCATATGGCTAAGTAGAGGATTGTCTGAAGAAGCTCCAGTTAAGTTTTGAAGAGTTCGCATGAAGATTTGAAGAAGTTATGGCCATCTGAGTTGAACTAGTTTTGCAGTGTTCAGAAGAGACAGAGTGACAAGAAAGAGGTCTGGATTGTTTCGGATATGTCAAATGATGATCTGTGGATCTAGAGGCATGTTGGGGAAGTTAGTGTGTATCATCCATTCAAGTGGTTCGTAGTTTGGAGGTCCGCAAGCAATATTTTTAATGTGACAGTCATCGCAGATAGTGTTCTTAAGGTTGCAAAGGAAGATGCAAGTGATTCTAATGATTTGGATGAGTGCGGATGTTCTTGTTGAATTCAATGTGCTTGTGGAGGTCTCTGGATCATGTAATTGCTATGTTGGAGGTCCGCATTAAAGTTTGAGCTTGTTATTGAAGATTTCCCTCTTGGTGTTGCTATTCTTCCTAGTCCTGGCTGACTGGATGATTTGAGTATGTTGCGGATGATCAAAGAGCAATTCTCTGGAGCATGGTGTGTTATTGAAGATAGATTCAAGTCTTAGTTATGTTTGGCTGACAATATAGTGATCCGCGTAAAGACAAGCCGACCTTGATGCTTATTCCAAGGTTGATGAAGCATATAAAAGTGTGTAGTTGAAGTGTGGCAAATCATCCTTGAGTGAAAACAATAAAATCCAAAGAAAGTATCAAAGGTAGAGCAGAGTAGAGAAGGAGCAGAAGAACAAGAGATGTCAAGAATGAAGAATTAGAGAAGAAGTATATGGGGCAGAGAAGAAGTTTTGTAAGCATTTCAATGTGACTGAACCAGGCATAAAGTAGATGCTAATTATCAGTTAATTCTTTTTGTACTAAACACAAATTTTGTAGGCAGTGAGCCTCTCTTGAGCAGCGAGCTCTGGGCAGTGAGCCCAACGGCACGTGCCTTCTCTTTTCATTTAAGTACTTTTAACAGGGTACGAATCTTGTGGGTTAACCCCCACTATGGTTTTCCCTTAATCAGGTTTCCATGTAAAAATTATTTTATTATGTGTGTTCAATATATTTTTGCTCTTGTGTTATTGATTCATGCTTTAATATTTATCTGATTAAAAGTTGTTAAAGAAGTTTAAAAGAAGAAAAGATTAATATATGCGAGACAACTGATTCACCCCCCCTCTCAGTTGTCTGGACTAATTCCAACAAAGATATTATGGATTATATTAAACTTTCAAAAAATACACCGAAAGCCACCATGGCAGTTTAGAGTAAACCCCTGCCCTTACTAGGAGAACCAGCTGATAACTATCAGAAGACCATGCAGGGCCATAAGACAAAGCCACGCAGGGCTAAAAACTTTCAAAAACCCCTGCTACAAAAGAACTAGACACCCTGACTATAGAAGCTATATACAGTAAACACCTGCATTTGAAGACTATCCACTGTGACAGGATCCTAGTGGGCATGCAAACCCTACCAAATGACATTTTTAAACATATAAACAGAAAAACTTAAAGAAACATAGCACCTACCACCAACCACACTAGCTAAAGTTGCTCAAATTTTACCCTCCTTGAACAGGTAGTCTTGGAACTCCCTTATCCATTCGAAGCCTTCAGTTGGAACCATGTTGAGTAATTTCTTGAAGAAATCCCTTCCTCTACGCACCCTGCTTCTATGTGCCTCCAGTTCTGCACCTCTGATGTCAAGAATAAATGAGAAGAATTCTACCACCAACCTAGGCTGACTAGCTTTGAACAAATCTTTTGGTCTTGGTAACCCTCCTCTCTCAGCCACTGCCAAGACCTCGTTGAGCCCTCCTAGGAAGGTGGGTTTGAACAAAGGTTGCATCAGAACCTTCACCTCTTCCTTGGACATTGAGACATCCAACAATGTTACTACCACCTTGGAGGAAAGGTCAGAATCCATGCAATATCTTTCACCTCCATTGACAAAATTCTTCCCTAAAATGAGCTTCGTTGCCTTTACTATAAAGGCGTCATACTGCTTGAGGACCCTACGAAGTCTTTGCTCCATTATTTCCACCTTAAAGGCCATTTGCCTTACCTTCGCAGTGAGGCAAATCAGAGACTCCATGCCACCACACTCGAAGAAATGCACAGGGAGGAGATGAATAATTATCAGAGGAGGGGAATTGCCATTCAATGCTTCTACAGAAAACAGGGACTAGGCACTATAAAATGGCAACCTACCTTAACCTCTAATAATTATAGAGACATGTGAGGTAATTGCCTATCCTGTCGCTAACTCACTGCTACTCCTTACCAAGGCTCTGGGATATGAAATTACCTATTATCTGTCCAATCCCACGCTTGCAAACCTATCTTTCATCCTTGCTTTGATTCTCCCAATCACCCTCATCAATAATCTGTCAATTTTGCCTTCGAGCTGCCGTCAACAATGTGTAGTTATGATTCCTCCATCAATCAGATTACCACTTGCTAACTAGACAAAAAAGCCTCTGTGTCTAGCTGAAGTGTCACCCAACTACCTCCATGCCTCAGTCCTTCCACTCACAAGAGAGTGGAAGGACTCCCACCCAACCACCCACTTATATTATATTTATATTATTTTATATTTATAATTATATTATATTATATTAGATATTTATATTATATTTATTTATAATATTATTTGTTATATTATTTATATTTATATTATATTATATTATATTCAAATTATAATATTTATAATATAATATTATAATATTATATAATATTATATATTAATATTTTAATATAATATAAAATAATATTATAAATATATTATAATATAATATTATAATATTAATATAAGACTTCCCATATCGAGCAGACTAGGGCATATCGACGTGACACCAAAATGTGTCACACCGATCATTTGTTGTCACACCGATCAGACGAGAAAGCGCCAAAATGTTAACGATGGGTGTGGTTAAAATTTAATTAAAATTAGCACCCATCTTGAAACCATAAAGGTAAACCCTAACTCAGAAAGGCTTAAAACTCTAACCTATTTTGTTTCATGTCTGCAACTATGATGATGGCCTGTCCAACATTTCTCTACCTAACGGAAAATGTAGGGTGGATCCAAATGAAACGGATACATGGTGTTCTGTAGGCAGAATGGACGAAGACAGTCGCTTGATTTAGATGGGTGGCTACAATGATGGTGAACACGTAAAGGTAAACCCTAACTTAGAAAGGCTCAAAACCCTAACCTATTTTTTTCATCTCCTTTTTATTTTCTTACTCTTATTAGTTCTAGCTTCTCTTTTTCTTGTTGTGAATGATTGGAGTAGAGTAGGGCGCTTAAAATTTCATCATAGTGCAGTAGGTGGGTGAGCTTAAGCTCTCAATTTGTTGATAAGCCATGGTGACCCATATGAGGAAAAAGATAAAAGTATGCTTTTATTGTTAACCCCATCGCACGATATAGGCATGGCACTCGGCGCTGCTTCGATGAAATGGGATAGGTATTCAGATAGCTGTGAATTTCATTTGGTTACATGCTTTTAAAGCCTCCTTAACAAACTCATTTTGTACATATCCTCCAACCATGGCATGGCATCTGGTGTAGGCATTTTTTTCAAAATCCTCAAAAGTTTTGGGAAAATACGATTTATCCTACAATTGCATCCAATGTGGCACTTTAAAAGTCGCCATTTCCCTGTTTGCATAAAAAAAAATTGGCAACTTACAATATTTAATAAACTTTGCCTAAATTTTTGAAAGGCATGTTCAGTTTTGTCTTCATTTTCATGAAGGAACAAGTTTTTTTAGATGACGAAAAGATCTGAATTGTTTTACCATTTATGACACTTTTAATAAAATGCATAAACATCGTTATAGTGATGAAAGGCCTCCTATGTCTCTGAAAAATAATTATAGGGGTGCACCTTGTTGTTGAAATCTTAGGATCTTCTCTGCCATACCAAGGAATCAGATACGAGGCTAAATTTGATGGTTGTATGGCTGTACTTGTGCATATTTAGCGATTAGGCTTTTATATGTGAGCATTATAATTCTCAGAATCAGGGCTTAAATTTGACAATTGTATAGCTATATTTAGCCATTTTAACTGTAAAATACAATCAAAATTTTAAAAAGATTATATCATATGAAAGGAGAGATTTTGGACAAATTGTCAAAATTTACATAGGATTATGCCGATATATATATTTGGTTTTTATATAATCTACTTATACTAAGGTATGTCATAGTATTTTAAAGCCAACATTGAATAGATAACTGTCATAAAAAAATTGCTTGACAAGCAAGGTTGACTGTCAAATATAAGCCCTGCCGATGAGGCACGAGTATACCACCTGCTCAGAATCTGTGACTGGGTCTGATATTTTGAATTTTTTGTTTATTGAAGTTCATTTTTTTTTAGATTACTAAATAAATGACTACTATGACTAAAATAAATGACTACAATAACTAAATAAATGACTACAATGACTAAATAAATGACTACCATGAATAAATAAATGACTAAATAAATAAATAAATACAATAAATAAATAAATGACTAAATATATTATGAATTGACGGTGACTGATGATTACCATGACTAAATAAATGATGAAATTAATGACTAAATATACTACCAAATTGATGACTAAATATACTACCAAATTAATGACTAAGTATACTACCAAATTAATGACTAAAATTTGTTTGGTCATAAATTCGGTCACGAGATAAATGACCAACAATAAACTACCAATGGTCACGTGACCAAACTACTAATCACATGACCAATTTTTGGTAGTTTATTTAGTCATTTATTTCTATTTTTCTACTAGTGATAGGGTAAGTGCAAGAAGATAGGGGGCCAAAAAGTGGCCAAATTAATTTTAAAAAAATTAAGTCATAATGCGCTTGCGTTATGACTGTCTATAAATAAAAAAAAAGTTTCTAATCTCATTTTATTTCTTCTTCTCCTCTATGCCCACGGCCTACAGACCTTAGAAAGCGCGCTCACGTTATACAAAACTCCATTCAACACAAAAACCTTATCAATTCGTCGCCAAAATGCTACCACGACGTCGAGCATGCCAAAGGAGTGAGTTATATTTGTTTTTTTGTTTGAATTTGTTTCTAAATAGGTAGGTTTTAGTTGATTTTTGATTGTTATTTTGTTAATTGTCAGGAAATGTTAATGCACCTCCTCCTCCTCCTCAAAATCCACAAAATCCTAAGGAGGAAATACCTGTGGAACAACAACCTCCTCCAGCCATTCCTTGACATGCCCCTGGAACACAAGAAAATATAATGGGGCAAATTGAAAACAACAAAAAGGAAATTGAAGATATAATCAAAAGGTTGAAAGATCCTTCCACTTCAACCTTGCATAGGTCCACGCTTGCCGAATCTCTTGAGTCTATGTTATCAAATGTAGATTCAATTAGCAAGCAAATAACTAGTTGGACGGATAAGAAGAGAGAGTTTAGAGATTACTATGCAGACAAGTTGTCATACCAAGATGTGAAAAAATTACAAATTACAAAATTAGACTTGTGTTTAATTTTCACAAACCCACAAACAAATCAACCTCCACCCATTACATGCAAGAGGTTCCCTATCCATTGGTGCAACAACCAAGCGATAAGGGACAATTTTGGGCAGAGGTGGTGGATGGTTTTTGACCATCCTCCATGCAATAATAATGAGGTCCCGCAATACTTTTTGAGGAAACTCTACTGTGAGTTTGTCCTCAATAAAGTGCCAAACTATTTTGATATGTAGGACTTCCAGGGTAGAGGTGGGGGGTCAACACAAGATAGACCAGGGGCATGTCTTGACCCACAGCAGGTAGTGAGACAAGTAATTAGCAGACCAGCCCATGAGCATGTTTCTTTCCCTTCCATTGTGAAGGAGAGTGTTGAGGTTGATACACTTCAATTGATTAGTGCCTTGACCCAGAGCATCATAGAGCATGCCGGTCCTGCAACACAGAGTGGTTTGGGAGATAGTGCGAGGAGTAGGGTCCCACCCCATACTTGCCAGGCTTGCCGATCAGCCTGTGGTTATGACCCCATGGACAGTCAGGACGTAGGTGCCTAGGCTACATCTGTAGCTGAGCAGATGGTGATGACAAATACCCTCCTGAGTGAGACTTTTGGCCTTGATGCTCAAGTAAATATTAGCAAGCTTATTGAATTTAATTTATTAAATTTTATTTTTGAAATACAAAATTAACTAATTTAAATTGATGATTTTAATGAAATTTTAGGGTCATAGCGTCGATGCAGTTTTCAGTGGTTCTCCACCTACATTTTTCACTAGATCATCTACTGTCGAGGTATGTAACTAGTAAACAATTATAAATATTACATGTGAATAGCATCGTTATATGAATGGTATTCTAATATATAATTTTGGATGTTGAATAGGTTAATACTGTAGATTTCACGGCAACACCTTCCAGTAGTGGTGGACTTCAAAGCTTTACGGAGGCAATAAAATAAATAGTTTAATGAATGAATTGTACTTACTAAATTTTTGTATGTGATTTGTGTGCTTTATTGTGTGTACTTCCATGTTTAGATGAACATGTGTGTATGTTAGGAGCCATGATTTGCATCACTATTATAGTTTTCATAATTGAATAATGTTGTTTTATTTCTAGATGATGCAGGTTGCGGAGACACCTCCCCATGTTCATAGGGCAATGGAGCAGGGTGTGGCCTCTGCGATTCATAGCTCCATGGCATTGACAGGGGTATGAGGCAGATTAGTAAATTTCAATTTACATTCATTGTTATAGTTTTCTATTTTTGAAAAATCAAAAGATTATTGATTTGAAGTTTAATTTCTATCTGGATGGTTTCTATAGGACATGACATCACCAGGGCCTATTCCTGCTACTGAGGCAAGCAAGGAGACAGATTATATGTTAACGATAAGTGATTATTTTGTTAAATGTTGCATTTTTTATAACATGTAATTTCTATATATTAATGTCTATATTTTTTATTGTAACAGGTAAAGATGCAGGAAGACCTAAATAGGAGGAGTAGCCCTCGGGTTCGTAGTAGACCACCCACATGCGCGTCTCCATCCCCTAGAAGATCAAAGGCTGCTCGTGATTTATTCTCTTCACCAGCCAGAGGGGAATGACTTTTTATTGTGTTTCTTTGTTATATGCCTATATGGCATTTGTGGACATATATTTTGTATTGTACATAGTTGACATTGTATGCCTATATGGCATTCTTGTAAGCCTATATGGCTATTTTGTATATATGTTATACTTATATCAACAGATATTGATGTATACCTATATGGATATTTGGTTAATACAAATCTTTTTTATTAATGGCATCCATACTTGCATTATAAATCCACGTTTGAATGGATATTTGTAGATGGCTACTTCAAATATTTAAAGTCCGCTTGTATTACATAAGATGTTTGTTGATCCAATAAGCTAGCTATTGTTATTCAAGTATCACTTAAACCTCATTTTAGAACTAAAAGATAAAAGTTGTATTTTAAAAAAAAATGAATCATCATGTTGAATAGAAAATATTAATATTCTTTATGAGTAGCATAGAATGTCAACTATATGCAATACAAAAAAATGAATCATCATGTTATTCTTTATGTTTGAGATCTTGAAAATGACTAAGTTTGGTAGCCTGAAATCCTAAAACACTAGGATGAATATCCAAGTCATTAGGATGATTGCGCCTTGAGAAAAAGTCATTAAGATGAGTGCCTAAAGGAGACTTTCTTAAACATTCAAACATTGAGCAACAAGCATGAAGGGTTAAGGCACAATTTGCAACTCATAAAGCCTCAAAAGGGCACCCAACTTAGAGAGAGCATTCATTTAAGACAAGGCACCCATTGACACCTGTTCCACCATAAAAGTACACCAAAGGTGGAAGGAGAACAAGCCTCTGGTAAGTGAAGCGCACCTATTGTCTAAACCACTTCATTATGGCACCCTAGCATGAGGAGGAGTATATAAGCCAATAGGAAATGGCGCCTATAATGCAAATGAAGGACTAAGTGGCATTTCAATAAGCATCAATTTGCCTTGAGCTTTCAATAAATACATCAAATTGAGCCCCATAAACCTAGGCGCCCTTTGCCTGTAAAAGAACATTGTATCGATGTCAAGAGTTGGTCATATTGGCATATTGACAGACCTTGGTTAGGCTTTGCCAATAGTGGTCTATCTTGCCGACGAGTGTGGTTCGAAGTCGAAGACATTGGTGTATCAGAAGATAATCCCATCTGCGCATCAGAAGAGCAGTTGAGAGATTTTCCAATGAAGGGGGTCACACTGACAGTCAAAATCCATCGGTGTATCGGCCCAACAAGATTAGAGTTCACCGATGGGTGTGGTCCGAAGGTTGTCATTCGTGAGATCAGTGTGTCGGCAGAAGAGTTTTTGAGTGTGCTGATGGTATTAAGTCCTACCGATAGGTGAGGGACTTAGAGTCTTGTATCGGAGTGATAAAGACATCGGTGTGAAAGGATATAAAGTCATTAATAGTGGTATGTCTGACCGATAAGAGTCAATGATGGGATGTTTGTCAGAAGTGAAATCAAACGGAGTTCAAAAGTTGATAATTCTATGCTTCCATTGTTTTTAGACAAGTCAACAATAGAGTGAAATATAGAGTATCTAACCCTCTCTTGAGCAATCTACCTCCTAGGTGCTCAACATTGAGAAAAAACTTCATAAAAATGCCTATCTCTTTCTTGGCAAGTTTTATTATTTTGATGGTTCTAACTCATATCTAGAGAACTTCTCACCAAGGCACCAAAATAAGTTTAACCCAACTAAAGCAAGAAAATGCGCCCAAGATGATTTCAATCAATTGGACTAGGCACCAATTTAGTGTAATTTTGACTCATTCACCCTCAAGGTGCTAAAGTATCATTCCTTCAATCAATCTAGTTTCCATGTTCCCATGTGTGATGTTCTAAGTAGGAGATAGCGCCTAGGGTCTTTATCTTATTTTCAGAATTCTAATGATTCCAAACACTTACCAATAGTCTCAAAAGATCCTATTATCCCTTAAGCGCTCAATCCTCTGATTTATCAAGGTGCTCAATCCTCTTCGAGGCACTCAAACTCATTCAAGGTGCTATCCTTTACTACTTCCCACTTCAAACACTCTAGGGTGCTCATAATTACTCCCATCACCAATCTTCCTCCTTAAAGCGCATTTGAGGACTTCTTCTTTATGCTAGGGCACTAATATGAAAGTAACAACTCAAGGCGCTGTATGAAAGCTTGATCTTGGAAAGGTGCCTAAACTCATAATGTGAGTTATTTTATCAAATTTTCAATTTTAAGGTCTTTTGGCAACTCCTCTACCAAGGCGCCATTTGATGAGGTGTTTGAAGCTTGATTTTCCCCTTAGGTGCACAAACTTGATGTTCTTGACCCTACAATGCACCTTGAGTCCCTAAGCTCTTACACTTATCATCTCTTATGCTACTTAGTTTCATCGCTCTCATAAAGGCATTTTGAGGAGTATTGCTCTTCGAACTCAATCTCTGGAACTAAGGCGGTCAAGGGTGAGCAAACGTCCATTCTTCCAAGGTGCTCATCAAGGTATAAAACAACACACAAAGGCACCAAACTTACTCCACTCAACCTCAAAGCGCTAGATCATATCTAAATTTACATAAGGGTGCCAAATCAAATTGTCACTCAAGGGCAAGTGCACTCGAAAGGTCATCTATCTTCAAACTCAACTTCCATTCCTCTAGGCGCTTCCTTGGGTAAGTTTGGATGCTCCCTTCATGCTTGCCGTTCAAGTGGCTTTAACTCATTATAGAGACTTCCTCATCTAGGCACAAATCATGATAGTTTCAAACACTTAGCTTTCAAGGTGCTAGAAGATGATTGTAGAGGAGTGAAATTGCGCCTTAGTTCAAATAAGCGTTTACTTCATCATTGATGGATTTAAGTCATTGTATATGCTCATGAAGACTTACCTCACTCAATACTCCCCAAACTTATGGATCTAAACATGCTTTTTCTTAGGCGCTAAACTAGAGTTGTCTAGATGCACAAGTGCACCTCCCTCAATGAAGTTCATTTTGTTAACTTAGTTCATCCTAGTGACTCAAGGAGTTGTTATATTCTTTAGGTGCAATCTTTCATAGACTAAAACATTCACTCCATGTTAAGGCGCTCAAAGGAGGCTTTGGAGATGGAAAATGGTGCCTTAACTCACTTGTGTAAATTTTGGACTTTTAGGCAATTGCAAGATGTCTTGGAGGGCTCAATTCTTCAAGGCACCCATTTTGTTCACCACTTGTAGCATCACTTGTTCAAGGTGCATGTTTGGGATTCTCCGGATGATGAAATGCTCCTTGACTCCCTAGGCAGTTAGACTCCAACTCTAGGCGCAAGATAATGATGATTTGTGCTAAAATAAGAATCTAAAAATCCAAGGTATTATTTGAGGCTTCCACTCCAAATTCTACCTAGGCGCTCACCTAGGGTGAAATAATTATCAAAGTGTGCCTTAATCATTCCTTCCTCTATGCGCCCACTATCAGGATCAGGTCATCAAGGAGCTCTAAAACTCAAACACCACTAACGTCATCATATAATAACCCCAAGACATCATCTAAGCTTAGTCAAACACACTGGAGTTCAAAAAAAATAGGGGGTCCCCATTTACAATGGGGCAATGTGTGATTTGGTCACAACAGGTGCCTAGAGTGAATAGACTTTCATCCTGACTTAATACACTGCCTCCTTTTGACGATTTTTGGGGCACCAGAAAACCTTTCACCACACGTAAATGTCTCAGAGATATAAAAAACTAAGAGAGCTTATTGTAGAGGCACTCTACATGATCATGTTGCCTCAAACGGAATGTTTCTAAGTGACACGGTTTTCAAGTAACATCTCATCAAAGATTGCTACCTTTTTGCACTTTAGACTCTTCAGGGATATCATCGGTACAATGTAGCTCAGACTATTTCGACATGTTTGGGTGAAAAACAGGACCATGCATAGCATAAATGTACCCATTCAGATGCATTGCAATATTCAGTTTGGTCGCATTAGGAGTAGGACGAAAGTTACACCCCTTTGCAACTTTACACTGCCTCTTGACAATTTTTGGGGCAGCAAAAAACTTTCACCACGGGCAAATGCCTCAGAGATATAAAAAACTGAGAGAGGTTATTGTAGAGGCACTCTACGTGATTGTGTTGCCTTAGACATAATGTTTCTAAGTGACACAGTTTTTGAGTAACATCTCATCAAAGATTGCTACCTTTTTGCACTTTGGACTCTTTAGGGATATCGTGGGTACAATGTAGCTCGGACTATTTCGACATGTTTGGGTGAAAAAAAGGACCATGCCTAGCGTAAATGTACCCATTCGGATGTGTTGGAATAGTCAGTTTAGTCACATCAGGAGCAGGACAAAAGTTACACCCCTTTGTAACTTTACACTGCCTCCTTCTGACGATTTTTGGGGCAGCAGAAAACCTTTCACCATGGGAAAATGCCTCAGAGATATAAAAAACTGAGAGAGGTTATTGTAGAGGCACTCTATGTGATCGTGTTTCCCTAGACAGCATGTTTCTAAGTGACATGGTTTTCGAATAACATCTCATCAAATATTGCTACCTTTTTGCACTTTGGACTCTTTAGGGATATCATGGGTACAATGTAGCTCAGACTATTTCGACATGTTTGGGTGAAAAAAAGGACCATACCTAGCATAAATGTATCCATCTAGATGCATTGGAATAGTCAGTTTGGTCGCATCAAGAGTAGGACAAAAGTTACACCCCTTTGCAACTTTATACTGCCTCCTTCTGACGATTTTTGGGGCCACAGAAAACCTTTCACCACGGGCAAATGCCTCAGAGATATAAAAAACTGAGAGAGGTTATTGTAGAGGCACTTTACATGATTGCGTTGCCTTAGATGGAATGTTTCTAAGTGACACAGTTTTTGAGTAACATCTCGTCAAAGATTGTTGCCTTTTTGCAAGTTGGACTCTTTAGGGATATCGTCGGTACAATGTAGCTCAGACTGTTTTGACATGTTTGGGTGAAAAAAAAGACCATGTCTAGCGTAAATGTACCTATTTGGACACGTTGGAATAGTCAGTTTGGTCACATCATGAGCAGGACACCAAAAATGCAAAAGTTGCTTTGTGCAACTTGACAACATTGACACTTTTTTGCAACATGACTCAAAGACTCAAACTGACCCCAAATAACTCAAAGTGACTTAAAATCACCTTGATTTCGGTGCCCAATGTACATTATAGAGGTCGAGGTGCTCCTTATCATTCAAACATCTTAGATGAGCACATAGGAAAGGAAAAAGCTCTAAGTTTCATCATCATGAGCGCCTAATATCAAGAGACTTTAATGGCTTAAACCTTAGCATGGAGTCCTAAGGTGCATTTCATGTCTCCTTTCATCCATTTTGGCACCCTTATGTAGATTTTTCAACTTGATTTGGTGCCCTGTATGTGAAGGAAGATCTAAAGGCATGAAAATGGATGTCGTATTGCAAGAGTTTGGATCATCAAAATTGAAAGAAATAAGTCTATTAAGCTTGGGTGCCCTTGGTCTTCTTTTCATTCATTATGAGCACCTTGGGAGAATGGTATATAGGCCATCATCATGATTGGGCGCCCTGGATCCAGAGTGTTGGAGAGATCATCAAATGGTGTCTAGAGGAAGTAGGGTGAGTTATGAGTTTGGTTGCATCAGGAGCAGGACACCAAAAATGCATAACATGATGATGTAAAAATGTGTACATATGTGTAAAAATGCAGGAGGAAATAAAAAAAAGATAAACCTTACAAATTAATGTGCATACTTACAACTCAATGTAACATGACTTTACAAAATCAATGTGAATACTTACAAATTAATCCAATGAACCATCCGGGTCTGCTCTACTCTTTATTGTGTCAAGTATTGCTTCATGGTCAGACTCACACACCTTCCACAATATTTTGTTCAAAGGTCTAGCCCGATACTTTATCAAATGAACATTGGATGCCAAGACAAGGTTCGAGTAATGAAGAATCTTCCAATGCGTGTCAAAGTCTTGAAATAGCCAAATATTAACACTCTTATGTGGGTACCTTCTAAGCCATGTTCCAGTAATAACCACTGAGCCTGTAGGGTATTCAATGTTTTCTCCATCTATAATAGGGGCCTCCAATTTCTTTTTGGCCTCAACACAACGACATAAGTAATAATTTGTTCCCTCTTCATTATCTTCATCTGCAATAACTACATATACGTACCCTACATTGATATGTGTAGCAAATTAGATGAAATTAGTAAACATTACAAAAACACTACAAAGTAAGATGACATTACCTGGTTGAACTAGATGAAATTAGATGCATATATGTGCCCTATATTACCTGGTTGAACTAAATCTAATATGTGGTCAAGGTCAACTGACGATTCCATCTATGTTAGTTCCAGTGCCATTGGGGGTTGATACATGTCAAGTGGGCTAAGATAACTTAACTGCCATTCGTCAACCCACTCCTTTGACTTGCACTCATCCCAGACTTGAATTGTACAGGAAGAACAAAAGCATGACATCTTTCGTGTATGGATACTCCATGAACCTGCAATTAAGCTTCTGAAATAGTACATCTCATTTGATCTTGTCAATGTACAACAATCCTCATATGGTGCAATGTTAGTATCATCTATCAACCAAAAAAATCTACGAACTGAAGACTTACCTTCATTACCTGGACCCATGGAAGCATTACACCACTCGACAATCGATTTTGCATCTGTCAACTTTGCATTGTCTTTATACTTTAACTCTTCTCGTGCTATGGCTCTTTTGATACATGCTCCCCCTTTCCATGCCTGGCCTCACAAAAGTTTCACATATGTTGAATACCTATAAAATTATGACTCCTACTCAGCCAATAGAAATTCTGTGAGTTCTTGAATTGTGACACACAGTTATCCGACCATATGATATGTTGACTGAACGATATGCCCCTTCTAGCCAAATCATTGTAGAACACCTGAAAGCAACCTTGCACGAACTCCGTAGAATGCGTGGGATCATCACTAATATAGAAATTATACTCCCTTATGATCTTTCTATTATCCTCTGTACTATCATTCACATGAATGAATGTGATGCGCACATATATAGAAACCTGTGTGGATTTGTAATATTGTGATTGCACCTCATGCTGTGGCTGTAGACTGTAGTTCTCTGTAAAGTCGATGACTGAAACAATGCTACCA
The DNA here is from genome assembly GCA_027924645.1 of Cunninghamia lanceolata. Classification (NCBI taxonomy): domain Eukaryota; kingdom Viridiplantae; phylum Streptophyta; class Pinopsida; order Cupressales; family Cupressaceae; genus Cunninghamia; species Cunninghamia lanceolata. The sequence goes on along the minus strand of BSBN01000686.1, from coordinate 6,473,783 downwards.
ACCAGAAATGTGCCCTTGCATAACTTGAATTGCAAGTCCAACCATCGAGCTCTATGGGCATGTCTTGCATACTCATACACTATGCTGTCACGAAATATAGGCATAAACTAATACAATAGAATCTTTTCAATAACTAATTCACACCTCTTTGCTTCTTTACCATCTTTTGTATTGTATGCCACTATTTTATACTTTCCAAACTCTACTAGTTCATTTCCAACCGCATGTGTTATTTCCATATGTTTACATATTGGCAAATGTTGCAAGCCACCACAATGATGACATGTGCCATCCAAGCATAATTTCTTGTAGAATATTTGACCTTCCTCTCTTTCACATAAAATTCTTGATATGAAGTCTCTTGAAGATGTTGGTGGGGCACATATGGCATAACCCTGCAAATCATTGTTAGTATGCATATCTAAACATATAGACCTATAAGCATCATAATGGTTAGAAAATTCAATATGTAATCTACAACAACAAGTAGTGCGTGTGTGATTTATCTTAACATAGAAAGGTTTTAGCAATTCAAAATATCTTTGACAAATTTTAATTTGAGGATACTTCTTTAGAAATTTACCATAAAACTATGTTTGAGTCTCAGCCAAAAAATGCTTTGGATGTGGCTCGCAGTTCTGACTACCAATTCTCCTTCTTACTACATCCCTTTGATTCAGAGATACCCTTGTGTAATTCTTCCAAAAGTCTTCAATTAGTAATCTCAATGCTTCAACAATTGGTTTATCTTTTCATGGTAGTCTCTCAGAGAATGCCCATCATTCATTGGCATTAGTGTCCTCAATTCTTTGGTGTCTTCCAATGGCTCTTGATAAAGTTTTCCTATTAATTCTCAATTCTTGACTTGTCTTTCTAATGAGACGAGCTTTCCTCATTTGACTAATTACTATAGTCGATGTAATCACACGCCATGTTGCATTGCTATCTTTTGTGCGTGAGGTGTTACCCACACTCTCATATGCACTCATTAAATTCTTGACAATAGATTTTTCACTTGAAGTCTCTGATGTTCTCAACCCAAGAATCTTCATGATAGACGTATACTTTATACTTCGCATCATTTCAACAAATAGTTGACATCTTGTAGTCTCATTTAACTTTTCAAAGAACAATCTCCAAATCTTATTAGCATATCTTCTACAAGTGCGTTTTGGAATCTTACCTTCCATTGACTACAAAATATTCTCATCAATATCAATCAAATACTTTGGCTTTCTATGCAAAATTCTAGGTGGTGTCAAGTTAGGTAAATTCATCTCAACATTAGGAATTTCATCAATATTTAAATGAGATGGGTTAGATGGCATACCTTCGATCGAAGATGGAATAGATGACATACCTTGAGGTTGAGGTGGGAACGATGGCGTACCTCCTTCATCACATGTGAGTGATGATGTACTCTCAACTTGAGATGTGGTAGATGGTGTCCCTACATGTTGACTTGCAGTAGAGGACGTGTCTCCAACTATGGTATTCAAATCTCTCGTACCATAAAGTTTTTGCATTCGTTCTCTTTGTGCCGCCAATACCATATCTCTTTGTGATGGTTGTGGTTCCTCTTCAATTGGTATGTCTTCATTTATCGTGTCTAATTTCCTCTTCTCACAAAGTTCCCTCATAGCCACTGCTTTCTTTGCATTCTTAGCTTCTATCTCTTCTTGTGTTGGTTTAATTCTTGATCGTTTCCTCGGCATGACGGAGAATTTGTCTATAGCATGATAAAGAGACCAATATTAGTTCCTAAGAAATGAATACAAGATAATAGTGGGATTGTATTTTTTTTATGTTGTAAGGATTTATTCTTGTATAGTTTGACATCATGGTATGTTAAGGTTTGTTTATTACACATAATTATTAAAGAGCCCAAGTGTAGAAAATATACATGGCATCATGTGAGATTGTAGGGTGCTTTTTTGATTGGGAATGTGTCTATTTTAAACATGTATGATAAAGCATGATAAAGTAATTCAATCTAAAATAAGGAAAATGTAAAGAACATGCATGTAAAGACTTGACATACCTAAAAAATAAAGATTTGAATGGAGAGAGTACCCAATTATGTAGTGTTTTTATCTTCTTGCATCAAACTCCTCAACAATTTGAGTTTTTCACCACTTGCTTCCTTTTCAATGTTAAATTGAATAACACTCAAATATCATTACTAACAACAATACTATTAACCAATCTATAATGTTAAATTCCTAAAATTGAATCACAATTAACATTTCAACACTGCAAAAATTGAAACTTGAATAGATATATATCAAACTTGGTGTGAAAACTATGTTATTTCCTCCTTCTCAAGTTGGCAAAGCAAAAAAGGTGGTGGAAAGATCATGCAAAGGTGGTACAATGTGTCAAATGTGCATGTGAACTTCCCAACAGCATAAAAGCACTTCTTTTTTGTCAGAGCACGTGCATAATCAGTAAGAAAATAGAGCATGTGGGCCTAGATCACGGGGGTAACCACTTTTTTACCGTTTCAATAGTAAGACAAAACACGCTCGCACTATAACGTACTCACGTTTTTTCCTACTATAGATTGATCACATCCTTTGCATTGATCACATCTCTTTCCTGCAAGAGCTTGCCAGATGCTCTGCCATATGATAGGCATAACAATGAAGGGGCAAGCCCTCATAATCAAGTTCTTGATCAAAAATGCCCTCAACCCTCAACGTCAAACCCTAATCCCTCAACCCTTAACTCTGATCCCTAGACCCTCAACCCTATCCCTAAACCCTCAACCCTCAACGTCAAATCCTAATCCCTCAACCCTTCACGCTAATCCCTCAATCCTAAACCCTATCCATAAACCCTCAAAACTATACCTTAAACCCTAATCCCTCAACGCTAACCCTAAACCTTGTCCCTAAACCCTAATCCCTCAACCCTCAACCCTAATCCGTCATCCGTCATCCCTCAACTCTAATCCCTCATCCCTAAACCTTAAACGCTACCCCTATTCCTAGACCCTCAATAGGCTCGATACTATACCTTAAACCCTAATCCCTCTACCCTCGACACTCTTATTTAACCATAATCCCTTAACCATTAACCCTATCCCTCAACCTCAACCCTCAACCCTCAACCCTCAACTCTCAACATTAAACCCTAATTCATCAACCCTAAATCCTAATCCCTCAAACCTAAACCCTATCCCTAAACCATCAACCCTCAACACTATACCTTACACCCTAATCCTTATCCCTCAACCCTTAACCCTTAAAACTTAAACCCTATCCCTACACCCTCAACACATGACACTATATCTTAAGCCTTAAACCCTCATCCCTAAAGCCTCAACCCTCAATCCTTAAAACTTCAACCCTAAACCCTATCCCTAATCCCTCTACCCTCGACACTCTAACCCTAACCTCGACATTAAATGCTAATCCATCAACCCTAAACCCTAATCTTAAACCCTCAACCCTCAACACTATACCTTAAACCCTAATCCCTTAATCCTCAACCCTAAACCTTATCCCTAAACCCTAATCCCTCAACCCTCAACCCTAATCCATTATCCCTCAACTCTAATCCCTCATCCCTAAACCCTAAATGCTATCCCTATTCCTAAACCCTCAACAGACTTGATACTATACCTTAAACCCTAATCCCTTATCCCTAAACCCTTCAACCCTATCCCTAATCCTTACACCTTCCACACTCTACTTTAACCCTAATCCCTTGAACCTCAACCCTATCCCTAAACCCTTGACCCTTGAACCTCAACCCTCAACCCTCGACGTCAAAGCCTAATCCCTCAACACTTAACTCTGATCCCTCAACTCTCAACCTAAACCCTAAACCCTAAACCCTCAACCCTCAACGTCAAATCCTAATCCCTCAACACTTCACTCTAATCCCTCAACCCTAAACCCTATCCCTAAACCCTCAACACTATACCTTAAACCCTAATCCCTTAGCCCTCAACCCTAAACCTTATCCCTAAACCCTAATCCCTCAACCCTTAACCCTAATCCATCATCCCTCAACTCTAATCCCTCATCCCTAAACCCTAAATGCTATCCCTATTCCTACACCCTCAATAGACTCAATACTATACCTTAAACCCTAATCCCTTATTCCTAAACCCTCCAACCCTATCCCTAATCCTTATACCCTCCACACTCTACTTTAACCCTAATTCCTCGACCCTCAACCCTATCCCTAAACCCTTGACCCTTGAACCTCAACCCTCAACCCTCAACGTCAAACCCTAATCCCTCAACCCTTAACTCTGATCCCTCGACCCTCAACCCTATCCCTAAACCCTAAACCCTAAACCCTTGTAGACACCTAAAAATGTCTCAACCACGAAACTGACTCCCGATATTCCTAATCATATCAATTTCCCTCCTAAACGAATTAATTAAATTTTATTTAATTAATTAGCCCTCCATTACCCCATTTCTCGTCAATTTACCCCAGACAATTGAATTAATTTCATTAATTCAATAGTTTCAAACCTAGCCAAATGAATTTACTAAATATGCAATATTTACTAAATCATTTTTCCCCTTTTGCCACTAAATCCAATTAATTAGTTAAAATCATGTTAACTAATTAATTTAATCCCTTAATTCTAGCCCTAGGGTTAATTAAATAAAATCAATGTTTAATTAACCCTAAATCCCTCATTTGGGTGGTTAAACCTAGTTTAACCCACTCTCCCACATTCTCCCAATAAATAAATGGGAATAAATCTACCTAAAATCCCACATCACAATAAAATAAATATCTTCCCATGCCTATACCTCTATTTACCCCCAAATGAATTTTTAATTCATTTGCATCTCCCCCCATGAATCTTTTATTTGGGAATAATCTTCCCCCCATAACTTTCCTCTTCCCTAAAATGAATAAAAGAATCACTTTTATTCATAACCATCCATTTTGCTAGATTAGATCTAGGCCCTAAATGGCATCTCCATTCTCCACCCTTGATCTCTCCAAGCATTCGCCACCCTTGGATCAAGAATCCCTCCAAAAGCCTATAAATAGAACCTCCCCCAAGCCATTTGGGGGGAGCCAAGTCTATGCAAAGTCATAATGCCAAAATCATTCTTGAGCTAGGATAGTGAGTTGCACAACTTTGAATGAACATTTCACATTGAAATCCACTTGTCTAGGGATCATCTTGGTCTTGGGAGCTTGTTTGGGTGCAAAGGCTCCTTCTTCCTTTGATGGGATTGGACTTGCTTGTAAGGTATAACTCTGTGTTTATTGCACTTTGTTTGGTATTTCATCCTTGTTTACATTTCTGATCTACAACCCTCAATGTCAAATCCTAATCCCTCAACCCTTCACTCTAATCCCTTAACCCTAAACCCTATCCCTAAACCCTCAACACTATACCTTAAACCCTAATCTCTGAACCCTAACCCTAAACATTGTGCCTAAACCCTAATCTGTCATCCGTCATCCCTCAACTCTAATCCCTCATCCCTAAACCCTAAACGCTATCCATATTCCTAGACCCTCAACATGCTCGATACTGTACCTTAAACCCTAATCCCTCTACCCTTGACACTCTTATTTAACCCTAATCCCTTGACCATTAACCCTATCCCTCAACCTCAACCCTCAACCCTTAATCCTCAACTCTCAACATTAAACCCTAATTCATTAACCCTAAATCCTAATCCCTCAAACCTAAACCCTATCCCTAAACCATCAACCCTCAACACTATACCTTAAACCCTAATCAATATCCCTCAACCCTTAACTCTTAAAACTTAAACCCTATCCCTACACCCTCAACACTTGACACTATATCTTAAGCCTTAAACCCTCATCCCTAAAGCCTCAACCCTCAATCCTTAAACCTTCAACCCTAAACCCTATCCCTAATCCCTCTACCCTCGACACTCTAACCCTAACCTTGACATTAAATGCTAATCCATCAACCCTAAACCCTCAACCCTCAACACTATACCTTAAACCATAATCCCTCAACCCTCAACCCTAAACCTTATCCCTAAACCCTAATCCCTCAACCCTCAACCCTAATCCATCATCCCTCAACTCTAATCCAACATCCCTAAACCCTAAATGCTATCCCTATTCCTAAACCCTCAACAGACTCGATACTATACCTTAAAACCTAATCCCTTATCCCTAAACCCTCCAACCCTATCCCTAATCCTTACACCCTCCACACTCTACTTTAACCCTAATCCCTTGAACCTCAACCCTATCCCTAAACCCTTGATCCTCGAACCTCAACCCTCAACCCTCGACGTCAAATCCTAATCCCTCAACCCTTAACTTTGATCCCTCAACTCTCAACCCTAACCCTAAATCCTCAACCCTCAACGTCAAATCCTAATCCCTCAACCCTTCACTCTAATCCCTCAACTCTAAACCCTATCCCTAAACCCTCAACACTATACCTTAAACCCTAATTCCTTAGCCCTCAACACTAAACCTTATCCCTAAACCCTAATCCGTCATCCCTCAACTCTAATCCCTCATCCCTAAACCCTAAATGCTATTCCTATTCCTACACCCTCAACAGACTCAATACTATACCTTAAACCCTAATCCCTTATCTCTAAACCCTCCAACCCTATCCCTAATCCTTAAACCCTCCAGACTCTACTTTAACCCTAATTCCTTGACCCTCAACCCTATCCCTAAACCTTTGACCCTCGAACCTCAACCCTCAACCCTTAATGTCAAACCCTAATCCCTCAACCCTTAACTCTAATCCCTCAACCCTCAACCCTATCCCTAAACCCTAAACCCTCAACCCTCAACCCTCAACCCTCAACGTCAAATCCTAATCCCTCAATCCTTCACTCTAATCCCTCAACCCTAAACCCTATCCCTAAACCCTCAAAACTATACCTTAAACCCTAATCACTCAACACTAACCCTAAACCTTGTCCCTAAACCCTAATTCTTGAACCCTCAACCCTAATCCATCATCTATCATCCCTCAACTCTAATCCCTCATCCCTAAACCCTAAATGCTATCCCTATTCCTAGACCCTCAACAGGCTCAATACTATACCTTAAACCCTAATCCCTCTACCCTCGACACTCTTCTTTAACCCTAATCCCTTGACCATTAACCCTATCCCTCAACCTCAACAATCAACCCTCAACCCTCAACCCTCAACCCTCAACCCTCAACCCTCAACATTAAACCATAATTCATCAACCCTAAACCCTAATCCGTCAAACCTAAACCCTATCCCTAAACCATCAACCCTCAACACTATACCTTAAACCCTAATCCCTATCCCTCAACCCTTAACCCTTAAAACTTAAAACCTATCCCTACACCCTCAACACTTGACACTATATCTTAAGCCTTAAACCCTCATCCATAAAGCCTCAACCCTCAATCCTTAAACCTTCAACCCTTAACCCTATCCCTAAACCCTCTACCCTCGACACTCTAACCCTAACCTCGACATTAAATGCTAATCCATCAACCCTAAACCCTAATCCTAAACCCTCAACCCTCAACACTATACCTTAAACCCTAATCCCTCAATCCGCAACCCTAAACCTTATCCCTAAACCCTAATTCCTCAACCCTCAACCCTAATCCATCATCCCTCAACTCTAATCCCTCGTCCCTAAACCCTAAATGCTATCTGTATTCCTAAACCCTCAACAGACTCGATACTATACCTTAAACCCTAATCCCTTATCCCTAAACCCTCTTACCCTATCCCTAATCCTTACACCCTCCACACTCTACTTTAACCCTAATCCCTTGAACCTCAACCCTATCCCTAAACCCTTGACCCCCAAATCTCAACCCTCAACCCTCGACGTCAAACCCTAATCCCTCAACCCTTAACTCTGATCCCTCAACTCTCAACCCTAACCCTAAACCCTAAACCCTAAACCCTCAACCCTCAACATCAAATCCTAATCCTCAACCCTTCACTCTAATCCCTCAACCCTAAACCCTATCCCTAAACCCTCAACACTATACCTTAAACCCTAATCCCTCAGCCCTCAACCCTAAACCTTATCCCTAAACCCTAATCCCACAACCATCAACCCTAATCCGTCATCCCTCAACTCTAATCCCTCATCCCTAAACCCTAAATGCTATCCCTATTCCTACACCCTCAACAGACTTTATACTATACCTTAAACCCTAATCCCTTATCCCTAAACCCTCCAACCCTATCCCTAATCCTTATACCCTCCACACTCTACTTTAACCCTAATTCTTTGACCCTCAACCCTATCCCTAAACTGTTGACCCTCGAACCTCAACCCTCAACCCTCAACATCAAACCCTAATCCCTCAACCCTTAACTCTGATCCCTCGACCCTCAACCCTATCCCTAAACCCTAAACCCTCAACCCTCAACCCTCAAGGTCAAATCCTAATCTCTCAACCCTTCACTCTAATCCCTCAACCCTCAACCCTAATCTGTCATCCGTCATCCCTCAACTCTAATCCCTCATCCCTAAACCCTAAACTCTATCCCTATTCCTAGACCCTTAATAGGTTCGATACTATACCTTAAACCCTAATCGCTATACCATCGACACTCTTATTTAACCCTAATCCCTTGACCATTAACCCTATCCCTCAACCTCAACCCTCAACCCTCAACCCTCAACCCTCAACTCTCAACATTAAACCCTAATTCATAAACCCTAAACCCTAATCCCTCAAACCTAAACCCTATCCCTAAACCATCAACCCTCAACAATATACCTTAAACCCTAATCCCTATCCCTCAACCCTTAACCCTTAAAACTTAAACCCTATCCCTACACCCTCAACACTTGACACTATATCTGAAGCCTTAACCCCTCATCCCTAAAGCCTCAACCCTCAATCCTTAAACCTTCAACCCTAAACCCTATCCCTAATCCCTCTACCCTCAACACTCTAACCCTAACCTCGACATTAAATGCTAATTCATCAACCCTAAACCCTCAACCCTCAACACTATACCTTAAATCCTAATCCCTCAACCCTCAACCCTAAACCTTATCCCTAAACCCTAATCCCTCAACCCTTAACCCTAATCCATCATCCCTCAACTCTAATCCCTCATCCCTAAACCCTAAATGCTATCCCTATTCCTAAACCCTCAACAAACTTGATACTATACCTTAAACCCTAATCCCTTATCTGTAAACCCTCCAACCCTATCCCTAATCCTTACACCCTCCACACCCTACTTTAACCCTAATCCCTCAACCCTCAACCCTATCCGTAAACCCTTGACCCTTGAACCTCAACCCTCAACCCTCAATGTCAAACCGTAATCCCTCAACCCTGAACTCTGATCCCTCGACCCTCAACCCTATCCCTAAACCGTAAACCCTCAACCCTAATCTGTCATCCCTCAACTCTAATGCCTCATCCCTAAACCCTAAACGCTATCCCTATTCCTAGACCCTCAATGGGCTCGATACTATACCTTAAACGCTAATCCCTTATCCCTAAACCCTCCAACCCTATCCCTTATCCCTTAACCCTCATGATTAATAGCCTTGAACGTAAAAAAATTTAAGGGGAACATAACGCGAGCGTGTTATAACGCGCTCGCATTATGTCAAACATAACGCGAGCGTGTTATAACGCGCTCGCATTATGTCAAACATGACAAACAATAGACTTGCGGGAAAGGAAAAATGCAAAGCAAAACATAACGAGAGCGTGTTATAATGCGCTCGCGTTATGTCTTGCTTTGGGATTCCCAAGCCTTGGGTTTGGGATTTGCTTTATATTTCCAACCCAAAGGCTTGGAGTGCCTTATGAACAGTCACAGACTTGTTTTTCCATATTCTTCAAGATTTCACATAATTTCGTTCGTGCTAACCCTCAGATTTGCACGTGTTTCAAGGTCAAACAAATTGAACACTTGGGTAATGTTAGGCTTTCTCTTAGCTATTTGATGATGTGATTTTTTTCACATTTTAACAATGTTAAGCCTTTCATCTTTAATTTCTTTTGTTTGTGTCCGTTTTTAGGCAAAAACCACTGTTTGGTCTTTTTTTCATTGTAAATTAACTATTCATTCAAATTTCAAAAAAATTACATATTTAGAAACTAGACTCCATTCTACAAATATTAAAAAAAAAATGATTTTCAATTAGATTCCAAAATTTATAGGGGTAGCACGGCCAAAATTCTATTTTTTAGGATGTGTCCACTTTGAAAATTAGTAAAAAATCAAATATTCTTCAAAAAATTATCAAAAAAATCAGGCATAAACTACATGCTATTAGCTAATTTCTCACTGAAGCGATTTTAAAAATACCAAAAAAAAGTTGACCTTTTGAGGGAGCCACAAAACATGCTATGTTATGTTTTTTTGACAGAAACAACACCAATTTTTGTGGCTCCCTCTTTTGAACCCCTTAATCTATACCATTTTCAAAAAAAAATAGTAGTTTAGAAAGTAGACTTGGAGCACTACGAACATTGTTTTGGTTGCAACTCCAAATTTTGAGTGTAACTATGCTCAATTTCTCATCGAAAGCTAGTATTTCCTAATTTCAGAAAAAAAGTGGCGACTTAAGACCCCTTTTTGGCCCCCCATCTTCTTGCACTTACCCGATATGAGGATGGATGTTGGGATGTGGGTAGTGTTTAGAATGGATTTCCCTTGTCAAGGGTAGCATAAGGATGACCATAGGGTATGTAATTAGGCATGGGGGTGTAGCTTGTGCTAGCCAATTCATGATCATAAGGTGCTTTCATATGCATGGATGGGCGAGGATGGTTTATGGAAAGCTTAGTTGTGAGGATTTCATCAAGGATTTAGATTTTAGCTTGGTCAAAAAGACTATCATCATCATCGAAAGTGGATGGATTCATGATTAGATTAGGATTTAGGATGATGTGATGTAGGATAACTTGATGATTTTTATTTTGATTTTGGATTAGAGGGGGATTGAATTAATTTGGATTGATTAGGATTGGATTGATCAGGGTCAAGGATTCATGAAACTTGATGCTTGGATGGTTTGATTTTGATGCAGGAGCATCCCGGGTGAACAAGCTATCTCGCATGAACCAGAAAAATTTCCAATTATTTATTTCAATTTTGGTTTGCTTGGGTCTTTTTTTGGCATCTCTCAGCCTTGGGGTACAAGATGCATTAAAGTTCTTTTTGTGTCTCAATCTCATTGTAAAACCCTTGTACCGTTGGTTGGTGTTTATCTTCTTATCAGCCTGACAACTCCTTGTTGACGAGACACAGTACACAGTCCCATTGATGGTTTGAAAGTATTTCGATGAGAGATGGTTGTTTTGCTGGGATAGAATCCCATGTCTCTCTGATGCTATGATGGTGACTCATTTCGACAGAAACCTGTGACTTCAACAGGACTTGAAATATAATCTCTTTGTCATCAGGCGAGCAGGGGTTTTAAAAAGTTCATAGTCTCCAACCAGAGCTCCTCAAGTTCAGATTTTTGGTGACTTTGTGACTTTAAAGCTTTTCCTATTTTTGAGGTTCTGCATGACACATCAAGTGGAAGTAGGGGATGGTGGTAACTATCAACTTTGGATGTGGCGAAAGGACATAAAAGCCAATGCTGAGTTGGCAATGCATATCATTTCGGTGTGACCTTTCTATATCGATGGAAGGTTTTATGTTGTTCTCCCAATAGGGTGAAATATTTGATCAATGGTTGTGACTATAAGGATCAAATGGTGCCTGCTGGCCCGTGCCTTTTGTAGTGGGTCCTGGATTGAGCTTGAGGGAAAGCAGGGATTAGCTGAGTGTTGATCGATGGTGGATGACTTGGAAGGTATACAATTGTCGAAGGGACCTTGAGAGTTTAGAGAGAGTACAGTTGGTGTCTCTTCGATGGTTTGAAAGTCTCTAGTAGTTAAACTATATTGTGACCATTGTCTGTGGAAGTTGAACCAAACCGTTTTGACTGGTATATAAGATAAAATGACAATGCTTGTGAGGAATGTAAAAAAAAGAGGAATGATAAAAAACACAGTGCTGGTATGAGGAAAAGTGTACCTATGGTAGAGGGAAGACAGAAAGCTCCATCAAACAAGGAGATTTCTTAGGTAGATTTTGGAAGGGGAAATCCCTGCCTACGTGTGAGTAGAAGTAAAGCCATGTGAGAGTGAGAAATAGAGGATAATTTTACTGTAGATTTGAGGAGCCACTAAAGGCCAATATTGTATATGGTTATACTTTGATTTGAATCAATAACTTCTAAATTTTTGTTACAATCTTATATTGGTGAATTGTTTGTGTAATCATATTGTGTGTTGTTGAGTGTTTGATTTGTGAGAGGCAAGCACCCTTTGTGTCAATTGGTAACAAAGCTAGTTATCCTAAGCGTAGAGAGTATCCACCAGGACTGTGGGTGAAGAGTTTTTGAGAAGTGAAGAAGCCTTGAGAGGCCACTGGTTCAATGGGAATCATGTTGACTATCCTCCAATAGAGATGAGGCTAGGTAGAAGGTGTGCAAATCTCTTCCACTGAGTAGAAGTGGGTAGAAGAGATCGTGAGGGTGCATCTTCCAGAATTCTATTGGGTAGAGGATAGTGGTGAGAGTTTGTTTGTTGGTGGTTGCAGATAGAGAGTGTGTCATACTTGTTTGACAGAATGTCAAAGAGGAAAAGTATGAGGTTTGTCTTGAGAAGACCTTTGGGAATTTCATTCTTTGTGAGGAGAGAAAGAGAGTGATGATGGCAGAGTTGGAGAATCAACTACAGGATTTGCAACAAGAGACATAACATATTGTGAGAGAAACTATAGCAGAGATTAAGATGGAAAATAAAATGGGTGAGGAGGAGTCCTGTATTTCTTCTAGTGATGTTTTGTATGCAGGTGGATTTGTGTGTGTAGAAAATGAGGACAAAGATGAAGAAAAAGATGGAGAAAAGAAAAAGATTGTAGCAGAAAATGTTGCAGTGGTTGAAGATGAAGAAGTGGGCAGCGAGAATGAGGAGATTGATATGGCAGCAATGGAGTGCAAGGAATTTACAGTGAAAAGTGAAGACAAAGATGAGTTATTGTTGTAGATTTTGGAGTTAGAGAAGGAGTGGTTTGATAAACTTGCCGATGGATGAAAAAAAATGAATGTAACAATAAAGGACAAAGAAGATAATGTTGTAGCAGCGAAGTAAAAAGAGGTAAATCATAAACATTTTTATTTCATTTGTGATTGTTCTTCCATAGTATGAGTAGAAGAGGATGCTACTGTAGAAGATGAAACAATAGTTGCAGATTTGTATGTTGATTCTGCATATTTACTTGTAGAGGTTGTGGAGGATGATGCAAGTAGAATTTGGTGGACGTGATCAGTCTACAATGGGTTGGATCCCACAAAGGAGGAGAGGAGAGTAGAGAGCATTTGGTGGAGGAGGATGGTATATGGTGGATGTGAATCCACAAGAGGAGAGAAGAGTGGTGGATGGAGTTGTGATAGAAGGATGATGCTTGTGCCAGAAAGGTGCTGGAAAAGGAGAAAGAAGAGATGACATGGTGCACATTCTTCAATGATGGAGTTCATTGCAGGTTGGTTGTAACCTGAAAGGGTAGTTCAACTACTCAACTCTGTGTTTGTGAGTCTATGCTCACAAACTTTCTACCTTGTATGTCTGATGCAAGAGCATCCTGAGCGAACAAGCTATCCTGCATCAACCAAAAAAATTTCTAATTATTTCTTTCAGTTTTGGTTTGTTTGGGTCTTTTTTTGGCATCTCTTAGCCTTAGGGTACAGGATACATTAAAGTTCTTTTTGTGTCTCACTCTCACTATAAAACCCTTGTACCATGTTTTTGTGTTTATCTTCTTATCAGCTTGATATCTCCTTATCAGTAGGACGCAGTACACATTCCCATTGATGGTTCAAAAGCATTTCGGTGGGAGGTGGTTGATTCACTGGGATAGAATCCCATGGCTCTCTGATGCTATGATTGTGACTCATTTCAGTAGGAACATGTGACTTTGGTGAGACTTGAAATATAGTCTCTTTGTTGTCGACCAATCGGGGGTTTTAAAAACTTCATAACCTCTGACCAGAAGTTCTCAAGTTCAGATTTTTGGTGACTTCGCAACTTTAAATCTTTTCCCATGTTTGAGACACTGCAGGGAACATCAAGTGGAAGTAGGGAATGATGGTAACTGTCAAGTTTGGATGTGGCAGCAGGACAAAAAAGCCAATGCTAAGTTGGCAATGCATATAATTTCAGTGTGACCTTTTTATATCAATGGAAGGTGTTATGTTGTTCTCCCGATAGGGCAAAATATTTGATCAATGGTTGTGACTATAAGGATCCAATGGCACCTGCTGGCCTGTGCCTTTTGTGGTGGGTCTCGGATTGACCCCGAGGGAAAGTGGGGATTGGCTAAGCGTTGATCGATGGTGGATGACTTGGCAGGTATACAGTTGTCGAAGGGCCCTTGAGAGTTCAGAGAGAGTGCAGTTGGTGTCTCTTCGATGGTTTGAAATTTTTTGATAGTTAAATTGTATTGTGACCATTACCTATGGAAGTTGAACCAAACTGTTTTGACTGGTATGGAAGATGAAATGACAACACTTGTGAGGAATGTAAAAAAACAAGAGGAATGATAAAAAAACACAGTACTGGTATGAGGAAAAGTGTGTCTGTGGTAGAGGGAAAGTAGAAAGTGCCATCAAACAAAGAGATTTCTCAAGTAGACTTTGGAAGGGGAAATCTCAGCCTATGTGTGAGTAGAAGTAAAGCTGTGTGAGTGTGCAGAGAAACAGACGATATAATTTTACTATAGATTTGAGGAGCCACTGAAGGCCAATATTGTATATGGTTATACTTTGATTTGAATCCATAAATTCTAAATTTTTGTTACAATCTTATATTGGTAAATTATTTGCGTAATCATATTGTGTGTTGCTAATTGTTTGATTTGCAAGAGGGGAGCACCCTTTGTGTTAGATTTGATTTGATTAATCAAGGTAAATGATGTATGACACTTGATCACAATTGTATTTGAATTCTTTGTGGATTAATTTGGATTCGGCCAACGGCCCTTGGAGGATGATTTGGATGATGATTTGATGGGGATTGATTGGGGATGATGGATTTTGGTAATGATTTAGAGAGGATTGAAGGGGGTGAGACCCTTAACAAATTTTTGATGTTCAAGGGATGATTTTGGATTAAGGATTGGGATTAGATGATGATTAGGAAAGTATATAAGGATAATCTACTAAATATGGATTAAGAATGATAAGGGGTAAGGGATGAAAGATGATGAGGATTTTGGATGAGGAAATTAGATTAGGGATAGTGAATTATGATGTGGATTATGATGGATAATGGATGAAGGGGTTAATCTCAATAACGAGATTAGGATTAAGATTGGTTGATGAATGAAATGATTCAGGATAAATGGATAGTGATTAGAAACTATATTTGGATAAAAATGATGATAGATATGATTAGGATTAAGGATAGTGGGTTAGGAGATGGATTAGGGATGATAATGGATAAAGGATGGTTGATTAAGGATTGGATTAGGAAATGATTAGAATGATGATGGATAGGTTTAATCTCAAAGAGGGGATTTGAATAAGATCAAATGATGGGATTTTCTTAGGATAATGATGGTGATGAGGAAGTGATTAGGTAGATTAGGAGATTGGGTTAGGACCTTGATTGGATTTGACTAGTTGATTGGGATTAGGGTCCTAAATGATGGATTAGGGTTGGATTAAGATGGATTAGGATGGTTTGGATAGGTTGATTGGGATGATTAGGATAATTAAATGAATTGTGAGCTGGATAATTCGGATGATTAGGAGGAAATTGGATGAGGATAAGATGGATTAGAAGGAAGTTAGATTTGGATAACTTGGATTTGGATTAAGATGGATGATTAAGAGGTGATTAGGGATGGCTTGATGGACGCTTGACCTTAGGCAACTTTGCAAATAAAAATTCACACACATTTTTACACAAACTTGCAAAGGATGGGGATTTTGGATTAAGGGAGTGCACATGTTTTGATGATGAAGACACACCAAGTGCAATAACACCCTAGATTAATCAAGTGGGAGTGTTAATCCTCGTGGACTCACAATATACTATATATATAGTAATGGATAGATAGGGATAGCCGCGTACATGAGAAATTCCTTACCAACGAGTGCCAATGGCTTTACCAAGGTGAATTCTATCTCAACACTATAAAAGTACATCTGTGTATCTTCTCCCCCCAACAGTGATGCACCACAAGGAATAACATCTGAAAGGTCTTAGGCTAGGATGTACGAGCTTCTAGATGTATCGTCTATACACTCAAGGTGCATGAGGCCTATGTCCATGAAATGAGGGGTATGTCTAATGGCATCATGTGAGAGAGTAACCCACTCTCCTCCTTCATTTTCCAAGATATAAAGTTCTTGAAAGCTTCACCCAAATGACAAATGTCCCCCAATGGGAGAGTCTTTCGATTCTTTCCCAAATTTATATACCCTGTCAGAACATGAGGGTTGAGGTCATCCCCTTGGTGATGAAATCCAAGGCAGATCCCGTAGAGGAAAGAATCCAAGGTATTTTTGATCTCCAAGGTCGCACGAAGCGCAAGGAGAGAGCATACACACCTAGGACCTTGGGATTAGCAAAGATTAAACATATTAGATCAAATAAAGGTATTTGATCTCTGAGATCATGAAATGATGCAAGGAGAGAGAATACACCTTGAAGTGACCCTAAACAAAGCAAGCACAATGTTCTTTTACCCCTTAGAAAAAGAAATGTTCATAGATTAGTATAAAAACAAGATAAGTCCTTCAACAAGCATGCTACAAAACTAGAAGATTAGTAATTTGATTGAGTTTGGACCAATGATATCTACACCAAATTAGGTTAGATGCCAAGGAACATGCAAGTGATTAGTAGATTCAAGAGTTAGAAATTAGAAAACCCAAGAAAATTGAAGAAAACTGCACTTAGAGTAGAACCACCCAAACACAGAGTTGAACCACCCAAATGAAAATAGAAATATTGAAGAAGATATTAGGTGGTGAAAAGTATACCATCTACAAGGTTGTAGAACCACTAAAGTAGGTAGAAAACATGCTAAAGTGCATGTAGAAATGTTAAACTAGGTTTAGGAGCTTGAACATGATTTCTGCAAGAAAATGGTTCTAGAATTTGCAAAAACAAGATGGTTAGTGAAATTTTAGCACTATAACCCATTGTAAACATACACCTTTATCAAAAATAGAAGGATGAAGAATTTAGAAAATGATGAAAATAATTTTGGAAGGTGGAAAATTGGATTGTTTATCCTTCAAGTAGAAATGTTGAAACAGGGTGCAGAACCAACCAAACACCCACAAAACTATTGAAAGCATTAGGTACTAGGAATGTAGTCAGGACTATTGACAGAAGAGGTAGAATTGTTGAAACACCTAGCAGGGCCACTAGTTTGGCATAGGAACACTGAAACAAGGCCTGCAACTCAAAAACAAGCTCTTGATAAGATAAGAAGGTTAGATAAGGACCCTCGGTGGTCCCATCGGGCATTCCAAATGTATCATAGTAGAAAATGAGCCTAAACAAAATAAACTAAAACCATATTAGCCTATCCTACTCAAATTCTGAAATGAACTCAAGATTGAGAAAGAAGAAATGCATAAGAAAGGAAACTAAAACACACTAGTTACCATGAAAACCTTATTGTTTTTACATGCTCCTTTGATGTTTGATGTGTAAATAGTTCCTCAATTTGACAACATTTCATTACAATTTTTGGAGTTTTGAAAATGGCTAGGATGAGTGGCTATTTATAATTTTTTTATGGGGGAGTGGATGGTCAAAACAAGTTGGAGAGATTAATGGATGAAGTTGATTGAGAGATCTCAAGCATGGAGAGCTTACCAATTGGCTTGATTTGGTTGGTGGATGAGGAATGTCCTTGGATCAAGGAGGAATCAATGGTGAAAAAGTGATCTTGGAAAAGGGGATAGTCAAGATTGAAAATGGACAAAAGGACCCTTTATACAAAGGACATGACCATGACTTTGTAAGAGGCCCATGTGGTCCTGTATGACTCTACTTAAATGTCATCCACTTCCACGGTCAGCATTGAGTCAATGCTGACATGGAGGTGACCCCAACTCCTCTCTTCCATTCTGTCGCCCATCCCTTTCACCTATCTTAACCGCTTAAAAATAGACCTTCACTAACCACGATTGATCAAACTTTCAATTTTTCCCACATTAAACTTTTGATTTTTCTATTTTTGTTATTGCCTTCATTGGAACATTTTCCTGCAGCATCATTGGTCAGTTTCTTGATTTTTTTTCTTGGCTCCTATTATTCTCTTCATCACCAGTTTCCTATTGCTAGATGTTTTTGAACAATTGAAGCTACCTTTTTTTATCTTAAATCTTTTACACAAAGTTTTATGCGGGTTAACATAGGATATCTTACTTCCTAGCAACATATCGGTAAGGGATTGCCACCAATATTTAGATAAAAATAGACAGCAAAGCTAACCATGCCCCTTAAGCAAATCAATTTTGTGCATATCTTGCACCAATTACATTCCATGAGGTGACATCTCTTTGCTGTAATTTTGTTGAGCAGTTTGCATGTGCCTTGTTTATCACCAGTTTCCTGTTGTAGATTGTTGACACTAGTATAGGTTTACATTTGTTATCGCCAGTTTCCTATGATTCTTTTCACCACTAATTTGTAAGATTTATTGCATTTTGGATTCCTTGATGAAAATAATACACATAGTATTAAGTTTGATAATTCTAATGTTTGTCTTTGTGTTTGTATTTGTATTGGTATTAATATTTTGAATATGGTGGATGCCAAACATGTACAGAGGGAGTCAATTAAAAAGATTAAGGTATTACTGGCATCTCCATTCTTGAGTACCCAAAAACCATAGTGCTCCATGAGATCACATCTCTTGTATACATTTTACCGAACACCTTCCACGCAAATCCTATCCCCCCACAGTCTGCATACATATCTAGTAAGGAATTCATAATAGAAACATTTGACTTAAACCCACCTTTGAATATAAAATTATGAAAGGACTTATGTTGTTGCAGTAAATTCTAATTGGGTGCATGCTGACAACATGCTTATCACAACAACTGAATCTAGCCTTAGTGTCTCCAATTGCATTTGATGGAAGAGAATCAAAGCCTAATTAAGGAACTTATTTTTTTCTCTGCCTAAGACATAAAATCATATCAGATCTAGGTCAAATACTAGGTGTTTACAATTTTGTGG
Organism: Cunninghamia lanceolata; assembly: GCA_027924645.1. Taxonomy (NCBI): domain Eukaryota; kingdom Viridiplantae; phylum Streptophyta; class Pinopsida; order Cupressales; family Cupressaceae; genus Cunninghamia; species Cunninghamia lanceolata. The sequence goes on along the minus strand of BSBN01000686.1, from coordinate 6,454,543 downwards.
GCATGGTTGCTAAGTACATTACCAAAATATTGTCAGTGCAGTATATATAGTTGTTTAGATTTAAGTTGATTAATAGTTCAATGTGGAAAGGTGATTGATTTAGATATATTATAGGTGATAATAGGGAGTGTTGTTGAATATTAACATTTACCAAGCAATAATATAAATGAATAATCTTGACCCAAACATATACTTTATTTTTTATTGATTGGCATGTGTTGAATCCTCACAAATGATATAAGTCAATAATAAATATGGACTATTTTGCTCTTATTGTTTGGTAGTCGTTTCCATTCTTGGGTTCACATATTTATTTTGTTTCCAACTTTGTCAATATGATTTTAGGGCACGATCCCATGTTACTTATATTTTTCAAAGATCTGGTTGTATGCTTTAACTCTTGGTTTTAGTGTATCATGTATAACAATCAAACTAGATATATGTTCATCACTACAATAAATTTATATATTAATGTGGAAATAGAATTAATTAAATAAGTATCTCTTTGTACTAAGTGCTCCATCAAAAACCTGCAAAAAAATGCAATGAATAACATCTATTACACATTTGAAATATGCACTAACTATAACTTGATAGAATTCTCTTTGGATTATATTTGGTTCCTTGGTTGTAAAGGAAAATATTTCTCTTAACTTTTGTGGCATGTAGGCAATTGATCACACAAGACCTAATAATTTAAAATGACAACAAAAATTGAGACTTGTAAAATGAATTTAAATGCTATCATAACAAATGAACATGTTTAGATTCTACATGTTACCTGGTATCATCTTAGTAGCCATTGCTCCATTTATAAAAGTATACAAAGGCTACTCCATAATAAATGCATTTAAAGCAATTCCTTTCAATCCATTTTAGTTAATCTTTTAAAGCAAAAACTCCATAGTTTCTTGAGTTTCATTTAAAGGTAACACAATCTTAAACACTCTTAACAATTAATTGTACAAATGTATGTTTCATATAATTTTGTAATTATGTGAAAAATAAAATTAGTTCTTAGCTAAACAAAAGAGATTATAAAATTGTTGCGGTTAACTTAATAGTTATTTACATGTAGATGGATGAGAGCTTATATAACCATCATGGTTTGCTTGGAGATGGTTAATCTATTAAGGTAAAGTTTGATATTGGTTGGCACACATTAGGCAACATTAATCAATAATGGTTATGAATGAATTCAATCATTTGATCAGAGTGACTTGGAATAATCTTTTTATGATCCTATGATGTTAAAATTTTATTTGACAAGACATTAGTATTGTAGTAAGAAAGTAGGGGTATAATTTATTGACAATAATTATTGTAAATATATGTGACTTAGTCTAGTTCACACTACTTATTAGTTCCCCATTTACTAATTGCACACATATACTTCACATTGCCATTCTCACATATATTTCCAATTTCATAGGTATACATAACTTTACTAAATGCATTATGGTAGATGCTGTGTCAAATGATCTGTTGTCCTATAAGAGCACACAATTAGAAATGATATGAGATGGATGATCTGTGGGCAATGATAACACTTGGATGAAACAGATATTCGATCATTCCTCACACATTGTAAGTATTTAAAGACCAAGTCACTTTGTTGTTGTAAATTGATATTTAATGAGAAATATGGACAATTCATTAAAAAACCTTTTATTTTGTCACATGACACACAAATAAATAATACTCAGTCATTGGATAGAAATTAAAGTGTGCAAGTTGTGGGTATAAGCATGATAGTAGGCATTGATTAATGTGGTAGAACAATTCATCCTCTTATGCATAGGTGTAGGCGAGAAAATTTGGAAAACTTACTTCATTTATAAGCACCAAATTGTTCCTTTTCATTTACAAGCACTGAACTACTAATCTCTAATCTAATATTTTTTAGATCTAATAATAAGTAGAATAATAGTAAATTGAATGAGCTTGCTTACAAGAATTCAAAAAAGAAAACAAGTAACAAGCTTTCAAAATGCAACAAGCCTAAGATCCTTCCATGCTTAATTACTAAAAAAATAAAGAGGTTGAATTCTCCTATAATTTATAGTCAAAGACAAAAAAAACATATGGATATCAAGATATCAAGATGAAGAGTCACTATTTCAAAAAGTGACTAATCATTAAATAAAAGAAAAGTAGCTTTGACAATAAATGTATATCTAAAAAGAATCTTAATAGTGAACGTGCCCCTAAATTAAGATGCTTCACTACTATCCTTATCATGTGTTGCTGCTCTATCCAAATCATCATGCCAAGTATACTTCTTGTTGTTCTTTGCACAAGATGGAGTAGGAAACATAGCTAAACCATGTTGATAGATGGTTGAACGTCTCCTAATAATCATTATTTCAATCAAGTCTCTCTCCCTATAAAGTGTAGTGCCATGACCATCCACAACACACTTGAATGGATGCATAGTGGGGTGTTGTAGTCCAATTTGACTAGATAGTGTCATGCCTCTACCCCTATTTATCAAGTCTTCTAACCCCTTTTCAAAAAGGCTATTGGTCCATCATCATCTATGCTTTGGAAAAAAATTTCAATCGACTTTTGTACCCTCATCTTTGAATTTATTGTGCCTTGTCCACCTTCTTGTGCTGAAATCTAAATATTAATCAATAAAAGATATTAGTAGAATATAAACAAAAGTAATAGACATAGCATGAGTGTTTGAAAGTAGATTACATTTGAGTGACATTGGTTCTCCTCCTCAACATCATCAAGTGTATGTAATGTAGATGGCAGGTCATCCTAATCCATTTGCATATATATAATTAGTAAGGGAATAATGACCATCTAAATTGAAAGAGAATGTAACAAAAGTATGCAAAAAAACACAAAAAGACACTCACAAGGTGATTTGATATATCAATGCTAGTGTCCTCTCCATGAACCCATGTGCTCACACCAAAAATGCCATCAACAACTAGGGGAATATCATTTCTATTGGTGTGACCAATTGTTTCTCTCATCATGTTTACCTTGACTACATGCTTACATGTATAACCTTGAGTTGAAAAGTTGCATGAACACATAGACAAACTTGGCATTGATCCATACACTTGGTAACAAATTTTGTGATCTCTTTGATTTTGAACCCATGCAATACGGCTATCAATGGCATCAAATTTCATGTGATCATCAGGAATCTACAAGGTACTCACCCAAGACACATTCTCAACCTTTTCCAAATTAAAGTTTCTATAGAAACCATTTTCTTTGCTGATTTGCATCCACCAATAATATGTGTATACATCCATAGTCAATTGGTTAACCAACTAATCCACTCTTCTATGTGATGCATGTTGAATGGTCTTTGAAAACTAGTTCTTCAAATGTGAGTGATATGAGTCAATTGCACCATTTGTTTCTTGACCAGCATGCTTAAGAGTATGACAACATCTAGATCACATCCCCACCCTATGGATCCACCGCTCATGAAAATAGTCAACAATCTTTTGATGCATGTCTTGAAAATGATGCACAAATAACCAAGCATCTTTAATAGTTGTCTCCTCATCTAGAGAGTGACACATGATGGATCCCAACATATAAAACATTTCTCTTCTAAAAAAATCATCCTTCACCTTGGCTATCGAGTTCTTCAACCATACCCTCCTAACATGCCAACTACAGAGATATATTTCACAACCAAAAACCTCCCTACAAGGCCATAATAGATCCAATATGATAAGTTAGATGTACATGATCTAAACTTTATTATCCATGCAACTGGTAACCCCATGTATTGGGCATCAAAAGCAAGCAATGTGTATAGTTGGAACTGCAAAAATAATTAGAGTACAAAGATTAAGATCATAAAATATATATACAAAGGAAAAAGAAAAATAATCTTAAATGTTTTACCTTCATTGCATTGGTTCCAAATGCTAAGTCCATTGCTAGCATGCTATTATTCCCATACTGTATCATCTAATTCAATTGTTGTGGTAGTTGAACTCCTAAATTAAAAGGCACATCTTCATTTCCATCAACACTAGTTTCATTGAATTCTTGGTAGGAAGACCATTTTTCTGGATTTACAACCACCCAGAGTTTTACAGATTGTGCATCATTAGTATACAAAACATATTTTATTTGTTTGATTTTGTGCTCTATGTTTTGTACATCATTTTTATTCAAGAAGTCATCTCTTTCTGTTTGTCATTTGAACAAGATTAACTTCTTCATGACCATTTCCCTATGCTTCATATGAACTGCATTAGGAGATAAACCTAACAATAACATATTTTTCACCCAATATTGTAATTATTTGCTTATGTGAAGTGCAAAAAAAGATCTACTACCTTTGAAAACTTCAACCCCTTGACCATGACAAGGAAATCCATTCTTGTCAACATGATCAACTTGGTAAAAAGACAACAGAGAATGGTCGGGCCTATGATGCAAAATGTGGATTGTAAAGTGGCACTGACATCCACATCTTCTACATTTTCGGCCAGCCCTACTTCCTTTACCACTCTTTGGGACCAATGATTTATTGAATTGAGTGGCATCAACCTCTCAATAATCATTTGGGCCATAAGAGCATCAATATCTACACAAAATTAAAAAATACAAATAACATTAGTCCTTAAGGGATGCATTTACTAACTAATGTTAGTATTTCAATATAAATTAGTAAGTGAAGATCTTACGTAGTGTAATCTAAAAATGAGTCGATCCTTCTTGGTGCATCACTAAGAGGAGTAGGCTTCTTCTTCTTGACATAAAACTGGGTGGGATACTATTGCCTCTTGGATTCCCCTTCAATAAAATCCTTTACTCTATCATTTTCAACCCAAGCCACTTGGAAGGTTGGATTAGTTTGATCAAGGTATATCTTCTAAACAAGGTCCTCATAAAAAAATGGACCGTTAGGTGGATGTTGGACCTCATGGGACATAATTTGTTGCATCTAAAATTATATTGAAACCTTAGAATTACATTACATTAAGTTTGTAGTTTTCCTCATCAAATATTTTTAATAATATTGAACCCTAAATGCTGTAGTAATATTAGTAGTCAATTTTAATAGCCGCATACCCATGATCAACTACATGACATATATGGCTAGCATCATTTTTTAAAAGAAGACAATAACCCCCTAGAGAGAAAACTAAAATGAGAAAAAACTAAAATGCATTTCTTCAATAGGTCAAACATAATAAAAAATAGAAAAATATAGTTTTGTATGCCATTGTCAGGCTATGCCATAGAGGGTGCTTTTATATGTCTTAGACAGAGATAAAAAAGTGCCTTAATGAGGCTTTGGTTTTCTGCAATCCATTCCTCTAGGAGTCGCTGAAGTACCTCCATCATTTCCATGACTCCGAGCACAGTTACAGTTATCAATTCCTTCTGTACACGTTTGGTGTCCACTATTTTCAAAATATTAATACCTTATCAAACTTAACACTCTACAATAAGAAATCTTAAATGTAATACAACATATGAATAACAAGTATTATTTATATCAAGAAATCTGAAATGCAATAAAGCAAGCTTTCCCTAAAATAGGAAACTGGCGGTGAAGAGAATCATAGGAAACTAGTGATAACAAATGTAAAACTATAATAGTGTCAACGATCTATAGCAGGAAACTAGAGATAAACAAGGCACATGCAAACTGCTTAACAGAATTACAGTAAAGAGATGTCACCTCATGGAATGTAATCATTGTAGGATATGCACAAAATAGATTTGTTTAAAAGGCATGGTTAGCCTACTCTTTGTTTTTATCTAAGTATTGGTTGCAATCCCTTACTGATATGTTGCTAGGAGGCAAGATATCCTATGTTAACCCGCATAAAACTTTGTGTAAAAGATTTAAGATTAAAAAAAGGCATCTTCAATTGTACAAAAATGTCTAGCAGCAGGAAATTGGTGATGAAGAGAATAACAAGTGCCAAGAAAAAAAAAATAGGAAACTAGCAATGCAGGAGGAAAATATTCCAATGAAGGCGATAACAAAAATAAAAAAATCAAAAGTTTAATGCAAGAAAAATTGAAAGTTTGATCAACCACAGTTAATGAAGGTTTATTTTTAAGTAGTTAAGAAAAGTGAAAGGGAGGGGTGACGGAATGGAAGAGAGGAGCGGGGGCCACTTCCACATCAACATTGACTCAATGTTGACCATGTAAATGGCTGACATTTAAGTAAAGCCGTCATGTACAAAGGCCATACCTTTGTACACATGGGAGTTGTGTGGGTTTGACTAGGATTAGATTAAGGGTTAGGAATGTCCAAGTGGGGATTAGGCAGTTAATTAGGTTTAGGTAACCTAATCAAAAGTGTAGAAAATAAGTAATTAAATAAATACAAATATTTATTTAAGTCATGGGATGGAAAAAGGGGATATTAGATAAATAAAATTTATCTAGTGTATAGACTATAGGGGAAGGGTGATAAATGATCAATTAATCATTTAGGCTATGGATAGGTATGGATGCAGGTACAGATAAATAGTGAAAAGTTCATGAATAGTGATTTTGATAATTAAATATTGAACTTAGTCATGGTTTGAAGTGGAATTGGATACTTAATTGAATAAAGGAGGATTTATCCAATTAAGGAGTTAAATGATGTCTTGATTAGGGTTAAATAGCATCAAGATGAAGATGGGTTAATTAAATAGCCTGTGTCTACTATTTTAAATGTATCATAGTGGAAAATAAGTCTAAATAGAATAAACTAAAACCATATTAGCCTATCCTACTCAAATTCTAAAATGGCCTCAAGATTGAGCAAGAAGGAATGCATAACAAGAAAGGAAACTAAAACACACTAGTTAACATGCAAACCTTGTTGTTTTGATGTGCCCTTTTGATGTTTGATGTGTAGATGGCTCCTCAATTTGACAACATTTCATTACAATTCTTGGAGCCTTGAAAATGGCTAGAATGATTGGCTATTTATAGATTTTTCGATGAGGGATTGAATGGTTAAGATTGGTTGGAGAGATCAATGGATGAGGTTGATTGAGATCTCTCGAGCATGGAGAGCTTGCCAAGTGGCTTGATTTGGTTGGTGGATGAGGGGTGTCCTTGGATCAAGAAGGAATCAATGGTGAAAGAGTGATCTTAGAAGAAGAGGATGGTTAAGATTCAAAAAGGTACAAAAAGGATTCTTTGTACAAAGGACATGACCATGCCTTTGTAAGAGGCCTATGTGATCATGTACAAAGGCCATACATTTGTACACATGGGGGGTTGTGTGGGTTTGACTAGGATTAGATTAAGAGTTAGGAATGTGCAAGTGGGGGATTAGGTGGTTAACTAGGTTTAGGCAACCTAATCAAAAGTGTAGAAAATAATAAATTAAATAAATACAAATATTTATTTAACTCATGGGATGGAAAAGAGGATATTAGATAAATAAAATTTATGTAATGTTTAGACTATAGAGAAAGGTAACTGATAAATGATTAATTAATCATTTAGACTAGGGATGGGTATGGATGCAAGTAGAATAAATAGTGAAAAGTTTAAGGGTAAATCGGATCAATCAATGAATATCAATAAATAAACAATAATAGATACCCAAACTCAATAGAATAGTGAAACTAAGGAGGTTCAATGAAAATAAAGCAATGAACAATACAATGCAAACCTTCCTCAGATTGAAACTTCCATTGTTCGCCTATTACAGATTGTTCTTTGAAAGTATGAATGATGCCCTCAGAGAGCACTTCTTTGCTTTGTTCAAGAATTTCAGGTGTGAATGGCTATGGTGATTATGCGTAGTGCATAGATAACAAAAGGCGATCACAAGCAATGAAGGAATAATGAGGGTGCCAAAGGCACGCTGTAATTCCTACAGAGTAATGATACTAAGAGCTTGGATGATGAAATAGAAGAATGAGGCTCAATTTATAGACTTGGGAGGATGAAGATCAACGGTATAGAAAGAATGAGAAGATCGACAATTGAGAATAGTTGAGGAATGTGCAACGAATAAGAAGAAGACAAGTGTCACACAAAAGTTATTTTACTTGAGTTAACTGCTTTCTTTTCTAAAGATAAGACATGCTTTTCATAAATTAGAAAGCTTTCTTCTAATTTAAGAGATATTGATAAAAACAAGGTTGATTGAATAGATAACTCAACTTGAGATTTGCTTTTGCATGATTTTGAGAGAAATTAAATAATAAATTATTTAATTGTGTGTGCATGGAGAAGAAGACTTATTTTTAGAAGATTTGGAAGAATATTTGAAGAATTAGAAGAAAGCAAATTAAATAAATAAATTATTTAATTGTTGTGCATGATTTTGGAAGAATAAATAAAATATTTGATTGTATTTTATTTGTGGAGATTGAGAGAATTTAAATAAATTTGATTTGATTTATTCAAATTTAGAAGAATGAATTTGATTTAATTAAATAATTAAGAATAATTTAATTAAATAATTAAGAATTATTTAATTATTTGGAGGAATTTAATTAAATAAAGGATTTTATTTAATTGTGACTTTAGAAGAGATAATTAAATATTTTGATAGTTAATTAACTTAGAAGAATGTGAATCGTGTCCTTTTTAGGCGTATACATTTTTCCCCTCTTTGATGCAATGCAGTTTACAGCATTGCTTCAAAGAATAGATAGTCTGATATATGCCCCAGTTTTCCCCTGGTACAGGTTATGACAATAGGGTGCCCCCTCGAGAGATTGGATGGAAGAAGGCAGAAGGACGAGAGATGGACAATCTTGCGAAGCCGAAGAGAAACTAGGTTAGGTTTGGAGAGAATAGGATGCGTTTTTGAGAAACGGGGAAGAAAACTAGAAGAAACGGGCATGGGAAGTAGTCGCAGTCACCACCTAGCTAGATTAAGGTTTTGCATGCTATAAATAGGAGCTAGGTCCACAAGATAATTCATTTGCACACTTGTCTTGGTTTGATTCACATTGGAGAGCTTAGAGCAGCATAGAGCAGAGAGAAGTCAGCACAAGGATGGACATTCCACATGAGGAGCATCGATTCGAGCGCGTTCGTCGATTTGACAGGCCAGCAGAGGCAGGATCCCCGGTATGTAACTCAAAAACCTTTCCCTAGGGTCATGTTAGAGGGTCATAAATGCTAGGGGAAAATTAGGGATAACAGATGTGCTAGAAGCCAGTGCGGCGCATATGTTGCGTGAAACGGTGCATTTATAGCTTTGTGGTGCATGCATTTAGTAAAGTGGCACATATGTTAAATCGATGCATATGCAGAATAAATTGGTGCATACATAATCTTGCAGCGCATGCATGAAATGTAACGGCGCATACATCAGAGAGGCACATGTATAGCATAGGGTGGTGTATACATGTGTTTCTGCAGCGCATTTACCAGAAGTGGCGCATAAGTTAAGAAACGATGCTTCCACTGTGAAGCGGTGCATTTACCACCTGTTGTGGGGCATATGAAATAGATGGGCAAAAGACTTAGCAGATTGACTCGATTGGTGTCCTATTTGACACATCCATCGATAAGCTATCTTCGAGATTACAGGAATTTAGTCAAAAGATGTAGTGTGCAATTTTGATCAATTTGAAATGCTAAGTTAATTGATATGTTTTCTATAGATATGTTGAGTATGGAACTTGGGGCTTTGGATTGACGCCTTGCTTTGCATGCTTACAGGAGGATATACGAGATACACTTTAGTCTAGGGAGCAGTTCCCTATGCCTATGCTGCAGAGATACATGCTGACAGAGATATATAGAGAGGCGCTCAGAGCTATGGGACTGGATTACGTATGCTTCATGCCCGAGGTTCGGGTGAACCACGGATTGCTAACTGCCATAGTGGAGTGGTTCCACAGTGAGGACAGGACCTTCTACCTCCCTATTGGTGAGATGACGATCACATTGGAGGATGTTTACAGGATTCTTCACTTGCCTATTCAGGGTGATTTGGTGGAGTATGATCCACAGAGAGGCGCAGGACTTGCTCAGTGTAGGCGAGTGTTCGATGACCCTGAGCTAGTTGGGCAGGTCATCCCTTAGCAAGACATCTATGACTGTTACGACTACTTCCCAAGTATTGTAGAAAGATTGATCGGAGGTGTGGTATGCCCCGACAGGAGGTCTCACGGATTCCCCATTGGATGGGGTAGGATTATGGAGAGGATGATTACAGAGGGTACTCGATATACATGGGGAGTTTGCGTACTTGCTCATTTATACCACAATATGCACCAGGTGGTATATCACAGGAGTACGAGCCTATCTGCAGGCATGTCACTTCTACAGTTTTGGTTATGGGAGCATATAGTGATCACGAGACCGATCCGTGTGTTCAAGAGACAAAGAGGAGAGCCATACATCTATGGCTATGCAAGAGTGATTTCCCAACATAGGCTGGGGAAGCTGGAGTACTAGTGACATGCATTGGATGGAGTAGATGTGGTCGAGTGGTGACCATATCTAGACTGTGAGCCATGGGATGACGAGGCAGATGAGCTGTCTTACTGCTACTAGACACGGTGGTTGATAGGATGGACACACTTTATCCTGGAGAGGCAGATAGTCAGTCAGGTATAGAGGCAGTTTGGGAGGAGGTAGGCCATGCCACAGCGGCAGTCTCGGTTTGCCAGGACACATGCAGAGAAGTATAGATGGGGGCCAATGGCATCCTATGAGCAGGCACTGGTTGAGGTTCAGCAGATGCCATACATTGCCTAGGATATGAGGAGGATGGTCGCAGATGCAGGGATGACACATGATTATGAGCATTGGTTTACGGCACACCCATTTCTGAGATATTCAGGGCCTGGGGTGTTGATGTCATGGATAGATGAGGCAAACTCAGATGAGGAGGGCCAGGTTGGTCGAAGGAGGAGGGGGAGGGGTAGAGGAGGATGAGGAAGTGGCCGAGATGGGGGAGATGATGGAGATGACGGAGGTCGTCCTAGACAGAGGAGGAGAGGTGGGGAGGGACTGACCCACACTGAGGAGGCAGTGCCATCATAGGTTGCACAATAGGTACCACAGCAGGCACAGATGTTGCCACCTCATCAGGTGGCATAGCAGCAGGGACCTCAGCCACAGGGGCAAAGACATGCAGAGGTAGCTCAGGGTCTAGCATAGTCAGATGTGCAGGAGAGGGTGATAGCCACCCTAAGGGGAGAGATTAGACAGCTGAGGGCATAGCTCAGGAGAGTTGATAGCCAGCGAGAGACAGACGCAGAGGTGATTATAGGATTGGCTAGAGAGAGATATGGCAGATGCACATATATGAGTTATCTGTGTAGAGTGGGATACCACATTGGCAGCCCTGGGGATAGACGCAATGACTATTTTTTTGGTTGGGCAAGTGTAGTAGGCACAAGCACAATTAGCCTAAGCCCAGACACAGCTAGGACAGGTGCAGGGTGAGCTTGCTAGAGCGCAGGCTTAGGCTCAGTATTATCATGGATTGTATCATGGTGCTGTGCTAGTGAGTCAGAGGGCTTTGAGTTATAGGAGGCAGTCTGCGGCCTCCCAGAGAGCAAGTCCATCAAGGTTAGGCACTTCTATGATGGGCCCATAGCAGCCAGGGGCTAGCGGAGGAGGGGGCATTGCTGGCAGCGGTGGTCCACAGTAGCAGGGGTAGCAGAGACCTGATCCATGTATCTTTTTGATGGCTCAGATAGTTGGATGGACTTGTACCATTTTTACATTTTGAGACATGTACCATCATCCGTTGGGATGCATTTATTGTATATGACATTGATTTAGAGATAGATACTTTAATATTGTACATTTGGACACCTTTTCATGATATATATATATATATGATGATGCATCTATGTGATTCCCTCTATATGTATGAGTTTATGATGTATTTCTATTGTATGATGCGATGTATGTGTTTTATCTGATGCAGACTTAGATGTTTTACTTGATGCTATGAGATGTTATCTAGATGCAGCTTCTGATATGATGTTATGTGATGCTATATGACCTAATGCAAACTTAGATGCTTTTACTTGATATGCTTCTAATGTGTGTGAGTGTAAATGATATCTAGGATGATTATGCAATTCATGTGATGCACTTTATCTATTTTTTTGACACTATATGATGATTATATATGGATGACCTAATGCAATTACTATGTATGCAAATGATTTAATCATGTAAATGACCATCTCATGTGATATGATATGCATCTATGTGCTATATTTTTGTGGTGTCCAAATGTACTCTATCAACACAGAAATGACAGGATGTTAGAAGATTTGATTGAATAGAAGAATGACTTGACAGAAAGACTCACAAGCCTAACTTTTTATTGTTACTCTACATTGCTTGATCTTTTATTGCATGGGATATGGATGTATGGATGTAAAATGGATGTATAATGGACACTTTGATTTTGACATCTTGACAGTGCAAGTATTTTGAAGTGCTTTATTTCATCATTGGGTGATTTTTTTTGGGTACTTTTTCGAAATGTTGTAAGTTAATACAAGCATCTAGGTATAATTGAACTGAGATGACCTGAACATCTCTTACATGGATTTTGATTTAGCAAGTTAATACAAGCATCGAGGTATAATTGAACCAAGATGACCTGAGTATTTCTTGCGTATCAACAGTCAAGGATTGCCCCCGTTCATGTTAGACCTTGGATGTCCTCGATGATCTTTTTGCCAATCATGTCCTTAGACAAGGTTTCACATTATTAAAGTTTAATCCACAAACAACAAACAAAGAAAATAATCATGCCCCCATCATAGCATCTCTAGCTTTTTGGCATCCTCGAGTAGCATAGAAAGGCATGATAGCAAGAATCAAGACTCTGTACTTTAACCATGTTTCCAATCCACAAAACATTTTTGCATTTAGATGTGTTTGTTTCTTGCCATAATTTAGGTCAAATTATTTAGAAGGCCTTAAGAGTTTGTTTGCTTTGCTTTCGATGGGTTAATGTCCTGCATTAGGATTTCTACTTGAAAATGGGCTTTGCTTGTACTTGCTTGTCTGGTGAGAAGATTTCATAATCCTTATTGGTGAGATGGACCCTAAGGGACTGACCTACTGCCTCGGGGGCTCATTGTTAAATGGCCTTGCCTACGTGACGACGCAGAGGCAATGTAGTTCAGGGTAAACCCTAATGGACCATGGATGGACTAGAAGAAAGACGACAAGGGAGATGACAAGAAATGGGACTGTGGGAGCCTCGGGGGTGCATAGAAAATATGGCCTTGCCTACGTGATGACGCAGAGGCAATGTAGTTCATGGACTTGGACCATGGAGACCAATGAGAGACACTACGCTAGGCCGACACTATGGATAATATATGGGATAAAACCTTGGTTGACAAGGCAACAAAGAGATAGAGTATCAAGCCATGATAGGTTACCGATGGGTTTTTATTATGGAGTGGATATTGATCGAATGGGACACGAGGAAGAATGGACGCAAGGTGATTGGTTTCCCAAAGATGGAGGAGGCGGTTTATCACAAGTAACACATGTTTACCAGGTTTTCACCACTTGCTTTTATTTGCACGGAAGCTAGAAAGTAAGCATGATGCATGTTTGCCAGGTTTTCATCATGATACCTATCCAAGGCACCTGATTGCCAGGTTTTCACCAAAGGAAGATTTTTTTTTACTTTTCTGATTTTTTTTTTTTTTTTTGGTATTTTTCTAATTTTTTGATTTTTTGTATTTTATGCCCCCCTTACATTGGGGTTCTCCTAGGTATAGAACCAGTGAAGATGCATGCTATTGATTGGGTCATCTAATAGCTCACCCTCTGATGTTGCTAACTAATATGCCACCAATCCATAAGCAACTATGATCACATAGGGCCCAAGCCAGTCGAGTTCAAACTTGCCCTTCTTTTCCCTATCTTGTTGATTGCAGGGATTCTCTTGAAGTACTAGGTCTCCAACCTTAAAGATCCTTGGATGAACTCTATGGTTATAGCTTCATGACATCATATGTTGATATGCTTTGAGATGGTCAAAGGCCTTTTGTCTCCTTTCCTCTAGCAACTCGAGTTCTTGCAATCTGGAGACTCTGTATTCTTCATCTGATATGAGACCTTTCAACAACACCTTGAGAGATGGTAACTCAACCTCAATGGGAAGGATAGCTTTTGAGCCATAGATGAGGGCGTAAGGGGTAGCACCTATGGGAGTGCGTATACTGGCTCTGTAGGCCCACAGAGCAGGATTGAGTTGGATGTGCCAATCATGACCAGCATCATTGACAGTCTTCTTGAGGAGTTTCAAGATGGTCTTGTTGGATGCTTCAACTTGACCATTGCCTTGGGGGTAATAGGGTGTGGAGAAACAGTGTTGGATTTCAAATCGGTCACAGAGTTCTTGGACATCCTAGTTTTTGAAGGGTCTTCTGTTATCCATGATAATGGATGAAGGAATTCTGTAAATTCAGGATGAATGAGGATATTTGCTTACCTATGACGGTGGTGAGGGGAACGGCTTCAATCCACTTGGTAAAGTACTCAATGGCGGTTATGATGAATTTATGGTCATTGGATGAAGGTGGATGAATCTTTCCTACAAGGTCAAGTCCCCATTGGAAAAAGGGCCAAGGTGTCGTTAAAGGTCTCAACTCTTGAGCTGGTGCATGTATTCGGTTCCCATGTATTTGGCATTGCTTGTACTTCTTCACAAACTGATATGAATCTGTTTCTATGTTCAGCCAGTAATAACCCAAATGCATGAGTTTCTTGGCTAAGGAAGAACTGGTAGAGTGTGTTCCAAAAATCCCTTCATGCACGTCTTGTAAGGCTTTTATGGATTCTTCTTGTTCTAAACAGTAGAGTAAAGTACCATCTAGACCACGTCGGTATAGGGTGATGGCAATAATGGTATAGTGAGAGGCTTGGCGTATAAAGGTTCGTCATTGGTTTGAAGATAAGTCAGGTGGGAGGATGTTGTCATTGAGGTAAGCGTAGAACTTACCGTACAAAGGTGAATCAGATTCGACTAAAAGGCATATGGAATGGGTCTCAGGAAGATCATAAGCTGGTTGTCGAATGGTTTCCACTAAGAACTCATACTGTGACTCATTTTCTGGTATCTCTAGGAGAGAGGCAATGGTCGCCATGGCATCTGCTGCTTTGTTCTCAATGTGGGGTATTTTCTCCAAAGATATAATCATGAAGTACTCCTTAAGGTCATCCACCATTCTCTTGTATGGGACAAGCTTCTCATCCTTGGTTTAGTAATCATCATTGACCTGATTGATTACTAGTTGAGAATCACTGTAGACATGTACCTCTTTGATTTTCCAATCTACCGCCATCTTGAGACCAATGACTAAGGCTTCATATTCTGCTATGTTATTGGTGCATGGAAATAATAGACGGTAAGACTTCGGTATGGTGTTGCCATGAGGAGTTACAAACAAGATTCTTGCCCCCAATCCATGGTTTGTGTAGGACCCATCAAAGTAAAGTTTCCAAGCATGTGTTGAGAAATTGAATAAAGATTCATCTGGAAACTCAAATTGCATTGGTGTGGTATCCTGTATTGGTGCATCTGCTAGCTGGTCAGCAATGACTTGTCCCTTGATAGCTTTTCTGTCTACATACTCAATGTCGTATTCACTTAGGAGCATTACCCATTTGGCTAGGCGACCTGTGAGAGCTGCTTTGCTTAGTAGGTACTTCAGTGGATCTATTTTTGCAATGAGTTTGACTGGATGTGCAAGCATATAATGTCAGAGTTTTTGGGAAGCAAAAACTACCGCAAGACATGATCTTTCTATCTGAGAGTATTGCAACTCATAGCCCACCAATGTGATTGACATAGTAGATGACTCTTTCCTTATTCTCATAATCTTGTTGTGCTAGAAGAGCCCCAAGAGCTGTAGGTGTAACATATATGTAGAGTATCAATGGTTTCCCTTGGATAGGAGGCATGAGAATAGGCAAATTCATGAGATATTCTTTCAGTTTATTGAATGCCTCTTTGCATTTCTCATCCCATCTGAATGGAATGTTCTTGTGCAGGAGATAACTGAATGGTTGACACTTGTCTACCAGTTGTGATATGAATCTATGGATTGCTTGCAACTTGCCATGTAGTGATCTGAGTTGTGTAAGAGTCTTAGGTGGTGGCATGTCCATGATAGCCTTGACTTTTGCAGGGTCCACCTCTATTCCATCTGTTGATACAATAAAACCTAGGAGTTTGCCTGAGGTGACTCCAAACACACACTTCTTTGGGTTCAACCTGACTTTGAATTTCTCTAACCTCTTAAAGACTTTCTCTAACACATCCAGATGTGATTCTCTTGTGAGTGACTTTGCTAGGATATCATCTACATAATCTTCCATTGTGACATGCATCATATCATGAAATATAGTGGTCATAGCACGTTGATATGTGGCCCTTACGTTCTTTAGCCCGAATGGCATGGCATTCCAATAGAAAGTGCCCCATGGACAAGAAAAAGTTGTCTTATGTTGGTCTTCTGGTGCTATCCTGATCTGATTATATCTTGAGAATCCATCCATGAGACGCAACATGGTATGCCCTACTATTAAGTCAACTATGATATCTATATTTGGCAACAGAAAATCATCCTTATAGCAAGCTTTGTTTAGATCTCTGAAATCATTGCATAGTCTAACTCGGCCATCTGGTTTGGACACTGGTACTATGTTGGAGACCCATTCTGGATAGTCTAAAGCTCTGATGAATCCTACATCTAGTAATTTCTTGAGTTCTTTGACAAGCAGTGCTATGTGTGGATGCATCTTTCTAAGCTTTTGTTTCACTGGTTTCACTCCTAGATCTAATGGAAGATGATGTAGAATCAAATTTGAATCTAACCCTGGCATATCTACATATGACCAAGCAAAATTGACTTTCTTTCTCTTGAAGAATGGTACAAACTTGGTCTTCTCTGGTGGGGTTAGAAATTTAGCAAAGTGAATGATCTTAGGCTATTCCTCTATTCTAATATTAACTGGCTTTGTGGGTTCCACAATAATCTGAGACTTCTCCTAATGCATGCCATTGGGGAGAGTCTCAATCCTTCCATCATCAAGTGCCACAATTGGGTTTTCACCTTCGGATGCATCCTTTCCTTTTACTATTTTGGGATTTGACACTGCCGTAGAGCAATTTTCACTGTCAGATCCAATTTTTATTTTGATATTTTTGTGACTGGAAGGCTTGGCACCCTCTCCGAAATAATCCACGGTATTAAGTTCAATAGTGAAACCAACTTTATGATCCCCTTTGGGTAGGTGGTCCCTAAGTTCCATGTAGTCAATATAGGCATCGTCGTTTTGGAACATATCTAGTTGAGGAGTTCCTCGTAGATCCCAGTTGATAAGCTCAGGATGCACAAGGCGAAGGGAGTCAGAGGATAGATTTGATTCATTGATAGTTTGGATGGATATGCTAGGAGTATTGGGAGGGAGGGTGTTTGGGATGGTACTTTCCTCCAAATTGTTTATTGTGATAGACCCTGAACCTTCCTCGAAAGTCGTATTCTCAAAGATAGGCAATTCAGACTCTATTGGCCTATGTAGTAGCGTTTGTCCCTCAAGGTAGGGGCTATAAGTTTGAATGGTATTGACCCCTTTGTCGTCGTAGGAATGCTCTCTCAGCTCATCCCACTCATATTCATTGGAATCTGTGTCACTGTCCACTTGAAGTGTATGGATCATTTCCACTAGACAAGCATTTTCTTTAGCTTTTCCCTTTCCTGTGTATCCTAGGCCCTTTGTGTTTCTAGCCAATGAGGATGAAGAAGGTTGAATGGGTTCTATGATTCCTTCTCTTCTTAGGCTGATGGGGCCTTGTCCTTCGTAACCCATTCTATGTAGGATAGATTCACCTCGCCCATCAATTTCTGTTGGGAGCCTAGGTGGTTCTTGTTGTATGTTCTCTTCTTCTTTGGTATAAAGCCATTGTAGGACATCTCTTTCCTCTGTCTCATCTGATAGGGTCCCCCATTTTACAAAGGGAGCTGTGGGAGGCATAGGAGGAGTAGATGGCTTTGGAAAATGCTTGGGTCGACCAAAGGATCTAGGAGATAAGGGTAGCTTGGCTAGATTGAGGCTATGCTCTATGGAGTATTCCCCAGCTCCCATTTCTTTGATGGTAATTTTCTGCTCTTTGGGCCTTGATGAGGAAGCTTCAACGGTAGAGTCAAGCTGTGGGATAGGGGATGTAGATGCTCTATTGTTTGGTATGATGCACTCGCGTTTTGAAAGGACATAGTTGCAATGTTGAAAGGGGTTAGGGTCACCTTGGATGGTGATTTGCTTGCCATTATGCGAGAATTTTATGCATTGGTGATAGGTAGAGGGTACATCTTTCATGGCATGAATCCATGGTCTTCCTAGCAGAATATTATAGGTGATCTCCCTATCTAGGACTTGGCACACAACATCTTTGATTATCGGTCCCAATTGTCTGGGCAACACCACTGTTCCTTTTGTAGTTCTCTTCTCTTCATCATAGGCTTTGATAGTTATCTTCTTTCTTTGATCAATTGCATTTTCAGAGAACCCCAATGTAAGGACTAGCTTCAGTGTGCAAATATTTAAACCAACTCCCCCATCAATGAGAACCCTCTTGATGCAGTGCTTGTGGATGAAGGTGATGAAATGAAGAGGGGTATTATGGGGTTGAGACACTGAGAGGTCATCTTGCTTGGTAAATGATATGGTACTTGAGGAGGTTAGATTACCTACCATGGCTTGAAACTTCTCTTGGGCCAAGTTAGTGGGGACTATGGTTTCCACTAAGGCTTTATTGAGAATCTCCTTGTGGAAAGGAGATAGAGGTAACAACTCTAAGATAGAAATGTGGGCTGACGTCTTACGGAGTTGGTTAATGATGCTATATTGATGGGGGTTGGACTGAGAAGGTGACGACCTTAGAGGGACGGTATTCAGTGTGACTTTACCATGGTAGTTAATGATACTACAACTAGTTTTGTTGGGTTCTAATTGTTGATTGGGCATGACCACATTAATTTGTGGGACATGCTCGGATAGGCAATTGATGGTATAGTCGAATGGCACACTTGCATAGTTGGCATTACTATTCCCACTATTCTGATTTGGCCTGTTGCGATTGTTGTTGTTGTTACTGTTGTTGTTATTGCCATGGTTATTATTGCCATTGTTGTTATTGCCATAGTTGTTATTGTTGTTGTATGGCCTGTCGTGATTGAGAAGTGGATCCATGTAAGCCACATGTGTCTCATTGGAGGTATACTGTTAGGTTCCTCCTTGATTTTGATCAAGCACATCTTAGATAACATGTTTGAGATGGATACAATTGTTGGTTGTATGTCCCCTTCCTTAATGATATTCACAATAGTCAGTGTATTTCTAATAGGGAGGTTTGACTATAGGCTCATAATCACTTGTTGGCGGTAGAGAGATTTCATTGTTAGCCAATAACTTCCGTAATGCGGATTCTTGGGACTCACCTAACGGCGTGAATTTTCATCTTAGATTGGTACTGAACCATGGTCTTGGCTCCCAAGAGAACATTTTGTTGGGCGTAACATTGTTTGCTTCTCCTTTGAGAGTGAGTATGGGTTGTTGCTTGGGAGCCGCCGCCTTGGTGTCAACCACTCCATCGTTGACAACATTCTTATTCTTGGTCCAGAACTTTGATTTGTCAGTCATGTAGTTGGAGGTAGGTGTGTCCTTGTATAACTTGATTTGCCCCTTGGCGATCATAGCTTTTTCGATAAATAATCCCATTTCACTGACTTTTAAGAATGATGTAGGGCATTGTATGTGTATTTGATAGCCAAGATCGGTGGTGAGATTATGGACAAACATCTCCATTAGTTGCTTCTTAGGTATATCGTACGAGCATTTGCTTGCTAGTTGTCTCCATCTTTGTAGGAAGGTGGTGAATGATTCACCACTCTTTTGCTTGGTGTTGCATAGGTCAAGCATAGAGACTTCATGCTCAATATTGTAAGAGAAGTGCGTTATAAATTTGTTGACTAGTTCATCAAAAGTTTTGATGCCTGGTGGAAGCCGCAAGAACCACTCCATAGCTTGACTGCCTAGTGATCTAGGGAATAGTCTCATGAAGTAAGTCTTGTTGTGAGCTACTTCTAAGCATGTTGCGTTGAATTCCCTAATGTGATCTCTAGGGTCCCCTTTCCTTTTGTACTTGTCAAACTTAGGAACTTAGAATAGATAGGGAAATGGTTTCATGATCAAACTTTTATCAAAGGGGTACGGTGCAATATCTTCCAAGGAGTAGTTTTTAGTGCTTGTACCCATCTTGAGATCTGACATTTGTTGCTTTAGACCCTAGAGTTCTTTCCTCATTTCTTCAATAGGGGTATTTGGATGTGTGGCTTTCTTTCCTTTATCCTCCTCATTTGGGTCTATGGCTTTCTTTCCTTTTTGTGATCATCCTCTATGTTTTCCAGGATTGTGTTTATATCAAAATCTGTAGGGAGTTTGATTCCAAGACTAGCAAGATGATAGAAATACCTATGAGGGTCATCATGGACCACTTTCTCTACTAAGCGTTGGAATTTCTGATCTTGGATGCTTCCTTGATATTCTTCGTTAGAGATTTCCTCATCACTATCATGAGATGTGAAGATGTGATTAGATGAACTAGCCATTTCAAGTTGTTTTTTATATTGAGATCTAGTAAGAACCATGCCAGGTGATGTGGGATGAGGTGGAATGGGACAAGAGATTTTGGCAAGATGCTGATGGAGACTGTTAAGAATGGGATACTTATGACAAGACTTGGGCAAGGGACTTTCTTGATTAATGATTCCAAGTAAGATGACCGATACAAAGATGATAGTCACTAGTAAGGGTACTCGATACCTGTCTTACTGTGTAGGGACTAGTCGTGCACCAAGACCACTAGCGAAGTTCTATGACTTACTAGGGTTACTTGAATCCAAAGTGATACGAAAAAGGGGACCTATGCTGACCTGATATAGGATGCTTTTGATTTTTGACTAGGAAGACTTGACAGAAGGTGGATGAGACGACTAATGAAAGAGAGATTTTGGTGTGAAATGGGGGAAAATTTGACTACAAGGTGAGACCTGATCTCTGAACTCGAAACTAGACTGAAATGGGTACCCAGAACTAGTAAAATTTTTATCTTGGAAACTGTACAAGTGCTCATTGTCACGCATGCGCTGAAATAGATGCGCTGCAGAAATAGATATATGTGTCGTAAGTCGCAGTAAATGCGCTGCACTGGTAAAAGATGAAAGCGCTGTAATAGAAAACAAAAGTGCTACAAGTCACAAAAAATGTGTCGCAGGTCAGCACAGATGCACAGGAACAGAGGATGAATGTGCCGCTCTCGCTTTTTCTCAATTTTTTTGCAATTTTTGGAATTTTTTTATGTTTTTGGCACTTTGGTTGCAAAAAAGGTCTTTTTAATCTGATTTTCTAAATTTATGGCAAGAAGACACAGTAAAGATGAAGATATTTTTATGGTTTTTTAATTTTTTTTGTGATTTTTTTGACTCTATTTGGACTAAAAAGAAAAAAGCAAGCACAAATCTTAGGCTTGAAATGGATTACAAGGGTTTTTGGCCACTAGAACAAGAGGTGTTTAATGCGGACAACCATTCGAGTGGTTACACATGTGGCAACACTACTCTCCGTTATGGAGTCTCCCAGCTTGCAAGGGTTGTGCCTTGGAGGGTTTTGGGGGAGATTGGTTGTCAGTGTAACACAAATTCACTCATTTTTTAAAGCTTTCTCTCCAAACACAATTTATTTATAGTGGTTTGGAAGGGCTTGGCGTCTAGCCTATTACCACTTACGGTTGTTCCTACTTGGATAAGCAGTATTCAAGAGCAGGCCCCTCTAAAGGAAAAACATATGCGACAATGATACTTCTGGCATTTTGGTCACCCAAGATAGGGGAGAGCATAGTCTTGGTATCATTTCCAAAAACATAGTATATAGTGGTTCTTTTCCCCTAGTTAACATGAAAAAAACTAGATGAGCTATCTACATGGGCAAGCACAGAACTTTGAAGTGAGTAGCAAGATAGTAGTGGTCCAATTTTATCCAAGATAGCAATGATGAGTTTAGTTTTAATCCATGATAGCATGAGTTGTTAACTTTGAAGTGTTGATCAATCGAGATAGAAACAGTTCATTTTAATCCCAGATAGCAATGATGAGTTCAGTTTTAATCCATGATAGCACGAGTTGTTAATTTTGAAGTGTTGGTCAATCAAGATAGCAGTGGTTCATTTTAAACCCAGATAGCAATGATGAGTTTATTTTTAATCCAGATAGCAATAACTTTAAAAAGATAGCAATGTTATAATGCAGGATAGCAATGATTCAGTTACCACTTTCCTAGTTAGACTATGTGAGAGTTTGCATGAACATCCATTTTACTTTCCTATTTTAGAAATCAAAGTGTGATCTAACAATGCAACTATATGAATCTAAACCAGTGCCTAGCCTGCAAAACCAATAAGAGAATTCCCTGCAAAGATGTCAGTGTTAGCAAAATCCTCTTAGAAAACCCTAAAACCATTGCCTAAGATAGATGCGCCGCTTTAGAGACTGAATGTGCAGAAATAGTCAACAAAAGCACCGTGTTACAAATGTGCCAGAACAGAGGACAGAAGCACTAGAATATAGAGTATATGCGCTGGATTGGCAGATGCACCATTTCAAAGGACAGAAGTGCCGTAATAGAGAGTATATGCACCGCAATAACAAAAGCATCGGAACAGGTGACAAAAGCACCAGAACAAAGAGTATATGCGCTATGGGAATGAATGCACCGTGACAGGTGATAGATGCATTGGAACAAAGAGTATATGCATTGTTTTGTCCTATGTACAGCCTTCTAAAACATAAAAACTTAGTTTTTAGTTAAATTTGGGGCTCGGCCCCATGGTGGGCACCAAAAATATAAGGGTAAATCGGATCAATCAATGAATATCAATAAATAAACAATAACAGATACCCAAACTCAATGGAATAGTGAAACTAAGGAGATTCAATGAAAATAAAGCAATGAACAATACAATGCAAACATTCCTCAGATCAAAACTTCCATTGTTCACCTATCACAGATCGTTCTTTGAAAGTATGAATGATGCCCTCAGAGAGCACTTCTTTGCTTTGTTCAAGAATGTCGAGTGTGAATGGCTATGGTGATTATGTGTAGTGCGTAGATAACAAAAGGTGATCACAAGCAATGAAGGAATAACGAGGGTGCCAAAGGTGCGCTGTAATTCCTATAGAGTAATGATACTAAGAGCTTGGATGATGAAATAGAAGAATGAGGTTCAATTTATAGACTTGGGAGGATGAAGATCAACGGTATAGAAAGAATGAGAAGATCGACGATTGAGAATAGTTGAGAAACGTGCAACGAATAAGAAGACAAGTGTCGCACAAAAGCTGTTTTATTTGAGTTAACTGCTTTCTTTTCTAAAGATAAGACATGCTTTTCATAAATTAGAAAGCTTTCTTCTAATTTAAGAGATATTGATAAAAACAAGGTTGATTGAATAGATAACTCAACTTGAGATTTGCTTTTGCATGATTTTGAGAGAAATTAAATAATAAATTATTTAATTGTGTGTGCATGGAGAAGAAGACTTATTTTTAGAAGATTTGGAAGAATATTTGAAGAATTAGAAGAAAGCAAATTAAATAAATAAATTATTTAATTGTTGTGTATGATTTTGGAAGAATAAATAAAATATTTGATTGTATTTTATTTGTGGAGATTGAGAGAATTTAAATAAATTTGATTTGATTTATTCAAATTTGGGAGAATGAATTTGATTTAATTAAATAATTAAAAATTATTTAATTATTTGAAGGAATTTAATTAAATAAAGGATTTTATTTAATTGTGACTTTAGAAGAGATAATTAAATATTTTAATATTTAATTAACTTAAAAGAATGTGAATCGTGTCATTTTTAGGCGTATACAAAAAGTACATGAATAGTGATATTGACATTAAAATATTGTTTAATCACGGTTGAAGGGTAAGTGGATACTTAATTGAATAAATGAGGATTTATCCAACTAAAGGGTTAATTTATTTCCTAATTAGAGTTGAATAGCTTCAAGACGAGGAGGGGTTGATTTTAGGTGTCTACAATACTTATTGCATTTATCAACCCAAATTTAATTTAGAGTAATTAATACTTCCCTTGATTATATTTGTTTATTTAGATAAATTTATATAAAAAAATAATTCCCTTAAATTAATAAATTAGTATTGAAAAAATTATCAACACAATTAACGACCAAAAATTAATATAAGGTGGCTACTTTAATACGAAGCCTTTTATATGATAGACTCTATATGAAAAATTACTTGATCTATTAAATATCAACCAAAAAAATTTACAATAAAATGTATATTTAAAATTTAACAATTTAAACTATAAATATTTAAAAATAAAATTGACATTATAAATAATATACATTAATGTATTTTTAGTTCCTGCCTTCGGCAGGTATAACTAATGCATCGGCTAGATGCAATTTCTCAAATTATTCGTCCAATCATGTGAAAGAACTAAAAATTTGCAACCACAATGCTATAGTTCATTATTTTTTTTTTAATTTAATCATTTAAAAAATACCATTTATCTATTGTCTGATTGGTCTATGGTGTGAACAGTAAGGGTAAAAAATGAAATAATGATTTAAAAAAATACAGTTAAGTACAGGAACTAACAAATACAGTTAAGTACAGGTCGTGCAAAGTGACGGCGCTGCTGAGCTTGTTGAATTTATTTCATTTGCAATGTTAATTAATGATTTTTATTTCATTTGCAATGTTAATTAATGATTTTTAATCATCCTTACAAGATGACAGGTCATGTCTTGATCGGAGGTTTTCAATTTGTATGCGCTTTGGATTGTTGTTTCTCAATTTGTTTGCAGTCAGAGAGCAGTGAAGGTGGGCATCCGGAGGCCTGTGAAGCTGCATCTGTGGTAAGCCTCTATATGGACTTCTATTTCGTAATCCGTGTAGAAAACCAGTGCTACTGTTCACGGAAATTTCAAGATTTCAGATATTATATGAGTTTTAGATTGTAGAGCACTCTCAGTTATAGAAATTTTACATTTTTCTCAAATTTCTGTTAGAGTTCAGATATCTCTTTCTAGAACTTAAGTTTTCTATTTTCTATTTTAGAAACTGGGATATCAATTATAGAATTCCCAGACATTGAGGTATGAATTGCCAAGTTTCAATATATTGACAAATTCATGATTTGGGAGCATAAAAGTAGCTGTGCGACTGTGTCACTAAATAACAAAGAAGGTTGCAGGAAGAACTAACTATACAAGTGCTCATGCTATATGAAGTATTACTTGTTTTATTTCCAAATACATTGTATATATTCAAGCTGTAAAGCATCTACTTATATTCTGTTGCAACTTTCTACTCTGCAATTTCTTTGGTACAACTTACAGTTGCTTTTAAGTGATTTCATGCATGTGTTCACTGTTTAATTTACGTTTGAATGATTGAGGCTCGGAGTTCGCTCAGTACCCATCATATAATATGCTGGAATTTCATGGCGACGGTGCTATAGACCTTACTTATACATAGCAAGGGTGTGAATTTCATACCTTGAAGCAGAGAGTATTAACGAATTTAGGTAATTTGCTAGTAATCCCAATTTGGAACAGAGGCTCGCCCTCTTGTTTGGTCCTGTACCAAATATTCTGTTTTGAAAGAAAGAGTAAGGATATGTTATTGTGTCCCTGTAATGTTCAATGGCACAGATTATGGTCAGAGAAGGAAAATACCCACAAAAAAAGTGCTCCAATCTTGTGAAGGAAAATGCAAATTTATATGTGAAAGAGAATTCATGATAGAAGAACATTAGTTGGTACCCTTCTCCACACATTGGAATACTATTTTGTGAAATTCTGTAGAAGAGGTTAATGCTGGACATGAAGAGTTAAAATAAAATAGACTGTTTCCATCTGAATATCTAAACAACAATACCCAAATATATTCCAAATCAGGGGCGTTGCTACAAAATTAAATTATAAGCAAGAAAACACTGAGGTAAAATTGGGGAAAGAAGGGAGAGGTCAATGTAGGTTAATAACAAAGACAATTCTGCTAATCAGAACAAAAAATTGCCAATTTTTGTTTGCAAGACACAAATGAAATAAAAACGAATCTTAACAACTGGCATTAGCAAAATCCTGATCATCATCATCGTCACATTTTTCCTTCAACAGGTTATTTTTCAAGCAGGATCTGGTTCGCGAAATATGATGATGACGTCTTATTCTAAGTTCGACAAAGAAGCAAATATCCCGATGCTCATCATCATCCTGATCTTTCGAGAGGGTTGCCTTGGGCGCAAAGGGCTCATATTACATTCATCATCCTGATCATGCTCCTTAGGTGACCGTGCATAAGTTTCATATTTAGAAAGAGCTTGAAATTCCATGCAGGTTTGCCTTTTACTTCACTCGAAAATTCTTCCATATGTGAAAGTTATGCATGGTCAAAGTTTTGGTGAACCCTGATATTCGCAGGAGGGTCATCATATTTTTATATCCTGAGTCATGTTGTCAAGATCATCATGATCTTGGTCTATCAGCCGATAAAAATCATGCAGTCCCAATATGCGGACGTCAATCTTAGGTGGTAGTGCCCTTTACCCGTCAAATGGCCTTAGCCGCATTGTCAGCATCATGATTTCTTTTAGGAGGGTCATATGTTATAAACTCGGTTTTGGTTACATGAAGATGATCATCATCATCATATTTGAACCCCCCCCGATAATATCCTGAGGTTCAAATATCATGATGATATCAACTTTAGGTCAGGGTAAGTTTCCCCGTCGAGCGGTCTTTGTATAGCGAGCATCATCATGATATTTCAACATTACCTAATCTTATCATATCATGGTGATCACCCTTAGAAAATCCACCTTCGGCATATTTGCATGCACATGTTATAATCCTATTGCAAGGTCATCATCATGATATTTGCTGAAGTTCGAAATATGATGATAACTTCATATCCTCCTGATCTCCTTTTGCATAATTATGATCATCATCCTAATCTTTCACGAGGGTCATTCGCTGTAATTTGCAAGTGATGGAGACATCATCATCATAAATTGATAAAGGGGATCATCATCTTCATATCCTCCTGATCGCCTTTTTTGCAATATCATGATGATCACCCGGGAGCATAAAAGTAGCTATGCAACTGTGTCACTAAATAACAAACAAGGTTGCAGGAAGAACTAACTATACAAGTGCTCATGCTATATGCAGTATTACTTGTTTCATTTCCAGATACATTGTATATATTCAAGCTGTAAAGCATCTACTTATATTCTGTTGCAACTTTCTACTCTGCAATTTCTTTGGTACAACTTACAGTTCCTTTTAAGTGATTTCATGCATGTGTTCACTGTTTAATTTACGTTTGAATAATTGAGGCTCGGCATTTGCTCAGTAGCCATCATATAATATGCTGGAATTTTATGGGGATGGTGCTATAGACCTTACTTATACATAGCAAGGGTGTGAATTTCATACCTTGAAGCAGAGAGTATTAACGAATTTAGGTAATTTGCTAGTAATCCCAATTTGGAACAGAGGCTCGCCCTCTTGTTTGGTCCTCTAGCAAATATTCTGTTTTGAAAGAAAGAATAAGGATATGTTATCGTGTCCCTGTAATGTTCAATGGCACAGATTATGGTCAGACAAGGAAAATACCCACAAAAAAAGTGCTCCAATCTTCTGAAGGAAAATGCAAATTTATATGTGAAAGAGAATTCATGACAGAAGAACATTGGTTGGTACCCTTCTCCAGACATTGGAATACTATTTTGTGAAATTCTGTAGAAGAGGTTAATGCTGGACATGAAGAGTTAAATTAAAATAGACTGTTTCCATCTGAATATCTAAACAACAATACCCAAATATATTCCAAATGAGGGACGTTGCTACAAAATTAAATTATAAGCAAGAAAACACTGACGTAAAATTGGGGAAAGAAGGGAGAGGTCGATGTAGGTTAATAACAAAGACAGTTCTGCTAATCAGAACAAAAAATTGCCAATTTTTGTTTGCAAGACACAAATGAAATAAAAACGAATCTTAACAACTGGCATTAGCAAAATCATTAGAAAGGAGGTGAAGACGGCGAACCCATGCAACCAATTAGTTGGATCTTGACTTACAAAGCTGAAAAAAAATTGGACATGGCACAGTATAGAACCAGAGTTCCTCAATGTAGACATGAATGTACAGAGCACAATCTGCAAGATTCCATCTTCTATGGTAGCTTTTATAAACTTTCTGTACTTTGAGCAAAGCTGCTTCCTCTTTAAACCTGTCTCATCTCAATGAGGAAGTCTAAAAATCCATTTTCTTAGAACTGTTTGATCTCAACGATGCCAATTCCAAATCACCAGCTCTGCGACTAATTATTTCCTGGGTAAGAGTTAATAAATCTTGGCCTTTAAAACTGATGCACCTCTCTGAAGCTATTTCTATGTGGTTGCATTTGAAGATCGTCTGAAAGCTACTAACCTCCGTTCCACATTTGAGAACCTTAAAAGATGCATGTGTTGATAAAATTGTTAGGGCTACACGTGTGCACCTCTGAGACAGGTGGCGATTGTG
Organism: Cunninghamia lanceolata; assembly: GCA_027924645.1. Classification (NCBI taxonomy): domain Eukaryota; kingdom Viridiplantae; phylum Streptophyta; class Pinopsida; order Cupressales; family Cupressaceae; genus Cunninghamia; species Cunninghamia lanceolata. The sequence continues at coordinate 6,425,924 of BSBN01000686.1, read as the reverse complement.
TTTGCAGGTGGCGATTGCATTTGCTTTTGTCAGGATTTAGATTTTAGGCCACTTTAATTTTAGTTTCAAGGGTAAAGGAACCCTAGCATTATTGTTTTCGTGTGCACTGACTTTTTAGTTTATTTTAAAATTTAAAAGACAATTTCAGATCCGCATTTATACGATCTGGTCTTTAAATTTCATCTCGTGGCTGACAATGCATAAGTTTCATATTTAGAAAGAGCTTGAAATTCCATGCAGGTTTTCCTTTTACTTCACTCGAAAATTCTTCCATATGTGAAAGTTATGCACGGTCAAAGTTTTGGTCAAACCTGATATTCGCAGGAGGATCATCATATTTTTATATCCTGAGTCATGTTGTCAAGATCATCATGATCTTGGTCTATCAGCCGATAAAAATCATGCAGTCCCAATATCCGGACGTCAATCTTAGGTGGTAGTGCCCTTTACCTGTCAAATGGCCTTAGCCGCATTGTCAGCATCATGATTTCTTTTAGGAGGGTCATATGTTATAAACTCGGTTTTGGTTACATGAAGATGATCATCATCATCATATTTGAACCCCCCCCGATAATATCCTGAGGTTCAAATATCATGATGATATGAACTTTAGGTCAGGGTAAGTTTCCCCGTCAAGCGGTCTTTGTATGGCGAGCATCATGATGATATTTCAACATTACCTAATCTTATCATATCATGGTGATCACCCTTAGAAAATCCACCTTCGGCATATTTGCATGCACATGTTATAATCCTATCGCAAGGTCATCATCATGATATTTGCTGAAGTTCGAAATATGATGATAACTTCATATCCTCCTGATCTCCTTTTGCATAATTATGATCATCATCCTGATCTTTCACGAGGGTCATTCGCAGAAATTTGCAAGTGATGGAGACATCATCATCATAAATCCATAAAGGGGATCATCATCTTCATATCCTCCTGATCGCCTTTTTTGCAATATCATGATGATCACCCTATCTATTCAGAAGAAGGCGATATTTCATTCCTTAAACAGCATGATCATTTTTTTACAATATCGCCCTAGCGCAATATCATGATGACCTCAACTCATCCTTGTGCTTCGCAGACAAAATATCGTGATGACGTCACCATGATAGTTCGATGAGGAGTTCGGCATATTTGCATGCACATGTTATAATCCTGTCGCAAGGTCATCATCATGATATTTGCTGAAGTTCGAAATATGATGATAACTTCATATCCTCCTGATCTCCTTTTGCATAATTATGATCATCATCCTGATCTTTCACGAGGGTCATTCGCAGAAATTTACAAGTGATGGAGACATCATCATGATAAATCCATAAAGGGGATCATCATCTTCATATCCTCCTGATCGCCTTTTTTGCAATATCATGATGATCACCCTATCTATTCAGAAGAAGGCGATATTTCATTCCTTAAACAGCATGATCATTTTTTTACAATATCGCCCTAGCGCAATATCATGATGACCTCAACTCATCCTTGTGCTTCGCAGACAAAAAATCGTGATGACGTCATCATGATAGTTCGATGAGGAGGGTCATCATCATATTGTTTTATCCTGTCATGTTGTCAAGATCATCATGATCTTGTTTGTTCGCTCGATATTTCGTAAAGTCGTCCTGCTCATGAAATACAACCTTTCGAAAATATCCTAATCATCATCATCGTCACATTTTCCCTTCGGCAGGATATTTCCCAAACATGATCCAGTTGGCGAAATATCGTGATGGCGTCATGTTCTAAGTTTAACAAAGGCTCCGAATATCATGATGACGTCATCCTGATCCAATGATCGAAGAAGCAAATATCCTGATCATCATCATCATCACATTTTTCCTTCAACAGCTTATTTTTCAAGCACGATCTGGTTCGCGAAATATGATGATGACGTCTTATTCTAAGTTCGACGAAGAAGCAAATATCCCGATGCTCATCATCATCCTGATCTTTCGAGAGGGTTGCCTTGGGCGCAAAGGGGTCACATTACATTCATCATCCTGATCATGCTCCTTAGGTGACCCGATATTACATTTATACCCTGATCTTAACGAAAATGACGATGACGTCATCCTTGGCATTTCAATGAAGCCCGAATATCATGATGAGGTTACCATCATTTTTGTTTCCTCGGCAACATGATCATATTCCATATCCTCCTTTTCTTCTTCAACAATATGATGATGATGATGTTGTCCTTTTCCCCAATATGCAGAAGCGAAATATCATGATGATGAAGTGAATATTGACCAACATGTTTTTTTTGACACGCCGATGGCGATGATCATGCTGATGGGCGGGAAATGAAGCGGTGGAATTTTAAAGTGTTTTTTTTTTTAGAATAACAAATGATTCCAACATGAAATCATCATAAATAGATGCAGCCATCTCTTTGATGTTCTAGAAAACTATGTAAGTTGTAATAACACTGATGTGGGTAGTTATTTGCAATTTGTGAAAAACACTATACACTTTTGCATGTCACTTATATTTTATGTATTGGTCTTGCTGTAGTTCTTTGGTGCTAGTTAGCTATTATTGAGTATGAATGCAAAGACATATAGCAATAGTAAATTGTAAAAAGTGCTTCTAATAGTTTTCAATATTTTTTTGTCTAGATTTCTATAAGACTTGATAACAACAAAACTAATATTGGAATTATATTCCCGTGATAGTTATATGATTTGCAAGATTCAACAACTAGTTATAATATCTTTTTTTGTGTATAGGCCAGTATTGAAGAAATCTTGATGTTACATGTTTGGTGTCCTAGCTTTGGATCTTGTTACAGTCTATCCATGTCTACTGTATTTGTTATTTTTACGTGTTATAGTTAAATTCAATATCAAAATATAAATAGATAACACAGTTTGCAAGTTGTAAGTAGCAAAATTCTATTAATGATTATATAAGTGACAAAACCACTTGAACGCATATACTGTTTAACAATGCACAATACCTTTCCACTTTGTAAAGAAATTAACACAATCCCATCAATATAATGTTGCAATTGCAACTAGTTTACAATCCTTTAGACTTTTGCAGATCATTCTAATCCTTCACTTGCATGTACAATCCAAGCACAAGCTTATCAAAAGGTACTAAAACCTTTATTTCCAAGTCATAGTCAACTCTAGAAAATGTTATTGTCATCTATTCAAGTTCATTTGCTCCTTCATATCTCTTGTTTGTTTGTTTCTTCCATTGTTTAATTTATACATTCAATATATTATTCATATATGCAAATTGCTAATTATTTGAAGCCTATGGCTCAGAGAATATGTGATGTCATTAGAGTTGTCCAAGGATTGTTCCTACACTATTTACACAACTACATAACAATTATTTTTGCAATATTTAAACAATGGCTTGGCTATTTAGTATTTTAACACTGTATTTATTTATTTTTAAATGTAAACCTCTGATTTGAAATATCAAAACCAAGTACAAAATGAATTTCAAAGTCACAGGTCTACATTGTTTTCAAATCAAAACTTGCTTCTTATTTTGAATTTTAATAAACCTTTTGTGGCTATCAATGATTAGAACTATCTACCAAATGGTGATTTCTATTTCTTTATTTTCTGAAGAAAATAATGCAGGTGAATGGATCTGACATTGCCATTGCCACTAGTTTTAAATCATTCAAAATTCTCTTCTTCATTATAATGCCTTATTTTCTTGTACAATCCAAAAATAAGAATTATTTTCATTACATTTAAACAATGCCTTGACTACTTAGAATTTTAGCATTGAATTTATTTGTGATTTGAAATAAGGAAACCAAATACTAAATGCATTTCAAAATTGCATATCGACATTGCTTTTAGGAAACAGCCTGCTTCTAATTTCCATTTGTAATATGCCTTTTGTAATTATCAATCATCAAAACTATCTAACCAATGGTTATGAATATATTACAGGTACACCATTTTTTTGATATTCTGGGATCAACAAAATTGTCCTTGTTTCAAAAAAAATGAAGAGAACAAGAGTGCCAGTAGTTGATAAACAAAAACAGATCATAGATGTAGAGAAATACAAAATAGCAATTCAGACTGAAATTCTAAACATTGACTATGCATTGAGAAATGAAGGATTGTGTAGAATTCAAGTATTTAAATACAATGTAGGGGATTGCTTATTTGACTCATTGGAGTTACTTCTTCATTCTCAATACACATCAAGTCAATTACGGAATGGAGCTATAGACCACTTCTTGAGTTGCCTCACACAAGGTGATCCAGAAGCAATCACCTCATATAATTATGAACTGGATAGTCGTACATTGCATGAATTGCACGGTGTACAAAATGTTGAAGAGTACTTGCGTAGAATGCGTATTTCTGCAATGCATTCTACAAATAATAATGAAGTTGGCCTATGGGGTGACTTGTTTTGCATCCGTTGGTTGTCAAAGTGGCTAGACATACAAATATGCCTTTGGTCAACTACTTCAGGAAAAAAATACTTACACTTCAATCCGTCATCTCAAGGACAATCGTATTCTATCTTATTTCATGATACAAATCCCATCCAAGGACATTTTGAGCCGCTTGTGCCTTATCTAGTACAAGCAAACAATGCAAGCCCATGTATCACATCTAGACAACTAAAACAATTTCAAAGCAGTAATCAACAACATCATGATGGTGATTTTATTAGAAAACAAAAAATTGCAAATAGCAACACTACATCACTTCGCAAGATCAAACAACAAATACGTGCTAATAATCAAATGGAAAATACAACCAAGAAAACTAGACACTCAGCATCACCAATAGAATTATTTCAAAAAAAAATTCAAGATACACCGATACATACTTGTGCAATTTGTCAGACATTGCATTTTAAGAAAAACATTATCGCTTTTAGAGAGAAAGAAAAGCAAACATATTATAAACTGACAAATCAAAATAACAATGTATTGATGAATTGTATTTGTCGCATATGCCATGAAACATTGAAACAATGCAAGCTTCCAAAATATGCAACACCACACCATATTCGAATGAATATAGCTTTACAATACGTAAAAATGCTTACGCAACTAGAAGAGCGCCTTGTTTCACTGAGAATTGCATTCGCACAAATATGGGAATTAGGTTACAAAAGACCCCAAATTGGATTGACTGGGTCTATCATTAATGTCCCAGTCAACATGAACATTGTACAAAATGCATTGCCACGCTCTGCCGATGAAACATACACTATTGCAGTTGCGCTAAAAAGACGGCTACAATATAAAAATGCATATCAGAAGGGGATGGTGCGATCGACTATTATAATGAAAGCTTTGAACCAATTGAGTGAAACAACTCTATACAAAAATAAGAAATTCCAATTAAATAAGCACTGGAGACAATCTCTTGAAATAGATGATGAAAGTGGCATAGTAGACGACCCTTGCACAAATGAAACAGGTTCAGAATCTGATACAGATGAGCAAAATCCTTCTGAGACCTTGGTCCATGGATACACAGAATCTAAATGTATACATGAAATGCAAGACAAAATCATAGAAGTTGCACCAGCAGAAAACCATTATCCTATTGGAATCTTTAAAGACAAATATGCAGAAGAAATGAACTTTCCCACACTATTCTTTGGAAACCCACGTAATGACGACATTGTCAAGAATTTTTCCTATCAAAAAATTGCACAATGGGAACTACTTCATTCCAATAGACAATTTGCATATCATACAACTAATCTATTTTTCAAAACAGTCAAGATATTGATACATCAAGTTTTATCTACAATGTGGATAAGAGTACGAAAAGGTCAGTTAAAAGGAAGAAAACTAATAGCAAAAGATGTCAAATGCAAACCTAACCTAGAGAAGATTCTCAAATCAGACATTGGATATGTTGACTTTAAAAGAATAAGAATATCTCTGGATTATTTACATCAATTAAAAAAAAATGTCTTTGCAATGATTCGGCAACTTGGACCGCCTACATTTTTCCTTACATTTACTAGTGCTGAACAACATTGGGAACACCTTTCAAAAGCACTTGAAGCCTTGCATAATACATATTGTGCATCTTCACAACAAAAATAAGACATACAAAATGAGAAAAATATTTTCTACCTCATAAAAAAAGATCATGTAACATGTGTACGCTATTATAAACATAGAATCAATGCACTAAAACAATTGATATTTACAGATAGCTCTTTCTTCGGAGAGCTCTTGGATTATTTCTCTGTAACTGAATTCTAAAATCGTGGCAATGAACATGACCACTTTCTTTTATGGATTAAAGATGCTCCAATTTATGGAAAAGATGAACTTGCAAATATTGAACAATTTATTGACAAATACATCACTTGCAACACTGATGATTTGACTCCTCAAATAGCTATCCTACATAGGCACCATCATACAAAACGATGCAGAAAATCAAAACAGCACTGTTGTAAATACAATTTCCCATTTCCACCAATGAAAAAAACTATGGTTCTCGAACCACTGAAAGACAATAATGAAATTATTGTTCCAATGGCAACAAAAATCTTTTCCATATTAGAACAATCTAATTATGACCAATTATTCTCCTTTCAAATGTTTCTACAAGACATCAACTTGAATGAGCATGATTACATCACAGCTATAAAATCAACAATCCATAGGCCTACAATTTTCTTAAAACGAAAGCCTTCGCATATATGGAATACCAGCTTTTCAAAAAAAATACCAGAGCTATGGAAAGCAAATACATATGCACAATTTGTGCTTAATGCATATGCTGCAGCAATGTATTGCAGCTCTTACATGACAAAAGTGGATAAAACAATGACAAATGCATTTAAAAGAATTCGTAGGGACCATCAACAAAATAATATCGATGCTATAAAAATGATAAGTAGACTTGGAAATGCATTGCTAAATCTGCAACAAATGTCTACACAATAGGCTGTTCACATCGTACTATCACTTCCACTAAACTATAGTTCAAGAAAGTGTATATTCATTGATACAAGAGCTGATAGTGATCGAACTTTTGTTCTAAAGTCTGCAAAACAATTGAACACTGAACCAGATGAATCAGAAAATGTGGCCTGTATATCTTTAATAGATTACTATTTAGCACGACCTGAAACACTCACACATATTTGCCTTGCACAATTCGTATCAGAATATAGAAAAGATGGGAAACCAATGCACCGCAAAGCTAAACCAAATATTATACGTTTTACCAATTTTAACAAACATGTTGACTTGGAAAATTATTGCAGAGAGCATTTATTGCTTTATGTACCCTTCAAAATAAATGAAAAAACATTGAGGCATGGTTTCCATTCATGGCATGATGCCTATTCATATCATGAAAACACAATTAATACTAATCGTATCAAATACAATTACCACATAAACTCTAAATGGGGCGATATTGACAAAGCTATAGATGAAATCTATTCTGAAAATAGTCACATACCAAATGAATTGATCATTTCAAATCAAAATCCACAGAAAGAAACATACAACATAGAAGACGATATTCAAACACTAAAGCATAACAAATCAAAAACTCAATTCTCTAATGCATTTGAAATTGGAAAACATCCACATATTATGGATAATGTTGAATACTTCAATTTGAGACGAATGTTAAACAGTGAACAACAAGCAATTGTAAAGGACATTGTGTTGAAGAAATTAAAAAATATCAAAACTCCACTACACTTGTTTCTAACAGGTGGAGCAGGCACTGGCAAAACTTTTACTGCAAAAGCAATATTTCAATCTCTCCTTCGCATATATAATAACTCCATTGATAGTGATCCGGACAAACCAAAAGGCCTACTAGTTGCTTATACAGGAAAAGCAGCTTACAATATAGGTGGAGTAACATTACACTCAGCATTTCGAATACCTTTTAACAAATCAGAATTCATTCCATTGAATACTAAAATCTTAGATACAATGTCAAAGCATTATCAGCAGCTGCGTGTGCTATTAGTAGATGAGATTTCATTGGTAGGTGCAACATTTTTACGGTGCATCGACAAGCGATTAAGAGATATAATGCAAATGCCAACCACATACTGTGGAAATCTTGATACAATTTTTTGTGGTGATTTATATCAAGCACAACCTGTACTAGATTCAGTTGTATTTGATAATACACCAACACTGACTGAATTAATGCCATACAACTTTTGGAAACACAACATAAAATACTATGAGCTACAATCAACTATGCGGCAAACAGATGAGGAGTTTATTGCAATACTCAATAGAATACGTGTAGGTTCACAAACAGATAATGATATACAGTACTTGAATCAAACTTGTTTACGCTCACCACCCATAGACCCAACATTCCCCTATCTATTTTACAGAAGGAAAGATGTTAATGCACATAATCAAAATATGTTGTCAATAGTTCCAGGAGAGCTAATTGTACTGAATGCAATTGATGAAAATGACGAAAACTACAATGAAATACATCTGTATAATCACACAATGTCTTTACCATCTCAAATACTTTTGAAACCAAACATGCTTGTAGAAATTTATGCTGGTAATTATGATACGCAAGACGGTCTAGTCAATGGGTCAGATGGAACATTTAAAGCATATACCATATCCAATGCTTTTGACATTGTTTGGATAGAATTCAATGACCCAAACATTGGCCACCATCAACGTGTTAAATTAACACAATGTTATAACAATGACATTGATAAACAATGGACACCTGTACTTCGCACCACAAGGCCAATACAAAAAATCTCAAACAACAAGAAAATAACTATTAGAAAACAATTTCCAATTCAACTTGCTTGTGCTAGAACAATACATAGATCTCAAGGACTCACAATGCAAGGCTTGGCATTTGATCCTACGGCCATAAGGCAACATGGATTAACATATACAGCACTTTCGCGGACAAAAACAATCCAGACATTATTCTTGTTAAAGCCTCTTACCAAGCAAAATTTCAAAATAAAAGAAAAAATAGTCCTTGAAATGTCTCGTCTAAAATCAACAGCAAACTGGCAATTTGAAAATGGAGATATCAAACATAAGACTAATTCAGAACTACTATTGTGTACATTAAACACTCGCAATCTACACCTACATATTGAAGACATGATTAATGACACTGATATCATGGCATCTGATATCTTATGCCTTCAAGAAACATATATCCAAGACTACCATACAAATAATTTTTTCAAAGATTTCAATTGTTACTCAACATACCATATACATGGACTAATGTCTATAACCAAGAAAAACATATTAGTCTATAAAACAATGCAACATTCAACATCATATACAGAAGCAATAACATTAACAATAAGCTCTATGAACAATGAAATTAACATATGTAACTTATATGCCAAGCCCAATGCTCCATTTGCAGATATTATAGCAATCACCAGGCAAGTATTCTCATGTATTGATGGAAATAAAACCTTGTACCTAGTGGGAGATTTCAACATTGACATGTGTACAGAAAACTACAAAAAAAAACAGCTCCTGAATCATATGCAAAACCACAATATGCATTTCTTATTAAGTAGGTGTCATGCTCTATCTAGACCATTGATCGATCATCTATGGACCAATGCACTAACAGAAAAAATTGAAGTTTACAAATCAGAAGCATATTGGAGTGACCATCTTGCTACTTTTTTAAGATTTCAACCCTCTCAGAACACTCAATGTTCTTAAATATCTCAATTGTTTTTCTTCAATAACATCCAAATCAACAAAAAACATATTTTGACAAATCCAATCTATATACAAACTACTGTTCAATTATGTATCATCCAATTTACTAACACAAAAAAACCAAATTTACAAATAAAAAGCATATTACAGCAACAACCCCACTGATTTTCCCTAATTTTAATCCTTTCACAAAACTAAATATTCTTAAATATGCCATTTGTTTTAGTTCAAAAGCATCTAAACGAACACCCTCAAAATCTTGTGAATCAAATCAATAAATAAAACAATCCCTAATGTCCATGAAGAAAACACATATGTATTACATAGCTTCATCATTTCAATACAATTTCATTTTCTTCTGTCTACAAATTGTCTTATTCTTTTATTCCATAGCACCAATTCTACATATTCTGATATAACATTAGAACAACAACATATTATCATTTTGCCTGCAGAAATTTATGCAAATGATAAATTGATAAAAAAATACAGGTTACAATGGACAATGCCAAAAGAGCAGAAGAACAAATGGACACTATTAACCAACAACAATTGAAAAGGTAAACAATATTCTTAGGTTACATGTACACTGTACCTTGTCAAGATTCTAGATTTCAACTAATTTTGTTTTGTTTTTTCCAGATCAAAAGTAAAGAGTCAAAATCAAGTTTCAATTGAAGACTTGAATGCACGTAAAGCAGGCAACATTTTCCAAGGCGATGTCATTGTGAAGTATAAAGCTATACTGGATAAGACAAACAAGACACGTGAAGTACTACGCGCAGACCTCACAGACACAAAAGGTGAAATGACTATTACGCTAAATGTAACTGCTGATCTCATTGCTCACTATGAAGACAAAATAATTCCAGGTTCGGGACTATCCATATCCAACTTCCAGATTGCACCTAGAACAGATTATGATCGTGGAGATTGCGACTGCATACTGGTTCTAACAAAGTCCTCAATAGTGGAAATCATTCCACGACTTTGTATTGACTATAAATTCATCCCCAGCACAGCCATAAAACAATTGTTGGCAAGTACCGAACAATATGCTACAGGCACCATAGGTGTATTGGTCACAAGAGCAAAAAAAATAGGTCTGCAATATATTGTTGATGTGCAAGATGGAGATTCAGAGTTCGACAAAGCCCAGGTACACTTTTCAAGGTTCCACATACTAGTTTTAACTTTAAATCATTTTGAAAATTTTATTTTATATGGTAACTGCACTATATTTTAACATGCTTATCTCTTCCAACTCTTTATCATATCTTCCCAGCTCGAACAAAACAATGTTTCAGTTAACTTGAGACCACAACCCCTCATGATCCGCTGTATAAGTTCTCTCAAAAGTCTGCCTACATGCTACACTGTAATAATATTCATTTTTCTCCTCTCATTATTTGCAAACAATGGTTATCTAAAGTTAAACTTTAAGCCCTTTTGGGTTCTTGTAATTTCTTGTGATTTCTGGCAACCCTGATGTGCAAAATGGATCAAATTGTAAAGACTCTCCAAGTCTGAGCATGAGCGTTTGATTATTAAAAAATAGAGAAATAGAGCCGTCATTTGCAGGTCAACTGCCCCATTTTGGAGTGGCCTGGTATATTGCTACATTCTTGGGAAAACAATTGCCTGCACTAACTTATTTTCGTGCACCCATGTTGTGGAGTCCAGACCTCTCTAGTGCAAAAGAAATTGTAATGACTTCTGCAGTGATTTCATGCTGAGATTGAAAACATAAGTGTCTATCCAATCCACATTATTGTATAATTACTTCAGAAATATATGTTCCCTCTATACTTTTAAAAAGCACCGTAATAATGTCAGCTTGCAACCGACATCTAGCCAATGTCACTTCGAGTGGTCAAGTCCATTGTTGCTGAATTTTAGCCAAACTTTTCTTACTCACCCCAAGTCATATGGTGTATCTGTATTGAATAATCTCGGTCTGTCTCATACATAACAGTTGAATTGACTTAATTACTATAGTTTCAAACTCAAACAGGAAACTTAAGTGCCTCTCCAATCAACATTAATGTATAGCTACTTGAGATAAATAAATGCTCTCTAAAATACTTTTAGAAGACACTGTAATAATGTAAGCTTCCACCCAATATCTCATCGCTGTAGGGTAAACCCTGTTTGACATTTTACTGTCAACAATAGCAATAACAATTGCTAAGCTCTTCTATGAAGATTCCACCAACTGAATAGAGGTTTTGACATAAAAGCTCCAACTAGTTACGAATTGGAGAAAAACCCTATGGCAGCTCATCTAGAACATCCAAGTTTCGAACTTAGACTGCTAATAAGCAGACACTTGTCTTTCAACCTTGAGCCTCACCAGTTCAAAATTAAGCATCCAGATTCAGTCCCATTGCTATTAGATTACTGTTTGATCATTATTGATTAAAGACTCAAGTAACTATTATTTTAATCTGCTTTCCATGTGGAATACAGTGTGCCCCTCTTCTCCTTAGATACTTGGTCTGGACTCTGCAGTGATTCAGATTTCAGGAGCAATCCAGGGAAAAAAAGTAAACACTAAATCACTTGATCTAAAGTGTTATCAACAAGTATGAATCTACTGACAACAATGACAGTACAGAAAGGAAATGTAAAACCAACCACATACACAACAATAAAACAATATTGACAATAAGAACTGACAGTACGAGATACATATAACAGCTTTGTAAAAAATAAAAGTCCGAGAAATGCATATAAGCCACAAAAAACAGCAACTAAATTCACAGAAATGCATTCAAGCCTCAACACAGAGCTGCTATCTGCAGGAATGAACAACGGTCTGATGTCACGTCTCTAAGTAAAATTCTAAACATTTTATAACACCGGTAAATTGCACATAAGTCAACAATTCACTCAGTTCGATACTTTTTAGAACATAGAGTAATGTATCTCTTCATAAATAGGCGACTACTTCAAATCGATTTTTTCATCAAATACAAATGCAAAAGTAAAAGCTGTTTGTCTCAATAAAGCTTCAAAATAAAGCAAAAATTAGGAATTTAAAGTGGACAACATGTTCCAAATGCAAGAGGCGCATGTACTTGTTTATGCTTTGACTATCTCCTTTCTTGTTTAAATTGTTTCTAGTTCTTGAACCTAGTTTTCAATTAACATACATTACTGTTTTGTAGTTTCATTTCTTACTTACACTATTTACACCTACAGCTGCAGATGCACCGGAATTTTGAGGACCATTTTGTAAAAATCGAACAACAGCTCCGAAGCAATGAATTTCCACTTATCCTTTTCAAAAATATTGTCAAATGGATCAATGCAAAAGACAACATGCTTCACACTTGCCAGTCGACATATATTGATGTATTAAATGACAAAAGGACCTTGGATCACTTAAACAGTTTGCTGCACTCAACATTTGAGGTAACAACTCTTGAAATCTCCAATCTTCTCCCTAGCAAATCTAAAACAAAATTAACAAAAAAAAAATCTTCCTAACCAAACAATACTTTCATATGTATTGCAGGTACAAGGAACATTGAAAATAGCTAATGCATTTTCCAGTCCTTTCCACGCATTTTGCTCAAAATGCAATTATAAATTTGATACCTATGGAGCACTTGACAATGAAACTGCCCACTGTGATAGATGCAAGGAACAGGTCGCCTATATCTACTCGCACTATCTCAAGACTATTTTGACAACAGACAACAAACAGACAATACATTGCTCATGCGCCAACAATATCATCCAAATGCTACTGCCAGACCTGCAACAAATCAGCTATGACGAATACCTCAAGGATAAATCAGCAGTCATCTTCATGTTACGAGACTTCAGCAGAAAAGGGCAATTTGCATTGAATAAGTCCAATGTCATCATTGATGCATGTTGTCCTAAAGAATAAACACAAAGCATACAAAACTACATTTTTGTTACATATATCTTATACACAATACCTCTTTAATACTCTCTTCACTCTCTAAACTACACATTACTTTATAATTTTACCTAATTTTATATGTAATTGGTATTTTTGAGTACAAAATCAAACCCCTTAATCAAATATGTCTTGAATTTTCTTTTCGTTGTAAGCAAATATTGGAAAGCTTCTTAAATTCTCTCAACCAAAATAAGAATGCTGTAAACTTCTCTCTCATTATGCATACTATGATAATCTGCACTAAAATCGTCTTCAACTTTCTTGCTTCATTGATTTACCTCACGAAGGCGTCAACTTTTGTGTCTGGTTTTGCATGATCTTACTGGTAGTGGCAGTTGTATATATATGATGACACATTGTTAAAAAATATTCATTTCTCTCTCTAGTATCTATAAAATCTAATTCTATATATGCAAGTGTCTAAACACTATAAAGCATTGATTCTATTTAAGCAACAGCTATTTAGTCGTTGAGAAGAATCCATTCACGTGTCAACCAACCGTGTACTAAACTGTCAAAGAGAATGACTACTCACATTTCACCAAGTTGTCTCGACTTTTATACACTTTTAAAAGTGTGAATAACTGTTATCATACATATGGTTTATGTTATCTGTTTTCTAGACATAAATTTTCAAATTTTTTTTGTTGTGATGGTTTTAAGATTCATGGTACAGCTGACTTCTAAAATTGATACATATTAACATAGACATGGTACAAATTTTATAAAAGTTCAACAATGGTTTTAGGATTTTAAAGTGTTTTTTATTTTTTTACAAGTTTAGGCATTTGCATCTGGAACAGGACACCATTAGATGGAACACAACACTCCATAAATGGAACCGTTGCTGTTCCATGGCCACTGCATTACCATTCAAAATGAAATAACATATTTTCCATCTACAACAGTTGTTCAGCATTGCAGATGGGTTTTCTAATAAAAGCCAAAAAGTAGAGAGTTGCTTGCATTTCTTGCAACATAGCATTGTTGTCAATTGACTGGATATTAATGTTGCAAACGTGATGAACAAATCAACACATCCACTCAAGATATCTTGCACATGAATGTAAATGTTGCACATAGAATTCTAGCCTACCTAATTAAAGTCTTTTCCTTACCTTACCTCTTTCAGGACCTTAGCATTTTGATGTATCATATTCTCTATACCTTTCACTGACTGGACCTATACATGACACAATGCTAGACATGATTGGAGCCAGTGTATATTTCATTTTCTTCTCAAAATAAAAGAGTTCTTCTCAGACCTCCAATGGGCCGCAGCTTCACAAAAATACCAATTGAACTGTTTATGACAAAATGGCCATCGTGCAGTATAATTTTGGGTCTGAAGAAGTGCACTAGGGTAAATACAATAGAAAACTAATTAAATGCAACTAAGGGCCAGTCAAACACTTCATAGTGTTGTAAAAAGTCTCTTAGCTTTATTAAGATCTGAAAAATGGTCATAAGTCCAATCTATTTCGATTGCTGGACTGTTAAAAGCCATATTTTTCTCCCAGTTGTCAAAATTGTTAAACAATCAGCATCTTTTAGTTATGCGCTTTATTATACCTTGATTTACTAAATACTCTACTACCAATACTGTTTAGTAGTCACACTATGTTATTAGCTGTTTTCTAAGTCACAGTCACAGTCTATCAAATTAACTGTTTTTTAAGTAATTTGATAGACTGTGACTATCCATGCACATTTTGGCTGTAAATATGTAACCTGTAGCTTTGATCCAATATGTATATAGAAAAGCACTATGACTGTGCATGCACATTTTGAAAAGAACAACATCATCATCATCATATTGTTGAAGAAGAAAAGGAGGATATGGAATATGATCATGTTGCCGAG
This sequence comes from Cunninghamia lanceolata, assembly GCA_027924645.1. NCBI lineage: Eukaryota > Viridiplantae > Streptophyta > Pinopsida > Cupressales > Cupressaceae > Cunninghamia > Cunninghamia lanceolata. Next base: position 6,410,420 of record BSBN01000686.1, on the reverse strand, counting down.
GAAAGGAAAATCATGGAAACGTCATCATGATATTCGGGCTTCATTGAAATGCTGAGGATGACGTCATCGTCATCTTCGTTAAAACAAGGGGATAAATGTAATATCGGGTCGCCTAAGCACCATGATCAGGATGATGAATGTAATATGACCCCTTTGCGCCCAAGGCAACCCTCTCGAAAGATCAGGATGATGATGAGCATCGGGATATTTGCTTCTTCGTCGAACTTAGAATAAGACGTCATCATCATATTTCGCGAACCAGATCGTGCTTGAAAAATATCCTGTTCAAGGAAAAATGTGATGATGATGATGATCAGAATATTTGCTTCTTCGTTTATTGGATCGGCATGACGTCATCATGATATTCCGAGCCTTTGTTAAACTTAGAACATGACGTCATCATGATATTTCACCAACCGGATCATGTTTGCGAAATATCCTGCCAAAGAGAAAATGTGACGATGATGATCATCAGGATATTTTCAAAAGGTAGTATTTCACCGGCAGGAGGACTTTACGAAATATCGGGTGACCAAACAACATCATGATGATCTTCACAACATAACAGCATAAAACAATATGATGATGACCCTCCTCATCGAATTATCATGATGGCGTCATCATGATATTTTGTCTTCGAACCACAAGGATGACTTGAGGTCATCATCATATTGCGCTACGGTGATATTGTAAAAAAATGATCATGCTGTTTAAGGAATGAAATATCGCCCTCTTCTGAATACATAGGCTGTTCATCATGATATTGCAAAAAATGCGATCAGGAGGATATGAACATGATGATCCCCTTTATCAATTTATGATGATGACGTCTCCATCACTCAGCAAATTTCAGCGAATGACCCTCCTGAAAGATCAGCATGATGATCATAGTTATGCAAAAGGAGATCAAGACAATATGAAGTTGTCATCATCATATTTCGAACTTCAATAAATATCATGATGATGGCCTTGCGATACGATTATAACATGCGCATGCAAATATGCCAAAGGTGGATTTTCTAGGGCTGATGCGCATGATATGATAACATTAGGTAATGCTCAAATATCATCATAATGCTCGCTATACAAACACCGCTCCACAGGGAAACTTACCCTGGCCTAAAGTTGATATCATCATGATATTTGAACCTCAGGATATTATCGGGGGGGGGGTTCAAATATGATGATGATGATCATCTTCATGTAACCAAAACCACGTTTATAACATACGACCCTCCTAAAAGAAATCATGATGCTGGCAATGCACATAACGCCATTTGACAGGTAAAGGGCACTACCACCTAAGATTGACGTCCAAATATTACGACTACATCATTTTTATCGGGTGATAGACCAAGATTAGGATAATCTTGACAACATGTTCATGATGCACCTGACCTTTCACATATGGAAGAATTTTTGAGTGAAGTAAAAGCCAAACCTGCATAGAATTTCAACCTCTTTCTAAATATGAGGTCATAGAAACAAAATACGAACTTTGACAACCGACCTCATGATAATGACCTACCTTATCCAATATCATGATGATGATGCACCTGACCTTCATTTTTACCAAACCGCCAGAAAACAGAAAAAACACAAGCAAAAGCAAAAAACAAACATCAGCAGCGGTCCCCATTTTGCTAACCAGCATAATGGGGCGTGTTGTGAACATCACAACAACTAGCAACCAAAACAAAACAATTAAATTCAAAGTGTTCAAGGAAACTAGATGAAATGAACTGATAACTTCCAACTATGTTTTCCTGCAAATTACTATTCAGCTCGAGACTTAAAGTATTCAATTAAGATGCATGAATTTCCATCTTTAGTTTACTTGTGTGCACGTGATTCATTATCCTCATCTTGAAGATCGATTGAACAAACCAATCACTAACATTAGCCTACGTAGGTGAGGATATTCCCTCATAGCCAACCGGATAGACCCTTGCTGCCAGCGAGCATCTATAACCCCAGCAAAGTTATCATTACAATTCTCCCAAGTAGAGCCCCACTGCCAGTAAGCATCCATAGCCCCGATAGAGTTACTTAGACAACTTAATTTGGATTTCCAGTATAATCCGCTTTATTTATTTATTTATTTATTATTATTACTATTTTTTTTATTTTCTTTATTTTCTAATTTTGAAATATTTCATAAGATATACAATTTGTAACTTCATGATGCAAGGAGTAGACACTTGCTAAAATTAAGCTAAGAATTGTAATACTAGCAAGGGTGACCTCTGATTTTTCACCTAACATCTACACTGGTATGTTCAACAAACCCAAGGATTTTAGGTGTGTCATCATGAGAAACCTGGTTCAAATCCTCAATCACATTTATTGCATACAAAACTTCAGAACATGAACAACTCTCTGCATTCATGGCAATGACAGCTTATGTGTAAATTGCAAATGGTTAACCTGAATATCCTAAATTATATACTGTTTTGAATAGTTGCTAGTTTTGCTCCTTAATACTCTACAGTAAAATAAAGATCCCTACTAAAGAAACAACAAACAAACCAAACAAACAGGCTGTACAAACAGAAACAAAAAGCAAAAACAAACAGAAGACGAGCTATACAAATAACTAACCTAAAACCAAAACAGCATAACAAGAACACAAAAACAAAAGCAACTACCCTACCAAACTATATACAAGCCTCTGTGAGTCATCTGGTGAACAATTCTTGAAAAAAGAGGATATAGAGGATCATGGAGCTGTTGTACACAATCAGACATTCAGTGAACAGTCTAATTTTATTGACCTACAACAATCTTGATTTTGATCATTTAATTTAAAGAACTCAGTCATAACACTAGGATTTTCTTTCTTTTCTATCACTTCACTACTTTCTACAGTAGGGATCTTATCAGTTTTAGTGCATTTTAATTTTGCCAATACTTGTTTACACTTCTTTGCCAAATCATATTCATTAAAACTTTTCAGGTCAGACCCAGAGGTTTCCTCTTGACAAATATTCCTTACTAATTCCATATATTTATCAAATATATCAAGACAAACCTCACTTTCCTTTTCTTTTTCATTAAATCCTTTTTGCTTATTATCCAAAAAAGGCGCATGAGCTATGATCTCTCCTCTACATTTTTTAGGATATTTATACTTTTCACAAACCCTAATCACAACTGGATCCTAATGAAAAGACAATTTTTTTTTCTTACCATCACATGATTCCTAGACAGAGATCTTACTATCCTTTATTCTTACAATTAGTTCCATCTTTGTATCCTCTGCACATTTGACAACCGTAGATGCTACATCCTCCTGTCGCTCAATAATCTCCTCGTTTTCCTGCCAAATTTCAGCCTTATACACATCTGACAAATAGATTAGTCCTTTCAAATATAAATCTAATTTTGTGACAAAAGATATACAATTAAGCTCACGATGCTCTGTGGACTAATGTATCCTACACCTTCCAAATAAACCATAGCTATATAGATTTTCAGGATAAAGCTGCTTATTCAAAACTTTCTAAACTCAAGCAATGTCAACTTGAAAACTATCCCTATGTAAGTCCATTGAAAATGGGACCTTCTTTCAACCCTTTAAGCCTTTCAAATTTTATGACATCTAACATATCTCAGAATACAACATTCAAAACTCAAAATTTTGACCCTAAACCAAATCAGGCCCTCCTTCTACCACCAAAAACTGTTCCTAATTACAAAATACAGTGTTCTAGCCCTCCCTCTACCACCAGAAAACTATTGATGATTACAATATACAACCTTTCAGCCCTCCTTCTAACACCAGAAAACTGCTAATGACTGTTTTGATGCAATCATAACAATAAGTTAAAATTCACATATAATAAACTGAAACTATACTTCAAAGATAACAAGGAATCATTTGAGATTCAACTAATCCCAAGTCTACAATGGTTCAGTTGGTCAAGTTCAGTTGGTCAATGTGAAGCCATAATGTTCAAGGGGCCTTGCATAGTTTAGGTTTGTTTTGTGGTTTACTAGCCTAAGAATATGCAAAAAGGTCATAGATTTCAACAAGTATTCTGTTCATTTGCATAAAGATGATACTGTGCTGCAAGTTTCAAAGGGTTTTCTTGGATTTTTTGCAGCTTTCTTTTTTATCTGTCTATGAAGACTATCTACTTATAGCTCTATTGTACATGCTTCTTCAAATTTCAGACAATTTTCTTTGGATTTCTACGTTTTCAACTAAATATTTCAGATGGGTTGGGAAAAGTTACAAAGATCTACTCAATACCTCATGTAATCTACCAAAGGATCTAATAGTTTCTATCATGCACTATGTAAATACCACAGTAATTTGATCAAATCCACAGTAAAAACCCTAAATGTAAGTTCTAGGCATTTTCACAAACATACATTTAAAATTCCAAGCTCTCAGAGAAGATATTTCAAAATACAAAGAAGGGCAAGAGAACACTCAGAAGACAAATGCAGAACTCCAGATTCTATTGTTTTAGAAACGAATAGTCATACATGATGTACAATGCAGGAATGACTCTTAGTTTCATTGATCATACCACAAACAACTTACAACCTTTACAGATACAATAAGGCAACCAGACATTCCACGCGCACCTTACTGCAGACAAACAAGCGACCTCCTTCTTCTACTTCTAAACTATGCTAACCTAACTTGCTATGTTTTCCTAGAATCCTTGTGTGTACACCCTAAAAATCCCTGTTGTCAAGTATTACAGTCTAGAGACGCACAATATAAAGACAACACAAGCAATAAGTATTTCATTTATCACATAAACAACAGGAAATTAAAATAATCGTTTAAATCCACGTAACTGTCCAAAATCATGGAAATCAGATCCAAAATACTCTCAAACACGCCCAATATCCATTCAAACCACTCAAAATTCACTGGGTCAACCATCACTAACTGGGAAAATGCCACAGGCACCCAAAAAAAAACACTTTAAAATTCCACCGCTTCATTTCCCACCCATCGACATGATCATCGCCATCAGCATGTCAAAAAAAACATGTTGGTCAATATTTACTTCATCATCATGGTATTTCGCTTCTACATATTGCGGAAAAGAACAACATCATCATAATCATATTGTTGAACAACAAAAGGAGGATATGGAATATGATCATGTTGCCGAGGAAAGGAAAATGATGCTAACGTCATCATGATATTCAGGCTTCATTGAAATGCTAAAGATGACATAAACGTCATCTTCGTTAAGATCAAGCGATAAATGTAATATTGGGTCGCCTAAGGAGCATAATCAGCATGGTGAATGTAATATGGCCCCATTGCAGCCAAGGCAAACCTCACACAAGATCAGAATGATGATGAGCATCGGGATATATGCTTCTTCATCCAACTTACAATAAGACATCATCATCATATTTCGCGAACCAGATCCTGCTTCAAAAATATCCTGTTAAAGGAAAAATGTGATGATGATGATGATCAGGATATTTGCTTCTTCGCTTATGACATCAGGCTGACGTCATCATGATATTTCCAGCCTTTGTTAAACTTAGAACATGACGTCATCATGATATTTCGCCAACTGAATCATCTCTGGGAAATATCTTGCCCAACGGAAAATGTAACGATAATGGCCATCAGGATATTTTCAAAACGTTGTATTTCATTGACAGGAGGACTTTACGAAATATCGGGTGAACAAACAACATCATGATAATCTTCACAACATGACAGCATAAAACAATATGATGATGACCCTCCTCATCGAATTATCATGATAATGTCATCATGATATTTTGTCTTCGAACAACAAGCATGACTTGAGGTCATCATGATATTGCGCTAGGGTGATATTGTAAAAAAATGATCATGCTGTTTAAGGAATGAAATATCGCCTTCTTCTGGATACATGGGCTGATCATCATGATATTGCAAAAAACGCGATCAGGAGGATATGAAGATGATGATCCCCTTTATCGATTTATGATGATAATGTCTCCATCTCTCAGCAAATTTCAGCGAATGACCCTCGTCAAAGATCGGGATGATGATCATAATTATGCAAAAGCAGATCAGGAGGATATCAACTTGTCATCATCATATTTCGAACTTCGGCAAATATCATGATGATGACCTATCATCATGGTATTGCAAAAAAGCCGATCAGGAGGATATGAAGATGATGACCCCTTTATCGATTTATGATGATGATGTCTCCATCGCTCAGCAAATTTCAGCGAATGACCCTCGTGAAAGATCAGGATGATGATCATAATTATGCAAAAGGAGATCAGGAGGATATCAGGTTGTCATCATCATATTTCGAACTTCAGCAAATATCATGATGATGACCTGTCATCATGCTATTGCAAAAAAGGCGATCACGAAGATATGAACATGATGATCCCCTTTATCCATTTATGATAATGATGTCTCCATCACTCAGCGAATTTCAGCGAATAACCCTCGTGAAAGACCAGGATGATAATCATAATTATGCAAAAGCAGATCAGGAGGATATAAAGTTGTCATCATCATATTTCCAACTTCAGCAAATATCATGATGATGACCTTGCGATAGGATTATAACATGCGCATGCAAATATCCCGACGGTGGATTTTCTAAGCGTGATCAGCATGATATGATAAGATTACGTAATGTTGAAATATCATAATGATGCTCACTATACAAAGACCACTCAACAAGGAAACTTACCCTGACCTAAACTTGATATCATCATGATTTTTGAACCTTAGGATATTATCGACGGAAGGTTAAAATATGATAATGATGATCATCTTCATGTAACCAAAACTGAGTTTATAACATATGATCATCCTAAAAGAAATCATGATGCTAACAATGCACCTAAGGCCATTTGACGACTAAAGACCACTACCACCTAAGATTGACGTCCGAACATTGCGACTGCATGATTCTTATCAGCTGATAGACTAGAGTAAAACGCAAACCTGCATCAAATTTCAAGCTCTTTCTAAATATGAGGTCATAGAAACAAAATATGAAATTTGACAAACTGACCTCATGATAATGACCTACCTTATCCAATATCATCATGATGATGCACCTGACCTTCATTTTTACCAAACCGCCAGAAAACAAAAAAAAACACAAGCAAAAGCAAAAAGCAAACATCAGCAAGGGTCCCCAAATCATTACTCACATGACCTTTTCTCATCCCATCAACTTTTCATTTCTCACCACATACTACACCAACATTAAATGCATAAAGGCAGGAACATGACGCATTGCGTCTCTTGTTTCCTTATATCATTGTTCCCAAAGTAATTAATAAAAGCTTCAGCTACTTTTTTAAAAAATTCTAAATAGTTTGAATATAAAATTTCATAGAAGAAAATAGAAAAATATAATGCCATATTACATGATAACAATAGTATCAAGTTCCTAAAAGTGCCAATAAGCGGTGAAAAGCCTCCACCACACTATCTTCTTCACCCCTCACAACTATTCCTTTCTCCATGTCATTATCGCCTTTATAATATGCAGAAATTCCCTCGCGTATGTAGAAATTCTGTGCAGTGAGGCATCTGGAATGCTGGGTGAAGACACCTATCAATATCCATTTACCCTCTTCCACCTCCGTTTTACAACACCTATTAATTCTATCATTATAATGCCTTTCAATATACAATGGCATACGAGGAGAGACACAATTTATAAGCAAACATAGCATCATGGCATTGCCATTGGAGGAACGGTTCTCCCCCAATCTTAGGGAAGGGGAAAAGTAGTAGTAGCCGAATTTCTCGTTAGTAAATGAGTCAAGGACACACAGATTCGGAAAGGCTGAAGAGTTTAAAAGTGACCCCGCACCAGGGACTGCCTTTGTGCATATTATTATTTCTTCTGGCAATTTCTGCTCCAAAAATGAAGAACAAACATTCGTGTTGAGATGAGAAAAGAAAAAGATTGATTTTATATAATTTCTAGAAATAATTATTACCTGAATTGTTTGAATGCAAGTCTCAACAGCTGATCTCTTCTTTGCTACGAGTTGCAGCCTTTTCAATCTTTCCAGGTGCTCCAAACTTTCTATGCCCGGCACCTCCCAACATGTGCAATGTAGCTTCTTCAATGAAGTACAGTCTTGTAAACCTTGTATCTTTTCAACTTTGTTGCCACCTGTAAGTTTAAATACCTCCAGAGATGCTAATTTATCAAAACTTGGAAGCGCCTTCAACTCTGGACAGCCACTTAGCTTCAGCTCTCGAAGGTTTAGAACGCCACCAATACCATTTATGTTCCTTAGCAATTTACAGCTAATCATCTGTATATCCTCCACTGTTGTTGGTAGGGCATCGACCTCCGTTAAATGGCTATTATGCCTAAGTCTGAGACTTCTAAGGCTGGGACAGCAGTGGTCAGAAATTGAAATTTTGGACACTCTTGTGTTCCATAGAAATATTTTCTTGAGGTTGCACAACGATGGAGCAAATGGGCCCCGCCCAAAATCCAAGTCGCTGATCGGGCATCTGATTATTTTCAGCGTCTGAAGATTAATCAGTTGATTCAATGATGTTGGTAAAGATTCAACTTTTAGACTCTCTAATTCCAGTCGCTCTAAAAGATTTAGACTCCCCATAGAGTCCGGTAAAGATTTCATCTGGAAACACCATTCATTGGAAAGTATCTCCAACACTCTCAACTTGCTGAGTTGACCGATGTTAATTGGAAGCTCCCTTAACCTGGTCCCCTTTAAATAAAGCTCACTCAATGAAGCCTGATTTGTGATGTGACGAGGCAACTCTTCTAATTCCTTGCACCAATCAAGATTCAAATACTCGAGCTTTGTCATGTTTTCCAGGATGTCTGACTGTAAGGTGAGCTTCTCACACCCCTGTAAATCAAGATGTTGCAGGAGCGTAAGCTGCTTGCAAGAATCTGGCAACATTTTCAATTGATGGGAACAACTCAAATTTAGATGCCGTAGATTTGTCAAATGGCCAAAACAGCGAGGCAGTGATGATAGCATTTTACAGCTTTCTAACTGAAGGTGCTCCAGCGATTGAAGACGGCAAAATTCCTCTGGCAGACTCTGAACGTTGCAGCCATACAGGGATATCTTTCTCAAATTCTCAAGATATCCTATGGATTTTGGAATTCTCTCTAACTTAGGGCAATCATAAACAATCAACACTCTTAACTGCAACGGAACCTACAGTAAATTTTGAATTTAGTTACAGGAAAAGATATAGAACAATTTGTATTTAATTCTAATTAAAGATTGGAAAGAACCGTAGAGGAAAGATACTTACTTCCGCCCTATCCTTCCACAACCCTACCATCTTCGGGCACTTACAAAGTTCTAAAACTCTTAAATTCTTTAATGGTAGCCACGATGGAAGGTTTTTACGAGCAATTTCAGCACAGCTAAGCAATGCCAACTCTCTTGATAATTTGACAATCTGTAAATTGTTCGGAGAGCTTTCTTTTAGCACAAAAACTTTTAATCCATGAGGGGAAGGTAGTCTAGCTCTTTCGAAACAGGGCAGGCATGAAGGAAACATGTGATCATCATTAAATGCTGCATTCAATATCATTCCTCTAATCTGGATAGAGAAAACAAGAAGCAACAAAATTAGTATGGAAGGAGGTGAAAACACAAATGGACAAAGAGACAAATAAAAGAAGTTTCCATGGCATTAGATGGGACAGCATAGAAAGGAAAGTATTAACCACACCTCTGTTTGTTTCTGAATGCCCATTATCTGATCTGGAGACCATAAACGGTAGGGTGACTGACTTTTCGCCAGTTCCCTTCCTAAATCCCGTAGGTGGTCATGCATTTTTATGTTGCTATTATTGTCAAAGCTAACAAGACACTTATTCACAAGCCTCTCCCATCCATACAATCCACTCCACCCTGATTCATCCCATACTGCAATGGCAGTCATCTTGTCTTTGTCAATGAAGAAACAAGCTATGTCCAAGAACATATGTTTTTCTTCTTCATCTAAAGCATCATAACTCACTTTCAACCTATTCTTAATATCATTGGGCAATATTTTAGAAATTTTATATAATACATCCTCCCATACATCTTTGCTAGGATAGCAATAAAGTTGGCCTCCAAGTACCTTTAAAGCCAAAGGTAATCCATTGCAAGCAGTTATGAACTTTTCAACAAGCTCCTCGAATCCCAGCAGCGGCGAGGGTTGTAAGAACGCATGCCAACAAAACAGTTGCTTGGCATGAGACCGATTCATTGATGTCATTTCATAAATGGATGAGATGCCCCAACATCTAAGAACTTCCCTTTCCCGTGTTGTAACAATGATCAAACTCCCCCATGCAAGGCTATCCTTTGTGGGTAGTAAAGCTTCCAATTGATCTGTATGATCCACATCATCCAAGATGATTAGTATACGAACAGATCTCAAATAGTTAGAGAGAATCCGCTTGCCTTGTTCTATACTGTCAAATGAATCATGATTAAAACCAAGGTCACGAAGGAGCTTTATTTGCTTCTTATGCAACTCTCTTTTATCTGCAGCATCTCTAACATCAAAAACAAAACTCGATCTTTCTACAGATGAACATTTCTGATTATATATTTCTTTTGCCAGTGTGGTTTTTCCAGAACCACCCATGCCCCATATCCCCACAATCTGAACGTTAGAAAGACCTTTTACAGATTCACGAACAGTCATTTCAAAGTCTGCTACAGCTCTTTCAAGACCCACAGGATATTTTGCTACCTCTAATGGTACTATTTTCATTACTTCTAGTACACGATTCACAATATTCTTCAACACCCTTTGCTCATCACTGTACATATGTATGAAAAATGGTTTTCAATTAGAAACAGCACTACTAAGTGACATATATAGAGAGAGAGGGGGAAGGCTTAATAAAAGATGTGCAGGAGAGAGATATTACGCTGCTTACTCTTTGTTAGTGATGATTTCGCCCTTATAAAATGATACAGTGTGGAGTGCCATCTTCCACTCCTCAAGCTTGTTTTCGCTGTATCTACCCTTCTCTTGATGCTTCACAAAGGCAGCTGCATAGATTCCTTTTCCATGAACCACATGGCGGAGATCGTCAGGTTGAACTTGGTAGAAAACAGGAATAATAGGTGTGCCGGATTTGAGCATAAAGTATAGCTCGGCAAGACACCAAGGCGATTGTGCATATGTTGGAGAAAAAATTGCTACATGAAGAGAAGCACTACTCATTGCTTCTTGTAGTTCTATTGGGAAGAAGTCTCCCAACTGAAGCTCCGAATCAAGAAAGACCCTGAAACCCATAGCATGGAGGGGATTGTAAATAGCTCTTGCCAGAGTGTGTTTGACATCGGGTCCACGATGATTAATGAATACATCGCAGGGCAGCTTCTGTAGAGGTGATGAGGATGTAGCAGAAGTAGATGCAGAGGCAGAGGAAGATGGTGGAGCAAGTCCATGAAAAGCATATGTAATCTGGATCTGTGATTGAGGAGCAGTGGAGGAAGTACAAGCCATGGAATCCGATTCAACTGAACACAAAGAAAGAGAGAAAATCAATGAAAGCAGGGACGGTGGTGGGGAAGTCCAAGCAATCAACTTGGTAAAGGAAAGAGAAACAGGCGAGCTATATTAGCAAGGGGTAGAATGAGTGGGGTTTGTGTGGGAAGGTTATTCTTAAATATCATTAACTTAAATATTGAAAGGGTAATTTTGGTCAATAGAATTAGGATAAATATTTATCACTTTTTATTATAGATGAGGTGTAAAATTGTTATTGATTCTTTGACCATTTTAATGGATGATATTTAAATAGAGTCGTGTGAGAAACGGCCTAGAAAAAATGCAGAAGAATATAAAAGATAGCAGGGGAAGACGTGTTTGAAGATATTACAATTATACAGGACGGTGTACATGCATTCCGAGTTCTATGGAATGCACTCCAAGCTCTTTGGATTCAAGCTGTACCTTTCACATTCGGAAATTTGCGCATTTTTTGGCGTTATGTCTCAGCCCTAATCTTTTGATGTGTTTTTTCTGATAAGCGTTTCGTAGAACACCACAAACGTCACAATAGTTTCAAAGAATCCCGCGGATAAGATTTTCCCCAATTCTACGTCTATTAAATATCTTCATTGCAGTTTGAATATTTTAGCATTGCGATGCGATTTGCTCGCTCAATGTTTAAAGCGCCTGTTTGGGAGGTTTACTATTATGACTGCCGTCACATGAAAGTGTTCAAAGTCAATAGGGTATTGATCCCAATTTCCAAAGATCACATCACCTGGGCATGGGAAACGGCGGTATGATATGAACTTTTCTAAATAATTAAAGAATAAATTATAAATTTTAGAATGAGTGAGATGAAATTGACATTACTTAGAATTTAAATAAATAAATTGGTTTTTAGTTTTATATAAGATATTTATAAAAATTTGATTGTCATAGATTTCATGAATTGATTTATAATTGTGTCAAAAAATAAGACATTACAAGACTACAAAAACCATTATCTAGTGTTTTAATTTATTTTTGTCTTGTAGGACTAATCTTCACCATGCATGTGTAGAGACCAGAAAAAAACAAGAAAACGAATCAACGGTATTGAAAGATACATAGCAAAGCAATGTAAAGAGAACAATGAAGTCGACACTATGTAATGGCCAAGAGGCGAATATAAATAACATAGACAAGAAGCACCCGCTAGACATGTATTGAGGATAGGACTCCTCAATCAATGAGTGGTGGCAAGTTGCCTCCCACAAAATCAACTAGAGGTAGGCAACACCTCTCTAAGCATGCGACACCTCAAAGCACCATGTGTGAAATACACCTAACTAGGCTTAGTACCTAAGTGTATGAAATATATATACACTAACACCCCCCCTTAAGCATAGCTTAGGTGGGCACAATAGAAATGGGTCCTGGCTATGAGGCTTGGTGAGGTACCCATGTACAATGCAAAGATAAAATTGGGTCTCGACAAGTAGGCCTAATGAGGTACCCAGGTACAATGCAATCTCTCATAAATGGAGAATTAAGGTAGAAAACCCAGTGGGAAAAAACTACCCTCCAAAAGAGAGAAAAGAATGTGAAGAAGGCTAGAAAGTCCCTCAAAGATGATGTTGTTGCTGATGTAGACTACACCCCAAGAAGAGCTCGTAGATGAATGAACTTGCTCTCAGTAAATGGTTTGGTGAAAATGTCGGCAATCTACTCTGAAGACTAACAAAAGACTAAGTCAATGATCTAACCATGAATAATCTCTCGAACATAATGCATATGAATCTCTATGTGTTTGGTTTGCTAATGCTAAATTGGATTCCTGCATATCTGAATGGTGCTCTGATTGTCACTATCGATGACTGTGGGCTACTGGAAAGAAATACCAAACTTAGTAAGAATGCCCTGAATCTATATAGCCTTAGTAGTTGCGTTAACAGCTCCCCTGCACTCTGCCTCTGTGGTTGATAAATCAATAACATTCTGCTTCTTGCTAGACCAACTGATAGGACATGAACCAAGTGAAAAATTGTAACTTGAAGTGGACTTGTGATTCACAGTATCACTAGCCCAATTTGAATATGTAAAACCAACCAAGTTAACCTCTGAACCAACTCAATAATGAATCCCAAACCCAAGAGTACCCTGAAGGTAGTGAAGGATCCTCTTAGCTACTTTCCAGTAAAGCTCATGAGGTTCCTGCATGAATCTCAAAACCATGCCAACTGCATATGAAATGTCTAGTCTAGTATGGGTCAGATATATAAGACTACCAACAAGTTGCCGATACAAAGTAGCATCGACTAATAATGTAGTTCAAGTAGCCTCAAGCTTGACTCTAGATAAAAAGGGAGTCGGAGATGGTTTACAGGTAGTTATGTGAAACTGTGCAAATAAATCAAGAGTATACTTAGGTTGTGCAAGAGTGATTCCTGAATCAGACTATGAAATCTCAATGCCAAGGAAATAGTGTAATAAACCCAAGTCAGTCATGTCAAATATGTCTTGAAGTGTTGACTTCACTGCTGCAATGGCAGATGAAGTACTCCTAGTGATGAAAAGATCATCAACATATAGAACCATTATCAAAAGTGAATCATCCTATTGCAATAGATACACATTAGGATGTGAATGACATCTAGTAAAACCTAAAGCTAGGAGGTAGGAATCCATCTTGGCATACCAAGACCTATGGGCTTGTTTAAAGCTATAGAGAGATTTCCTAAGTCTACATACTAAGGATGAATCCTGAACAAACCTTGGTGGCTATTCCATGCAGATTTCCTCCTCAAGGTCTCCATGAATAAATGCACTCTTCACATCCATTTGATGCACTGCCTATCCATGTGGTGCGGCTATAGCAAGTGTGAGTCAAATTGAAGTCATCTTGGTGATGGGTGCAAAGGTCAATGTATAGTCAATGCTTGCAACTTGTGAAAATCCTTTGGCAACCAATCATGCTTTGTACTTATCAACTAACCCATTTGTAGAAAACTTAGTTCAATATATCCATCTATATCGAACTATCTTCCTTCCCTAAGGAAGAGAAGTCAAATCCCAAGTGTGATTTTGGATAAAGGAATCATATTCCTCATCCATAGCAATATCCCACTCAGGAATGCTTGACACCTCTCTAAATGTCTATGGATTAGAAGCAGAGGCAAAGAAGGCATATGGCCCCCCTAAAAATCTAACTAAATCTCTCTATCATCTGAAGAATCCTGTACGCATGTATCTACCCTATGAAGTGACCATAGAGCTTGAGATGTGGGCGAGTCAAGTGCAAAAATATCAACTTCCAAGGAAATCCCAAAACTAAATGAAAATGAACCCTCATCACTATCATCACTATCATAACTAGACGAATATTCATGCCTTAGGAATCTGCTGTGAATGATCTGAACCATCAAAAGAATCATCAGGGTCTGATGACTCCACAATATGAGGAGAAATTTTAAGTATAGTTTCAAGAGGACTTTCATGAAACATAACACTTTTCTCAATAAAAAACTCATGTGTGGTCAGGTGGAGTAGGCGATAACCTTGGACAACATCTGGATAACCAACAAAGATGCAAATTTTGGATTGTGGATCCACTGCCTTGTGATACTCTTTTGATATATATGTCATGGCAGGAGATTCAAAGACCCTGAAATGATCAACTGATGGTTTCCTTCCTTTCCAAGCTTCTAAGGGAGTGATACCCTTTAAGGCTTTGTGAGGAATTATATTCTGAATATAACATGCATAGTTGACTGCTTCTACCTAGTACTGTGGTGTTAGGCCTTTAGAGTGAATCATGCAATTAGAAATCTCTTTTAAGGATCTATTCTTATGTTTAGCAACACCATTTTGTTGGGGAGTATAAGGAACTATGTGCTGCAAATCTATCCCCTTTGATGCAAAATTTCTCAAACTAGTTGTTGACATACTCACCCCAATTATCAGTTTGGAGAACATTGATGTCCTTTCCTAACTGTTTCTTGGCAAGAGCTTTGAAGTCTTGAAAGAAATCGAAGACTTCAAATTTCTTCCTAAGGAAGTAGACCCATGTGAATCTAGAGAAATCATCTATAAAGGTGAGAACATACTTAGCCTTTGTAAAAGATGGATGGGAAAATGCCCATGAAACATCACTGTGAACAAGTTCTAAGACTTGTGTTGCCCTCCATGATTTTCCTTTATCCAATTTTTCTTTAGGATGCTTCCAAGGGCACAACCCTCAGAAAGACCTTCAGAAAATTTAACTCTAGGAAACCCCGTGACCATGTTATGCTGACATAGTTGCTCAAGGTAGCGGTAGTTAAGGTGGCCAAACCGCTCATGCCATAATTACTAACTTCATTAGAATGAGTTAGCAATGCATTGGGAGAAATATCTGGTGCAAAATTAGAGAAGGTATGTAATCTGGATTGGTGATTTGCCTCCCATTTATCTACCAACTTGTTTCTCTACAATTCTTTGATCTCAACTTAATTGGAGAGAAATGTACTCTCATGCCCTTCCCTAGATGAGTTATTTGATACACTAAAAGGAGATTAGTTGGTAGTGAAGGAACACTTAGAACATTTTGAAAATGTTCCTCCTTTAACTTCAGTAGACCATCTCCCTTTGACTAAAGATAGAGTATCATCACCTAAGGTGATTGTGGACATACTGGATTGCTTTAAGGATGAAAAACAACCTCTGAAGAGTCTGTATGGTGCAAAGCACCTAAGTCAATTATCCATGATGGAGATGAAGATGTTATAGCAACTAAGGCTTTGCCTTTTGAATATATCTCTTTTGCCTTAGTATTTTCCTAGTTCTATGAAGATGCTTTGATGGAATCAGGTAGCCATATATTATTCTTCTTGAGAATATGAGAGAGGTGCTCTATTTGTTTGGACTCATGCATTGATGTTCATTGTGTCTAGATTTTTTACAAAAGGATCACTTAACTTTCTTTGTAGTAGGTTTCCCTTGTTGAGAAAAGTTGCCATTTCTGGAGTTGATAGATGATAGATTTAGATTCTTTCTTAGCTTCCTTGTCCTTCTTAGTGGTCTTTTTCTTCCCTTTCGAAGCTTGTTGTTTATCACTTGTAGCAATTAGGGATTGAGGTTTTGTAGACTTCAATGTGTTCATTTGGATTAACTTGTCTTGCTCCCTTGTTAGGTCAGAAATAAAGTTATCAAGTGTGGGCATTGACCATGAGGCTCCAAGAGCCTGTTTGGTAGAGTAGAAAGTTAAGAACACTGAGAGTTCTGGACCTAATTTTGAAAGTACAAAGAGAATTAACTGATCCTCTTTCTTGTCTATTCTACAATCTTTTAATTGCAACCTTAAGGATTTAAATTTGGTGAAGTAGTCCTCTAGAGTTGAGAAATTCCTAGGATTAACACCTATGAGTTCATTTTCCAACTCATGACTCTTAAATTCATCAACCTTCCCAAATAATTTGTTGAGGGTATCCCAAACTTTGTTGGGTGTTTTCAATGCCTCAACATGCAATATTAATTCAGGGGACTAGCTTAAACATAAGAAGCCAAAGGCTTCGTCACATTTATTAAAAAACTTTTCTTTGTCCTTAGCTACATTAAGTTCTTTTTCTATTCCCATAGTTACCCTAAAAAGACCTTTGTTCTTGAGTACAAGTATTACTTTTAACTTCCAATCTTAATAGTTGAAAGGCATTAGGGGTGGTATAATTACATTAGACTCCATGCTTTAGACTTTAGCTTGTTGCAATTTGTTGTAGAAATGTGAAAATTGTGAAGTAGAAGTGTGGAACTGAAAACATAAACACAACACACATGCACTTCTTGAGGAAGTGTCAAGGAAACACACACAACAACCCCCTTGATTATTTTGTACCCCCCCAATTCTGGCACTTTATAAAGTTAGTGTTTTTAGGTTAGATAAATTAGAGCTTAAACTGACACATTATATTTTTAGTGCGATATTATGCCCAATTGATTCATGGAAAAAAAAAAAATCACTTTTGATAAAAGCGGCACTCAAATCCGAATTGCTGATCAAAAGCTATGAAGCTTGGAATTTTTCAGCCAATGCTTAAAAACACATACAAAAATTTGCCTTTGTTTGCAAAAACTATTTACTTTGAATGAAAAATTTGCAACAAATAAAGGATGTGAATGGAAAAAAAGCAAGACTTAAGCCCCTTTGGGCTATGCTCGACCAAGGGCTAAAAAAGCATGTGACAAAACAGAGTGCCTTTGGCTTTATTTGCACACACCAAGAGTTGAAAATAGAGTGTCATCGGCTATGCTAGTCGGCCTGCCCGTATGCAAATAGATGATGCGTGAGGGATCCATAGATGAGTGTTGGCTACGTGAGGGATGAAATCGCCTACTACGTGAGGCATGAAATCCCTTGAGGGATGACAAATTCCCTATCCTGTGTGAGGGTTGTGTGCCACTGGTCTGTGTGAGAGCTTTGTGCCTAGTTGGGTGAGTACGATCCCTGAGTTGGGCTCTAGCCACTCCCAGTAGCGCGAAGGATGGTTCCCAGTCCCATGTGCTGGAATAGATACGGGCTTGCATCTTTAATAGGACATCAAAGGCTCTCAAAACCTCTGTGCTGCCAAAGGTGTTTGAAGCCTTTTCAACCCCAGTTCTGCCTGCAATTAAGAAACTCGGCCACTGATGCCTTTTCCTACAAATTCATCAAAAAGACAAGAACAAACCACAAAATAATTTCTATGTAGAAGCTAATAACAATCTTACAAACTAAAAATTGACTTCCCCTATGCTCTGATACCATGTAGAGACCAGAAAAAAAAAAACAAGAAGATGAATCAAGAGTATTGAAAGATACAAAGCATAGCTTGATGCAAAGAGAATAATGAAGTTAGCATTATATAATGGCCAAGAGGCGAAAATAAATAACATAGATGAGAGGCACCCGCCAGACATGTATTGAGGATAGGACTCCTCAATCAATGAGTGGTAGCAAGTTGCTTCCCACAAAATCAGCTAGAGGTAGGTGACACCTCTCTAAGCATTCGAGACCTCAAAGCACCATGTGTGAAATACACCTAACTAGGCTTAGTACCTAAGTGTATGAAATATATATATATACACTAACAACATGTAGATATGAACTCCATTGAAATTAACATCAAATTTCTATTGACCCTAATGGTTAGAACATGTGTCTAGAAAGGAGATAGCATCAATCAACATCATTGAAGAGCTTACTAGGATAGAATTGTTCTCCTTCACTTAAACTCTAACACCCCCACTCAAGGTTTCCAAAAAACAAAGCAATTTTTTTGTGTGTATACACATGTACCATCTAAATTTTTATTCATACTACTTGCAATAAGAGGATATGATTTTATAGAAAGAATAATTTCCTTTGGTAACTCAACCTATGTTCTTACTTTTGCCCTACTTGAATAATCAAATTTATTATGAGCGTCAAGCTCAAACATTCATAGTTGGGGTTGCATATGTCCTCGTCTTATTATATTGCTAAATTATGGTTGGAAGATAGGTTGCCAAATTTATTTGGTTTTTACATTATGCACTAACTATAGGAGGAGATAGTATGATGCTAATATGTGATAAGATGGTAGTACACATAGTTGGATTAATGCTTATTAATATACAATAACTAGGGAATATGGGTTACGTGCATAAAAAGGGGAATAAAAGGGTATCAAAAGTGGTTATTTCTTTTCTTGAAACCAACAAAACTTAAACTTGGATGTAAAATTTGAGATGCTTAAGCTTGAAATTTGAAGATATCATTAGAATAAAAATTGTAGTACTTTGAGTCTAGTTTCTAAATTATTAGGGATTTTTAAAATAGTTAAGAATAAGAGGGTCAAATGTTGAGTGCACACAAAAGTGTTTATATTTTTATCGATAAAATATAACATAGAGCCCAACATGTGGCACTTATTTTTATTTTTATTTTGTATTGAGTAATGTCAAAATCAATTTGTTGAAGGATAGCTAAGAGTTAGTACTACAAGTTGTATATTTTTTGTTATTTTATATTAATATTTTATATTATTTTTCAAAGTGGATATATCATGAAAACTATATTGATTTTGCACATCACAAAACTTTTAGAAAAATAAAATAAAAAATGCAAATTATTTTTTTCAAATTTGTAAAGAATGAAACATAGAGAAATTTGATATTACTTTTAAATTTTGATAAGAGGACCAAAAATTATAAATAAAAAGAAACACATCTCAATATAAGGAGTATGAAGACATTAGTAAAAGTAAACGAAAATCAATATCTTAATTTATCCAAAATAGGAAAAAAAATGATTAAAAAGTTAGGAAAGAGAGTGGCATTTTTGTGGTGGTTTCATCAAATTTTGTTGTAAAATGAGTAAAGTTGGTAATGATAAAGTTCAAAAATACTATATAATCTACAAAACATGTATTTGAGAGATAAAATGGGGTCTAGCCATGAGGCTTTGATGACCAAGCCTATACCAAGCCTTATAGGGTAGGAGGGAAAATATTGAAATATAATGCAAGCATGCTATATAAAGCTATAAGGAAATTGCATGATATAACATGAGTGCATTACATAATGCACTCACATTATTTTCAATAGCAAAAAGTGACACAAACGACCAAAAAATAAAGTCTCATGATTTGGTCCCACTTTATAGTTTTGTACATGTTTTCTACACATTTTCTCTTAATTTAGATATAATTTGTTTCATTCTATGTGACTACAAATGATTGATTTATGCTAAAAAACTACAATTATTCAATCGTTACATTTTTTGGTTTGATTAAGATTTTGATTTGTCAAATTTGTTTAATGTTAACATAGATTTATCAATAATTTGTTGTAATAATCAATTTTTAATATTTGAAGAGTATACTTGTGATCATTGTGTTCTTTGTAAGTGATCATTATAATCCTTTTGTATGATGAATAATTTCAATTAAGATAGAATTGACAATTTTGTGTATTAAGCTGAAATTAACAATCACCATGGGAAAGAACAAGTGGGGGACACAAGAAAATTAACGTGGATAAAGAAAAATAAAAGCAGTGCATGGAAAAGCTTCATCAAATAAGAAAAATCTTGAGATGAAAGTACATTATTGTTGTCAATTAATTTGAATGTAGAAATGGGTCCTAATCACCTATTAAAAACAAGAAATATTGCTATTACAATTGATGATGGAAAACCAACACTTTACATTATTCCAATTCCAAGTTTATAAATTACACCAAATAATCAATTAATAAGAAACAAACAAAATATACCATATTATGAAAGTCAAGAACATTTAACAATTGAAGAAAAATTTCAAACTAAATAAAATTTAAGATATATGTCAAACCAATAACACATGTACTGTTGGTATGTGGCGATTGATCATGCAAATACTATACACTTGTAACATATCCTTGTCAAGGTTCGGAGTTGGTTGTTAATTTTTTGTTAAGTGACAAAAAAAAAATGACATTGCAAAAACCCTAATTCTAGAAGCTTCCAAAAAGCTTGTTATAAGCGGCTGGGATGTATGTTGCGGTGTGGAATTTGTGAGATTGTAATATGTTTTGCACTAGATAATAAAATTATTAGATGGCTAAGTTTCTGTGGATGTAGCCCATTTTGGGTGAACCCAGTTAAAAATCTGTGTTGATATCTTTTGCATTATTCCTCATTGTTATATTTGGGTTATTTAATCTACATATAATTATTAGTGTTTATTGCTTCGATCTTCCTGAACCTTAACATGTACTGCCAAAAATTATTTAGAAAAAGCCAAAGTATTCAAGTGAAATTGATAAAAAAATATATTTTAAAATCAATGTCCAATAAAATTATAAAATGCACTTATAGAAGAATTGCAAATAAAATATGGACAATATTTTTTTAAAACACAAAATAAATAGGAGAGATACTAATTATTTGTTGAAATGATAAAAAATATTAGTTTTAGAGACACTATGAATATCTTCAATCTAAGAACATCC
The DNA here is from genome assembly GCA_027924645.1 of Cunninghamia lanceolata. NCBI lineage: Eukaryota > Viridiplantae > Streptophyta > Pinopsida > Cupressales > Cupressaceae > Cunninghamia > Cunninghamia lanceolata. The sequence goes on along the minus strand of BSBN01000686.1, from coordinate 6,388,987 downwards.
AACTAGGAGTTCGGGGGCGTAGCCCCCAAAAATAAAATTTTCCCTCTTTTTCGCACATTCAGAGTCGGTTGCTAATTTTTTGTTAACTGACAAAAGAAAAATGACATTGCAAAAATCCTAATTCTAGAAGCTCCCAAAATGCTTGTTATAAGTGGTTAGGATGTATGTTGCGGTGTGGAATTCATGAGATTGTAATATGTTTTGCACTGGATAATAAAATCATTAGATGGCTGAGTTTCTATAGATGTAGCCCATTTTAAGTGAACCATGTTAAAATTCTATATTGATCTCTTTTGTGTTATTCCTCATTGTTATATTTAGATTATTTAATATGCATATAATTGTTAGTGTTTGTTGCTTTGATCTGCTTGAACCCTAACAATCAATATCAGAGTGGGCTGTGTTTGATTATTATCTGTAGGGAGGTCTCACGATTGAGTGGGAGTCTCACGGTTAAGTGGGAGCAATGGTAGACGAGGGTATATTGAAGGTAGATAAATTCAATGGGCAGAACTATCAGTTATGGAAGATGCAGATGGAGGATTATCTCTATCAGAAAGATTTATGGAGGCCGTCGGAAGGAAAAGCTAAGAAACCAGTAGCAATGATTGATGAGGATTGAGAACTTCTGGAAAGAAAGGCACTGGAAACCATTCGGTTATACATGGCACCATTTATGGCATTTAATATAACAGAAGTGAAGACAACATATGAACTGATGAAAGCTTTGGCTAAATTGTATGAAAAACCCTTAGCCTCTAATAAGATGTTTCTCATGAAGCGTTTGTTTAATCTAAAAATGATTGAAGGTGGATCTATGTCAGATCATTTAAATGAGTTTAATACGATTACCAGTCAGTTAACTTTTGTAAAAGTGAAATTTGATGAAGAGGTGAGGGCTCTCTTGGTTTTATGTTCTTTGCTAGAAACTGGAATAGCTTGGTAATGGCTATAAGTAACTTTGTCTCTGGTTCAAATGCTTTGAAATTTGATGATGTTGTTGGTGTTATCCTTAGCGAAGAAATGCGATGGAAAAGCACAGGTGAGAGTTCAACATTGGGTATTGCTTTGACTATAGAGAATAGGGGAAGAACAAAAGCGAGAGGAAAAAGACCAACAAATTGTGGGAAGTCACAAGGGAAGTCAAAGAAAGGCAGATCTAAATCCAGAGGAAGAATGAATTGCTGGCACTATGGAAAGCCAAGACACTTGAAGAAGGATTACTGGTCTTGAAAGGGCAAACAAGGAGATAGACAACATGATGACAGTAAGGAAGCTAATGTTGTAAGTAATAAATTATAGGATGCTTTAATTCTATGTTTAGATAACGCTAATGATTCCTGGGTAATAGATTCAAGGGCTTCATTTCATGCCACACCCCATTAGAAATATTTTGTAGATTATGTCCAAGGTGATTTTGGACAGGTATATTTGGGTGATGATGAACCCTATTAGACTATTGGAAAAGGAAAGATAAAAATCAAGTTACAGAATGGAAATGAATGGTTTCTACAGGAGGTAAGGCATGTTCCCAATTTGAGAGGGAATTTAATTTCTGCAAGACAACTGGGTAGTGAAGGCTGCATAGTTACCTTTTTAGACAAAGTCTAGAAGGTCACTAAAGGAGCATTAGTAGTAGCTAAAGATGAAAAGGTAGGCACATTGTATTTGTGTACTGGTAATACTTATTCTATCTTAGCTGCTACAGAAATAATTGCTACTGAGATAGTTATAGCACTTGCTACAGGGACAAAAACAAAATTGTGGCACCATAGACTTGGGCACATGAGTGAGAAAGGGATGAAGATCCTTCACTCTAGAAAGTTGCTACTAGGTCTGAAGCAGATTGACTTGGAGTTCTACTAAAATTATGTTTATGGAAAACATAAAAGAGTTTGATTTCTCAAAGTTGCGAAAGAGAAGAAGAGTGAAAAATTAGAGCTTGTGCATTTAGATGTATGGGGACCAACTTAGGTATCTTCTCTTGGTGGCTCTTTTTATTATGTTACTTTTATTGATGATGCAACTATGAAAACATGGGTGTATTCCTGAAATAAAAATTAGAAGTATTTGAAACTTTTAAAAGGTGGAAAGCTTTGGTTGAGAATGAGATAGGAAAAAAGTTGAAGTGTCTCAGATCTGATAATAGAGGCAAGTACTACAGTAGAGAATTTGAGAATTATTGTTCATATAATGGAATCTGTAGGTAGAAAATAGTTCCTGGAACCCCACAAAAAAATGGTGTGTCTGAGAGGATGAATAGGACCATTATGGAGCATGCAAGGAGCATGAAATTACATGTTAGACCACCCTTACACTTTTGGACAGATGTTGTACATATCATTGTTTATTTAATAAATAGGGGACCTTCAACTCATTTGGATGGTGGCATTCCAGAGGAGGCATGGACGAGTAAAAAGGTAAACTATTCATTTCTAAAAACCTTTGGTTGTGAAGCTTTTGTCCATGTTGATATTGAAAATAGAACCAAGCTTGAGGCTAAGTCTAAAAAATGTACCTTCATTAGATATGGAGTAGATGAATTTGGTTATTGGTTATGAGATTATGAAAATCATAAAATCATTAGGAGCAGAGATGTTATATTCAATGAGAAGGTCATGTGTAAGGATCAGCTGCAGGAAAAGAACCATGAATAGGCCAAAAAGAAATATGTGGTGCTGGATGAGATTCCAGAAAATAAAATACCAATGGTACCTGATGCTCAGCAACAAGTTATCCCATAGACTCCTGCAAGTGTTAGATGGTCAACAACGCTACGTAGACCTCCTGAAAGGTTTTCTCCCTCTTTGTATTCTATTTTGTTAATAGATGCTGGTGAATCGGAAGGGTATGATGAAGCTATGCAGGTGGATACAAAGGTTCAGTGGGAGCTTGCAATGAAAGAAGAAATGGACTCCTTGCTAAAAAGTTAGACTTGGGAATTATGTAAGTTACCTATAGGTACAAAGGCTTTACCAAACAAATGGGTTTATAGGATGAAAGAGGAAGATGGAGGTAAGAAAAAATTTAAAGCTAGGTTAGTTGTAAAAGGATTTGCATAGAAAAAAAAGGTATTAATTTTGATAATATTTTTTCTCCGGTTGTTAAGATGACTTCTATTCGTACTGTTTTAAGTATTGTGGCTACTAAAGATTTGCATTTGGAACAGCTAGATGTGAAAACTACCTTTCTCCATGGTGATTTGGAGGAGGAAATATATATGGAATAACCACAGGGATTTGAGGTCAAAGGCAAGGAGAAATTGGTGTGTAGATTGAAGACTTGAATTTATATGGCTTGAAACAAGAACCTCAACAATGGTATTTAAAATTTGATAGTTTTATGGCTAAGCAAGGCTACAGTCAGTGTAATTCTGACCATTGTGTTTATTTTAAGAGGTTGGATAATGAAAGCTACATTATTTTATGTTTATATGTTGATGACATGCTTGTAGCAGGGTCTAACATGGATCACATAAGAGACTTAAAATAGTAGTTAGCACAATCATTTGCTATGAAGGATTTGGGGGCAGCAAAATAAATCCTTGGTATGAAAATTTGCAGAGATAGGAACCAAAATTTGACTCTATCTCAAGCTAAGTATGTTGAAAAGGTGTTGCAGAGATTCCATATGGAGAATACAAAAGCTATCAGCATACCTTTGGCTAGTCATTTGAAATTGCCTAAAGAGATGTGTACTAAGACACAAGAGGAGGAAGAAAAAATGTCCAAGGTACCATATGCTTCAGCTGTAGGAAGTTTAATGTATGCCATGGTATGCACGAGATTAGATATTGCACATGATGTAGGAGTCATAAGCATGTATATGAGTAATCCTATTTTGGAGCATTGCAATGCGGTAAAATAGATTCTTTGATATTTGAGAGGTACAACTTCAAAGAAACTATGTTTTGGAGGAACAAATTCTACTCTAAAAGGATATGTTGACTTTGATTTGGCAGGTGATATTGATAGTAGCAGAGAACTATAGGGTATGTTTTTACTGTAGGAGGTACTGCAGTCATTTGGATTTCATGGCTACAAAAGGTTGTTGCGCTTTCAACCACTGAAGTTGAATATGTTGCTGCTATGGAAGCTAGCAAGGAGATGATTTGGTTATGACATTTTCTAGAGGAATTGGGGAAACGACAAGAAGATAGCCCTTTGTACACTGATATTTAGAATGCCATTCATCTTGCTAAGAATTCAGCTCTGTGTTCAAAAACTAAGCACATACAGCTCAGATACCATTTCATCCGTCAATTTTGGAGGATGGACAATTGAAGCTAGAGAAAATTCACACAAGTGAGAATCCTACAGTTATGTTCACAAAGGTGGTTACACGAGAAAAATTGATTTTCTCGTCAGTTTCTGTTGGCCTTCATGACTAATAATGGTGGACATAAGAAACCAGCTAGGACTGTAATCTAGTGGGAACTGCAAGTGCAGTGGTGTTATCTAGGATTAGTCTCCAAGTGGGAGATTGATTGGTGTGGAGCCTGATCAGTCTCCAAGTGGGAGATTGTTTGTATGTGGCGACTGATCATGCAAATACTGTACACTTGTAATGTATCCTCTTCAGGGTTCAGAGTCAGTTAATTTTTTGTTAACCGACAAAAGAAAAATGACATTGCAAAAACTCTAATTCTAGAAGCTTCCAAAAGCTTGTTATAAGCGACTGGGATGTATGTTGCGGTGTGGAATTCACGAGCTTGTAATTTTTTTTGCACTGGATAATAAAATCATTGGATGGTTGAGTTTCTATAGATGTAGCCCATTTTGGGTGAACCACGTTAAAATTCTATGTTGATCTCTTTTGCGTTATTCCTCATTGTTATATTTGGGTTATTTAATCTACATATAATTGTTAGTGTTTATTTCTTCGATCTACCTGAACCCTAACATGTACCACCAAAAATTATTTAGAAAAAGCCAAAGTATTTAAGTGAAATTGATAAAAAAATATATTTTAAAATCAATGTCCAATAAAATTATAAAATGCACTTATAGAAGAATTGCAAATAAAATATGGGCAATATTTTTTTAAAACACAAAATAAATAGGAGAGATACTAATTATTTGTTGAAATGATAAAACATGTTAGTTTTAGAGACACTATAAATATCTTCAATCTAAGAACATCCAATATTGATGGTGAAAAATATTGTAACAAGTTTAATTAATGCATACCAATCAATAAGTCTGAACTCATACATCAATTATAGTAATGCTACCTAACACATTTCTACATCAACAATAGTAAGTAATAAAACAAAAAAAATCTCAATTAGGAAAACAAATAGATCACAAAAAATAATGAAATCCATTGTGGGATACAATAACTTATTTCAATGTTTGGATACTTAAACCTATCAGTTTATTTCATTAACAGACTATCTTATTTACCATTTTCCAAATGCAGCCAACCAAGTTCATCCAAAGAATTGGTACCCAATACCACTAATCTTCTACAAGCCATGGAGCAAGCTACCTGAGGGTGTACCATGCCACCCAAAGCTTGTCAATTTTGCAAATTGCATGAAGAAAAAGGGCAAAGGAATACTAGTCTTTGTTTATGTAAAGGGGTAAATAGGTTAGTCAAATTAATGAAAACAAAAACCCAAACATCAATGGAAGTTGAAAGCAAAGAAGATTTAAAACCAACACAAGTAAATATACTTACAAACTCCTTTACCTATCCTTTTCCATTGTTTGCCTATCTTTCTTTAATCTTGATTGTGAAGCCCTCAGAAGCTTTCCTTGCTTGCTTGCTTGTTGAAGATGACAAAGGAAGAATGGTTTTGATATTTTATTGTGTTGAAGACGAGCCTCAAACACAGGGACAATGAAGGAGGATATGGGATGGCTAGGATAATTTTGGCATTACGATGGTATGAAGAAGAGAATCGAGAAGAAGAAGATTCCCTAGAGGAATTTGGGCATAGTAAGGATGCCAAAAGAAGTCCCTCCAATTTCTTAGAGAAGGGTCTCATTTATAGATTTTCTGAAAAGGCAATGGAGGGTGAGGATCAACAAATGAAATCAATGGCTCTCATTTTTTGTGAATCTTTAATTCATAATAGATGAATTAAAAATTCATTTTTTGAGAAGAGTGGGTTATGACAATTGAATTAAGAATAAATGGTGGAGGATAGTGAGTTATGACAATTGGATTAAGAATTCAATAGTGGAGGATAGTGGAGAACAATTGAATTAAGAATTCAATGAGTGGAGAATAGTGGGGAACAACTTAATTAAGAATTCAATGAGTGGAGAATAGTGGGGAACAATTGAATTAAAGATTCAATGAGTGGAGAATAGTGGGATATTAGCTAATTAAATATTAAGAATATTTAATTATATGTGCAACATGGTGAGGTGGAAGGGATGAGGTGGAAAGATGAGGTGGATTGATGAAGTGGATTTTGTGAGGTGGATTTAGGATTTGAGACATTAGAAGAATTTAGGGATTTTAATTAAATAAAATAATTTTATTTAATTGTAGGATAGTGAACCAATCAAATAAACTTATAATATTTATTTAGTTGACAGAAGAAAATAAGAATTAAGATAAATATCAGAATATTTACTTAATTCAACCTGAGCCAATTTTAGGTGTCTACATTTTGTCCCTCTTTGAAGCAATGTGTTTTATCACGTTGTTTCAAATAATAAGAATAGTCTGATAATGATACATGCCCCAGTTTGCCCCTGGTACAGGTTATGATGATAGGATGCCCCCTTGGGAGATTGGACGGGGAGAAGGCAGCTGGTGTGAGATGGACAATCTCACGATAAGATATGTTGACAGGAGATGAAATGGTTGAATGTAGAAGAAAGGGATGAATGATATGGAATGCAAGATAAAAATGATAACACATACAAGCAAGTAAGCAAGTATGCACAACTGACAGAAGCACCAACAAGGTATTGCCCCTGTCGAGCGGTAAACCAATGATATGGATTGATGATGTCTGGTTTCAGGAATGAAATATGTCGTATAAGACTCCGGGTCTGGTTTCAACAATACAACATCCTATCTAAGACATTTGATACGATAGTGTTGTCATGGCGGGGAACAAAATATCCCTAGACCAACACGGCAGGCGTGTTGTCATGGTGGGGAATGATGGATCCCTAGAGCAACATGAAGGATAGTGTCTGGTTTTAGGAAATGAAGCGTGTCATGTAAGACGCGTGTGTTGGTCTGATTTCAACAATGCAACATCTTGTCTAAGACAATTGATTGATTGATTGATTGAGTTGGTTTACGACCAGACAAGGATCAAGACCATTGATTGTGATTGGATCATTTGACAAGATTGACTTGACTTGATTGGCATGGATTAAGGATAGACTTGCAATTGGATACAGTATGGATATGGATATGGATACGGATATGGATATGAGACACAATTTGATACGGTATGGATATGAGATGTGATTGGATACAGTATGGATATGGATATGGATATTTGTTACCTTGATATAACAAGTATTTTGAAGCACTTTCATCATTGGGCTTTATTATGTTGTAAGAAAATACAAGCATCTAGGTATAATTGAACCGAGATGACCTGAGTATCGCTTACATGGATTTTGCTTTAGCAAGTCAATACAAGCATCTAGCCAAAATTGAATCTAGATGACCTGAGTACTTCTTGCATTTTAACAGACAAGGATTGCCCCTTTTCATGTTTAGACCTCAGAGTCCTCGATGATCTTTTGCTGATCATGTCATTAGACAGAAGTCATCACATTACTAGAGTTTAATCCACAAGCAGTAGACAAATAAAATAATCATGCCCCCATCATAGCATCTCTAGCTTTTGGCATCCTCGAGTAGCATAGAAAGGCATGATAGCATAAATCAAGACTCTGTAAGTTAATCTAACCAATCACAAAACATTCTTGCATGAGATGTGTCTTTTTACCATAATTGATATGAGATTTAGCTTGAGTGTTTTGGAATGGTGCTCTGTTTTGCCTTGGACAGGTTGATGTTTTGCGTCAAGATTTTTTCTGTTTTGAAGTGGGCTTTGCTGCATGCGCTTGTCTAAAGAAAGGTGCAGACATGGACAGATAGAGGGATAGATGACAAGACATGGGATGGATGGGAAAGTGGAGCAGACTCAGATAGATAGAAGGACTAGACATGGAATGGATGGGAAAGTGGAGCGGACTCAGATAGATAGAAGGACTAGACATGGAATGGACGGGAAAGTGGAGCCTTAGGGGCACATTGATAATGGCCTTGCCTACGTGACAACATAGAGGCAGCGTAGTTCAGGACTTGGACCATGGATGGACTAGAGGATAGATGACAAGATATGAGATGGACAGGGAAGTAGAACGGACTCAGATAGATAGGACTAGACATGGAATGGATGGGAAAGTGGAGCGGACTCAGATAGATAGAAGGACTAGACATGGAATGGACAGGAAAGTGGAGCCTCAGGGGCACATTGATAATGGCCTTGCCTACGTGACAATGTAGAGGCAACGTAGTTTGGGACTTGGACCATGGATAAACTAGAGGATAGATGACAAGATATGAGATGGATAGGGAAGCAGAGCCTCGGGGGTGCATTGATAATGGCCTTGCCTATGTGATAACTTAGAGGTGACGTAGTTCGACTTGAACCCTAATGGACCTAAGATATGGATCAGATGAGACGCGATATGGAACCGATATGGATCAGATAAGACATGATATGGATCAGTTATGGATCAGATAAGACACGATATGGAACAGATATGGATCAGATATGGAACAAACAATACTGATGACAAGGAAACACCATGGATATGTAGCTATATGGGTGATAGTAGATATGGAGGTAGAAGTAACCAAGGATGTGATCTCCAAGGACTATGTCACATAAGAATAACATGCCCCGTTGTAGGTAGAGTACGTAGGATTGTTCATGGCAATGCTAATGATGATAGGATGAATGATTTGCATGGTATGGAAGGATAAGGTATGTCAAGAGACATCTAAAACATTTGTCAACATTGTGCCCCCAATCTTTATCAAGACCAAAGAATAGAGGAAAGGAAGTTTGGATGGATGGACAGGATAGGATAGGTATGCAATGGAGAGAGGATAGGATAGGAAATGGTATGAAAGGAAACTGGTAGGAGAAGATTGATATGCTGATGAGACAAGGTGCCCCCAAGTGTAGGTGACATAGAAGATCAACTTACACATGATGCCTGTTTACCAGGTTTTCATCATGGTACTTATCCAAGGTGCCTGTTTGCCTGGTTTTCACCATTGGATGAAGGGATTTTTCTTTACTTTTTTCACTTTTTTTTTTTGGAATATTTAGATAGGAGAAGGTGGGTATGGAAAGACTCAAGTATATAGTTCCTTGAAAGGTGATAGTCTTGCTAGATAGATACGCATGGACCATGTCAAGTGTTCTCACAGATGTTGGTAGGGGATCGTATGAAAGTGATATGGCCTAGGTAGATAGTGGATTGTGATGTAGAATATGGAGGGAAGGCTTATGCAAAAGCATGGACCATAGGATGAGGAATATATGTAGGATAATAGTGGAAGGTAGGGGAGATGGAGTTATATGAAAATGTTGTGGAATGGAAGGGAATCATGACCAACGGTTGCACATATTGTGGTAAACATTGAAGCTGGTGATGGGAAAGTAGTGTAGGAAGCAACGGAGACTTTTGCTTGTTGGATGAATGATTTAGGAATTTATGGACCCACATAGACTTAGTATTTTTCTGATTTTGGCTTGCCATATGGGAGGGAAGAATTTGAGACTTTTGGATGGAATGGGAGAAAGTGAATGGTTGGAATTCTTGAGAGGTGGATGCCTCATGTAACTTTAGGGCTTTTTGCTTAGGTACCCAAACCATTTTGTTTTTAGGTAGTACCTGTGAAGGTATGGGTTTGGGTGTATGCTGCTTTTGCGTAGGTTTTGGATTAATCATTTGTTGCTTGGGGACCCACACCTTTTTCAATTTGGCATTGAGGTGTATGGGTGTATGCAACTTTTGATATGGATAATTCTTTGATTCTTGGCTTTTATATCCTAGGTCATGAGGACTCTTAGGATTTTTTACTTTATAGGTAGAGGCATCCACATATTTGTCATTGAATCCCTATGGGATGGTAGAAGTGAGGTTGGTGAAAGCTCTTTGTTTAGACACCATGTGCATTTGTTGGCCATGATTGGGATATTGAGAGGATTTATAGATGGATGGATAAGGTGTTGGAAGAAGTGGTGGTGAATGGCATGGGGGGATATTAGGAGTTGGAATTAGCGGAGGTAGATTGGATGGTGGGATATTAGGAGTTAGAAGTAGCGGAGGGAGATTGGATGGTGGAAGGTGTATGGTCACATGCTTTTGGGATGTGTATGATGTGGAATGGCGACATATGTTTTGGGGATATGATAGGGTTTGTGATGGAAAGTGGTAGACTTAGGAGGAGTAGAGGAAGTACCAACATCTTGAGTTTGCTCACCTTGGGGTATGTATCTAAGGCCGTAGGAAGATGGAGGAACATTGACATGGATAGGTTCCAAGATACCTTGTTCATGAAGGCCTAAGCCTTTACCTTGATAGTTCATATTCTGGAGTATGTGGTGGACAACAGGATTATGTATAGGTGCACTAGCAGTGGGTTCCTTATTAGATGAGGAAGAGGCGATAGCAGATAATGGTTGCTGGTGTTTTAAGAAAGAAAATTCATGCATGAAGGTAGTAAGACCAAGGATATATGGTGGAGTCTTTGTAGCATGGTCAATAATAGATGGTGAGGGATCATTACTAGTTCGATCTTCTATGCTTGCTTAGGAGGCAAGTGTCTCATCAAGGGAAGTGGAAGTTGTTGGATCACAGATGTGACTAAGTGGAATATGGATAGGAGTAATGGAGGTTTCTTGCTCATGGATGGGTATGGGATCAAGTTGTTCAAGGACATCCTCTTCATAGGGCATATCTTGATCGTAGAATAGATAAAGGTTATGGATGGGTTGGAATTGGATTTCCTTCTAATGTATAGTTGTGAGGATATGGATAGGATCAAGTGGCTCATGCAGAGGTTCATGATTATGGATATCATCTGGATCATAGAAAAGCCATTGGATCTCTAGCTCAGGCATATGATCAAGTTGCTCATGGATAGCTTCTTCATCAACGGTAGTATCTTGATCAGGGAAAAGATATAGGTTATGCCTAGTGGGAAATTGGATCTCTTGCTCATGTATAGGTATAGGATCTTTAAAGAGATAAAGGTTATGAAAGGGTCGGTTGGGAATGTTTTGATCTTGGTTTAGACAAGGGGTGAATGTCTCCACATTCTTTAAGGTGTGCTCTTGACATACCTCTTGGGTTGCTTGAATGGAAGTGGAGGGCTCTTGGATAGGCTCTTGGTTGGCAATATGGATGGTTGATGGACCTTGACTTTGGTTTAGGATAGGAGGTTCTTCGATAAGCTCAAGGGGTTGCAGATGACATGAAGGCGTTGTAAGCGTTGACAAGACATTGGAAGAATCTTTGGTAAGGTCAAGGACTGGAGTTTGGGGACATGGTTGACTCTCAGCTAGTAGTCCTTGGATCACATCCTTCATAGGTGTATGGATAGGTGAATGAGGGGATTTTGCTTTCTTCCTAGCTTTTCTCTAGTTGTATAAATTTGGAAAAACTCTTTTCAACAAATCATCTGAGGATTCCTTGGTTTTCAGTTTAGAGCTTGGGGAACTCGATGGCGATGTTGGCGTAGGACTGGTATGTTTTGGAATATGTGTCTTAGAAGACGGTGAAGGATGACTAGTAGATAGAGTGGTATACGATTTCCAACTTGAGGTGGCGGTTGCCTTGTCATGAGTATGGGAAAAAGATATGTGATTTTGGGGTGAGGCATAGCTAGTACTGGCCTGTTCAGCTTGCAAGCTTGTCCATTCTTGTTGTAAGATGTTGATTTGTTGAATAATTGCTATACAATCTTGGGGTGAGGGACCTAAGTTTATTTGCAATTTTAGAGATTGGACTTTTTACTTAAGATATTCTAATTTGTTTGCCATTGACACACGACTGGAAAAGCTTACTAGTTTGGATGTGCAGTATTAAAGGCGTCTGTAACAGAGTGCAAATGCGTCACAAGTTGAGACAAGTGTGCTTGGAAGAATGAGTTGAATGACTTGTCTTATGTGTTTGGTGTTTAACTTGATTTGGCAATGATCACACATGTACAAACATAATTCACTCACGCAAGACACATAAGCAACTTTGAATGTTGAATTTGAAGAATATGCTGATTAGTAAACAAGCACACATGGAAGACACACCAACATGCCCTAATGTCTAGTTTGATGTAAGGTATGGCCAATTAGGTTCAGGCAATGTTTACACAAGGTTGACTAGGATTTGAAAGTGAAATCCTATCACACAGCTGGGCTAAGGGGGTAACCCACCCTTCACCTTCACTTCCCGAAGGTAGAAAGTTCTTTGGGGCTTAGCCAAGAGTGATAAGGTTCTAATTTCAATGAGGGTGTCTTTCAATTCATCCTCAGATGAGGTTGTCCCTAGGGGTGATGAAATCCCCTAGCAGGCCTCCTAGGAAAGGGGTTGACAAAAGCAAATCAAGTGAGGTGTTTTTGATCTCCAAGATCACCTTGTGGTGCGAGGAGAGAGCATACACACGCACACTTGATTCACACTCGCACTTGTAAATTATCCCTTAGAAATGGAAATGTAAGGAAGGCACTTCAAGCACAGGTTCTTTTTAAAGCCCAAATCAAGATGTGAATGGAAGACACTGGTTTATTTTAAGCCTAATTTTCAATGGTATGTGATAAATCAATGTTCATTTTATGAGCCCAAATCGAAGTGTGTTTACAAACAAGATTGAGAGATAAAGGATGAAAATGGATGCACCCAGATTTTCTTTTTGTTTTTTTCACTGTTCAAATTGATGTTTTTGCTGATCTTGATGTTGTTCCAACCCTGAAGGATCACCTGCAAATCACTAGGACGAAAGCGGAACAAAAAGACCAGCCAAGATGAACGTTATGCAAATATTGGTAATTTGAGAAAAATTTAATGAAGAATGAACTAATACAGGAAAATGAAGTGCATAATCAGATTCTAGATGAAATTCCATACACTTTGAAAAATAATTGCACTGAAAAATGATCAAATTTGCTCTCGTTATGTGCGTTTGAAGGTTGCAAGTAGGTTTGACTTTGATTGCAAAAAAATGGTCAAAACAATATGGTCACTTAAAACTTTCCTCACTGTTACAAAGGTTGTGTTGTCAGCTTTTCGGCAAGTCCTTGTTTGTGAAGTTTCAACTCCGTATGTGAAAGTTGCGAAAATTTGAAAAAAAGGCCTAGTTTGCTAAGTGGAAAATCCAAAAAATAAAGCCCCCACTTTTTTGTTGTGGTTTTTTTTGTTATTTGTTTTTATTTTTTTAAGTTTTTTTATTGTTTTTATGTTGATTTGTCTTTAATTTTGAATTTTATTTTTTTATTTTTTTATTTTTTATTTATTTTTATTTTATTTTTTTTTTATGGTGGGCGGTGGTGGCGGTAGGCGGCGGCGGAGGGGAGGCCGGAAAGAGGGGCAGCGGTTGAAGTGGTGGCTGGCAGGCGGAGGCTGCAGTGGGCAGAGGGCGGTGGTGGCTGGCGGGGTGGAGCGCGGGCAGAGGGTGGTGGTGGTGGGGGGGTTGCAGGGCAGCTGGGGGAAGCGCTGGGGGCAGATTTGTGGGGGAGGTCGGGCGGCGCACAGGGAGGCCGAAGGGTTCTGGTCAGGCGGCGGAGGGGATCGGGTGGCACGGTGGGCAAGGGTTTGGAGACGCTGAAGGGGGGGGACGGGGGAGTTTGGGCGCGGGAGTTGGGTGGATGGAGTGGTGGGATCTGGGCAGGAGGGCCGAGTGGAGGGGACATGAGAGGCAGAGAGGGGAGGGTATGCAGGGGGGCCGAGGGCCTAGGGGTCAGTAGATGGGGGGAGGAAAGGGTGGCGCGGGAGTGGGGGAAGGATGGCGAATGGTGCGAGGGGGAGGAAGGGAGGTGGCGTGGGGTGGAAGGGTTCGGGGGGGTCGGGAGGGTTAGCGCAGGGCAGGGGAAGGGAGGACCAAAGGGAGTAGGGTGCTGCGGGGGGGTGAGTGCAGGGAGAGGGGTGCGGGGGACTGTGTAGGGGGTGGCAGGGGCCAGGGATCTGGGGGGTTGGGGAAGGATGTGGGCAGGGAGGGTGAGGGGGAGGGGATGGGGGGGTGGGGGGTTTGGGGGGGATCGTAGGGGGGAAGGGGATGTTGTTTGTTTTGCTTTTTTGTATATTTTTTTTTAATGTTTTTTTAATATTTTTTTTTGTTTGTTTTTATTTTTTATTTTTTAATTTTTTTTAATTTTTTTATTTATTTGATTTTTTTAAGAACACCAAAGCTTTAAAACAAATTTTAAAAAAAAGGTATTTTGATTTTTATGTGTTTTTTTTATTTTTTTTTTGCAAAAAATATTTGAAAAGTAAAAAAAAATTCAAAAAATTTCAAGTAACCAAACTAGAGAAGTTATAGGTGATTTCTTACCTCCGAGGCCTTCCAGACTCAATAGTGAGCTCAGTTTGTGTGTAGGATGCCGTTTGTGGAAGTTGATGCTCAAATGTGCTTGGAAACCCCTGTATCTTGCAACCAAACTTCTAAGACAAACACTTACAAATAATGTGGATTAGATCACGGTGGGTGCCAAAATGTAAAGGGGTAAATAGGTTAGTCAAATTAATGAAAACAAAAACCCAAACATCAATGAAAGTTGAAAGCAAAGAAGATTTAAAACCAACACAAGTAAATATACTTCCAAACTCCTTTACCTATCATTTTCCATTGTTTACCTATCTTTCTTTGATCTTGATTGTGAAGCCCTCAGAAGCTTTCCTTGCTTGCTTGCTTGTTGAAGATGACAAAGGAAGAATGGCTTTGATATTTTGTTGTGTTGAAGACGAGCCTCAAACACAGGGACAATGAAGGAGGCTATGGGATGGCTAGGATAATTTCAGCATTACGATGGTATGAAGAAGATTCTCTAGAGGAATTTGGGCATAGTAAAGATGCCAGAAGAAGTTCCTCCAATTGCTTAGAGAAGGGTCTCATTTATAGATTTTTTGAAAAGGCAATGGAGGGTGAGGATCAATAGATGAGATCAATGGCTCTCATTTTTTGTGAATCTTTAATTCATAATGGATGAATTAAAAATTCTTTTTTTGAGAAGAGTGGGTTATAACAATTGAATTAAGAATAAATGGTGGAGGATAGTGAGTTATGACAATTGGATTAAGAATTCAATAGTGGAGGATAGTGGGGAACAATTGAATTAAGAATTCAATGAGTGGAGAATAGTGGGGAACAATTGAATTAAAGATTCAATGAGTGGAGAATAGTGGGATATTAGCTAATTAAATATTAAGAATATTTAATTATATGTGCAACATAGTTAGGTGGAAGGGATGAGGTGGATTGATGAAGTGGATTTTGTGAGGTGGATTTAAGATTTGAGACATTAGAAGAATTTAGGGATTTTAATTAAATGAAATGATTTTATTTAATTCTAGGATAATGAACCAATCAAATAAACTTATAATATTTATTTAATTGACAGAAGAAAATAAGAATTAAGATAAATATCAAAATATTTACTTAATTCAACCTGAGCCAATTTTAGGTGTCTACAGTTTCAATTCTAGATGGTGACTATAAGTGAGAAGGCTAAAGAAGAAATTATTACAAGGTGACAATTGGATGCATATATTGATTATAAGAATTGTAAGGGAGTTAAAGAAATCATTGCAGCTGAGAACATGCAAGAAGGATTTTGTGACATCATCCAAACAATGGGCCTTGAAAATTTAAACCCTGACATTGTTGTAATGTAATACCTAGAAATATGGAGGGTAGAAAAATTGAAAGAAATCATAGGGACATTTGTCAACATTATAAATGATTGTATTATTGTTAATAAAGTAGTTGTCATAGTGAAGGGTTTGGATGAATGGCCTAGAGAATACCAAAAATAGTATGTGTTGTGATGTTCACAACATGCCTCATTTTACTCCTTAGCAAAATGAGGACCCCTACTATGGCTGTTGCTTTTGCTCTTGTGTGTTTTTGTTTTGCTTGGTGGTAAAGGGAAAAGGGGGTTAAAACTACAAACTTTATAAAAAAAATAGAGAAAAAATGCATTTTCAGTACCAAGGCATAATATGGTTGGATTCCTTGTGAAAAATAAGCTAGGGTTGCTTTTTGAACCATCTTAAAATTTGTCATATTTTGCAAGTTATGATCATTTTGGTAAAATGTACAAGGGAAGGGTTTGCTGTTTGCACATACAAGTCTATTTATATATGCATGTTGCATATACAAGGCCCTTTGTATGCGAGTTCGCCTATATAGAAAGACCTTTATATATCGCTTTGCATATACAAAGTCTTTTGTATGTGCAAAGTCATTTTATACTTAGTCGCATTTGCAATCGGGTTCATATAGTAGGGTTGCTTGCATGATTGGGTCGTTTGAAGTGTACATACAATGCCCTTTGTATATCGCTTTCATATACAAAGCCAATTGTATGTCTTTTTTCCTTGTATGCATTTTAAATAAAAGCTTTATGTATACATATAAGATGGATCTGAAATAATTCAGAGTTGAAATGTATAGGTATTTGAGTTCCTTTGCATATATCTCACGTTGTATGTATGGCAGGTCAAAAATATACAAGGTAAAATATACATTGGCAATATACATCGCACGGAGTTCAAATGTTATGAAACATGGTTAATTTGTTGTATGTCCGCGGGCTTGTATGTTTGAGTAACATACAACAAAATATATAATGGCGAACATGAAAAGGGTTTTAAACAATGTTAATTCATTGCATAATTTCGGGTTGTATATTATCAAACATACATTGCACATATACAAGCCAGAATCCAAATGAATATAAGATCAGATTTATCCTATGTATCATGTCCGATTTGCATATCAAGAGATACATTAAGGATTCGATTGGGTTATAAATTGCCGTTTATAATAGCGATAAGTGCAAGGGTTGTATACAACACTTTATATACATTGCTTTATTTGGCGGAATTGAATAATTATAAATTGGAGTAAAGTGCTTGTATATTTTTGCACTTGTATATTGCGATATACAAGCCGATGTGCATGGCATGCATACAAGCCGCGGAACTAAAAAGATTTAAATCCTATTAAACGAGTGTATCATGCCCGACTTGTATATCAGAAGAATACAAAGATTTAAACAAAAAAAATGAGCAGGAGAACAAAGCAATGAAATTTTGAGACTGATTTAGGGCCCAAATGTATGTTTCTGGTCAACGATGGTTGACCCGACCAGTTTAGCGTTGAATATGCATTTTGGACGTGCGATTTTCACGGATTTAGGGTCTGATTTCTACAATCACACAGTCACGATTGGATTTAGTAAATATTTATCTTCCTATAGGTTTATTAAATGACCATACTTATTGCTGGTCTATTTTTGCAGGTTTACAGTTGAGGAAAGAGCTGAAACTTAATGGCGATGACGTCATGGAAGGGACACTCGATATTAGGAGCAGAGAAAGATAAGAATGAAGGGCAAGGAAATCAAAGGGCCTTCATTAATGAAGACCAAATGCAGATGGAAACATTATTACAGTGGACAAACAGAAGTTATTATTGAGCTGCTAGGGTTTCCAGAAGGGCATATTTCACCCAGATTTGATGTATGCTCAGAGATATTTTGGGAGACTTGTTCTCTAGCATTTATTGCTATAACCAAAGGTTTGAACCATTGCTTAACTAGGGTTTTGAGCTGTATTGAGGACAATCAAAGTCTATATATTGTGCCTCTATACATTGTAATACTTTACACAGGGGCTACGCAGGGATTTTAGTAATTTAGCTTAGCATTTAGAAATAAAAGAAGGAGGTTGTCTATGTTTGCAACAAGGAGCGTGTAGAACATCCTACCTCCTTGCTGTATCTGTAAAGCTTGTAAGTTTTTCTGTAGTTTGATCAATGAAGCTAAGATTCATTTAGACATTGTAAATCTTATATGACTGTCTATTTCTAATACAATTGAATCTAGAATTCTACATCTATCTTCTGAGTGTTTTTTGGCTCTTCATTGTGTTTGAAACATTTTTCTCTTAGCGCTTGCAAATTTAATTGTATATTTGTGAAAATGCTCAGAACTTACATTTAAGGTTTAGTTTGTGGATTTGATCAAATTGTTGTATAACTTATAAAGTGCATAACAAAACAATTAGATCCTTTGGTAGATTGAATGAAGTTGAGTTTAGATGTCTCTAACTTTTCCCAACCCATCTGAAAATACTTAGCTTAAAACACAGAAATTTAAAGGAAATTTGTCTCATATTTGAAAAAGGCATGCATAACAGAGTTAAAAGTAGACAGTTTTCATAAATATTTAAGAGGAGAAAGCTGCAATAATTCAAGAATACCTTTTAAAGCTTTGCAGCACGGTAACATTTTTATGCAAAAGAATGAACAACAAGATGATATTTATGATCTTTTGCATAGTTTGAGTCCAGTAAACCAACAAGAAACCCTAAATCACGTAAGGCCCCTTAAACATTACAGCTTCACATCGACCAACTGAATTTGCCCAACAGGTCAAGACCTGACCATATTAAACTTGGGATTAAGTGAATCTTATCCGATTCCTTCATATCTTTCAAGTCAGTTTTGGTTCATTTTATGTGAATTTTAAGTAATTATTATGACTGTCTCAAAACAATCACTAACAATTTTTTGGCGCTAGAAGGAGGGCCATGACTTGAGTTAGTATTTGTTTCAAGAAAAACTTGCTAACAACAGTGGTAGAGTGACTAGGTCTAGATCTAGTTCAGGGGATATATTTGTACAATTACCTGATATAAGGCGAAGTAGAAGTCCTTTGATTTGGAACCCTAAAATAACTCACCCAGGAGGCTCATCTAACACACCCCCTGGATCACCTTATAATATCCATAACATTGTGAGTCTTGACATTTCTTCATTCAGATCTTTAAATCTTGATTCAGGTACTCCTAGAGGTCCTAATCCTCCTAAAGATCCTATCCCACTAAGTCCAGGTATTCCTACAGGCATAGGTCAAGCACAGATACCTACAATGGCTTATTTCAATGTCCATTTTCCCATACAATTTAATGATTATAATGAGATGCCCAAAAATCTGGAAAAAATATGTCCCAAATACTAGTTGCACCAAGATCCAGAATACCACATTAGAATATTCAAGGAAGCATGCTTTAGGGCCAGATTAGAACATGAGGACGTTGTGTGTAGATTGTTTCCCTACACCTTTAATGAACAAGCATCTAACTGGTATGTAAACTTACCCAATGGCTACATTTCTTCTTGGTCACTTATGGAAGAAGCATTTATGTCTAGATTTAGAGGACCCATTGATCCTTGCACCTTGTATCATAAATTGGCTACCATAAAAAGAGGTGAGGGAGAGTTGATTGATAATTTCAATGACAGATTTCAAAAGGCCTATTCTAGGTTGGTAGCCCCTTACACCGTGGATGATGATACCTTGCTGGCTATGTACTCTGCAGCCTTAGATCCTTTAATTGCCATGTTTGTCAAAAGAAAACCTGACATAGATTCAATATTCAAAGCCTATAAAGAGGCAGCTTCAATAAACCAAGAGATGAGGCATACAACCTATAGTCCATTTGTTAATGGAGGAAATCTTAGGATGCAAAATTAGGCATAGCCTTGGAATGGAGTCCCTATGCAGCACACTCCATTATTAAACCTGATTCCCTCTTACAAACCTGTGTATAGTCCTACCCCAATCCAAACCATAACTCCTTACACAGGTAACATTGCTAATAACAGTCAAAATAATGGTCAGCCTTTCTTCCGACCTCCTAGAGATACAACTATGGCAAAAGCACAAGAGGAAAGGGAAGAAATCAAAGAGATCACTGTACATTTGAAAAGATTGACCACCGAAGTGACACAACTAAGAAATAAGAATTTATATGGAAGAGGCAACTAAGGATACAATCAAAATTAGAATTGTAACCAAGGCCAAAATCAAAACTATAGTTCAAATCAAAATCTGCATCACGATCAGAGCTATAATCAGTATCAAAGTCATAACCAAGGGCAACTAATGCAAAATAGAGGGCTAGTGGTAGATAATAGGACCTGGGGTAACAATAAAAGAAATTAGAATCAGCCTAGGCCACCCAAAACACGGAACACTAGGCTAAATAATGGTACTCTAGCTTCTCCTTTTGAGAATATAGATAATCATGATGCAAAATAAATAGTTGGCATCCAAATGACCAATACATCACTAAAAGGTTGGTGTAGATTTTACAATACTAATGCACATGCTGAGCTTGACTGTCCACAGTTCCATTTAGCAGCCAACATTTTTAATATAGATGTGCAGCCTCCTACTTCTAAATTTCTCATTCCCAAGGGTAATGAGGTAGTACCTTCAGGGTATGATATAGCTTTAGTTTTAGAAACCTTTACCTTTGCAACTACAGAAGAGAAAGAAGATGAATTGTTAGAGGATGAACCATACTTTTGTGAAAATCTTTATCCTGAATCAACCTTTGTGTTAAATGCTTTTCAGTTTCCTTTTGAAACTGAAAATGAGGTATTGACCGAAATAGAAGAGGTGCAAGCCTTTCAACAGACAAATAAAAACCACACCTACAATTTAAGGAACAACACTAGGCTAGGAGGACCTTTCACCACTTCCATTCCTCCTAACAACTTCAATATACCCCTAGATCAGAATGCTAGCAACAATCCTGCCATACTCAAAGCTAATTATCATGCAAACAATGAAACAATAGCACAAAAGGCCCAAACAAGTAAAACTAAAATAGTAGAGATAACAAGGTTAATGAGTTACTTGTCAGAGGAAATAAAGAAAATTAAGGTCATTATACCTCTGAATGAATTATTGAAAACTCCAAGGATCATAAATGTGTTTATAAAATCTCTGGATGTATCCATGACATATGAGGTTGCTGCTAGTATAGTTGTTCCTAATAGAGATTCACCACCTAAAGAGAAAAGTAAGAAAGTTGAGCTGCCTTCCAATACAAATGTAGTAATGTATGCTGATAAGAAGGATGCTCCTCCTTTCTTGTTAACTGTTAGATTATGTGGAAAGAACATACACAATTGCATGGTGGACTTCGGTGCATTAGCCAACGTAGTGCCCTTAGGGATATGTAAAACTCTAGGGTTGACTCCCACCAGATCTGCCAAGGTTGTCACACAGATAAGACTTAGGTTAGTGTGATAGGAGAACTAATGAACATTTAGATGCAATTAGCTTCAGACCCCAAGGTAAGCCAATTCATTGACATTCAAATAGTGGACATACCTATAAATTATGGAATGTTGCTAAGTAGGGACTTGTCCAAGACATTAAACAGATATATGGCCACTGATTTTTCACATATGTGGCTACCTTGGACAGGTGTCCCAAACTAGATTAGAATAAAGGCAGAACCTAGGATGAAACACATGATAACAGGGTATAATCGAATGAATGAAATATTATATGCTTCTGTTGAACCTGGTGTTTATAGGATTACTAACAATGGGGTACAAATTGAAGAGATCATGATGTTAAACTTTAGGAAAAAATGTGTCAGCAAGGAGACAACATTATTCATTAGGTCTGGTGGAAATTCTTCGGATGAAGAAAATAGTGCAATGGACAAATTTGGTCATGCCATTAGACAAGAGGTGGAAGAATGCATTAAACAAAATCTGCCAGTCCAATGTAAACTATATAAGAGTAGATGTAGAGTTCACGATAGGCCACATTCTGAGGAGAGTTGTGGAATGTGCAAAGACATCATTGAATATGAATACAAAAAATGCATGAAGAGGGTAGGGTTGCAAGAGGGAAATGTGAACCCTGATCAACCCCAGAGATACTTTCAAAGTAGTGTAGATGCTTTGATTTCAGACTTAGAAGAGGGAATAAAAGACAAGGGTAGTTGTCTTTCTAATTTGGAAGCTGAAAATATGCATGTGCGAGTTGACCAAATGGAAATACCCATGATTAAACAGACCAGCACCTCACGAGTGATAGAAAAGGAAAAGAATGCCAAGGTAAAAGGTCAGAAAAGTAAAGATGGCATGTGGACACTAAAATGTGATGGGTCCAAATCAAAACAGGGTGCCAATACAGGTGTTGAACTCATAGATCCTCAAGGTAAATCATATCTAGCAGCATATAGACTGCAGTTTTCCTGTACTAACAATACTGCTGAATATGAAGCCTTAATTTTGGGACTTGTCATGGCCATCAAGAAAAAGGCAAAAATGATTAAGGTATTTTCAGACTCTGAACTAGTAGTCAGACAAATAAGGAAACTATATGCTTGCAATTACAAGAAAATGATTAGCTACAGACATAGAGTATGGGGTTTAATTGATTCATTTGATGCTTTCAACATGGAGCATATCCCTAGAGAGCTGAACCATAGGCCAGATGCACTAGCAGTTGCTGCTAGCACATTAGAACCCTTGACACTGTCAGGTCTGAGACAATTTGTTGTCGAATTAGTTAATGTTCCCAGTATCCCAGATAATGTTACACACTTTCAGGTATTTGGAGGGGATCAGCAAATTATTAATTTTCTGACTTGTAATGAGGTATTTGAGGCTCAAATAATTGATGAGCAAGAAAGGCCTGAAATAACATGGGATGAAGAAGATATAATCAACTTGAAGAGAAACTTCCTACCCAAAGGGGTAATTGAATTAGAACATATTTTTGACTTCAATGGGGTAATACGATAGAAGGACTTACCCAAAATAGAAGGGGGTAAGTGTGATTTACACAACTTAGGGACAGAGTAAAATCCACAAAATGTGCCGATCGGGAAGGCTTGCTTTGAGAAAATAAGAAAAGAAATTATTGATGCTCTGAAAGATTATAAACACATAATAGCATGGACGTATGAAGACTTGAAAACATATGATACGTCCATCATAACTTACGTAATACCTTTGAGGCCAGAGGTTAAACCATTCAGGCAGAAACAAAGGCCTGTGAATGCCATTTTGGAGCCTTTAACCTTTGAGGAAGTTAAAAAATTGTTGTCTGCTGGAATAATTTTTTCAGTCAGACATTCAGTCTGGGTAGCTAACCTATCACCAGTGAGGAAGAAAAACAGAGACATCAGGTTGTGCATCGATTTTAGAAATTTGAATAAAGCATCTAAAAAGGATAATTATCCTCTGCCTCCAATAGACGAGGTACTGTAAGCAGTAAACGGGGCAAAGATGATGTCTTTTTTAGATGGTTTCTTAGGTTATAACCAGGTTTCACTTGATAGGGATGACAGGTTAAAAACCACCTTCACTTGTAAATGGGGGAATTATGCATATAGGAGAATGCCTTTTGGTCTGATCAATGTAGGTGCCACTTTTCAAAGAGCTATGGACATTGCATTCTGTGGATTATCAGGTAAGTGCATTGTTGTGTATATGGACGATCTGACTATGTATTCCAAGGATGTAGCCACTCATGCCGAAGATCTCAGGAAAATACTTAAGCGATGTGAGAGGTAAGGAATTTCTCTTAACCCTAAAAAATGTTCTTTTGGAGTAACTGAAGGTAAATTACTAGGGCATGTCATTTCTGAAGGTGGAATATTGATTGACCCAGATCAAATAGAATGAATAAAAAAATTGTAAATACAAAACAACAGGAAAGAGTTGAAATCATTTTTTGGTAAAATTAATTTTGTTCAGAAGTTTATCATGGGTTTTGCAGAGATCGTGCAGCCATTAAATGCCATGTTGAAGAAAGATGTGTAGATAGAGTGGATGCCTATGGCTAGGGCTGCATTCAAAGATATCAAGCGGGCCATTTCTGATGCCCTTGTACTAACAAGCCTAGACTATGCTAAGCTATTTTATATCTACTCCTTTGCATCCTCCCATTCAGCCGCGACTACCTTGACACAGAAGGGTGAAGACAATGAGGAAAAGCCCATTGCGTTTATGAGCGCGCCTCTGAAGGACGCATAGCTGAGATATCCGAACACTAAAAGATAAGCATTCACACTAATAAAGGCCATGAAGAAATTCAGACATTATATTCTGCACAGCCAGGTCAAGGCCATAGTGTCAGACGCAGCAGTAAAGATGCTGCTGATGTAGAATGAACCTGGGGAAAAGAGGGCCAAATGGATCACCATGCTGCAAGAGTTCAACATGGAAACCATTCCCATGAAGCTGGTTAGAGGGCAGGTGTTGGTGTAAACAATAGCAAACATAGACCCAAATTTAATAAAACAACAGTATGTACTGAATTCCCAATATGCATCAGATTGGTATGGTGATTTAAACACTTTTCTAATATCTGGAAAGTACCCTAATAGGATGAAAGCTTCTTAGAGGAGAGATTTGAAGATTAAAGCACAAAAATATATAGTGCAAGGAGGTCTTCTATTCAGGAAGAACCATGATGAAATTTATTTAAGATGTCTAAATAGAGCTGAGGTAGATAAGGTGTTACCAGAACTACATGACAAGTACGGAATGGGTCATGGTTCCCATCTAGCTACAACACATAAAATATTAATGGTGGGCTATTACTGGCCCACGATGTTCAAAGATACAGAGAGTCACATCAAGAGTTGCCACACCTGTTAGACTGTAGCAGATAAGGGAAGAAATCAGGCCAATCCACTACAACCTATGATTGAATCAAGACTATTTGCACAATGGGGCCTGGATTTCATTGGAGTCATCAATCCTCCATCTTCTACAGGACACAAGTTCATACTAACGGTGACAGACTACTGTACAAGGTGGGCTGAGGCCACATGCTGCAAGTTCTCCACAATAGAGGTAGTTATCAAGTTCCTTGAAGAGAACATCATAACCAGGTTTGGAACTCCCTATTCATTGGTATGTGACAACGGCCCTGCTTTCTCTTCTTTAAAGTTTTCTAAATGGGCATTTGAGTATGGGATTGTTTTAAAGTTTTCTTCAAGTTATTACCCTCAAGAGAATGGATTAGCTGAGTCTACAAACAAAATTTTATTAGATATAATCAAGAATCTGATTGCAAAGAGTCCTAGAGAGTGGAATACCTTGTTAAAATATGCATTGTGGGTAGATAGGACCATGTTCAAAACAACTTTAGGTAGTACACCTTATCTTTTAGTTTATGGGACTGATCCCATACTTCTAGTAAATCTGAGAATACCAATTTGGAAGTTTGCCAATGAGTATTTAGGCTTTGATAACCATAGAGAAGCCAGGATAGTACAAATGCTACAACTAGATGAGAAAAGAGGTCAAGCCATCAAGAAATTTGCCGAACACCAAGCAGTAGTTAAGAGGTGGTTTGATAAGAGGGCAAGAGTCAAAACATTTAGGATATCAGACTTAGTGCTGTGCTAGAATAAAGCACATGAAAAAAAGGGGAGTCATCAAAAATTTGACAAACTATGGTTAGGTCCATTGCAAGTCTTAGAAATAATAGGAGACAACACATTTAGACTTAAGACCTTGACAGGGGAAGATGTGCCATTACCAGTTAATGGCCAATATTTGAAACACTACTTCCAGGCTTGAGGTAAAGGGCAGTCCATTTTTTGTGTAATATAGTGTAAGAAGTGTACAATTTTCCCTTTTTGTTGTTCTCTTGTGCTGTTTCTTTTGTAGGGTAGTTATTTGTACAGTTTTTGTTTTTGTTTCTTTCTATTTGTTGTTTGTACAGTTTTATTTTCTTTTTCTTTGTTTTTGTTTTTCTTGTACAAGTCTGTTGTTGGTTTGTTGTTGTCTCCTCAGCAGGGATTTTTGTTTTTCTTTAGAGTATTAAGGAGCAAGCCAACAACCATTGAAAACAGTATAAAATTCAAAATATTCAAATTAACCATTTGCAATTTATGCATAACTTGTTGTGACTATCATGAATGTAGAGAGTTGTTTAGCTTCTAAAATTTAGTATTCAATAATAGTGATTAAGAATTCAAGGGAAGTTTCTCACGATGACACACCTAAAATCCTTGGGTTTGTTGAACCTGTTGCAAGTATGAGGTGAACCAATGTTGTTATTGATGTCAACTTACTCATATTGCATTAGTAAGAAGGTCTGGATGAGTTGTGTGCTGTTGTTATTAAGGAAATCAGTCTCCATCCGGAACAGTGAAGAACAGTGATGAGAAGAAGGCAAATGTACTGTATAGGTTGAGAACCAGAGGATGCGGATTAAAGGGTTTGTAGATATGAGTCTTGAGATGCTTCAGCTAAGATTTTAGAGGTCTGCATGAAGATCTAAAAAAGTTGTGGCTGTCTGTGTGGAACCGGTTCCAGCAAGTGTTCAGAGGTGACAGAGGATCACATAAAGGTCTGGTGAGGTCCGGAATTGTATTATCCTAATCTGCGGATTGAAAGGAGTGTTTGGGATGTCCTTGTGATGTGTCATCTCAAGTTGTGTATGATTTTGAGGTCTGGAAGTATCTTTTGCATTATGACAGTGGTGACAGACTGTGTTCTTGAAGTACCGGATGATGAAGTGAAGAATTTCGGTAAGCTGATGAAGTGTGGATGTTTTTGATGATTCAGGGAAGGTTATGATGATCATTGGATCATATCTAGTTCGTGTTGATGGTCCGCATTGAAGTTAGAGTTGGATTTGATGTTATGGCTACCAGTTGTTGATGTTCTTCCTATAACAGGTTGACTGGATGTTCTACACGCCTTGTGAATGTTATTGTGATGTTTGCCGACTTAGATGATTGCTCCTAAGTCAATGTCTTATATAAATAAGTGTTTGAGAATTCATTTTGATGTGTGGATTGTGTGGATGAGTGTGGCATAGCGAAGAGAAGTGCGAAAGGCAGAGCAAGGGTTTTTGGGCTTAAATGGAACTGATCTGGACATGGTAGAGATGTCATTCTCCAGTTCAAGATTGTGATTCTTATCACTTTGTAGATAGTGTGTCTCCTTGTAGGCAGTGTGCCTCTTTGTGAGCAGTGTGCTCGGGCAGTGAGCCCTAATTGGCATGTGCCATTCATTTTTCTTATTCTTCTAACAGAGAATAATCCTTGGGTTAATCACCCCGTGGTTTTCCCTTAACCAGGTTTTCCACGTCAAAATCTTGGTGTTCAATGTGTTGATGTTTATCTACTCTTGTGTTTATGCATTTTTCTTTCATGGATGATTAATTGATATGCTATTAACTAATTAAGAAGAATCAAGTGTTTGAAGTAAGAGCAAGTTTTCATACAACTGATTCACTCCCCCTCTCAGTTGCATGCCCTAGATCCAACAATTGGTATCAGAGCCAAGTTCCTCTGAAAGGAGCTTAACCGCTTGAGGAGATCTAGGATGTCGTCATATAAGAAGGATAGTCTGAAGTTCGATGGAACCAACTTCACTCTCTGGAAAGGTCACATGAAATGTCACTTGGAGTGTATGGGAAAAGCATACTTGGCCATGGTCTCAAAACCATATGTACCTCCACAGGGTGGTCCGACAACTCTGAATGAAATCACAGATGCTGAAAATAATCTGCAGACCAAGGAAGCTCTTCTAAGCACATTGAATGACTCAGATCTCTCAAATGTTATCGACCTACCGACTCCATATGAGATCTTGACTAAAATGGAACTTCTGTATGAAGGAGATGAGTTTGTCAAAAGTGCAAGGTTGCAAAGTTTGAAAGGGAAATTTGAAAGATTGAAGATGAGAGAAGATGAAAACATCACTACCTTTATGCCAAGAGTGAATGAGCTGGTATGTGGAATTAGAAATGGTGGTGGAACTCTGGATGAAAATGAGATTGTTTGCAAAATTCTCAGATCCCTTCCTGCTACCTACAAAATCAAGGTTGCTGCCATTGATGAATTCAGAGCCCACACAACTGTCACAAGAGAACAATTGGCTAGCAGACTAGCTGCATTTGAAATGACTGAGTTTGGAGATGATCCACCCAAGACTGAATCTGCTTTCAAAGCTAGTGCCTATGTGAAAAGGAAACAAAGATTTGATCCGGGAGAAAACTCTTCAAGGAAGATGTCATGGTATGATCAAGCAAGAAGAGACATGGAAGAAGAGGAAGTAGAAATAGCTCAACTTGAAGCCCTCATTGCAAAGAGACTGCCAAGAGGATCCAATAAGTATCAAGGAAAAGTACCCTTTAAGTGTTTCAGCTACAATAAGATTGGTCATTTTGCTTCAAGATGTCCAGAAAGATCTACAAAGTCTAATACTGACAGACAAAGGTTTCAAAAGAACTGCTATTATGTTCATGAAGAAGATGACAATGAAGGAGTAACAGATGATGAATCAGAACTAGGAAGCAAATCCAGAAATGAATGGGTGTTTATTGCCATCAAGGAAGAAGATTTAATATCCTTTGAATCTGTCAATCACAAGGTTGTGGAAAGAGCTTTGGCTACTCAAGTGGAAGAAAAGGATGACTGGGTTATTGACAGTGGATGCTCTCACCATATGACTGGTGACAAGAATAAGTTCTTAGATTTGGAAAGGTATGAAGGAGGAATGGTAAAGTTTGGTGACAATTCTGCTGGCAGAATTAGAGGTAGGGGAACTATTTCCTTTGATGGAAAGAGCAAAATAGGTAATGTACTATATGTTGAAGGATTGAAGCACAATCTTCTCAGTGTTGGTCAGTTAGTGGACAAAGGCTATGATCTTTGGTTCAAGAATGGAAAATGTAGAATCTTTACGAGCTCTGGAACTGAAATTGCATCCGGTGCTCAAACAAAAGGTAATATCTTTCATCTGGTTGGTTTAAATAAAAGTTGTCTATTTGTTCAAGTTGATCAGAGTTGGTTATGGCATAGAAGAATGTGTCATGTAAATTTTGATAACATCATCAAGATAAGCAATATTCAGGCTTTAAGAGATCTTCTAAAATTGGTGAAACCTACAAATAGTTTGTGCAAAGAATGTCAGCTAGGTAAACAGAGCAGAGTCTCTTTCAAAAGCAAAGATTAGTCCTCTACTGGATTGTTGGAATTAGTACATACTAATCTCTGTGGTCTGACAAGAATCAAGAGTCTGCAAGGTGATAGATATTTCATGTTGCTAATTGATGACCATTCCTAGATGATGTGGGTTACCTTCCTAAAAGAGAAATCAGAAGCCCTTGAGAAGTTTAAAATCTTCAAAGCTATGGTAGAGAATCAAACCAGATTAAAACTGAAGTGTCTAAGGTTTGATAGAGGTGGTGAATTTACATCTGGTGAGTTCATTGACTTTTGTGAGAAATAGGGTATAAGGAGACAGTTGTCTGCTCCTAGGACTCCACAGCAGAATGGAGTAGTTGAGAGAAAGAACCGGACCATCCAGGAAGCTACCAGGACAATGATGTTGGAAGCAAATGTTCCTCAGATGTTTTGGAAAGAAACTATCAGCACTGCAGTCTACACTCTCAATCGAGTTCAAATCAGAAACAATACCGGTAAGACCCCTTATGAACTTTGGTTTGGCATCACTCCTACTGTGAGATATTTCAGAGTATTTGGCAGCAAGTGTTATATTAAAAGAGATGAAGATCTAGGAAAGTTTGATGCTAGAAGTGATGAAGGAATTTTCTTGGGTTACTCCACTCAAAGCAAAGCATACCGGTGTTACAATAAGAGACTGAGGAAGATGATAGAAAGTACTATTGTAAAAGTTGATGAAGGAATTGAGAAGCCCTCAAGGTTCTATGAATGTGATGAAGATGATCAAAATGATCCTCTAGTGCAAGGAGCTCCTTCCTCCTCTGAAATTCAGATCCAGACTGATTCGGTAAATCAGGAAGAAGAAGTTTGTCTGATTGAGCCTAATCAAGAATTAGTAGTGCAAGAAACTCCCAAAGTTCCAAGGTATGTAATTCTAAATCACTCTAAAGATCAGATCATAGGTGACAAAAGTAAAGGGGTGCAAACAAGAAGAATAATTGCTCAAGATTCAAATGAATACTGTCTGATTTCAAAGATTGAACCTAAAATAGTAAATGAAGCTTGCAATGATGAAAACTGGACCAAAGTGAGGAAGAATTGATGCAAATTGAGAAAAATCGTACTTGGGATCTTGTTCCTAGACCTAGAGACAGGAATGTGATTGGAACCAAATGGGTCTTCCGGAACAAACTGAGTGAAGCTAGTGAAGTAATCAGAAACAAAGCTAGATTGGTCTGCAAAGGCTACTCTCAAATAGAAGGAATTGATTTTGAAGAGACCTTTGCTCCTGTGGCAAGAATTGAAGCAGTCAGATTATTTCTTGCATTTGTTGCCTACAAAGACTTCAAGGTATATCAGATGGATGTCAAGTCTGCCTTCCTAAATGGTGATCTAGAAGAAGAAGTTTACATTGAACAACCGGATGGATTTCAATTGTCTGATAATGATGATATGGTCTGCAAGTTGAAGAAAGCATTGTATGGATTGAAGCAAGCCCCAAGAGCATGGTATGAAAGGTTGGATAAGCATCTTGTGCAGATTGGATTCAACAAAGGTACTACTGACAGTAACTTATATTTCAAAATTGATCATGAAAACATTTTGATTGTTGAAGTGTTTGTGGATGATATCATTTTTGGAGGAAGAGATAGTATGTGCAAAACTTTTGCAAATCAGATGAAAAGTGAGTTTGAAATGTCTATGCTTGGTGAAATGAATTTCTTCTTGGGTCTGCAAATTACTCAAACAAAGAAAGGGATCTTAATTTCTCAGACCAAATATGTGAAAGAATTGTTGAGGAAATTCAGTATGCCAATGAACACTCCTATAGCAATCGGATGTAAGTTGAGCAAAGATGATGACTCTCTAAAGGCAGATCAGACAAAGTATAGATCAATGATTGGTGGATTGTTGTATCTCACTCAGACTAGACCAGATATAATGCAGGCTGTTGGTCTTGTGGCAAGATTCTAGGCTAATCCTAGAGAATCTCATGTTATGGCAATCAAAAAAAAATTTAGGTACTTGAAAGGAACAGTTGAGTATGGTCTATGGTACCCTAGAGATCCGAATTTCTCTCTTCATGCTTACACAGATGCAGATTGGGCAGGAGATGTGGATGACCAGAAGAGCACCAATGGTGGAGCATTCTTTTTAGGGAAGAGATTGGTTTCTTGGCTAAGTAAGAAATAAGATGCAATATCTCTATCTACAACAGAAGCAGAATACATTGCAGCAACAGGTAGTTGCACTCAAATCTTATGGATGAAGCAGATGCTAAGAGACATTAAAATTGAATATGAGGAGCCCATCACAATTTTCTATGATAATTCAAGTGCAATTAATATTTCTAAGAATCTGGTATTGCATTCTAAGACTAAGCACATATCTATCAAGTTTCACTTTTTGAGAGAACAAGTGAACAAGGAAGAAGTTAGATTGGAGTATGTTCCCTCCAAGGATCAGATTGCAGATATCTTTACTAACCTCTTCCCAAGGACTCTTTCGAATATCTCCGGGAGAAGTTAGGGGTCATGGCCCCTCTGGTGATGAACTAGGATGCACTGATGTGCATCAGTTCGATGGATATCACAGTCATATCTTGTGATCCAGATTGATGATGGGGAGATGCTACTAAGGGGGAGCAGCTGGTATGATTCTGATGTATTAGAATTGCAAGTATGAGCCCTTTGCCATTGATCTCAAAGGGGGAGAGAAGACATGTGAAAAATAAGTGGTTGATGATCAAAGGGGGAGTAGTAAAGGAAGAGAAGACATGTGAAAATTTGTTGTTGATAGGGGGAGCTGTGACAGAAAGGAGAAGTTCTTGTCTTGATGGTTTTTCACATCATATGTTGCCATCAATGACAAAGGGGGATATTGTTACAAGTATGAGGTGAACCAGTGTTGTCATTGATGTCAACTTACTCATATTGCATTAGTAAGAAGGTCTAGATGAGTTGTGTGCTGTTGTTATTAAGGAAATCAGTCTCCATCCGGAACAGTGAAGAATAGTGATGAGAAGAAGGCAAATGTACTGTATAGGTTGAGAACCAGAGGATGTGGATTAAAGGGTTTGTAGATATGAGTCTTGAGATGCTTCAGCTAAGATTTCAGAGGTCCGCATGAAGATTTGAAGAAGTTGTGGCTGTCTATGTGGAACCGGTTCCGGCAAGTGTTCAGAGGTGACAGAGGATCACAGAAAGGTCCGATGAGGTCCGGAATTGTATTATCCTAATTTGCAGATTAGGAGTGTTTGGGATGTCCTTGTGATGTGTCATCTCAAGTTGTGTATGATTTTGAGGTCTGAAAGTACCTTTTGCATTATGACAGTGGCGACAGACTGTGTTCTTGAACTACCAGATGATGAAGAGAAGAATTCTGGTAAGCTGATGAAGTGCAGATGTTTTTGATGATTCAGGGAAGGTTATGATGATCATTGGATCATATCTAGTTCGTGTTGATGGTTTGCATTGAAGTTAGAGTTGGATTTGAAGTTATGGCTACCAGTTGTTGATGTTCTTCCTGTAACAGACCAACCAGATGTTCTACATGCCTTGCGAATGTTATTGTGATATTTGCCGACTTAGATGATTGTTTCTAAGTCAATGTCTTGTATAAATAAGTGTTTGAGAATTCATTTTGATGTGTGGATTGTGTGGATGAGTGTGACATAGCGAAGAGAAGTGTGACAGGTAGAGCAAGGGTTTTTGGGCTTAAATGGAACTGATGCGGACATGGTAGAGATGTCATTCTCTAGTTCAAGATTGTGATTCTTATCACTTTGTAGACAGTGTGTCTCCTTGTAGGTAGTGTGCCTCTTTGTGAGCAGTGTGCTTGGGCAGTGAGCCCTAATTGGCATGTGCCATTCATTTTTCTTATTCTTCTAACAGAGAATAATCCTTGGGTTAATCACCCCGTGGTTTTTCCCTTGACCGGGTTTTCCACGTCAAAATCTTGGTGTTCAATGTGTTGATGTTTATCTACTCTTGTGTTTATGCATTTTTCTTTCATGGATGATTAATTGATATGTTGTTAACTAACTAAGAAGAATCAAGTGTTTGAAGTAAGAGCAAGTTTTCATACAACTGATTCACCCCCCCTCTCAGTTGCATGCCCTAGATCCAACAGAACCTACTAGTGTAGATATTAGGTGAAAAATCTGAGGTCACCCTTGCTACCATTACAATTCTCAGCTTAATTTCAGCAAGTGCTCATTCCTTGCATCCTAAAGTTACAAATTGCTATATCTTGTGAAATTTCTATCAAGCATCAAAATGAATAAAGTATAAAAATGTAAAAAATAATAAAGTGGATTATACTAAAAATCCAGATTAAGCCATCTAAGTAACTCTACTGGGGCTATGGATGCTCGCTGGCAGTGGGGCTCTACTTAGGAGAATTGTAACAATAACCTTGCCGGGGCTATGGACACTCTCTGGCAGCAAGGCTCTATCCGGTTGGCTATGAGGGAATATTCTCAACTACGTAGGCTAATATCAGTCACTGGTTTGTTCAACCGATCTTCAAGATGAGGATAATTAATCACGTGCACATACTTAAACTGAAAATAAAAATTCATGCACCCTTATTGAATACCTTAGGTCTCAAGTTGGATAATAATTTGCAGGAAAGATAGTTGGAAGTTATGGTTTATTTCATTTAGTTTTCTTGAATACTTCAAATTTAATTATTTTGTTTGGTTCCTGGTTGTTGTGATGTTCACAACACGCCCCATTTTACTCCTAAGCAAAATAAGGACCACTTCCGTGGCTGTTGCTTTTGCTCTTATGTGTTTTTGTTTTGCTTGGTGGTAAAGGGAAAAGGGGGTTAAAACTGTAAACTTTATTAAAAATAGAGAAAAAATGCATTTTCAGTACCAAGGCATAATATGGTTGGATTCCTTGTGAAAAATGAGTTGGGGTTGCTTTTTTAACCATCTTAAAATTCACCATATTTTGCAAGTTATGATCATTTTGGTAAAATGTACAAGGGAAGGGTTTGTTGTTTGCACATACAAGTCTATTTGTATATGCATGTTGCATATACAAGACCCTTTGTATGCGAGTTACAAAGACCTTTATATATCGCTTTGCATATACAAAGTCCTTTGTATGTGCAAAGTCATTTTATACTTAGTCACATTTGCAATTGGGTTCATATAGTAGGGTTACTTGCATGATCGGGTCGTTTGAAGTCTACATACAATGCCCTTTGTATATCGCTTTCATATACAAAGCCAATTGTATGTCTTTTTTCCTTGTATGCATTTTAAATAGAAGCTTTATGTATACATACAAGATGGATCTGAAATAATTTAGAGTTGAAATGAATAGGTATTTGAGTTCCTTTGCATATATCTCACGTTGTATGTATGGCAGGTCAAAAATATACAAGGTAAAATATACATTGGCAATATACATCATGCAGAGCTTAAATGTTATGAAACATGGTTAATTTGTTGTATGTCCGCGGGCTTGTATGTTTGAGTAACATACAACGAAATATACAATGGTGGACATGAAAAGGGTTTTAAACAATGTTAATTCATTGTATAATTCTGGGTTATATATTATTAAACATACATTACACATATACAAGACGGAATCCAAATGAATATAATATCAGATTTATCCTATGTATCATGTCCGATTTGCATATCAAGAGATATATTGAGGATTCAATTGGGTTATAAATTGCTGTTTATAACAGCGATAAGTTCAAGGGTTGTATACAACGCTTTATATACATTGCTTTATTTGGCGGAAATGAATAATTATAAATTGGAGTAAAGTGCTTGTATATTTTTGCACTTGTATATTGCGATATACAAGCCAATGTGCATGGCATGCATACAAGCCGCGGAACTGAAAAGATTTAAATCTGATTAAATGAGTGTATCACGCCCAGCTTATATATCAGAAGAATACAAAGATTTAAACAAAGAAATGAGTAGGAGAACAAAGCGATGAAATTTTGAGACCGATTTAGGGCCCGAATGCATGTTTCTGGTCAACGATGGTTGACCCGACTAGTTTAGCGTTGAATATGCATTTTGGACACATGATTTTCACAGATTTAGGGCCTGATTTCTACAATCACATAGTCACGACTAGATTTAGTAAATATTTATCTTCCTACAGGTTTATTAAATGATCATACTTATTGCTGGTCTATTTTTGTAGGTTTGCAGTTGAGGAAGGAGCTAAAACTTAATGGCGATGATGTCATGGAAGGGAGATCCGATCTCAAGAGCGGAGAAAGATAAGGATGAAGGGCGAGGAAGTCAAAAGGTCTTCATTAATGAAGACCAAATGCAGATGGAAACATTATTACAGCGGACAAACAGAAGTTATTATTAAGCTGCTAGGGTTTCCAAAAGGGCATATTTTGCCCAGATTTGATGTATGCTCAGAGATATTTTGGGAGACTTGTTCTCTAGCATTTATTATTGTAACCAGAGGTTTGAACCATTGCTTAACTAGGGTTTTGAGCTGTATTGAGGACAATCAAAGTCTATAGATTGTGCCTCTATACATTGTAATACTTTAC
Source organism: Cunninghamia lanceolata (assembly GCA_027924645.1). NCBI lineage: Eukaryota > Viridiplantae > Streptophyta > Pinopsida > Cupressales > Cupressaceae > Cunninghamia > Cunninghamia lanceolata. Next base: position 6,353,453 of record BSBN01000686.1, on the reverse strand, counting down.
ATAGGGGCTACGCAGGGATTTTAGTAATTTAGCTTAGCATTTAGGAATAAAAGAAGGAGGTTGTCTATGTCTGCAACAAGGAGCATGTGGAACATGCTGCCTCCTTGCTGTATCTGTAAAGCTTGTAAATTTTTCTGTAGTTTGATCAATGAAGCTAAGAGTCATTTAGACATTGTAAATTTTTTTAATACAATTGAATATGGAATTCTGCATCTATCTTTTGAGTGTTTTTTGACTCTTCATTGTGTTTGAAACATTTTTCTCTTAGAGCTTGCAATTTTAAGTGTATGTTTGTGAAAATGCTCAGAACTTACATTTAAGGTTTAGTCTGTGGATTTGATCAAATTGTTGTGTAACTTATAAAGTGCATAACAGAACAATTAGATCCTTTGGTAGATTGAATGAAGTTTAGTTTAGATCTCTCTAACTTTTCCCAACCCATCTGAAAATACTTAGCTTAAAACACAGCAATTTAAAGGAAATTTGTCTCATATTTGAAAAAGGCATGCATAACAGAGTTAAAAGTAGACAGTTTTCATAAATATTTAAGAGGAGAAAGCTGCAATAATTCAAGAATACCTTTTAAAGCTTTGCAGCAGCACGATAATACTTTTATGCAAAAGAATGAACAACAAGCTGATATTTATGATCTTTTGTATAGTTTGAGTCCAGTAAACCAACAAGAAACCCTAAATCACGTAAGGCCCCTTGAACATTACAACTTCACATTGACCAACTAAATTTGCCCAGTAGGTCAAGACCTGACCATATTAAACTTGGGATTAAGTGAATCTTATCTAATTCCTTCATATCTCTCAAGTCAGTTTTGGTTCATTTTATGTGAATTTTGACTAATTGTTATGACTATCTCAAAATAATCACCAACAGTATGGAATGATTGACCTTTACTGGATAGTACATGATGGTGGCCTCATGCCATGTCTAATAGTGCCACACCCCTGTGACACCCTATTTAACTCTTGTTGCAGATAGTTCTGCAGCAGCTCGACATAATTTCTATGGCCCACACCCAAACAAACAGTTGCTATAGGTTACTTAAAACAGTCACCACCCTTACTACAAGCCATTTCTGCTCATAAACTTCTCCTTCTATTATTGTTGTAGGTGATCTAAAACTGATTTGCACACTCTGTCATGTTGCTATAGGTGATCTAAAACTGATTTGCACACTCTGTCATGTTGCTACAATTTAAAACAACACATATACAAGCATACAAATTTCCAAATATTCTTGCATAAGCATACCACTCACAAACATGCAACCTTCTATAAATATTTCCACAATAATCAAGCATAGAACAACAAACATGGGCTAGAGGAATCAAACTCGTCAACACATAGACTACATAAAACAACACTTTTATTACATTATGAAATATGTTCCTTTACAATTTTATTTACATATGGTTTTCAAACCTTTCCACTAGTTATGGACTATTACTTCTTCCTGCACTACTTCCTCATGCCACACTTTTGTCTTTTCTTTCTCTGATTTCTTCCTCAACTCTGTTCCTTCCTCTTCTTCCTATGCAGCCTTCTTTTTTAATCTTATTTCCTTTTGTCTCATTTTTCTTCACTCCTTATCCCTCTTTGTTGTTACCCACACTCTCCCCTCTCTGTTACACACACTAACCTTCCTTTCCTATTCACACATGGCTCCCATATCCTTCTCCAACAACATTTCTAAAATGTTCTTTTCTTTTTCTCTTTTTAAAAACCATTCAAAACCCCTCTCCAAACTGATTTTAGTGCTCATACTAGCCTTCATGATTTCTACACCAACCACATGCCATCTTCCCTCTCAAACCTTTCTGCTCAAATCTTCAATTTGAGTGGCAAAATAATTTCTTCAATGTTGGAGTACTCAAGAAATTCAAACTTACCTATCCCTCATACCTTGATTGGTTGGGAGTAAATGTAATTGCTGGCAATAGGAATGACTCTCCAAATAGGAATTTGAAATTTGAATTAGAAAAGTAGTAGAAATTAATGTCACTAGCTAGGCCACATGGTGCCCTTGCATCATATTCCCAAGATAAAAAAATGTGAGTAAGCAACCCTATTGTTGCATGTTTGAATCTTTATGGCTATAGGTCTATAACCCTATGGTTGTAGGTCCACAACTTTGTTGCTATAGGTCATGATTTGTGTGGCTATAGTTGAGCCTATAGCAAAACTCATGTGTGCCCTTTTCTTCCACCTTTGAGCCTTCATTGTGAGCCACTCCTCTTCTTTGTCCTCTTTCCTAATGCATTATTGAATCTCCTTCATGCACCCAACATACTTGCCATGCTTAGCTACCTTGAACCTCTTGTTTCTCCTTACAAAATCATCTCCCCTCAAGACCATGCACTAGATAAACAATCCATCATTATTTTTTTTGCACTTAACAAATAAATCAAACTCTTTTTTCTCAGCCTCATACATAACACGTTGATGCCCTAAAATATAACTATCTTGTGGTTGCCAAGTTAGTTCTTCACTTTTGATTTCTTTCTCCTTTTGTTGTTGCCTAAAAAATACATCCACATCTTGTTTATCCATGTCTATTTCTTCCCTGCATCTCTCATCAACTCATATACTACTTTTGTAATAGAATGTGCAACACACATAAGTGTCTCATGACGAATTTCTAGTGCTATGTCCTTTTTCTCAAATCCATCTACCACTTCTTTGTTTATGTATTTCTCCTCTGCATTTTTGATTGTACATTTCTTGTTTAAATTTCCATTTAACATTTTGTATAATAACTCTTGGTCCTCAAGAGCAAAATTATTTTCTAAATTTAATTATGTATACACTATGAACTTGTATAACTTTTCTTTAACTCCCCTTCACCTTGATATTCATCTATCACAACTAGTACTTCCACTTTTTTGTCACTATATGGCACTTCTCAACATCCTCTTCTTCTAACTGGCTCTTCACACCAAAAGGCTCTTTGCTATCCTCACCTATCATATCCACTTGTAGCATGATATTTTTGTCAACTTGCAGCTCTAACACTAGTTGTAGCATCTGTCTTATAGCAGCCTACTCACTTTTTGTTTTCACTTCCATCATCTGTCTTGTAGCAACTTGTTTATTTTCTACCTTCACTTGTAGCATTGTAGAGACTTCATTATCAACATAAGCACCTATGTACACTCATTTTTCCTTTGCTACAGGTACTAATAACATCACATTAATTATTGTATCATATCCTGTAGCTTCACATTTCTTTGTTGCAGTTAGTATTGTAGCTCTTCAAAAATTATCTTAGCAACATCTTTATCCTCACAATCAACCTATTTCAAGAATTCCTTATCTGTAAATACTAATGTTCTTGAATTATCTCTCACCTCCTCTTTAGTAGTTACCAATGGAGTCAATGTAAGCCTTCTTTCAATCTTTACCAAAGAATATGTATTTGTCCTACCATTGTGGACAACTCTTCAATGATATTACCATGCCCTTCCCAAAAGTATATGGCACACATCCATTGGCATTATATCACACCACACTTGGTCTTCATAAGTTCCAATCTAAAAATTTACCAAACATTGTTTATTAACTAAAACTTGATGACCCCTTTGCAACCAAGATACTTTGTATGGGTTTGGATGAGTTACTCTTCTTAGTCCTAACTTCTCTACCATCTCATAATAAACTAGATTAAGTATATGTGCTGCCACTATCAATGATAACCTTGTAACACTTACCTCTTACCTTGCACATGGTCTGAGATAAATGCATTCATTGTATGGGCTCATCCTTAAGTCTTTTCACCATCTTATCCCATTGGGTTATCTTTTCTCTTCCATTTCTTCTCCTTTAAGCCTATAGCTCTTTCCACCAAAATGCTACATGTCCTTTCAACCTCGTTTGTGCCAATCTAACTCTTCTTGGATCCTCTATATAATCATATTCAAAATATTCTTTCATCTCTATTATCCATTCCATCAAGTCATTGGGTTCCAAACTTCCTGAGAAATATGGAAACCCTATTTGTATCCCTTTTCTAATTTCTAAAATGGCTTTGATAAGCCTTCTTTCTCCTACACCCATTCCATCATATGCAATGCATCTTCATTTTCTTGTGTTATTGTTGCAACTCATTCTTCTATTTCACTCTCACTATTAGAACCTCCAAATTCTCTACCCCTTCTCCTATAACCCTCTAGGGATTCCATACAAGCTTCTACACCCGTTTGGGCTTCCAACACTTCATTTATCCTTCCTGCAGTGTCTGCTACTACTACAACCTCTATCATTCTTCTCCTTGGTGGCATCCTGCTGTCATAACATTTTCTCTCCTTCTAACCACTACAACCCTCATAGCTACAATCTACCTTACTTGGGTGATACACACCCACACACAACCAATCTTTGGTTAGACTTCACTCAACTTCACACCAAATAAATTACACTTCTACCCAGAGCTGTAGTTGTGCTCTGATACCACGCTAATAGTGCCACACCCTTGCGACAACCTATTTCACCATTGCTGCAGACAGTCCTGCAGTAATTCAACATAATTTCAATGGCCCACAGTTAAACAAATAGTTATTACAGGTGATTTCAAATAATCACTACCCTTCCTATAGGTTATTTCTGCTCATAAACTTCTCCTTCTATTATTGTTGTAGGTGATCTAAAACTAACCTACACACTCTGTCCTATTGTTGTAGGTTAAAACAAGACATATACAAACATACAAAATTCCAAGTATTCTCGCATAAACATACCCCTCTCAAACACACAACCATCTATAAATATTTGCACAATAATCAAGCAAAGAACAACAAACATGGGTGAGAGGAATCAAACTTGTCAACACATAGACTGGATAAACCAATACTTTTATTACATTATAAAATACATTCCTTTACAATTTCATTTACATTTGTTGTTCAAACCTTTCCACTAGTTCTAGAATGTTACTTCTTCCTTGCACTACTTCCTCATGACACACTTTTCGCTTTTCTTTCTTTAGTTTCTTCCTCAACTTTGTTCCTTCCTCTTCTTCCTACGTGGGCTCCTTTTTTATTGTATTTCCTTTTGTCTTCTTTTTATTCACTCCTTTTCCCTTTTTTCTATTACCCACACTCTCCCCTCTCTGTTGCACACACTAACTTTCCTTTCCTATTCACACATGTCTCCCATCTCCTTCTCCAAGAACATTTCTAGAGAGTTCTTTTTTTTTCGCTTTTCAAAAACCATTCAAAACCCCTCTCCAAACTTATTTGAGTAGTCAAATTAGCCTTCATGAATGCTGCATCAACCACATGTCATTTTCCCTCTCAAATATTTTTGCTCAAATCTTCAATTAGAGTAGCAAAATAGTCACTTCAATGCTAGAGTACCCAATAAATTCAAACTTATCTACTCCTCATACCTTGATTGGCTGGGATTAAATGTAATTACTAGCACTTGGAATGACTCTCCAAATAGTAATTTGAAACTTGAATTAAAAAAGAAGCAAAAATTAATGTTGGTGGCTAGGCGACGTGATGCCCTTACATCACCTTCTTTCTCAGTTTTTACTCACAAAGGAAATCTTTGAGATTTGTAAGATTCAACTATATTGCATTGCTGAAGAGGACATTAAAGTAGAAGAGTTGAAAGCAGATGTCAAGATAATTATATATGAACTTTGCATGCTAGTTGAAGTAATTGTAGGAATATCTCTACTCTACACTCCACCTTTCACTCCACCCTTCTATCTCTCACCTTGCCTTTATAAGCAAGGCTCTCTCATTGTATTACATACAGCTTCATATGATCTTTGTATAGATTCTTTGCTCCATTCTTTTAGCATCTTCTCTATTATCTTTGTGTGGAAGGTTGTCTTGATTGCAGGTGATCCTGGCTTGTTTAGTCACATTGACTCTTACATGGTATCAGAGCCTAATCTATAATTTCCTTCCCTCATTAGAGAGGTTTTGCTGGAAGCAGTGTCTTAGGAGCATCTTGGGTCAAAACGAACATCACTGTTGTGATCAGGAGGCCCAAATATGTATAGATTGGCTGTCTAATCGCCCAAATTAGAAAAGTTGAAATATTCACAAAAAAAATTGCCCCTGGTTAGGGCTTGATCCGTATTGTCCTGTACCAGATCAGCGTCATCATTGCACAGGTGTCCTTGTTGTCAAATCGTGAGCAGGGTGAATATTTTAAATCCATTGGTTAAAAGTTTTAATTTTTGTTTTTTATGGGTTAATCTTTTTGTCTACAGTCTTTTTTTTCAAATAAAAATTTAGGGTACCGACAGGGTACACAGTCCCTGTCGGCCCCGTATCTACCGTACCTGCAGGCCTAGTGGGGATCCTTTAAGCTCAGGCCCCTACCAAGGGCTTTGGCTCTAATTTTTTTGTCTACGAACAATTTCCAATCAGTTGTGATCGGTCAAATGTCTGGCATTTGTTGTTACTGGCAGTGATAAATATCACATTCCCAGCGTCTGATATTAATTCTGGCAGTTTTACCACAAACAAGTCATTTTGACTGGTAAAAAGATGTGGTTTTAAGCTTGATTAAGTGGTTTTCATTCCAAAACAGTGGTTTTCCTCCTAAAGGCAGTTTTGTTTGCAGACCATTTTTTTTTCCTCAGACTATTTTTTTCTGCTGACAGTAGTTTGCACACAGTGGTTTTGCAGTGTGTGGAGAATATTCCAGCGTTTGAGAGAATATTCCATCAGGAAGGCCTATTTTGCCCCTCAAAGTCCTAAAGTAGGATTTTTTGCTTTTTGCATAACTTTTGTCCAGGGTCTCAAAATCAAGAAAACAAGATATCAACAGAAAGTTGACAGAGAATACTTTGCAGTGGTATCAGTCATTTTCATAGATTTTGTTGTTTAATAGCATTTATTATAGGTTGAAGACAAATCTCTTTTTTTGGCTCTGAAGCTCATAACTTTTTACCACGATCTTTGATTTTCATGATTCAAGTGGCATCAGAAAGGTATTCAGGAGATCTACACAACCATCAATGTACTTTTTTCAGATTTTGCTCCATGTGTGTTTTATTTCATTTGTCAGTTTTTTGGCATTTGAGTGATAACTTGGACATTTTGGTACTTGAGGAAGTGAAATTTGTTTTGAGAGGATTTGTTTGCTGTAATACATCATTGTGAGTGATTGTAATCTGACACGAATCTCTTTTTTAAGAGATTTTGTTGTTTTCCCAATCTTGGTCCCTTGAGGACAATTGTAAAATGCACTAAGTATAAAGTGCCACAACAAATTGGGGGGCTCTCTTACATAGTAAAGGGGTGTTGTTGTGTTGTTATCTTTCTTTTTCAGCATGGATGTGCCTCAAATTCCACTTTTAACTTCATATAATTATTATGAATGGAAGAAAAACATGGAGTTTGTGTTGTATAAACAAAAGTTACATAGAATAACTTTAGGCACAGATCCTGAACCCACTGGTGTTGTTGAGAGAATAAAATGGTTAGATAGAAGAAATGAGGCTTATGGCACACTTTGTCTTGCTATTTCTCCAAATCTTAGATTTCATGTTAAGTCTTGTACTACACCAAATGAGATATGGACAACACTAGACAATCTCTTTGGCAAGCAAGATAAAATAAGAAGGTTCAAATTGGAGAATGAGCTAATTGCACTTAATCCTTAAGATTTTGATCAAATTGAAGACTTCTTCACCAAGTTTAAGTCTCTCAGGTTGCAACTCAAATAGTGTAGTCTTGAGAAAGAAGATGAACAATTGATTCTCTCCGCATATTCATTTTATGTTTCTACCTTTTATGCTACAATGGATACCTTTGGTAGTAAGTTTACAATGCCTTCACTTGAAGAGTTTGTTGCACAACTCACTAGAGAACAAGCCAAGCTACTACACATGGGCACACTGAAGTCTCCTAGAAAACAGGCTCTAGTTGCGACACAAAGCACAAAAGATCCTAAGGCTTCAAATAATAAGGGAAAGAAACAAAAGGATTCAAAGTTTAGTGTGCAAGAGAAAGAATCAAAGAAAAACCCCAACTCTTCTTCCAAAGAGGAGTCCAATAAGAAGAAGAAGCCAAAGTGTTCTTATTGTAAGAAATTAGGTCATGATGAGACTAAATGTTATGAGAAAAAGTTTGAAGAGGTGTCACAACTTCTTCAAAAACATAACATTGAGTATTATCCATCAACAACAGTTTTACCCAAGTCTTCTTCTTCACCACCATCATCATCTACATCTACAACGACAAAAAGATTTGCACATGGGATAGATAAAGGAAAAGGATAGGCAATCTTTCCTTCTACAAGTCTATAGTCAAAGAGATGGCTTCTTGATTCAGGAGCTTCTCATCATATGGCATCTTCATAGGGGATGTTCTCTTCATTTCAGTCATGTACTTCGCCACGTATTTTGATGGGTAACAACACATACATGCATGCAACTAGAAAAGGAACTATTGATGTTGGTTAGAATACATTCAACAATGTGTTGTGTGTACCTTCCTTGACAACCAATCTCCTTTCCATCTACCAGATTACTCATTATGGTGTAGGGAAGACAGTTGAGTTCACTCCTGATTCTATGATCATACGGGACTTGGAGAGTAGAGATATCATTGTTGTTGGGATGGCTGATCATGCATCTCACTTGTATACTTTCTCCCATTTTGTTTCTGATGATGATGTAGATCCATTAATTGATATTCACACTCATGCATCAAGTGTGAATCATGTTTCTAGGGAGAAGTTTGGTCACTTGAACCTTGGTGTTCTTGCATCTACATCGGTTCCTAAGACTAGTTTTGAGCTTCCTCCTTCTCCTGCTTCTTTAGAGATTACCATTGACATAGCTTCATCCACTTCAGTTGGGGAGGATATTGTTTGTCTTCTAGATATAGGTTTGTGGGATGAGTACTTGACAAGTATTTCAGACTTGTATTGTGAGTCCTATATTGATGACTTGGAGGACATCACTGATGACATTCATCTCCTCTTTAAAGGAGTTGATTTTTCTACTTTAGATGTGCATGTACGTTCTTCTCCTCTTCACTTATCACAGTTTGGCATTGAGTTGGAGTATCTTGAGAATCATTCGGAGGATTCTTCATCTTTGGAGATTGATGATCTTGAGTTTTCATCTTGTCTTGGATTGTCACATTCCTTGATTAGGCTTGCAGTACCTGTCTATGTGACATATTTTGGTTGTGACATGTGGACACTTGAGAAGTTTTCAGAGACAGTATACATCATGAGGCTTTTTCCCTCATACCTTGAGATGGAGTTTCTTCAACATCAACCTTTGGACTTGTTTCTTCCTAAGGGGAAGAATGTTGTTTGCAATCTTTGGATTCTCTTCAGCATTGTTCTTCGGGTATTCACCATCGACATAGGAGCTACTTCATTGTGGGAGGGACCTATAGTCTCACATTTGCTCTCCTATGGGGGGCAATTGATTGTACATATGTGTTGGATGTAGTCCTTGGGGAGTCTTGAGTCCTCCTTCCATCACATCTTTTGAATTTGTTTTCTGCATTCTCACTTTTGGAGAAGAGTTTTATCCCATGAGGTTTTCTCCTTTTCTCCACTTGAAATTTGTTGTACATGGGTACCTGACATGGCCTAGTAGCCAGGACCCATCCATCATTACATCTTTGTTTTAGTCAACTACTCCCTAAGTTTCACTTAAGGGGGGTGTTGGTGTGAACACATAATTCACACATGTTAAGTTGACTTAGTGAGTCCTCTAGATGTCTAGTTGAGTCTAGTTGTGTGTTGAGTTATTGATAGTTGGGGTGAGTTGTCTTATCCTCCACATGTGCAATTAGTTATCATCCTCTAATTGACACATGTTGTAGGAATATCTCCACTTTCCACTCCACCTTTCACTCCATCCTTCTAGCTCTTACCTTGTCTTTATAAGAAAGGCTCTCTCATTGTATTCCATAGAGCTTCATATGATCTTTGTATAGATTCTTTGCTCCATTGTTTTACCATCTTCTCTGTTATCTTTGTGTGGAAGGTTGTCTTGATTGCAAGTGATCCTGGCTTGCTAAGTCACATTGACTCTTACAACTGGTACTTAGAGCCTGTTGTTATGTCTTGCATGTTCTTAGATCTCCTCCATTATCTCTATCCAACTAGATTGTCACTATCTATGAGTGTTCAATAACTTATGACTTTTCCTTCTCTTGAACTTATGATTAGTACCTTATGGAAGATGTCAAAGCTATCTCTAAGACCACACCTAGTAACACCTTTTATCTTCCTAAACCTTGTCACTGACAAAGTCTGAATCCTCTTCATGTATGAAAGAAAATGTGACCAAACCCCCTAAGATGTTGGTGTAAGACTGATTTTCCTTCCTCAAAAGGTCTGTTGTTCCTCAATAGTACTGAACCATGAAGACTCTTCTCTTTACTATTTCTTCACTTAACATAGTCATTGATATATAACTATCTAGGGTTTTAAAAAGACATCATTTAGCTTGAGCCTATAAGGCATGTCTTGTAGAGGGAGTGCATTATTGTAACTTTAAATAAGTACAAGTCAAACAGTTGATGATAAGGCTTCACAAGAGTGAAGATAGCAATGAAGATGATGAAAGAAAACTTCAAACTAAAGACAAGAAACCTTTCAACTCTTATCACTCTCTTCAACATCATTATTTTCACTTAGGTTTCTCACTTAATCTATCTTAATAGTTCAACTCAAAAAACCTTGAAAAGACTCTCTGCATACCTCTGCATTGATTATTATCACTGTTATCTCTAAATTGTTGATTATCTTCACATTTACATGCACATGCTACTCATGCTTGGCTTTCTTGATGATCTTTATCCATTCATACTTGCTAGGGCTGCTACTCTCATTCCAAATTAAACTTCTCATGGCTGTCCCAACTTCTATGACTTTTATAACATAACAATGCTCTTCCATTTACTCAACAACCTCTCTTTGACTTGCTCTCAGACATCATGCAGATTCTAAAGAAGATCTATTATCCTTGCATATCTTTCATTTCCTCAAGAAGCTACAAAATGGCTCCTATTTCTTTCATGACTGTTAACAAACAGTTGTTCCTATTAGCTTTCCCTGTATATGCATTGTCTTAAGATGTCATCAATGACTAATAGGCATGAACCTCTACTTGCACATTAAACAAACAAGTTAGATAAAACATGGAGGTTGATAGCCTCTTTCTGATTGTCTGATATCTTTCTTGCTTCTTCTTATGATTTCCTATCTACTTTTGATATTTGCTTCTCTTTTCCATCTTATTGATCAAATGTAAGATAGCAAGTACATGTTGAAATTATCTGTATATAGAAGTGGAATGAAAACCCTGAGCTCTAACCTTCTCCTCATTTCCTTTTGCAAGTCTCACTGGTGATATCAATCAGAAAAAGCTAAAGATGGTGCAACTATTGATGGGATTTGTCATTCAGGTAATGACGAGTCCCTCTCCTCTTTTATATGCTTTCTTCTAGTTCAGATGTACTTGTTATTGTGCATTGCTTCATATACAGTTACTCCCACAGTTTGTGTGGGCTCATATAAACACCTTTCTTTATGAATGTAAATAGTTATTTGATGCAATGACTTGTGTATTACTTCTCCTTGTTGTAAATCAATTGCATAAAGATAAACTAAATATTATTGCATGGTATATGCATTTATATTCATAAGTAGACTAGTAAGATTAATGTACCTTTCTGAAATGTATCAAGCTGCAATGAATGAACTGTAATGAATGAATAATGACCTCAACTGAAACACAGTCTGCAATGCACATATTAGTTTTAACTTCACCTGTCAGTCTCTAAATACCTCCTGCCTTGTTGGGCACTCTTCATCTTATCTAGATCATGTAGCAGCTCTATTTGAGCTTCTACATGATCTTGGTAACATGATCATTGAAATAGTCCTATATCAGGATAGTAGATATTCTAGGATGGCTTATAAACTTTAGATTTTTCCTTACCTCTTCCTTTGAACCTCCCAGCTTCTTCAAAGCAGCAAAACAACTGCAGTTGCAATCTATTCTAATTGGGCTACAAAGCACAATTTGCTAACATTTTTGGTGACCTCTACACTAGTGTTTCCTGCTAAAACTCTCAAGGCCAGTTGCCTAGTATATCCATTGGGCAATAGAGTATTTCCTTGGCCTTAGCAACTTAGAAAACTTCTTGAAACTCAACTGCTAAAAAACAAAATCAGCAGAAACAACACTTAAAACAAAACAACACTAGTACCAAACAGGACCAGCCAACTATGCATCTGCACTTCTTGGAAAACAAAACTGAAATGAGACTATTGCCTACCTACCTAAATTAAACTCAAGAATAGGCTTGCTAAACAAATCCGTTAATTGGTTCTACAAAATATCTCCTTTTTTGATCAACCTAGGGTGTTTTTATGCCTTTGAGTGGCTAACAAGGGGTGTGGAAAGGGTGGGCATCCAATAAACATATGTAATACCTCTTCTAGAAAAAGAACAAACACATATACCCACTTATTTTGACTAAAAATACAGTTGTTCTGTGGTGGGTAAACAAGCTGACTCTCCTCCTTCTGCTGCTCATCTTCATGCCTTGAGACCGACATGATAGGTAATAGCTCCTCTTTGTTGCTTTCCAACTAGATTAGATGTTGAATAGGACATCCTCTTGACAAACCCATGCTCAAACACATAGTGTTGTTTTGAAGTTTACAATCTGTTGTTCCTTCCTCATCTTACTGGTCAGAAAACTCTAAAAAAAAGGTCATTTCCACTTGATGCTCTTGCTGTTTATGAGCCTCTTTTTCTTGAAATGCTGGTTTGACATCTAGGTTTGAACAAAACTCATCTAGCTCATCCCAAAACATGTCATCTTCTAGTTCTTCTTTACTTTTCTGTATAAAAGGATTTATTTCAGCCTTATAATATCTCTCTTGAATGTTTGTAGGAACATTAAGACCTTCAATTTAAAGCATAGGTTCTGATTACATTACTTGTCCAATCTGATAAACATGTTCATGCAAGGCAACCACATTGTCCTCCATAATAGGACTATCCTTTTTCTCTTCTAGTTGAAGTGAGGCCTCAATATCAATCTTGCCTTCATGTAGCAGCAACCTATCATATTCTTTTATGTCTTCAGGTTGCTACAAATTAGTAGATAATATGAGCATTTGCATGTTCTCTTCATCACTGTCAACAAAACTAGGTAGCTGATCAAATAAAGAAACTAAATCTTCCTCCTCATGTGGTGCTTCTTCGATTGGAACTTGGGCATTCTATCTTTGCAACTGAAGACTTTCACCTTGTAACCTTTGCAATTTGATTTTATTCATCTCATAAACAACGTAAGACAACTTCTCAAATGAATCAAAATATAAAGGATTCAGTGTCAAACATGACTCAACCCCCTCTACACATGCATTATGCTCATTTTCAGTTGGGAACAGAGTAAAAACAACAATGTAACTGGTTGCTCTTCTTGCAATAGAGTTTCATTTTCATACTTACCTCCTTGTAAAAGGTCTGATTTCTCATCTTGTATATCATATGGAGGCTTGTAGATAGCAGATGACTCCTTGTTTGTCTTCACTAACTCTTCCTTTTGCCCACCACACCAACTTGAAATCTTAATTGGTTTAGATTTTGCTACTCTTTCTTCTTCTTGATTTTGGATTGGTATGGAAGGAGTAGCCTTAAAAAGGTTTGGCATTTTAAAATCAAGATGCTTAGTCCAAGAAGGCTACCATGGTTGTTGAAAACTTTGATGACTTGGTTTAGGTTCTTGATTTGATTGAAACCGAGGATTAATGGACTAGTTTTAAATGCAAACAAGTTCCTATACACAATTAGAACCTTTGGAACATGGGATTTTTGAACCTTGAGAAGGCTTCTAGATAGGTTCAGCTGGTAACATAGTATGAACTTGAGCTAGAAGTTCTCATTTTTTCCTCCTCAACAACAAATTTCCTATTTAGATATTCTTCTTCATACTTTCTCTTTTCTTCCATCTCTTGCTGATAACAAAAGGCCTCACAAGACTGTTGCTCCAGCTATTAGAGATGGGTTTGATAAGCCAGTTCCTCCTACTACATGTTATACTCTTGCTCTTTGTTAATGGCATCAAACTATTTTTGAAGATCTAAAGTGAAATCTTGAATGCTCATGTTATTTTTGTGTAAATCTAAAGTCATATCCTGAATGCTCATGCTATGATCATACTAAGGTTGATTAGTAGAAAAAGTATACTGATTGGGAACAAAATAGTCTTCTTGGGGCTGACTATGAGCATAGGTGTGCTACCATGAAGGCTAAGCAAGGGTGGGTGGGAGGCAAGCATGTTCAGCATGCTGATATATTACTGTTGCATGGCTACTTGCGATGAAACCAACAACATTGCCAATCTGATATGGCTAGCTAGAAGGGTGATAATGTTGATTATAATGAGGGACATGATTGTTTGGGGGCCAAAAGCTTGGATTTTCATGATATGGTAGAGAATCACCATAATTATTGCAATATCTATACATTTTACATGAAAGGTCTAAATCATATGATAGTCAAAACATGAACATTAAAAGACAACACCAACTTGATTCATTGTAGATTCATGGGCTACTAAAACTAGTTGATATATGCTTAGAGTCATCATGGTGTTTGATGATTTTGCCTCCAAAGGATGATAACAATAAAGAAAACACCAGACCCTTCAGTATGTACACTTCTTATGCACTGTGAACACTAGATTTTCTTAAAAATTAGAGAACAAAGTCACCAAATATATGTTTATAACCTCAAAAGGTCAAAAACACTACCGTCTATACCAAAACAACAATGGAAATGGTATCTAGTGGCCTGAACTTAGTTTAGGGTCCCACTGAGCGTGCCAAAAACTGTTGTCACAAAGGATTATGCCCTGAATGCTAAGCCTTTACAAGCTTGGAAATCCCATGCAACATGGGAACATTCTCAAACTATTGGTTAGTCTATTATGAGAATGGACCTCTGAAAGATCTAGCTCCCTTTAAATGCCCCTTTGGATTTGTAAACTTGTGTGGAAAAGAGATAGAAGAGTGCTAAATAAAAATTGAATCTAAACTGAAATCTATCCTAAAGGGGGTGATGCACCAATGTTTTAACTCTAATCTACAATCTAATTCACAATTACTTTTCAATACATCTGCTCTTACAACTCAAACTGATCAAATTTACCACATAAATGTTTCATAGAAAGGCATGAAATGACTTGCACAATCTATAACCTGTAATAAACTTGTAATTTGTGTACTTGCATTCAATAAAGGAGATAGAAAATTCAAATCTTTTAAAGAAAAACACAGTAAATTCCTATCAAATCACTCAAAATGAGACAAGACAACTAAATATGAACAGAGGAACACTTGATTGTATGATAATAGAAGGAATACTTTACAAAATAACAATGAATTGCTGATATAAACTGCTGCTACCACATAAAACTGTAAAAAATCACTGAGTTACAAGTCTGAATCTCTCTCTTGGCAATGTGCAAATGCAAGGGAAAAAGCAAGAACTAAGAAAAAAAGCATGAGCTTTTTTCCCTATAACACAAAGATCTGTCCTAAAATGGTAAAGGGAAGTCAACACTAGCTCAACTGGACTCCAAATAATGCATGAATGAGTCTGAAAAAGCAACTCCAAGTTGCTAGGCGAGCACAAGAGAAAAGCCTAAAAATCAGGTCCAAAAACTACTCCAAGATGAGCTAAAATAGCTCAGAACTCCTGCTCCAAAGATAGTTGACCCAAAAGAATGCCAAAATTAGCCCAATTTGACTTCAAGCCAAAAATAGAAAAAGATACCCCCTCTTGCATGAGTTTGAGACCTCAGTTCAACTCCTCTTTCTATCTCTGCATGATCTTGAGGGCAAAAATAACTTATTTTAACAAATATTAAAGGCAAATATATAATTTTGCTTTAATAAGTGTTACGTTAAGGAGATTTCTCTCTCTAGGTTCTCATATAACAAGTATTAAGGCAACTTATAATAACATTGCACTTAATAGGTGTTAGAATACAATATTTTTGTCTTCAACTTGTGCAAAAAAAAGAAAGGGGTTTATGATTTCATACAATAGCCCTCAAAGGCAAACATAATCTCTTTTCACCCTTGGCTTAAAAAAGAACTCAAATCTATCCTTATTGACATAAGTCAATAATAAAACCTAAATGACCCTCACTTCAGACCTTTGTCATAATCTCTCCTTGATTTGACTTAAGGTTTTAATAAAAACAAATAAAAAGTCACAAAAACCCCTTATGTCTCCCAAAATCCCATGGCTTATGATATATTCTAATCATTCACACTTCAAAAAGTGTTGATCTTCAAGCTAAATCTCCATTTGATTTTTCTTTTTCTCAAAAAGTCACAAAAATACTTTAGAGTTACTATCATTGCATCAGTGCTTATTTGATTTTAGGGCTTTACATATGAGAAAAAGGATGCAAACCCTAACTGGAGCCTTATTTTCTTTTTACTCTTTTACTCTTGCTTTGCTCTATGGGAGAGCACTGTCATAGGGATTTGAAGGGCATTCTCAAGGTTCCTTGAAGACAACAACATTGTATTTGATATACTATATCTACATACACTAGTAAACAAATAAAACCCTTTCTTCTCTTGGTTACTATAGTGATTGTTCTGGTAGAAACTAGTGGACAACCTCTATTTTCTTTACCTGAGAAGAAACTGTTTCCTTTTGGATGGTTGGATTTTATACCAAACTTTTCTGACTCCTTTACATAGGATAAAAAACCCTTAGACCATTAAAATCCTTTCCTATTAAACCTTGTGTCTTTCCTAGGAGTGCCAAGTGCCAAATCTGTTGCCCTCTTTCTCAGGGAAAACTATGGAGTTATGTTTTTAAAAAAATGGTGAAAGATTGTGATGTTCTTTTCATAAGATATCTTTGTTTCTTTCCTTTTAACTTCTCACTGTGTTAGATTTTGATAAAACCCTTTACCTTCCTTGCATATGATGATTGTTTTCATGTCTTTATCTCTAAATTTATATGTTAGGTTTTCCTTTGCAAGTTTGTGTGCTTTCCTGTTGCTATGATAAATGAAGGAAATGAGATGTATAGTAAAACCCATGACGTTCATGTTAGATGTATGCAACAAATGTTCTAACTGTACTTTCTTTGCTACACATTTCCTTTAGTTTAGTGTTTTCACTATGAAGCTGCATCAATTCATTGTTTTGCTCACCTATTTTAGACTCTAGAATGTTGACTATTATCTCTAGTTCATCTCTGTTTGTTCTTTTCTAAGTTGAAAGGGTGTAAATTTTGAAATACACTTTTGCTTTACTCTTCTATGGCTTTATTACACTTTTACCCTTGCTAGGGTTTTCATAGATTATGAAGAATTACTATTTTGGCTGCATTAGTGATAAAAGGCTGCTTAACAACCTTTCCAACACAGGTCACTGTTCCACTCTAGATGTTGACAGAGGATGCCACTAACCATACCATGATCCTCTTCACCTCTTCGACAGAATCCTCATTTATTCTAGACCTCTTTTGCAACTACCATATGATGACTTCTATGTTTAGGTTCTATAGAGGCTGTGGAGTTTTAGTGAAGTCCTCTTTGGATGACTATCCTATCTTGTCTTTTAGCTTCTTCTTGGAAAATTTCCTTGACTATTATGATTGTTGTTGTACTCATACATCTATTTGCATGCATGCCTTATGTAGATTGTTAACTACATCATTTCCTAATACTATCATTTTCTTCTTGTCCACTATTAACTATCCCCGTTCATTAGATCTTTTGTCACAGTCATTAGGATTGTTATGTGACACTTTATAACAGCCATTAAGAAACTATTTCTTTGTCTTTTATCATAGTCATTTGGACTATTATCTGGCCTCCAATAACAATTATTTATCACCGCACACTGTATGTCTATTGTCCTCTTCATCTCTTGACTTCTTTTCTCATGACACACTTTGTATACCTCCATTTTTATTTTAGATAGCCTTCAAAAATTGTAATATATTTATGATCACTAGCAGTGACCTTTATACATGCAATTTTAGCTTTATTATTGCAGCTTTGAAAAGTCTTGAAAGACTATCTCTAATATCTCTACAAATGTGTCTATTGATGTAGAAGTCTTTAGCTAATTGTTGTCCTTACAACTATCTTCTTATCTGTTATGAATACTATTATGATGGCTGCCCCTTTTGCATTTGTTATCTTCCCCGTGACAGTGACTACTGTTATAGCAGTCAAAATGACTATTTTTCTGTTGTTATAACAGTCAAAATGATTGTTTTACTATTGTACATGATTGTTTTGCTGCTATACGTGACTATTTTGCTGATGTACATGACTATTTTTCTGCACTTGTTCTCATCTTCCATTGTGACTGCTCATGATGTCTTTGTGACTGTATGTCATTGATTGCCTTCAACATTGTATATACTACCTTTCTGGTGTCTTAGTGCCCTTTTTAGCAATTATCTAACATGTTGTTACAGTGATCTTGATTGTTTTCAGTCATCTAAGAAACATTTTCAGTCACTATATACAATCATTGTGACTATCCCCTCAAACTGTCTCTTTGTTGACTATTGCAAAGTGTTGATGGGCTAGTTTTTTGACAAGGATTACTATTCCTTTTAATGCTTGGTGACTGGTACTTAGAGCCTATTGTTATGTCTTTCATGTGACCTCAAATCTCCTCCATTGTCTCTATCCAACTAGGTTGTCATTGTCTATGAGTGTTCAATAAATTATGACTTTGCCTTCTCATGAACTTATGATTAGTACCTTATGGAATATGTCAAAGCTATCTCTAAGAGCACACTTGGTAACACCTTTTCTCTTCCTAAACATTATGTCACTGACAAAGTCTAAATCCTCTTCATGCATGGAAGAAAATGTGACCAAACCCCCTGAGATGTTGGTGTAAGACTGCTGCTCCTTCCTCAGAAGGTCTGCCATTCCTCAATAGTACTGAACCATGAAGACTCTACTCTTTGTTGTTTCTTCATTAAACACAGTCATTGAGATATGACTGTCTAGGGTTTTATAAAGACATCATTTAGCTTAAGCCTATAAGGCATGTCTTGTAGAGGGAGTGCATTATTGTAACTTTAAATAATTACAAGTCAAACAATTGCTAATAAGGCTTCACAAGAGTGAAGATAGCAATGAAGATGATGAAAGAAAACTTCAAACTAAAGACAAGAAGCCTTGTAGCTCTTATCACTCTCTTCACCATCATTATTTTCACTTAGGTTTGTCACTTAATCTATCTTAATAGTTCAACTCAAAAAACCCTGAAAAGACTCTATGTATACCTCTAGATTGACTGTTATCTCTAAATTGTTGATTATCTCCACATTTGCATCCACATACTGCTCATGCTTGACTTTCTTGATGATCTTTGTCCATTCATACTTGCTAGGGTTGCTACCCTCATTCCAAATCTAACTTCTCATGACTGTCTCAACTTCTATGACTTTTATAACATAACAATGCTCTTCCATTTATTCAATAGCCTCTCTTGACTTGCTCTGAGACATCATGTAGATTCTAAAGAAGATCTATTAGCCTTGCATATCTTTCATTTCCCTAAGAAGCTATAGAAATGCTCCTGTTTCTTTCATGACTATTAACAAACAATTGTTCCTATTAGTTGTCCCTATATATGTATTGTCTTGAGATGTCATCAATGACTGATACTCATGAACTTGTACCTACATAGTGAACAAACACGTTAGATAAAACATAGAGGCTGATAGCCACTTTTTTATTTTGTTTATCTCTTTCTTGCTTCTTCTTATGATTGCCTATATACTTCTGATGTTTGCTTCTCTTTTCCATCTTGTTGATCAAATGTAAGATACCAATAATATGTTGAAATTATCTGTATATAGAAGTGGAAAGAAAACCCTGAACTCTAACCTTCTCCTCATTTCCTTTTGTAGGTCTCACTGGTGATATCAATAGAAACAAGCTAAGATGGTGCAACAATCGACTGGATTCATTATTCAGGCAATGATGGGTCCCTCTCCTCTTTTATATGCTTTCATTTACTTCAGATGTACTTGTTATCATGCATTTCTTCATCTACAGTTACTCCCACGGCTTGTGTGGGATCATATAAACACTTTTCTTTATGAATGTAAATAGTTATTTCATGTAATGACTTGTGTATTACTTCTCCTTGTTGTAAATCAATTGCATAAAGATAAACTAAATATTATTGCATGGCATATGTGTTTATATTCATAAGTAGACTAGTAAGATTTATGTACCTTTCTAAAATGTATCAAACTGCAATGAATGAACAATGACCCCAACTGAAACACAATCTATAATGTACAAATTAGTTTTAACTTTACCTGTCAATCTCTGAATACCTCCTACCTTGCTAGGGCATTCTTTATCTTATCTAGCTCATAGAGCAGCTCTGTTTGAGTTGCTACAGAGCTGCTACATGATCTTGGTAACATGATAATTGAAGTAGTCCTCTATCAAGATAGTAGATATTCTAGGATGGCTTATGAACTTGAGTTTTTTTTCTTACCCCTTCCTTTGAACATCCATGCTTCTTGAAAGCAGCAAAACAACTATTTTTGTAGCCTATCCTAATTGGGCTACAATGCACAAATTGGTAACACTAACTCAATGGTTATTTGGAAAGAGGAGATCATACTTGATGTGACTTCTGATAGTTAATTCTATGTGAATGACTTTGGGATGATTGTGGAATTTATTTTAAAAGATGGTTTGAATCACTTGACTCCTGAAAGTAGGATGTAGGGTGGAAAAGGAATGATGGAAGAATTGATGTATTGGTCCTTTTCCAATGCATCACATAACAAGTGGAGGATGTATTCAAAGAGTTGTAAATTTTGTTCATTTCAAATGTTATAATTGTCGGTTTAGTTATTTGGGTTTGACAGAGAAGAATGGACACTCCAATAAGACTCACTTGCTTTTAGTAGAAAATTGCCTTCCTTAGATTGGTGTTAGATAAAAAGCTTCAAAGCATTTTTAAAACAAAGAATGGAATCCTTCTGTTGGCATTTCAGTGGATTTTAGGTGATGAGTTTTTAATGGTGGATCATAAATATAGGGAAAACATAGATGTCTCCTCTATGTTTGTAGTGTCACTCCTAGATTTTAATGAATTAAAGGAGGACATAGTTGTTATATTGAAGGCCTTCATCAAGAAAATTTCCTTGGGAGGGTTGGATGAGGTGTTAGCTACATCAAGATACAACAATGGAGCCCCACTCCTAGAGGAGTTTCATAGGTTAAATCATAATGGAGAAAAGGTTATGTGGCATATGATTGTCATCTTAAACAAGAAGGGAGAATTCCTAGCTAGGAGGCAGAAGGTTGATAAAGCGGTGAAGTTTTTGAAACATGTTCTTGGATTATAGGAGGAGGACAATGGAGATTGGGTGCAGATATTTGTGAACGTGGATGCAGAGGTTTATGAAGGTGACTAGGTGCCAGTATAAGGTTTTTAGGGGTTTACAGTATGATAGTTTCAGTTTGATAGTTATAATATTTCTATGGACATAGGAGATAGATATGTTAATATGTTAATAGATACTAGTTAATATAATATTCCAGGGTGTAGAATATACTTGGTTTACTCCCAAAATGGAGATGATGTAATGAAACATATAGGATTAAGTTTTTGGTTAAATTTCAATATAGGGACCATCTCCCATGGATTTATTTAATCAACAAAAGAAAAAAACAAGTACTAATATGAACTAAATGAAGAACATGATGATGATGATGATGATGAAGACAATGAGTGGATTCATTAAACATTTCCCATCATTGCTAATAACTTTGTTAGTTTTTCATATATGTTTCAAAGTGTATTGATTATAGTGCTTTGAATTGATTGTCTAATAGTGGATTTTATGTTGAGTCAAAGTTTGCAAGTACCACAATGCCCCTCCATCTATCTTAAATAAATTAGAATTTGTCAAATGATATGTTTAGGGTTGTAAATGGGTCCATGTTATGCTCGTGTAAGAAGCTTGCCACTTTTAGATGGTCCTTTCCCTTTTTCAAAATTTTATCTAGAAATTCTACTGTTTATTTTCTCCACTTAGTGGGAATTTTAGTCTTTTGGGATTGGCATGAATTGGAAGTTGTGGGGTGGTATATATAGAAAAATGGTTTATGATAATCTCCTCTATTATTGTTGAGTATAATACCCACTTTGGCTATCTCTTGCCATTTGGGATATTGTCCTTAAAATATAGTATTTTACATTACTAGTCTCATTTTATTTTCATTCTAGGAAATATGGAGCAATCTTTGCATCTATTTAAATATCTAACATTATTTCTCTTTATTTCCTTTTATGTCCATGTTAGTATGTATAAGCAATATAAGTCCACTCTACTACAATATTAATCAAGTTTCAAGTAGTCACTCATCTTCACTATTTTATTTCTTGAAATTTATGAGAAAATTTGTGAACTACATTCTTATTCTTAATGGATTGTCTTATAGGTAAATGAATTTTCTAGAGTATTTTTGCATCACCAATAACACTTGATGGCATTGTAGCATTGATTTTGGTTACCACATTCAAGATACAAGAAAGTTCAACATAGAAAGCTAGTGTAGCACATTTCACAGTTGAGCATATTGTCTTTTCATTGATGTCAAAATGATGGTGGTTTTCATTGAAGTTAAAATGATGGTAGTAATATCGCAGGTTCTTCAGTGACATGGTGGAGGTCTCTTCTCTCAGATCAGGGACATTTGATTTTTCAGTGATATGGTTTTCAGGTCTTCAGTGACATGTTTTTCAGTGAAATGGTGTGAATATGTGACATGTCCTATGTTATGTCATATAATTATCAATTGTATAAAGAGAATGTTGGGACATATATGGTATCTCATCTATACTCATCTGTAGTTAGCATATGTGGTTAGGTTAAGCACATGGTGAAAAGTTAAATCATATGGTGTAAAGTTCAAATTGTCACATTTGTTTATTACATGGTATAAAGCTTTACAAAATCCAAACTTAGAGTGAAAAACAAAAATCTAAACGTCAAATGCTTTTTGTTTTAATCTCCTGTTGACTTGTTGAAGCGGTAAATGTTACTTTAGTAACAACTTGAGGGGTGCAGGGTCGTCAGTTTTACCGGCCCTGACGCCTAGGGTGCCCGGTCACCAGGTTACCTTCCTTTGTGCTCCGCGGGAAAAGGTTGATCAACGATCATCGTTTAAACATCATATGGTGGGCCACGTGAATCAGAGGGATAAGGTTTGAACTACAAGTTGCCTCAAACAGTCAGTTACACTTGTTAAATTTGACAACCACTGTGTTCTCAAAAGGCAATAAAGCATGCTATTTTCATGTCTTTTCACCGAAGATGAAGAGGCACTCAAATTGGAATTTCTGGTAAGAGTAAGAATGGAATTTAGAAGGTTTCTTACGAAATAGAATATGAAAAGATTGTGATCATCAAGATGTTGTTTTAGTTTTTATTTTTTTTGAGAGAATGTGTGATATGAATGTGATAAAAAATATGGTGTTGGAAGTTGAACCGATTTGAAGAAATTGAATGATGGAAGTTCATTTTGTATAAAGAGAATTTTTTTGCAGGGGTGTGTTTTTTAAGCAGATAAGAGAGATGATCTTAGTGTGGTGAGAAGTTTTTAGAATGGGATTTTTGCTATGAAATGTATTTTTGTATTGCAGGTATGAAGAAACAATTTTTGAATAGGGAATTATGTTGAGTTATTGAAATAGTGATGGTGCAATAAATGGATGGAGTTTTTCAATGATCAAGATGGATCAATATTTGTTTAGAGAAGGTGAAAGTGTTGAAAGACAATAATTTCTCAGAGAGGGTCAATTGTTTAGTTTTGCACAGTGAGAAAGTTCATGAAATGGTGAATTAGATTTTGAGATTGTTTTGCAGAGATATGAAGTATTTTGAAGATCAAAATTGATTGATTGTAGATGATGATGACAGTTGAAGGTTGATTGCAAAGAATATATTTTTGTTTTTTTTAAAAGGGAGAAATAAGGTTTTGTTTTCATTGAAATAGGGAAATCCCCTGAGGTATATTTTTTCAATAAATTGTTGATGTTGTAATGTCAGTGAGACATGCAGAGAAGTACAATATGCCAGTGAGGCAAAATTGTAATGTCAGTGAGACAGTTGTAATCTAAAATTTTTGTTAAGCCAGTGAGGTAGTTGAGTGGTTTTTATACCCCAGGAGGGTTTTCCACTCGGGAAATTTCTGGTGTCAAATTTTGTGTTGATACTTTGCATAATTTTTGTTCTATCTGAAGAATTCTATAATTGTGAAATTAAATTAATCAAAAGGTGTAAAAAGTGTTAAAATTGTTAACAACACTGATTCACCCCCCCTCTCAGTGTTGTGTGTATTCCTATAATTGGTATCAGAGCTTGGTACCCTGACAAAGCTTAATCAGCTTGGGTAGATCATATTTCTGGAATACTTATCATGGCAAGTCAAGAAGGTTACTCAAATTATAAAGCACCTATGTTTGAGGGTTCTAACTATGCTTTTTGGAAATTCAGGATGGAGTCATATTTGTCATCGCTAGGGTATGATGTGTATGCTGCCATTGTTACTGCATATACTGCTACAAATCCTCCTAGCACAGTTGATGAGAAAAGAGCATATGAAAATAATGCTAAGGCTAAAAATGCATTATGTTGTGGTCTTACCAATGACATACTTGTCAAAATCATGGAGTGTAAAAGAGCAAAGGAAATATGGGACAAACTGTCTAATATTTATCAAGGAGATGATAAAATCAAAGAAGCAAAACTGCAATCCTATAGGGCCAAATTTGAAAGTCTCAAAATGAGTGATGATGAGAAAGTGGCAGAATATCTTCTAAGATTCCAAGAAATTGTAAATGCTATAAGAGGACTTGGTGATACACTGGAAGAGAAGACAGTTGTTACAAAAGTCTTAAGGACTTTAAATCCAAAATATGAATCCAAAGTGTCTGCAGTAGAAGAAAGAGACTTAAGCAAAGTTACCTTTGATGAACTTCATGGCACTTTCACAGCTTATGAGATGAGAATTAGTAATGACATACCTTTAAGCAAAGAAGCTACTTTCAAATCAGTCAGAAAAGAAAAGGAGATTTCTGATTTAGAAGAATTGGATGATGATCAAGAAATATCTCTTGCAAGCAAGTTGAAGAAGGGATCTATTGGTAAGTACAAAGGTAAGCTTCCATTCAAATGTTTTGAGTGTGGAAAGATTGGACACTATGCAGCTCAGTGTCCTTACAAAGACCTAGACAGTGATGAAGATGAAAACAAGAAGCAATTTAAAAAGAAACAGTTTGTTTCTAGAAGGAAAAATATTTTTAGAAAGAAAAGAAGTTTGTTCATCAAAAATGTTGATATGACTAAAAGTGATTCAGATGATTTTCTTGATGAAAATGCACAGACTTTATTTATGGCTATTCTAAATGAAGTTCAAAATGAAAAATGTGAGGAACAATCAAACAGTTGTGAAGCTATTATTGACTTTGAAGGAGAATTGATGTGTGCATTAAGTCAAGTCAAGAAACTTAAAAAGGAAAATGATATCATGAATGATAAATTAACTTGTTATGAGAAATAGATTACTGATTTAATTCTTTCTCTTGAAGAAAGTAAGAGAATTACTGATGATAAAAACAAAGAGTTGAATAATAAGGATAAGGAATGTCATACACTTGAAGCTGAAATTGTTGATCTGAGAAGAAGACTTGATATGTGCAGAAGTAGTGATAAGCTTGATGATCTTCTTGATAGACAAAAAGGATTCAAAGATAAATCAGGTCTTGGATTTGAAGAGGGACAATGTTCTCAAAAGGCTAGTACAAATGGCAAATCAATCATAAGGACAACAAACTACAATAGGAATGATACTTTCAGGTATAATGCTCACTTTACTAGATATTGTTTTTGTTGCAACAAGTTTGGACATAAAGCCAGTGAATGTAGATTTGGAGTCAGAAGAGAAATGCATTTATTTCCAAGGAACCCATTCATGTTTTTAAGAAGTTTGAAGTGTCACAATTGTAAAAATTTAGGGTATATTGCCAAATTTTGTAGACCTTCTTTGCAAATGTAGCAAACAACAAGGAATACTGTTTCAGGTTTGTCTTCTTTAAGTCCTGAAAAGAAGTTGCTTGTTTGGAAACCTAAGGTAATCAATAAGAGTCTTGATGTTATGATTGCACAAGCTGCTTTTCATGCCAAAAAGAAGGAACAATGGGTGATTGACAGTGGCTGTTCCAACCACATGACAGGAGACAAAGATAAGTTTGTTAAATTTGAAGACATTAATGAAGGTTCTATTATGTTTGGAAATAATGATTGCATTATGATCAAAGGCAAAGTTACAATTCTTCTTGATGATGAAACACCACTACATGATGTGTATTTTGTAGAAGGACTGAAGCACAACTTGTTAAGTGTTAGTCAAATATGTGACAATGGTTTTAATGTGGTTTTTGATGCACATGGATGTGAGATCAAAAAGAAATCAGGTAAAGTTATTGCAGCAGGTCTAATGACTAGTGGTAACATCTACAATCTTCATAACTCAGAAACTAAAAGTGTTGATAGCCATATCTGTTTCATGGGTCAAATTGAGGAAAGCTGGTTGTGGCATAGAAGACTTGGTCATGTGAATTTTGACAATCTTGTGAGAATCAGTAGGAATCACAATGTCAGAAATATGCCTCATATTTCAAAACCAAGTAATACTATATGCAAAGAGTGTCAGCCGGGTAAGCAAACCAAAGTTAGTTTCAAACCTAAGGAGTATTTTACTTCAAAACCTCTGTAGCTGGTACATTCAGATTTGTGTGGTCCTACAAGGACTAAAGCTCTGGGAGGAGAAAAATATTTTATGCTTTTCATTGATGATTTTTCAAGAATGACATGGGTAACATTCTTAAGGTATAAATCAGAGGCATTTGATAGATTCAAAATCTTCAAGAAGATGGTTGAAAAGGAATATGATTTCAAGCTAAAATGTTTAAGGTCAGACAATGGAGGAGAGTATACTTCAAAGGAATTTGAGGAGTATTGTGAAAAACATGGGATAAGAAGGCAATTCTCCACTCCTAGAACTCCACAGCAAAATGGAGTAGCTAAAAGGAAAAATAGGACTGTAAAAGAAATGGCAAGAACCTTACTACATGATGCAAATCTGCCTAATGTCTATTGGAGAGAAGCTGTTCATACAGCTGTATATACTTTGAACAGAGTTCAATTAAGGGTAAAGTCAAATTATACACCTTATGAACTTTGGTATGGTAAGTTAGCTAATGTTGGTTATTTTAAAAATTTTGGAAGTAAGTGTTACATCAAGAAAGATAATGATGGCTTATGTGGTTTTGAGTCTAGATGTGATGAAGGCATATTTCTTGGTTATTCTACACATAGCAAAGCATATAAGTGCTTTAACAATAGGCTCAAAAGAATAATTGAAAGTACTAATGTTAAGGTGGATGAGGATTTGCAGCCCTGTATGCAGTTGTTTCATGACAAGGAAGATGATCATCATTCACAAAAGGAAGAAGAAATTTAGGAAGAGGAAGAAGATCCTGAAAAATCTGTTGATGATAAGACAAAGACTCCTTCAAAGGCATATCAAAGAGATCATCTTCATGAGTTGATCATTGGGGACAAAGATAGTGGTGTGGTAACTAGAAGAAAGCTTGCTGCTGCACATAATCAAGCACATGTGTGCTTGATATCTGAAATGGAACCTAAAAGTTATGTTGAGGCCAGTAAAGATGAAGCTTGGATTAAAGCCATGGAAGAGGAGTTAAGTCAAATAGAAAAGAACAAAACATGGGAACTTGTTCCAAGACTAGAAGGTAAGAATGTCATTGAATCTAAATGGGTTTTTAGGAATAAGCTTGATGATAAAGATAAAGTTGTTAGAAACAAAGCTAGATTGGTTTGCAAAGGGTATTCACAAATTGAAGGAATTGACTTTGAAGAAACATTTGCTCCTATTGCTAGATTAGAAGCTATAAGAATGTTTTTAGCTTTTTTAGTTTATAAAAATTTCAAAGTTTACCAAATGGATGTAAAATCAGCATTTCTAAATGGAGATCTTGAAGAAGAAGTTTACATGGAACAACCAGAATGTTTTATGAATAAAGATAATTCAGATCATGTTTATAGGTTGAAAAAGGCCTTATATGGTTTAAAGCAAGCTCCAAGGGCTTGGTATTATAGACTGGATAAGTTTCTATAGGAATAGGGGTTCACAAAAGGAGGTGTGGACAGTAATCTGTACTATCTAATCAAAGGTGAGGATTTTTGGTTGTTGAAATTTATGTTGATGATATCATTTTTGGTAGTAACAATGATGATATGAGTCATTCATTTCCTAACATTATGAAGTCAGAATTTGAAATGTCTATGTTGGGAGAATTGTCTTTCTTTCTTGGTCTTCAGGTATCTCAGCTTGAAAAGGGAATATTTATCTCACAAAATAAATATGCCAAAGAGATGTTAAAGAGATTTCAAATGGATTATTGCAAACCTTTGGGTACTCCTATGGAGACAGGGCATAAGCTAAGTAAAAATGATGAATCACATGAAGTAGAATAGTCTTTGTATAGATCTATGATTGGGAGTCTTTTATATCTCACTGCTTCTAGGCCTGATATTATGCAGGCAGTTTGTTTGGTTGCAAGATTTCAAGGTTGTCCTGAACAATCACATTTGAATGTTGTTAAGAGAATCTTTAGATATATTAAGGGTACACTTGATTTTGGTTTATGGTATCCTAGACACAATGATTTTACACTTCTTGCCTATATAGATGCAGATTGGGCTGGATGTCCTGATGACAGAAAAAGTACAAGTGGGGCAGCTTTCTTTCTAGGTGGCAGATTGGTTGCATGGCATAGTAAGAAACAAGATTGTGTTTCTCTATCTACAGTTGAAGCTGAGTATATTGTTGCTTCATCATGTTGTACACAGGTACTTTGGATGGTACAATCACTTCTTGATATTAAGGTTGAGGTTAAAAATCCTGTGTCTATTCTTTGTGATAACACAAGTTCTATTAATATGTCAAAGAATCCTATAATGCATTCAAGAACTAAGCACATTGCTATCAGATATCATTTTCTAAGGGAAAAGGTGATTGAAAATGAAGTTGCTTTGGAATATGTGCATACAAGTGATCAATTGGCTAACATCTTCACAAAGCCTTTGCCAAAGGAGACATTTGAAACTCTGAGACAGAGATTGGGAGTTTTGTCTCTTGTCTCTCTTCAATAAGTTACAGAGATATTAGATTCAGGGGGAGTTGTCTTCTAGATCATTTTGATGACCTGAATCTCATTTGTACATATTCTGTATATAGTTTTTGTACATATTTTTTTGTGGTTGGTAGTGTTACAGTATTATGCATTTGATCAGTGTGATGTAGAGTGTTGGTTTTTTGACAGTTTTTTTTTCAGAGGATTGCATTTACAAGAACAAGACTCTATTGGTTGTGGTATTTTTTGCCTTTGACATTTTTATGTCAAAAAGGGGGAGAAATGAGTTATGGTTTTGCCATCAATGTCCAAGACAAAGGGGGAGTTTTGTAGCACATTTCACAATTGAGCATATTGTCTTTTCATTGATGTCAAAATGATGGTGGTTTTCATTGAAGTTAAAATGATGGTAGTAATATCTCAGGTTCTTCAGTGACATGTTTTTCAGTGACATGGTGGAGGTCTCTTCTCTCAGATTAGGGACATTTGATTTTTCAATGATATGGTTTTCAAGTCTTCAGTGATATGTTTTTCAGTGAAATGGTGTGAATATGTGACATGTCCTATGTTATGTCATATAATTATCAATTGTATAAAGAGAATGTTGGGACATATATGGTATCTCATCTATACTCATCTGTAGTCAGCATATGTGGTTAGGTTAAGCACATGGTGAAAAGTTAAATCATATGGTGTAAAGTTCAAATTGTCACATTTGTTTATTACATGGTATAAAGCTTTACAAAATCCAAACTTAGAGTGAAAAACAAAAATCTAAACGTCAAATGCTTTTTGTTTTAATCTCTTGTTGACTTGTTGAAGTGGTAAATGTTACTTTAGTAACAACTTGAGGGGTGCAGGGTCATCAGTTTTACCAGCCCCGACGCCTAGGGTGCCCGGTCACCAGGTTACCTTCCTTTGTGCTCTGCAGGAAAAGGTTGATCAACGATCATCGTTTAAACATCATATGGCGGGCTGTGCGAATCAGAGGGATAAGGTTTGAACTACAAGTTGCCTTAAACGGTCAGTTACACTTGTTAAATTTGACAATCACTATGTTCTCAAAAGGCAATAAAGCATGCTATTTTCATGTCTTTTCACCGAAGATGAAGAGGCACTCAAATTGGAATTTTTGGTAAGAGTAAGAATGGAATTTAGAAGGTTTCTTATGAAACAGAATATGAAAAGATTGTGATCATCAAGATGTTGTTTTAGTTTTTATTTTTTTTGAGAGAATGTGTGATATGAATGTGATAAAAAATATGGTGTTGGAAGTTGAACCGATTTGAAGAAATTGAATGATGGAAGTTCATTTTGTATAAAGAGAATTTTTTTGTAGGGGTGTGTTTTTTTTAAGCAGATAAGAGAGATGATCTTAGTGTGGTGAGAAGTTTTTAGAATGGGATTTTTGCTATGAAATGTATTTTCGTATTGCAGGTATGAAGAAATAATTTTTGAACAGGGAATTATGTTGAGTTATTGAAATAGTGATGTTGCAATAAATGGATGGAGTTTTTCAATGATCAATATGGATCAATATTTGTTCAGAGAAGGTGAAAGTGTTGAAAGACAATAATTTCTCAGAGAGGGTCAATTGTTCAGTTTTGCATAGTGAGAAAGTTCATGAAATGGTGAATTAGATTTTGAGATTGTTTTGCAGAGATATGAAGTATTTTGAAGATCAAAATTGATTGATTGTAGATGATGATGACAGTTGAAGGTTGATTGCAAAGAATATATTTTTGTTTTTTTTAAAAGGGAGAAATAAGGTTTTGTTTTTATTGAAACAAAGAAATCCCCTGAGGTATATTTTTTCAATAAATTGTTGATGTTGTAATGTCAGTGAGACATGTAGAGAAGTACAATATGCCAGTGAGGCAAAATTGTAATGTCAGTGAGATAGTTGTAATCTGAAATTTTTGTTAAGCCAGTGAGGCAGTTGAGTGGTTTTTATACCCCAGGAGGGTTTTCCACTCGGGAAATTTCTGGTGTCAAATTTTGTGTTGATACTCTGCATAATTTTTGTTCTATCTGAAGAATTCTATAATTGTGAAATTAAATTAATCAAAAGGTGTAAAAAGTGTTAAAATTGTTAACAACATTGATTCACCCCCCCTCTCAGTGTTGTGTGTATTCCTACAGCTAGTTGTTAATTGGTGGGATCTAAATCATGTTCATTTCAAAATTGAACCTAGAGAAGAATTTTATTCTCTTCCATTCATACTAAATAATTTTTCTCATTTGTCTAAAGTAGTTATGTTACCAAGGTGGGGATACCCCTATGTTATCAATAACCTCAACACAAGAAAATAATATATTTTTATTTGTTGGATCAAAGTTCAGAGTAACAAAGTTGAAGGCACCATAATATTTTACTATTTTCACTCAAATAGGGCATAATTTAATGAAATGATTTAAATAAGTTTGTTCCCTAATCAACCATTATTTATATATTTTCTATTATTGAGCTAATGAACATATTTTTCCAACAATCTTGAATGAAGAGTGTAGTTCTTCTCCTTTTGTTAATTCATGTTATGCTTCTATGAAATATATTTTTTTTTATCAAAGAAATGGTTTTTTTTTTGCATTTATCATCGTTTACATACCAAGGAGCTTGCCCATCCCATTAGACAAAACTATTTTTGGATCTTTTAATATTAAGGTCTTTCTAGAATTTAATCAGTTGCTTCTAGTTTTATCATTAATGTATGCATGTTGTGTGGTGGAAAATAGAATTCAAATTTTTATGCATTTGATGTCTTGCATTTTTTATAATCTTTTGTTCATTTTTACAAAAAAAAAATTGTAGTTCTAGGTGAGCACTTGAGTTACAATGTAACTATAGCTTTGATATTTAATTTCTTTGAGATGTTGGCTAATTTTTTAAATTTTTTATTATCCACTCATGTAATTACATCTTCCTTTCTTCCACTATAGGTTTTGCCTCTCATTGTAAATCTTACCATAATTACGACAATGTTTACCAATAAGCATTATGCCTTGTGATGTAATTTAATAATTTTAAATAATATAATAATTTTTTGAATAGAAGGAAAATAATACTTAAAAATAATAATAATCTAATATATTTTTTTTTACAAATCGATATAAAAAATAGTTACCAACAACCAACAACTAAAAACTAATATACTCTAAACCGAAGTCAATTGAGTATATCTAAATAGTTTTAATTTTGAAGAGTTTTATAAAATGAAGTTTAAATATTGGAGAAAATGATTTATTAAGCAAATAGAATAAATAGGAAAAAAATACAATAAAGTGTATAATTTAAAAAGAAAAATATGAACGATATGCAAGTGTGGCAAGACCCAAGCATACCCTTTGAAAGGTTTGTAATTACTATTTCTAATCTTTCCACCATGGTTTAAAATCTCCAAACCTAATTTATGTAACATATCCACAAGGATAGAGTTAATAATAGTAAAAAATAATTCAAAATCCTAAGGGAGAATCTATGTTTCACTCTAGCTTCTAGTTAGGAAAGAATATTCTCGATGGTTCTTGAAAAAAGAACTAGAATGGTCTTAATGCCTCTGTTGAAAAATCATGGCAAGTGTTCACAGGTCACCATATATAGTAATCATTAATAGATAGCCTAATGAACAATTCATTTCTATTCCAAATTAGCATGGTTTAATAGTTTCTTAGGATTTCCATATGTTTTTAGTAACAAAAGTATCATTCTAAGAGATTTACCCTACATTCCTACTAAATTTACCTAAATACAACATGCTTTTAGAGTAGAATTCCTATTTAGCATTTGGAATGATAGGAATTCTACTTGCTTTTATAGATGTACTATTTACAACAATATCTCCATGTATTCTAAATCCATTATTTGTTCAAATGTGTTAATGCAAATATAAATGCAAGACAATAAAGTTGCACTTGAAGTGGCCTACCTAGAGGTGTGTCTTGATCAATAGAGTAATGCACCTTGTTCAATTGCCAAATTTTTGTTGACCTCTCTTTCTGACAAGAGCCAATCCCCTCCTAGAGGGTGTAACATGATAGAAGGCATAGTGCCCATAGACATGATTCTCATGCTTCTCAATGTAGAGCTCGTGGTCGGAGTGCCAATGGATGGTCTCCAAATTATTGTCAACCTTCAACTTCCTCTCAGCTCCACAATAGAGGTTCCTTTGGTCCTTGACATGCACTAGTCATTTCTCCTCCTAGAGTTGTTGATCTGCCTCTCAAGGATGTGCAAGATAATCAACCTAATGATGGTGCTCTTATAGAGTGGAATGGCCACGATAATCCTAATGTGCAGAAACTAGATTACCGTGATCCACCTCCTACTATTAGTTTAATAGCTCTTGTTGCTTAGCAACTTGTTTTGTTTTATATATTGATATGTTGTTTAAGGATATGCTTTTCATAAACTATGGGGTGTGATTTTTTCCATCCACTTTTTTTTTGTGATATAATATGTTTTTAGAAACTTTATACAATTAATATAAATAACAATATTTCATCCCAAAAAAAAAATTAAAATTATATTTATAATGATTTTTAGATAAAAAATTTTAAAATATAATATACTATAATTTATAAGAATAAAAATGAAAATTCTTGTACTAACCTTTGAAAATTTAAAAAAAAAAATACTAAACTTTTACAATTTTATTTTATTATTAAAAATATTATAAAGTATATAAAGTATTTCTACCTATAACTTTGAAGTTCAATAAAAACTCTGAACGCTTTAAAAAAAATCAATATCTTTTAAAATTTTTTTGGATCCGTTGACTAGAAAATACTGAAATAAACAATTAAAAAATAAATATATTGGCAATATAACAATTGCCGTTTAATTTGATAGGGGAAAACACAATAATATAATGCTATACTTGATAACCGCAGTATAAACTTCCTAGCAGTGCCAATAAGTGCTGGAAAGCCTGCACAATGCTATTTTCTTCGCCCCTCACAACCAATCCTTTCTCCACTTCATTATTGTCTTCGTTGGAGTTTGATTATGTAATTCCCTCTTGTATGTGAAATTCATGTGCAGTGAGGCATCTAGAATGTTGGGTGAACACACCTATCAATACCCATTTACCCTCTTCCACCTCCGTTGTACACAAATTATAATAATCCCTCTCAATAAACAATTTCACATGCGGAGAGAGAATTTATAAGCAAACATAGCATCATGGCATTGCCATTGGAGGAATTCTTCTGCGGCAATCTTAGGAAGGAGGAAGAGCTGATTTTCTTGTTAGCAAAGAAGTCGAGGACAGAGAGATTAAGAAAAGCCGAAGAGTTTGTAAGTGATCCCGCACCAGGGACCGCTTTTGTACATATTATTATTTCTTCTGTCCATTTCTGCCTAAAAAGGAAAGCAAACATTGGTGAAAGATGAGAAAAGCTAGAATTATATATTTCTAGAACAATTATTACCCGAATCGTTTGAATGCTTGTCTCAACAGCTGATCTCTTCTTTGCTACGAGTTGCAGGCTCTTCAATCTTTCCATGTGCTCCAAACTTTCTATACCCGGTACCTCCCAACATGTACAATGTAGCTTCTCCAATGTTCTGCAGTGTTGTAAACCTTGTATCTTCTCAACTTTGTTGCCACCTGTCAGTTCAAATACTTCCAGAGAAGCCAATTTATCAAAATTGGAAGCCTGTTCAACTGTGGACAGTCACTTAGCATTAGCTGTCGAAGGTTTACTAGGCCACCAATACCACTTATGTTCCTTAGCAATTTACACCTCTTCACCTCTATATCCTCAACTGATGTTGGTAGGTTGTCCACCTCCGTTAAATGTTCATTGTACTACAGTCTCAGAGTTTTAAGGCCGGGACAGTAGTCGTCAGAAATTGAAATCTTTGACACACCTGTGTAGCGTAGAAGTATTTCCTTGAGATGGCTCAACGAAGAAGTAAATGTTCCCCGTCCAAAATCCAATTCGCTGATCAGGCATTGATTTATTTCCAGAGTTCGAAGATTAATCAGTTGCTTCAATGGTAAAGATTGGATTTCTAATTTCTGTGATACCAATCTCTCTAAAAGATTGAGACACCCCATAGAGTCGGGTAAAGATTGCATCTGGAAACACCCTTGACGTGAACCTATCTCCATCACTCTCAACTTGCTGAGTTGACCGATGTTAATTGGGGGCTCCCTTAACCTGGTCCCCTCTAAATAGAGGTTACTCAACGAGGCCTGATTTGTGATGTGACGAGGCAACTCTTCTAATTGCGTGCACCCAACAAGATTCAAATACTCGAGCTTTTTTATGTTTTGCAGGATGTCTGACTGTAAGGTGAGCTTCTCACACCACTGTAAATCAAGATGTTGCAGACGCGTCAACTGCTTAAAAGAATCTGGCAACATATATTCAATTGATTTAAATAACTCAACTCTAGATGCCGCAAGTTTGTCAAATGGCCAAAACAGCTAGGCAGTGATGATATCATTTTACAGCTTCTTAACTGAAGGTGCTCCAGCGATTGAAGACTGCAAAATTCCTCTGGTAGACTCTCTACATTGCAGCCATACAGGGATGCCATTTTCAACTTCTCGAGATATCCTATGGACTTTGGAATTCTCTTTAAGTTAAGGCAATTCAAAATATTCAACACTCTTAACTGCACCGGAGCCTGCAGACAATTTTGAATTTAGTTACAGGGAAAGATATAGAACAATTATATGTAATTCGAATTATATATGGAAAGAACCGTAGAGCAAAGCTATGTTACCAGAAACAAGAAACGGAAACGGCAATTGCAACGGCAACTGACGGGAAACGAGATATTTGGAAGTTGCATAAAAGAAACAGATTTTAAATACATATATTTTTTTCAAAATTTTAGATTTATTATAAAGTAAAACACTAAGAATAAAACTAGGAAAAACAAAAACTACATCTTTATAAATATATACACACATTTATCTTTTTAAAAAACATAAAACTATGTCTAAAAAGCCATGCATTTATGTTTTTTTAATAAAATTAAATCTATGAAAATTGTTTAAATAAAAATAACTTAGTTTTCAAATCATGTAATACCTAATTAAACATTATAAAAGCCATGATTTTTGTTTTAAAAAAACAAAACTAATTTCCTTAATAAAATAATAATATCATAATAAAAACAATATTATACAATCACTTTTATTGCATAATGAATACTAATTTCCCTAATAAATTAAAAATATCATAATAAAAACAATATTATACAATCACTTTTATTGCATAATGAATATAAGATATTATAAAACATGAAGAAGATTTTAATAAAAATCAAAGTTTGATTGCAAATCCAAAAAAAAACATGAAGTTCACAAAAAAAGCCCTGTTGGCAATGCAGAAACGGCCGTTTCTGAGGGCAACGGCGTTTTACCCATCAGAAATGGAAACGCGGCGTGTACGTCGCGTTTCTATTAACATAGGAGAAAAGATATTTATTTCTACTGATGAAGGGGGTAAATCATAAAACACACAATAATAGAAATTAAACACAGAGAATAGAACTTTCTTTTATTGATCTAGGTAACTCATTACATTACAGAAGTTTAATTACAATCAGAGGAATCAGTCCTTTACAAGCTGCAACACACTACAGCGACCATCACCAGGCTCTGGAATCTTCCACCTTCTGTAACCTCCAAATCAGCTAGGGTTTCTGTTTTCCCACCTATTCTTGACTCTACACTTGCCCCCTTAACTCTCCCCCTCCCCTGGGTTCCCAAAAATGGTTATTAATAGCCTTTTTGACGGCCAACAACCTAATTTCAAATTTTGCATCTCCCTCCAAAAATAGGTAAACTTCCGGGAGCCATAACTTTTGGTCTGGGACTCCGATTGACGAACCGTTTTATGCGTCGGAAAGCTCGCTGAGTGCTCTATGTGCCAAGAATTAGCTTTGCTAGTTATGACCATTTTTGGGCTTGTACCAGGCCGTTTAGTGCCTCAAACCTAACTTTGAATAATTTTCAGGCATTTTTCAGGAAACAAAAACTTTAATATCTTTCATCTCGCAAATGATCTTCATATGATTCCTTTTCCAAAGGTCTTATATTTCCGTTATGTAACTTCTTGTAAATTTTGACTTCATTCCGTGCCCAAATGCAAACTTTCTAAAAATAGCAGTTTACTATTTTTAGCAATTTGGGAAACTAAAAGTTCTACATTATTATTCAGGCGATTATGACACTAGAACCACAGATTTTGAGAAGAAATAGGTAGAACATCAACAATTTTGAAACATTTTTTTTTTCTAGGTGATGCAAGATTGCCCTTACACCACTGGATGCTCCTGCATCAGACACCTAGGCTAATTTGAGAAGTGACCCTGTCACGTCTCAGGTGTTTGTGTGAGGAAAACCCAAACAGTGAACCTCTGCCTTAGACAACCAAGAAGAATCTTCAACAGGCCTTCCTTTCCATTTCACTAGATATTCTTCATATTGCCTATTTCGAGTGCTCCTTCCCACACGGCTATCCAAGATTTCTTCTATCTCCTCTATTGAAGTAGATGCTGGAATACTCCACTGCACTTCTGTTGGTCCATCATCTGTTCCACCTTCATGATATTCTATTAAATAAGCAATGTTGAAAATAGAGGAAATATTGATCCCACTCGACAGCTCTACTTCATATTCATTTCCGG
This sequence comes from Cunninghamia lanceolata, assembly GCA_027924645.1. NCBI lineage: Eukaryota > Viridiplantae > Streptophyta > Pinopsida > Cupressales > Cupressaceae > Cunninghamia > Cunninghamia lanceolata. Next base: position 6,315,514 of record BSBN01000686.1, on the reverse strand, counting down.
AATCATGCTTCTTCAGGACTCTGCATGGACCAAATTTCTTCATTTTTAATTTATTGTATGTACCAATTGAGAACCTTTCTTTTCTCAAGTGAACCATGACTTCATCTCCCACTTGGAACTCCTTATACCTCCTCTTCTGATCTGCCTTAGCCTTGTACTAAGTAGTCATCTCATTAATGTGCCTTCTCACCTCTTCATGCAAATTCTTCATATGTTCTGCAAAGTCTTCAGCCTCAGCACTTGTCTTTTCTCCCTTATCTAGATTCCTTAACTCTGAAGTATTTCTTGGACTATTTCCATATACAATATGGAATGGTGATTTACCAGTACTCCTATTGACAGAATTGTTGTAAGCAAATTCTGCTTGTGGTAAAATCAAATCCCATCCCTTGGGCTTATCCAAACTCCTATTGACAGAATTGTTGTAAGCATCGTAGTAGGTTACCCAAATTCCTATTCACCACTTCTGTCTGTCCATCAGTCTGTGGATGGTGTGCAGAACTGAACTTCAAATCTGTCTTCAATTTCTTCTACAATGTCCTCCAGAAATAACCAACAAACTTGGTATCTTGATTTGAAACTATGCTCTTTGGTAGACCGTGTAATCTCACCACCTCTTTGAAAAATAATTCAGCAATATGAACAGCATCGTTAGTCTTCTTGCAAGGACTAAAATATGCCATCTTTGAGAATCTATCCACCACTACAAAAATGGAATCATGTTCTCTCTGTGTCCTTGGTAAACCAAGAACAAAATCCATACTGATATCATCCCAAGGCTTCTCTGGTATAGGTAATGGTTGATACAACTGTGTATTCTGATTTGTTCCTTTTGCCATCTGACATACTCTGCAACTTTGCACAAACTTCCTCACATCCTGCTGCAACTGTGGCCAATAATAATATTCACCAACAATTGAAATAGTCTTGACCAAAGTGTCTAGCCAATCCTCCACTATGCTTCTCCTTAATCCGGTTCTCTCTCATGGAACTCCTTGGAATGCACAACTGGCTTCCTCTAAACAACATACCATCTTGGATTATGAAATCCAACCATCCTGTTCCATCTAAAGTAACAGGCTCCAGACAAGCTTTCCAAGCCTCTGCAAAATTTGGATCTTTAGGATACAAACTTTTGAGCTCATCGAACCCTACAACCTCTATCTTCATTTCTGTCAATAAATTTTGCCTTATGCTCGAGGCATCTGCAACTCTGTTGGACTTCCCGCTCCTGTGCTTCAAAACAAAGGTATAACTCTACAAAACCTCAACCCATTTTAAGTGCCTTTGGTTCAACTTTCCTTGACTATTAAGATACTGCAAAGCCTGATGATCAGTATATAAGACAAACTCTTTTGGCAACAAATAATGTCTCTATTTCTTCAAAGCCTGAACTATTGCATAAAATTCTTGATCATAAAAAGAATACTTTTTCTTTTCATCATTAAGCTTCTCACTAAAATAGGCAATGGGCTTACCTTCTTGGCTCAAAATAGCTCCTATAACACTACTACTGGCATCACAATCTACCTGAAATACATTATTGAAATCTGGAAGTGCCAAAATAGGTTGTTCTACGACTTTCTGCTTCAATGTATCAAAGCTCTTTTCTGCTCCTTTAGTCCATGTAAAATCTTTTTATCCCCTCTCATTGTCTCAGTGAGGGGTACACAAATGCTACTAAAATTCTTGATAAACTTCCTGTAAAAACTTGTCAAACCATGAAAAGATCTTACCTCCGTTGCACTCCTTGGTGTAGGCCATTCAACGATAGCCCTTACCTTTTATGGGTCCATCTTAAGACCTTCCTTTGAGACAACAAATCCCAGGTATACCAACTCTTTCTTTGCAAAACTACATTTCTTCAGATTAATCAGCAACTGCTCTTCCCTCAACTTCTCTAGAACTCATCTAATATGCATCAGATGCTCATCCCAAGTCTTACTGAAAATCAAAATATCATCCAAATAAACAATAACAAAACTTCCCAAAAATTCTTTCAGTACCTCATTCATGAGCCACATGAATGTGCTCGGTGCATTGGTTAGCACAAATGGCATGACTAACCACTCATACAAACCTTCTTTTGTCTTGAAGGCTATCTTCCATTCATCTCCTTCTCTGATACGGATCTGGTGATATCCACTCTTTAGGTCAATTTTCGTGAAGTACTTGGCTCCACTCAAACAATCCATGATGTCATCCATTCTGGGCAATGGAAACCTGTACTTGATTGTGATCTTGTTGATGGCTTAGGAATCTGTGCACATCCCCCACTCTCCATCTTTCTTCGGTGCTAGTAATGCAGGTACTGCACATGGACTTAGGCTTTTTCTTATCAATCGCTTCCTCAACAGCTCCTGAACTTGTCTATTCAACTCTTCACTCTCTGCAGGAGTCATTCTGTGGGCTACCTTGTTTAGAAAAGTAGCTCCTGGTAGCAAATCCATTTGATGACTTATCTTCCTTACTGGTGGTAAACCTTCTGGTACATTATTAGAGATAATGTCTTGGAACTCTTCCAATATATCTGAAACTTCTACTGGTACATCTTCACAGTTCTCTTGACTAATCTTAGGAATCAATGCAAAGTAATGACGCTCATGCTTCATACCCTCCAAAAATTTTCTACCATCTACCAAACAAATTCTGGTAGTACTACATACCTTTTCTTCCACCTCCTTCAAGGGTTTCAACTTATGATGAACTCCATCCTTTGTCAGGGAATATGTGTTTGCACGGCCATCATGGACAGCGCTCCTATCATACTGCCACGACCTCCCCAATAGCATATGACATGCACCCATCGGTATGATATCACACAACACCTCATCATGGTAATCACTAATTTTGAACTTCACTAAACACTGCTCATTGACCAAAGCTCTATGGTCCTTCTGCAACCATGCAATCCGATATGGATGCAGATACTTTCTTCTTGTCAACTTCAACTTGTCAACCATCTCCTCTGAAACAAGATTATCAGTACTTCAACTATCAATAATAATATCACAACAATTACCTTCACATTTGCACCTTGTGCAGAATAAACTCTTCCTCTGATTAGGTTCTTTCTCTTCATTCAACAAGGTTCTTCTAACAACTAGGGTTTCTCCCCTTTTAACATCTTTAGAATGCTCAGAATGTGCATCTTCATCTACATGTGCAACTCGTGCATTGCCTTTAGGTCTTCTATTTGTCCTTCCTTGATGTTGTGGACACTCGTATGCTCGATGCCCTTCTTCCCCACATTGGAAACAGGTTCCTCTAAAACCTCCTCTTCCGGGTCCTTGCCCAGGTCTACCTCTTCCTCTTCCTCTTTGCTCACCATTGTTCTGGTCACGAGGGCGGTAGGTGTTATCCCCTCTATGATTTCAACTGGTGCCAGCTTCTTCACTTTTCCTTTGATCTTCATTACAGCCTCCATAGGGCCTTCCACGAGTCCTTCCACCTTGATGTCTTCCCCTTTGCTTGCTGTCAAATCTCTTATCCAGCTTCTCTTCCACCTTCAAGGAAAAGTGGTATGATCTTCTATGGTGGTCATTCTGACTAGGCTCAGCTCCTCTTGAATACTCAGCCTCAGCCCATTAATGTAACGGGCTACCTTCTCCTTATTGGGCTCTGCATGACCGGTTCTGATAGTAATTTTATAAAATTCTTCTGTATACTCTTTAACAGACTTGTTACCTTGCTTAAGTCCTTGCAGCTTCTTCAGCAACTCCATCTCATAGTCCACAGGAATGAACTGCTTCTTCAGTTTCTCCACCATCCGATCCCATCTAGTGATCTTTCCTTTTCCTCTTCTATTCCTTTCTAATTGGACCTCCTTCCACCATATACTTGCATGGCCATTCAACTTTATTTTTGCAAACTTGACCTGATCTGGGTCCTCCACATATTCATACTTGAAATACTCCTCCATGTCATTGATCCAATCAATGAGCTGTTCTGGATTCAAATCTCTAGAATATGTAGAAACTTTGATTCTGGACCTCTTTGCAATCTTCAAAATGCCCCTCAACAACCTAACCTCTGTAGGATCTCCTGTAGCTTCTTGTTCTTCCTCAGATAGCTCCTCTTTGGCTTCATCTTCGCTTTCTTCTCTTGTTCTCGGATCAAACCCTCTTTGCAGCTCCTCTTGCAATACATCGATTTACCTTTGTAGGGCTCTAAAACCCTCTTCTGTCAAAGCATTCCTCCCAACATGATTTCTTCGTGGAGGTATCTTGGTCTCTACAGCAAACCCATAACCTTAGGTCCTATTGCAAACCGCCTCACGGTCAGCGATCTGTCTACACACTCAGGAACCCTTGCTCTGATACCACTTGATGAAGGGGGTAAATCATAAAACACACAATAATAGAAATTGAACATAGAGAATAGAACTTTCTTTTATTGATCTGGGCAACTCATTACATTACAGAAGCTTAATTACAATCAAAGGAATCAGTCCTCTACAGGCTCTCAACACACTACAGCGACAATCACCAGGCTCTGGAATCTTCCGCCTTCTATAACCTCCAAATCAGCTAGGGTTTCTATTTTCCCACCTATTCTTGACTCTACACTTGCCCCCTTAACTCTCCCCCTACCCAGGGTTCCCAAAAATGGTTATTAATAGCCTTTTTGATGGCCAACAACCTAATTTTGAATTTTGCATCTCCCTCCAAAAATAGGTCAACTTCCGGGAGCCATAACTTTTGATCCGGGACTCTAATTAACAAATTGTTTTATACGTCCGAAAGCTCATAGAGTGCTCTACATGCTAGAAAGTAGCTTTGTGAGTTCTGGCCATTTTCAAGCTTGTACGGGGCCGTTTAGTGCCTCAAACCTGAGTTTGAATAATTTTCAGGCATTTTTCAGGAAACAAAAACTTTAATATCTTTCAGCTCGCAAATGATCTTCGTGTGATTCCTTTGCCAAGGTCTTATATTTCCGTTACGTAACTTCCTGTAAATTTTGACTTCATTCCATCCTTAAATGCAAACTTTCTAAAAATAACAGTTTACTATTTCTAGCAGTTTGGGAAAACTGAAAGTTCTACATTATTATTCAAGCGATTATGCGACCAGAACCACAGATTTTGAGAAGAGATTGGTAGAACATCAACAATTTTGAAACACATTTTTTTTTGGGTGATACAAGATTGCCCTTACACCATTGGATGCTCCTGCATCAGACACACAGGGTAATTTGAGAAGTGACTCTGTCACGTCTCATGTGTTTGTGTGAGGAAAACCCAAACGGTGAACATCTGCATTAGACAACAAAGAATAATCTTCAACATGCCTTCGTTTTCATTTCACTAGATATTCTTCATATTGCCTATTTCGAGTGCTCCTTCCCACACGGCTATCCAAGATCTCTTCTATCTCCTCTATTGAAGTAGATGCCGAAATACTCCACTGCACTTTTGTTGGTCCATCATTTGTTCTACCTTCATGATATTCTGTTAAATCAACAATGTTAAAAATAGGGGAAATGTTGATCCCAGTCGCCAGCTCTACCTCATATGCATTTCTAGAATCATGCTTTTTCAGGATTCTGCATGGTCCAAATTTCTTCATTTTCAATTTATTGTATGTCCCAACTGAGAACCTTTCTTTTCTCAAGTGAACCATGACTTCATCTCCCACCTAGAACTCCTTATACCTCCTCTTCTGATCTGCCTTAGCCTTGTACTGAGTAGTCATCTTATTAATGTGCTTTCTCACCTCTTCATGCAAATTCTTCATATGTTCTGCAAAGTCTTCAGCCTTGGCACTTGTCTTTTCTCCCTTATCCAGATTCCTTAACTCTGAAGCATTTCTTGGACTATTTCATATACAATCTGGAATGGTGATTTACCAGTACTCCTATTAACAGAATTGTTGTAAGCAAATTCTGCTTGTGGTAAAATCAAATCCCATCCCTTGGGCTTATCCCCTACTAAGCATCATAGTAGGTTACCCAAACTCCTATTCACCACTTCTGTCTATCCATCAGTTTGTGGATGATGTGCAGAACTGAACTTCAAATCTGTCTTCAACTTCTTCCACAATGTCCTCCAGAAATAACCAACAAACTTGGTATCTCGATCTGAAACTATGCTCTTTGGTAGACTGTGTAATCTCACCACCTCTTTGAAAAATAATTCAGCAACATGAACATCATTGTTAGTCTTCCTGCAAGGAATAAAATGTGCCATCTTTGAAAGTCTATCCACCACTACAAAAATGGAATCATGTCCTCTATGTGTCCTTGGTAAACCAAGAACAAAATCCATATTGATATAATCCTAGGGCTTCTCTGGTATAGGTAATGGTTGATACAACCCTGTATTCTAACTTGTTCCTTTTGCCATCTGACATACTCTGCAACTTTGCACAAACTTCCTCACAACCTGTTACAACTGTGCCCAATAATAATTGTCACCAACAATTAAAATGGTCTTACCTCGACCAAAGTGTCCAGCCAATCCTCCACTATGCTTCTCCTTAATCAGGTTCTCTCTCATGGAACTCCTCGAAATGCACAACTAGATTCCTCTAAACAACATACCATCTTGGGTTAAGAAATCCAACCATCTTGTCCTGTCTAAAGTAACAGGCTGTAGACAACCTTTCCAAGCCTCTACAAAATTTGGATCTTTAGGATACAAACTTTTGAGCTCATCGAACCCAACAACCTCTATCTTCATTTCTGTCAACAAATTTTGCCTTATGCTCAAGGCATCTGCAACTCTGTTGGACTTCCTGCTCCTGTGCTTCAAAACAAAGGTATAACTCTGTAAAAACTCAACCCATTTTAAGTGCCTTTGGTTCAACTTTCCTTGACTATTAAGATACTGCAAAGCCTGATGATCCGTATATAAAACAAACACTTTTGGCAACAAATAATGTCTCCATTTCTTCAAAGCCTGAACTATTGCATAAAATTCCTGATCATAAACATAATACTTTTTCTTGGCATCATTAAGTTTCTCACTAAAATAGGCAATGGGCTTACCTTCTTGGCTCAAAACAGCTCCTATACCACTACCACTGGCATCACAATCTACCTGAAATACCTTATTGAAATCTGGAAGTGCCAAAATAGGTTGTTCTACGACTTTATGCTTTAATGTATCAAAGCTCTTGTCTGCTCCTTTAGTCCATCTAAACTCTTTTCTATCCCCTCTCATTGTCTCAGTGAGGGTTGCACAAATGCTACTAAAATTCTTGATAAACTTCCTGTAAAAACTTGCCAAACCATGAAAAGATCTTACCTCCGTTGCACTCCTTGGTGTAGGCCATTCAATGATAGCCCTTACCTTTTCTGGGTCCATCTTAAGACCTTCCTCTGAGACAACAAATCCAAGGTATACCAACTCTTTCTTTGCAAAACTACATTTCTTCAGATTAATCAGCAACTTCTCTTCACTCAACTTCTCTAGAACTCTTCTGATATGCATCAGATGCTCATCCCAAGTCTTACTGAAAATCAAAATATCATCCAAATAAACAATAACAAAACTTCCCAAAAAAATTTTCAGTACCTCATTCATGAGCCACATGAATATGCTCGGTGCATTGGTTAGCACAAATGGCATGACTAAACACTCATACAAACCTTCCTTTGTCTTGAAGGCTGTCTTCCATTCATCTCCTCTGATACGGATCTAGTGATATCCACTCTTTAGGTTAATTTTCGTGAAGTACTTGGCTCCACTCAAACAATCCATGATGTCATCCATTCTGGGCAATGGAAACCTGTACTTGATTGTGATCTTATTGATGGCTCAAGAATTTGTGCACATCCTCCACTCTCCATCTTTCTTCGATGCTAGTACTATAGGTACTGCACATGGACTTAGGCTTTCTCTTATCAATCCCTTCCTCAACAACTCCTGAACTTGTCTATTCAACTCTTCACTCTCTGAACGAGTCATTCTCTGGGCTACCTTGTTTGGGAAACTAGCTCCTAGTATCAAATCCATTTGATGACTTATCTTCCTTACTAGTGGTAAACCTTCTGGTACATTATCAGAGATAATGTCCTGGAACTCTTCCAACATATCTGAAACTTCTGCTGGTACATCTTCACACTTCTCTTGACTAATCTTAAGAATCAATGCAAAGCAATGACACTCATGCTTCATACCCTCCAAAAATTTTCTACCATCTACCAAGCAAATTCTGGCAGTGCTACATACCTTTTCTTTCACCTCCTTCAAGGGTTTCAACTTATGACGAACTCCATCCTTTGTCAAAGAATATGTGTTTGCATGGCCATCATGGACAGCGCTCCTATCATACTACCACGACCTACCCAATAGCATATGACATGCATCCATCGGTATGATATCACACAACACCTCATCATGGTAATCACCAATTTTGAACTTCACTAAACACTGGTCATTGACCAATGCTCTATGATCCTTTTGAAACCATGCAATCTGATATGTATGCAGATGCTTTCTTCTTGTCAACTTCAACTTGTCAACCATCTCCTCTGAAACAAGATTATCAGTACTTCCACTATCAAAAATAATATCACAACACTTAACTTCACATTTGCACCTTGTGTGGAATAAACTCTTCCTCTGATTGGGTTCTTTCTCTTCATTCAGTAAGGTTCATCTAACAACTAGGGTTTCTCCCCTTTCAGCATCTTTAGAATGCTCAAAATGTGCATCTTCATCTACATGTGCAACTCGTGCATTGCCTTCAGGTCTTCTATTTGTCCTTCCTTGATGTTGCAGACACTCCTATGCTCGATGCCCTTCTTCCCCACATTGGGAATAGGTTCCTCTAAAACCTCCTCTTCTGGGTCCTTGCCCAGGTCTACCTCTTCCTCTCCCTCTTTGCTCACCATTGTTCTGGTCAGGAGGGCAGTAGGTGTTATCCCCTCTCTGATTTCGACTGGTGTCAGGTTCTTCACTTTTCCTTTGATCTTCATTATGGCCTCCATAGGGCCTTCCACCAGTCCTTCCGCCTTGACCTCTTCCCCTTTGCTTGCTATCAAATCTTTTATTCAGCTTCTCTTCCACCTTCAAGGCAAACTAGTATGCATCTTCTATGGTGCTCATTCTGACTAGGCTCAGCTCCTTTTGAATACTGGACCTAAACCCATTAATGTAACAGGCTACCTTCTCCTTATTGGGCTCTGCATGACCGGTTCTGATAGTAATTTTATAAAATTCTTCTGTATACTCTTTAACAGACTTGTTATCTTGCTTTAGTCCTTGCAGCTTCTTCAGCAACTCCATCTCATAGTCCACAGGAATGAACTACTTCTTTAGTTTCTCCACCATCTGATCCCATCTAGTGACCTTTCCTTTTCCTCTTCTATTCCCTTCTAATTGGACCTCCTTCCACCAAATACTGGCATGGCCCTTCAACTTTGTTTTTGCAAACTTGACCCGATCTGGGTCCTCCACATCTTCATACTTGAAATACTCCTCCATGTCATTGATCCAATCAATGAGCTATTCCAAATTCAAATCTCAAGAATATGTAGAAACCTCGATTCTGGGCCCCTTTCCAATCTTTGAAATGGCCCTCAACAACCTAACCTCTGCAGGATCTCCTACAACTTTTTGTTCTTCCTCAGATAGCACCTCTTCGGCTTCATCTTCGCTTTCTTCTTTTGTTCTCAAATCAAACCCTCTTCGCAGCTCCTCTTGCAATGCATCGATTTGCCTTTGTAGGGCTCTAAAACCCTCTTCTGTCAAAGCATTCCTCCCAACATGATTTCTTCGTGGAGGCATCTTGGTCTCTACAGCAAACCCACAACCTTAGGTCCTGGTGCAAACTGCCTCACGGTCGGTGATCTGTCTACACACTCAGGAACCATTGCTCTGATACCACTTGATGAAGGGGGTAAATCATAAAACACACAATAATAGAAATTGAACATAGAGAATAGAACTTTCTTTTATTGATTTGGGCAACTCATTACATTACAGAAGCTTAATTACAATCAAAGGAATCAGTCCTCTACAAGCTACAACACACTACAGCGACCATCGCCAGGCTCTAAAATCTTCTGCCTTCTGTAACCCCCAAATCAGCTAGGGTTTATATTTTCCCACCTATTCTTGACTCTACACTTGCCCCCTTAACTCTCCCCCTACCCAGGGTTCCCAAAAATGGTTATTAATAGCCTTTTTGGCAGCCAACAACCTAATTTTGAATTTTGCATCTCCCTCCAAAAATAGGTCAACTTCCGAGAACCATAACATTTAATCTGGGACTTTGATTGACGAACCATTTTATGCGTCGAAAAGTTCGCGGAGTGCCCTACGTGCTAATAACTAGCTATGCTAGTTTTGGCCATTTTCAGGCCCGTACGGGGCCGTTTAGTGCCTCAAACTTGAGTTTAAATAATTTTTAGGCATTTTTCAAGAAACGAAAACTTTAATATCTTTCAGCTCGCAAATGATCTTCGTGTGATTCCTTTGCCAAAGGTCTTATATTTTCATTATGTAACTTCCTGTAAATTTTGACTTCATTTTGTGCCCAAATGCAAACTTTCTAAAAATAAAAGTTTACTATTTTTAGCAGTTTGGGAAAACTGAAAGTTCTACATTATTATTCAGGCGATTATGGGACAAGAACCATAAATTTTGAGAAGAAATGGGTAGAACATCAACAATTTTGAAACACATTTTTTTTTTGGGTGATGCAAGATTGCCCTTACACCACTGGATGCTCCTGCATCAGACACCCAGGGTAATTTGAGAAGTGACCATGTCACGTCTCAGGTGTTTGTGTGAGGAAAACCTAAACGGTGAACCTCGGCCTTAGATAACCAAGAAGAATATTCAACAGGCCTCCTTTCCATTTCACTAGATATTCTTCATATTGCCTGTTTTGAGTGCTGCTTCCCACACGGCTATCCAAGATCTCTTCTATCTCCTCTATTGAAGTAGATGCTGGAATACTCCACTGCACTTCTGTTGGTCCATCATCTGTTCCACCTTCATGATATTCTGTTAAATCAGCAATGTTGAAAACAGGGGAAATGTTGATCCCACTTGGCAGCTCTACCTCATATGCACTTTCGGAATCATGCTTCTTCAGGATTCTGCATGGTCCAAATTTCATCATTTTCAATTTATTGTATGTCCCAACTGAGAACCTTTCTTTTCTCAAGTGAACCATGACTTCATCTCCCACCTGGAACTCCTTATACCTCTTCTTCTGATCTGCCTTAACCTTGTACTGAGTAGTCATCTTATTAATGTGCTTTCTCACCTCTTCATGCAAATTCTTCATATGTTCTGCAAAGTCTTCAGCCTCAGCACTTGTCTTTTCTCCGTTATCAAGATTCCTTAACTCTGAAGCATTTCTTGGACTATTTCCATGTACAATCTGGAATGGTGATTTACCAGTACTCCTATTGACAGAATTGTTGTAAGCAAATTCTACTTGTGGTAAAATCAAATCCCATCCCTTGGGCTTATCCCCTACTAAGCATCGTAGTAGGTTACCCAAACTCCTATTCACCACTTCTATCTGTCCATCAGTCTGTGGATGGTGTATAGAACTGAACTTCAAATCTGTCTTCAACTTCTTCCACAATGTCCTCCAGAAATAACCAACAAACTTGGTATCTGGATCTGAAACTATGCTCTTTGGTAGACCGTGTAATTTCACCACCTCTTTGAAAAATAATTCTGCAATATGAACAGCATCGTTAGTCTTCCTGCAAAGAATAAAATGTGTCATCTTTGAGAATCTATCCACCACTACAAAAATGGAATCATGTCCTCTTTGTGTCCTTGGTAAACCAAGAACAAAATCCATACTGATATCATCCCAGGGCTTCTCCGGTATAGGTAATGGTTGATACAACCCTGTATTCTGACTTGTTCCTTTTGCCATCTAACATACTTTACAACTTTGCACAAACTTCCTCACATCCTGCTGCAACTGTGGCCAATAATAATTTTTACCAACAATTGAAATAGTCTTATCTCGACCAAAGTGTCTAGCCAATCCTCCACTATGCTTCTCCTTAATCAGGTTCTCTCTCAAGGAACTCCCCAGAATGCACAACTGGCTTCCTCTAAACAACATACCATCTTGGATTATGAAATCCAACCATCTTGTCTTGTCTAAAGTACCAGGCTCTAGACAAGCTTTCCAATCCTCTACAAAATTTGGATCTTTAAGATACAAACTTTTGAGCTCATCGAACCCAACAACCTCTATGTTCATTTCTGTCAACAAATTTTGCCTTATACTCAAGGCATCTGCAACTCTGTTGGACTTCCCACTCATATGCTTCACAATAAAGGTATAACTCTGCAAAAACTCAACCCATTTTAAGTGCCTTTGGTTCAACTTTTCCTTGACTATTAAGATACTGCAAAGCCTGATGATCATATATAAAACAAACTCTTTTGGCAACAAATAATGTCTCCATTTCTTCAAAGCCTGAACTATTGCATAAAATTCATGATCATAAACAGAATACTTTTTCTTGGCATCATTAAGCTTCTCACTAAAATAGGCAATGGGCTTACCTTCTTGGCTCAAAACAGCTCCTATACCACTACCACTAGCATCACAATCTACCTGAAATACCCTATTGAAATCTGGAAGTGCCAAAACAGGTTGTTCTACGACTTTCTTCTTCAATGTATCGAAGCTCTTGTCTACTCCTTTAGTCCATCTAAACTATTTTCTATCCCCTCTCATTGTCTCAGTGAGGGTTGCACAAATGCTACTAAAATTCTTGATAAACTTCCTGTAAAAACTTGCCAAACCATGAAAAGATCTTACCTCCGTTGCACTCCTTGGTGTAGGCCATTCAATGATAGCCCTTACCTTTTCTGGGTCCATCTTAAGACCTTCCTCTAAGACAACAAATCCCAGGTACACCAACTCTTTCTTTGCAAAACTACATTTCTTTAGATTAATCAGCAACTTCTCTTCACTCAACTTCTCTAGAACTCTTTTGATATCCATCAGATGCTCATCCCAAGTCTTACTTAAAATCAAAATATCATCCAAATAAACAATAACAAACTTCCCAAAACTTCTTTCAGTACCCCATTCATGAGCCACATGAATGTGCTCGGTGCATTGGTTAGCCCAAATGGCATGACTAACCACTCATACAAACCTTCCTTTGTCTTGAAGGCTGTATTCCATTCATCTCCTTCTCTGATACGGATCTAGTGATATCCACTCTTTAGGTCAATTTTCGTGAAGTACTTGGCTCCACTCAAACAATCCATGATGTCATCCATTCTAGGCAATGGAAACCTGTACTTGATTGTGATCTTGTTGATGTCTCAGGAATCTGTGCACATCCTCCACTCTCCATCTTTCTTCGGTGCTAGTACTGCAGGTAGCACACATGGACTTAGGCTTTCTCTTATCAATCCCCTCCTCAACAACTCCTGAACTTGTCTATTCAACTCTTCACTCTCTGCACGAGTCATTCTGTGGGCTGCCTTGTTTGGCAAACTAGCTCCTGGTATCAAATCCATTTGATGACTTATCTTCCTTACTAGTGGTAAACCTTCTAGTACATTATCATAGATAATGTCCTAAAACTCTTCCAACATATCTGAAACTTCTGCTGGTACATCTTCACAGTTGTCTTGACTAATCTTAAGAATCAATGCAAAGCAATGACGCTCATGCTTCATACCCTCCAAAAAATTTCTACCATCTACCAAGCAAATTCTGGCAGTGCTACATACCTTTTCTTCCACCTCGTTCAAGGGTTTCAACTTATGACGAACTCCATCCTTTGTTAGGGAATATGTGTTTGCATGACCATCATGGATAGCACTCCTATCATACTACCACGACCTCCCCAATAGCATATGAATTGCATCCATCGGTATGATATCACACAACACCTCATCATGGTAATCACCAATTTTTGAACTTCACTAAACACTGCTCATTGACCAAAGCTCTATGGTCCTTCTGCAACCATGCAATCCAATATGGATGCGGATGCTTTCTTCTTGTCAACTTCAACTTGTCAACCATCTCCTCTGAAACAAGATTATCAGTACTTCCACTATCAATAATAATGTCACAACACTTACCTTCACATTTGCACCTTGTGTGGAATAAACTCTTCCTCTGATTGGGTTCTTTCTCTTCATTTAGCAAGGTTCTTATAACAACTAGGGTTTCTCCCCTTTCAGCATCTTTAGAATGCTCAGAATGTGCATCTTCATCACATGTGCAACTCGTGCATTGCCTTTAGGTCTTCGATTTGTCCTTCCTTGATGTTGTGGACACTCGTATGCTTGATGCCCTTCTTCTCCACATTGGGAACAGGTTCCTCTAAAACCTCCTCTTCTGATTCCTTGCCTAGGTCTACCTCTTCCTCTTCCTCTTTGCTCACCATTGTTCTAGTCACGATGGTGGTAGGCGTTATCTCCTCTCTGATTTCAACTGGTGTCAGCTTCTTCACTTTTCCTTTGATCTTCATTACGGCCTCCATAGGGCCTTCCACCAGTCCTTCCACCTTGACCTCTTCCCCTTTGCTTGCTATCAAATCTTTTATTCAGCTTCTCTTCCACCTTCAAGGAAAACTAGTATGCATCTTCTATGTTGGTCATTCTGACTAGGCTCAGCTCCTCTTGAATAGTCGCCCTCAACCCATTAATGTAACGGGCTACCTTCTCCTTATTGGGCTTTGCATGACCGGTTCTGATAGTAATTTTATAAAATTCTTCTGTATACTCTTTAACAGACTTGTTACCTTGCTTAAGTCCTTGCAGCTTCTTCAGCAACTCCATCTCATAGTCCACAGGAATGAACTGCTTCTTCAGTTTCTCCACCATCCGATCCCATCTAGTGATCTTTCCTTTTCCTCTTCTATTCCTTTCTAATTGGACCTCCTTCCACCAAATACTGGCATGGCCCTTCAACTTTGTTTTTGCAAACTTGACCCGATCTGGGTCCTCCACATCTTCATACTTGAAATACTCCTCCATGTCATTGTTCCAATCAATGAGTTTTTCCGAATTCAAATCTCTAGAATATGTACAAACTTTGATTATGGGCCTCTTTCCAATCTTTGAAATGGCCCTCAACAACCTAACCTCTGCAAGATCTCCTGCAACTTTTTGTTCTTCCTCAGATAGCACCTCTTCGGCTTCATCTTCGCTTTCTTCTCTTGTTCTCAAATCAAACCCTCTTCGCAGCTCCTCTTGCAATGCATCGATTTGCCTTTGTAGGGCTCTAAAACCCTCTTCTGTCAAAGCATTCCTCCCAACATGATTTCTTCGTGGAGGCATCTTGGTCTCTGCAGTAAACCCTAAACCTTAGGTCCTGGTGCAAATTGCCTCATGGTGAGTGATCTGTCTACACACTTAGGAACCCTGGCTCTGATACCACTTGATGAAGGGGTTAAATCATAAAACACACAATAATAGAAATTGAACATAGAGAATAGAACTTTCTTTTATTGATCTGGGCAACTCATTACATTACAGAAGCTTAATTACAATCATAGGAATCAGTCC
Source organism: Cunninghamia lanceolata (assembly GCA_027924645.1). Taxonomy (NCBI): domain Eukaryota; kingdom Viridiplantae; phylum Streptophyta; class Pinopsida; order Cupressales; family Cupressaceae; genus Cunninghamia; species Cunninghamia lanceolata. The sequence continues at coordinate 6,300,042 of BSBN01000686.1, read as the reverse complement.
TCTACAAGCTGCAACACACTACAGCGACCATCACCAGGCTCTGGAATCTTCCGCCTTCTGTAACCCCCAAATCAGCTAAAGTTTCTGCTTTCCCACCTATTCTTGACTCTACACTTGCCCCCTTAACTCTCCCCCTACCCAGGGTTCCCTAAAATGGTTATTAATAGCCTTTTTAGCGGCTAACAACCTAATTTTGAATTTTGCATCTCCCTCCAAAAATAGGTCAACTTCCGGGAGCCATAACTTTTGATCCAGGACTTCGATTGACAAACCGTTTTATGCGTTAGAAAGCTCGCGGAGTGCTCTACGTGCTAATAACTAGCTTTGCTAGTTTTGGCCATTTTCAAGCCCGTACGGGGCCGTTTAGTGCCTCAAACCTGAGTTTAAATAATTTTCAGGCATTTTTCAGGAAACACAAACTTTAATATCTTTCAGCTCGCAAATGATCTTCATGTGAGTCCTTTGCCAAAGGTCTTATATTTCTGTTATGTAACTTCCTGTAAATTTTGACTTCATTGCGTGCCCAAATGCAAACTTTCTAAAAATAGCAGTTTACTATTTTTAGCAGTTTGGGAAAACAGAAAGTTCTACATTATTATTCAGGCAATTATGGGACCAGAACCATAAATTTTTAGAAGAAATGGGTAGAACATCAATAATTTTGAAACACATTTTTTTTTGGGTGATGCAAGATTGCCCTTACACCACTGGATTCTCCTACATCAGACACCCAGGGTAATTTGAGAAGTGACCCTGTCACGTCTCAGGTGTTTGTGTGAGGAAAACCCAAACGGTTAACCTCTGCCTTAGACAACCAAGAAGAATCCTCAACAGGCCTTCCTTTCCATTTCACTAGATATTCTTCATATTACCTGTTTCGAGTGCTCCTTCCCACACGGCTATCCAAGATTTCTTCTATCTCCTCTATTGAAGTAGATGCTAGAATACTCCATTGCACTTCTATTGGTCCATCATCTGTTCCACCTTCATGATATTCTGTTAAATCAACAATGTTGAGAACAGGGGAAATGTTGATCCCACTCGGCAGCTCTACCTCATATGCACTTATGGAATCATGCTTCTTCAGGATTCTGCATGGTCCAAATTTCATCATTTTCAATTTATTGTATGTCCCAACTGAGAACCTTTCTTTTCTCAAGTGAACCATGACTTCATCTCCCATATGGAACTCCTTGTACCTCCTCTTCTGATCTGCCTTAGCCTTGTACTAAGTTGTCATCTTATTAATGTGCTTTCTCACCTCTTCATGCAAATTCTTCATATGTTCTGCAAAGTCTTCAGCCTCGGCACTTGTCTTTTCTCCCTTATCCAGATTCCTTAACTCTGAAGCATTTCTTGGACTATTTCCATATACAATCTAGAATGGTGATTTACCAGTCCTCCTATTGACAGAATTGTTGTAAGCAAATTCTGCTTGTGGTAAAATCAAATCCCATCCCTTGGGCTTATCCCCTACTAAGCATCGTAGTAGGTTACTCAAACTCCTATTCACCACTTCTGTCTGTCCATCAGTCTGTGGATGGTGTGCAGAACTGAACTTCAAATCTGTCTTCAACTTCTTCCACAATGTTCTCCAGAAATAACCAACAAACTTGGTATCTCAATATGAAACTATGCTCTTTGGTAGACCGTGTAATCTCACCACCTCTTTGAAAAATAATTCAGCAATATGAACAGCATCATTAGTCTTCCTGCAAGGAATAAAATGTGCCATCTTTGAGAATCTATCCACCACTACAAAAATGGAATCATGTACTCTCTGTGTCCTTGGTAAACCAAGAACAAAATCCATACTAATATCATCCTAGGGCTTCTCTGGTATAGGTAATGGTTGATACAACCCTATATTCTGACTTGTTCCTTTTGCCATCTAACATACTCTGCAACTTTGCACAAACTTCCTCACATCCTGCTGCAACTGTGGCCAATAATAATTTTCACCAACAATTGAAATGGTCTTATCTCGACCAAAGTGTCTAGCCAATCCTCCACTATGCTTCTCCTTAATCAGGTTCTCTCTCATGGAACTCCTCGGAATGCACAACTGGCTTCCTCTAAACAACATACCATCTTGGGTTATGAAATCCAACCATCTTGTCCTATCTAAAGTAACAGGTTCCAGACAAGATTTCCAAGCCTCTGCAAAATTTGGATCTTTAGGATACAAACTTTTGATCTCATCGAACCCAACAACCTCTATCTTCATTTCTGTCAACAAATTTTGCCTTATGCTCAAGGCATCTACAACTCAGTTGGACTTCCCACTCCTATGCTTCAAAACAAAGGTATAACTCTACAAAAACTCAACCCATTTTAAGTGCCTTTGGTTCAACTTTCCTTGATTATTAAGATACTGCAAAGCCTGATGATCAGTATATAAAAGAAACTCTTTTGGCAACAAATAATGTCTCCATTTCTTCAAAGCCTGAACTATTGCATAAAATTCTTGATCATAAACAGTATATTTTTTCTTGGCATCATTAAGCTTCTCACAAAAATAGGCAATGGGCTTACCTTCTTGGCTCAAAACAGCTCCTATACCACTACCACTAGCATCACAATCTACCTGAAATACCTTATTGAAATCTGGAAGTGCCAAAATAGGTTGTTCTACAACTTTCTGCTTCAATGTATCAAAGCTCTTGTCTGCTCCTTTAGTCCATCCAAACTCTTTTCTATCCCCTCTCATTGTCTCAGTGAGGGGTGCACAAATGCTACTAAAATTTCTAATAAACTTCCTGTAAAAACTTGCCAAACCATGAAAAGATCTTACCTCCGTTGCACTCCTTGGTGTAGGCTATTCAATGATAGCCCTTACCTTTTCTGGGTCCATCTTAAGACCTTCCTCTAAGACAACAAATCCTAGGTATACCAACTCTTTCTTTGCAAAACTACATTTCTTCAGATTAATCAGCAACTTCTCTTCCCTTAACTTCTCTAGAACTCTTCTGATATGCATCAGATGCTCATCCCAAGTCTTACTGAAAATCAAAATATCATCCAAATAAACAATAACAAAACTTCCCAAAAATTCTTTCAGTACCTTATTCATGAGCCACATGAATGTGCTCAGTGCATTGGTTAGCTCAAATGGCATGACTAACCACTCATACAAACCTTCCTTTGTCTTGAATGCTATCTTCCATTCATCTCCTTCTCTGATACGGATCTGGTGATATCCACTCTTTAGGTCAATTTTTGTGAAGTACTTGGCTCCACTCAAACAATCCATGATGTCAACCATTCTGGGCAATGGAAACCTGTACTTGATTGTGATCTTGTTGATGGCTCAGGAATCTGTGCACATCCTCCACTCTCCATCTTTCTTCGGTGCTAGTATTGCAGGTACCACACAAGGACTTAGGCTTTCTCTTATCAATCCCTTTCTCAACAACTCCTGAACTAGTCTATTCAACTCTTCACTCTCTGCAGGAGTCATTCTGTGGGCTGCCTTGTTTGGCAAACTAGCTCCTAGTATCAAATCCATTTGATGACTTATCTTCCTTACTGGTGGTAAACCTTCTGGTACATTATTAGAGATAATGTCCTGGAACTCTTCCAACATATCTGAAACTTCTGCTGGTACATCTTCACAGTTCTCTTGACTAATCTTAGGAATCAATGCAAAGCAATGACACTCGTGCTTCATACCCTTCAAAAAATTTCTACCATCTACCAAGCAAATTCTGGCAGTACTACATACCTTTTCTTCCACCTTCTTCAAGGGTTTCAACCTATGACGAACTCCATCCTTTGTCAAGGAATATGTGTTTGCACGGCCATCATGGACAGCGCCCCTATCATACTGCCACGGCCTCCCCAATAGCATATGACATGGATCCATCGATATGATATCACACAATACTTCATCATGGTAATCACCAATTTTGAACTTCATTAAACACTGCTCATTGACCAAACCTCTGTGGCCCTTCTGTGACCATGCAATCCGATATGGATGTGGATGCTTTCTTCTTGTCAACTTCAACTTGTCAACCATCTCCTCTGAAACAAGATTATCAGTACTTCCACTGTCAATAATAATATCACAACACTTACCTTCACATTTGCACCTTGTGTGGAATAAACTCTTCCTCTGATTGGGTTCTTTCTCTTCATTTAGTAAGGTTCTTCTAACAACTAGGGTTTCTCCCCTTTCAGCATCTTTAGAATGCTTAGAATGTGCATCTTCATCTACATGTGCAAGTCGTGCATTGCCTTCAAGTCTTCTGTTTGTCCTTCCTTGATGTTGCAGACACTCGTATGCTCGATGCCCTTCTTCCCCACTTTGGGAATAGGTTCCCCTAAAACCTCCTCTTCCAGGTCCTTGCCTAGGTCTACCTTTTCCTCTTTCTCCTTGCTCACCATTGTTTTGGTCACGAGGGTGGTAGGTGTTATCCCCTCTCTGATTTTGACTGGTGCCAGCTTCTTCACTTTTCCTTTGATCTTCATTACGGCCTCGATAGGGCCTTCCACCAATCCTTCCGCCTTGACCTCTTCCCCTTTGCTTGCTATCAAATCTTTTATTCAGCTTCTCTTCCACCTTCAAGGAAAATTGGTATGCATCTTCTATCGTGGTCATTCTGACTAGGCTCAGCTCCTCTTGAATACTCGGCCTCAACCCATTAATGTAACGGTCTACCTTCTCCTTATTGGGTTTTGCATGACCGGTTTTGATAGTAATTTTATAAAATTCTTCTGTATATTCTTTAACAGACTTGTTACCTTGCTTTAGTCTTTGCAACTTCTTCAGCAACTCCATCTCATTGTCCACAGGAATGAACTACTTCTTTTAGTTTCTCCACCATCTGATCCCATCTAGTGATCTTTCCTTTTCCTCTTCTATTCCTTTCTAATTGGACCTCCTTCCACCAAATACTGGCATGGCTCTTCAACTTTGTTTTTGAAAACTTGACCCAATCTGGGTCCTCCACATCTTCATACTTGAAATACTCCTCCATGTCATTGATCCAATCAATGAGCTGTTTCAGATTCAAATCTCCAGAATATGTAGAAACTTTGATTCTGGGTCTCTTTCCAATCTTCAAAATGGCCCTCAACAACCTACCCTCTGCAGGATCTTCTACAGCTTCTTGTTCTTCCTCAGATAGCACCTCTTCGACTTCATCTTCGCTTTCTTATCTTGTTCTCAGATCAAACCCTCTTTGCTGCTCCTCTTTCAATGCATCGATTTGCCTTTGTAGGGCTCTAAAACCCTCTTCCGTCAAAGCATTCCTCCCAACAGGATTTCTTCGTGAAGGCATCTTGGTCTCTGCAGTAAACCCTAAACCTTAGGTCCTAGTGCAAATTGCCTCATGGTCAGTGATCTGTCTACACACTTAGGAACCCTGGCTCTGATACCACTTGATGAAGGGGTTAAATCATAAAACACACAATAATAGAAATTGAACATAGAGAATAGAACTTTCTTTTATTGATCTGGGCAACTCATTACATTACAAAATCTTAATTATAATCAGAGGAATTAGTCCTCTATAGGTTGCAACACACTACAGTGACCATCACCAGGCTCTGGAATCTTCCACCTTCTATAACCCCCAAATCAGCTAGGGGTTCTATTTTCCCACCTATTCTTGACTCTACACTTTCCCCCTTAACTCTCCCCCTACCCAGGGTTCCCATAAATGGTTATTAATAGTCTTTTTGGCAGCCAACAACCTAATTTTGAATTTTGCATCTCCCTCCAAAAATAGGTCAACTTCCGGGAGCCATAACTTTTGATCCGGGACTCTGATTGATGAACCGTTTTATGCGTCGAAAAGCTCATAGAGTGCCCTACATACTAAGAACCAGCTCTACTAGTTCTAGCCATTTTCAGGCCCGTACAGGGCCGTTTAGTGCCTCGAACCTGAGTTTGAATAATTTTCAGGCATTTTTCAAGAAACGAAAACTTTAATATCTTTCAGCTCACAAATGATCTTCGTGTGATTCCTTTGCCAAAGGTCTTATATTTCTGTTATGTAACTTCCTGTAAAGTTTGACTTCATTCCGTGCCCAAATGCAAACTTTCTAAAAATAGCAGTTTACTATTTTTAGTAGTTTGGGAAAACTGAAAGTTCTACATTATTATTCAGGTAATTATGGGACCAAAACCACAGATTTTGAAAAGAAATGGGTAGAACATCAACAATTTTGAAACATTTTTTTTTTGGGTGATGCAAGATTGCCCTTACACCACTGGATGCTCCTGCATCATCTACCCCATCCTTCCACAAGCCTACCATATTTAGGGAGTCATGAAGTTCTAAAGCTCTTAAATTTTTCAATGGCATCCATGATGGAAGATTACTATGAGAAATTGCGGTACAACTAAGCAAGGCCAACTCTCTTGGTGATCTGACAATGTGTAAAGAGTTCCCATAATTTTCTCCAACCTCAAAAACTTTTAATCCAAAGTTGAAGCCCCGAAGCCGTGCAGGAAACTTGTGAATGACATTAGTTGCTGCGTTCAATATCATTCCTCTAATCTGGATAGAGAAAAGTAAAATCAACAAACTTAAAATGGAAGGAGGTAAACATACAAACAGACAAAGAGACAAATAAAAGCAATTTCCATGGCATGATTTGTGACAGCATATAAAAGAAAGTATTAACCCCACCTCCACATTTCTCTGAATGCCTGAAATCTGATCTGGTGACCATGGATGGTAGGGTGGCTGAGCTTTTGCAATTTCCCTTCCTAAATCCCTTAGGTGGTCATGCATGCTTATGCCATTATTATCATCAAAGTCAACAAGACATTTATTCACAAGCTTCTCCCAACCATACAAACCACTCCACCTCGATCCCTCCCAAACTGCAATAGCAGTAATCTTGTCTTTGCCAATGAAGAAACAAGCTACATCTAAAAACATTTGTTTATCTTCATCATCTAAAGCATCATAGCTCACTCTCAACCTATTTTTGATATCAGTGGGCAACATTTTAGAGATCTTTTGCAATAGATCATTCCATAAATCCTTGCTAGAGCAGCCATAAAGTTGACTTCCAACTACCTTTATAGACAAAGGTAACCCATTATAAGCACTTACAAACAAACTTTTCAACAAGTTCCTCAAATTCTAACTGTGGAGAGGATTGTACGAATGCATGCCAACAAAAAAGCTCCTTGACATGAAATGGATTCATTATTTTTATTTCATAAATAGAGGAGATGCCCAGTATCTAAGAACTTCTCTTTCCCTTGTTGTAACAATGATCAAACTCCCCCATCCAAGGTTATTCTTTCTAGGTAGTAAAACATCCAATTGATCTGTATGATCCACATCATCTAGAATGATAAGTACATGAACAGATCTCAGACGGTTGGAGAGAATCCCCTTACCTTGTTCTATACTATCAAATGTCTCACCTTGGAAACCAAGGTCCTCAAGGAGTTTTATTTGTTTCTTATACAACTCACTTTTGGCTGTCGCATCCCTAACATCAAAAACAAAGCTGAATCTTTCTACATTTGTACATTTCTCATTATATAATTGTTTTGCCAAAGTGGTTTTCCCAGAACCACCCATGCCCCATATTCCCACTATTTGAACTTTAGGATGATTTTTTATAGATTCATGAGCAATCATTTCAAAATCTAAGACAACTTCTTTAATACCCATAGGATATTTTGCTAGCTCTAATAGTACTATTTTGATTACTTCTGATACACGATTCACGATATTCTTCAACACCCTTTTCTCCTCACTGAACATTTGCAAAACATGGTTTTAAAAGAAAAAGTAGAGGCAACCTTCCTAAACAGTGATGATTCAATTGAACTAAAATATATATAGAAAAGAGAAATGTTGCATGAAAGGGAAGGTATTATAAAAGATGAACAGGATAGATATTGTGTTGCTTACTCTTTATTATTGATACTTTTGCCCTTATAAAATGAGACTTTGTGGAGTGCCATCTTCCACTCCTTAAGCTTCTCTGTGTTGTATCTACTGCTCTCTTGATGCTTTAAAAAAGCGGCCGTGTAGATTCCTTTTCCATGAACCGCATGCTGAAGATCATTAGGTTGAACATGGTAGAAAATAGGAATAATAGGTGTGCCAGTTTCAAGCATAAAGGATAGCTCAGCAAGGCACCAAGGCGATTTTGCATAGCCTAAAGAGAAAAGTGCTACATGAAGGGAAGCACTAGCCATTTCTTTGACGTCAGGTCCGCAATGATTAATAAAAACATTGTAGGGCAACTTCTGTAATGGTAATGAAGATGTAGCAGAAGTGGATGCATATGATGGAGCAAGTCCAACAAAAGCAAATGGATTCTGGATCTCTGATTGAGGAGCAGGGGTGGAATTTGAAGCCATGGAATTTGATTTAACTAGACACAACCCAGCGAGAATATTAGAAAAAAAGCCAATATATGTGAAAGAATATAACAACAGTTAATCAGATCAGATCTGAAATATGTTGGTTGCTTTCTAACTTTGCTTATACAGTGGTGGAGTAACTGGTATATTTATAAGTCTCATATAGATCTTTCGAATAATCTAGGAAACTTCAAGAATACTTCATAAAGGAAGATTCTAAGAAAAGGGAAAAGGTGTCACATACTACAAGATTCTCCATGCTGGAAGATTCTCCATGTTGGAATGTTCCAGATCAAAGCTGGGGATAGTTAATTAGAAAAACATTATTTCCAATAGAGAAGAGAGCAATGAAAGCAAGGGCAGCGGTGGGGAAGCCAAAGTGCTCAACTTCGCAAGGGAGAGAGACAATGGAACTATATAAAGATAAAAAGTGAGGAACGCATAGTATGAGCAGTTTTTTAATAAGGATTTAGTGGATCATCACAGACGTCATAACAGGATAAGATTTTCCCAATTCAATAATGTGTAAATAATGTCTTCGTTGCAGTTTGAATATTTTTGCTTCATTTGGAAGCCTAGATTCTGGGGAGATGGTGGAGGATTTTAAATGAATTTTCTCTCTTGGAATGTTAGAGGTCTCACTGACCTCTCTAGGAAGTATTTTGTTCGTGATGCTCTCCATCATTATGTTTCTCTTGATGTTTTGTGCCTGCAAGAAGTTAAAGTTCCAAGTTTTCTTTTGTCTTCAGCTTGCCGTTGTATTTGGCAAGCCAGTAAACTATTTTCCACCGCCCATGAGGCTGGCAAAGGCGATGTAACTACTCTTTTGTCCCCTCGGTGGCATGATTCAGTGGTGGATCATGGGGTGGATCCCACCAACCGGTTAGTCTGGACACTTCTTAATATTAATAATCACTCTTTTGGGATTATTAATGTCTATGCTTCAAATGATGCGTCAAAAAGATTTGCTTTGTGGCGGTGGATTGTGGATTCATTGCCCGTGGCCATGTGGCTTATTTGTGGAGATTTTAATATGGTTGAAATGGCTACCAACAAGGATGGTGTTCTACCTTTTCGGTGGTCAGCTAGCAAAAGAGAGGCATGGTTCCATATGTGCAATAAATTGGGATTTTTTGATCCCAATGTTGGTCGCCGTCACTCCAGTCCTTTATGGCATACTTGGTGCAATTTTCAGGCTGGAAATGACAGGGTCTTTAAACATCTTGATCGTGCTATTATTTCTGCACAATCTTTTTTTAACTTCTCCACATCATCCACCCTTCTTGTGCAGCCATTAGTGGATGTGACGTTGTCAGATCATTTTCCAATTCAGTTTACCATTGAGTGGCAACTCACTCAGCCACACGCCATGAAATCTCAGTTTTATCTGAACACTTGCTTGCTCATCAACCCACCTTGGCACACATTTCAATTGTTTAGAATTTAGAATGCCGGCCGCTGCATGCTACTAGCTAGATTAAGTGGTGGAATGATACTATTACCCGCACAGTGAGGTTTCTTCGCATCTATGGCCATCAGCTAGCCAATTTCAGGAAAAGGGCTTATGAAGCTACTGTCACTGCTTTGAAATTTTCTTTTGAAGCCTTGGCTACTGAGCCTTTTTCTCCTTCTAAGTAAGTCCTTGTTGCCAATTTATGGCATCAAAAACAAATGGCTGACTGCCATGCTGCTAGATGAGCACAACTTAAAGCCAGAATGCACTAGCTAAAAATTGGGGACTATGTTTCTAAAGAGTTCTTTCTTGCTCTTTGAGCTAAACATTCCTCACACGGTATTAAGCAAATCAAAGAGGACAATGTTGTTCATACAGATCTGCCAGACATTCTCAAGGCTTTTGTAAGACAATATGAAAAAGTTTTCACTGCTCAAGATTACACTCCTAAGTGACAAACTGCTTTGCAGGATTGTCTTGCTGTTGTTCCAAATAGGCTATCCTCAGCCCAAAATCGCTTCTATGATCAACTTTTGACCATTGAAGACCTTAAAGAAGTTGTCTGCTCTATGGCAGATGGGAAAGCGCCTAGAACTAATGGCTTTTCTTGTGAGTACTACAAAGCCCTTTGGGATTGTTTAGGAAAAGATTTACACAATGTTTACCTTGAAGCTTTTCATTCCAATTCTTTAGGACATATTATAAATCAAGGAAACATTAAGTTCATACCTAAAGCTGGCAATCCGAAGGATATTTGCAACTAGAGGCCCATTACCCTCCTCAATGTCTCCTACAAAATCATTGCTAAAGCCCTTTCGCTCAAACTCCACAACCTGCTTCCTTTGATTGTCCTCCTTGAACAAACAGGCTTCATTAAGTCTAGATATATATTAGATAATATCATTGCAATTTGGGAGGGAATGGAATGGGGCCGAAAATCAAACCAAAAAGCAATTTAAAAAAAATGATTTTGCTAAGGCTTATGATCGCATTGAATGGCACTTTATCCTTGCAATGCTTGTAGCATTAGGGTTTGGACCCTCTTTTATTCAATCTATCAAAATGCTCTTTTTCAATGGTTCTGCTTGCATCACTATCAATGGCCACCAGTCTCATACTTTTGGCCTTTTCCAATCAATCTACCAAGGATGCCCTCTTGCACCAAGCCTGTATGTTCTTGCAGCAAAAGGTTTTGGTTATCTTCTTACTCATTCAGTTTCTAATAGGATTGTTCATGGTACTTCTTTACCAAATTCTTCCAACCAGCTGGTTAATGGTCATTTTGCTGATGACTACTTTTTAACCTTACTGGAAGAAGAAAATTCAGTTAAAAATACTCTTGGTTGTCTAGAGACCTTTTGTTTGGTTGCAGGTTCTTCCATTTAGTGGCACAAGACATTATCCTACAAATAGTCTATACTTCCCACTCTTCATTGGCTTCAACAATATGGCTGGTGCTAGGTTGGCCATGGTGAAATTTTTAGATTCCTGGGTATTCCTTTTGCATTCCAAGGCACTTCTGCCACCCTATGGCAAGTTGTTCTTACCTGTGTGGAGCAAAAACTTGCAGTATGGCTTATTAAGCCTCTTTCACTGGTTGGTAAATTCCAGGTTTGTTCTAAGATCTTGGTTGCAACCCATGTTTATTATTCTTCTTGTTGGGCTCCTTCAAAAAGCTCTTATGCCAATCTAGAAAAACTCTTGCAGGATTTCCTATGGACCTCTTCTGATACTCACCATGGTTTTGACCGTGTTCCAAGAGAATTTTGCTGCCTTTCTAGAGATTCTGAAGGACTTGGTATTCTTTCTACTCACCTCCAAGGAACTGCCTTGGCTATCAAATGGATTGTTTGTGCACTCGCTGGTTGTGAGGCATGGAATGTTTTACTCCGACATAACATTGAAATGGGACATCCTATGCACAAACCAGCTTGGAAAGGAATTATGTTTTCTACTCTCCTTGTCATGAGAGAACCAATTCAAATCTCAGGTACGTTTGTGGTTAAGAGCATTTAGAGAGCCTGAAAAAAAATTAAACCTTGGTTATGCTAGTCTGGTGATGGTTTTCATGTTGGTCTTTACCTTAATATTTGGTGGTCACCTCTCCAAGCTTCTTCAACTCAACCTTTGGCTAAATTGCAAGGTTTAAAGGCTCTCAAATTTGACAAAAAAGGTGTATAGATCATTTAGGATATGTTTCACAGGCCCACTATGAGCCTTTTGGCTTGGGAAGCATTTTGTGTAAAATTTTCTCTTTCAAAAGTTGATAAGCCTACTTATGGCAGAATCATCATGGCTATTCCACCTGAAATGTTGCATAAGGTTGGAATCCAGTCCAACAAGCCATGGTGGAAGGACTGGAAATGGTTTCCAGACACACCTTTGCATCATTTCAAGCCACAGATGGCTTACAGGTGGCTTTCAACTCATTTACCCATGGATGCCACTCTTAATAAGCACTGGCTTATTCATAGCTCTTTAAGTCTTCGGCATTCCAAGTTTAAAATTATTTGGTCTACCATTCTTGAGCCAAAACTTAAAATTATTTGGTCTACCATTCTTGAGCCAAAACTTGCTCATTTTGCTGGGTACATTCTCTTTTAAGGCTTGCCTATTGGTACTAGGTTGTTTCACCTTGGGGTCCAGGATCCCCGTTGTCCTTTTTGTGGACAGGCTGAAATGATTTAGCATCTTTTCTTGTATTGTACTAGAGCTCAGTAACTCTGGTTATGGATTCATGTTTTTTGTCAGCCTTTCAGACCTGAGCCGTTAACCTCGCAAATCATCTTGCTGGGTGATTCACCTAGGTTTCCTAAAGAAATTACTCAAATCTGGCATATTTTTAGGGTGGAGATTTTATTTGCATTATGGAAAGATTATAATTCTTGTATATTTTCAAAAAGAAAAATTGGAACTTATGTTTCTCCATACATTAAAACTATTATCTGTTCTAATGTTCTTCTACAGATTCAAGTGCAAGCTAACAAAGTTGCCTTGGAAGTGGCTCACTTACAAGAGTTGTTGGATCATTGGGGGAATGCTCCCTGCACTATGGCTCATGTTCCTCCCTCACCGTCCTCTATCAGAGCTCTCTCTCCTAACAGACATAGAAGTGGTTTAGCCAAAGATTCTTAGCCTCGCTCCTAGCCTGCTCCGCATCGCGGTGCACACTGGCGTAGGCACTCAGCCTCTCCACATCCACGTGGATGGACCTCTAGCCATGCTACTAGTGCAGCTGGGGATAACGCGGGGTGGCCCGTTATGGATAATGTAGGTAATGGTGGTTGGCCTACAATGGACAATGTAGGCTGGAATACTCCTGGTTCTTCTCATCCACTAACTACAGGGTGGGATAATACTAATGTTTTCCCTCAGTTAAATTTGGCTATCTCACCTCAGCACAAGGAGCCAAATGTTTAAAATGAAGAACAGGAAAATGAAGATGGTTGGGCTATGCCTGATGTCAACTCGGACCCCACGGACATTTGGAGGAAACTGGATGACAGGGATCTGTCATCTGTAGGAATTGCATTCACTGCTTAATTATATTTTTTCTTTGTTTTTATTTGGGTCCTGTACCCTTTGATACTTTGTTCTAGATCTTTTTGGGCTTTGCCCATGTGACTCTTAGGGTGTGCCTTTTAACCACCCATTATTTTTTTGTGAAGTGTTGTTTTATTTTAATAGATAAATTGCATTTTCATCAAAAAAAAAATTTAAGCAATGCGATGCGTTTTACCCACTTAATGTTTAACGTGCCTATGCAGGTTTACAATTACGACTATGATGAGGCCAATGGTGACGACAACATATGGTCATGTGAAAGGGTCGCCTTCTAAGCTTTTGTTTTAGAGGAGTTAACCTTTGAAATTAAAATATTTAGAGATGAGTGTGAAAGAAGTGTAGATTAGAAAAATAATCTTGTTTTTCAAGGTCATGTTAAGGTAGAGACTTGGAGTGCAAGTACTTAGAAACATGAAATACAAGTTAGAGTACATGCCATATCATATAGGGGAGAGGACCCAATACTCGAGTGACTTGCCATAGTTGTGAAGGTAGTTGACATATTTTTATCGAGTAATAGAATAAATGGTTGCTAATGTTTAAATATAAAACTCAACGTGAAATGGAAAAATACAAAACCCCTGTGCCTAAAATGTGGACAATAAAAACATAATAAATATATAATAAAGTGTAATCATAGTTTAACATAACATATGTCATTAACTCCATATGGGATATAAGTCAATCTAATTTTTTGTAAATAAAGATTACATAGTACATGACTCTTAAATTAAATAAATACTTGACAATTTAAAATACACATAAGTGCACAACTTCAAATCCTAAACCAAATAGAAAGAAGATGTAATATACAAATTCTAATCCAAATACACACAAGTGTCACTTCATCACTTTCAAATAATGTTTAATTAATGGCTATTTTGAAGTCCTTAACCACCAAATATTGAAGTACCTATAAGATAAAAAGAAAAATGTAAGGTTCACCATTTTGGGCATAAAACACATTTATTATAGATTTCAAATAAGAAATCAAAATATTAACACCGAAGTTTCAAAATGAACTTAAAGGTTGTTTTGATTTATCCACAAATAAATGTACATCTTTGAAATCTTTGAAAATTTTTAGTATTGTTAGGACTCCATACATGTGTATGGAATGATTTTCTATGATTTTCTTTTGAATGTTCATATGAATGCAAGGGCACCTCCATAAAAGTTTAAATGAGCTCCCTATCCATATGAACTTATGACATATAGTCAATTTTACTGACTCCCCTCATGCATTAGAATTTGAGAAATCCTCAATACTTTAAACATTCAATTTTTTTATTTTTTTTTTTAATTATGTATTTTAGATATGTTTCTAGTTTTTTACTAAATTTAACCAGGTTTTGTGGAGTTTTTCTAGGCTTACTCATCTCACAAGTTATATGTTAAATTTAAATCCCCACTTTGTTTTTCATCAAAATCTAGTTTTTCTTAGTTAAAAATTGAGAGTATGGTGTTTTATCAGGTCCCAACCTTGCCATCAGGCCAATTTGGCATTTGAGATGCTCCATGTGAGAAGGCAAGGGTTTTTTCTTTAACTCATTTTAAATTGTGTACTTAAATTTTGACCTTGTGATATAGTTAAGTTGTATACCATACTATTGTCAATCCACCTACATCCTTGCAAGTAATCCTTACACATGAGAGAGAGAGAGAGAGAGTATGTTTATGAATTAAGATTGGATCATCAATAATTCATATTCCTTGCTACTAATTGTAGAGTACAAAATCCAAAAACAAATAAAATTTTAAATTCTAGATAATTCCTTATTACTTCTCCAAGTGTACAAAATCAAAAAATAATAAGACTAATTTTTTTAGTGTGTATATCATATAAAACATTCTCCTTGGTTCTTTGCACTTGAGATTGAGGCTTCAAGTAGTTTACATAGAATAAAATTATTTTATTATTTTTTAATATCAAATAGGTTTCATACATTTTACCAAAACAAATAACCAACTTGATATTTAAATTAGAATGAAGAATGCAACTTATGGATTGTGAAAACTAAGCATTGATCCCCCAAATAAATTGAGAAATACAACATGGACAAATATACAATCTTTGATAAGATACTTAAATAGAATTATAAGCTTTCAAGTGAATTATAAGAATAGTAAATTGTCTTGGCAAGAAAATAAAATTGTTTACAATCTATCCACCAAAAAATATTAGACTAAGAGAAAATGTAGAACATAATAGATTCCACACATGAATACAACAATTCTTAGAAGAATAGAAAGTCAAAAGTTGGGACCAATAATTCTTGTAAAAAATTAGAGAGGAGATTAGATTGATTGATTTGGTAGTATTTTTAGTTTTATAAGATAGCTCCAATTTTGTCAAGGGATTCAAATACATTCTTCATCATGGGTCATAAATCAAGGTCAATTCTATATAGGCAAGAGCAACATGGAAGACAACAAGAACTTCTTTCTTGGCATACACTTATTGTAGGAGAGTTGGAACTATAATTTCTAATAGTGGGTGCTCCTCTACTGTAGCTACAAAACATCATCATCATTCTTTCTTAGTATATCATCTCTCAATAGAAAAGGAATGAGATTCTTTTGTGTTTTTATGGATTTTCTTTTTACAAGAAAAAGCTACATGCATTTTGGAAATAATGTTTAGGTGGATTGCAAATTATCGATTTATTTAATTAGTGGTGTCTATTTTTCTCCTTGTAGTGTAATTAATGATATCCCCAAAGAGGAGGGCGTGCTTTTGTCCTAATCCAGGAAATGACAACCTACGAGATGGATATGGAGATGAGGATTGGGTGTTAAGCCCCACATCTAAGAATTGAGGTCTAGGTTGCTTCATCCCCACAATTGAGAGTCAAAGAAGTCTAGGAGGCCACTAATGGGGTTTAGAATGAGGGGGGACATATTCCTTTTGGGAAGATGAAATAGGCATCCTACTTACTTGTTGGGAAGTCACTATTAGCATAAATCTATTTGATGATATCCTCTAAATGCTTGGGAAATATTGATGTAGGCATATGCTCTGGGAATTTTGAGGATAGAGTGCCATATTTAAGAAAGAAGGATTGGTTGTTTACATTGATAGTTGGCGTGTTTTAAAGTTAGCAATTAGTTGTCACACCTCAAATTTTGACTATACTTTACTATTTACTTTTATGTAATTAGTGGATGAACCTGCATGGATAATTGATTTGATGTTTAGACATCAAGAAAAATCAATGAATTCATTAGTTATGATTAAATGCATAGAATTTAAAATGTGATTATATGTTATTGAAATTATCTATTTATGATGTGTAAGGATTTACTAATGATACACTAATCACAATTTGGTGACAGTGAGTTGTAACCAGGGAATAGATTACCAACCTCTGAGAAAGGGAGGGAGAGTATCACCTAAGAGAAGTGGATAGACATTGGAAAGTATAGGTTATTGCCACCTAAGTTATGTTCTTTCTAAACATAGTTGATAGAGGTAAGTTGTGTTCAACTCACTTAGTCAGAAATTAAGTTTTGACTCGACAGTTGTCGATTTGTCGACAAGGTTCATTAAACTTAAGTTTTGCGGAAAACTAAGTTAGGTTAGTATGTGACCATCAACAAGAAATAGTCGATAATAGTTAAGCTATTTTATTATTTGAACTCCCCATGGGGATCATAGCATGATATGTTTGTGTTTGTTGACATTTAAATGAGATAGAGAGGGGGAGAATACCTTGACCCCAATCTCATACACGTCAAGTTGTATAGCAACAAGAAGTGTTATAGTTTAAAAGTTTAGACTCTTTCAATATTCTCAGTTTAAAAAGAATACATGATAGAGTTCTTTATTTACTTTACAAACCACTCTCAATGTAGTGGAAGCTCAAATCCTTAAGCATTTCAACGATTAAGGAGGAGCACATCATCACTCGTGAAGAGTGGTAAGTCATGTCATCATATCTGTTATTGCATGCTTGCAAAGTGGGATAGTGGGCTATCTTTTAGGAGAGAAAGGTGGTTGGGGTTTCTCTAATCTAACCATGGGATCTTTTTTGAGGGGGTTGGAGAAAAAAGAAATAGGAGTAATTTTTGGAGAAAGGATTGAACTCATCAAGAAGTGTGATTCGAGCTGGTTGCAAAGTCACCAAGTTTGTTAAGGATATCATTCAACTACACATAGGTTCTTTTCACATTCAGATTCCTAAATATTTGTCTTAGGCCATTTAAGATACAATATTATTATATTAATATAGAATTCTAGATATTATATTTGAGTTGATATCTCTGTATGAGATAATGTCTAAACTTTGTTAACTTGAACAATTACTTTTGAATGTGCCATTGCCGATGTTATTAAGGCTGACATCACTATTATTTATCTATTGTCTGAATGGTGATTTTATTATGGTATCAAGGATAACCATTATCCCAGGCTACTTTGTGAATGGAAATGGTTGATATATTATCAACTTCTATGCTAATCAATGACTGATAACTAGTTAAAAGCATGTCATTCTTAGGAATGAACTACCGTGTGTATATTATCTATATTGTTAATGATATAAAGATTAGATTTGAGTATCACTTATGTTACGTTCACATAGTGCTTGTTGTGTATAAATAGTGGTCTAAATAGAGTATGTTTAAGCCGCCCAAGGGGTATCACCTCTATATAATGAAAGAAACTATGGAACTTTATCAAACTATATCTATTGAGTCACTAGAGTATGTAGTTGAGATATTTGATTAATGATTAGAAGATGTATTCCTTTGCATTCCATTCAGTTACAACTATCATTAAAGATTTAATGATTAGTTTCTTTTGTTTCACAAGTAAACCTGGATGATATACCATGATATAACCCTAGTGTTATATACTAATTGTACGTGTATGATTCTTGCATCAAAGATAGTGTGCGCAGATGTATAACTTTACCTTATTCATAGATAGTGAATGGAAGAGACTAATAGCCCAAAACCTATGTCAACTTTTCTTCTATTTCAAATATCAAATTGTGTTCATGGTATCTGTAGTATGTAACTTAGTTATAGTTTTACTATAAGAGGATATAAAACCATACTCTTTATTTTATGAAAAAGGGAAGTTGTTTAGAGCTTTATAGCCTCAAATGGACTAAGGGTTATTACTATGGTATGATGTGATATTCTTTTATCTATACATAACATAAGTTTTAATGTTATTTTGTATGATGGGTTAGAGAAGATAATCTCTAAAGAATAACCCAGATATGCTTAGTAAACCTAAGATTCTCCTTATGAGTATGTTGTCAATTTAAAACTAATGTCATTATAGTCGAGAAGGATTAATTGAGAATCCTTAGACCAAGACGAATGCCTAAGATGATAAAGAAGCTTTTGATAAAAGTTATATGCTAAGTCGACATTAGACATCAAACCCAAGATTATAAACTTTCAAATCTCAATGTAGGCTGACAGGAAATCATAGATCTAAAATTGCAAGATTACAATGAGAGGCTTCTTGAAAGACAAAGCCCTTATTTTACAACTATTCTTGGTATTGTATTCTAGAATTCATGTTTAAATTCTAAGTCAAGTAGACTATGGGTGAAACTTAGCCAAGTTACCCTATGAAAATTGTTAGTTAAAATATATTCACTGTAGGATGAGATAGTTTCCAAGTCTAGTTGGAGTTGTGTGAACTCATGACTACATTCATTGTGAACATCTATTTATATTGAATCTTTGGCCAAAGTAACGCATCCTTCTTTGTATGCATTAGTTAGTTCATAGTGTCCAAATGGCGTGACCAATCAGGATGATCATACTTAGCTAGAAGGGTCTAGATTTATATGGTCAATTGACTTACGTAGGACACAACACTAGAACTCAGATGGAAAAAACTATCTGTTTCTTATTTCTATACTCTTCATGAAGAGTAGGCCACTTCTAGGAAGGAAGATTTGCAGGGGACTGCCGATCTGTGGTTGGAGGTAAAACTTAGGTGATGCCCTTCCTCCCAAGCAGAAGACAAGCTGAGACTTGAGTTATAGATGTCAAGATTCCAGATGTA
Source organism: Cunninghamia lanceolata (assembly GCA_027924645.1). Taxonomy (NCBI): domain Eukaryota; kingdom Viridiplantae; phylum Streptophyta; class Pinopsida; order Cupressales; family Cupressaceae; genus Cunninghamia; species Cunninghamia lanceolata. The sequence continues at coordinate 6,280,647 of BSBN01000686.1, read as the reverse complement.
GTATTCTTTATGTATTGGTGTAAAATTATTTATATTGCCAAGAGAAGAATATTTGTAAATGAAAAGTGAAATATTTCACTATGATTCTAACTTTGAATAAGTTGTAATTTCGAGAATGAAATATTTAGAAATGATATGCTTTTTCTTATGATTATGAAAATTTTATATGTATATGTATTTATTTTTGAAATAGAGAGCAAAATTTCTCATGTTTACCATGTTTATTTAGTTTTCTAGTAAATCCTATGTGTAATTTTGGGTGTTATGAGAAGGCATGTTACATATGGTATCAAAACAACTGGGTTCAGTACATGGACCTATGAGCTCACTGCATAAAATTTGTCTTCAAACATTAACAATTGCTAATGTTTGAATGTTCTTTTATTAGAATGGTAAGAACAAGACAAACCCCAAGTAGAAGACAAGCGGAGACATGAGTTACAAATGTCAAGTTTCCAGATGCAGTATTCTTTATGTATTGATTTAAAATTATTTATATTTCCAACAATAGAATATTTGTAAATGAAAAGTGAAAGATTTCACTATGATTCTAACTTTGAATAGGTTGTAATTTCAAGAATGAAATATTCTGAAATGATATGCTTTTGCTTATGATTATGCAAATTATGTTATATGTATATGTATTTTTTGAAAATAAAATAGAGAGCACAATTTCTCATGTTTACCATGTTTATTTACTTTTCTAGTAAATCCTATGTGTAATTTTGGGTGTTATGAGAAGGCATGTTACATTAGTAGCCTATGGCAGTACAAGTGATTTCATTTTGTTGCATTGAGGAATTAACATATATGGTTGTGATGATAGTTTTTGGATGTGTTTTTTTTGTCTTCATTTGAAATTTGAGTTTGATTGGACAAGTGGATGATTGGAAAATTGGATCATAAGTTGTCTACGATTTGATAGTTTGAGTTGTTGAAATTGTTTCTATTTAAATGGAAGGTTATTTTGGGTTTTCATAAAGGAGGAATACTTGGAAGGAAGTTAGTAACCATTGTGAGGGTTTGTGATGTGCCACATGGATAATCTCCACCATTGGACTATTGTATTTTGTGTGTTGGTTATAATATAGTTAGTGACATGTTTCATATGATTTTAGGCTTTATTTCAATCTAAGGTTGATGCAGACCACGTGGAAATCTTAAGGGAAGTATAAATAAAGGATTTTTAATTAGAAGGAATCAAGAAAAGAAGACCAAAAGGAGGTAGTAGTGTAGAAGGTAAGTTTAGCAGTGACGGAGTGATATCTAAAAGCCAGTATGTGGTGATTGACAGTATGGTGTGGTGTATAATATGAAGGTGTCCAAAAACACAAAGATGAGTGATGTGGATATTAATTACTTTTGTCAAGTCATGTTGTAGCCTTATCACAAGTCTATGGTAACTAGATTGGAATTCATTAGATGGTTATTGGTAGTAGGTCTAGATGCAGTGTTCCATAACTAGTAGTATTGTGTAATCTTGGGTAATATTTATGTTATGAACTGTTGTGGATTGCCATGTAAGAAGGCCCATTGTGGCAAACTTGATAATGATTTACTGATAATTTTTCAAGTTTTCTAGTTAATGTGTGTATATTCTCATTTATGTTTTGGTAATATATTTATAGATCTTTATTGTAGGTTTCTTAGTTGGATAGTCCTTATTGGACCCTCCCACCATGATTGCATTAAGTGGTATTAAAGCAATGTTAGTTCATGGGAGGATCATTGGTGTGGATGTGAGTGCACTTGATTGATGTGGTTTCTTAAGAATGGGTTTGACAAGAGCCTAAGGTGTGGTCATGATAGGTAAACAAAGCATAAGCCATTGAGACACACAAATAAGGGGTTTTATAGGGATTAAGTAAAGTTGAGATTTAAGTAATCCATGGAGTTATGGATCTAGACTGATGACCCAAGATGCTACTAAGGAGAAGGTGAGGTATGATCAATGTTGTAGGTAGAGTAGAGGAGATGTATGATAGATGCACTAGAGTAGGACTATTGGGGAATCCTTAATCCTAGAAATGAGCAAAGTGATGAGGAACAAGAGGTAGATCCTATGGAAATAAGTTGAAGCAAAGAGGGCAATGTTGAAATAATGTTAAAGTCCATAACAAGCATTGGTACTTGGACTAGAGTGGATATCCTAAACTATTTTGGGAACTTCAATCTCAAGGAGTTGATTGATTAGATCGCTAATTTGAAGGAACATTTCAAGTATGATGAAATTATGAATCCAGATAGGGTAAAATCTTCCAAGACCAAGTTGAAAGGACATGTGATGATTTGGCGGAAGGAAGTCAAGACAAAGTGGAGTAGAAGAGGGAAATCTTGCATCACAAAGTGGACTAGATGGTGGAAAAGTTGAAATCCATATTCATTCCCATGAATTACTATTTGGAGTTATTGAAAGAGTTACAAAATCTATAGAATGGGGAAATGACAATAAAGGAATACACTGAGGAGTACTATAAGCTAAAAATTAGGTCAAGACATCATTAGGAAGGGGCTGAGAAAGTGGCCAAATACATAAATGGACTAAATAAATCCATCTAAGGGAAGTTGGATATGTGGAATATATAGACATTAGAGGAGGCCTACCAATTGGTTCTCATTACAGAGAAAAAGGCAAACTAAAAGTAGGAGGAAAAGTAGAACCACTAGAGATGAAGAGAAGAGAAGAACTAGAGTAGATAGATGAGATGAAATGATAGGGGAGTAACCCCAAGAGGTCAAGGAAGCGGTAACCAATACCGTAACAAAAGGGGAGGTCATGATTGCCACTGTAGAGAATCTAAAGAAGATGATAGGAATTATTGTGGTAGTAGGGATGATGAAGGAGTAGAGTATATTCACTACAAAGAGGCATAGGAGAAGTGCAAAGGATATACCCAAGGTGAGGGAGGATATGAGAAGAAATGGCATAAATTCTTTAGTGGAACTTATTTTAGATGTGGTGAAGAAGGACATAGGGCATTTGAGTGTCAAGGAAGGAACCAAGGAAGAGGACAATGCAAGAGATGCATTTGGTGAAGAGAGGCCACCTACTTCTGAGAGGGTTCCTAATCATGAGGATTCATTAGTTTTGTAGAGACTTCTTAGGTGCGATAGGAGGGATGAGTCGGCATAGAGAAAGAGTCTATTTAGAATTAGATGTAAGGCAAGTGGTAAATGTTGTGAGGTGGTGGTAGATAGTGGTAGCACAAATAATTTGATGTCTCTGGAGAAGGTTGGCAAGTTGAAGTTGAGGAGGATGAAACATCCATGCCCATATCAGATAGGTTTCCTATAGTAGGGAGACTAGATTTTGGTGGAGGAACAATGCCAGGTGAGGTTCAAGATAGGGGCGTGCCATGATAAGGCTCTATGGAACATTATGTGAGTGTCATCTTCTACTATGAAGACCATGGCAATTTGACCAAGAGTAATTGTATGATGGGAAAGATAACACATACTTGATCTCGAAGGATAGGTAGAAGCACAAATTGATGTTATTGAGGGTAAGTGATAGAGAATTTTGTAAAAATTATAGTGTGTGCATTAGAGAGGGATGATATGCTTTAATTATGAAGATGTGTAGTATTGATGGAATGGTAGCAACACTACAAATATAAAATAACTAGTTTAGATTTGATAGAAAAAACAAACTAGAGAGAGAGGAGCTATGTGGAAGAGAATGTAGCTAAAGGAAGTGTAACAATAGGGTATGTGCTGACTAAAAAATAGATCGACAAATGTGAGGGATTGGTTGTGGATAGGGGTAAGTTTCCTATCACTAAGTACATACCAAGGACAAGTAGTGTCAACGATGATTGGTGGAGCAAAATAATGAATAATATGGGAGAAAGAAGTGCTCAAGGTGGATCACTTGAGGCTTAGCTAGGGAGGTGGAAAGAACATGTTGAAGAAGCTACAAAGTATAATATCTAGGTAAGAGTGGCAGTCTGCCCTAGAAAATGAGGGACTCAATTTTTTATTTACCCTAGGAGTTAGATGCACACATATCCCCTAGGAATTATAAGGATAGGGTGTCAATCTAAGAAAGAAGGATTGGTAGTTTACATTGATAGTTGGTGTGTTTGAAAGTTAGCAGTTAATAGTTTATGGTAGTAGAAGTGAGTACATTATATCGCATCGAGGAATTATCTTATGTAGTTTTGATGATAGTTTTGGATGTGGTTTTTTTATTTTCATTCAAAATTTTAGGCTGATTAGACAAATGGATGATTGGAAAATTGGATCATAAGTTGTCTATGGTTTGAAAGTATGAGTTGTTGAAACTATTTCTATTTGTGAAAGGTTATTTTGGGTTTGCATCAAGGATGAATATTCTGAAGGCATTTAGTAACCATTATGATGGTTTGTGATGTGCCACATGGATAATCTCCATTGTTGGACCATTATATATAACAACATGTTTTATATGATTTTGGTCTTTGTGTCAATTTGAGGCTAACACAAATCACATGGAAAGTTTAGGAGCTATATAAATAAGGGGTTTGAAATTAGAAGGAACAAAGCAAAAAAGCTAGGAGGTAGTAGTGTAGAATGTAAGTTCAGTAGTGAGGGAGTGAGATCAAAAGCCAGAGTGTGGTGATTGATAGTATGATTTGGGGTATAATTTGAAGGTATCCAACATCACATATAGCTACGAAATGTGGATATTAATTACTTGGACATCAAGTCATGTTTTAGCCTTGTGGAATGTTTGTGGTAACTAGATTTGAATTCATTAGATGGTTGCTAGTTGCAAGTCTAGAAGAAATGTTCCATAACTAGTAATATTGTGTAATCTTGGATAATCTTTATGTAATGAAAGTGCTACAACCTGTCATGTAAGAAGGCCCATTGTAGAAAACTTGATGATGATTTTATGATAATTTTGCAAGTTTTCTAGTAAGTGTGTGTATTCTCTTTTATGTTGCAGAAATATTTGAATAGATCTTTATTGTAGGCTACTTAGTTGGATAGTCCTCCTATCATGACTACATCAAATATGCTATACTCTATTTTCATAGAATTACTCTCCTATTTCAATGCTTTGAAGCTACTACTCAATCGGCTATTAGTAAGTGGAGTAATAGGAGAAGGAACAAGCAGACATGGACAAGAGAAGGGACAAGTGGAAATGAGTAGGTGTGTGGATTTCCACAAGTAGACTTTGCTCTAATTTAGTAACTTACATTCTTAGTTTCTAATTTTCCTTTTATAACTACTTGTTCTATTCAATTTGGGAATTAGGTATCTCTAACTCTTCATTTGAAATGTAATCCTACAAAATCATAGAGGTAACTTTCCATTAAAGACCTTTTTCTTAACTACTAAAAGGAAGCCAGGTACACGGAACACACTCCTACACCAACCTAATGAGGGGAATGGTATGCAAATTCTTTAAAATCCTTATAATTCTAGCAATGTTAAAACATAACATAAAGATTACAATAGCAACGCAACACATAGAAAGAGATTGACACAAGATATATCATAGGGAAAACCTTTTTAGGTAAAAAACCCCACACTCCAAAACTTGCACAATGTATTAACAAATCTGTAAAGGATTACAATACACTTGCAATGCAATTTCTTCCAGGAGTCTGTAAATGTCATTTTTGGAGTGATTCTGGTAGCATAACAGTTCCTATATCAACAAGTTATGTAACTACTACTCCAAAACAATGCATTATATAGAGTTACAAGGCAATATTGAGAAGCCTCTACAGATGGGCGTCCATCTTGGCCACATGGACATTTACACACTCAAAGGACACTTGTCCAACATGTTTTCACCTCTCTTACATCTGTCATAACATGGCAGATTTGACTTCTCAAGATGGAGCACTCCAAGACTAAAAATAGGCAATGACAGATGCTCTTACGCATCTTATAGTTGTGATAAAAATCTGTAACATGACAACACTTAATGTTGTAAGAGAATCCGTCATACATGACTAAAAATAGCATATTCCTCTTACAACATGTTATAACCCAACTTGGGTGCCCAAAGATGCCTTTCTCTCATGCAAAGATACTTTATGACACTTGTCTTCACTTGTCATAGGAATCTCTATACTTGGCTCTTACGCGTCATAGATTTTGTCATACAAAATAACTCCTTCATTGTAATCCAAGATTTCGACACATGGAATATTATTGTCACCTCAAATGGGATACCCAAATCCACATGTGTTTTGACTTGACCATCCAAAGCATATTCCAAGTAAGATGACATGTCACAATGCCACCTCAAACTAAATGCCAAAATTGAATGTGCAAGTAAATACAAAATCAAGCAAATAAATAAATAAATAATAAAATAACCAATGCTAGGAATTGCAAGGTTGAAACACCTTAATTCCCAACATTCTCCCACTTGTTGAACACCTTGCAAGAGCCAATAGAATAATAAGGTTTAACTGCTAGGGACCAAGAGACCCATAGACTCCAGACACCATCTAAACTTATTTGTGCCCACAGATTTTGTCAATGCATCTGCAACATTCTTCACAGTGTCAACCTTTTCCAATATCACCTTCCCACCTTCTACCATATCACAAACAAAATGATACTAAACATCAATGTGCTTTGTTCTGGCATGGAAAGTAGGATTCTTTACTAAGAAAATCATGTTGTGACTGTCACAACAGATAGTAATCTATCCTACATCAAAACCAACATCTAAACACAACCTCTTAAACCAAATGGCTTCCTTATAAGCATGAGTTACTGCCATATACTCTCCTTCTATCATGGACAAAGCAACCACAGGTTATCGGTTACTCATCCAACTAATTGCACCACCAAACATCATGGTAAACACATAAGCATTGGTGAATCTCATGTTGTCAATGTCACCTGCCCAATCAAAGTCCACAAATCCATGAATACTCGTAGAATGATGAGGTCCTATAGGATAACCATGATAACATAAGGAATACTTGGAAGTACCCCTCAAATATTTGAATACTCTCTTCACTGCATCCCAATGTACCCATCCAGGATTAGCCATAAATTGACTAAGGAATACCACTACTTGGGTTATGTCTAGTCTTGTATAGACCATAGCATACATAAAGCTGCCAATTGCACTAGCATAAGATACTCTACTCATATCATCCATCTCAAAAGGAGACTTTGGACAATTATTAACAAATAACTTTGTCCCCAATGAAACAAGAACACACAATGGTCTGCAATCTGCCATGCTAAATGTGTCCAACATGGTCTTCACATACTTACTCTGGCTTAACCAAAGTTTTTTGTTTGCTTTGTCTCTTCTGATCTCCATCCCTAGAATGTACCTAGCTGCCCCTAAGTTTTTCATCTCAAACTATGCTAACAACTGAGGCTTCAAATCATAAATCATATTCTTACCATTCGCAATAATTAACATACAGTGCAATAATGAGAATGTGATCATTGTCAAACTTGTAATACACACAATGATCTAATTTTGATCTCATAAATCCAATAGACAACACAAAGGCATCAAACTTAAAGTACCACATCCTAGGAGATTTCTTCAAACCATACAAAGACTTCTTTAACTTACAAAACAAATTTTCTTTACCTTTCACCATGTAGTGCTCAAGCTATGACATAAAAATTTCTTCCTCCAAGTCACCATGAAAGAAAGTTGTTTTCACATCCATTTGTTCTACTTCTAAGTCATAAGTTGTTGCAAGAGATAACAGGAACCTAATAGATGTCATCTTTGCAGTTTGAGAGAGAAAATCTCACCATAATCAACCATCCACCTGAGAATACCCATTCATAGCCAATCTGACCTTGTACTTCTCAACACTGCCATTTGCTCCAAATTTCTTCTTGAACACCCATTTGCATCCAACAGGTTTCCAATCCATCAGGCAAAGGCACCAAGTCCCAAGTTTTATTCTTTTGCAAAGAAGCCATCCCATCTTTCATGGCCTCCTTCCAGGAACCTGTATCTTTCATGTCCATAGCCTCTGTCACAGTTCTAGGCTCATCAATGTTAGTAATCAAGGCATAAGCACAACTAGAATCTAGCAATGAATAACCAAACCTCTCAGGTTTCTTCCTGATTCGTGTGGACCTCCTTAAAAGCTGAGGTGGAGGTTCTTCTTCCTCTTCTAAACATTTAGAGTTGCTAGAGCTCTCCTCATCATCAGGTCCAACTGGATCTTTTGGTTCAGTCTTCTCAGGAGTAGTAGGAAACTGAACCACATCTTCTTTCTTTTCTTTCTCTCCTGACTGTAAAACAATAGGAGAAGGAGTTACCTCTCTAAAAATAACACTTCTTCTATACAACACTTTCTTTGCCATAGGATCCCAAAGCTTTTACCCTTTCACATTGACACCATAGTCAATGAAGATACACTTGACTTCCTTGTTCTCCAATTTCAACCTCTTCTCCTTAGGCACATGTGCATATACCTCACAACCAAAAACACAAAGATGTCTCAATGAAGGATTCTTACCAGACCACACCTCCACATGGTTGTCTTATCAACAAGTGTTGAAGTAGGAGACTTGTTAACCAAGTAGTAAGCAGTGGCTACATCTTTAGTCCAAATGTTATGTTCAAAGCTAGAACCACTAAGCATACTCCTAGCCCTCTCCATCAATGTTCGATTCATCCTCTCTGTAAATCCATTTTGTTGTGAGGTATAAGGAGTTGTCTTATGTCTTTCAATCCCATGTTCTTTACAGAACTTATTGAACTCTGCAAAACAATACTCACCACCATTATCGGTTCTCAAACACTTAATCTTTTTACTAGTCTGATTCTCTACAAAAGCTTTAAACTCTTTGAACCGACTAAAGACTTCAGATATGCTTCTAAGAAAATAAACCCATGTCCTTCTACTATAATCATCAATGAACAATACAAAATATAACAATTTAGAAATTGAAGGAACATTCATAGGACCAAACACATCAGAATGAATAAGATCAAAAACACTAGAAGACTTGTGAGAATTAGAGTAAAACTAAACATGGTTTTGCTTTCCATATATACAATGTTCACAAAAGTCAAACTCAAGATTACAATCATTTAACCCCTCAATGAGGTTTTTATTTTTCAAGGCTTTAAGACCCTTGTCACCAATGTGACCAAGTCTCCTATGCCATAGCATTGTCTTCTCACTAGGAAGTTTCATTTCCAAAGCATGAGCAACCTTGGGTACCCAAAATGCACTACCATCAGAAGTTGAAGCAACACATTCCTTCACTGCTGGTTCCAATGACAAGGAGGAAGTAACTAAATCTTTTTTCTTCAAATCAAAATAACTATTACACTATGTAGTGCATGCATCCATCTGAAATAGAGTACCTCTCCTAGTACCCTTAGCAAGCACGATAGCTCCTCTGGTCATCTTGTATCCTCCACTTGAGAGGACAACCTGCACACCTGCATCATTCAATTTACTTACAGAGAGCAGGTTTCATGCTAACCCAGGGATGTGCATAACCCCATTGATCCCCTTCACTCATCCATCAGGGAATCAGATCAAGACTCTTCCATAGCCAACTATCTTCTGGTGAGAGTCATCACCCAGGTACACCTTCCCACCATCAAACTCTTCATACTTTGTGAACCAACCTTGATGTGAGGTCATGTCGAAGGTAGCACCAGAGTCAATCATCCACACATCTTTTGATGCATGGGTGGCTAGGGCAGAAATAAAAGCATCACCATCATCTTGAGATTTGTTAGAATCTGAATTAGAGGTGTTCTTTTTCTTCTTTTCCTCCTTGCACTCCTTTTAGAAATGCCTAGTTTTACCACAATTCCAATAGACTGCCTTGGACTTTCTAGGAGATTTGGATCTCCCATGGGATTTGGATTTGCCCTTTTGAGCTTTCTTATCCTTCTTCTTCCCTTTGTCTTTGGTTCTACCATGAACTACAAGAGCCTCCTTAGCCGATTTAGAAGATTTTCTCCGCACTTCTTTAAATAACAACAAAGATACCAGTTGATCCATCTTGAAGGTGGTTGTAGTACTCGTAATGGCCATGACAAGGTGGTCCCACAAGTCTGGCAAAGAACAAAGCAAGGTCATGCAACGATCCTCCTCCTCCATCTTCACACCAATAGATGTCAACTATGCAACTAGCATGTTAAAAGCATTTAGGTGATCTGCAACCGATCCTCCATCTTCCATCCTCAAAGAATATAGCTTCTTCATCAGGAATAACATATTTACTAGGGATTTGGCCTCATAAACATCACCAAGTTTCTTCCACAACTCTTTCGCGGTCTTGTCTTCATGAACATTTAATAGGACAAAATCAACTAAACAGAGTCTCACAAGACCCTTAGCTTTACAATATTTGAGATCCCAATCTGCTTGTGCCATTGCTATTGGTTTTGTTCTAAAAATTGTTTCCCATAGATCTCTATCAACAAGCATGTCTTCCATTTTAAGTTTCCACAAGTCAAAATTGTTGCCACTAAACTTTTCCAATGCTATTCTTTTGGATATGCCTGCCATCTTTTTCCTACAACAAGATTGTAGAATACTCTGTATAGACTCCCACTCAATTGAAGATTAGCCAAAAAACCTACCCAACAACTAGGATCAAAGGTGATCAATCTCTGATACAAACTAAAAGGAAGCAATGCACGCGGAACACGCTTCCTACACCAACCTAATGAGCATAATAGTATGCAAATTCTTTAAAATCCTTACAATTGCAGCAATGTTAAACACATAAAATAAAGATTACAACATAAAAACAACACATAGAAAGAGATTGACACAGGATATATCATGGGGAAAACCTTTTCAGGTAAAAAACCCCACACTCCAAAACCTGCACAATGTATTAACAAATCTGTAAAGGATTACAATATACTTACAATGCAAGTTCCTCCAGGAGTCTGCAAATATCACTTCTAGAGTGATTTTGGCAATATAATAGTACTTGTATCAACACTATGCAACTACTACTCCAAAACAATGCATTCTATAGAGTTACAAGGCAATATTGAGAAGCCTCTAGAGATGGGCATCCATCTTGGCCAAATGGCCATTTACACACTCATAGGACACTTGTCCAACATGTTTTCACCTCTCTTACATTTGTCAAAACATGGCATATTTGAATTCACAAGATGGAGCGCTCTAAGGCTAAAAATAGGCAATGATAGATGCTCTTACACATCTTACAGTTGTCATAAAAATATGCAACATGACAACACTTAATGTTGTAAGAGAATATGTCATACATGACTAAAAATAGTATATTCCTCTTACAACATGTTATAACCCAACTTGGGCACCCAAAGATGCCTTTCTCTCATGCAAAGATACTTTACGACACTTGTCTTTACTTGTCATAGGAATCTTTATACTTGGCTCTTACGCGTCATAGATTCTGTTATACAAAATAACTCCTCCATCATAATCCAATATGTTGACACATGGAATATTATTGCCACCTCAAATGGGACACCCAAATCCACATGTGTTTGACTTGACCATCCAAAACATATTCCAAGTAAGATGACATGTCACAATGCCACCTCAAACTAAATGCCAAAACTAAATGTGCAAGTAAATACAAAATTGAGCAAATAAATAAATAATCAAATAACCAATGCTAGGAATTACAAGTCTAAGACACCTTAATTCCCAACAACTACTTCCAAACTACAGTTAACAAATCCACAAATTGAATAAAATCTTGACATTGCATGAATTTCATTTTTTTTTTTTTAAAACAAGGGGTTAAAAGTTTATTGAAAATCAAAGAGGAGCATTACAAAGAAAGTAGGGGACCAAAAGCCCAAGAAACAACAAAAGAAGAAGAACTAAAGAAGACCGAAGTTAACCATCACCAGAACCCTCCCTATCCTCATCCAGAATTCTCTCCAAATCAAGGCGAAGCACCGGAGGAACCAACTCCCACTCCTTAGTTCTCCCTCCATCTAAATGTTCAGACACCCATTTCACTAAGCAATCCACCTCCCTATTCCATTCACATGGCATATGAACAAAGGTGACCATATCCATTAACAAACTAACTTGCAAAATCTGCTGCACAATCAAAGCCAAATGCCAACTGACATCCAACACTCTCCACTTAATGAGCAAATTGATCAAAACTTGGGAATCAGATTCACAAATAATCCATCTCCAGCCCAAAGCATGAGCTTTCTCAAAAGCATAGAGAATAGCCTGCCCTTCCATCATGTTAATGGTCTGCATCCCCTTAGGGACCAAAAAGAAGATCACCGAGCCTACAGAATCCCTGCCTATCCCCCTAATACCAACAGACCTGGGATTGCCCCTAGAGGAACCATCAATATTAATTATAAGAATCCCATCAAGAGGAAGCTGCCACTGACCAATCCTATGAATTCTCTTATTAGCCTTCTGACCTCTCCTAACACAAGCTGAAGTCACAGATAGCCCCTAAAGCCCCAGTCTCGCCACCACCTCAGCATCCTACTTAATTAATGGAAAACTCACCTCACTCTTAGCCTCCACCATCTCCTGAATCATTCCCAATATTTTCTGCCAGACTTGTTGCACCATCTTCTTCTAGCCATGAAAAATCCATCGAGTCCTCTCAATCCAAAGTTGCCACAACATGAAGATAGGCCCCACAAACCACAATTCTTGCAAGAAAGAAGCCATAGAAGGGGAGTTACCCACACCATTCCAAAAATCAATCAAGGAAGAAGCATGGACACAGGGACTCTACCAGACATCCCACTAAAACTGCCAAATCTGGGTAGCAAAAGGACTGCAGAAAAACAAGTGAGCAGAGTCTTCCTCGGTTGCCCCACACATAACACAAACAGAAGGGCCCTGGAAGTCTCTCTTCCAGATATTGTCCTAGGTCAAACACCTATTCCAGGCTAGCATCCAAACAAAGTAGTTGTACTTTGGCCAGGAGAACTTGTTCCAGACCTTCTTCCACCACTGAACTTCCTCCCCATCCATTCTATGAGACAGTAAAACCTGATATCTGGAGGCAACAGTATAGACTCCATTAGGATTGGGAGACCAAGCAAGCACATCGTCCTCCTGGATGAAACTACACCTCTAACTAGAGAGGATACTGAGCAACTCGGCATGCTCCTCATGCGAACCAACAACTGGCCAAGCCTCAGGAGACTTCCAGCTTGCCACCTCCAGTTACTCGCATGAAGTAAAGGATTCAAAGTCACTCACCTGAGACCAACCAACCTCAAGAAATCTCTAGCAAAGATTCAACAAATTAGGAGACTGAGAGATAATGGGAGGATAACCATCCCAAGAATTGGTCCAGAAAAGAGTCTTGGACCCTTACTTACAAATCTAGAATAAGCCTTCCTTAATAAGAGCAGCCCCTTTTTGAGAGTACCCCAAATCATCGAGTCTTTCCCCATAAGAGGGTAGCAAGGAATATCACACTGAGGGATCCCTGGAAAGTTCTTCTGAGAAAGAATCCTGCCCCAAGCCTTATCTTGTTCAGTGCACCAACGCGAATACAGCTTCGTAGCCAAAGCAACTCTAGTCAAGTCTGACTGCCGTAAACCAAGACCCCCATACTACTTGGGGCTACAAACTACCTCCCATCTAACCAAAGTCCATTTGGAAGATGCCAAACTACCAGCCCATAAAAATTATCTAGCAACCAAATCTAACTTCTTAACAAATCCCATCGGGGCAACCTGGAGCATACATCTGTAAATGGGCAAAGCCTGCACCACCAACTTAATTAACTGAACACACCTAGAAAAATATAACCACCGATGAGTCCAGTGATTAACTTTCACTTGAAATTTATCCAAAATATTCTACCAAGACTCCCTGGGTAAATGTCCAACCGAGATAGGGATACCCAAATAGACCAAAGGGAGAGTCCCAATCTGAAAACGCAAAGTCTGAGCAATCCTCTGCTGGATGGGGCCCAGAGTATTAAAGAAGAAGATGGAAGACTTGTCTTCATTGATCAATTGACCCGAAGTAATTAGGTAAACATCCAACACCCTGCGTAAATTAACAGCTTCTCTCATTGTAGCCATGCCCATCAGAGTAGTGTCATCCACAAACTGCAGGTGAGACTGCACAGGCAAATCACCACCCCATCGCCAACCCTGAATAAGACCATCCTCCAGGTTTCTTCTAATCAGCCTCCCCAAACCTTTAGTAAGGAGAAGAAACAAATACAGAGACAAATGATCTCCTTGATGAAGCCCCCTAGAAGAACCAAATAATTCCGTGTGTTCCCCATTAATAAGCACCGAGAAGGAAACTAAAGTAATGCAGTTCATAACCCACTGAATCCATTCTTCCCCAAAACTAAAGGCACTGAGAGTCTTCCGAAGGAAGGACCACCTGACCCTATCATAGGGCTTAGCCATATCCAACTTAATAAACATCACCTTATCTTTGGAGGTGGCCATAGAGTAAATGGACTTAGTAGCAATAACAATACCATCCAAAATTTGCCTACCCTCCACAAAGCCACTCTGCTCCTTAGAAATCAGCTCTTTTAGCCCCCTTTTTAACCTGTCAGCAATAATCTTAGAAATAATTTTATAAATAACATTGCAAAGAGAAATGGGGTGGAATTGACTTAGCCTATTTGCCCCTTCACTCTTGGGTATGTGGGTGAGAAAGGTCACATTTTAAGCCCTAAGCATTTGCTTATTCTGTTGAGATTCTTGGACAACCGCTAAGAGGTCCAACTTGATAATGTCCCAGAATTCTTGGTAAAACTCAATCGGGAAGCCATAAGGACTAGGGGCTTTCCCTTTCTTCATCTAGAAAATAGTCTCCTTTAGCTCCTCAAGACTGATATCCTTCATAAAAAGCTCATTCATTTCTCTAGTCACGAGAGGTGGAATACAGGAGAGAACCTGGGTTTTTTCAGGTGACCCCCCATGTGATGCTTCCCTAAAAAGAGAGAAGTACTGCACCACCTCACCTGACATTTCAGTATAGGAGGAAAGCCGCTCACCCATATTATTAACTAGAACCAAGATAGAATTTCCATGCCTCCTGGCTTTCGCTGAATTGAAGAAAAAGGTAGTATTTTTGTCCCCTTCCTGAAGCCATTCTATCTAGGCCTTTTGCTTCCAAAATAGTTCCTCCTGAAGCTCACACTCCACTAGAGCTTTCAGAGCCTGAGCTTCGTCTTGAAGTAATTCTTCAGTCAACCCATCCTCCCTTATTAGTCTTGTGATACCATCCAACTTGGCCTGAGCAGCTGCCTTAACATGAAAAATATTCCTAAAGCATTGATGATTCCACCGCTTGAGCTTATATTTCACATACTGCAGCAATTTAGCAAAGGTATACATCACCGTACCATAAGCAGGTCTGCCCCACCTCCACCATTTGGCCACACAATCGAACAGACTGGTCCCGCAACCACGAGTTGAAATCTAAAGGAAGGAGAATGAGGCACGTAAGTTGACACACTAGTAAGCTTGATAGGCCAGTGATCGGATCCCCTCCGGTCCAAGATTTGAGAACACGAATACCACATACCACCAACCCAGTAACAGGAAACCAAAAAATGATCCAATCTCTCGGCAATGCAATTATCCCCAACCCTGTGATTGTTCCAAGTAAACTGACCATTACTGGGCTTAATATCAACTAAATTCAAAGCATCAATGTAATTGCGCATAAGCAGCGCAGAGGAATCTAGCCTTGCCGTACCACTTCACTTTTCAGCGAACTCTAAAATAGCGTTAAAATCTCCAGCCAAAATCCAAGGATGGAGAGGAGCTAAACTGCGGACAAAACTAATATGGGCCCATAGAGATTGTTTACCATGCAAGTCAGTAGGAGCATAGATATTAGAGAGGAGTAAGACTTCCCCCGTCTCAAAACTGGAAGCAATCATAATCATAACAAACTTAGAAGACAACCACCAAAGATGATAGATCTTCCGCAGGTTCCAAAAGCAAGATAAACCCCTTGAAGATCCATGGGCCCCAGTGCGTTGGCAATCCCCATTCCTCCACAACTAAGGCACTAGACTAAATATAGACTAAACTATAAGCTTGGTCTGCTATAGAAAAAGAACATCAGGACCTTGATTTCTAACCAAATTGTGAACAACTTTTTGTCTAGGGCTGTTGTTCAAGCCCCTTACATTCCAAGATAACACAATCATTTCAAGGGGCTCGAAAAGTGAGAATCCAGAGTCTTTACTGACCCTGACTCCACCAAAGTCTCACCCATCATTTTGATCTTTTCCAAATCCTTCTTTCTACCAAGTTTGACAAATTTCTTCGCCCCACCCTTCTTAAGGTCCCTTTGCATAAGGCCCAAATGAGGAGAAGATTTACTACTCCTAGCTGTACCTGAGCCCCTGGGCCTCCCAAAAAGAGAAGAATCCCCACCAAGTTTCGAGGCTTCAACAAAAGGAGCCAGCACCACTGAAACCACCATCTGCTGATCCATATCCATATGCAAAGCCTCATCATCCTATGGTTCTATTGAAGCACTAGAATTATTGATCTCTTGGGCTGGACCTTCAACCACTTGATCCAAACTCATCAACCCCGGGTTCACTTCCTACTAATTGAGCTCATCCAAAATCTCAAACCTGTTAAACTAATCCTCATCATGTCTTTCCTTTAAGGTTCGCTTTGGACCCCTGTTCCTGTTATGAGCCTTGATCGGAACAAAACCCTCGGCATCATCCACCTCACCAAGGACAAGGCCCTTCCCCTTATCAGCCCTAGGGGGTTGTGAGGAGGTTGAGAAGGCTAAGAGTCTAAGGGATTTGATTTAGGACACCTTCACTGCAGATGACCGTAAGCATGACAAAGATGGTAGCGGAATGGAAGAGTCTCGTAGTCTAGCTGTTGTACCCAGGAGAAAGATCCCACACACATATCCACAACATCGGGCAAGGGCTTGCTAAGATCAATTTCAACACAGATGCGGGCATAAGTCATAACCTTTTTCCCTAAGGTTGACATTGAAGAACTGACTAGCTTCCTCAATAGCGATGCAAGCAACTGCAAAGTATCTTCCCTACAACATTCCACTAGAAACTGGGGTAAACGGACCCACACCAGAACATGATTTGGCAACTCCTCTGAGGGGATAAAGCCTGCATGCCATGGCTTGATAAACAACCCCACCTGGTTATGGAAATAAGGGCCTCCGGCAAAGACTTTATTGTGGTCAGCCAAACAGTCAAAAGTGACCATAAAATTACTATTTGCTAGCAACATGATGTCCATTTCACTTTCTGGTGCCCAAGTCCTCTGGGCCTAAGATTCCAAAAACTGTAGCGAAGTCCTCATCCCCAAAAATTTGCAATACAAGGAGTGATTTGAATAATATTCAATGTCTTCAACAATCATCTCAAGCGGAATGACTAGCTTGGGCCTCTCCTTGCAGTGCTTGAGACAGCCATTAACCTTAGGGATCCATGCACCATTAGGTGCATCTACACCACAAAACCCCGATTCCAGAGTGAAAAGATTTTTGTTGAAAGTCTTCATGCCTTGATCCGGAGACTTTGAGCTTTTCGCTGCTCGAAAGTCCAAATCGGAAGACACCCCTGAAGCCTCACCCTTCGAAAAGGCCATCAATCCCTAGACAAAAATGCACAACCTACAAATGGGTAAGTGTGGGGCAAACCCACACCACCTCCCCCGTCTGCTCTCTGCACAAACAACCACCATGCAAACCAGCCCTCACCTGCGCCAGAAAAGGAGAAAGAAACCCCACAACAAAAAACCTAGGCTCAACACACCCTACGCCTGTAGCAACACCTTGTTATAGCTGAAAACTTGCAAGAACCGACGTTCACCACCGCAAAACCACTAGAGGTGGACTTACCATGCAAGGAACCAAGGAGACTCCCAGGCGGACAATGAACGTAGAACGAGATCCACCACTGGCCGCAAACCCTGGGAAAAGAGAGCACACAACAGATTAAGCGAAGCAACCCCCCCGAAATCACAAAAAAACCCCACCTAGATAGTGCATGAACCAGAAAAGCCTAATCATGAGCTAAGGCTCAGATTCCCTAGCTAGACCCTCAAAGGAGCAGACACGAACACCATCTTCCATGAATTTCATTTTCTTGATTTGCCTAGTGAAGAGTACTTTTATTTTTGAATAATATGCATTATTATGGATTGATATTTGCAATCAAGTTATGTGGGAAGTTTCATCTAATGAATCTTGTAATCATCTGCCAAGGTCTCTATACATTAGAAATTTAAGATTTCACTCATCTAAGATTGCAAAGAAATCTAGCTCCTTTACAGTATGAATTGAACATTATGAACTACCTTTAAACTCTAACATTGACACCATTGAGAAATCACACTTGTGTGGGTTTAGATAAATAGATAAGGGAAGTTTGTCTAGACTCTATATGTAGTTCCTTTGGTTCATTGGTTAAGTGACTATTATTTCCCAGAGGATACTAGTCAATGAAATGGGGTACAACTGATGGGATGCATCATGCATTGGTAGAAGATTTCGAAAGAAAATGAAAAATTAAAACAAAGTCATTCCTACTCTGAGAAGCTATGTAAGTTTAGAAGCCCTTTATGGAATGTGACTTTTCCCTTCCACTAGAGTCTTAATGTAGCTAGTGAGTGCTAAAAGGGATTTATTTATAATGACCCCTTCTATAGACTTTAGTGTTCATTGATCTATGCTGGAAGACCTCTTAGATCTAGCTGAATCTACAAGAGTAATTTTCTTGAATGAATAACTATGGTTGACCCCTCCTTAATTATATAGTCCAACACAACCTACAACAAACAACAACATATTTTGTTTAAACAACATGAACTAGACAAGTGCAAGCCTTGGCTAGTACTAGGTTGTGGAGAAATGTACTATACAATTAGCAATCTCAATAAGTTTAAGTTTAAATTTAAGACTATGAAGTACAAACTTGCAAGATAACATGGGATCATGATGAGGTCTCATTGGTTCAAGTGGTCTCTATTATCTAATTATGGTTACCTCTATGGGGCAAGACCGTCACCTAAAACCCCCAATTAGTTGTGTTCATGACAAATCTATGTTATATAAAAGTAGGACAAGCTCAAACTTTGAAGAAATTTCTAATCATATCTCATTAGGTATGCAAGTATGGTGAAGTGTGATCCTTGAAGAGACATTCCTTTAAATAAAGAAGAGGATAAAAGAATAATTACCCAAGTTAATCAAAGGAATATCAAAAGAATGCTCAACTCAAATAGAGATATTGGGAGAGGCTTACACCATACCCATTTATCCTCTCTGAGAATAAGAGGCTTGCTAGGTGATAGGAGATCCTTCACCACTTTGTTGTAGACCTCCAAACAAGAGATTGAAATGGAATTTTTTCTATTAAATCTCCACTATTGAAGATTTGAAAAGAGATCCTTTATGACAAGCACCATAACACCTAGACTCATGCATGTTCCAAGTATAGTGTGGGTATTCCCTATCCCTATGATTCCTATGAGCAAAACACAGAGGTATTTCTTCCTTGTAGAACACAATCGACAAGCTTTGTAGTGTTGGACAAATTTATGCCACATCCAACTGGTAGCATGAAAATAAGAGCTTTATAATAAGGTATGGATATCCATAAATTTATCAAACCTTGAAGCTACAAGATATTCCAATTGAGTATAGAGATAGGTCTCTAGTTGGGAAAAATTGAAGGGCCACAAACAACCTTGAAATACTAATGCTTCGTCTCTTCTTGCATAGGAGGGTCATTAAAATTCCTTGAATAGTCAAGAAATTTTAAGGTTAAGTGTTTTAAGAATGAGAAATATTTTTAAGGTTTAATTTCTATAATATTACATTAATATAATACTTGATTAGGTTAAAAGTATTTATTTTAGAGTGTTATGTTGTTTAATGTATTAGTTGTGTCTACATATCTATGCGAAATAGATGTTTTAAAATATGATGAAATAAATTATTTAAGTGTTTGTATAGGTAATAGTATGGAAGCCATGTTTAATTATTGGTACAAATAATTTCTAAGGTTGTATGCTACAATTGTTTATCATTGGTTAGGAGTCAAAATGTTCTATTTTAGACACCTTTTATGACTGAGCATACTTGTGGCATTGTATTGATTGATATGGACTTGAAACCATAAGTTTAATAAGTGAAATTTCCAAGTAAGCTACTATAAAAATTTAAGAGTAATTTGACATCGCCACATATAATTTTGAGATGTTCAAAGTTAGGGTGCTCAACTATTAACTCCTATTCCTTAATCAAGCGAAGTTAGAGACTTGGAGTGAAAGTTAAGATTAGAAACTTAGATTGCAAGTCATGCATATTGAACATATTATATATACATCCATGCATGGCCTAAATCTGATGGTTGTATAGCCATATTTAGGCATTTTTTCTATAAATTAGAATTAAAATTTTAGGAATATTGTATCACATGAAAGGCAAGATTTTGAATATATATATATATATATACATGGCCTAATTTTGATAGTTGACCCTACTTTTGAAGCAATTTTTTTGTGACAATTATTCATTCAAAGTTTCCCTTCAAATACTAAGAGATAGATTATTTCAAAAAATTCATATATATATATATGTGTGTGTGTGTGTGTGTGTGTGTGTGTGTGTGTGTGTGTGTGTGTGTGTGTGTATTTATATGTATATATATTTATATGTATATGTATGTACATATACATATAAATATATATACATATACATATACATATACATATATGTATATATATATATGTATACATACATACATACATACATACATACATACATACATATATATATATGAAATAACATATCTCTTCATATCTCTTAGTATATGAAGGGAAACTTTGACTGAATAATTTTCATAAAAAGTTTGCTTGACAACTAGGGTCAACTATCAAATTTATGTCATGCCATGTAGATGATTACAAAGAGAAAAGTAAAAGAGAGTCTTTATGCTCCAACATTTTTCATGGATAAAATTATTGTTTTGTATATATATTATTTTTTGTGTGTGTGCAATTTATTATCTATATACTATAGTATTACAACTTTTGTTGTTATTCTTCCACACACTCTTTGGTCTCTAAAAGCAATTCAAAGTGGTGTCAAATCAAGGTTATCAAAATGTTATCAAAGATAGATGCTAAACAAAGGATTTGAACTTCTTAGAGTTGACTTGCAATGGCCAATGTAAGTATTATTCTCACACAAAAATTATTCCCATGTTTGAATGCAAAGAATTATGACTATTGGAGTATACAAATGAATATTTTATTTGGATCACAAGAGCTTTAGGAATTAATAGAGAATCCATATCTAGAACCTTGAGATCAAGTAGCATATAATGCTCTCACTCAAGATTACAAGGGATTTATTGAAGGACATTTACAAGAAAGATAAACTAGCCTTATTCTCCATAACACAAGAAATTGATGAGTCTATCTTCCAAGGAATGCAACAAGAGCCAATTCAAAGCAAGCATGTGAGGCCCTACAAAGTTCTTATCAAGACATACTAGAAAATTGAAGTTAGTGAGATTGCAAATTTTAAGAGGGGAATTCAAAAATTTGCAAATGAGAGATTTTGAATTCATGACTCTTTTCTTTATCTATGCAATGGGTATTGCCAATTAAATTAGAATTAATGGAGAAAGCCTTGATGGTAAAAAAAATAGTGGAGAAGATATTGAGGAATCTATTAGTAAGGTTTGATCTCATTGTTATTGCTATTGAAGAATCAAAAGATTTGTCACAATTATCTCTAGATGAATTAATGGGTTCCCTAAAAACTCATGAACAAAGGATAAATCAGAGAGTCAATTCCTCCCTAAAACAAACATTCAAATTGCAAGTATCATTCAATGACAAAGGAAAAAGAGGAGAATTTTAGAGAGTACCTTTTTTTCGAAAGAGACATAGGAAGCAAAAAAAGGTAGAGAAGGAAGAGGATTTTCAAGAGGTAGGACCAATATGAGAGAGAGGGGTGAGGTGAATACTTCATTGTTTTATTGATAACCTCGTAGGTATTTATACAAGAAATACATAACCAAATCGATATAGTTGGGAAACTGGCCGATATAGTTGAGAAACTGTAATAGCATAACAATGTAATATGCTAAATGTTTTATATGTTACGCTAACATTCCCCCAAGTTATTACATTGTTCTTGCAAATGCATACTGCCCTTAAGGTTTACATTACAGAACTAGGATCTATAACAAAATATGTTGATTACATAAAACAAATACACATTCTTGAGAAGATTTTCCTTTGAAGAAACAAATTTTGAATTAGGTGGAACTCCATCAAGCTGCCTCTTAATCCTTAGAAGGGTGTAGCTAAGTCTGATTCCTAAATCCCTAGATTACCACCTCCCCAAACTCCCGAATCACAAATCCCCTAAATTATTGGACAACAATCTATGTTGAGCTCCACAAGGCTCCATAACATTGTATCATGACACTCGAAAGGGTATAATTCCCAAGATCACAGACTTTCAAACTATCTGGGCAACACTCTCTATTGACTTCACCAAACCCCTACCTGTCTTCAAAATCAAACTTCACAATATATTCATTCTTTCAATTTTGTTAGCATAAAAAATAAAGCATAAGAAAACATAAAAACATATGCTTCTTTTGCAAAGCACCATCTCTGAGAATGAAGCTAACTCGAGATGATGAAAACTCCTCCAACCTCTGATGCCTCTAGCCTCCAATTTGACCTTGTTACACTTTATCGATTTTATGTCTCATCTAAGTCTTTGGAGGCCCCGTTAGGTGTAACAAAGATGTCCCCAAAATCCCAAACATAAGGTGACATGATAAAAAGTTTCATTTCAAGGAGTAGAAATGCACCCATTTACTATTTTTGAGTAAAAGACTAAAATATCTCCAACCAAAAAATGATCTTGCAAAACCATCTAATATCAAAACTCATACAAAATGATAAAAAATATCAATGTCAATATTTCATCTCTCTAACAATGTTGCACACTTCAATGTTTAACTAAAGTTCAATTACCAACTTTCTAATGCCACCAATGTAATATTTAATGAATTTTAAGTACTCCACAATTGAAAAATTAAATGCTTCTATTCACTTAACTGCAGCCTTCACCTTTCTTTAAATAAGTGCATTAAACGATCTCTGTAGAACATACCATGAATCACCAACATATCCTCATAGAGAGAGAAAATAACTAATACCACCATATACTTTTTCACCTTTCACGCCATTCTTTCAACTGCAAGAAACTACAAACATTCAAGCATACAAAGACAAATAATGCCCAAATAATAACTGCTTCGAACCTATTCGTTTTCAACGCTTCACAATCAAAAATATGCGGCAGAAATACTCTTCAACAATAATACTTGTGATAGTTGTAATCTTGGGAAACGACATAGAGAAGCACTACCTTTTGGAAAGTCATATAGAGCAAGAGCTCCACTTGAAATTGTGAATTCAAATCTATGTGGACCAATGCAAACTTCTTCAATTAGAAATACTATGTATTTTATAACCTTCATTGATTATTTTAGTAGGAAAACATGGGTGTTCTTCTTGAAACAAAAATGAGATTTCTTTAGGATATTTAAACAACTTACGTCTTTGGTTTAGAAGCAAAGTAGATACTTCATAAAAGTGTTGAAAACACATGGAAGGTGATGAATATGTGTGTAATACTTTTTTATTTTTTTTGCAAAATAAATAATATAAAAAAAAGGTTCATTGCAAGGTCTACACCACAACAAAATGGTGTCATCGAAAGAAATAATAAAACAATCATGGAGATGGACAGAAGCATTTTGAAGGACAAAAATTTATCAAATGATTTTTGTGCTGAAGTTGTAGGTTGTGTAGTGTATATTTTGAATCATTGCACTACAAAGAGTGGAACATATAAAGTACCACGAGAAGTGGCAAGTAAGAAGAAACACAATGTTTCTTTTTTTAGAGTGTTTGGATGCATTGCATATGCACATATTCTTGATGAAAAGGAAAAGAAGTTGGATGATAAAGGATAAATATGTACTTTTGTGGGATACAAGGAGCAATCAAAAGCATATAAATTATATTACTCAAAGAAAAGTTATAATCAATAGATTGTTGTAGAATTTCTTAAAGAAGAAGAATGGATTACGAGTAAAATTTTACATCAACAATAGTTAGAGATAAGAGACTTTAATGAAAATGTTACAAATCAAAATTGTCCAGATGTAGAAAGCAGTAGCTCACATAAACCTTGAACTTCTAGTAGCATCCTTATTCCATATTATTCCACTCCACAAGTATAAGAATAAGGACAGGTTCAATGCCATCTTCAACATTGAAGAAGACAAGAATCTTAAGGGAAATTTATGAGCTAACCCAAAGTACTCATGATGACGATTTGATTGTTTATTTTGCACTATTTACTAAATCTAATTGAGTATCTTTGGATGAACGAATTAACAATGAAAACTAATTGAAATCCATGGATGAAGAAATTGATGTTATAGAGAAAAATCATACTTACGATCTTGTAAATCTACCAATAGGAAAAGATGTAATTGGTGTGAAGTGGTTCTATAAGACTAAATTTAATATAGAGGGAAATATTGAAAAGCATAAATCAAGGTTGGTTGGAAAGGGTTTTTTGTAGAAACTTAGAATCGATTACAATGAGAGCTTTGCCCCTATGGCTAGACTAGATATGATCAAAGTTATCTTAGCACTAGCAACTCATCATAAATGGAAAGTCTATCAAATGGATGTCAAATCTACATTTTTAAATGGTACACTAGAAAAATATTTTTATCAGCAACAACCACCAAGATATGAAATTTTGGGTCAAGAACATAGAGTTTGTAGAGTGAGAAATTGTATGGACTAAAAAAAGCTCCAAGAGCTTGGTGTAGCAAGATTGATTCTTATTTTCTAAAGAATGGTTTTAGAAAAAAGTAACAACAAACTAACACTATAAATCAAAATGAATGATCAAGGTCAAAGTTTGATTGTCTACTTATATTTGGATGATTTGATATTTATAGAAGATTTGTCAATTGGCTTGTTCAGATCAACAATGTAAAAAGAGTTTGAGATGACTAATTTGGGATTGATGTATTTTATAGGAATTGAAGTTATTCAAGCAAATGATAAGAGTTGTATTTGTTAATAAAAATGCCAACGATATCTTGAAAAGCTTTAGAATAATGAATTGCAAGCCCACAATGATTCTAGTTAACACAAGATTGAAATTGAATAAAGAGGATAAAAACATCAATGTAGATCTGACTTGGTACAAAACACTTGTTTGTAACTTGTAATGAACCTAATGGCCACAAGACCTAATATCATGTATGCAGTAAGCTTAATTTCAAGGTTCATGGAGTCACCAAATGATTTTCACTAGCAAGCTAGAAAAAATCCTAAGATATGTCTATGACACTAAAAATCATGATAATGTATCTCCTACATCTAATGAATTTGAGATAATTGGTTTCATAGATAATGATTGCGTAGGGAGCATTGGTAATAGAAAGAGTACCTTAGGATATAATTTTCACATTGGTTCAAGAATAATGTCATGGGATTCTAAAAGCAATCCATTATAACTCTTTCTATAGAAAAAGTAGAATCTATGACATCTACATCAACAACATGTCAAGTAGTATGTATGAGAAGAATTCTATTAGATTTTAAACAAGAGCAAGAAGGACCAACAAAAAACTTTTGTGACAATAGTTCTCAGTGATAACTTTATCAAAAGATTAGGATTTTTCATAAAAGGAGTAAGCATATTGATAGAATATATCACTTCATCAAATAATTGGTCAATAATGGTGAAATTTATTTAAAGTGTTGTAGGCCAATAGATCAATTTGCGAACATATTTACAAAATCTTTATCAAAAGAAGATTTTGAAAGATTGAGAAGAAATCTTGGAGTCACAATTCAAAATCAAATGCATAACAATGCTTGGGTCAAGATTAAGGTAGGATTTAGAAAAGTAATCTTTCCTCTCAAGTTTTCTTTGTAGAAATGTATTAATGTCAATTGTACAAGTCTTCCAAGTCAAAGTAGAGAATTAAAATGCAAGTAAAGTTAGAGG
This sequence comes from Cunninghamia lanceolata, assembly GCA_027924645.1. Taxonomy (NCBI): domain Eukaryota; kingdom Viridiplantae; phylum Streptophyta; class Pinopsida; order Cupressales; family Cupressaceae; genus Cunninghamia; species Cunninghamia lanceolata. Next base: position 6,254,611 of record BSBN01000686.1, on the reverse strand, counting down.
CTTGGTGTCCAAGTCAAGAGTACATGTCATGTCATATAGTCAAGTGAAGTTAGAAAGTTGGAGTGCAAGTCATGCATATTGTACATATTATATACATCCGTGTAACACAATAGATTATGATGAAGAGAAAATAAAAAAGAGTATGTTTTACATTGTAGCATTTTTCATCAATAAAAATTGTTGTTTGTGTATATTTTCTTTAGTGTGTGTGTGCACTTTATTATGTATGTATGTATGTATGTATGTATGTATGTATGCATATACTACTATATTACAACTTTTGTTGTTCTTCAACATAGTCTTGGGCCTCTACATGTTCCACCATAGATTACTACCAAATATGTATATATGGTGAAATTTGTATACTCATATTAATTCTTATTTAGTTTTCAATTTATTTTATGAAAATTATTTAATTCATTTATATATTAATAAATGATATATTTTTATGTAAAGATGGTTTTTTATAGTATTCATTTATTTATATATTTTTTCATACGATTTTAATAAATATTTGTACAAATTTCCATAGACCCATCATTGATTATGTTTACTAGTGTACCCATTTTCATATATTCATTATTTACATTGAATATATTTTTTCTATATCCTTGGTCAATCTTGTACATAAAGGAGTGAGCCAACACTTGTAGAGATGAAAATGGAAAGGGAAATAGAAATAGAATAATAATCCTTATATGGTCAACCATACTTCACAACCTAAATTTTAGGTGGCTTATGACATATGAGACTACCTCACACTCCCTCTGATGTAGATTTCTTCTTGAAATTTTGAAATTTGGCCAACTTTGACTCAATCCTTTCTCACCTAGAGTTGAAAACTATATTTGCATGATTAGTGAAGGAAACCACATAGAAGAAAATGTAGAATTATATATTAATAAAAAATAAGGAAGGCGTAGAATGAGTGGATATGATTCGTGAGGGAAACCGCATAGAAGAAACGTAGAAAAAGTAGTAATACCTATCTAAAGATGCTCTGTTATTCTTCGTCATGTCTTTGGCCCAAGGTTTAGACTTTTATTTAATAACTATTGAATGGAATGTCACGGGCCTCATCATAGGATAAGATTTTAATGTTTAAATAATGTCATCATTGTTAGAGATTAAAACAATGCCCATACATAGCCAAGAATTTAGAATGCATAGCTAAAACTCAAATCAAGCATGGAACAAGAACACAATTACAGCATAGTGATTTACCCTGGAAAACCCCAAACCAGGGAAAAACCAACAATGAAGATCTTCATATTAATCCTCAGCCCCAACTAGGCTGAGCCTAGAGGCTTCAACGAGCCACACATACAATGGAGACACCAAGCCATTATATAGACTTCCATACATGCAAAACCATGGGCTCAAAACCAAGAGTTCCAAAACCATGGACCAATACAACTAGAACAAAACCATGTCCTAAAGACCACTAATGGTTAATCCACTAACTCTAACCCAAGAACTAGTTTAACCCAACAATACCCCCTTTAAACTTGGTCTTGGGGTTAGCACAAAACCCCCCTTCCACAAGCACCAAGTGCAACGCCCTCTCTCTCACTAGATCAACATCAAACCGAGAATCCACATGACTCTAAGCCCCCCTTACCACTTGGGAGAACTCCTCTCTTACCAGGCCTTTCCTTTCAGGGATTGAGCAAGCCATACTAGGTCTTACAACCATCATCCCAAATGCATGTATTAAATTTTACATAGAACTCCATTACAATCTTGTTCTTGCTAGACCTATCCTTGGCGACAGGCACCTGCAACACTTACATATAGTGACTTTTACTAGGCAACATACCTACAGCAACCATGACTAATCTTGTACAGACCTGCTCAACCTTCTTCCAGGAGCCAAAGCGTTGAGGCACACATTCAAACCTTCTATTTTAGCAAGAATACCAAATCAAAAAAATAAATGCTGCATTATCTCCACATGCTCTAATACCAATTGTTAGAGATTAAAATAACAACCATACACAACCAAGAATTTAGAATGCATAGCAGAAACTCAAATCAAGCATGGAAGAAGAACACAATCACAACACAGTGATTTACCCTAGAAAACCCCAAATTGGGGAAAACCCAGCAATGAAGATCTTCATATTAACCATCAGCCCCAACCGGGCTGGGCCTAGAGGCTTCAACCAACCACACATACAATGGAGTCACCAAGCCATTATATAGACTTCCATACATGCAAAACCATGGACCAATACAACTAGCTCAAAACCATGTACTAAAGACCACTAATGTTTAATCCACTAACTCTAACCCAAGAACTAGTTTAACACAACAATCATTGTAGTTTGAATACTTAAGCAATGCTATGCATTTTACTTTCTCAATGTTTAACATGTCTCTTTGGTTTTACTCTTAGGAATGCTAGACACATGGAGAGGCTAGCTGGGTATTGATATCTACCATCAAATATCCATATCGGATTATATATAATGGGAAATTTGTATATGCATGCACATTTTCATATATTTAGAGTTTACTAAGAGAACGATTTTATATACATTATAAATACATGATATATTTTTTATATAAAGTTAAGATTTATTTTTATGATGTTCATTGATTTATTTATGTTTCAATACTTTTTAATTTATATTTAATTTATATTTTTATTATTTATCATGTTCATTGTTGCACTTATTTTCATGCATTCATTATCATCATTGATTTTATATTTTTATGTTGTAGTTCAATCATGCAAGTGTAGGAGTTATCCCACATCCATGAATTTGACTCTTGAAATTTTAAAATTCAAATTTCAATTTTGGTCGACTACACCTTTGAAAATTCCTAGTATTTATTATTTGGTTGTATATTCATTTAATTGCCTATATTGTATTTAATATTGGTCATCCAATTTTATCATTTAGTGTGAGATGGCATGTTGATATATCATCCCACTTGGAAAGTGACTTGGATGGTCAAGTCAGCATTTGAAAATGTAGGCGTACTAATTTGAGGTGGCATTATTGCCATGTGTTAGCATCTTGTGGGTTGTGTAAGAGGTTATGACATATGATGGATTCTATAACATGTAAGAGTCAAAAATAGAGATTTTATGGCAGTTGTGACAAGTGTCAAGAAGCATCTTTGCATGGAGAAAGTAGGCACCCAAATTTGACTATGACAAGTTGTAAGAGAAACATTTATTAATATTCAGTAATGACAAATTCTCTTACAACTGTAAGTGTAGTCATACATGATAGATTTTATGACAGTGTAAGAGCATCTGTCATACCTATTTTGGGTAAATTTGGAGTGCCCAAGTATGGGGGTTGTAAGGAATGAAAGGGAATCTTTGACAAGTGTCTTTTGCATGTTTTATGGCCTTGGAATTTGGGCCATGTGGATTTGGACAAGATTCTTCTATGGCTTGCTCTAGAAGCTACCTCCATCTTGGTATGTCTTTATATATAGGTGCTTGGAGTTTGAGATGTATGGTTCATTTGCAGGTACCATTATGCTACTGGAATAACTCTACTATTCGATATTTGTGAACTCCTGAAACAACTTGCAAATCGCAAGTGTGTTGTAATCTTCTTTAGATTTGATAATACATTGTGCAGGTTTTGGAGTGTGGGGGTTTATACCCAAAAGGGTTTTTGTCACATATATCTTGTGTTGTGATGTGATCTTTGTACTTGCTTTTGGATGTTGTTATCACTTTTTTGTTAATGTCCATCTTAATCTGTAAATGTAAAAGTTAAAAATTTGCATAAGTCTTTCCTCAGTAGATCAATGTAGGAAGTGTCCCCACATTCCTTGCTTCTTTTTAGTTGGTATAAGAGCCTAATCACCTTTGGTTCTAGTTGTTGGGTAGAGGTTTTTTTTTAGCTGATATTCATTTGAGTGAGAGCTTGTGCAAAGGATATTGAAATCTATGTTGCAGGAAAGAGATGGCAACCACATCTGGGAGGTTTCATATAAATAAATTTAATGAAGGAAACTTTGAGTTGTGGAAACTCAATATGGAGGACTTGTTGGTGGATATAGATATATGGCTCGCATTATTCAGAACCATACCATTAGGCATGAAACAAGAATAAAATTACAAGTTGTTAGGCATGAATGTCTTCAGGTGATTACTATGTTTCTTACCAAGTTTGTGGGACCACCTTGTTATGGCCGTTGGGAGTACTACTTCCACCTTCAAGATGGATGAAGTGGTTTCTTCATTGTTGTCTGAAGAGATGCCGAGAATATCTTCTGAATCGGTTAAGGAGGCTCTTACAGTTCATGGTAGATCTAAAGAGAAGGGAAAGAAAAAGGAAAAGAATAAGGAAGAAAAAGGAAGCTCCAAATCCCATGGGAAATCCAAGTCTCCTAGAGAGTCCAAGGCTCTATGTTGGAACTATGGAAAACTTGGTCACTTCCACAAGGAGTGCAAGGATGAGAAGAAGAAAGAGAAGAAGAACTATGATTCAAATTCTGATAAATCCTCTTAGGATGATGGAGAAGAGTTTGTCATTGCCTTGGCAACTCATGCATTTGAGGATGTGTGGCTTATTGACTATGGTGCATCTTTTCACATGATCTCTCATCAGGGTTGGTTTTTGAAGTATGAAGAATATGACAGTGGGAAGGTGTGCTTAAGTGATGACTCTCACCTGAAGATTGTTGGTCATGGAAGAGTCTTGATTTGATTCCTTGATGGATGAGTGAAGGGGATCAATGGTGTTCTATATATCCCTAGTTTGGCACGAAACCTATTATCTGTAAGTAATTTGAATGATGTGGGTGTGCAAGTTGTTTTCTTGAATGGAGGATGCAAGATAAATAGAGGAGCTATGGTGCTAGCTAAGGGTGTTTGGATTGGCACTCTATTTCAGCTTGATGCATTTGCGGTTCAATACAATAGTGCCTCTATTTTGAATAAGAGAACTTCAAAGTCTTCATCATCACCATTGGAACCAACAACGAAGAGGATTGTTGCATCTACTTCCAATGGTCATGTTTCCTAGGTACCAAAGGGTGTTCATTCTATGGAGATGAAACTTCCAGCTAAGAAGACAATATTATGACACTAGAGGCTTGGTCACATTGGTGAAAATGGTTTGAGGACCCTGACAAATAAAAACCTCATTGAGGGTATGAATGACTGTAACCTTGGGTTTGATTTTTGTTAACATTACATTTATGGAAAACAAAACCGTGTTCAATTTTATTCTAGTTCTCATAAATCTTCTAAGGTGTTGGACTTGATTCATTCTAATGTGTTTGGTAATGTTAATGTTCCTTCAATTTTAAAATATGTTTACTTTGTTTCATTCATTGAAGATTACAGTAGAAGGACATGGGCGTATTTCCTTAGAAGAAAATATAAAGTCTTTAGTAGATTCAAACAGTTCAAAGCTCTTGTAGAGAACCAGAAGGATAAAAAGATGAAGTATTTGAGGACTGACAATTGTGATGAGTTTTGTTTAGTAGATTTTGAGAAGTTCTGTAAAGAACATGGTATTGAGAGGCACAAGACAACTCCATATACCCCTCAACATAATGGAGTTGAGGAGAGGATGAACATAACATTGATGGAGAGAGCTAGGAGTATACTAAGTAGAGCTATCCTCGAACAAAATTTCTAGGCTAAAGTTGTTGCTACCACTTGTTACTTGGTTAATAGGTCTCTTACATTAGCCCTCATTGATAAGACACCCATGGAGGTGTGGTCTGGTAAAAATCCTTCATTGAGACACATTCAAGTATTTGTTTGTGAGGCATATTCACATATGCTTAAGGAGAAGAGTTCTAATTTGGAGAACAAGGCTGTGGATTCTATCTTCATCAGTTATGGCATCGGTGTAAAAGGGTAGAAGCTTTGCAATTCAGTGGCTGAGAGAGTTTTGTATAACGAAAGTCTAATTTTCAGAGAGCTCAATCCTTCTTCTGTTGTTCTACAACTATAGAAAGAAGAGAAGAAATAGGATGTGGTCAGCTTCCTTCTATCCCTAAGAAAGTTAAACTGAAAACATCTGTTGGACCTGACGAGGAGGAGAGTTCTAGTAGATCTGAAAGTTTTAAAGAAGAAGAAGAACCTCAACCTCAACTTTTGAAGCAGGTCCATGCAGATAAGGTGGAAACTTGATAGGTTTGGTTATTCACCACATGATTATAATTGTATTTTTTCTTTTATTTCTAACACTGATGAGCCTAGGACCGTAAGGGAGGCTATGGGTATGAGTGATGCAAGTTTCTGGAAAGAAGCCATGGAAGAAGAGATGGCTTCCTTGAAGAAAAATAATACTTGGGATTCAGTGCCCTTGCCTGATAGGCGTAAACCCGTTGGATGCAAATGGGTGTTCAAGAAGAAGTATGGTTCAGATGATAGTGTTGAGAAAATTAAGGCAAGGTTGGTCATGAAGGGATATTCCCAAGTTGAGGGAATAGATTATGGTGAAATTTTCTCATCCATTGAAAAGTTGGCATCTATTAGATTCTTTTTATCCCTTGATGCAGCATACAATTTATAAGTTGAACAGATGGATGTGAAGACAACTTTCCTTCATGATGACTTAGAAGAAGAAATCTATATGTCACAGCCAAAGCACTACATGGTAAAAGGTAAAGAAAAAATGGTTTGCAAGTTGAAGAAGTCTTTGTATGGTTTAAATCAATCTCTTAGGATATGGTACCAGAAATGTTATGCTTTTGTGTTGTGTTTGGGATTTCTGAGATTAAAATTGAATCATTATTACATTGTATGTTGATGATATGTTGTTCATTAGGAATTGTTAAGAATTTGATTTCTTATTTCAAGTCTCAGTTGTCAACACAATTTGAATGAAAGATTTAGGGGTAGCCCGGTACATTATGGGGATAGAAATCAAAAGAGACAAAGCAAACAAAAAAATTTGGTTAGGCCAGAGTAAGTATGTGAATTATGTGTTGAAAATATTTGCATGGCATCTTGTAGACAATTTACTGTTCCTTTTATGATGGGGACAAAGTTATTTGTTGTAGATTGTCTAAAGTCTCCTTCTAAGATGGAGGATATGAGAAGAGTTCCATATGCTAGTGTGGTTGACAGTTTGATGTATGCAATGATCTGTACAAGACCAGACATTGCCCAAGAAGTGGGAGTCCTTAGTTTATAGCTAATCCCAGATAGGTACATTGGGATTGTTATGTCGTAAAATGTCCCCCTTGGACTTTAACCTCTTATGTTCAACTCCTAAGTCCCTTAATTTTGATCATGCATGTTAGAAATGAATCCCAAAATGAAATCCTGCAAAAACCATGACAAATGGGACTCAGGAGACATATCTAAGCTTAATCCTAACCCAAAATAGGTCCTTGGGCTTAGGCGCCCATGCCCTTGCCCTGTCCTATTTTGTTGGGGTCCCAAATTTGAATGTCAGTTGGTGATCATTAAAAGGTTTCCATTATCAGTATCTTAAGTTGGAATTACAAAATTTGTAGTGGGAATGCATATATAATCATGTTTAGGACTTCATTCACAAACTAGAAGATGATGTTGAGATTTTGGTGATCTTTTGGTTTTAGAGCATTCAAGGCATTCATTGTGTTCCATAGTAGACATGTGTTGTTGTTGTGATTGTTATTGCATATTTGGCTTCCTCTTCTCATGGTGTGAAAGAGATTCATCTCTGTGAGAGCTATACCTCTGAGGTGATATCCATTTGTGATTCAATCTATCATTTTTATCATTGCTTTTTCCTTTGTCCTACAAGGACACGAACTCTCTATCTAACAACAATGTTGAAAGGATTGAATTCCATTCTAGGGCTTGACCGAGGCAAGCTCCTTAATAGCACAACCCCCAACCCCTCTTGTGATTGCAGGTGACAGGTATCAGATATTGCGGAGAGGAGTTGTGGAGGGATATTACAGTGTAGAAGGATCTTGGATCTGAAGAAAAAGGTAGGAAATATCACAAAAAGGTTAAGGGTGACCACTCTTTTGACCCTCAATTTTGTAGTGTAGGATATCTTTGAAGTGGTTGCAGTCTGTAGTAGGTTTTATCTCGAAGCCCTCTGAAAAAGTAGCACCTTGGGTTTGGACACCCACCCCTTAAACCATGACTTTTCCACAGTCTAAAACTTGAATTCTACTATGTATATAATCTATATTTAGTGTCTTTTTGTAGAAGGATTTGTCATGTTTCATCTATTTGCTTACGATTTTGCATAATTAGGGTTTGAGGCTTATTCAGGCTAAGAGTTAACAAATCACTTAACAAATTAAAAATTTCCTTATCATCCCAAGTGACAGTGAACCTAATAGTTGAGTCCTCTTGCAAAATTTGTGATTCAACTTGGTTAAATGTCCTTGAATGTATTGAGTGAAAGGAGGACCTAATCGAACTATCAATCAATCCCATCAACCCTCTTTTCATACATTACATTTTGGTGAACCCATGTTTTTACTGAATTTGCACCTTGCTAAGTCTTATACATTAGACTTGCATTCATACATTTCATTTTCATCATCCTACATTTGAAAATCTTACAACAAATTGAAAATGTTGAAAAAATCAAGAATCCTAGGCTTGCATTTAGACATAGTTTACACTATTTTCATTGCATTTCATCTAAATCATTTAAATATCTGATACTTACATCACATATGATATAAATTATAGCACTACATCATTACATAATCATTTACCTTGCATTTTCATACTTTATTTGTTAGGATTTTCTTGGAATTGTCGATTTTTCATATAACCTAGTCTTTGCAAAAGCTAGCTTGGTTTGTGGTTAAAATCTTGTTTCAGATTTTACTACTCCTTTGAACACTCTTTCAAATCTGATTTTGTACTCTAGTGTCATATTTACATTTACATTTGCATCTTTAGAACTTTTGCATTGGAAAAAATGAAAAAATTGAGCATTTTAGGTGCATAAACAAGCATAGTTTTGCTTTATTTCATTGCATTAGTCATTAATATCATTCATTTCAGATCTTGCATTCATTTTCAAACATATATTCATCTCTAATTTAAAAATTTGGCACCATTTCACTTTCTTTCTTGAAAATTGACATATTTACTAAATTACACATTGTGTATTTCAATGCTAAGGGTTGTTTACACTTTCTTACAAGTTACTCATATTGCCTTGTTGTGTTGCATTATTTCATTCTACCCACTTTGTTTGTTGTGGACCCTATGTGTCTTTTAGTACCTTTTTCCCTCAAGCAAGTGATCAAAGGGTGAAATAGTCTTGCATACATGGCTTCTCATCACAACAATAATGCTAGGTTCCCTCCTAGACCTTATATCAAAAGAAAGACTCATAAACCTGAAACAGTATTCACACCTCATGATAGAACAAATGGAGACATTGAAGGACCTCTTTACATCACAGTTAAGGTAATGGAGACTCCTGTGCATGGAACACTTATAGATCCTAATTGTGTGACTAATGTGGCAACAAAAGAGTTCCTTTATTGAGATGATTTGATACAAGATTCTTATGAACCTACTGACATAATGATTAAGATACATACTGGAGCTTTTATTCCTACCTACGGGAAGATACCTTTATTGGTTATGGTATTTGAGAAAGATGTGGAACAATTATTTGATGACATCCCTACATCTGACCTCTTCCGCATAAAATTGGGACATCCATGGCTAAAAGCTATGAAGGTTGTCCCCTCAACAATTCACAAATGTATAAAATTCCCTTTACATGGACAAGTGCACACTATTCATTGTAATACATGGAAACCCATGGTTACTCATAAGAACTTTACTCTTGATTACTTTTGGCCATGACCTACCATAGAACTTGTACCACAAAGACACCAACTTTTCTTGGGATATAGATGATACAAAGAAAAAGTACTATCAGAGTGGCTAGACCTTTTATTCAACAAGAAAAAAAATAAAAAACAATCCGCATTAGAAGAACTTCCTAGATCGAAAGGTAAGGGACTCTATGTCGGGGTTCCTCCTCTGTTATCCTTGCAAGGATCGAGAGGTACTCATGGAGAACAAAGCACTTCATCAAAACAAATTAAGTCTGTACTTGCTTCCTCCTTTGAAATGTCAAAAACTAAGGGAAATCATGAGAATCCTTTTGAAAAAATCACTAATAAACATCGACGAAATAGACAAGCAAGAGAAAGGAGGAAGATAAGACAAGGTTTTGCTCAATGAAATGCACCTTAAAAAGAAAACATTCCACCACCTAACATTGAACCAAACAAAGAAGAGCTTAAAGAAAAAGATTTTAAGGACAATGAAAAAAGTTGGGCAATCATACGTTATGTACCTCTATTCTCTGACATTCAAGATTGGGAAGACAATGATTTGCTCTACGACAACTGCTAGTTTAGTTGTATGATAGGTAAGTATTTCTAACCTTGGTGGTCACCTTTTTTGTAGCATAGTTTTCTCATTTATGTGACCTCCCCATTTGTGTTGTGTTCCCCTGTGATGTGTTATGTGTTGTTTAGGCCTCCTAGGTTGACCCTTGATACTATTGTAAGGTCAAGGATACTAGGAGACTGCCTCTATTGTGATCAATCTTCTATTTATTTCATCATTCTTCTATCTTGCTTCTCCTCTATTTTATTGTTGTGTGTCGTTCCTCAGGGTCATAGAATTATGATTGATGACTTGGGGGCATCCTCCTTCGTGGTGTTCCTAAGGCACTTGTTCTCCTCTCTTATTTTATTGTTTACCTTCTTCTAGTGATTCTATCTAGTTGGTAGATAACAAAAAACAAACAACTAACTGATACGGACCGCATGTCCCTTCAACAAACAAGCAAAAATGGACCTAGTCCATACATGAAGATAGGGTTGGTTTATATATCTGATGCTTGGATAGTAGAATCACTCCATGTAATATTTGATGTTGTCTTATCTTTCTAACAAATCATAACAATACATTTGCTTTGTGCACTTTGATTGTTTTGTATCTCACCTTGTTGTTACACTCGGTTCTGAAATGCCTGCAGTATAAGCCCAACGGATATACTCAGATTCGAACCTGTATGTGTAGCCTCAGTTTCTTTGATGTGATTTTTTTTTCATGTATAGTTTTCATGTTTTTCTTTGGTTATTCTCTTAGAGTAATATTTGTAACCCCTCTTGTTATCTTATCTTAGCATATCTTATCATTGTGTTTATGGGAACATTTGGCAATCGTGATCACATGTTGCCTTGAGGGCATGGACTTTGCAAAAGCTCTTATTTCCTTGCGTGTTTTATCTCTACCTTAACGTGGTTGACATCGGTACATGACATCAACCACCTTAAGGTGAGGGAGTATATAAGGTAATATGTCTAATAATTTTGGTACTAACAAAGCATATTTGTAAGCCCTCTGCGGAGGAGGGATGTTGTATCTCAAGTGTGAGTACACATCTTTATCTATATTCTAATCAAAGAAGCCCTTTGTGGAGGCGGTATACCATATCTCTTGAGCTAGTGTGTATGCTTTTATTCAAAAAGCCCTTTGCAGAGGCAAGCTGGTGTATCTCTTGAGCTAGTGCACATCCTTTTATTTCAAAAGCCCTCTGCAGAGGTGGGGTTGGAGCTTGAGACTATCCTCCCTTAAGTGTGTCTTTGGCAGTTGTTGTGGCATAAGCCCAATCATCAAGTGTGTCTGCAGTGTGTTTGAGATGGTGGGACTTAGAAATAAGCTCCTTCCATTGCCTTGTTTACCGTGTTTAAGACATATAATATGTCTATGGAATGCTATACGATGCTCATGTTTCTCATGTGTCTTTCATGTGTTTTCCCCCTCATGTAGTGTAAAGGGTGTGGCAATGAGCCCCCCCTATGCTTGGGTTTGTATGGTGTGTTTCCCCTCATGTAGTGTAAAGTGTGTGGCAATAAGTCCCCCCTACACTTGGGTTTTGTATGGTGTGTTTTCCCCCTTTTGTAGTGTGAAGGGTGTGGTGATGAGTTCCCATACACTTGGGTTTTCTATGGCATGTTTTCTCCCCTTGGTGTAGTGTAAAGGGCATGGTGATGAGTCCCCCCTACATTCTTGGGTTTTGTGTTGCATTTTTATTTTCATGCATCTATATATATGAAAATGAAAAAAATATATAATTGTATTCATCATGTTTCACGTGACTGCTCTCGTGTCTTCATTGTGTTTTGCGTGTCTTCAATACTATCTTCTCCATGTCTTGCATGCCTATTACTATCTTCATTGTGTTTTATGTGTCTGCGATGTGTTTTCTAATGCTTACCTAAGACTAGGGGCTAGAAATAGTTCCTCGATCTTTGTGTATGCCTTAGCTTCAAGTGCTTAGTGTGTTGGCTATATTTTTTACCATACTTTAATGCATGTATGGGTTGTAAGGTCATACATACATTAAAGTGGGGGCTAAATGTTATGTCGTAAAATGTCCCCCTTAGACTTTTGCCTCCTAGGTTTAGCTCTTGGGTGACCCCTTAATTTTGATCATGCATGTTAGAAATGAATCCTGAAATGATATCCCCAAAAACTCATGACAAATGGGACTCAGGGGACATCTCTGAGTTTAATCCTGACCCAAAATAGGTCCCTGGGCTTGGATGCCCACATCCTTGCCCTACCCTATTTTGTCGAGGTCCCAAATTTGAATGTCGGTTGGTGACCATTAAAAGGTTTTCGTTGTCAAAATCTTAAGTTGGAATTATGAAATTTGTAGCGGGAATGTATATATAATCATGTTTAGGACTTGATTTGCAAACTAGAAGATGATTTTGAGATTTTGGTGAGCTTATGATTTTAGAGCATTCAAGGTATTCATTGTGTTGTAGAGACGACTTGTGTTGTTGTTGTGTTTGTTATTGTAGATTTGGCTTCATCTTCTCATGGCGTGAAAGAGCTTCATCTCCGTGAGAGATAAACCTCCAAAGTGATATCTATTTGTGATTCAATCTATCATTTTTATCATGGCTTTTACCTCTATCTTGCAGGGACACGTATGCTCTCTCTAACAATAGTGTTGGAAGGCTTGAATGCCATTCTGGGGCTTGACTGAGGCAAGCTCCTAAACAACACAACCCTCAAACCCTCTCTTGTGATTGCAAGTGACAGTTATTAGATCTTGCTGAGAGGAGTTACAGTGGAACATTGTAGAGAACAAGGATCCCAGATCTGAACAAAGAGGCAAGTAATATCACAAAAATGTCAAGGGTGCCCGCTCTTTGACCCTTAGTTTTACAGTGTAGGAAATCTCTAAAGTGATTGCAGTCTGTAGTAGGTTTTATCCTGAAGCCCTTTGAAAAAGAAACACCTTAGGCTTGGGCGCTTGCACCTTTGACCCTAAATTTTTTGTATTCCAAAATGCAAAATCTCGTATGTATCTGATCTATATTTAGTGTCTTTCTATAGAAGGATTTGTCGTGTTTCGCCTGTTTGCTTACGATTTTGCATAATTAGTGTTTGAGGTTTAATTGAGCTAATTTAACAAATCAATTAACAAATTCCAAATTTCCTTATCATCCCAAGTGACAGCCAACATGATAGTTGAGTCCTCTTGCAAAAGTTGTGATTCAACTCGGTTAAATGTCCTTGAATGTATTGAGTGAAAAGAGGACCTAATCAAACTATCAATCAATCCCATCAACCCTCTTTTAATACATTACAGGGATGTAATGAAGAGAGTGTTCAAATATTTGTGGGGTACTCCAAGTATTCCTTATGTTATCATGGTTATCCTATAGGACCTTGACATTCACTTTGTATTTGAGGATTTGTAGATTTAGATTGGGCAGGTGACATTGATAGCAAGAGATCCACCAGTGCTTATGCATTCACTATGTTCAGTGGTGCTATTAGTTGGATGAGTAAGCGGCAACCTATGGTCACTTTGTAGACTACTAAAGAAGAGTACATGGTAGAAACTCATGCTTGTAAAGAATCTATTTGTCTTAAGAGATTGTGTTCTGATATTGGGTTTGATGTAGGGAAGATTACCATTTGTTTTGACAATTAAAGTGCCATATGTTTGTCAAAAAATTCTACTTTCCACGTGTGAACAAAGCATATTGATTTCTAGTACCATTTCTTTCTAGACATGGTAGAGGATGGGAAGGTGAATTTGGAGAAAGTTGACACTTTGATGAATGTTGCACATTGCTTCACAAAACTTGTGAGCACAAAGAAGTTCAGATGGTGTTCAGAGTCTATGGACCTATCGTCCCTAGCAGTTAAATCATGTCATTCTATTGGCTCTTGCAAGGTGTTCGACAAGTGGGAGAATGTTGGGAATTAAGGTGTCGTAACCTTTGCAGTGTCCTAGCATTTGTTGTTTGGTTGTATATTTATTTAATTGCCTATATTGTATTTAATATTGGTAATCCAGTTTTGTCATTTAGTGTGAGGTGGCATGTTGCATGTCATCCCACTTGGAAGGTGACTTGGGTGGTCAACTCAACATTTGAAAATGTAGGCATCCCATTTTAAGGTGGCATTATTACCATGTGTCAACATCTTGTAGGTTGTGTAATAGGTTATGACTTATGACAGATTCTATGACATGTAAGAATTGGAAACATATATTTTATGATAGGTGTGACAAGTGTCAAGAAGCATCTTTACATGGAGAAAGTAGGTACCCAAGTTTGACTATGACAAGTTGTAATAGATTCATTTATTAATAGTCAATTATGACATATTCTCTTACAACTATAAGTGTTGTCATATATGACATATTTTATGACAGTGTAAGCATTTGTCATACCTATTTTGGGCAAATTTTGGGTGCCCAAGTATGGGGTTGTAAGGGATGAAATGGAATCTGTGACAAATGCCTTTTGCATACTTTACGGCCTTGGAATTTGGGCCTTGTGTGTTTGGATGATATTATTTTGTGGCTTTATTTGGAAGCTACTTCCATTTTGTTATTTCTCTATATATACAGGGGCTTCGAGTTGGACATGTATGGTTCATTTGCAGGTACCATTATGCTACCAGAATAATTTCAATATTCAACATTTGTGAACTCTTGAAAGAACTTGCATTGCAAGTGTATTGTAATCTTCTTTCGATTTGATAATACATTGTGTAGGTTTTGGAGTGTGGAGTTTTTCACCCAAAAGGGTTTTCCCCATGTATATCTTGTGTTGTGAGCTTTGTACTTGCTTTTAGATGTTGTTATTACTTTTTTGTTAATGTGTATCTTAGTCTATAACTGTAAAAGTTTAAAAATTGCATAAATCTTTCCTCAGTAGATTAGTGTAGGAAGTGTTTCTGCATACCTTGCTTCCTTTCACTCTTGCCAATTTCTTTCTTTCCTAGAGCCAACTAAATACATGTCTATTTAATTATTGTTATGTATTTGTATTTAAAGGCATACAATTGCATTTATTTATTATTTGATCTTATCCTCTAACATCATAATATTATTCCAATAAGATTTTGTATTTGAGGAAGGAGCATGCTAGGAACACTTCAATTGGAGCACCTAAAAAGAATCTGACTCCATTTTTACATCATCTTAGGACATTTGCATGTTTGAAGATTATTGTCCTCAATCATTAGCATGATTGTAAAGTTAGTCTTTCCAAGGGGTGGACCTAAGAGAACATGTCCCCTAGAGATCTTACAACCCTCCAAAGATAGTCATAAGTAGAACTTGTCTTTATAACGAAGTATAAAACAAAAAATCAAGCAAATTAGGAAGCAACCAAACATATTTAGCTAGATCACTTATGTGGGCCACATGAGAAATCCACACTTGCATTATTGAGCCATATCTATGGAATTAGTCTACCACAGAGTTATAGAATATCTTGATTAAGAGGTAGAGTATGAATAGAGACATTAATATTTCAATGCTAAATTAGAATTATTTTCTTTCATAGAGCCTAAAGTTAAGTACGCTTCATCCATCACATTTACTTTTGTAAATAGTATTTAATTATTTAATATCTATGATACCTATTCCCTTCGCTATATTATCTAGATTTTTTGCACATTTAGTGTTTGCATTAATTAATTAATCTAGATAACATTTTATGGAAAAATTATTTCCTTTACATTTTTTGTGAACTCATCCACTCTTACATGACCTGGTTCACCCTTGGATTTCTCACATCTGTAATGCCCCACCTTACCAATGGTTATTGCAACACCCTTGCCCATTGTGGTGGAACTTAATTTTCTATCTAGTGGAATTATTAATGAAACCTATGACCTTGGTCCTAGTATGATGTTGATATAACCAACATTAGAGAACCATTTTGGATAACTCTCTAGACATCATGTTGTAAATGTGTGTGCTTATGATATGAATTGAATGTTGTCCCTAGATTGATTATGATAGGAGACCTTGTATTATTTTAACATGAATCACATTAACTCATATGATATTATTATTACACTTGATGGAATGTGAATTATGCATTGAAACTCTGAACTTTCTAACCTTAAGTCATACTAGTTGTTCATTCTATCAAATTCAAAGGGTGGTTATCTTAGTAAATTTGGACCTTCGAACTCATGTCATTGATTTTAGTTTTCAAGTTGATATTTTATTTTAATAAGTGAGCTTAATTCAAAGATGAAGGAAAGAATTCCATTTGTATTGATATTTAGTTTATGAATTACTAATGCATTATGTTTCTTGATGAGGACACCCATCACTAGAATTGTCAATGTGGTTCGAAAGTTATCAATGCTAGTTGAATGCAAAAGGAAAAACTAGGGTAAGTGAATATGGTAAAATATGTACATTGATTATATTATTGGCAATAACCCTTATAAAATATGCAATTTGCTTAAGAATAAATCAAGTAGAATAATGTATTGTTAAGCCTAACATCTATAATTATGTTATTCAAAACATGATAATTCAAATGCTATGGTGATTTGAGCAGGACATGAGCTATAGGAGTTATCAATAGTTGAGATGTGAATATTGATTCCAATGCAAGTAGAAATTACTATGACTATCTATGATTAAACTACTTTGACTATGCATATATTGGACATACTAATGTTGATATTAATGTGTAAGATTAAATTGCCAATGGGAGAACATGATAATTATCAGAACCCTTATTTGAACTATTTCGCATGATGATGTTTTATGTGTGATCCTAGCTTCTAGTTAATTAACATTGTGGCTTGATTTAAGTATGGTTCTCTAGGAATCCCTAATCACTATTTTCCTTTGTGTTACCTAATGTTATCCATGAAGGGACTAAGACATTCATTTGCTAAAATATGTTACAATGTGATTAAAGTGTGAATTTAACTTAGTTTTAATTTTTGTGTTAAGGTTGTTGGGTTAATGTTGATGTATAAAATTGCATAGGTTCTAACACCACCATGGGAAGTTTCAAGAATGTGGAACTTGCTACTTGAAACAACCTCTAGATTTTAAAGAAGCTAGCTCTTCTCTATTTTAAATGGGTTTTGAGCAAAGGGTAAGAAGTTAACAAGATTACAGATACAATTAAGTAAATCTAACTATGGCGATGTGCCTGAATAAAAGTATTCCTTTCAAATTAAGCACAGTGAAACTATTCTCAAGTTTTAGTTATATTAAAGAGCAGATACTACATGATTAACATAAACAGATGAAATGAATATAATCAAAGGCTCACAATCAAACACTTTGCAATGACATAGGTAATATCAACCAAGGCATAGAACAAAGTTTTCTCATTAATTTTCCAACAACATAAAAGGCACAGATACATGCACAGGTACATTAACTTTCTTATCGAGAAAAACAAAATAAAGGCAAAATGACATCAACTGGCCACAACAAAGTCTCTAACTTCTATTCTATATTCTGACAAAACTTATCAAAAATATCTCTATCTCTGTCTCTCTCTATTTTTGTGTCGATCTATTACAAATACTACATATTTATAACCCAAGATCTGACTCTAGATTATTTGCAACAACTGAATCCCCAATGGCCCAACAGAACTGAAGATAACTGGAAGTCCCTGAATAGTTACAATCCTTCGAATCTATAACGGCCATCCCTTTCCTGCAAGCTCATTAGCTGGGGTAAAATATATGTGACACAGCACCTTCACTAAGACATAGACACATGGCAAGACCCGTGCACTTGAAACTTGAAACATATTGTGATAGATGGCAACATCTGCAACAAAGCAAGAAACTTCTTCTACTTTCATAAATGAATAGAAAATGACACTTGTCGCGTTACGTAGTCTTGAAAACTATCTACATGTCTTCCTCTGCAAAAACCCTCAAAACTGTGTCTTTATGCTCAGCTGACCTCTGCTTATGACTTCTATCGCAACCCACATTACTTTATAAGCTGAGACACATTAAAAGATGGGACACATAGCCTCAACACTCACTAGCCTCAAAGGGAGAAAACTGGGACAGTGGCATCTTCCACGCGCACGCAAGCTAACACGTGACGGCACCCACATTACTACTTGAAACATTTAAAACTTTTGGAACTCTCTACGGAAGCTGACACTTGGCACAATCCACACAAAACTTAAGAAGCTTAAAGTTTCTCAGTAAAAGGGTCATAAGCAAAGTAACTCTTCCTCTGTGACCACCACATGGCATTCATCATAGGCTTGAAACAAAACATACTGTGGCCCACCATCCATCTTTACAAGCATCAATCATGATACAGAAAGAAACATGTGGCAATGTCCACAACAAAAATAAAGAGACACGCGGCAAACTCTGCACAAAACATAGAAACTTTAGGGGCTGCATTTGCAAGCTACACGTGGTGACCTCCGCAACAAAGCTGAAATTCAAAATATTGAACTATTTTCTATGTGGAACGCTCTGCACAAAACTTAATATTAGAAACAATACTGTGGATGGACACTTGGCAGCTTCCGGACAAAGCATTAGAAACCCGCGTAGCGATACCTTTGAAACTCACACAGAGACAAAAGAAACCTGTGTACTTGCTGCGACTAAAACAAAATGTAGAGTTTTGACACTCTACAGATCTTGGCAACCAACAGGACTTCTAAGCCTGCTCGAAAAGAACCCAAAACTAACAAAAATATATGTATTGAAAATACAACACAGAGTCATAAATTTTGCAATGTTGCCTGATAAACAGACCATTCTGAATTAGAGAGTCCCTATCTACTCTACAAATCTTGAAAGGCAAAATCAAGATTAATTATATCCTTATGAGAAAAAGTTTGCAAAAATTGTACCACATCCTTTAATTGAAACTCCAGCTGGGCCATAGGTATCAACACAGCTTCCACCTCTTTGACTAATGATGAATCACTTAACTCCTGGAAAATTGTCTGATCATTTTGCTTGGTCAAGAGAAGGGCCTTGATGTCATCAATCATCAATACTGTGTTACTATCTAGGAATGGTGAAGGAAGCCCTAGTTGCACTAAATCTTCTATATGTTTCTTCATATTTTTCACTCCTTCTTTCACTATATCTAGGAGCTCTTGACAATTCGTTGCTATAGAGTTGTAACTCAAAATCTCATTGACCTTTTTAGCAGCGACCATTCTGTCATTTATACCTTCTACTGACAAAGTCTCATTTGTTGTGTCATACATTTTCTTTAATAAAAGTTGAGAGTCAGAAACCCTCAATGAAATAGTAAACAAGGTGGCTTGCACTGAAGTTTCAACTTTCTCACACAGCTACTAAGCATTTAACAAAAATGTTAAAGAGGGCTTTAGCTAGATAATCTCTTCAGAGATTCTCTTCCATACTAAAACATATATCTCTTTTACCAAATTTAAAACTCCAGCATTTTGTGGCCTATTGGCTAACCCAATTGTCAGTTGCCTTGTTCTCTGTTGCTCAGCCAGGAGTTGTGCTTGAATTGCACCATTAGCATTTTTCTCATTCAATAACTTATGTTGTAATTGTGAGGCTTGTTGCATCTTATCTTGATATTTATTCTCCAAAGTGGCTTTCTCTTGTCTCAAAACAATCACTGTAGCCTTTTCTTGTGCTGGCTCAAACTTAAGAGAAGCATTTTGGATCTGTGTAGCCTGATGTATCTGACAACAAATAGTATTTTGCAATTGTTTGTTTAGACTCTCAATCTCATTATTATTTGATTGAATCTCCCCAGCAAGGTTGTTGTTGTTCACTTTCTCTTGAGCTAAATCAATCTCTACTTTCTGCAACTTCTTGGATACCTTCAGATAGTCAGTTGCAATAGCAGATGTAGTCTCATTTAGCCTTTCAACCCTGTCCTGTGGCTTGAAAAGAGACATATCCATGGCCACAACATTCATGGAATAATCATGGGGTTGCATTTGTTCATTAGGTTTCACCATATTTGGAGACAAATGTGTGACTGTCAGTGATTGTTGAATGGGGTCAAAAAGTGACCTCATGTGTGCTACAGCAGGGCTTTTGTTTTCCTTTTTCCTCTTTTTGTCCATTCTAGCCTCTCTAGCCCTTTTTTCTATGTCTGCTTGGGCTTGGAATGCAGGAGGGGATGCAATGTATCCTCCAACAAAGGGATGACCTTGAGGCAGGCCATAGGGAATAGCCAATAATTGTTGGCTAGGAGAAACTTGAGGAGGGGTTCTTTTTGGCACAGATGGAGAAAATAATGGTAATGAAATATCTTGCGAAGACATGGCCTATGAACTGGCAATTGTGCCAAGGGTTGATGTAAGCACAATAGAAGTGGCAGGGGATATGAATGTTTGGCTACTTGGGATTGTCACTCCTATAGTAGAAGAAAGAGATACATGAGAAAAGGGAGAAGAAACACTTACTTGAGCAACAAAAGATGTGACTAGTAGTTGTTGTAGCTATGGTTCTGCTTCTTCCTCCTCTTTTGCTTACAGGTGTAATTTCCTATGTTTCCTAGGCCTCTCACCTGTTTCCTCTATTTCTTTTTCTTCAACATTTACCACCACTAGTGGTTGCAAAGGAATAAATTTGGAACTCCCAGATGTTGAAGCTGTTTGGGTCCCTATAGTTGGTGATGACACTACACCTTTTTGCATCTCTAAAGTGTTGAGGGATTGGGGCCATGAAGATGCAGCAGTAGCAGATGAGGCTTGTCTTGTCTCTTGCATAGTTTGGGCTAACTCTGTTTCCTCCTCTAATTCCTCACCCTTCCTCTGAATTCTACTAGTGTCTGGACTTGAGACTGGGGAGGGATGCCACTCATCCCATATTGATTCCTATTTTTCATCAGTGTCAATATTCCCAAATGAATGTGTGAGCTCTGAAATCTCTTGCCTATATTTCCAATAGGCTTTCATCTTTTCTAGTTTCCAATCTTGGGCCTTCAATGTTTTCCTCAAAGCAACAGTCATTCTTAACTTAGGGTCAAAGCCCTTCTCTTTGACATAAAAGGTTTCCCATGACCTAGCAACCTCAAAGGGCAAATCAGATAATTCTACATATAGCTCAGAGTTATCCTCTTTTGGATTCCTCCTATCCTCCCAAAATGGCTGACCCTCATGTACCATTTTAATACAGACCTTATTATTCATAATCCAGGAGGCCAGAAAACTGTCTAGGTCATATTTCCATTTATCTTCAATGATGATGAAACCAAGGGTAGCTAACTTCCATAGAAAGACGTTCTCTGCATCTCTAACTTGAAATGTCATATTTTTCCTGACCCATGGGATATCATACATCTTCTTTTTCCTGTTCTTATGGCCAAAATTATTATCAACTACAGACACCTGTCAGGTCACTTCTAAGAATACGACCCTAGGGATCAATACTTTAGGTAATAGCACAGGCCTTCATTGAAACCATGGACTCTGATTATTATTTTTATGTGCCCCAAAGAAATAATCACAGGGAATTGGGCAGTTGGTCATAAAACCACTTATACTCTATGTCAATCTATGTTCTAGAGGCTCAGGGCTTAATTGGCAAAAGGCAGGGGCCACAAAAAGTTCCCAAAACTCATAAGGGTCAGAGTCTTCAGATAACACGTGTCCATGCAGACAAAGGGATAGTTTTATTTTGACCAAAATCTGGGTCATACATATTTAAATGCATATGCTATGCGAAAAGACTATGGTTCTGATACAGCATAAGGTGGAATAGAAAAGAAGAATACCTGAAAACTCACCTTGACTTGAAATTTGAGAGATGATAAATTATGGCGTTAGCAATTTGTTCTGATAAAGCTAGCCAGTACTCTTGTGATATGTCCATAGTTTTCAATCTAAAAATGATAGCTATTTGCCAATCATGGACTGTGTTATCCTCACTCATCCCAAAAATGAAGGCTATCATTGAAAGTGCCTCTTGAACATTTTGACTGAATTGTGCCCTCCTAGTGGGTAGTGTGGGCATCATGTGTTATCATCTCCCAACTACATCTCTAAATTGAGGAACTTCACTTTGTTGATTATATTTGCCCATGTGTGGCTAAATGCAATAAGTTGTGTCCACTTAAGGTGGAAGTTTCAGAGTTAGAAAAAAATTCAAAATTGGGGAACGAAAAACGGGATCCCATTTCTCTAAAATAGGATCCCATTTATATAAAATGCGATCCCGTTTTGCCTCGAGATCTTGAGCCTAAAACAAAAAACGCGATCCTATTTTTTCGCGAGATTCCAAACCTAGAGGCCAAAAACGGGATCCTGTTTTATGGAACGGATCGCGTTTTATGTAACAGGATCCCGTTTCATAAAATGGGATCCCGTTTTGTAAAAGTATTAAATTTTAAAAAAAATGGAAGAGACCCCATTTTCAACAACGACAGCCAATAGGTGAAAACGGGATCCCGAGTTTAGTCAGCATCCAGCCACCAGGTAAGTGGATTTTTCCACTTCTACAAATTACCCATCAATCATTTTAAGCTTCCCTTGTTTGTTTTGGTGTAAAATACAATCAAAATTTAAATTTTGAATTGTTATTTAGGGTTTAGGGTTTATGAAATTAGTAGCTGATTTTTGATAGTTTAGTTGTAAAATACAATTGAAATTTTGAAAGACTATATCATATAAAAGGATAGAATTTGAACAAATTGTCAAAATTATGTTTAAAATTGAGAATTGAATAGATATATTTAGACATTTTAGCTGTAAAATACAATTGAAACTTTGAAAATATTGTATCATATGAAAGGAGAGATTTTGAACAAACTGTCAAAATTTAAGTTCAATTTGAGTGTTGAATAGCTGTATTTAAACATTTTAGCTGTAAAATACAATTGAAATTTTGAAAATACTGTCATATGAAAGGAGAGATTTTGAATAAACTATCAAAATTTGAGTTCAATTTGAGTGTTGAATAGCTATATTTAAACATTTTAGCTATAAAATACAATTGAAATTTTGAAACGATTGTATCATATGAAAGGAGAGATTTTGAACAAACTGTCAAAAATTATATAGCATTGGGATGATATATATATTTGGTTTTTATAAAATTTACTTATAACAATGTATGTCATTGTATTTTAAAGGCATTATTGAATAGCTAACTATCATGTAAAAAAATTACAACAAACCATAATAAAACCAAGTTATCACATCCTTCATAATCAAACCTTTAGAGACAACCAACTAATCAAGAATTGAGAAACTTTTACAGTTTTTGTGATAGCCAACTAATCAAGAATGAAATGAAACCAACATTTATGTAACTTTTGATATACTCAAGTAGTTGTCCTCACTAGCTAGGTTATGCCCCTGGAATGAACATCGTGATGTTAATTGTGATACGAGCTCAACCTCATTGGTAATGCTTCCCCTAATCTTAATGACATTGATGTAGGCTCCACTCATGATCCTTACGAAGATCTTTCCACCACTAACCTCTTTCATGATAGGTCACTATCCTCACAATCTCCTTAGACCTATAATACCTTGAGCTTATCGATTGGGACCAACACAACCCTTTATGATTTGATGTTTTCCAAAATGATGAAGCCATCATGAAACTTATGAAGTGTCAAGACCACATCCCCATTGTAATCATAAGAAATACTTTTCCACCATACTTAACACCTACATATGCTTATTTTGGAGAGAAAGAAAGAACCCTTTAGTCCTAAGGCACCCTAGTCTAGGCAGAATAGCCACAAGATATAAGAAGAAACTTGTGATCAATTAAAATGATACAATAAAAATGGACACTTCCCAAGAGCTCCTCAATTTGACAAACTTCACCTTCCATTACATACCACTCAAATACAAGACATGACTCCCCTCTCCTTGTTGAGGATGCTATAGACATCAACCTGTGAATAGAAGCTCAGACCCTAAACTCTCTAAGATAGTAGCTCCACTGGACCTTGACATCAAAGAAGGCATATATAACCATGTCACCATGTTAAAGATTATGTTGATTTCTTCATGTGGTCTTATGGTGATATGCCTTGAGACTCCATCTTTAAATTCATGCATCATCTTGTGGTTCACCTCAATGCCAAACCTATTCAATAAAAGCTACGGAAAATGCACCCCCAAGTAGCCCTCGTGGTCATAGAAGAATTGTATAAACTCTTGGATGTCCAGGGTTCATTCAGACTATTACTTATCCTAAATGGGTCTCTAATGTGGTCTTAGTTAACAAGAAAACTAAGGGAATTCATGTTTGCACTAACTTTTGAGACATCAAAAAAGGATCTACCCCAACTTAGATAACTTTTCTCTACCAAACATTGATGTGATCGTGGATCTCATAGCCATATATATAAAATTTTATCATTAATCTGGATATAATATGGACCAAGTTGAAACATTTGAGTTAGACATGGAGACACCTAGATTATGGAGCTCGGTCTATGTAAGAAAACACCTCCTATAGACTCAACACAAACTTATCCCTCAACCCTCTAAATTGTGACTTACATCATTTGATTACCCTGGAACACACTATAGACAACTCTATAGAAATTTGGCAAAAGATATTTTCTCCTAATAGAAACTTGTATATGTAGAAGTATCTACTACTACATTAGATTTGATATACTTCTTAAAAGGAAAGAGTTGGGACTAACAACTAAATAGGAAACAATAGTTTTGCATTTTCTAGGAAATAGGAAACAAAATCAAGCTAGAACCATCTTGACTAATTTATCAATTTCTAGCTAGATTGAACCCTAATTGTATATGCAATTCCAACCCTAACCCTAACACTAATTCTAACCCTAATCCTAACCCTAATTCTATATGCAATTCAAACCCTAACCCTTATTATAACCCTAATCATAACCCTAACCCTAACTCTACTAGTAATTGTAATTGTAATTGTAACTCTAACTCTAGCCCTAACCCTAACCCTAATGAGCTACTTGTAATTGTAATTGTAACCCTAACTCTAGCCGTAACCCAAACCATAATTGTAGCTCTAATAATTACCCTAATTTAGCAACCCTTGAATTCTAATTCTAACCCTAACCTCAATTCTAACCCTAAGCCTGATCCTAATTGAAACCCTAACCCTAACTTTAATTAATCATGAGTCATGCTACAGGGTTTTCTTCTACATATTTTGTATGCATGTGTTATTCCCTTATTGCATGTGAGTTCACCAATTATTTGGAAGTCTCCTAACTGGGAGGCGGGCTTGTATTCAAGCCCTATAAATTTTGTGTTTATAGGTGTTATGTTTAAAGCTATATGGAGACTTGTAATAGGAGGTCTTGAATTTGGTACCAATGATTGTGAGTTCCTTGTCTAGAATATGATGAACCTTTTGAACAAGAGAACCTTGTAGACCATGATGTATATCTTGAAATTTAAAATTGAACATTATCATCATGTGAATGCTTTTAGCCATCCTACAACCTCCTATCACCCTTCATCCTCTTATAGGGATATGCCACACAACCTCTCCAAGTTGACCATGCCAAACCCAAAGTCACAATCGTAAGAGGTAAAGAATCTTTTGGCCCCATTCAAGTCCACTCCCTAATAGGAGTGATACAATGCTAATAGGGTTGTGAAGGTAATTAAGTTCTTGATTAGCATGTTGGGTGTATCTAAGCATAATGATGATACAGTTAGTCCTGATTTCATTAATCTTAAGATCATTGAGCTAGAGTACTTAATATATATGGTATATAGTTTTGTTCAATCAATAGTGGTAGGGAAAATTAATATACTACAATGACATCAAACATAAACCAATAGGTGTCTTAAGATATATTAGTGGTAGGGAAAATTATAGTGGCCCTCACCCTAGAGTAATAAGTTGAAGTAGTGTTAGAATTACTAATAAACTAAAAAACTTTATCCTAGGGTGGTGGGACAAATTACACAAGCCTTACAAAGCCTCTACCACTTCCTTGACATTTTTAACATTGATAGAATTCGATAGGAGGGATTTATGTCACCTCCTCCTCATCTTAATTCTCATAGTGGATAGAATCATCCAATTTAGCATCAAGACATGAAGGTTTATCTTCATTATCTTAGAAATATCCTCCAAGGCTTTGTGCATATGCTCATGCCACACATTGAAGATGTGGAATTTATCTAAGTAGCAATATAGAAATCCTTAGCCTAACCTTCTACCCCTTCAATATCATTGTATAGAAGGTAGATACAAGTAACATTTGATAGCATGGAGGCACAACTTAGGGATTGAGTTGAATGTAAAAAAAATATTCTTCCCAACAAATGCTAGATGTCTAGGAGCAATTTAATGATTTCTTCCATTATCTACTTAGTCTAGAATGTAATTACCTTTTCTTTTGATATGTTTGAAGGAGATAGATTTAAACAAGTATTCACCAAGTTTCTAGCTTCCAATATCTAATAGTTTCCAATAACCCAAGCTTCATCTATGCTTTTTCATATGATCAATGTTGATCTTGGAATCTCCTTACACACTAAGGGATATCTTGTTTAGTTTCCAAGTCATCTTGAGGCCTTGGATATCATGGCCCTAGAATCTACCATATTATTGTTCTTAACACCTGTTGGGTGAATATTTTATCGTTAACTCGCTAACGGCAAAATGGGTATATCAACCACAGCTATGATGAGACAAAGTCTCTCCTCTCAGCAAGGGGAGGTTCCCTCTGATTACTTAACTTGTACAAATCAAACAACTTATCAAATGTATATACATTAAAAACTATGTTGGTGGTGGTTCCATCTCATCTCATTCTCTTTTTTCAGAATAGATGTTTATACTTCAAACTCTTGATATAAAACTTACAAATTATCACAATATCACAGAAACACAAAGTTTTCCATTACCTCACTCACTACTTGTAACCAGAACTCTTTGAAGCAGAATGCAGCCCAAAGTCTTCACTCTTCTTCAATATGATAAAAGTAATTCAAATATAACAACTTGCAGCACAAAGTCCCCAAACTGTTGTATTTTCACAAACATGAACATATAACCCACAACCGATTTGATAACACAAAGTTTATCAGAATCAAATTTAGAACGCTCTTCAATCACTTGAAACAAACTCCACCGTTCAATTATTATCAATTAAGATTATGATAGCAAGACATAAGAACAAAACTATCACAACACAAATAATCCCAAGACAAAGATTGGAATTGAACTTGCTTTCTTGTATTGATGAATATTTGAATATTGATTTTCATAATAAGCACAAAGTCTTGATTTGCTTTTCAATTCGCCAGAGTTTTCTTGCAATAGATAAAAGATAATATTTACAAAAGAGGTCCCCTTTATTTATAGGGAAAGACCTTGAGAAAATCTAGGAAATCTACAACTACTTTGACTTATTCAAAAATAGGAGTCCTTATTGACTTGGGACTTCCTATTTTTTTACATGTAATTGCATATCAAAAATGTACATGTAAAAATGTCCAAAACTGTTTTGAAAGTACATATGGAAATCAGAAAATAAACTAAGGGAAAAACCAGCTACTTCAACTTGTGTCACCACCTTTTTTCACGTGGTCATCATACATAGTGAAAGTCGCCTGCATTTCAATGCTATCTGGTTTGAATGTGTTTTTGAAGATCATCCTGGCCCTCACTATGGCATCCCTTACTGTAGTGATTGACTTGGCATGATTGGTTAACCTGGTTTTCAAATTGTCCAAGGTTAACTGGTTGTCTAATATGCTATCCACAGAAGTTATTGAAAATACCTTGTCTTCAAATTCCTGCTGAAACATGTCCTCAAATTCTTTAACCATTTCTTCTGCAGAAAGAAACTGGTTATCCTGTGATACCAATTTACAAGGCAACTCCTCCAGCTTATGCAAAATGTTAACATCATTTTCTTCACTGGTTTCCTTTGCAGCTTCGAGATCCTTGATCAAATTTCTTAGCACATTGCTCCTATACATTAGAGCTTCCTTTGTCTCTATATATGAATCCCTGTTGGAAATGGCGCCAATGGATATTAAAGTGCTCATTTTCAGCTTCCTCATTTCAACCCACTTATCATGAGTATCCTCTGTGTGTTCAATATCATGAGAGATGGCATCAATGAGATCGTTGAGTTCTGCTCTTACTTTCCTCATCTTATCCGTTTTCTCAAATACCTCCTTGAGCAAAGAGATTCCCTGGGCTCGCATCCTGTCCAAGTATTCTTCAAGTACTTTCCCTCGGAGGTGAGTCTTTTCCGCTTTCAGGATGACGGGGTCTTCTACAGATACGGCCTCTGGAGTAACTGCTTCTGAATTCAACATGATCTTTCTTACCACTGCAGTCAGCTGTTCTGCTTTTGCCTTGTAGTAGTCTTTCATTTCTTTTTCCCTGTCAAATTTCTGGATCAGGATGTCCATGGCTGACTGCATATCATTTTTAGCGCTTTCATGGGTGATTTTGCCCAATTCAACCCTCGAAATAGAATAGTCATTCATGTCAAAATTTTCAATAGTTGCATCCTGTGGGGGTTTTGCTATCTCCAAAACTTTCTGCCCCTTTTCTTCAAGTACCCTTGAAAGGATCTTTGGTTTCTTCGGAGCCTTAGGTTTTGCAGGTGCTAGCTTAGTGAAATCAAAATCATCTGGAGAGATGACTTGCTTTTTTCTCTTTGGCGTGTAAGCTGACAACCAAGGTGGTAGCAGAGAAATATTCACATTGGAGTCCATTCCTACCACTGGTGTTACTGGAACTGTACTTGTGCTAGTGGTAGAAACAATAGGCGGGGTGTTGGTAAAAACAGTACCTGTTACATTGGCACTTGAAACCTGCTCAGTATTCATCACAAAATGATCAAACATAGAAGTATCTCCTATATCAAATGATGAAGAAGACAAACTAGGAATTGAATCAGAAGAATGGAGAATATTTTCAAAAGTGCCCCAGGGATTATCAAAAATTATTTTAGGAGGAGAGGGGGATTCAGAGGAAGGAATGATAATGGGGGAAGCAGGCACAGGGGGTGCAACAGGTGTATTGTCTTGTGGAGACAAAGCCTCTTTATCTTGTTGCTCTGACCCCTTGTCTTCGACATCCATCTCTTCTATAGCTGGCTCTTCAGTTGTTGGATCCTCGGCTGCTGGCTCCTCAACTTCCATATCTTTCGCTTCAGGTTCCTTCTCAACAAATTTTGCTTTCTTTGTCACAAATCTGATTTTAGGTTTATGTGTTTTAGAGGATGATGGAGCATCACTCTTATTCTTCATTCTGTTTTCAACCCTCTTACCAGTCTGCTCTTGCACTTCAGTTTCTGAACCAGTGAGGAATTCCTTCAGCGTAATTCCTTTATCTTCCAGCCACTTATTGGTGTTGGCCAATATGGGTTCAAATCTCTTCCTTAATGAAGTTAGCTCCTTTTGGGACCATTGGATTGGCGGTAGAGGAGTACCAGCTATCTGTTCTGCTTCATACTTGGCATCAACCAATTCGCCATCATCCACAAGGTCCTCTAGGATATCAGCAAGTCCTAGGTATTCAATTTGCTCTAGAGACAGCCTGCTGTAGTCCAGTATCCTGATATCTTCCTCTGTTCTCAAATCTATCCAGACATCTTCCACCATGGGTTCATGGAACTGTGTTTTCCTCTTGATTTTATCCTTTACACCCTGGTAATCAAACTTTGGTGTCCTCTTGAATTGCTTCATGGTGACCAACTGCATCTCTGTCTCCATAGCTCTTGCCTTTGCGGCAGTCAATACTGAGTATCTGCCGAATTCTACGGGAAATCTGAATCCGGGCTTCTTGAGTTCCATCTGTTTGTTATGCACGACAATCATTTGCCTACACAACTCCATCAAGACCAATCTATCTGAAGGAAACCTTGGAAGCATATAAGGGTAGCCTTGAAAAAAGCCAACCCTCAAGTAGGAGAAAGATGGAAATTGCAAAAACATGCAACCAAAACCATTAACCACTGTCCATGCCTCATCTGAGATTCTTCTCTGCTCCAGTTGGGGATTGAAAAGACACAAGAATACAGCAAAGAATGCATCATTCACTCTCCTGAAATGGTGAATTGAGCCTTTCAACGTTAGCTGAGAATAGTACTGGTATACTGGGACTACTCTTCTATCCCCTTCTAACGATAATCCTGGAAAAATCCTCATGGAGGCTGCAATGTATACCAGGTAGGAAGTCATGAAGAACTTGGAGGTAGTGGATACCTTCGTCAGCTGATCATGCAAAGCGTTACTGATTTGCTCTCCCCAGAAAATAACCTGCTTGCCTTGGAGTATGACCTTAATGAAGGGATACATCCATTCCTGAAATTGTGAAGAGGAAGACAAACCTCTTATCCTGCTGAGGAGGGTAATCAAGTCACCAACTTCTTCCACGAAATCACTTCGAGGGAAGCTGCGTGGCCATCTAGACAAAATTGACCTCGCAATCTTCAACCATTTGTTGTTGATTACTTTCTTCACCTTCTCTAGATTCTTGTCATATTCCTTTTGAGCTTTGATGAAATCAAGCTTCAACACCTCTGTTGCAGGAGGACACATGAACACCTTGTCAATGAACTCAGGATCCAACCTGATTATTACATTACCACTGGCGTCCACCACAGCTCTGATATCTTTGTTGTAGAAATGGGTGCACGGAAGAACAAATTCTGTATTGTGAGCCGCCACTGGGAAGGAGGATACCAGATGAATATTACTTTCCACTATTTTCCTCATCATAGCACTGGGGTTGCTCGACTTGGTTCTCTCTACAAACTCAGCCATATCAACATGGCCAATCTCTGTATCTCTAATATCTTCAACATTAGAGTGGACTGAGGTGATTGGGAAAACACCTTGATATTTGTACTTCATAGCTTTTGCCTTCTTCGGGGACAAGTCAGTCATTTGGACGAACTTTTACCGTGAAGAAGTTTGACGTCGAACGGAGCTCCGCAGAAGAAACTGCAACAGAAATCATGATCATGCAATCAAGGAAAATATGGGCAATCTGGGGAAATTGCATGTTGACGATCACGACTATCGGAGTGCGCTTGAAAAAGGGCTATAGTGCGAGCTGGCCAAGGATCAGAGGAGAAGCGGGCTCGGGAAAATGACATTAGAAATTTTCCAGTGTTAGGAAAATTTGAGATATTTTTTGCACGGGCGGCAAAATTCGCCGCCCTTGCAAATGAGGGTTTTGGTATATTTGCATCGGCGGCGAATTTTGCCGCCCGTGCAATTTGAGAGAACAGTGAGATGGTTGGAGCGGCAATTTTCGCCGTCGATGCAGGAAGGTGTGTTGGCGTATGAGCGGCAATTTTCGCCGACGCTGCATATTGGTAACCAGTTGTAAGTTTTGCTTTTTGATGTTCCGTCGGCGAATTTTGCCAACACCACATGGGGGAAAGCTCTATATATGCCCGAGCGGCGAATTTCGCCGATAATGCACTTGATTAACACTTGAGTTTATGTGCGGAGGTTCGGGATGTTCGCCGTTTCAAAACTCAGCGAAGGTTACCTGGTCTCCGAGCAGGCTCGGTGAAAACTGCCATCAATGGGATGGCGATCAAGCAGAATTTGAGGGTTCAGAGTATTAATACAACACAAGCCCTAGGGTTTTCGGGAGTAAAACCTAGGGTTTTCACAGGGTCGACAAAACAACGACTATGAAACGAAAAACAAAACAAAACACAAGGAAAAACGAAACAAGAATCAAAACATAGAATTCTGGAAAAACCAGGAAAAAAGAGACAAAAAATGAGAAAGAAACTTACCCGTGGTGAAAGTGGAGACCCTAGTGAAGTCCTCAATGCTAAATCCGTCGGTGAATTTGAATGGTGCATTTAAGCAGAATTTGAGGACGTTGAGAGAGTTGCGCAAAAGACTTGTGAATGAGGAATGACGAGTGGCAAGGGGAAAAAAGCTTTTAAAAGGCTAAAACTGGAGTTGAAGCGCCTGGCATGAGTGGCCATTAATGGCACTCGACGGCAGAATCCTGAAGATCTCGTTCGGGCGGCAATTTCGGCCGCTACGACAATGGAATCAACCAATATGCAAAGTCGGCGAAAATTGCCGTCGTTACATGAACCAACGATGAAAGACATATGCGATGGCGGCGAATTTTGCCGCTCTCACATATTTCACTCAAAGTGATGTAATAGCGGCCAATTTTGCTGACATTACATCGAAAAACAAAATAAGCTTAAGTAATATGTAAGAGCGGCAAATTTTGCCGCTCTTGCATATCAAGAGTAAAAAAAATTTACAAACTTAAAAAAAATGACTAAAATTAACATCCTAACCAATTTACGACTTGGATTTTCCTCGCAAATATTGAGAAATTAATTCAAGGAAACGTCGCAAATGAGTTTTAAAATGTCAACTGACCTCGCATGAGAACAAGAAAATCTTTTCTCGATTTGCGATCTTAGAGTGTAGATTTACGAAACGGACAAGTTTCGTGGGGTTGTCTACAAAATGAGCGTAGCTGATTTTGAGAACAACAGCTGGCTCTAACTGGGGAACTTCCTTCAATCAAACTTTGAAACGATTGAGGGGAGTAGAATCCAGTCTCTAAGTGCCTTCATCCATGCCATTGGGCAATAGAGTCAAGCTAAAAAGAAAGAGACACAAAGACTAAACGAAAACACACAAAAATAAAACACAGAACTATACGAATGTACAATTTAACTTATCTGAAACTTCAAGGATTGAAATGCTTCAGATGTTGTCCACTGTGAGGCAACAAGAATGGTGTCCCATCTTGATACTCCAGCAAGAAACTATTTTCACCACAGAATTGATGAATGGTGAATGGACCTCTCCACAAGGAATCAAACTTTCCGTGCATTCCTTTTGGTTCTCTCCTCTTGTCCCACAACAAGACTTGATCTCCAACCTGAAACTCACGAGCCTTTGCCTTCTTGTCGAAGAGTCTCTTTACTTGATTTTGGTGCTCAGCAATACGGTCCACCACAACAGTGCGCTGCTCCTCAAGTTCGGCCAAATACATGATCCTTTTATCAATAGAACTATCAAAAGTTCTATCTTCCAATGCCTTTACCAACTTCAATGCTGGCAATTCCAAGGTGATCGGTATCTCCGCATTCAGACCATATAGAAGCTGAAATGGCGACATGCCTATTGCTCTTTTGGGTGTAATTCTATCTACCCACAAAGCATCAAACAATGCCTTATGCCAAGTTCTCTGATTCTCATCAACCAGCTTCCTGATGATAGTGACCAGATTCTTATTGCTTGATTCTGCTTGACCATTCCCCTGCGGATAATAGTCTGAAGAATGGGAAAGAGTGATCCCATGCTCGTAGCAAAACTCAGTGATCTCATAAGAGGAAAAACAAGTAGCATTGTCTGCTACAATCTTGTTTGGGATTCCAAACCTGGAAATAATGTTCTCTTTAAGAAAACTGCATACCACCTCTGAAGTGGCGTGTTTGACTGGAATAGCTTCCACCCATTTGGTAAAATAGTCTGTTGCTGTGAGGACATAGTTGTGTCCGGCACTTGATGATGGATTCACTGCGCCAATGAAGTCAATACCCCATTGCTGAAAAGGCTCCTCAATCACCACTGGTTTGAGAGGTAAGGCTACCAATTTTGGTTTCCCAACAAACTGCTGGCATAACTCACACCTGTGTACCCAATTGTACGCATCTTGGAATAGTGTGGGCCAATAGTATCGAGCTCGCAAAATCTTGTGAGCCGTTACAGGTGCTGAAAAATGTCCACCACAAGCCATATTGTGGAAAGACTCCAAAAGTTTACCTTGTTGTGCTTTATCCACGCAACGTAGAAATACACCGTCAAGACTTCTCTTGTACAAACCATTGTCCCAACGGACGTAGTTAGCAGCTTTTAACTTGACAGTTCTCCTTTCCTTATAAGACAAGTGAGAAGGGCACTCACCATAGGTAAGGAAATGAGCGATATTGGAATACCACTCGTCAGTTGGAGTAACAAAAAGAACAGTTGACGTGTCCACAACTTCTTCTTCTTCGTCCCCTGTCTCTTTTGGAACGTTGTCTGCGATCAATTGACACAAACCTTTACCCCGCACAAGCTTGGTAGGCTTGATATCCAGATCGAATTCTTGAATTTTAGCGATCCAGTTACCTCTCTTTGTTCCGAACTCTTGTTGAGTTAGGATGGATTTGACTGTTGTATCAGGCACCATGACAACAGTGTGTGAATTTAGAATATAGAACCTGAAATGCTTAACCGCTTTGACTACGGCGTAGGCATGCTTCTCCATATTCGAATACTTCAATTCATGAGCTTTGAGAGGACAACTCATAAATGATATGGGGGATTCAACGCCTTCCTCATTCTGCTGAACTAGAATAGCTGAAAGTGTGTGTTCTGAAGCGTAGCTATAGACTAGGAAATCCTTAGTGTAGTCAGGACAAACAAGAACTGGAGCATGAGCAATAGCTCTCTTGATATCCTCGAACGCTTCCTTACCTTCCGCAGTCCAACGGAAAGTGGCTTTACCCTTCATCATATTAACAATGTGACGGGTTTTTTCTGCAAACTCAGGAATGAACCTTCGCAGAAAATTCACCTTTCCAAAGAAAGAATGAACAGCAGTCTTACTTGCTGGCAGAGTGAGACTTTGAATAGATTTGACCCTCTCCGGGTTGATCTTAGTACCTTCTCGGGATATAATGTGTTCGAGAAGCTTGCCTTCCGTTACCCCAAAAACTAACTTCTTGGGATTGAGTGAAATACCATTTTGCCGACAGCGCTCCAGCACTTGTCGCAAATGATGTGCATGATCATGACGGTTTTTGGAGAACACAGTCAAGTCATCGAGATACACCATGATGAACTTACCCATTTCATCTCTGAAAGCAAGATCCATCGCTCTCTGAAATGTTGCGCCAGCGTTGATCAGACCAAAAGGCATTATGCGATATGCAAATTTGCCCCGCGGTGTGGTGAAGGCGGTCTTGAACTGATCAGCTTCATTTACCTCCACTTGATTGTACCTTGAAAAACCATCTAACATAGATAGCATTTCTGAACCTGTCACTGTTTGCAGTACTTGGTCCATGATGGGCAAAGGGTAGTTATCTTTCAAAGAAGACTGGTTGAGATTTCTGAAATCAACACAGATACAGATTTCTCCGTTCTTCTTCCTTACAGGTACTATGTTTGAAATCCATGTGGAATGATGAATTGGAAAGATAATCCTTGCATTCAGCATCTTCTAAATTTCAGAAAGAATCGTACCTGATATCTTTGGATTGTATTGCCTCTGCTTCTGTTTGTAAGGCAACGATCCAGCTTTGAGGGGAATTTCGTGTCGAACCTCCTTAGGCCTGAAAGACTTCAGATCATCATAGGAGTAAGCCAAAACATCAATGTAATGGCGGAGGAGGGTAATGAATTTGAATCTTTCATCAGCAATGCAGCATTTTCTGATGTTGACCATCTTAGGATCTGTTTTCGTACCCAAATTGACCTGTTCAAATTCCATGGAGGAATTCGAATCCTGCTGTTGTTGCCGCTACTTGATATACCTGTCGTGTTTATCAAAGAGCCTCTCAAGGGAAACCAATCCTTTTGGGATTTTATTTCCTTTCAACTGTAGAAATTCTTCGCCAGTCTGCGAATCTACCTCAGAAACATATTCATGAGGTGGTGATTCACTTCCTTCAAAGTAAAGCTCATCAAAACTATCCATCTTTTCCAGGAAAGCAATGATCTGATTGTCACCATTGAACACCTGCCAATGGTCAGCGTTATTAGGTACACTTGGTCGGAAGACCAGTTCAATAGTGTACTTATTTCCTTTGAAATCTTTGTGAGGCACCATGAGAGTGGCAGAAACAGCCAATGAATCTGCACGGTCATTGAACTCTCTTGGCACAGCTGAAATATTGAAAGCATCGAAATCTTCAATGCAATCCCATACGCGATTGCGATAGTGTCTCAACCTTTCATTTTTTGTTTGGTACAAATTTCTTACTTGACAAACCACCAATTCGGCGTCCCCTTGAGCATGAAGGATCTTAACACCTCTGGCACGCGCCGCTTCCAATCCGAGGAACAAGGACTCGTATTCGGCGGTGTTATTGGTATTGTCAAATTGTAGCTTGTATGAAAAAGGCAAAATATCACCTTGTGGCGATATCAAAACCACTCCGGCTCCAGAACCGGTAGAAGAACAGCTGCCATCAAATTCCAAAATCCAGACTCCATCAGAATTTGATTTCTTGGACTTCCTCTGATCAGAAGGTTCCTCTTCATCGGTGAGGGAAGAATCTGGAATTGCTATATCTTTACCTGAACTTTCGTCTGAAAACTCCTCTGAGTCTCCATCTGACATATCGGAGCTATCACCCGATGTAGCCTCATCTGATGAATCGGAACAATCTTCAGTAGATAGAAAATAGTTACCCATTCCCGAGGATTCAAACAAAATTTGAGCTTTGGGGTTTGATGTTTGAGTAACAATATATTTCGCTTCCTTCTCAGGAAGCAACTTCTACATGACACCTTTAACGGGTATCCTAGCCTCAGACAA
Organism: Cunninghamia lanceolata; assembly: GCA_027924645.1. Taxonomy (NCBI): domain Eukaryota; kingdom Viridiplantae; phylum Streptophyta; class Pinopsida; order Cupressales; family Cupressaceae; genus Cunninghamia; species Cunninghamia lanceolata. The sequence goes on along the minus strand of BSBN01000686.1, from coordinate 6,217,854 downwards.
ATCCATGTTCAACTCACCACCCACATCTTTGCAGAAATTACGTCCAAGAAGAATGCCATATGAAGCTGGAACATCGGCTACCAAGACTGTCATCTTGATTCTCTTATCCAGAAAAGCTGTAAATGCAAATTGGGCGTCTTTGATTTGACCCAAGAGTGGAACTTGCTTATTCTCCATAGAGAAACACCTCCCAAAAGTTTTGGTTAAGGTGAGGCCAAGGGCATCTGCTACCTTAGCAGGCATTACATTGTCTGAGGCTCCAGAATCTATTACGCAATTGCTCAATTTATGGCCATTTACTAATAGGGAAACATAGAAGGGTTCAATTTTTCCAGAAACCTCAGGGGGAGTAGTAACAAGATTGTTTTGGGTAGGTTTACTTTTAGAGGAGTCATGAGTAGCTTTGGGAAACTCTTGTCCTGCAGGGACGGTCTTATTTTTGACATATTTGGCTAATCTATCAAATTGTTTAGGATTAGCCTGTAAATATTCAACTTCAGACATTTGTATCTTAGTTCTCCTAGCATGGTCTATTATATCGAACTGCTGAAAAGAATTAGATACGGAGGAAGAAAAACCATCATTTTGATTTTTGGTTGAAACAGCACTAGTCTGAGGATTAGAAGTGGAAGGTGCAAATTCATTAGAAGCACTTACCTATTTATTAACCACTGGGTAATTTGACTGGAAAGGTAGTGGAGTCCCCCGTTTAGCAATCGAAATCGCCGGTTGAGATTCTTCTCTCGCCTTCCCTTTATCAGCTTGAGGAGCTGACTGATTTTGAGACCTAGTGAAAACAGCATATGCTCCTTCACTCACTTCTCCCTTTTCAGCTTCGTCCTGGTAGTTCAGAAAGCTGATGGTAGAGTTGCCAGTTAACTCTTCTTCTCCTTCTGTGAAGAGATTAGCACCGTTTTCATATTCCAACTCAGGTTGGAAAGAGAGTTCATTCTCGGCTTCATAGTAGCCAACAGCAGAGTTGACCGGCGCTGCCTCAATAGCAAGCTTCCCCTGAGTAGGAGGAAGATGGTTTTGCTGTCCTTGATTCCTAGAAGCATTGCCTTGATATGAATTGTTTGGGAATGTCCTCCTGGGTATATCTCAGTAAGAAGGAGGTGCAGATATAGCTTGGGACATTTGTCTCTTGAGAGCCAACAATTCATTTGCTAGCTTTTGCACCATGGGATCCGTGGTGCTTGTGGAATGATTTTCAGTAGAGGAGGAGCTTTTGTTTCTATTAGCATCCCTTCTTATCTTACCCGCTAAGATAAGATCATCTTCTACTTCTGTTGCCAGAATCTGAGCCGCAGCAAGATCAGTAGGAGCAGCTCGCCTCAATAGGAAACTCACCTCTGGAAGCTGTGTATTAATAAAGAAACATTTGAGATTCTCCACTGTGGGCTCAGCGGTAGCGGGAATCCTATTCCTCAATTTGTTGAACTTAGCGATGAAATCTCGCATTGGTTCCTGAGGTTCCTTTTTCATCTGTGCTAGCTGTGCCAACAACGCATGGGCATCTTCCGCAGGTTTGAACCTGGCCTTGAACTTAGTTTTGAGAGTAGCCCAGTTTGTTATGGTTTGGGCTTGGAGGTGGTAGAACCAGTCTGTAGCAGCGCCTTGTAGTGTTTCTACAAAGAGTCGCACAGCCACGTCCTCGTGTTCGACACCTATTACACCGCAGGCTATACAGAAAGCCGCAATGTGTTCATCAGGATGAACTTTTCCGTCACCATAGAATTTGGGGAAATTCTTTCTTGAACTACGAGGTAGTTCATGTAATGGTGGGGTCAAGTTTAGAGGACCAAAGGTATTACCCCAAGGGCCTTGGGCTGCCATGATGCGCCGGTTGAAAGGTGGTATAGCAAACCTTGGTGGTGTATGAACAGCCAAAACTCTATTAGCACTGGCAATAGAAACTTCACCTGGTATTGGAGACCTGGTGTTTGTAGGGGGAAAACTCCTGGTGCGCTGAAGACGAGGTCGTGGAGTTAAGAATCCAAAATTATTCTGCCGCATTAATTCAAATGCAGGATCAATAATACCCTGAGCCCTCTTACTTCTGGTGTACCGGGAATCTGCCAGACTGTATTATACTAACCACAATATTTGCAAGAAAAATGGAAAAGAACTGAAAAATGCTTCAACTCGAAGCGTGAGGCTTCAAGTTGCGCGTTCCTTCCCCAGCAGAGTCGCCAAAAAACTGTTGGGTGAATATTTTGTCGTTAACTCGCTAACGGCAAAATGGGTATATCAACCACAGCTATGATGAGACAAAGTCTCTCCTCTCAGCAAGGGGAGGTTCCCTCTGATTACTTAACTTGTACAAATCAAACAACTTATCAAATGTATATACATTAAAAACTATGTTGGTGGTGGTTCCATCTCATCTCATTCTCTTTTTTCAGAATAGATGTTTATACTTCAAAGTCTTGATATAAAACTTACAAATTATCACAATATCACAGAAACACAAAGTTTTCCGTTACCTCACTCACTACTTGTAACCAGAACTCTTTGAAGCAGAATGCAGCCCAAAGTCTTCACTCTTCTTCAATATGATAAAAGTAATTCAAATATAACAGCTTGCAGCACAAAGTCCCCAAACTGTTGTATTTTCACAAACATGAACATATAACCCACAACCGATTTGATAACACAAAGTTTATCAGAATCAAATTTAGAGCGCTCTTCAATCACTTGAAACAAACTCCACCGTTCAATTATTATCAATTAAGATTATGATAGCAAGACATAAGAACAAAACTATCACAACACAAATAATCCCAAGACAAAGATTGGAATTGAACTTGCTTTCTTGTATTGATGAATATTTGAATATTGATTTTCACAATAAGCACAAAGTCTTGATTTGCTTTTCAATTCGCCAGAGTTTTCTTGCAATAGATAAAAGATAATATTTACAAAAGAGGTCCCCTTTATTTATAGGGAAAGACCTTGAGAAAATCTAGGAAATCTACAACTACTTTGACTTATTCAAAAATAGGAGTCCTTATTGACTTGGGACTTCCTACTTTTTTACATGTAATTGCATATCAAAAATGTACATGTAAAAATGTCCAAAACTGTTTTGAAAGTACATATGGAAATCAGAAAATAAACTAAAGGAAAAACCAGCTGCTTCAACTTGTGTCACCACCTTTTTTCACGTGGTCATCATACATAGTGAAAGTCGCCTGCATTTCAATGCTATCTGGTTTGAATGTGTTTTTGAAGATCATCCTAGCCCTCACTATGGCATCCCTTACTGTAGTGATTGACTTGGCATGATTGGTTAACCTGGTTTTCAAATTGTCCAAGGTTAACTGGTTGTCTAATATGCTGTCCACAGAAGTTATTGAAAATACCTTGTCTTCAAATTCCTGCTGAAACATGTCCTCAAATTCTTTAACCATTTCTTCTGCAGAAAGAAACTGGTTATCCTGTGATACCAATTTACAAGGCAACTCCTCCAGCTTATGCAAAATGTTAACATCATTTTCTTCACTGGTTTCCTTTGTAGCTTCGAGATCCTTGATCAAATTTCTTAGCACATTGCTCCTATACATTAGAGCTTCCTTTGTCTCTATATATGAATCCCTGTTGGAAATGGCGCCAATGGATATTAAAGTGCTCATTTTCAGCTTCCTCATTTCAACCCACTTATCATGAGTATCCTCTGTGTGTTCAATATCATGAGAGATGGCATCAATGAGATTGTTGAGTTCTGCTCTTACTTTCCTCATCTTATCCGTTTTCTCAAATACCTCCTTGAGCAAAGAGATTCCCTGGGCTCTCATCCTGTCCAAGTATTCTTCAAGTACTTTCCCTCGGAGGTGAGTCTTTTCCGCTTTCAAGATGACGGGGTCTTCTACAGATACGGCCTCTGGAGTAACTGCTTCTGAATTCAACGTGATCTTTCTTACCACTGCAGTCAGCTGTTCTGCTTTTGCCTTGTAGTAGTCTTTCATTTCTTTTTCCCTGTCGAATTTCTGGATCAGGATGTCCATGGCTGACTGCATATCATTTTTAGCGCTTTCATGGGTGATTTTGCCCAATTCAACCCTCGAAATAGAATAGTCATTCATGTCAAAATTTTCAACAGTTGCATCCTGTGGGGGTTTTGCTATCTCCAAAACTTTCTGCCCCTTTTCTTCAAGTACCCTTGAAAGGATCTTTGGTTTCTTCGGAGCCTTAGGTTTTGCAGGTGCCAGCTTAGTGAAATCAAAATCATCTGGAGAGATGACTTGCTTTTTTCTCTTTGGCGTGTAAGCTGACAACCAAGGTGGCAGCAGAGAAATATTCACATTGGAGTCCATTCCTACCACTGGTGTTACTGGAACTGTACTTGTGCTAGTGGTAGAAACAATAGGCGGGGTGTTGGTAAAAACAGCACCTGTTACATTGGCACTTGAAACCTGCTTAGTATTCATCACAAAATGATCAAACATAGAAGTATCTCCTATATCAAATGACGAAGAAGACAAACTAGGAATTAAATCAGAAGAATGGAGAATATTTTCAAAAGTGCCCCGGGGATTATCAAAAATTATTTTAGGAGGAGAGGGGGATTCAGAGGAAGGAATGATAATGGGGGAAGTAGGCACAGGGGGTGCAACAGGTGTATTGTCTTGTGGAGACAAAGCCATTTTATCTTGTTGCTCTAACCCCTTGTCTTCGACATCCATCTCTTCTGTAGCTGGCTCTTCAGTTGTTGGATCCTCAGCTGCTGGCTCCTCAACTTCCATATCTTTCGCTTCAGGTTCCTTCTCAACAACTTTTGCTTTCTTTGTCACAAATCTGATTTTAGGTTTATGTGTTTTAGAGGATGATGGAGCATCACTCTTATTCTTCGTTCTATTTTCAACCCTCTTACCAGTCTGCTCTTGTACTTCAGTTTCTGAACCAGTGAGGAATTCCTTCAGCGTAATTCCTTTATCTTCCAGCCACTTATTGGTGTTGGCCGATATGGGTTCAAATCTCTTCCTTAGTGAAGTCAGCTCCTTTTGGGACCATTGGATTGGCGGTAGAGGAGTACCAGCTATCTGTTCTGCTTCATACTTGGCATCAACCAATTCGCCATCATCCACAAGGTCCTCTGGGATATCAGCAAGTCCTAGGTATTCAATTTGATCTAGAGACAGCCTACTATAGTCCAGTTTCCTGATATCTTCCTCTGTTCTCAAATCTATCCAGACATCTTCCACCATGGGTTCATGGAACTGTGTTTTCCTCTTGATTTTATCCTTTACACCCCGGTAATCAAACTTTGGTCTCCTCTTGAATTGCTTCATGGTGACCAACGGCATCTCTGTCTCCATAGCTCTTGCCTTTGCGGCAGTCAATACTGAGTATCTGCCGATTTCTATGGGAAATCTGAATCCGGGCTTCTTGAGTTCCATCTGTTTGTTATGCACGACAATCATTTGCCTGCACAACTCCATCAAGACCAATCTATCTGAAGGAAACCTTGGAAGCATATAAGGGTAGCCTTGAAAAAAGCCAACCCTCAAGTAGGAGAAAGATGGAAATTGCAAAAGCATGCAACCCAAACCATTAACCACTGTCCATGCCTCATCTGAGATTCTTCTCTGCTCGAGTTGGGGATTGAAAAGACACAAGAATACAGCAAAGAATGCATCATTCACTCTCCTGAAATGGTGAATTGAGCCTTTCAATGTTAGCTGAGAATAGTACTGGTATACTGGGACTACTCTTCTATCCCCTTCTGACGACAATCCTGGAAAAATCGTCATGGAGGCTGCAATGTATACCAGGTAGGAAGTCATGAAGAACTTGGAGGTAGTGGATACCTTCGTCAACTGATCATGCAAAGCGTTACTGATTTGCTCTCCCCAGAAAATAACCTGCTTGCCTTGGAGTATGACCTTAATGAAGGGATACATCCATTCCTGAAATTGTGAAGAGGAAGACAAACCTCTTATCCTGCTGAGGAGGGTAATCAAGTCACCAACTTCTTCCACGAAATCACTTCGAGGGAAGCTGCGTGGCCATCTAGACAAACTTGACCTCGCAATCTTCAACCATTTGTTGTTGATTACTTTCTTCGCCTTCTCTGGATTCTTGTCATATTCCTTTTGAGCTTCGATGAAAACAAGCTTCAACACCTCTGTTGCAGGAGGACACATGAACACCTTGTCAATGAACTCAGGATCCAACCTGATTATTACATTACCACTGGCGTCCACCACAGCTCTGATATCTTTGTTGTAGAAATGGGTGCACTGAAGAACAAATTCTATATTGTGAGCCGCCACTGGGAAGGAGGATACCAGATGAATATTACTTTCCACTATTTTCCTCATCATAGCACTGGGGTTGCTCGACTTGGTTCTCTCTACAAACTCAGCCATATCAACATGGCCAATCTCTGTATCTCTAATATCTTCAACATTAGAGTGGACTGAGGTGATTGGGAAAACACCTTGATATTTGTACTTCATAGCTTTTGCCTTCTTCGGGGACAAGTCAGTCATTTGGACGAACTTTTACCGTGAAGAAGTTTGACGTCGAACGGAGCTCCGCAGAAGAAACTGCAACAGAAATCATGATCATGCAATCAGGGAAAATATGGGCAATCTGGGGAAATTGTATGTTGACGATCACGACTATGGGAGTGCACTTGAAAAAGGGCTATAGTGCGAGCTGGCCAAGGATCAGAGGAGAAGCGGGCTCGGGAAAATGACATTAGAAATTTTCCAGTGTTAGGAAAATTTGAGATATTTTTTGCACGGGCGGCAAAATTCGCTGCCCTTGCAAATGAGGGTTTTGGTATATTTGCATCGGCGGCAAATTTTGCCGCCCGTGCAATTTGAGAGAACAGTGAGATGGTTGGAGCGGCAATTTTCGCCGTCGATGCAGGAAGGTGTGTTGGCGTATGAGCGGCAATTTTCGCCGACGCTGCATATTGGTAACCAGTTGTAAGTTTTGCTTTTTGATGTTCCGTCGGCAAATTTTGCCAACACCACATGGGGGAAAGCTCTATATATGCCCGAGCGGCGAATTTCGCCGACAATGCACTTGATTAACACTTGAGTTTATGTGCGGAGGTTCGGGATGTTCGCCGTTTCAAAAGTCGGCAAAGGTTACCTGGTCTCCGAGCAGGCTCGGTGAAAACTACCGTCAATGGGATGGCGATCAAGCAGAATTTGAGGGTTCAGAGTATTAATACAACACAAGCCCTAGGGTTTTCGGGAGTAAAACCTAGGGTTTTCACAGGGTCGAAAAAACAATGACTATGAAACGAAAAACAAAACAAAACACAAGGAAAAATGAAACAAGAATCAAAACATAGAATTCTGGAAAAACTGGGAAAAAAGAGACGAAAAACGAGAAAGAAACTTACCCATGGTGAAAGTGGAGACCCTAGTGAAGTCCTCAATGCTAAATCCGTCGGCGAATTTGAATGGTGCGTTTAAGCAGAATTTGAGGACGTTGAGAGAGTTGCGCAAAAGACTTGTGAATGAGGAATGACGAGTGGCAAGGGGAAAAAAGCTTTTAAAAGGCTAAAACTGGAGTTGAAGCGCCTGGCACGAGTGGCCATTAATGGCACTCGACGGCAGAATCCCGAAGATCTCGTTTGGGCGGCAATTTCGGCCGCTACGACAATGGAATCAACCAATATGCAAAGTCGGCGAAAATTGCCGTCGTTACATGAACCAACGATGAAAGACATATGCGATGGCGGTGAATTTTGCCGCTCTCACATATTTCACTCAAAGCGATGTAATAGCGGCCAATTTTGCCGACATTACATCGAAAAACAAAATAAGCTTAAGTAATATGTAAGAGCGGCAAATTTTGCCACTCTTGCATATCAAGAGTAAAAAAAATTTACAAACTTAAAAAAAACGACTAAAATTAACATCCTAACCAATTTACGACTTGGATTTTCCTCGCAAATATTGAGAAATTAATTCAAGGAAATGTCGCAAACGAGTTTTAAAATGTCAACTGACCTCGCACGAGAACAAGAAAATCTTTTCTCGATTTGCGATCTTAGAGTGTAGATTTACGAAATGGACAAGTTTCGTGGGGTTGTCTACAAAATGAGCGTAGCTGATTTTGAGAACAACAACACCAAAATCATAAGCTTTAAGATAGGTAGAGGTTTCCCTTATCATCTCTTAATAAACATACTCCTCCTACTTCACTAGGATTACCCTTGGCTACCCATCAAAATTTCAAGCTTAATCCATCCCAATGTAGGTGTGGACTAAAGGGTGTGAATATCAACATGGGTATCTCCTTGTTTTAACCTTATTCAAAGCAACCTTGGCCAATTATGAGCCTAATCCACCTCTTCTAGCATGATCATATATTCTTCTTTACCCCAACAATCACCAAGTTCCTAAATGCACCATATTTCTTTAAAATAGTCCAAAATTTGGGATGCATATTCACATTTAAGAAATACATGATGATTGTCCAGAGACTTCCTTACTTAAATGCACATTATACATTAAGATGGGTCACCTCTCCTATTGTATCAATCATTACATGGTAGTCCTAATAGCTCTCTTACATTTTGAAATTTGTACGTGCATGTATACATTATCTATATGTTTAATTTAAATTTATTTCAAGTGTAATTTCTTGAAACATATATATATATTCTTGATTTAATTTTAAATTTGTACTAAAGTTTGTATGTTTATATGTATATATATGCAGGTTTATATCTAGATTTTTATATATACATCATGAATCTAGATGATATTCACTTTGATGTTGAGGACTTCCTTAATGCACAAGATGATCCGGCCGCACCCCCACCCCACCTGCACCCGCACCCGCACCCGCACCCGCACCCCCAGTGCCAAATGCCCCACCTCTAGATGCCCCACCTGCAGATGACCCACCTCCACCTCCACCTCCACCCCCACCTGGAACTGACCAGGCTTGCTTGCGAGCCATAATAAATGAAAATGTGGATTCCATACAAGAAAAACTGAATTCCATTTGCAATGAACAATTCATGCCACCTCACGTAGTACGTTTTGCATCTTTGATGTAAAACATTGTAGATTCTATGAGGTCTATTGACTCAGATTTTGATGGATTCCAGAAATGGAGAGAGGAGAGGCGCCAATTTTATGCTGATGGCCTCTCCTATAAGACTATTTTGGATTTTAAAATCACAAAAGTTCATTTAGCACAATATTTTAGACATCCCATTACAAATGAACCTATTCCTGCAAATAAGAAAAGAATATCAATCAGGTGGTGTAGGCATGAAGGAATGTCTACCAATTTTTGGGATAGATGGTGGATGGTGTTTGATTATCCACCTCATGCTAATTGTGAGGTTCCTTTATATTTTTTGAGAAAATTATATGTAGAGTTTGTTCTAAATAAAAAACCCAACTTCTTTGATTTTAGATCATTTCAGGGTGTTGGTGGTGGCATGCCACAATAGAGGTTGGGGGCACGGGTTGATCTCCAACGATTGGTGCATGTTCAACCTCTTATTGGCCCTCATGTTGCTATCATTCCTTCACCCTTCCAGCATCGTGCAGTGGTATCCACACTAGGCACATTGAGTGCACTCTCAGATAGCCTACATGAGTAGACTTCTATGATGGTAGCTTGAGTTAGAGAGCATGGAGAAGTTGATGATGGAAGTGGTCCTAGTACCACTCCACATGTGTCGATGCCTCATACATGTACGAGTTGCAATCAGTTGTGTTATGGACCTTATCAGGCAGCTGCACCCACTTCAGCTACACATGCATCATCTGATAATGTGGGCACTGAATCATTTGTTGATTATCTATTTGCTGAGGATCATCCCACTGATCATTCAACAAAAGTATATATAGGTTATGTACACATGTTGAATTTAAAACACTTTTTTAACCATGTGTTTTTAATCAACATATAGATCAATTAAATTGTAATATTTTAACAATCGAATTGTTTGGTTTGTTTGGTGTAGATGATGGCAACAGGGGTCACCATTGATCAAATTAATTTTTCATTGACACCTGTTCATCTCGGGCACCCATTTGGGGTACATTTTCAATGATTTGTAAATTTGTAAAATTCAGTCTTGTATGTGTGTACAATTAAATATTTATGAACTTATTTATGAACTGGTTTAGGGTTCTTCCACATTGAATCCTCCATCTCAGGGCATCTCGAGTGCTCCTCCATCATTGGGCATCTCACATGACACTCTTACAGTATGTATATTGTTTTAAAAAACTATATATATACTTAAATTTTTCTATTTTGATATCAGTGTATCTAAAAACGTGCACATGTACTATTTAATATTTTATAAATATGTCTATGCAGGTTGACACAACAATGAGGATGGGCATTGTAGCACACTTGGATAATCCAAGTTTATATCAGGAGTCAACTACATTTCAGGTTGTTGAAAAATGTATATAACATGTACACAAGTCAATTATATATATGTTTTAAAACCTAATTTGTACACACATGTGCTAACTTAAATATAAATGACATTGTAGGAGATTGTTAGTGACACGTTTCATCAACACATAGCACATGCAGAGTAGGAGGACAGAGGAGATGGGCAGCCTGATACGGTATAATTTAAAATTTAGATTATATTTAAATTGAACAATTAAAATATACGTTGTGAACTTAAAGTAAATTTCTTGATAGATATATATATATATATATATATATATATATATATATATATATATATATATATATATATATATATATATATGTATTGTTGAACCTGGACTATATATTTTTACATGTCACACAATAAATGCAATCTTGTCATAACAAAATCATACACATGTCAAAGTAATAATCATGTAAAACCATCATGTTAGTTTAGGTGCATCCATACATATATCTGTTATCCATGCATACATACATTGCATATACATCATAATCTATAAAAGCATAACATCACGTACATATGTATATACAAGCATCCCTAAATTTAATCATAAATCAAACTCTAATCTAACCATGTGCATGAAGGAAAAGATATGTAAACATTCGAGATCAACCATAATAAGATATATGGATTGACATCAATAGAAATAATTGATTGTCATATATAAATCTACAAGTGTCAGAGTGTTGATCTAGATTTGCGCTTAATGAAGAAATTGCATTGAAAGAATTTATGTAGTGATGAGGTCCTAATAAAGTTCCTCCATTCATTCACGGTATGCATATTTAGGTCTTGGTCAAATCTTAAGCAATAAAATGGTAAGCAAATCAAAACAAAGCATTAAAAAGTGAGATAAGTTCATGAGGATCTCTTGCCTACTAGGAGGGATCAATCTCTCACATCTTCTCATCTAGAGATCAACTAAGTTATATTAAATGATCCTAGCATGATTATAGTTATATTTATCCAAGTGCCTTGGTTCTTGTTCTTGTGTTGACCATGTAATTTAGGAGTCCCTAGAGTAAGAGTCCATGGGAGTGTCCCTTGACCAACCTCTACTACATCTTAAGTAGATTTGTAGCATGGGAGTGTACTACCTAGGAAATCCTTTAGAAAGTCGCCCCTTTTCAATAATATAAATCTCTATACGTAAGTGTCAGAGTGTTGATCTAGATTTGCGCTTAATGAAGAAATTGCATTGAAAGAATATGTAGTGATGTAGCATGGGAGTGTACTAGGGGAAATCCTTTAGAAAGTCACCCTTTTTCAATAATATCTAGTCATGTCATCTCCTAGACGGTCCATCTCCTCTCTATCTCTATGTATGGGTTTGTAATAATTTGTTTGTGTTCGTCAAAGTCACCATTGTGTAAATGTGTAATCATGTGCCATAGTAACCCAATCAACACTACTTGATACCTCAAGGAAGTGAAAGATCTGGTGTGGGCATGGGTCATTGATACCTGGTCTAATATGCTCCAATATCCATACCATAACTAGACAAGGATGACTAAATCCTAGTGCCTTATGGTGCACAATCTAATAAAGGTCATGGTAGACCTTGAAGGTAGGATGTCAAACCCCCATACATAAACTTTACCTAACTCCACTTGCTCAATGATAGGAGCCTACATACCATATGAGAAAGTGGACATTTTTAGTCCTTCACATGCAAAGTTCAATATTTTTTCCAATCTCTTGGATTCTCTATTTGCGACTTTGATAATGACCTCTTTGTTAATGTTAAAAATGGTCAAATCATTATAGTTGTATTATATATGGACGACTTACTCATTACAAGTAGTCTTATTTCTTTAATCCACAAATATAAAAAATAAATTGAACCAGATATTTGAATAACTAATTTAGGGCTTCTGCATCATTTCTTAGGAATGATTATCTTCTAGGATCATTAATCTATTAGGGTATCACAAGCAAGATACAAATAAGATATAAACTTAAAAATTTCAATTATGGTTGACTATAAACCAACTGCTATTCCTATTTGAGTATTAAACTTGACTCCAAACCTCTATTTGAAAAGACCAATCCTACTTTGTATAGATAGTTAGTAGAAAGCCTTATTTACCATACCATACCTATACCAGACATTACTTATAATGTAGTAAGTATTGCATCTAGATTCATGCAAGATCCATATGTGGATCATTGGAAAATGACTAAAAAAATATTGAAGTATATTAAAAGTACTTTTAAATATGGTTTTTTTTCCTACACCAAAATGCAAATTTATATGGTTATTGTGATGTTAGTTCTATATTAGTAATTTTGTTCATAAGAAATATACTTCCAGGACTATTTCTTTAAATTTAGTGTAGGGACTATCACATGGAGTAATAAAAATCAACCTATAAGGGCTCTATCATCCACGAAGGGCAAATATAAAAGTTCAATAAAACATCAAAAAATCAATGTGGCTTAAAAGATTATTAAAAGACCAAAAAAACAAGAAAACAAAAAAAAGATTATTAAAAGAGCTTTAGGTAGGTAGTGTTGATAGTACCACCTTGTCATAATAAATGTGTGATAAGGATAACACAATAGGAACCTACACCACTCTATCTATCCGACCTTGTCATAGGGCAACTTGATTTGTTGTCTAGAAAGCTCCTACACACTACTCACCAATGAAGCTTGCTCGTTAGATCACTCAAAAATTGAAAAGTAAACATGAAAATTGAAAAAATAAAAATGTGATTACATTCCCTACCTAGACACCTATCATTTGCAATTAACCTACAACTTGATGCTAACTTTTTGGATGTCTTAAGGGGTCCTAATTTACGATGTCTTAAGGGGACGTCTTAAGTTCTCAAAATTTGGTGAAGTTGCCCAAGGCAACCAAATTGAACAATATAATAAATCAAATTTAAAGTAAATTCTAAGTAGAAAAACATGGACATTTAACAAATAAAATACATAGAATAATAATTTTGATAAATTTAATACTGTAGAGTATAAAATTGTGTACATACACATGTATACAAATTTCTGTACAAAATGTGTAATAATGTAATTGTGTATGTACATATATGCCAACTCAAAATAATGTAAATACAAAATGTCGTTATATGCCATCTCAAGAAAATCCAAAACTTGAGGAGAATGTAGCAGGTCTTCATGCCACCTGATGTAAAAATAATACAAGCAATTTATCAATATATCTGAATCAAAACATGTATTTTAATTTATATAAAACTATCTAGATATACACAATTTGTACCTATATTTACAAGTGCCTCTCAAGTTTTTATTTTTAAGTATGTGATGAATTTGTGATGATGGCCTGAGGATTTAAAAGGACAAATTAAATCAATTTCAACTAATAACGCACAAGAAATATCAAAACATGTATTTAATGTATTTAAAACAACAATATAAATCTATTTAACTATATTTACCTGTATTTACTTATTCCATTGTACCATCTCCATCCTCTCTTTTTTCCAACGCATCGATGATTGTCTCATGGTCTTCCATAAAAACATTCCATAGCTCTTTATTTGCAGGTTTTCCACAATACCTCTCCAGTTTTATATTTGTTGTCAACACCAAATGTGAGTAGTGTATAATCTTCTTATGTGTTTCATAATCTTTGAATGCAGGCAAACCATTCTTCCTTATTAGGTATTTCCGTAGCCAAGTGCCAACAACCACCACCGAACCTATTGGATAATGATAGCCATCATCAAAGAAATACTTAAAATTTGCTTAAGGGGATCAAAGGAGTTCTTAAAATATGCTTAAGGGGGTCAAAGACTTGTTATCAAAATTTGCTTAAGGGGATGTCTTAAGGGGATCACCAAACCTATTGGATAAGGAAAGCCATCATCATCTTCTCGATGTGCTATTAACTTATGTTTAGTCTCCACACAACGAGCCAACCAATATTCAGTTTCCTCTTCATTATTCTTTGGTGCAACAACAGCATACACATGTCCTGCAAAATAAATTTTGATTCAATAACTTGCACATATCCATAAAATTTTACCAATCAACATACATGCATTCATATGTACACATAAATAAATAAAAGCACTACAAATTAGTAATGAAGTGAAATAAAATGAAATGATTTGAATTAAATTACTTTCTTGTACAAGGTCTGAAACACGGTCATAATCGTCTGATACAAACAGTTGATCATTGTCTTCAATTGTTGTTTCACTTTGATTGTGTGCTTGTACAAGTGTCAATGGTCTTTGTTTCCACTCTTCAACCCATTCTATATTCTCACATGCTTACCAATCTCCTGAAATACAAAACTGACAAAAACATGCAAGCTCCCTTGTCCAGATAGTCCATTTACTTGCATTCGAACTCCTAAATGAATGCCATTTAGTAGATCCACTGATTGTCTGGCAATCAAGTCTAGGTAGAATGTTTTCTTCTTCAACCAACCAAAAGAATCGACGAACTGTAGAGTACTCGCTTGATCCAGGTGTACATAATCTTGTATTGTACCAATCTACAATCCCACATGCATCTTTAAATTTTACTGCATCCTCAAATTTTAATTGTTGTCTAGCAAGAATTCTTTTAACACACGCACCAACTCCACCATGTTCTCCTTTACCATGTCCAGCTTCAAAAAAATTCCACATATGTTGGACATTATTCTCCTTGTGAACCCTACATAACCAATAGAACATTCGAGCATTCTTGAACTGCCCCGTACAATTATCTGACCATATAAGATGTTCAGTCATCTAGATTCCTCTTTCTCTTAAATTTGTATAAAATATATTGAAACAATATTGAACAAACTTTGATGAGTGTAACCAGTTGTCACTCAAATAGAAATGATACTCCCTCAAAACTTTTCTATCATTCTCTATGCTATCATCTGCATGTCTATAAACAATATGAACAAACATAGCAACCTGCACTGAATTGTAATATTGTGATTGAATTTCCTCTTGTGGAGCTAAAGTATAGTTTTCTTCAAAATCAACCACTGATAGTATAGTACCAACTGGAAATGTGTTTCTACATTCATGAAATTGTCCATCAAGCCATCAAGCTTGTTGAGAGTGCTTGACATATTTTGGTACAATTTTTACTTTTAAATTCTGATATGAATGCATGCATACTAACCTTTTCTGTAATTAAATCACAACGCTTTTCAAATTTTCCATCTTTTAAAGAATATTCAACATTCTTAAATCTTTTAACATGCACTAATTGTTGTCCAAAATCATTTTCAACACTTTTATGCATACAAACTCTTAACAAAGAAAGATTGCCACAACTAGTGCATTGTCTAGAAATACATGAACTTAAATAAAAACCTTTTTCATTAGATCTTTCATAGAACAAACTTGATATAAACTCTTTTATTGCTTCAGTTGGCATATTAATATCACATTCCTGTATAATCATGTTACGATTTAAAATACAACGTATATATTGAAACACATCATAATAATAACAAAATTGAACATGCGTTTTACAACAACAAGATATTCATTCCTTATTAATCTTTACATACCATGGTTTGCATTTGTCAACAGATCTTTGACTTATTTTAATATTACCAGGTAACACTAATTCATCACAAAATTTTCTATAAAATTTAGTTTGCATTGTATCTAATAGGTGTTTTGGATGAGGATCGCGAACTTTGGACCCCACTCTTAATTTTAAAACATCTCTAGCATTAGACGATACCCTAGTATTATCATGCCAATATTTTTCGATCAAAGATCTGAATTCAACATTCAGTTTCATGTCAAATCTCGGGAGTCGACCACTAAAACTCCAACATTGGTTAATTGGATCATTTTCTATACTTTCTCCTCTTTTTTCCGCTCTTACCAATGTTTTAGGATGTATTTTTAGAATTCCACTAATATTGCTTAACATTCTTCTATTCAAAGTTGTTTTATTCACTATAGCAGTTGGTATAGCTCGTCTTGCTACATTTTTATCTTTAGATCGACTATTACTTCCAATAGACTGAAGGGCACTAGCAACAGTAGACATAGCATGTTTTAGTTATTGATCTTTTCTTCTTGGTTTAACAAAAATGCCTAACATTTTCATTACTTTTCTCATTTTCCACATTCTCATTAATTGCATCATTAGTTAACATTGAAATGATAGTTTTTTACGATAAAAAAATTCCTTGTATAATCTATTGGCATGTGTTCTTATTTGTCTCCAAGAAATTTAACCAGGAAGATTATCCAAAACATCTCTTTCAATTTTGAAAAAATATTTCTCATTTTCAACATCACTTCCTAGATTTTCATTTTCATTTTCAACTTCAAAATGATTTTCATTTTCAACAACAAAACGGTTTTCATTTTCACTTTCAACAAAAGGATTTTCGTTTTCATTTTCAACAACAAAACGGTTTTCATTTTCATTTTCAACAAAAGGATTTTTGTTTTCATTTTCAACAACAAAACAATTTTTATTTTCATTTTCAACAAAAGAATTTTCGTTTTCATTTTCAACAACAAAACGGTTTTCATTTTCATTTTCAACAACAAAACGGTTTTCATTTTCATTTTCAACAACAAAAGGATTTTCATTTTCATTTTCAAAAAAAAGATTTTTATTTTTATTTTCAACAACAATTTGTTTCAAATTTTGATCTCTATGAATATTATCAATCTCAACATTGTTATATCTAGCTTGTTTTAAATCTCCTATCAACACTATTTCCATTTCATTCAAAGATGGATTTGAAGAAGTAACTGGATTTGTGCCTATTGAAACATTCTCCATAGCATTAATAGAGGGATTTGAATACATACCAAGAGTAGTTTGTATAATCGTATTAGTTTCCACATTCACCTCTTGCAAACTTACATCGTCTACATCCATGGTCTCCTCAATGTTTTTATCTTCAATAGTTGTGGAATTGGATGCTTCAGCATTATTCATTGATTGAATCTTTACTCTTCTATCTCTTTGTCTTTTTGCCTCCTTCTCTCTCTTTGCTTCAATTTCTTCAGGGGTTAATAGATTCCTATCTTTCCTCTTATTACGACTTTGTGATCCCATGATTAAAAAATTTATGAAGCATGTACAAATGAATGTCAAAAACTTGAATGTGTTTCAAGTCCTTCAAACAAGTACCAATTCAACAAAATTCCACTCAAATAGCGTCTCTATGATGGCTTCTATCAAAATACAAACAATACTTCAAGTTGATGGACCTGCAAAAGAAAGAAATATGCCAAAGAATGCTGCAAGAGTCGTTGTCGGCCGTACTGTAGAGCAAGTTGCAGAAATGACAGTCATAGTACAATCTTATTAAAAAAAATGGGCAAATAATAAACAGGATCCCGTTTATAAAACGAGATCCCGTTATATTAAACGGGATCCCGTTTTATTTTTGATCGATGAAAAAAGAAACGGGATCATGTTTTATAAACGGGATCCCGTTATTCAAAATTTGAATTTTAGGCTCAGTTTTTTCTTTGTAACCCGCTTTGGAAAATGCTTTGGGGACCTGACCCTGACCTCTGGACCTGGTTTGACTTGCAACTTGAAGGCCCTGTCAATGTCACAACAAAATAGTGACTCTGGGCATATATCTAAAGGTCTATTTTGCAGAATATTTTGACGAAATTAAAACCCATTATAGAGGAGACAATGTAGATTCCAAATATGTAATTTTTTTTACAATTAGATTATTTTTTCTATTTTTTAATAGATTTCTGATGAAATAGGACCATAAACTTGAATTATCAGGGTTTTTTAATATTTTAATAATTTTTTATTAAAATATTTTTTTGTAAAAAAAATCATATGAAAACGTACTTTAGACAATTCTTTTCAATTTAAAAAAAATTCAAAAAATGTTAAGTTTAGGTCATCTTATGCGTGACGTACATGATGATTTTTTAAAAGACAAAAAATGACCAATAAAAAATTAATAAAAAAAAAATTATTCAATAAAAAATTACAAATAAATATGGAAAACGTGCTTCAGTGAGTTACAAAGCTTTTCCCAAAAGGATTTTGAAAAATATGATTATTTAGGTCAAAATATGGATGATGTTCATGTACATGGTATAGTAAAAAAAGGTGACTTTTAAACAGTGGTTTTTAGAAATGCCTATTCAAAATCAATTTCTATCATATGGGTATTGAAAAAAATTACATATTTGGATACTAGACTCCGAGTACTACATTTCATATTTAGTGACTTTTTCCAAGATTCCACCTTTAAGTGCTTCAAATTTTTACGTCAAATGTGACAAATTCTGAAAATTAGGGAAAACACTTCCACTTTTTGGCCAAAAAGTGGACAACTTCTTGCACACACCCGTGTTTTGCATTTTAGCAACAATTGGAAATGTGGTTATTCTATCATGTTGTAGGGCCAGCATGTCTCTTATGGCTTTGGGCGTAATATTTACTATGAAAGGGCCCTGTTGTATAGTATTTGATGGTGCATGAAACAGTTCTGCACATAACTCGATTAGCTTGAGACACAGGTGGACATTAGGAACTAGGAATTGTGCCAATCATGAGGTCCATATCCTTATACCAAAAGTTTCAAACTGCCCGCTGTTTGCTCAGAGAATACACCTCTGATGTGCCCCCTCCTAGAGAGCCTTGGTATTCTTTTGAAGGGGCATGTCGAATATGCCACCTGCATAATCCTTCACTTTTGCTGTGTTGATAGAATATCCTACCTCAGGGACCCTTGTTCTTGGGTAGGTTTTCCTTGGTTACGTGGGTGCTGAAGCATATAATCTGCTATTCAACAACTTATCAATTGACTCATAAATTCCAAGTCCCTCCTGAGGAGACTATCTTTCAGACCTATTTGTATCTATGAGGAGAATGCGGGAAGCTTTGACACAGGAAAGAATGAAACTGTTTAACAAGAGTGATACTTAGCTGAAAGGTGCTTGCTAGGGACAGAATTCAAATGCAATAGTGATTCAAACCAGAGAGATAGAAACAAATGAGAGCTACACTTAGGATTTAACACTAACTTATTTGGGCTTTATGGAGATAATCAATAACACATCTTATCTTATAAATGGCATTAATGTCGAGAAACAACTAGTGTATCTTTTTGAAATCTGCATGGAATGGAGTGTTAGATATGTTATGGGAGTGGCTATCTTTTCTTAAAAGTGTGTACTTCAAAAGAATTTTAGAGATTGCCAAACAACCTTAATAAATGCTAGACCAAAAGAGAAGGGGCTTTACACTGCTGACACGTGTTCACCGAACACTTATTGAAAAGAAAAGTGGGAAAAGAAAGTGGGAAAATAGGAAAGTGAGAAAAGGAAAGAAACCTAACTATGATACATTAAGAGTCCCTCCTTAATTGAAATGTTTCAGATAGATCCCATTTACTAGAATCTATTTAGGTTCTCCATCCATGGTCTCCAGCTCAAATAAATTTTATTGCTTATAGGAACGAATCTTATAGGGACCCGTCCATAAAGATTCAAATTTGCTATGTCGACTTGGCTTAGCATCTCTTTCATCCCATTTCAATACCAGAGAGCTAACCTCAAAAGAGGGATTTGAAGTCTTCTTATCAAAATAGTCCTTAACCATTTTCTGATGTTTCATTAGTGACTCATGTGCCTTTTCTCTTTTCTCTTGAACTTCCAATAGTTCAGCAAGTCTAACTTGCATAGGGCCATTCTCTTCAATTTCTATCTATTTTAACAATTGCAAAGTAGGGATCTCTAATCTCAGTGGCATTACTGCTGGTTTACCATAAACCAATTCATAGGGAGACATTTTAGTCACTTGCTTTGGTGTGATCTTGTCAGCCCACAGTGCTATGTTAAGTAGTTTATGCCACTCTCTGTGATAATTGGTCTCTATCCTTTTTATGAGTCTAATAAGGTTCTTGTTAGTGGACTCTGTCAGACCATTACCTTGAGGGTAATAATTTGAAGAAGTCTTCAAATAAATCCCATTCCTTAATGCAAACTTAGATAATTTGGCTCCCAAAAATGCTTTAGCATTATCTGATATAATGGTATGAGGAGGACCAAACTGAGTAGTTATGGCTTCTAGAAACTCTAATATGACTTTTTTTGTCGCCTCTTTGAGTGGTACTGCTTCACTCCACCTGGTAAAGTAATCTGTTGCTGTGAGAATCCATTTGTGTCCCATACTTGACACTGGATTGATCATTCCAATAAAATCCAAACCCCATTAAGCAAAGGGTTCATCCACAACTATGGGGCTTAGAGGCATTGTTGCATTTCTCCTTTTGCCTGTATAAAACTGATAAGCCTGGCATTCTTTAACCAGCTGATAGCAATCTGTAAACAGAGTGGGCCATAAATATCCTGCTTGAGTTACTTTGATTACAGTGGTCCTCGCTGAAAAGTGTCCACCTGAGGCTCCATGGTGTAATTCATGTAGTTGATGGTATACTATTGAGATGTATAGAGAAGTAGTATACTATTGAGATGTAGTATTCTTTGAGCTTCGTCCTTCTCTATACATCTCAATAGTATACCATAAACATTTCTTCTAAATAGAATATGGTCAATTAGTACAAAATGGGCCCCTTGCTGCCTATAGTATCTTCTCTTATCATGGGAGAGCTCATTTGGGAAAATCCCATACTTCATAAATTGTATTCTATTTTTTACCCAAGAGTCTTGGTCAACCTCTTGGAGTTTCAACACATTTTCACTTTCTGCTTCTTCAGCCACTGATCTTTCCATGTTTTGGGTCATGTATTGGCATAATCCTTTGCCTCTGACTAACTTGGTGGGTCTTACCTCTACATCATATTCTAGAATATTTGTGATCCAATTGGCTCTTTTCTTAGTGATCTCACCCTCCATAATATATTCTCTTACACTAGGATGAGCCACTAATATCAGAATCTTATTTCCTATTACCAAATGTCTAAACTTTTTAATGGCTTTCACCATGGCATATTCTTGCTTCTCCATAAAATTATATCTAGCCTCATATTCCCTGAGAGTTCTGGAGAAAAAGGCTATTGGGTGTTCTCCTTCTTGCTGATCATCTTTCTGAGTCAAAACAGTAGCAACACTGAATTCTCCCCCATACACATACATTATGAAATATTTAGAAAAATCTGGGTTTCTGAGTACTAGGGCTGTTGAAATGGCTTTCTTGACTTCCTCAAAAGCATGTCTTCCTTCTGTAGTCCATTTGAAAACTAGATCCTTTTTAAGGAACAATGTCATTGGTCTAATTAGATCTGCAAAATCAGATATGAATTGGCTAACAAAGTTGATTTTTCCTAGAAAGGATTGAACTGCTTTCTTGTTGACTGGTAGAGATAGGTTCATTATGGCTGTGACTCTTTCTGGATCAATAGAGACCCCTTCCTTTGACACTATATGCCCTAAAAGTTTACCCTGAGGTACTACAAAGAAACATTTCTTGGGATTCAAAGATATTCCAAACTCTTGACATTTCTTAAAAACAACCTCTAAATGGTCAAAATGATCTATAGCATTCTTAGAAAAATAGTTAGGTCATCTAGATAGATCAAAATAATTTTATCTATAAGTTCTCCAAATGCTACATCCATTGCACGCTGAAAAGTAGCTCCAGCATTTGAAAGGCCAAAAGGTATTTTAGCATATGTAAATGTTCCCCACTTTGTAGTGAATGCGGTCTTATGTTGATCTTCATCTGCTAACCAAATCTAATTATATCCTAAGAAACCATCCAGCAAAGAAAATCTTTTTGACCCAGCCACAGTCTGTAAAATATGTTCCATAGAGGGCAGGGGATAACGATCTTTCAAAGATGCTCTATTCAGATCCCTGAAATCTACACAGAGTCTTATGTCACCATTCTTCTTTCTTACTGGAACTAGGTTTGATACCTAGGTTGAATGCTTAATTGGAAAAATAATCTTTGATTCTAGGAGCTTTTGGAGCTCATCCACCATTAAAGGTTCAATTCTAGGATTCACTAGCATTTGCTTCTATCTGACTGGTTTAGATCCTTCAGTAAGCTCTATGGTGTGTTGGATGATATGTCTATTATAGCCATGGAGGTCCTCATAGGTCCAAGCAATCACCCTATCATATTTTTCACACAAATCAATTAGCCTTTCCCTTTCTTCTTGGGTTGTAGAATTGCCAATTTTCAATCTTCTTCCTTCACTAGCTTGGATCTCAGAATAATCTTCCTTATTTGCATGAAACCTCCTCTTCTCTAGGCTTACATCTTCTGGGTCAAACAAGTTTTCTAAAGTAATTAGCCTCTTAGGGAGTTTATTTGATTTCAGCTGGATAATTTGATCACCATATGCTTCCTCAATTTTAGGATGTAATTGATTAGCAAATTCTCCTGATTGTTGTAAGAATGAGAGTACTTGGAAATCATTATCAAAAACTTGCCAATTTTGGTCATTATCTGGAATAGTTGGTCTCACTATAACTTTGACTAACTCATTGTTAACTAACAGATCACTTGCTGGGTCAAACTGTGAACCAATCTGTGTCATTCTATCTGCCTCAGAATTTTGGGCTCTGGGAACTACCTCAATATTGAAAGCCTCAAAACCATCTATCAGGTCCCAAATTATGTGCCTATAGGATCTCATTCTTACATTTTTGGCTATTGCTTTCTCTCTGATTTGTTTCACTACCAGTTCTAAATCTCCTCTTTCTATCATATTCTTTATCCCCTTTTTCTTTGCCAACATGAGTCCATGCACCAAAGATTCATAGTCAGCATCATTATTGGTACAGGCAAACTAAAAGTTAATGGCTCTTAGACTTTTCTCACCATTTGGGGAAGTAAGGCAAATTCTTGCTCCAGCACCATTTTTACTCCTAGCCCCATCAAAATTGAGGGTCCAAATTTCTGAGTTTCTTTCAGATTCTTGACTCTGTGATGCATCTTTCCTTAAAACATTAGGGATTTCTTGGTCTTCTTCAAATATTACATAAGTGCCTAGACCTATAGAGTCATAATTTTCATAGGGATCACTCTGCATCATAGTCAATAACTGATTATTCTCTTCTTCCTGTTGGTCATGTTTAGTCCAGTCACCCAACTCTTCAACAAAGACTCTCTCCTCCTTATTCAGCATAGCATAGGATGCTTCTAATTTTGGGGTTGGTTCATTTGTGATATGGTCTTTGGATAATGGCTCAGATAATATTTTCATCTTTGTCCCATATTTGGTTCTCAGGATGACGTGTGACCAATCTAATGACATGTAACATCCTATTTTGGTTGTTAAATCTCTGGACAAACATAAACCAAATACAGGGGGGGATATCTATGACTACCACATCCTGGTTAACAATTATATTAGGGCAAGTATATAGTTGTAATGGAAGTTGTTTGATTTTTCCTATTGTTTGAATAGATTTCCCATCCAACTGCATGACCCCTCTTGTAAGTGGTTCATATTTTATCTTTAAAGCATCTGCTATCTACTTTGGCATTACTGTAGTACTGGCCCTAGAATCTATCATTGCATTATACAGTAGTTTTTTCCCAACTATTAGAGTCAAATAAAAGGGATCTAGTTTAGATTTACCTACCTCAGGTGAATTGTTCAACAAAGCTATTGTCTGCAAAGGTACAGCATCTTTGGGCTAAAGTTTCCCTTTATCCATAGCTCCTTCCTTACTACCAGCGTGTTTAGAGGATTCTTGACCTTGTAGAGCTTCCTGCAACAATGTCTTATGCTCAGGGATAGCTTACATATCCTAGATTGATACATGTGTTGGAGTTCTTTTCAGCTGGTCCACCACATTCACAGGTCCTAATGCTTGGGTCTTTGAATAATAAGGGTACCTTGTCTTTTCTAGAACCTATCCTGAGGCTATTTGATTCTGCACAGGCTGAGGTATTTCTTGCCTAGAAATTGTGTTGTGATGATTTTGAAATGGAGGAGCTCCCATGATCTCATTATTAGTGACTTCAGGCTGCTCCATCATTCTCCTCTTTGATCTGGTATAATAATCTGACTGTACCAATGGTTTCTTTGAAGTAGATGCCTCATTCAAAAACACTGAATCATCCTCTTCAATCCATGAAAATAAGGCATGTTCAGGAGCTATTTCCTCCTCTTGTTGTATGGACATCCCTTGCATTTGAGCCACCATTACTGTATTTTGAACACCATGGGACTGATATGGTGGGGTGCTAGAAGTTGAAAATTGTCCTTCTAACCCTCTCTATTCTGCTATCTTTTGCTGCAAATTACCTCTAGGACAGTCTCTAGGCATATGGGCATTGTTGCAGGGAAAGCACCAAGCATTTGTGCCATCCGCTACGTTATTTTGTCCTAGAACTATTTCCCTATTGGGATTATGAGGAACAGTTTGTAGAGGTGTAGGGATAGAAACCAACTGGTTTGAAGGCTGAGGATTGGCTTGCCTTTGAGGGCCTTGATATTGATTTGGCTGAAAGGGAGGTCTATTTCCTTGATAACCTTGATAAGGGGGCTTTGGATAGGGATTTTGTTGTCTCTTTAGATTAATTATCTCATTTGAGAAGGTCCTTAGAATGTTCCTGACATCATCCATTTCAGATGGTTGAGCAGAGGTGGGTTGCCTTAGCAGTCTATTGTGGTATTAGAAATGAATACATGGACGTAGGTGGGACTGCAAGATTAGGAGCTTCTTGTGGCAAAGGTAGGGTGATTTCTAGGAACATGGGCATAGGAGGCCTTGGGGGTAATTTTTCAGCATCTATCAAGTTATTTTTAGCCTTCACTACCAACTCATATGCTTCTCGTAATGTCTAACCTCCAAGAGACTGAATCATTACTGATATATCAGAGTTTAAAGCTTTGAGGTAAAACATAATAGCCATACTTGATAATGGTCTTGCTGTAGCAGGGATTCTATCCCAGGTCTTTCAAAATCTTGAGTTGAAATCTGTCATGGCCTCCTATGGTGCCCTTTTGATAGTGATCAATTGTTGCAGCAAGGAGGATTTATCACCTTTCTCTTTAAATCTTGCAAAGAAAGCATCCCTAAGCTAATCCCATGTAGATATTATGTTTGGAGTGAGATCTATACCAGTTCAGAGCCTTCCCTTTGAAAGAAGTTGCTAGCAGTCTTATGGCCACATTCTGTTGAGTGATAACATGTACTACACACACATCAGATACATCTTGTAGATGCTCTTCTGGTGTCTTGAAATCTTCCCCACTGAACTTGGGTAGAGCCTTCAAAGCATTGGCTGGAATAGCATCCCAAGTTACTAGTGGTACTGGGAGAATTAGAGGACTGCTAGTATTCCAATTGGCATAGTTCCTTGGAGGTATAGGAGATCCCATATTTATTCTTTGTGCTACTGCAACCTGATTCACACTTCTCCTTGGAGTAGCTAGTAATGGTGGTAAAAGAATACCCAGATTAGTAGCAGACTGAGATCTTGTTGTAGGTCCATAGTTCTGGCTCCTTATTGCTCTCTGGCTCATATGATCTTGACAGAAACTTCAAGAAAGGTTCCACCGGGTGTGCCAAAAACTATTGATGTATAAAATTGTGCAAGTTCTAACACCAACATGGGAAGTTTCAAGAATGTGGAACTTGCTACTTGAAACAACCTCTAGATTTTAAAGAAGCTGGCTCTTCTCTATTTTAAATGGGTTTTAAGAAAAGGGTAAGAAGTTAATGGAATTACAGATACAATTAAGTAAATCTAACTATGGCGATGCGCCTGAATAAAAGTATTCCTTTCAAATTAAGCACAGTGAAACTATTCTCAAGATTCATTTATATTAAAGAGTAGATACTGCATGATTAACATAAATAGATGAAATGAATATAATCGAAGGCTCACAATCAGACACTTTGCAATGACATAGATAATATCAACCAACGCACAGAACATAGTTCTTCTCATTAATTTTCCAGCAACATAAAAGGCACAGATACATGCACAAGTACATTAACTTTCTTATTGAGAACAACAAAGTCTCCAACTTCTCTTCTAGATTCTAACAAAACTTATGAAAAATATCTCTATCTCTGTCTCTCTCTATGTCTGTGTCGATCTATTACAAATACTACATATTTATAACCCAAGATCTGACTCTAGATTGTCTGCAACAACCAAATCCCCAACGGCCCAACAAAACTGAAGATAACTAGAAGTCCCCAAATGATTATGAACCTTTGAATCTATAACGGCCATCCCTTTCCTATAAACTCATTTGCTGGGGCAAAATATATGTGGCACAACTCCTTCACTGAGACATAGACACATGGTGAGACCCGCACACTTGAAACTTGAAACATACTGCGACAAATGGTAGCATCCGTAGCAAAGCGAGAAACTTCTTCTACTTTTATAAATGAATAGGAAAATGACACTTGTCGCATTCCGCAGCCTTTAGAACTATCTACGTGTCTTCCTCCGTAAAAACCCTCAAAATTGTGTCTTTATGCTCAGGTGACCTCCACTTATGACATCTATCGCAACCCGCATTACTTTACAAGATCAGACACATTAAAAGATGCGACACACAGCCTCGATGCTCAGTAGCATCAAAGGGAGAAAACTGGGATAGGTGGCATCTTCTGCGCGCACGCCAACTAACACATGGCAGCACCCGCATTACTACTTGAGACATTTAAAACTTTTGGCACTCTTTGCGGAAGTTGACACTTGGCGCAATCCACACAAAACTTAAGAAGCTTAAAGTTTCTCACTAAAAGGGTCATAAATAAAGCAACTCTTCCTCCGTGACCACCACGTGGCATTCACCGTAGGCTTGAAACAAAACATATTGTGGCCCACCATCCATCTTTACAAGCATCAATCATGATATAGAAAGAAACATGCGGCAATGTCTGCAACAAAAATAAAGAGACACACGGCAAACTCCACACAAAACATAGAAAATTTAGGGGCTACATCTGCAAGGTACACGTGGTGACCTCTGCAACAAAGCTAAAATTTGAAATATTGAACTATTTGCTACATGGCGTGCTCCGCACAAAACTTAATATTAGAAACAATACTTTGGCTTTAACTGTGGCTGGACACTTGGCGGCTTCCACACAAAGCATTAGAAACTTGCGAAGCGATACCTTTGAAACTCACACAAAAACAAAAGAAACCCGTGTACTTGCTGTGACTGAAACAAAATGTAGAGTTTTGACACTCTACAGTTAACATGGGTGATGAGTTGTCATCTAATGTGTCTTATCTCAGATTTGGAAATTGGGGTCACTTTAGAGGGTCTTGAAATATCAATTTCTTGAATATTTCAATGTTTTAGGTCCCTAGGTCAAGTACCTTGGGGTTGGGGACCTTTTGGGCCATGAAATTTTTATTATTTATTCTTAGGTGGATTTGACCACTCCCAACTTCCCTGGGAAGAAAGTGGTGTGGGTAGGTTTTGAGAAGAGGGATGGTAGACTTGTCACCATCCAATCTCATCTTCCTAGGTTCTTGGATGAGGGTTGGACCAAGTACACCCTCATCCCTTTATACTAAGATGACAACTAACATTGAAACGTACAAAGAAGAATAATGCCCAAATAATAAATGCTTCAATCCTATTCATTTTTTATGCTTCACAATCAAAATTATCCAGCAGAAATACTCTTCAACAGAGAACAATCATTCTATTTGTATGTGTGAGAGTGTTCCACATATCTAAATGGTGGGTTTAAAAGACATTGGCAGTTACAAGGGATTCATGGTAGTTTGAAAAGAAAGAAACAATTGGGACATCATGATTTTACCATGGAGCTTAGCAAACAACAAGCCTTCTGATGCATATATGCCACTCGTGCCAATGAAAATAACCGATGACTTCTCAAGAAAGAATCATATTAAAACAATGACAAAGGAAACTCATGGCAATCTACTACACATGTGTGAATTGTGAAGAGATTGGCATTTGTGACCACAACAACAACCGACAAGAGATCAACAAATGGATTTTTGAACTGGCTTCCTCCTCCATGCTTGATGTCAAGCCTAACAATTTCACCTCGAATTAGACGGTTAGATGTGTTTTTTCTTTTGCTATAGCGACTCCTATCTCTAATTGCTATGATTTGTTTTGCTACAGGCACCAAGCATTAGCTATGCTCTCTAATCTCCATGTCCCTTCAAATATAAACCAAGAAAAAAAATTTAAAGTTGATGCTAACTCTCCCTTATCGCCATGCTCTGATACCATTATGAGAGAGAGGGGTGAGGTGATTACTTCATTATTTTATTG
Organism: Cunninghamia lanceolata; assembly: GCA_027924645.1. Taxonomy (NCBI): domain Eukaryota; kingdom Viridiplantae; phylum Streptophyta; class Pinopsida; order Cupressales; family Cupressaceae; genus Cunninghamia; species Cunninghamia lanceolata. The sequence goes on along the minus strand of BSBN01000686.1, from coordinate 6,189,274 downwards.
ATAACCTCAGAGGTATTTATACAAGAACTACATAACTGAATCGATACAGTTGGGAAACTGACCGATATAGTTGAGAAACTGTAATATCATAATAATGTAATATGTTATACATGTTTTATATGTTACGCTAACACAATAATCATAATGAATAAGGAAGGAGCAATCACAACTATCATGAAGAAAGTGGAAGAGAAAGGGTTAGTAGCAATACATAAGGAAAAAATCAAAAGTCTGATAAATCAATCATCAAATGTCATTATTGCAAAAAATATGGTCATTAATACATGAATGTAGGAAGAAGATGTGCAATTAGAATAAGTAAAGTATAAGTTTTTCACTCAGTGAAAATGAAAATAAAGATCATGGTTCCATGCCTATTACTTGTAGTATTGTTGAATAGAGTACAAAAGATATCTAATATTTAGATAGTGGTTGTAGTAATCATATGACAAAAGAAAGAATTAGTTTAAAAAATGGATGAATTAGTCCAATTTGAAATCAAACTATGGAATAATAACAAAGTAGCTATCATGGATAAAGGAAGCATAAGCATTAGAACAAATCAAGGATAGAAGAAGCACATTCTAGATGTGTAAATTATATTTTGAGACTTAAACATAACCTAATTAGTATTGGGTAGTTATTAAAAAAGGGTTATAGAGTATATTTTGAAAATAGAGCATGTGTGATTTTAGACAAAAGTGGAAGGACTAGTTGATTACAAAAGTGTCAATGAAAAAAAAAATTCATCCATTAAAGATACAAAATAAATTGTTTATTGCTTTTAAAGTGACTATAAAGGATAAATCATCATTGTGTCATTTGAGATTTAGGCATTTAGGTTTTAGTGGGTTGAATTTACTATATAAAAATTCTAAGGTGAAAGGAATATATCTAATTGAGCAATCCAATAAAACTTGTGATAGTTGTAATCTTGGGAAACAACATAGAGAAGCACTGCCTATTGGAAAGTCGTATAGAGCAAGAGCTCCACTTGAAATTGTGAATTCTGATCTATGTGGACCAATGCAAACTTCTTCAATTAGAAATATTAGGTATTTCGTAACCTTTATTGATGATTTTAGTAGAAAAACATGGGTGTTCTTGAAACAGAAATGAGATGTCTTTAGGATATTTAAACAATTTAAATCTTTGGTTTAGAAGCAAAGTAGATACTTTATAAAGTATTGAAAACACATAGAAGTTGATGAATATGTGTTTAATACATTTTTATTTTTATTTTTGCAAAATGTTAGAGTGAATAATTTATCTATCCACTATACTGAAGTGTACTTAGGTTGATGAGGTTAGACAACATGTTGTCTAACAGAATGTGCAACCTTTTAGACCTCTAGAGGTTACATAGTTATTTGGTTAACCTCATGTGCTACCCTTTTGAAGTTAGAAGACTTTCCATCTCACCTCAAAGGTCACTTAACACTTGGCATCAAGGTTGATGACTTGGTCAAATAGGTTGTTGGTTTTGTAAGGCCTACCCTTCTCTCACTGATGTGGAGGAGAAGACATGGGACTACTGGTCCACCTCACTTCACCGAAACCTGAGGTCTGAATGTTTACCCTATGTACATGCGGTATGTTGATTGCTTAACCCAACCTATTTGAGTTGAGAATAGAATAATATTCCAATGCTTTTCTATTGGCTTCTTTGGCTTCTTATATGATTGCTTACGTGTGTGCCTTTATGCCTTGTACTTTTAATGTGAATTCAAATAGTGCATTTATTATCGAAGTGGGGGTATTTGCATTGTATGTTTTTCTCACAATTGCTTCTTCCGTGAGGTAAATAAGTAAATAGACTTGTTTTATCCAAGTATTAAATGAGTTTGGGATTATCATTGGTTTGCTGTATTTTGTGTAGATGTAAGAAAACATGACATTCTTGTCCCCTAAAATTAACTCATGGGAGTAGTTGTGCCTCTTCCTAGAATTCAAACAAGAGTTATTCCTTGTGTTATTCCTTGTGCTTTAAATGTTAGATTGATATAGTTCTAATGCATTCATAGGGCTTTCATTTGAAAATAATTTATGTTCTCTAATTTCTTATAGAAGAAAGAGTTAACTTAGGAATTTATAAAATAATTAAATTTGTTAAAATTCGATGTTAATTAATTTTGAACAAGATATTCAATTAATTTAAAATCGGCTTTGATTAGCATATCAAACTCAAAGTTGTTAGCCAAACCTTCTTGTTAAGTAATTCACTTTGTGTCAATTATCCTCTAAACGGTGCTTGTTGTAATGCCTCCCTAGGAGGAAGGCCACTCAAACTTCCCCTAGCGATATGGCTATGGTAAGAATTTATTTCAATTGTTTAGTAGATGGCTTGGATAACTGTGTAGTCAGTCTATTATTGAAGATTATATTTTGTTATGGAATCACTTCTTATCTCGTCATTTAATATGTCCATGTTTTCAACTACTATCAATGTGCTCATACATTGTGGATAGAGGTAGAAAATTCATTGATCACAAACATGATTGCATATACACATTTAATGATCATATAGTTGCTAGTCATGTTATGTGATTGTATATCTTATATTATTTGACATGGTGTGTTTGGATTATGTAATGCCACACCATCAGTGGTTGCCTTCATAATGATGACATATTTTCATGTTTTCTTGTTTAAATTTTGCTAGCAAATTATTAATGAAATTTAGGCATTTTAGTTAATGTTTACATATATTCATATTGTCATTATTGTAAATATAGGTGAAGGTGAGATTTATATGTATAAATTAACAAACTTCTACAATATTGAAATTATTTGAACTCTCTAACGTAACTTAGGGTTTAGGAATTTGGTACGATATCTTCTTTTGGGGCAACTTAGGATGTATGCAAATCTATAATAATGATTAAGTAATATTCGACATAACTTGTCCGGTGCTTGCATTTTACTAATTTTCAAGACGCTTAGTAAAGTGTTTGCAAAATATCTATTATTCTTAAATCAAAAGATTTACTAGTTCATATGTTGGCATCTAATCTTTTATGTAATGATTGTAAGTGTTTGGAAAGTGAATTATATGTGGGTTCCAAAAGAGTTTCAAGTGTAGTAAGGTGTTCCACCTCGGGAACAAGGTGCTTTATAAATAGATTCAATTTATATTATGGAGAGGAGATTTAAATGTTAAATTTTAAATTATCGAAATATAAGGGCATGACACTTGTGAACATGGCTTAAATTGTGATAGTCGACCTTGCCTGTCAAGCAATTTCTTTTTATATACGATAGTTATCTATTCTATGTTGCTTTTTAAACACTACAACATACCTTAGTATTAGCAAAATATATATATAAACCATATATATATATATATATATATATATATATATATATATATATATATATATAGGTGTGTATTTGAATACTATTTATTTTTAAGTAATTATTACCTTAGTCTTACATAAATCATGGCAGTTTGATCAAAAAAAATCTCTCCTTTCAGGATGCAGTCTTTTAAAAATCTTGATTGTAGTTTACAGCAAAATGCCTCAAGGTAGCTCTACAACTGTCAAATTTAAGCCTTGGTGCGGGACTTTCTAAATAATTGGCCGACAGGCTTTTATATGTGAGCATTATAGTGCTCGAATTTGTCTCACGTCAGGAAGCTCGCATCCACAATGATTTCGGTTTATCTTTGAGACAGCCGACGTTAACTTCGGTAAAGTATAGTCTGCCACACATAAAAATATTCCCAGCGTTCCGTATATCCAACGACGGTGCTACAAAATGGGGGGGCAACCCTAATCAAAGGGGAGTTTGACAAAACCCTAAAATTATCTCCAAACAAGGGGCGGAGAAAAAAGGAGGGGAGAGAAAACCCACTGGGGATGCCCCTCTGCTTTTCCTTCTTCGATACCCAAATTTATGGGTTAAAAACTTTACCACTGGAAATATTCACTCATCCATGGAATTCTGGTTTTGGACACGAAGAATTTGATTTAATGTAATCTGAAGGCTATTACCCACAAAAAGAAAGGTGTCTTTGCAGCACGATTAGCCTTCAATAGAACGCATTTCATATTTGCCCTCTGTCTTGTTGCCACAGTGTTCTTTTCAAGCAGATTGTTAGATCATGCTGCGTGTAGTTGTGGCATGTATGGAGAAGAAAACGTTAGATCCATTGCAGGAAAATAGAGTAGTTCGATGCAGGTTGTTTGTTTCGAAAAATTTAGGATGGCCAGAGCAAGGAAAGGGCTGAGGGGGTGTTCGTGCGTTCAATGGGCCACGTCCTCTCGTCATAGGTTGCGGCCTTAGCTAGGATCTTTATTGTTTTCCTTGTTCTCGAGGCTCACGACCTTCCTATGCGATCCATGGGCCTTTTGAACAAGGGCACGAACCCCTTCCTGCTGTACAGTGACCTCCCCCTTCGCAGAACAGCGAGCTTCGACTTCCATCTCTGCAAACTCATGGGAGTGCTCATGGCCGATGGGGAGGTATTCCCCTATTTTATCAGTTTTCTGTGCTCCTAAGTAAAAATAAATACCTCTGTTACGGCTGATCACCTTATTATAGGCATGGACAAAACAAACCTTAAGATTTTGTTAGACTACAAGTTTACTTCTGTTTATGCAAGAAAAAGAAATGGGGGTAGAAGATAGCTGAGCCCAGCGATCCGAACAAATTAAACATTTTCCTTTGTATAGATTGATTCTTAGAGTTGTTATAGGGCTCTCATAGTTGTATTTTTCTGTTTTTTTTTTTAAAAAGGGCTTTTCAAGGCACAATCTTCTACCTAAATATTTCTGGGTATGGTTTACTCACCCATCGAGCAAGTTGCATAGGATTTTAGCTTTTGCATTATTTATTATCTAAGTCAAGATGCGATGACCTGATATCTTACCCTGTCTGTGCTTAGGCAAATCATATGTTTATATGTATATCTATGTGTATTGTAGGTATTGCTGGAGATTTTCTATTATAGGCAGATCAAATAGATTAATACAATTGATTTCATGAGAACAACTAGAGGTAGGAATACTCGAATTGGGTCTATTGATTATGTAAGATCTTTATCTATCTAAAAAGGTAGGTAACCCCATTAAGTACTTTTTAATTTAGGGTAAAGCTTGGAATTGATGAATCACAGTAGGTTCTTTTGCATGGTATGGTATAGGGTGAGAGATGATATGATTTATTTACCTTTTTATCTCATTTTCCTTATAGGTAGTCTGTACATTGTTCCCATGGGAGAAGAGAACCTCAACTGTTTAATAAAGTTTTGGAGATAATAAATTCTTGTTATATGGTCAAAATGTATTGTGAGCCATGGAAATGAAAATTTTATTATTTGAGCTGTCATTGCAAAATAGCCCAGAAATGGATATTGATTAGTAAGTTGAGACCAATAGCATTGATAAATTAAAGTGAATTCTGGAAAACACTATATACTTACTTTTTTTGAAACTTTTTAAACAAGAATCTTTTTCTTGGAGAGACTAAATTTCTTTTTAGAAATGTGACTTCCTTCTGAAGAAATTCTATTAAATGAGAATTTATCTTATTTTAAGAGAAATATGAAATTATGAAGTTATTAGGTATATAAATGTGAAATCATCTTGTTTGTTTTTTTTTAATATGGATGTGTCTAAATAAAATGTTCCCTCTTTGAATTAAAATTGTTATTAATTTCTCATCTTGTTAATCTGTTGATAAGCATGGTAAATCCTTTAGATGTATAGTTTGTTATTCATAGTGTATGTAACTGAGTACATGAAATTTGTACAAGCCTTTAAAATAAATACCTTACAAACATAATAATGTAGGTGATTGAATTCTTTTGTTACGTGGATATGAATATTGTATTAATAATGAAGGTGATGTAGATTATCTTTTTGATTTTAGGGAATTGCCTTCCAATGAGTGATGAGTTTTGTTATAGAATTAAGCTAAAAATGACAGTTAGATAGTATAAATTCTCTTTCTTGTGATCTGGAATGTTTTTGTGTACTTTGTCCACACAAGACCATTTGCATGGGTATGTTATCAACTACGTGTAGCTATTATCACTTCAATTACATGATTGTTTCCTTGAGAAGAAGTATGATGTATTATTTACTTTACCTTACTGGTATTATGTTTGAATTTTCTTTTTATGCATTGTTGAATGATGATTCAATATTGAGCTAGGACAGGTGTCGTGTAAGGGACAACTTGGAAGAGTAATTAACTAACTTATCCTGTGTAGGTGAATAAGTGTTAATATATATATACATACAGTACTTTGAATTCTATTGGTTATCTAATCCTTATAACTGGAGTGGCATTGTGAATTCTGTATTATAGAATGTTATCAATTTGCAACTTATTGCAATGAAAATAATTAGTTAAGATAGATGGCTAACATATTGATTGTTAAGACCTGTATTATGTGTTGAAGACCTTTCTGTTAAGCCTATATTAATGATATAACGTATAATTTATTATATTAGTATGCCATGGTTGAGAACATATCGTTGGATGATGTATATGTAGTATTACTTATAAGTCCTTGAGATTACATAGTTTCTATTTCAAAGTGTAACCATCTTGAGGTTGAGAGTTTGAGTTCCGAACTACGATGTCTCTGCGCTACGCGTACGTAGGCAAGGCCAATATGAGCCCCCGAGACACGAGGTCGGCCCCTTAGGGCCTGAGGCGAGTCATTTCCTTTATGTAATATTATTAATTATAACGGTCTAATATTTGAAGTAGATGTGCAGATGAGATCTACATCCATGCAGGTTTCGGGAGCTAAGGAGGTACCTTCTCACTTGACGAACTGATGACTATCCAATGGTATAGGTAAAAGTGTACAATGTGTATAAACTTATTGTAACATTGCATTTTACTTGTTATTTTGAAGAATGTTGATTTTTTTTTTATGATAACATACGTAAATTGCAATCTTATCCTCATGATGAGTTCGTGATTTAGGTAGACATCACTTCATTGTGTGAATGTGTGTACTCATTTGGATTTAGAACAATTATGGCTATTAGTATATCTTGTAGTGGTTTGTAATTTAGTCATGTAATTAAACATAAGTTAATTGAGTTTTGTATATGGTTGAATAATGCTTATTTTCAATAATGCGGTCATGTTTTCCCTAATGATGTTAGTTGACTTGTTACAACAGACTATGTTATATTTTTGTACCGTTAATTCTCTTTAAAAAAAAAAATATTTCTGCATTTGTTGTGTGTTGTCGACTTATCTTTTGGGTTGCATGTTTGGGGCATTACAGGTTTGCACACTCCAAGTGATCCTAAGGTTGACACCTATAAGACACTTGTCTTCTCATTTGTGCCACTTCATGGGGCACTTGTCAATCCTCATCATAGATGTATTCACTCTTCCTTACCTATATATGCAAGACTCCGTACTCATTGTAATTTGGATCAACTTCATTCATTCTTTAAGTTGTTTATGTGCTTGATTTTTATCTCTGATGATCCAAGTTCCTTATATGGTATCAGAGCCACTAGATATATTTTTCAAGCCATTTTCGCATATTGGAGAAGCTTGAACGGAAGAGCCAAAGTTGACCTCTCATTGCCTGTGTTTGAAGGATTCCTGTTTGCTGGCAGACTGGGTTGGGCGAAGTGTTCGAGAATCCAACGAGGTCAAACGATGGCGAGTTCTTTTTTTAGCATAGGTTTTGAAATGGGGCGCTGGAGGGAAACGACGCCAAGCAAGGGAACGACGCCCTCAAGGAGATGATGCTCTGCAAGGAGACGGCTCCCAGGACACTGGCAAGGCTTTGAGCCCGCGGTTGGATGCCTTGTCGCAGGGGTATGATCATAATTTTATTCCCACGTTGCCTGCATAGAAGATGCCCTGGTTAGAGGTTCGAGGCTGAGGCACTTTTAGTTCACAGGCCCTCCGTGAGAGAGGAGTCAACACGGAAGAGTGCGATTTTCACATAGAAGCAATGACCTTGCACAGAGAAGCCACTACTTTGCACAGAGACGCCACACAATACTTGCTCACGCGAGATTTTTCAGAGAAAAAAGTCTATGCAGAAGGGTTCTGTGAAGGCTGCGATAGTCATACGCCCAACAAAGGGCATCAAAACCTCAGTGCCCAAGTGAGCCCCTCATCTGGCCCCCCCTGCACCTCAAACGCCACCATCACCCCTACTGCTTTTTTCCCTAATTTTTCCCTAAACTTTTTTTGGGCATGGGATATTGCACCCTAACCCTAATTTGGCCCTGCCTGTAAAAGGTGTTAGATATTTTTCTGCCTTCTAGGTTTTTACAAATGCATTCTACATTATGCTTTTTTTATCAAAATAAACAAAGCAAAATATTTATTAAACCTAAAAGATTAGTAAAAGGGGGGGTCTTTTATTGAGGCTTACAAGACATAACTTAAAATCTATGCATGACTATAAATTTGTAAGAACCCAAATAGCAAAAAAGTTTGTAAATGCACTCATATAAAGTGTCAAAAAACTCAATGTGTGTTCCACATGGAGGGAATTTTGGAAATTTGTATTTACACTAAATTATAAAGTGTAATGGGGGGTTGTGAAGAACCTTGATTTGACATCACAATTGTGGATCCTCTTGATTTAACATCACAACAATGTCTCCTCGTGATTCTCACCTCATTCGTGTGTGCCTTGATGCACACCCTTTTTAGGTTCTTGTACATTTTTTGGACCTACATCTTGGTCTACATTCCTTGCACACTCCCAATTTCAGTTGGTCTGTTTATTTCTCTTAGTATTAAGGGGGGACTATGATGTGTTATGCTAATTCTTCTTTCAATGAAGCAGTGGATGAATCTTCTTTTCTGAAGGTCTTAAATCATTAATTTTGATCTCTCATATGGGGGATTATTTTAGTGGATCACATTTTGAGATTCTAGTACTCCTAATCACAGTACTATCTGTTGGTCTGTTTATTTCTCTTAGTATTAAGGGGGGACTATGATGTGTTATGCTAATTCTTCTTTCAATGAAGCAGTGGATGAATCTTCTTTTCTGAAGGTCTTAAATCATTAATTTTGATCTCTCATATGGGGGATTATTTTAGTGGATCACATTTTGAGATTCTAGTACTCCTAATCACAGTACTATCTGTATTTTCAATTTCACGGAGTTTGATTGACTTTGTGTACATTTGTTGAGTAGTGTTCATATGTTCACTCATGCAGTGTTTTGTATCTCTTATCCTAATCTACATTTCTTGGAGATTCACTGATTCTAGCATACACTAGTTCATCATCGGCAGAGTTTACAACTTCTACATGTTTTAGGAGTTCTTCATCATCATGTTCCTATCATCAAGGGACATCTTTTCAGATGCTCTTAAATCCTTCTCTTTCTCTTTTTTAGAGAGGAGTTTTGTTCCCACTGGGTTTTCTCCTTTTTCTCCATTTGTGAGAGAATGTTTTGTACATGGGTACCTAACATGGCCTCGTAGACGAGACCCATTTCTATCTATTTGCACTTTTGTGATCTCCACAAGTATCACTTAAAGGGGGGGTGTTAGAGTGAATAATTTATCTATTCACTATACTTAAGTGTACTTAGGTTGATGAGGTTAGACAACATCTTGTCTAATTGAATGTGCAACCTTTTAGATCTCTAGAGGTTACCAATTTATTTGGTTAACCTCATGTGCTATCTTTTTTAAGTTGGAAGACTTTCCATCTCACCTCAAATTTCACTCAACACTTGTCATCAAGGGTGATGACTTGGTCAAATAGGTTGTTGGTTTGCACACTCCAAGTGATCCTAAGGTTGACACCTATACAACATTTGTCTTCTCATTTGTTCCACTTCATGGGGCACTTGTCAATCCATATCATATGTGGATTGACTCTTCCTTGCCTATATATGCAAGGCTTTGTACTTATTTTAATTCAGGTTGACTTCATTCATTCTCTAAGTTGTTTATCTGCTTGATTTTTATCTCTAATGATCCAAGGTTTCTTATACAAAATAAATGAAATAAAAAATAGTTCATTGCAAGGTCTACATCACAACAAAATGGTGTCGTCGAAAGAAATAATAAAACAATCATGGTGATGGACAGAAGCATGTTATAGGAAAAAAAATTACCAAATGATTTTTGTACTGAAGTTGTAAGTTCTGTAGTGTATATTTTGAATCATTGCACAACAAAGATTGGACGGTATAAAGTACCACAAGAAGTGGGAAGTAAGAAGAAACACAATGTTTCTCATTTGAGAGTGTTTGGGTGCATTGCATATCCACATGTTCTTGATGAAAAAGAAAAAGAAATTGGATGATAAAGGATAAATATGTACTTTTGCGAGATACAAGGAGAAATCAAAAGCATATAAATTATATTACTAAAAAAAAAAAAAGTTATAATCAATAGAGTTGTAGAATTTCTTAAAGAAAACGAATTGATTAGGAGTAAAATTTTACATCAACAATAGTTTGAGATAAGAGAATTTAAGGAAGATGTTACAAATCAAAATTAGCCACATGTAGAAAGTAGTAGCTCAAATAAACCTTTAACTTCTAGTAGTATCCTTATTCCATAATATTCCACTCCACAAGTATAAGAATAAGAACACGTTCAATGCCCTCTTCAACATTGAAAAAGACAAGAAGCTTAAGGGAAATTTATCAGCTAACCCAAAGTACTCATGATGAGGATTTGATTATTTATTTTGCACTATTTACTAAAGTTAATTGAGTATGTTTGGAAGAGCCAATTGAGAATGAAAACTAATTGAAATCCATGGATGAAGAAATTGATGTTATAGAGAAAAATCATACTTAGGATCTTATAAATCTAACAATAGGAAAAGATGTAATTTGTGTGAAGTGGTTCTATAAGACTAAATTTAATATAGAGGAAATATTGAAAAGCATAAATCAAGGTTGGTTAGAAAGGGTTTTTTGTAGTAGCTTCGAATCGATTACAATGAGATCTTTGCCCCTATGGCTAGACTAGATATGATCAAAGTTGTCTTAGCAATAGCAACTCAACATAAATGGAAAGTCTATCAAATGGATGTCAAATCTACATTTTTAAATGGTGCACTAGAAGAATATTTTTCTGTGCAACAACCACCAAGATATGAAATTTTGGGTCAAGAACACAAAGTTTGTAGATTGAGAAAAGCCTTGTATGGACTCAAACAAGCTCCAAGAGCTTGGTGTAGCAGGATTGATTCTTATTTTGTAAAGAATGGTTTTAAAAAAAAGTAACAACAAACTAACACTATATAAATTAAAATGAATGATCAAGGTCAAATTTTGATTGTCTACTTATATGTGGATGATTTGATATTTATAGAAGATTTGTCAATTGACTTGTTCAAATCAACAATGTAAAGAGAGTTTGAGATGACTAATTTAGGATTGATGTATTTTATAGGAATTGAATTTATTCAAGAAAATGATAAGAATTGTATTTATTAATAAAAATGGCAATTAAATATCTTGAAAAGTTTTAGAATAATGAATTGCAAGGCCACGATGATGCTAGTTAACACAAGATTGAAATTGAACAAAGAGGATAAAAGCATCAATGTAGATCTGACTTGGTACAAAACACTTGTTTGTAACTTGTGATGTACCTAATGGCCACAAGACCTAATATCATGTATGGAGTAAGCTTAATTTCAAGATTCACCGAGTCACCAAATGATTTTCACTAGCATGCTAGAAAAAATCCTGAGATATGTCAATGACACTAAAAATCATGATAATTTATATCCTATATCTAATGAATTTGAGCTAATTGGTTTCATAGATAATGATTGGGTAGGGAGCATTGGTAATAGAAAGAGTACCTTAGGATATAATTTTCATGTTGGTTCAAGAGTAATGTCACGGGATTCTAAAAACAATCCATTATAACTCTTTCTATAGCAAAAGTAGAATCTATGACATCTACATCAAGAACATGTCAAGTAGTATGTATGAGAAGAATTCTATTAGATTTTAAACAAGAGCAAGAAGGACCAACAAAAATCTTTTGTGACAATAACTCAGCGATAACTTTATCAAAAGATTAGTATTTTCATAAAAGGAGTAAGCATATTGATACAATATATCACTTCATCAAAGAATCGGTCAATAATGGTGAAATTTATTTAAAGTGTTGCCGGCCAATAGATCAATTTGCGAACATATTTACAAAAACTTTATCGAAAGAAGATTTTGAAAGATTTAGAAGAAATCTTGGAGTCACCAACTCAAAATCAAATGCATAACAATGCTTGGGTCAAGATTAAGGGAGGTTTTAGAAAAGTAATCTTTCCTCTCAAGTTTTCTTTCTAGAAATGTATTAATGTCAATTGTACAAGTCTTCCAAGTCAAAGTAGAGACTTAAAATGCAAGTCATGTTAGAGGCTTGGTGTGCAAGCCAAGAGAACATGTCATGCCATATAGTCAAGTGAAGTTAGAAAGTTGGAGTGCAAGTCATGCATATTGCACATATTATATACATCTGTGTAACACAATAGATTATGATGAAGAGAAAATGAAAAAGAGTGTGTTTTACATTGTAGCATTTTTTATCAATAAAAATTGTTGTTTGTGTATATTTTCTTTAGTGTGTGTCTGTACTTTATTATGTATTTATGTATAAATGCATATACTACTATATTACAACTTTTGTTGTTCTTCAACACACTCTTGGGCCTCTACATGTTCCATCGTAGATTACTACCAAATATGTATATATGGTGAAATCTGTATACTCATATTAATTCTTATTTAGTTTTCAATTTATTTTAAGACAATTATTTAATTCATTTATATATTAATAAATGATATATTTTTATGTAAAGTTGATTTTTTCATAGTATTATTCATTTATTTATATATATTTTCATACAATTTTAATAGATATTTGTACATATTTCCATAGACCCATCATTGATTATGTTTACTAGTGTACACATTTTCATATATTCATTATTAGCATTGAATATGGTTTTTCTATATCCTTGGTCAATCTTGTACATAAAGGGGTGATACAACACTTGAAGAGACGAAAATGCAAATGGAAATAGAAATAGAATTGAAATCCTTTTATAGTCCACCATACTTCACAACCTGACTTATAGGTGGCTTATGACATATGAGACTACCTCACACTCCCTCTAATATAGATTGCTTCTTGAAATTTTGAAATTTGGCCAACTTCGACTCAATCCTTTCTCACCCAGAGATAAAAAGTATATTTGCATGATCATTGAACCTAGAGCTGAAAAGTATATTTGCATGATCATTGAAGGAAACCGCACATAAGAAAACGTAGAATTATATATTAATAAAAAGTAAGGCAGGCATAGAATGAGTGCATATGATTCGTGAGGGAAACCGCACAGAAGAAAACGCAGAAAAAGTAGTAATGCCTATCTAAAGATGATCTGTTTTTCTTCGTCATGTCTTTGGCCCAAGGTTTAGAATTGTATTTAATAACTAGCACTTGCACCCATACGAGGTTCAAGGAACACCTCCGATACGAACAACCGACGAGTTTAGAAATTTTCTGGCGTGACTTTTTTTTTGCGGCGTGAGACAATTCCGAGCACTGTAATGCTCACATATAAAAGCCTATCGGCTAACTATTCAATGGAACGTCACAGGCCTCATCATAGGCTAAGATTTTAAAGTTTAAATAATGTCATCGTTGCAGTTTGAATATTTAAGCAGTGCGATGCATTTTACTCGCTCAATGTTTAACGTCTCTCTTTGGTTTTACTCTTAGGAATGCGACACATGGAGAGGCTAGCTGGGTATTGATATCTACCATCAAATATCCATATCGGATTATATGTAATGGGAAATTTGTATATGCAGCCACATTTTCATATAGTTATGAGTTTGCTAAGAGAACGATTTTAAATATTATAAATGATATACTTTTATATAAAGTTAGGATTTATTTTTATGATGTCCATTATTTATTTATGTTTCAGCACTTTTTAATTTATATTTTTATTATTTATCATGTTTATTGTTGCACCTATTTTCATTCATTCATCATCTTTATTGATTTTACTTTTTCATGTTGCACGTCAATCATACAAGTGTAGGAGTTATCTCGCACCAATAAATTTGACTCTTAAAATTTTAAAATTCAAATTTCAATTTTGGTCAACTCTTTGTTGGGAATTAAGGTGTCACAACCTTTGTAAATTCCTAACATTTATTATTTGGTTGTATATTTATTTAATTGCCTATATTGTATTTAATATTGGTCATCTGATTTTATCATTTAGTGTGAGGTGGCATGTTGACATGTCATCTCACTTGGAAAGTGACTTGGATGGTCAAGTCAGCGTTTGAAAATGTAGGTGTCCTATTTTGAGGTGGCATTATTGCCATGTGTCAGCATCTTGTGGGTTGTGTAAGAGGTAATGACATATGATGGATTCTATTGAAAGGAAGCAAGGTATGCGGAAACGCTTCCTACACTAATCTACTGAGGAAAGATTTATCCAAATTTTAACTTTTATAGTTACAAAATAAGATGCACATTAACAAAAAGTAATAACAACATTAAATGCAAATGCAAAACTCACAACACAAGATATATGTGGGGAAAACCCTTTCAGGTAAAAAACCCCACACTCCAAAGCTGCCCAATATATTATTCAGGAATCAAGAAGATTACAATATACTTGCAGAGCAAGCTTTCACAGGAGAATAAGCAACCAGAGATCCAGGAGGTAACTCAACATCTATAAGACTACACACAACCTCCATCTCAAGTTCTTGTTATATAGGAGATACAATATAGTAAACTATCAACAGTAATTACAAAACCATGAGCCAAAACCACCCAAAAGTGGTGCCGAAATTATCTCCAATCAAAGATGCCTTGTGATGTGCCAAATCACACACCAACACATGTAACTCTCCCCTTTACAACTCTTTAGAGTGCCCAACAGGTTTTCACATTTCCCAAAAATAGGAGGTCCAACTTTCGAAGGTCATAACTTTTGATCGAGGTGTCCAATTGACAAACTGTTTAATGTGTCAAAAATCTCGTCAAGAGATCTATCAAGCTATAACCCACTTCATCGATTATGACACTTTTGGGGTGTTTAGGGACCTCTAAGTGTCTCAAAACTACGTTCAAAACTTTTTTTAACAGTTTCAAAAAATAGAAACTTTAATATCTCGTGATCTAGGTATGATCTTGAGTCGAAACTCACCCGAGGTGTTTACTTAGTCATTCTGCACCTTTTGAGAAAAATTTCAAGTCCATCTGAGGTCAAATGTAGAGTTACTAAAAATAGTAATTCTCTCCATTTTTATCCCTTTTGGAAACTTTGAAAGTTCTAGACCATTCTTCAAGATAAAGGGTATTCGAAAAGACAAAACTGGGAAGAATAGTAACCTTTCATAGTTGCAAGCTTGAGACACTTTTCCTAACATTCTCCCACTTGTCGAACACCTTGCAAGAGCAAAGGGAGTATCAACATCATGATTTAATTGCTAGGGGCTAAGAGGCAAATAGACTCTAAACACCATCTATACTTCTCTATGCTCATGGGTTTTGTCAAGGAATCTACAACATTCATCAAAGTGTCAACTTTCTTCAAGTTTACCTTCCCATCCTCTACCATGTCAAGAACAAAATGGTACAGGACATCAATATGCTTAGTCCTCGCATGGAAAGTAGGATTCTGATGCAGAACACCTAAGACTACAGGAGCACACTTCAAGAACTCCAGTGAAATGACTCTTAATGTTCACTGACTCTAATAGAAATCAAGCTTCTAAAAATGAAGGGCTTTAACACAACACTATGCATGTTCATGACCCAAGTAGAGGGGACTTCAGGGCACACATCTTAGGATTCCTAACTCCATCTAAGATTTCATTCAACCCACTATGCAGGGTCTACAGGACAGCAGTCTCATAGACTGTCACAACACTACTGCTCCATTGAAAAGACAGTCACAATATCCTCCTTGGGATGATCTCCATTAATACAACTCAATCTCACACAAGGTGTCAAATCAGTAACATGCCTAACATGCCTAATGCCTTCACTGACAAATCAAGAACACACCAACATACCTACTGCTTTCCTTGTGGTGACTGTCTCCTGGGAGGATTGACAGAGTCTGATGTAGGTAGAACGAATAGGTTTCAAGGAAGATTTTGTCTTACCTTCTCTCACAGGATCATTGCTAGATCTAAAGCATCTTGTACCTTTGACAATGACTGGTATTTCATAGGGATTCCACTCCCACAGTCGATGGTTACCACCCCTCTACTGCTGTCCTTCTCTAAGTGCCAACACATGGCTCTGCAGGGTCATCTACAAGACAAACTCACCCTACACCATTCTCCTGCCTACAAACCCTTCACAAGACCTTGACCCATCTATAATACATTCCATTCCACTAATCATGAACATAAAAGATTAGTGGAATGAAGAGAACTCCATTGGACTACTCAGAAAAACCTTAACTTAGGGTTTCCAACCTACTTGCAGAGAAAAGAGAAATGCACAAGTAAAGATGAATGTCAAGAGCCCAAATAACTTGTAAATGAAAGGTCACTCACCAACCTAACTCTCCATCATAGACACCCATCACCACTCAGCCGTACAGGTACGGATTGCACAGGAAAACAACGAATTACTATGGAAGACAACAATTTCAGAGTGTAGTTTGAAGTTCCATAGTCATACTATGCTTTCTAATCAATATTAATGATCCAAACTTGCTGTAATGATAGTTAGTCCATCAACCTTCACTTCCAAGTATCCAACATTCCACAACAAAGCCTTACTGTACAGTAGTATGGTTCAAATGCACAAGAAATTTAGGAAAATACAGAGAAAGGGCAGAAAACTCAAGTTTTTTGTTCTTTCTTTCATTCCACTAGATGTCTCTCAACAATGAACCTTGGCAGGCTTCAAATAAGCCTCCTACATTTGAATGAATAAGTTTGGGAGTGGTTGGGGTCGATGAAACTGCCCCAACCATCGAACTTCTTTCTTGTTTCTAACTGCAGCAACTAGTAACTGTTTAGTAACTTTCCTCTTTAGGACTACATTGACTGTTTTATGTTTAATAAAACATTTGATAACCTTTAACAAGGTTCTAATACATCTTCTAGCCTTTGACATGCTTACAAACATGAGGATTGCCTCCTACATACCTTAGGAGAGCTACAAAAGTAAAGAAACATATGACTGCATTTTACCACAAGACTGTCCTCTTTAGGACTTACAACATGACAGTAGTTTTTAGATATTTGGACATAGTCCTATTACAAGCATGGCATTCAAGCCTTATTACAACATTGAATGGTCTCAAGGACCTTATTGAACCAAAACAAAACAACTTGAAAATCAAACAAGTCCTCGATATCTTGGTGCTCCTGCACCAGACTCCCCAGTATGATGAAAACTCTTGTCCCAAGAGTTGTGTGATCTACTCCAAACTTTCTTCAATCTTTTTGGAATGTTCCTCTGACTGGTGACAGGAAACATGAACTCTCCAAGAGTTATCTTCCTCCTTCTCCAACCTGCATGGCTCCTGTAAACAGTGTTAAGACCATAAAACATGTTGTGATGTCCTTGCCTAGGACCCTGCTGCTGTAATGCTTCTGTTCTTCCCATCTTGAGGTTCTAATTTATTTCTCCTTGTACTATCTGTTGTTTGCCTTCCTTCTTCTGCCTCCGTATAGGGCAGTCAATGTCCCCAATCTTGACATAACTCAAGTCCCAAACCTGTTGTCCTTTAGGACTATCATCCACCTTCTTCTGCTGCAACTATTCTGACTGTTTCCCATCATCCTTAACCTACACATTCAACTGCAATTTCTCTCCAAAATAGATAGTAACATGTTCCTTCTTGTCTTCACAAGGTAAAGGCATTAGTTTGAACTTTTTACCATCTTTGTGTACCAAATAGTTATTAGTACAACCATCATGAATTGTCCTCCTCAAGTGTTGCCATGGTCTACCCAAAATTATATGCCCACATGTCATTGAAATGACATCACATAAAACATAATCCTGATATGGACCAATGGAAAAATCAACATATGCCTTCTTACTAACCCTTACTTGCTATTCTTGACTTACCCAAGTGACATTGTAAGGACTAGAATGATCAAATGTTTTCAATCCCAACTTGTGCACCATTTCCCAAGAGACTAAATTATCACATGAACCTAAATCTGTAATCAACTTGCATATTTTTTCATGGCTTAAACAATTAGTTTTAAAAATAGATACCTATGGTGTTTGCTGCATTTTGCCTTTTTCCACCATGAGCATTTCTCCAACCATCACTGGAGAGGCTAATGACATTTCCTGTTCTTCTTGTTTCTCCTCTTCTTGTGCTAAATGAACTCTTCTATCCTTGCTCTTATCAGCATCATCCTTCTTATGACATTTGAAAGATGTGTGTCCCACTTCATTGCAATGATAGCATCTACCTGAAAACACTCCCTTCCTGATCCAAATCTACCTCCACCTCTATATCCACCTCTCTGATTTGTAGAAAACTCCTTACTTTTCTCATTGCTATTATGTACTTCATTAGTAGGTGTGCCCCTACCTCTGTACCCTCTTCCACTACCTCCTTGCCTTTCTTGCTTCCTCTTCAACCTCTCTTCAGCCCTGATGGCTAACTGAAAACATTCTCCAAGTGATTTTGGTACTGTCAAACCAATCTCATCCTACGAGTTATACCTAAGCCCATTAAGGTATCTTGCCACTTTCTCTTCTTCATCTTCTAATCCTCCTCTAATACTAAGCTTATGAAATTGCTCAGTATAGGACATAACATCCATGTCCTTTTGTTTCAAATTCTACCTCATCCTCTTTGTTTGAATGGAGTAATCAGATGGAAGAAACTGATCCTTCATCATATCCTTCATCCTACCCCAAGAAGTGATTCTTGTTGCACCTCTAGCCACTCTTTCTGTTTGCACACTACTCCACCATGTAAGTGTTGTTCCTCTCAGTTTTGTTTTTGCAAATTTAACCTTCTTGTCATCACTCATCTCCTCATACTCAAAGAAATTTTCTAGGGCATCTATCCACCCTATCCATCTTCCCTATCCATCTTCCCCTGATAGATAGGTAACTCTTTGTTTGCCTTTGTTCCACTACCTTGGACTGCCTTCAGCAATCTCACAAATTTCTTCTCTTCAGGATCCAATTCATCCTCAGGAGGATTCTCATCTGTCTCCTCATCTCCTTCTGAATCATTTTGTTCATCCCTTCTAGGATTCTTCTCCAATGCTTCCAATCTTTCCAAGATTGATTCACTCTCTCTTCTGACTTGCCTTAACTCTCTTTCCCTTGCGGCATCGTGTTCTCTTCTATCCCTCAACTCTTTTTCTCTAGCCTCTAAGGCTTCTCTCAACTCATTATTCTCCCTAGCCATCTGATTCTTAGGAGGCATCCTTACACTTTCACAAACCCTTACTATTTCACAAGATCCTACTACTCCCTTAAGGACCTACTAGTAGCTCTAATATCACAAATGATGCAGAGCACCTAAGACTGCAGGAGCACACTTCGAGAACTCTAGTGAAATGACTCTCAATGTTCACTGACTCTAACAGGAATCAGGCTTCTAACAATGAAGGGATTTAACACAACACTATGCATGTTCATGACCCAAGTAGAGGGGACTTCAGGGCACACATCTCAAGATTCCTAACTCCATCTAAGATTTCATTCAACCCACTATGCAGGGTCTGTAGGACAACAATCTCATAGACTGTCACAACACTACTGCTCCATTGGAAAGACAGTCACAATATCCTCCTTGGGATGATCTCCATTAATACAACTCAATCTCACACAAGGTGTCAAATTAGTAACATGCCTAACATGCCTAATGCCTTCATTGACAAATCAACAACACACCAACATAGCTACTACTTTCCTTGTGGTGACTGTCTCCTGGGAGGACTAACAGAGTCTGATGTAGGCAGAATGAATAGGTTTCAAGGAAGATTTTGTCTTACCTTATCTCATAGGATCATTGCTAGATCCAAAGCATCTTGTACCTTTGACAGTGACTGGTATTTCACAGGGATTCCACTCCCATAGTTGATGGTTACCACCCCTCTACTGTTGTCCTTCTCTAAGTGCCAACACATGGCTCTGCAGGGTCATCTACAAGACAAACTCACTCTACACCATTCTCCTACCTCCAAACCCTTCACAAGACCTTGACCCATCTATAATACATTCCATTCCACTGATCATGAATAGAAAAGATCAGTGAAATGAAGAGAACTCCATTGGATTACTCAGAAAAACCCTAACTTAGGGTTTCCAACCTACTTGAAGAGAAAAGAGAAATGCAAAAGTAAAGATGAATGTCAAGAGCCCAAATAACTTGTAAATGAAAGGTCACTCACCAACCTAACTCTCCATCATAGACACCAATCACCACTCGACTGTATAGATACGGATTGCACAGGAAAATAGTGAATTACTATGGAAGACAGCAATTTCAGAGGGTAGTTTGAAGTTCCACAGTCATACTATGCTTTCTAATCAATATTAGGGATCCAAACTTGCTTTAATGATAGTCAGTCCATCAACCTTCACTTCCAAGTATCCAACATTTCACAACAAAGCCGTACTGTACAGTAGTACGGTTCAAATTCACAAGAAATTAAGGAAAATACACAGAAAGGGTAGAAAACTGAAGTTTTTTGTTCTTTCTTTCATTCCACTAGATGTCTCTCAACAATGAACCTTGGCAGCCTTCAAATAAGCCTCCTACATTTGAATGAATAAGTTTGGAGTGGTTGGGGTCGATGAAACTACCCCAACCATCGGACTTCTTTCTTGTTTCTAACTGTAGCAACTAGTAAATGTTTAGTAACTATCCTCTTTAGGACTACATCAACTGTTTTATGTTTAATAAAACATTTGATAACCTTTAAAAATGTTCTAACACATCTTCTAGCCTTTGACATGCTTACAAACATGAGGATTGCCTCCTACATACCTTAGGAGGGCTACAAAAGTAAAGAAACATATGACTGCTTTTACCACAAGACTGTCCTCTTTAGGACTTACAACATGACAGTAGTTTTTAGATATTTGGACATAGTCCTATTACAAGCATGACATTCAAGCCTTATTACAACATTGAATGGTCTCAAAGACCTTATTGAACCAAAACAAAACAACTTGAAAATCAAACAAGTCCTGGATATCTTGGTGCTCCTGCACCAGATTCTTTGCCAAACATATGGCACTCTGACTATCACAACAAATAGTAATCTTCCTTACATCAAACCCAACATTAGAACACAATCTCTTAAGAAAAACGAATTCTTTACAAGCATGAGTTGCTTCCATGTACTCAGCTTCAGTAGTGGACAAAGCAACTACAGGTTGCTTCTTACTCATCCAACTAATAGCACCACCAAACATAGTGAACACATAAGCACTGGTGGATCTCCTGTCAATGTCACCTACCCAATCTGAATCCACAAATCCACGAATACAAAGTGAATTCCAAGGTCATGTAGGATAACCATGATAACATAAGGAATACTTGAAAGTACCTGATAAATATCTAAACACTCTCTTCACTGCATCCCAATGTACCCATCTAGGATTAGCCATAAATCGACTAAAGACTCCCACTACTTGGGCAATGTCTAGTCTAGTATAGACCATCACATACATCAAATTGCTAACTACACTAGCATAAGGAACTCTGCTCATATCCTCCTTCTCAGAAGGAGACTTTGAACAATCTACAATAGATAACTTTGTCCCCATCATAACAAGAACAGTTAAAGGTCTACAATCTACCATGTTGAATCTCTCCAACACAGTGTTAACATACTTACTCTAGCCTAACCAAAGTTTTTGTTTGCTCTATCTCTTCTGATCTCCATCCCCAGAATGTACCAAGTTGCCTCTAATAAAAATGCACTAATGAAAATGTGATTGTTGTCAAACTTGTAATAAACACAATGATCTAATTTTGATCTCAAAAATCTAATACTTAACACAAAGGCATCAAACTTTCGGTACCACATCCTAGGATATTGTTTTAAACCATACAAAGACTTTTTCAACTTGCAAAGCAAATTTTCTTTAGCTTTCACCACGTAGTGCTCTAGGTGTGACATATAGATTTCCTCCTCCAAGTCACCATGAAGGAATGTTGTCGTCATATCCATCTATTCCACTTCTAGATCATCCACTGATGTAAGAGATAACAGGAAAGTTCTAAATAGATGTCAGCTTTGCAATAGGAGAGAAAATCTCACCATAGTCAATTCCATCCACCTACCCTTCACAACTAATATAGCCTTATATTTCTCAACACTGCCATCTACACCAAATTTATTTTTGAACACCCATTTACATCCAATAGGTTTTCATCCTTCAAGTAAAGGCACCAAGTCTCAAGTATTATTCTTTTCCAAAGAAGCCATCTCCTCTTCAATGGCCTCCTTCTAGGAACCTACATGTTTCATACCCATAGCCTCTTTCATAGTTCTAGGCTCATTAGTGTTAGAAATCAAAGAAAAAATACAACTGGAATCATGTAATCAATAACCAAACCTATTAGGTTGTCGCCTTATCCACATGGATCTCCTCAAAGATTGAGGTTGAGATTCTTCATCTTCTTCTGAACTTTGAGAACTACTATAGCTATCCTCATTATCAAGTCCAATAGATGTTTTTGGTTCAACTTTCTCAGGGGTGGAAGGAAGTTGAACTACATCCTCTTTCTTCTCTTCTTTCTCTGGTTGTAAGAAAATAGAAGGATTGATTTCTCTAAAGTTCACACTTTTGCTATACAAAACTCTCTCAGTCGCTCGATCCCAAAGCTTGTACCCTTTCACATCAATGCCATAACCAATGAAGATACACTTCACATCCTTGTTCTCCAACTTAGACCTCTTCTCCTTAGGCACATGTGCATATGCCTCACAACCAAATACTCGAATGTCTCTCAATGAAGGCTTTTCACTAGACCATACCTCCATAGGTGTATTATCAATGAGCATTGATGTAGGAGACTTATTAACCATGTAACAAGTGGTAGCAACGACTTTAGCCTAGAACTTTTGTTCAATGCTAGCTCCACTTAACATAATCTTTGCCCTCTCCATCAACGTTATATTCATCCTCTCTGCAACTCCATTATGTTGAGGGGTATATGGAGTTGTTTTGTGCCTCTCAATCCCTTGTTCTTTATAGAACTTGTCAAAATCTACTAAACAAAACTCACCACTATTGTCTGTCCTCAAACACTTATATTTCTATCCTTTTGATTCTCTACAAGAGCTTTTAACTCTTTGAATCTACTAAATACTTTAGATTTGCTTCTAATGAAATATACCCATGTCCTTCTACTGTAATCATTAATGAATGAAACAAAGTAAATAGATTTTGAAATTGAAGGAACATTAATAGGACCAAACACATTAGAATGGATCAAGTCCAACACCTCAGAAGATTTGTGAGAAATGGATTAAAACTAAACACGGTTTTGTTTTCCATAAATAAAATGTTCATACAAATTGAACTCAAGATTATAGTCATTCATACCCTAAACAAGATTTTTATTTTTCAGGGTTCACAAACCCTTTTCACCAATGTGACCAAGCCTTTGGTGCCATAACATTGTCTTCTCAGCTGAAAGTTTCATCTCAATAGAATGAGCACACTTAGGTACCTAGAAAGCATGACCATCAGAAGTAGATGCAACAATCCTCTTCGTTGTTGGTTCCAATGGTGAAGATGAAGAGTCTGAAGCTCTTTTATTCGAAATAGGGGTACTATTGCACTGAACCGTGCATGCATCAAGATGAAACATAGTGGCAATCTAAACACCCTTAGCTAATACCATATATCCTCTAGTCATCTTGCATCCTCCATTTGAGAAAACAACCTACACACCCACATCATTCAACTTACTTACAGAAAGAAGTTTCCATGCCAAACTAGGGATATGCAAAAGACCATTGATCCCCCTCATTTGTCCATCAAGGAATCGAATCAAGACTCTTCCACGGCTAACAATCTTTAGGTGAGAATCATCACTTAAGTACACCTTTCCAACATCACAATCTTCATACTTCAAAAACCAACCCCAATGCAAGGTCATGTAAAAAGATGCACCAGAGTCAATAATCCACACATCCTTAGATGCATGCATTGCCAAGGCAGTGACAAATGCTTCTCCTTCATCCTAAGAGGACTTGTCAGAATCTAAATCATAGTTCTTCTTTTTCTTTTTCTCCTCCTTGCACTCCTTACGGAAGTGACCAGGTTTTCCATAGTTCCAACACAAAGCCTTGGACTTTTCGGGAGACATAGATCTCCCACAGGATTTGGATCTTCCTTTTTCTTTCTTCTTATTATCTTTTTTCTTTCCCTTCTCTTTAGATCTACCACGAACCACAAGAGCCTCCTTAGCCAATTCAGAATACTTTCTTCGCATCTCCTCAGACAACAATGAAGAAACCAATGCATCCATCTTGAAGGTGGTAATGGTACTCCCAATGGCCATAACAAGGTGATCCCATGAATTTGGTAAGGAACACAGTAATGTCATACATCGATCCTCCTCTTCACACCAACAGAGGTCAACTGGGCAACAAGCATATTGAATGTATTTAGGTGATCAACAACAAATCCTCCATCTTCCATCCTTAGAGAAAACAATTTATTTCATAGGAATAAATTTTTCACTAGGGATTTGGCCTGATAAAAATCTCCAAATTTCTTCCAAAGATACTTTGTAGTCTTCTCTCCATGGATATTCAGGAGCACTGAATTAGCTAAATAGAGTCTTATCAGACCCTTAGCCTTCCAATCCATTAGATCACAATCTTCATGTTCCATGCTCGATGGCATGGTTCTAGATACTGCGAGCCATAGATCTCTATCCACCAATAAGTCCTCCATCTTGAATTTCCACAACTCAAAGTTGCCTCCATTGAACTTCTCTAAATCAAACCTCCCAGATGTGCTTGCCATCTCTTTCTTGCAACAAAAATTTCAAAATCCTCTGCACAAGCTCCCACTCAAATGAAAATCAGTTCAAAAAATCCTCTACCCAACAACTAGAACCAAAGGTGATCAGGCTCTGATACCAACTGAAAGGAAGAAAGGTATGCAGAAATGCTTCCTACACTGATCTACTGAGGAAAGATTTATGTAAATTTTAACTTTTACATTTATAGATTAAGATGCACATTAATAGAAAGCTAATAATAACATCAAATGCAAATACAAAACCCACAACACAAGATATACGTGGGGAAAACCCTTTCAAGTAAAAAACCCCATACTCCAAAGCCATCCAATATATTATTCAAGAATCAAGAAGATTGCAATATACTTGCAGAGTGAACTTTCACAGGAGTATAACCAACCAGATATCTAGGAGATAACTCAACATCTATAAGACTCTACACACAACCTCCATCTCAAGCCCCTGATATATAGGACATACAATATAGTAAACTGTCAAGAGTAATTAAAAAAACCATGAGCCAAAACCACCCAAAAGTGGTACTCAAATTATATCCAATAAAATATGCCATGTGATGTGCCAAATCACACACCAACTCATGTAACTCTCCCCTATACAGCTCTTTCAAGTGTCCAACACATTTTCACATTTCCCAAAAATAAGAGGTCCAACTTTCAGAGGTCGTAACTTTTGATCCGGGTGTCTAATTGGAGAACTATTTAATGCATCAGAAAGCTTGTGAAGAGATATATCAAGCTATAACCCACTTCATTGGTTACAAAAACTTTCAAGGTGTTTAGGGACCTCTAAGTGCCACAAAACTAAGTTCGAAACTTTTTTTGGCAGTTTCAAAAAATAGAATCTTTAATATCTCGAGATCTAGGTATGATCTTGAGTCAAAACTCACATGAGATGTTTACTTAATCATTCCACACCTTTTGGGAAAATTTTTGGGTCCATCTGAGGTCAAATTTAGAGTTACTAAAAATAGTAAGCCCCACCATTTTTAGCCCTTTTGGAAACTTTGAAAGTTCTAGACCATTCTGCAAGATAAAGGGTATTCGAAAAGACCAAAACTGTGAAGAATGATAACCTTTCATAGTTACAAGGTTGAGACACTTTCCCTGACATCTATAACAAGTAAGAGTCATAAATAGAGATTTTATGGTAGGCATGACAAGTATCAAGAAGCATCTTTGCATGGAGAAATTAGGTGCCCAAGTTTGACTATGACAAGTTGTAAAAGAATCATTTATTAATATTCAGTTATGACAGATTCTCCTACAACTGTAGGTGTAATCATACATGACAGATTTTATGATGGTGTAAGATCATCTGTCAAACCTATTTTGGGTAAAATTTGGGGTTCCCAAGTATGAGGGTTGTAAGGGATGAAAGGGAATCTTTGACAAGTGTCTTTTGCATGCTTTATGGCCTCAAAATTTGGGCCATGTGGATTTGGACGAGATTTTTTGTGGCTTGCTCTAGAAGCTACCTCCATCTTGGTATTTATCTATATATAGGTGCTTGGAGTTCAAGATGTATAGTTCATTTGCAGGTACCATTATTCTACCAGAATAATTCCTTTATTCAATATTTCTAAACTCCTAAAACAACTTGCAAATTACAAGTGTATTGTAATTTTCTTTGGATTTGATAATACATTGTGCAGGTTTTGGAGTGTGGGGGTTTCCACTTGAAAGGGTTTTCCTAGCGTATATCTTGTGTTGTGATCTTTGTACTTGCTTTTGGATGTTGTTATTACCTTTTTGTTAATGTGCATCTTAATCTATAATTGTAAAAGTTAAAATTTTGCATAGCTCTTTCCTCAGTAGATCAGTGTAGGAAGCGTTTCTGCATACCTTGCTTGTTTTTAGTTGGTTTCATAGCCTAATCACATTTGGTTCTAGTTGTTGGGTAGAGGGTTTTTGAGTTGATCTTCATTTGAGTGGGATCTTGTGCAGAGGATATTGAAATCTTTGTTGAAGGAAAGAAATGGCGAGCACATCTAGGAGGTTTGATATAAAGAAGTTTAATGGAGGAAACTTTGAGTTGTGGAAATGCAAGATGGATGACTTATTGGTGGATAGAGATCTATGGATCATAGTATTTGAAACTATGCCATTAGGCATGAAACAAGAAGATTGGGATCTGATGGATTAGAAGGCTAATGGTTTGATAAGGCTATGTTTGACTGATTCAGTGCTCCTAAATATCCATGAAAAGAAGAATACAAAATATCTTTGGAAGAAACTTGGAGATATTTATCAGGCTAAATCCTTGGTGGACAAGTTATTCTTGCAAAAGAAATTTTATTCTCAAACCATGGAAGATGGAGGATCTGTCGCTGATTGCCTAAATATATTCAATATGTTTTTTGCCCAATTGACCTCTGTTAGTGTGAAGATGGAGGAGGAGGATCAATGTATGACATTACTATTTTCCTTACCAAATTTGTGGGACCACCTTGTTATGGCCATTGGGAGTACCACTACCACCTTCAAGATGGATGAAGTGGTTTCTTCATTGTTGTCTAAATAGATGCAGAGAAAATCGTATGAATCGGTTAAGGAGGTTCTTATGGTTCATAGTAGATCTAAAGAGAAGGGAAAGAAAAAGGAAAAGAAGAAGGAAGAAAAAGGAAGCTCCAAATCCCGTGAGAGATCTAAGTCTCTTGAAAAAGTCCAAGGCTCTGTGTTGGAACTGTAGAAAACCTAGTCGCTTCCGCAAGGAGTGCAAGGATGAGAAGAAGAAAAAGGAGAATTATGATTTTGATTCTAATAAATCCTTTAGGATGATGGAGAAGTGTTTGTCACTGCCTTGGCAACTCATGAGTCTGGAGATGTGTGGCTTATTGAGTATGGTGAATCTTTTCACATGACCTCTCATTGGGGTTGGTTTTCTAAGTGTGAAGAATATGACGGTGGGAAGGTGTACTTAGGTGATGACTCTCACATGTAGATTGTTGGTTGTGGAAGAGTATTGATTTGATTCTTGATGGATGAGTGAAGGGGATCAATGGTGTTCTACATATCCTCGGTTTGGCACAAAACCTATTATTCATAACTAAGTTGAATGGCATGGGTGTGTAAGTTATTTTCACAAATGGAGGATGCAAGATGACTATAGGAGCTATGGTGTTAGATAAGGGTGTTTGGATTTGTGCTCTATTTTAGCTTGATGCATTCATGGTTTAGTGCAATAGTGCCTCTATTTCAAAGAAGAGAACTTCAAAGTCTTCATCCTCACCATTGGAATCAGTAGCAAAGAGGACTGTTGCATCTACTTCCAATGGTCATGTTTTCTGGGTACCTAAGGGTGTTCATTATATGGAGATGAAACTTCGAGTTGAGAAGACATTGTTATGACACTAGAGGCTTGGTCACATTGGTGAAAATGGTTTGAGGACCCTGAAAAATAAAAACCTCATTAAGGGTATGAATGAATGTAACCTTGAGTTTGATTTTTGTGAACATTACATTTATGGAAAACAAAACAATGTTTAGTTTTATTCCAGTTCTCACAAATTTTCTAAGGTGTTGCACTTGATTCATTCTAATGTGTTTGGTCATGTTAATGTACCTTTGATTTTTGAATATGTTTACTTTGTTTCATTCATTGTTGATAACAGTAGAAGGACATTTGTGTATTTCCTTAGAAGCAAATCTAAAGTCTTTAGTGGATTCAAAAAGTTCAAAGCTCTTGTAGAGAATCAGAAGGATAGAAAGCTTAAGTGTTTGAGGACTGACAATGGTGGTGAGTTTTGTACAGAAGATCTCAAGAAGGTCTGTAAAGAACATGGTATTGAGAGGTACAAGACAACTCTGTATACCCCTCAATAGAATGGAGTTGTAGAGAGGATGAACATAACATTGATGGAGAGGGCTACGAGTATGTTAAGTGGAGCTAGCCTTAAACAAAAGTTCTAGGCTGAAGCTGTTGCTACTGCTTGTTACTTGGTTAATAGGTCTCCTACATCAGACCTCGTTGATAAGACACCTATGGAGGTGTGGTTTGGTAAAAAGCCTTCATTGAGACACATTCAAGTATTTGGTTTTGAGGCATATTCACATGTGCTTAAGGAGAAGAGGTCTATTTTGGAAAACAAGGCTATAAATTCTATCTTCATCAGTTAAGGCATCGGTGTGAAAGGGTACAAGCTTTGGGATTTAGTGGATGAGAGAGTTATATATAGTAGAAGTGTGATTTTCAGAGAGCTCAATCCTTCTTCTATTGTTCTACAACTAGAGAAAGAAGAGAAGAAAGAGGATGTGGTCAGCTTCCTTCCACCCCTAAGAAAGTTAAACTAAAAACATCTATTGGACCTGATGAGGAAGAGAGTTCTAGCAGCTCTAAAAGTTTAGAAGAAGAAGAAGAACCTCAAAATCAACTTTTGAAGGAGGTCCATGCAATAAGGAGACAACTTTATTGGTTTGGTTATTCATTGCATGATTCCAATTGTATTTTTTCTTTTATTTCTAACACTGATGAGCCTAGGACCATAAGGGAGGTTATGGCTATGAGTGATGCAAATTCTTGGAAAGAGGCCATGGAAGAAGAGATGGCTTCCTTGAAGAAAAACAATACTTGGGATATGGTGCCCTTTCCTGATGGGCTTAAACTTGTTGGATGAAAATGGGTGTTCAAGAAGAAGTTTGGTTTAAATGACTGTGTTGAGAAATTTAAGGCAAGGTTGGTTGTGAAGGGATATTCTTAAGTTGAGGGAATAGATTATGGTGAGATTTTCTCTCCCATTGCAAAGTTGACATCTATCAGATTCTATTTATCACTTGATGTAGCATACGATTTAGAAGTTGAACAGATGGATGTGAAGACAACTTTTCTTCATGGTGACTTGAGGAAGAAATCTATATGTCACAGCCAGAGCACTACGTGGTAAAAGGTAAAGAAAAAATGGTTTGTAAGTTGAAGAGATCTTTGTATGGTTTAAATCAATCTCCTAGGATGTGCTACCAGAAATCTGATGCTTTTGTGTTGCATTTGGGATTTTTGAGATCAAAATCAGATCATTGTGTTTACTTTAATATGGATAATGATAACATTCTCATTATTACATTGTATGTTGATGATATGTTGTTCATTAGGAATGGTAAGAATTTTATTTCTTATTTGAAGTCTCAGTTGTCAGGATAATTTCAAATAAAAGATATAGGGGTAGCTAGTTACATTCTAGGGATGGAAATCAGAAGAGACAAAGAAAACAAAAAACTTTGGTTACCATTGTGCAATATTTTGCACACCATTTCAAAAATTTTGATATCACTGCGAAGTTTCAAAACATGCATATCCAAGAGATGGATTTAGGGAAGAATGGGTTAATAAAGTTTCAAAGAAGTTTGGTGCAATTTTAATAAAATTTAGTTTCTAAAGAGTCTGAGGATGAAGGTAGTAGTACCTATAGCATTAAGGCATCTAACCCAAAATATAAATATTCCATCAAATAGAGTCTTCCAAATGTATACAATACAGTGGGTTAGAAATAGACTGTCAGGTGGGTAGAAATAAAGAATAACTATAGCAAGCTCTATATTTGAAAGATCCTTGCATTCTTTTGTTGGACAAAGCAACAAACATTCTCGATTCTCTATCTAACCAAAGTTTTTAAAAGGCCCCTGATAAACATATCAACAATGCATGAGCCACATCAAGAAGAGGAGCCCAAACTCACGAATCTCAATATTGCAAATAGGGCTTAATTTATAAGAACTGTAGAAGCTTTCAAACTGCAACCAAAGATAAGAGCATCGCCAGTTCAACTCTATCAAGTACCACGTCACGACTCTAACTCTCAGGCCATTCTAATGAAGCTGCTACCTTCTAAAATTACTACCAAGAATGATAGCAATGTTGTTCTCCATGCCAGGGGTTGTGAGTATGCGTTACTAGTCCTAGAATATTGGGTTGATGCTCTTGAAATACAATGTGCAGCTGATCTTTATGAAGACCTCATAAGTGTTTTGTAGGAGTTAGTAAGTGAGGATTGATCAATGACAAGGACATGTTACCAAATGATTGCAAAAGTATGACCAGAGCATCTTCTCGCCTCTTTTCAAGTTTTGATCATACGTTTTACAGGCTTATAAATGAGAAGTCAATGGCACTAGATGCATATCAGCCTCTATAAGGAAATGAGAAAGCATCGATTCAACAAGAATTAACTTATCCAAGAGGCCACGTTCAGAGTGAAGAGTTATTTCAATTAAATAGAAGCATCACTTTGCATCAGGAGGTATAGAGTTTAAAGATTGAAGTCATGGTGGACAATAAAGGTGCTTATAAAGAAGGTTGGCCTTACCAAACCACATCAAAATGCCTTGTGAGGAGGAGATAGTAGAATAAAAGCATAGTGAAATTAGAGACGTTGTCATATGAAATGAAAATGTCACCATTAAATAAGTTTGCAACTTACAATCAAAGCGCAGCTTGGAATAAGGGCGTGACCTTGGATATAGGATGGCATGATCTCTGGAAAGTAAAGTGCAACCATCATATAGAAACATGACCCATAAATAGGGCACCACTTTTCCAACACGAGGCATGAGCAAGAAGGAATAAGGGTGTCTAAAAATGGTGCATATCAGTGTAATTGAAGGTGTGATTTATACATATGAGTACCTTATTATCAAAAGTAAACCGTGACTCATAAGTGCCCAAGCATAACACTAAAAATACAAAGCCACATTATGTATGGCGTGGGAAGTGTTAAGTGTAGGTGCAGCCATAAAATCTTGTGTCCAGTCTACAGTGGAGAATTCTCTTCCATAGTGAAGGTTCATACATGGTGATACCCAGCTTTCGAAAGTCAGAGGCTCGACCCATCAAATGATGCCACAGTTAATAATAAGGCAAACAACATAGAAACTTCAGTATCAGCTATAAGAGAAAGCATCACTACTAAAATGGAGAGGGGAGCTCATAGTGCAAGTTGAAGGTACAATCATGGCAGAGTAATAAAGACACTAGGTATAGAGACACAGAAACACTTAGCCACCATCAAATGCAGGACAAAACAATGGCTAGGAGAGAGCAATTCAGAGGACCCTCAGAGACTGCCAAATGGCATAGTAGTGGGCATTTAGGCAAAAGAGAAAGAAGCACTGGAGGAAACCACGTGGAAGCTGCAGGAGTTAGAGAAGCAAAGAAGCATTAGAAGAAACCATGTGGAAGCTGCGGAGGAGAGGAAATAAAATGTTTTATTTCATTTCATAAAAATGCTATAGGAGTCACATGAATCTTTAAAGAGGCTAAGTCTTTTATTAAAATA
Organism: Cunninghamia lanceolata; assembly: GCA_027924645.1. NCBI lineage: Eukaryota > Viridiplantae > Streptophyta > Pinopsida > Cupressales > Cupressaceae > Cunninghamia > Cunninghamia lanceolata. The sequence continues at coordinate 6,157,017 of BSBN01000686.1, read as the reverse complement.
TTGAGTTTCTTTTGATTATGGTGGGACCCCTTATTAATGAAGCTAGTTTCAAATATTAAGAGTGTCTCATTTTCTTATGACTCATGGGAGGGAGATAAAGGCAGATTTAAATAAATAATGAAGTCTATTTTATGACACAGTGGGTCCCTCTAAAGAAAGTTAAATCTTTATTAAATAAAAAAATTTGACTCTCTCCTCATCGTGAATAAAAGATATGCAGCCCTAATTTTTCATACACAAGCCACTTTCATTTTTTATGGCAAGTAAAATGGAGAATGAGTGGGAATTATTTTCTCATGCAGGCCAAAGAGGATAGAGGTGGAAAATATTTTCCAGCCATGAAGATGAAACGGAACAGCCAGTTACCAGAATCATTGTCAGATTTTGGGCTAGATTTAGGGGGTTTTCAGTTACAGAGATCTTAAAGAGATTTATTTTTTTGGGTTATAAAGGCACAGGTCCGGCTCAAAGAAATACAAAGTTCCACATAGTTAGAGATTTCTACACACACAGATACATATTTTTTTTAGCAGAAGACAAATATTTTCTTTTTGCCTCAGCAGAAGCTTCAAAGGAGAGTTGTAACATTTATCTTGTGCAACAAATTTTGCTTCTGTAATTTGTTACCATTCAAATAATGAAAAGGAGTGATGTTATGTGCATATCTAAGTCTATTTTCTATTCTTGTTTCTAATTTTTGTTTCCTTTCCTTTGTTAGATATGTTTATCAAACTGGGTATCAATCATGCACTTTGCTCTTTGATTTCTCAATTAATCATTTAGGGTTTGACACTATGCAACTGGGTAGTTATTTTAATCTAGTGCATCACCTTAGGGATTAGATTTATTTCATTGTATCTGTAATCTTGTTTTTTCTATCCTTTTTTTCAAACCCCCACTAAAAAATGGAAGAGTCAGCTTCCTTAAAATCTAGAGGTTGTTTCCTGGGTCAATCCCACATCTCTAAAACTTCCCCTATTTTTGTTTGATTAGGCCCACACATTTATACATCAATTTTTGGCACACCAGGTGGGACTGGAATCAAAGACTTGGGTCTTTGTTTTCATTGAATCTTTGCCCTGTATTTTGTGATTTTGGTGGTAAATCAAAGAAATATCTGCTCACTGGAGCATGAATCTTCCACCTGGTGACTCTACTGGAGGTTCTTTTTTAGATCTTTGCCTCTACAAACCATGGCAACCCCTGGTATCTATGTGCATCTACATATTCCTGCAAGGGATCTACCTTTTGTGACTTGGGATTCAAGTCCTCTTATTCTTCAGTAGCAGGGTCAAGTTCCTGACACAACATGGAAGGCACTACCTTACTTTCTTGGAGATGGCTTAGTTTCTCCTGTAGATCACATTCAAGATGTAGCTGGTTTATGCTCCATTCACAATTTCACAACTAAGAATCATGCCCTCTTGTTTATTGCATCTTCCCTCAAAGGAAAAGCAAAAGAATGGTACAGAAGTTTGTAGCCCAGTTAAATCACTAGATGGGATCAGCTAGGAGGGCTCATCTACAATCAGTTCAGAGAGAGGATAGATGTCAGCACCCTCACCTAGAATCTCACCACCATCAAAAGGCATCCAATGGAGCCCATACATGATTTCAATTCAAGATTTGACAAGGTATGGAAAAAATTCTCTGTTGACATGAGGCCTCCTCCAATCTTTGCATTCTTTTATTATTTAAAGGCTTTAGACCCTGAGATCTCTGTCATGATACAATCTTTAGGAGGTGAAACTCTTCCTCAGTCATCTGATCTTGCTATTAAGGCTAAAAATAACCTCATAGAGGATGGTAAACTGCCTCCTCTGCCCTTAAAACAACTGATGCTTCATGCAAATAACCTATCTCAAGTTCTTTCTTGCAGTCAAATGTATACCTATTCTGATCCACCCACCCTTCCTACTAATTTTCTGAATCATGAGGAGATGAGTGTACTAAAAGAACTTATAAAAACCCTCTCCTGTGAGATCAATGAGCTCAAAGATCAAGCCATGTATAATGCTGATCCAAATTTCATGCTTCAAGATTCTTATGAACAACAATACCAATGTGGTCAGTTTGTAGAAGAAACCCTCCCTTAGGCACCAAGGAGACCCATAATCTTCAAAATTACGCATTACAAATCTCTATAGCTACAAATCAGCCCATAGAAGTCACAGACCAATTTCTTTGCCATTTTCACATCCAAGAGGAATCCAGTTTTAAAAACCAAAATACAAGCAAGAAAGTGGCTCCTGTCTATCTGAGATGTCCTTCTAATTATCAGTATTATGCACATGTGGCAATGTATAACTCAGAGATTCTATCGAATTATGAAAAAGATTCAGAGGATGCTTATGAGGTGCAACTTCTAAAAGCTAAAAAGTACTTCAAGAGGGGCTTTGAAGCTGAAAAGTACTGGGTCCAGAGTGATGCTACATCTGTACCTTATCTTGAGGAAGAGGTTGCAAGAGAGATTTCTATGAAGCCTATTAGGAATGACTATTTTTATTTCTGTAATGAGTTTTCACATCTGGATGAAGATAGCAAAGATATGCATCAGGGGAAACAGGAGGAAGATTTATTATCAATTTCACAACAGGGATATCAAATTCTAGATGGAGAAAACCCTACTATTGAACATGTGCATGGTTCATTTACAAAGCCTCTTATAGCAAATTATGAGGAAAAGCATAAAGAAGAGATATGTGAAAGAACTGATTTGTTTTCAATTCTAGAAAATGGTTATACTCTTCTTTTTGATAAAGATTCACAGCTACAAAATAATGAGGTCCAAAAAGATATTTGCAAAATTCAAGAGTCACATACTAAGTCATAATATACACCCTTCTTCTTGTATGAGGGAATCCCAATCAGATTCAAGGTTGTAATTAGCAGCTCTATCACCTGCACACTTGGTTTTGATACTATCTTGAGTCATAATGCTGGTGAAGAGTCTATAAAAGAGGTCATTAAAGAAGTTCTATTGATAGAAGCCTCAAAGTGCAAGCAGATGAATGATCTTCAATGCTTTATTTTCCCTTCCTGCCCTCCACTGAAGCAAGAGCAGCATGTTGATAAGCTTGATTGGTGTTTTCATACCAAGGATGAGCCTCCAAAGTGCAAAGAGGTGAAAAGGTACAAAATCTTGTTATACTCTTTTATGTATTTCATTTGGTCAATTATTAGTGCAATGTGGGTCAACTGGAGCAACATCATCAAATCTAGAAGTTACTTTGTTGTCCTGATTAATGGGCATGTTCCTAAGCATCTCACATGTCAGTAGTTTAATGTCAGGTGCTCAATAAGCTACAATAGTAGCATTAGATTTCAGATTCAGTTGTTTATTTTCAATAAGTTGCTTCCATAAGGAGGGAAGTTAGTTTTGTGGTTCAGCTCTATGTAAGTTTCAAAGGTTTGAATAGTCATTAGATAATCTTAGTTGTAGAATATTAGTATAGTTAGTTGTCACCAATTTATAGTTAACTATCACCAATTTGTTTCAGTGGTCTATTAGTTGCAGAGTGTTTTAGATTCATATTGAAAAGCTTTCTAGGTAGTTTAGTATCAGTTTGTTTGCATAAGCATTGGTTGCGGATCTATTTTCAGTTGTATGGGTTTTTTAGTTTCAGCATAATAGACTCTATTGCCCAATGGATAATGCATAATTTTCTCTGGGTTTGAAGTGAGCAAGCTCACTTTCCCAGCCAGTCACCAAGAATTGTTGTGCAATATTTTGCACACCATTTCAAAAATTTTGATATCACTGCAAAGTTTCAAAACATACAGATTCAAGAGATGGATTTAGGGCAAAATGGGTTAATAAAGTTTCAAAGAAGTTTGGTGCAATTTTAATAAAATTTAGTTTCTAAAGAATCTGAGGATGAAGGTAGCAGTATCTGTAGCATTAAGGCATCTAACCCAAAATATAAATATTCTATCAAATAGAGTCTTCCAAATGTATACAATACGGTGGGTTGGAAATAGACTATCAGGTGGACAGAAATAAAGACTAAATATAGCAAGCTCTATATTTGAAAGATCCTTGCATTCTTTTGTTGGACAAAGTGAAAAACATTCTTGATTCTCTATCTAAGAAGAGTTTTCAAAAGGCCCCTGATAAACATATATATAGTGCATGAGCCACATCAGGAAGAGCAGCCCACACTCACGAATCTCAATATTGAAAATAGGGCTCAGTTTATAAGAATTGTAGAAGCTTTCAAAGTGCAACCAAAGATAAGAGCATCACCAGTTCAAGTCTCTCAAGTGCCACATCACGACTCTAACTCTCAGGCCATTTTGATGAAGCCGCTACCTTCTAAAACTACTGCCATGAATGATAGCAATGTTGTTCTCCATGCTAGGTGTTGTGAGTTTGTGTTACTGGTCCTAGAATATTGGGTTGATGCTCTTGAAATACAATGTGTAGCTAATCTTTATGAAGACTTCATAAGTGCTGTGTAGGAGTTAGTAAGTGAGGATAGATCAATGACAAGGACATGTTACCAAAATGATTACAAAAGTATGGCTAGAGCGTCTTGTCACCTCTTTTCAAGATTTGATCATATGTTTCAGAGGCTTATAAATGAGAAGTCAATGGCGCCAAATGCATATTAGCCTCTACAACGAAATGAGAAAGCATCGATTCAGCAAGAATCAGCTTATCCAAGAGGCCACATTCAGAGTGAAGAGTTATTTTAATTAAATGGAGGCATTTCTTTGCATTAGGAGGTATAGAGTTTAAAGATTGAAGTCACAGTGGACAATAAAGGTGCTAATAAAGAAGGTTGGCCTTACCAAACCACATCAGAATGTCTTGTGAGGAGGAGATAGAAGAATAAAAGCACAGTGAAATTAGAGACGTTGTCATATGAAATGAAAATGCCACCATTAAATAAGTTTGCATTTTACAATCAAAGCGTAGCTTGGAATAAGGGCACAGCCTTGGATATAGGATGGCATGATCTCTAGAAAGTAAAGTGCGGCCATCATATGGAAACATGACCCATAAAAAGGGCACTACTTTTTCAACACAAGGCAAAAGTAAGAAGGAATAAGGGTGTCTAAAAATGGCACAGATCAGTGTAATTGAAGGTCCGATCCATACATATGAGTACCTTGTAATCAAAAGTAAATCGTGACTCATAAGTGCCCAAGCACAACACTAAAAATACGAAGCCACATTATGTATGGCATGTGTAGTGCGAAGTGTAGCCACAACCATAGAAGCTTGTGTCTAGTCTGCAGAGGTGAATGCTCTTCCATAGTGAAGGTTCATACACGGTGATACCCAGCTTTGAAAAGTCAGAGGCTCAACCCATCAAATGATGCCATAGTTAATAATAAGGTGAACACCATAGAAATTTTAGTATCAGCTATAAGAGAAGGCATTGCCACTAAAATGGAGAGGGAAGCTCATAATGCAGGTTGAAGGCACAGTCATGGCCGGGTAACAAAGACACTAGGTATAGAGACACAGAAACACTCAGCCACCATCAAATGTAGGACAAATCAATAGCTAGGAGGGAGCAATTCAGAGGACCCTCAGAGATCACCAAATGGCACAGTAGTGGGCATTTAGGTAGAAGAGAAAGAATCACTAGAGAAAACCACGCAAAAGTTGCGAGAGTTAGAGAAGCAAAGAAGCATTAGAAGAAACCACGTGGAGGCTGCAGAGGAGAGGAAATAAAATGTTTTATTTCATTTCATAAAAATGCTATGGGAGTCACGTGAATCTTTATAGAGGCTAAGTCTTTTATTAAAATATTGAGTTTCTTTTGATTATGGTGGGACCCCTTATTACTGAAGCTAGTTTCAAATATTAAGAGTGTCTCATTTTCTTATGACTCATGGGAGGGAGATAAAGGTAGATTTAAATAAATAATGAAGTTTATTTTATGATACGGTGGGTTCGTCTAAAGCAAAATGAAGCTTTATTAAATAAAGATTTTTTGACTCTCTCCTCACCATGAGTAAAAGATATGCAGCCCTAATTTTTTATACACGGCCACTTTCATTTTTTATGGCAAGTAAAATGGAGAATGAGCAGGAATTATTTTCTCATGTAGGCCAAAGAGAATGGAGGTGGGAATATTTTCCACCCATGAATATGAAATGGAACAACCAGTTACCAGAATCATTGCTAGATTTTGGGCCAGATTTTGGGGGTTTTCAGTTGCAGAGATCTTCAAGAGATTTATTTTTCTGGGTTATAAAGGCACATGTCCAGGTCAGAGAAATGTAGAGTTCCACACAGTTAGAGAGTTCTACACACATAGATACAGAATTTTTTTAGCAGCAGACAAATATTTTCTTTTTGCCTCAGTAGAAGCTTTAAAGGATAGTTGTAACATTTATCTTGTGCAACAATTTTTCCTCTGTAATTTGTTACCAATCAAATAATGAAAAGGAGTGATGTTCTGTGCTTATCTGAGTCTATTTTCTGTTCTTGTTTCTAATTTTTGTTTCCTTGCCTTTGTTAGATCTATTTATCAAACTGGGTATCAATCATACACTTTGCTCTTTGATTTCTCAGTTAATCATTTAGGGTTTGACACTGTGCAACTGGGGGGTTATTTTAATCTGAGGCATCACCTTAGGGGTTAGATTTATTTCATTGTATCCATAATCTTGTTTTTTCTATCATTTTTCTCCAACCCCCACTAAAAAATGTAAGAGCCAACTTCCTTAAAATTTGGAGGTTGTTTCTGGGGTCAATCCCACATCTCTGAAACTTCCCATGTTGTTGTTGGATTGGGCCCATAAATTTATACATCAATAGTTACATTAGAGTAAGTATGTGTTGAAGAGATTAAGCATGCATTCTTGTAGACCATTGACTATTCCTGTTATGATGGGGATAAAGTTATCTGTTGTAGATTGTCCAAAGTCTCCTTCTGAGATGGAGGATATGACCAGAGTCCCATTTTCTAGTGCAGTTGGTAGTTTGATGTATGCAATGGTCTATACAAGATGATACATTGCCCAAGCAATGGGAGTCCTTAGTCAGTTTATGGCTAATATCAGACAAGTACATTGGGATGCAGTGAAGAGAGTGTTCAAATATTTGTGGGGTACTTCCAAGTATTCCCTATGTTATCATGGTTATCCTATAGGACCTTGACATTCGCTTTGTATTTAAGGATTTGTATATTCATATTGTGTAGTTGACATTGACAGTAGGTGATCCACCAGTGTTTATGTGTTTACTATGTTCGATGGTGCTATTAGTTGGATGAGTAAGTAGCACCCTTTGGTCACTTTGTCCACTACCGAAGGAGAGTACATGGCAACAACTCATGCTTGTAAGGAATCCATTTGTCTTAAGAGATTGTGTTCTGATGTTGGGTTTGATGCAGGGAAGATTACCATTTGTTGTGACAATCAGAGTGCCATATGTTTGGTGAAAAATTCTACTTTCCACGTGAGAACAAAGAATATTAATGTCTAGTACCATTTTTTTCTAGACATGGTAGAGGATGGGAAGGTGAATTTGGAGGATGTTGACACTTTGATGAATGTTATAGATTCCAAGTGACAAAACTTGTGAGCATAGAGAAGTTCAGATGGTGTTCAGATTCTATGGGCATCTCGGCCCCTAGCAGTTAAATCTTGTCATTATATTGGCTCTTGAAAAGTGTTTTACTAGTGGGAGAATGTTGGAAATTAAGGTGTCTCAACCTTTGCAATTTTTATAGTATTTATTATTTGGTTGTATATTTATTTAATTTCTTATATTGTATTGGTGCAGTCACAGTTAGGAGGGTCCTCAAAGAGAACTATCTAGGCTATGCAGCTAGAGTAAACATAATGAAAACAACTCAAGGATATAAAGCCAATGCAGATTCAATCTTTCATTATATCATAGAATTTAAATACAAATTGGTTGGCATCATGCAGACTTACAATTTGGGCTCATAGGCCTGATTACAGAATATCAAAATATGCACAAGATATAGCTTTAAAGCTTCTTCGCAAGAATTCCAAACTATCAACTTCTAAAAATATGCCTACTATCAAGACAACTTTCCTAGGCATCTATTACATCATTTTATATCATCTCTGGAACCAAAAATTCCTCTGCATTAGCCAAGGAAGGTTACAAACTCCAATGAAGAGGTATAATGTGTGTACATGGATAGGTCAGACCTAAACATGAAGAACTCCTCTGCAAATGAATGGAATGAAGTACGGATCCTAGGGAGGGTTGGCTGTGAACCAAAGAACATTGAATAATGTGTTGTTTAGCTCTACAAGTCTTCTCCTTTAGCTTATTATTTGAGACTGTTAGGATGCTCTGTTATGAGAAAACAATTGATCTTCTGATAGTGATAACTTTCGGTACTTGATCCAAATGATCTTAAATTTGGATATGATGTGCATGAATGAATCTAGATGCTAAGTCCATCTTTGCAAGATTTGAAATACAACTACAATGGAATGAGGACCAAAATACAAAAACTGCTACTGATTGAATTTCTTGAACTAAATTGGAAAATGAAAAGAAAACTCAAATGCAAACAAATGGAAATGCAAATGTTTTTGGTTGATGCAAGATTGCTCTTGAACTAGGGATGCTCCTACATCAGACATCTGGGGTTATTGAAAAAGTGAGTCCCTCACTTGTTATATAGACCCTAATCAAACTCAGAGGTTAAATTTACCCCACTTTTATCAGCACAGTTTCCCCCCAAATCATTTAACGGGGTCAAGGGACAATGCCCCTTGCGAGGGTTTGGGGGTAGCGCCCCCAAGATGGGGTCAACAGGAAGCACCCCTTGTGGGGTCTACGGAGTTATCTTTCTATTGGTTGACATAAAAAAATCCTATTTTTGTAACCGACATAAGGCTTGATAAAACTGGCTAAGGGTTAGGGTTTCCATTGATGTATTGTAGCATTTTTCAATGATATTGAGTTGCAGGGATTGCTGGTTGTAATCTGTTTAATTTACTAGATAATAATATTGGACTCTCTATTGGTGGATGTAGCCCGAGTTTGGGTGAACCATGTTAAAATTGTCTCTAGCTATTATTATTTCTATGTATTTTTCATTCCTCTGTTTAACCTTTATTTGCATTTAATTGATATCTTCTACCAGCTAACCCTAACATCACTTTACTGGGGCTAGAGGAAAACCAAGACGGTCTGCCTCAGCCTAAGAAATACATGATGAATCTTCTATCGGCCTACTTTCCACTTCACAAGGTATTCTTTGTATTGTCTTCCTATGGTGCTATGTCCTCAATCTACTCCAGTGCTTGTTGAGGCAATTGCTTCTTCAAGGCTTCTTCAATGTTGTCACTGAACTCTACTTCATGATAGTGATGTAGGCTGCAATGTTGAAAATAGGTGATATGTCAAAAATAGGTGATATGCCCAATGTCTCCAATAACTCCATTTCATATGCATTTCCTGAATCAAATTTTTTGAGTATCCTACAAGCTACAAACTTCTTCATCTTCAACTTGTTATATGTCGTAACTGGAAATCTTTCTTTTCTCAAGCATACCATCACTTTATCTCCAACTACAAATTCTTTGTCTCTTTTTCTCATATGCTTGCTTCTTATACTTACTATTCATCTCCTCCAAATGCTTCTTCACCTACTTATGCACTATCTCCACATGTTCTACAAATTCTTCTGCTTTTGTAGTTCTCTTATCTGCCATACTAATATCTCTCAACTCATTCACTCCTCTAGGGTTTACTCCAGTAACAATCTCAAAGGGTGTTCTTTGGGTACTCCTATTCACTAAATTATTATATGCAAACTTTGCTTGTGAAAGAATCAAATCCCAACTTCCTACCTTCTCTCCAACCAAACATCTTAACAAGTTTCCCAAAATCCTATTCACTACTTCTGTCTATACATCAGTCTATGGGTGAAATGTTGAACTGAACTTCAAATCTGTCTTCATATTTTTCCAAAGTGTCTTCCAAAAGTATCCAAGAAATCTTGTATCTCTATCTGAAGTTATGCTCTTAGGTAATCCATGCAATCTCACAATCACCTTGAAAAATAGGTCAGCTACATGCATTGCGTCATTTGTCTTCTTACAAGGTACGAAATGTGCCATCTTTGAAAATCTATCCACCACTACAAATATAGAATCATGTCCTCTCTATGTCTTTGGTAATCCCATTACAAAATCCATATTTATGTCTTCCTAAGGTCTCTCCGGTACTGTCAAAGGTTTATACAATCCAGTATTCTGGCTACTCGCTTTTGTAACTTGATAAAATCTACAACTCTGCACAAATTTCCTAACATCCTTATGTATCTGAGGCCAAAAGTAATTTCACTCACCAAAGCCACTATTTTATCAATGCCAAATTATCTTACCAATCCACCACTGTGTTTCTCTTTGATCAAATTATCGCTCATGGAACTTCTAGGTATGCACAACTGATTTCCTTTGAATAACATATCTTCTTGAATGAAATAATCCTACCACTTACTCCTGTCTATCACAACAAGTTCCTTACATGATTTCCAGGGTTCTACAAAATCAAGATCTTCTTCATACATGTTCTTCAATTCATCAAATCCCAAGACTTCAACTCTTATCTCTGTCAACAAGTTCCTTCTCCTACTCAATGCATCTGCAACTTTGTTTGATTTTCCAGTCCTATGCTTCAATACAAATGTAAAACTCTGCAAGAACTCTACCCATCTAATGTGTCTCTGATTCAACTTTCCTTGACTATTTAAATACTGCAAGGCTTGATGATATGTATACAACACAAACTCCTTAGGCAACAAATAATGTCTCCACTTCTTCAAGGCTTGAATTATGGCATAGAACTCTTGATCATAAACTGAATATCTTCTCCTTGTATTATTCAACTTCTCATAAAATATGCTACATGTCTACCTTCTTGATGTAACACTGCTCCAATTGCATTCCCACTTGTATCACAATCTACTTGAAATACCTTATTGAAGTATGGTAATACCAACACAGGTTGCTCTGTCACTTTCTATTAACAATTCAAAACTTTTATCTGCTCCTAATGTCCACTTGAAATCTTTTCTATCACCTCTCATTGTCTCTATCATAGGATTACAAACTAGATTGAAATTTCTGATGAACTTCTGGTAGAAACTAGCTAATCCATGAAATGATCTGACTTCTCCAATGCTTTTTGATGTAGGCCATTCAACAATTTCTCTTACTTTCTCAGGGTCCATCTTCAATCCTTCTGCAGAAATAACAAATCCCAAGTATACTAACTCTTCCTTCATGAAACTACACTTCTTGATGTTTATCAGTAATTTCTCCTCTCTCAGTCTTTGCAATACTTGTCTAAGGTGCTGCAAATGTTCTTCTTTTGTCTTACTGAAAATCAGAATACCATCCAAATATACAATAACAAACTTACCCAAGAATTTTTTCAAAACTTCATTCATCAATCTCATGAAAGTACTCGGTGCATTTGTCAATCCAAAAGGCATCACTAACCACTCATACAATCCTTCATTTGTCTTGAAAGCAATCTTCCATTCATCTCCTTCTCTGATTCTGATCTGATGGTAGCCCAAATCTATCTTTGTGAAATATTTTGCTCCACTCAAACAATCCATGATATCATCCATCCTGGGTAAAGGAAATCTATACTTAACTGTGATCTTGTTTATTGCTCTAGAGTCTGTATACATTCTCCATTCTACATCTTTCTTTGGTGTTAACACTGCAGGTACTGTACAAGGGCTCAAATTTTCTCTGATCAAACCCTTCCTCAACAACTCTTGTATCTTCCTATTCAATTCTTCATTCTCTTTCAGTGTCATTCTGTGTGTTGCTTTGTTAGGCAAACTAGCTCCAGGTAATAGATCCATGTGATGACTGATACTCCTGATTGGTGGTAATCCTTCAGGTACATTATCTGATATTATGTCCTCAAACTCTATCAGCAACTCTATTATCTCCTTGGGTTGTGGTTCTTTAGTCTCCTTCTTCAATGTTTTAGGCTTCTTAGGGATCAAAGCATAACACATATTATCATGTCTCAAACCATCTAGAAATTTTCTTCCACATACTTCAGTCTTAGGATCAACTTCTAAAGGAACCAAAGTAATTCTCTTTCCATTTAGTGTTATAGTGTATGTATTCTTTCTTCCATCATGTATAAATTTTCTATCATACTGCCAAGGTCTACCCAACAAGATATGACATACATCCATAGGCATAATATCACACAAGACTTCATCATGATGAGATCCAATGTGAAATTTCACCAAACATTGTTCACGCACAAGTACCTTATGATCATCCTAAATCCATGCTATTTGATAGGGCTTAGGGTGTTTCAATCTTTCCAACTTTAGCTTATTCACCATCTCCACTAAAACTAGGTTATCAAAACTACCACTATCAATAACAACTTTACAACATTTACCTCCTGATTTGCATCTGGTTCTGAACAAACGTTTCCTTTATGTTAGTTCCTCATTTGTCTCTACTTGAAATAGTTCTCTCCTCATCACAAGTGAATCTCCTTTCTTAGGTTTACCAACTGAACTAGGTGATCCAACAGGTTCTTCTTCCATATAGGCTACTCTTCCACTTTTCTTTGTCCTCTTGCTTGTACTCCCCTGATTACATTCAAATGCTCTATGTCCTTCACCTCGATACTTGAAATAGGTTCCTCTAAATGTTCTCCTATTAGGTCCTCTTCATTCTCTTTTATATCCTTCACTCCAGTATGGGCTAGGGTTTCCTCTAAGGTAGAAATTTTTGTCATCTCTTTGATATGCATTGTTATCTCTATCCTCCTTGAATTTGTTCTCTTGCTTGTTCTACTCCACATACAATCTTTCTCCTCTGGAAAATGTTCTACCTCTCTGAAATTTACCTCCTCTACCTCTCTATTTCTGATCATGTGTCTTATTCAACTTTTCTTCAACCTTCAGGGAAAATTGATATGCTTCTTCCAATGTTGTCATCCTTACCAAACTCAACTCTTCTTGAATGTCAAATCTTAGCCCATTGATGTATCTAGCCACTTTCTACTTGCTTGCTTCATTGTGTCCTATCCTTATGATCATCTTGTGAAATCCTTTAGTATACTTCTTCACAGATTTCTCCTTTTGTCTTAAGTTTTGCAAGCTCTTCAACAGTTCCAACTCATAGTCAGTAGGTATAAACTGATTCTTCAATTTTGTCACCATCCTATCCCACTTTGTAATCTTTTCTTTTCCTCTTCTATTTCTATCCAATTAAACTTCTTTCCACCATATAGTAGCATGTCCTTTCAACTTTGTCTTTGTCAAATTTCACCTTCTCCGGATCTTCCATTTCTTCATACTCAAAGTATTCTTCTATGTCATTTATCCAGTCAATGAACTCTTTAGGGTTCAAATTGCCAGTATAGTAAGGGACATCAACTCTAGGTCTTTTTCCAATCTTTGAAATAGCTTGCAATATCTTGACTTGATCTGATTCTTCTTCTTCTTCACCTCCTAGGGCTTCTTCAATTTGATTCACAAATTGAAATTCTTCATCATCACTCTCGATATCAATTCTACGGCTTAGTCCTTTTCTTCTATCTTCTTCAATAGCATCCAATCTAATTCACATTTTTTTCATCATCTCCATCATCTCATCCATTCTACCAGCCATTGTTCCAAAAACATGGATTCTCCTTGGCAGAATCTTCCTAGGATCAAGTTCAAACTGCCTCAATTCGGTGATCGAGCTACAAGGTGACAACTACCTCTCAATCGGCGATTGGTTGCGACACAAGTACAACCTTCCTTGGATTTGGACATTTGTCCACAACAAGAACTTACGAAATTCCTTTGCCAACTTCACTCAATTCGCTCCCCAAAGATTCAAACTTTCACTCTGATACCACTTGGTGTAGTCATGGTTAGGAGGGTCCTCAAAGAGAACTATCCAGGATGTGCAGCTAGAGTAAACATAATGGAAACAACTCAAGGATATAAAGCAAATGCAGATTCAGTCATTCAATATATCATAGAATTTAAATACAAATTGGCCGGCATGTCACGTCTCATTTTTATGGACATTACTATTATTTTAGATTAATGAACATTTACCATCATTGATTTACTTTGAGTAATTTCAAATGTGTGAAAGTAATTATTATGAAGATATATTGGAAAATTGATTTACATGTTAAGTAATATTGATGTAAATGCAATGATTTGCTTCAGCTATGTTTTGGAGACACTAACCTATTGACGTCAAGTTGAGTATGCAGGTACTCATCAAAGACGAGAGCATGGTTGAGGTAGAGGTGTTCTAGCCACTTGGCAAGAACTGATGGATGGTTTACCCTAATACAATCACACACATCACGTAGTTGCATATGCATTATCGAATGGCTTTTATTGCATTAATGTGTAGTTATTAGTCATTTTCGAATACATGATGTGATTACATAAATTTAATGTCTTTTCGAATGATATTTAAAAGATGTATTGTAGTTTATTTAAATAAATGATAAAATATTGTTTATAGATGTTTGGAAGACAATATGTTCTATATATGCAATATTGTATTGCATTTCTCTTCTTGAATATGTAATTGGATTTGTTTAGTAACAATAGTTAAATTATTCAAAATGGTATTGTTATATTGAATAAAAGAATTAAAAAATATATATTCTTGTCACTCATGCGACAACAAGCTAACTTAAATAGCTAGTATTTGACTTAAAATAAGAAAGATTGTGAGTTTTAAATTATTATTTTCATGCAAACCGAAATAAAAAATTTAGTTCTAAACCTAAAGAGATCGCTAAAGATAAAGGTTGGAATTTTTGATAAAAGAGGCGCATCTGGGCAGAGACAAGGCACCCACATTTTTGCAGCAAAGGTAACTTATTCTTTAAGTGATAGTAGCAAGGAAGAAAGGGAGAGTTGCAGGCTGCGATACGAAAAAGAGCAAGGTAGTGACAACAACTACAAAACTCATCTTGACCAGCAAATTTTCCTAGGTTTTTATCTTTAAATTGTTTGCTTTAAAATCAAATTATTGTGACTGTCAAAATCTAGAGTTTAGCTAGTTTGGGGCACCTATTTTTCTATGCTCGACCAATATTTTTTGTCTGAGTTAACCCCCCCTCTAGATTTTCTTGGGGCCAGGTTGGCAGGAGTGGTCTGCATTATGAGTGGTTATTTTTTCTTTTCCTAGCCACCTATACTCTAGTGGGTCATTGTCTTCTTCTGGCCGCCTGGTTTCATGCTAGCCATGCTTTTTCTTATGGTCATTTTAACTATTCTTGGGTGATCTGTATAGATCGACCCATGTTTCTTGATGTCACCAGTTTCTCAGACTTAAACATAGATGTTTATTTTCCATCCTCTTTTAGTTTTTGACTTAAACTCATATCAATCTACATGATGGTCGATCTACTCAGTATATAGACTAAAAATCAGAATTGTTAATAGTCAATTTTCCTACCTTTGTTTGCCTACCTGAAAAACAAGTCGTTATTCTCAAATCTTGAATTTTACTGATGAAAACTACAATTCAATTCCCAGAACAGTCTTAGATTATTCTCTGTAAGATAATTCTATGACTGCATTTCTTACCTTGGTTGAAAATAGTTTTAACTTACAAAATCAACCTCCTTATGCTAAACTTCAACCTATGAAAGATAAACAAAAATCCTATGTTCCTATAGCTTCCTTTATGACTGTGAATTACATAAATTCCTTGTCAGATCATTATTATGACTGTATTTTTCTTTATTTTGGATGAAATCAACTCTAGTTTAGACAAATCGACCTTTCTATGAAGAAACTCAAACTTTTAAGAAAATTTAGACGAATCTACCATATTCTTGTAGATATGTTTTCCTTATGAAATTGTTGTTCAAAACATAGTTTTAAACATTATTTAAAGATGACTAAATCTGAATATATGTTGTTCTTTATTTATTTTGTTTCCAATTCTGTAATAGTTCTTATCATGGGAGTGACAGGAAGGTGATAGAAAATTACACTTAAACTATATGCATAAACAAATTAGTTCATGTCACTAGAATGACAGTAGGTTAGAATTACCTAGGAATGATATTTTCTATCATCTTTATTGTTGCAAGTATGGGCCTAACCGGTGTTGACATTGATGTCAACATACTCCTTTTGCATTAATCATAAGAATTGGATGCGTTGTGTACTGAGGATATCAAGAAAATTAGTCTTAATTAGGAACAGAGAAGAACAATGAAGACAGTGAGCTAAAGATCCTAGTTAAGATGAAGATCAGAGGTTGCGCTTCAAAGGGTTTATAGATATGTATCTTAATATGACCTAGTAAAGATTTTAGAGGTCTGCATGAAGATCTAAAGAAGTTATGGCCACTTAAGCAAAACTAGTTCTGGCAGATGTTTAGAGGTGATAGAGTGATATAGATAGGTCTGATGAGATCCAGAAATGCAATATCCTATTCTGCGGATTTGGTGGAATGTTTAGGAAGTAAATGTGAAGTGTCAACTCAATTGGTTCATGGTCTAGAGGTTCGTAAGCATCTATTCCAATATGACATTGATGACAAACTATGTTCTTGAGATTTTGGATGAAGGAGAGGATGATTTCAGGAAGCAGAAGTAGTGTAGATGTTCTTGCTGATTCAGGCAAGCTTGTGGAGGTCCTTGGATTGTATCCAGTTCGTGTTGGTGGTCCGCATTAAAGATTGAGCTAGTAATTAAAGAATTACTTCCAGATGATGATGTTCTTCCTAAGACTGGCCAACCAGATGAGTTACACCTCCTACAGATGATCTTGAAGATGCTCTATGAAGAATGGTGTGTTCCTAAAGAAGGATTAAAGTTTCAGATCTATGTGGCCAACAGCGTGTTGATCCGCGTGAAGTCTTTTTGTAATAAGTGATGTTGTATTTATGTATTTTCTCTGTAATGTATGCCGACTTGGATGATTATCCCTAAGTCGATGTCTTGTATAAATAAAGAGTTGTAAGGTCATTTCAAAAGTGTTGTGTGGAGATGAGTGTGTGGTAGAGAGGAGTAGAGTGAAGGCAGAGAAGAAGTATTGAGCTTAAATGGAACTGACTCAAGCATGGTGAAGATGCTATTCTTCAGTTCAAGTATGTAATACTTATCATTCTATAGACAGTGTGTCTCCTATAGGCAGTGGGCCTCTTGTGAGTAGTGTGCTTGGGTAGTGAGACCTAATTGGCATGTGCTATTTTTTTCTTTCTATTCTTCTAATAGAGAATACAATCTTGGGTTAGTCACCCCATGGTTTTTCCCTTAACTGCATTTTCCACATCAAAAATCTTGGTGTTTTATGTGTTAATGTGTTTCTATTCTTGATTTGTTGCATTATAGTTCCATGATTGATTTATTATTATGCTGTTTAATTAAGAAAAGGATTTAAGAAAGTAATTGGAAGAAAGTTTCAGACAATTGATTCATCCTCCCCTCTTAGTTGTTTATCCTAAATCTAACAATTGGTTTCAAAGCTAAGTTCCTCTAAAAGAGATTACCCACTTGAGGAGATCCAAGATGTCATCCTACAAGAAGGATAGTCCAAGGTTTGATAGAACCAATTTTACTCTTTAGAAAAGTCACATGGAATGTCACTTACAATGTATGGGAATGTAGTATTGGATCATGGCTTCAAAGAAGTATACTCCTCCACAGAATGGTCCAAGAACCGTAGATGAAATCAGAGATGCTAAAAACAATCTGCAGACTAAAGAAACTCTTCTAAGTGCCTTGTTTGATTCAGAGCTGACAAATGTTGTTGACCTACAACTGCTTTTGAGATTTGGGAAAAATTGCAACTTTTGTATGAAGGAGACAAGTATGTTAAATGTGCCAAGCTACAGAGTCTGAAAGGAAAATTTGAAAATCTGAAGATGAGAGAAGATGAAAATATCACTACATTTATGCCAAGAGTAAATGAACTTGTTTGTGGCATTAGATGTGCTGGTGGAGTCTTGGATGAAGATGAGATTGTTGGAAAAGTTCTCAGATCCCTTCCTGATTCTTACAAGTACAAGGTTACTGCTATTGAAGAATTTAGATCTATTTCATGTATCACAAGAGATCAATTGGTTGGTAAATTGGCTACATTTGAATTGACTAAGTTTGGAGATCCCCCCCAAGACTGAATCTGCATTCAAAGCTAGTGCCTCTCTAAAAGGGAAACAAAAGTTTTATTCAGGAGAGAACTCTTCAAGGAAACTATCATGGTATGAAAAAGCAAGAAAAGACCTGGAAGAAGATGAAGCAGAAGTTGCTCAACTTGAAGCCCTTATTGTAAAAAGACTGCCAAGAGGATCCGATAAGTATGAAGGAAAATTACCTTTTAAGTGTTTTAACTGCAATAAGATTGGTCATTTTTCCTCAAGGTGTCTGAAAAGATTCTCAAGGCCAAATCCTAATAGATCAAGGTTCTAAAAGAATTGTTACTATGTTCATGAAGATGATGAATCAGAGACAGGAAACAAATCCGGAAGTGACTGGGTGTTTATTACCATCAAGGAAGAAGATCCAATGCCCTCTGAATCTGTCAATCATAAAATTGTAGAAGGAGCTCTGGCTTCCCAAGTTGAAGAAAAGGATGATTGGGTGATTAACAGTGGATGTTCTCACCATATGATAGGTGACAAAAATAAGTTCATAGATTTGGAAAGGTATGAAGGAGGAGTGGTAAAGTTTGGTGATAACTCTGCTGGTAGAATCAGAGGAAGAGGAACCATTTCTTTTGATGGAAAGAACAAAACAAGTAATGTACTATATGTTGAAGGTCTAAAGCACAATCTTCTCAGTGATGGACAGTTGGTGGACAAAGGCTATGATCTCTGATTCAAAAATAGAAAATGCAAGATCTTTAAAAGTTCCAGAACAGAGATTGCATTTGGTACTCAAACTAAAGGTAATATCTTCCACTTGGTTGGTACTGGTAAATGTTGCTTATTTGTTCAAATTGATCAGAGTTGGTTGTGGCATAGGAGAATGTGTCATGTGAATTTTGATAATATCATCAAGATAAGCAACACTCAGGCTGTAAGAGATCTTCCAAGACTTGTGAAACCCACTAATAGCTTGTGCAAAGAATGTCAATTCGGTAAGCAGAGCAGAGTCACATTCAAAAGTAAGGAATAGTCTTCTACCAAATTATTGGACTTAGTTCATACTGATTTATGTGGTCTGCCAAGAATCAGAAGTGTACAATGTGATAGATACGTCATGCTATTAATTGATGACTACTCCCGGATGATGTGGGTAACTTTTCTGAAAAAGAAATTAGAAGCTCTTGAGAAATTCAAAATATTCAAGGCTATGGTAGAAAATGAAACCAGACTAAAATTAAAATGTCTGAGGTCTGATAGAGGTGGAGAAATCACATCCAGTGAGTTCATAGAATTCTGTGAGAAACATGGAATAAAAAGACAGTTGTCTACTCCTAGGACTCCACAACAGAATGGAGTAGTGGAGAGAAAGAACCAGACCATCCAGGAAGCATCTAGAACCATGATGATGGAAGAAAATGTTCCTCAGATCTAATGGAGAGAAGCTGTAAGCACTGCAGTCTATACTCTCAATCGAGTACAAATCAGAAGCAATACCGATAAGACTCCTTATGAACTTTAGTTTGGCATCACTCCCACTATGAGGTATTTCAAAGTCTTTGGTAGCAAATGTTACATTAAAAGAGATGAAGATCTCGGAAAATTTGATGCTAGAAGTGATGAATGAATATTCTTGGGTTATTCTACTCAAAGCAAAGCATACCAGTGTTATAACAAGAGATTAAGGAAGATTGTAGAAAGTACAAATGTGAAGGTTGATGAAGGTATTTGAAAACCCTCAAGGTTTTATGAATATGATGAAGATGATCAAAATGATGTTTTTGTTCAAGAAGTTCAAGCTCCCTCTGAAATTTAGATTCAGACTGATCTGGTAAATCAAGAAGAAGAGATAAGTTTGAATGAACCTGTTCAAGATTCAGAAGTGCAAGAAACTCCCAAAGTTTCCAAGTATGTAAGACTAAATCACTCTGAAGATCAGATCATAGGCTATAAAAGAAAAGGTGTACAAACAAGAAGGATTGCTCAAGATTCAGAAGAGTATTGTCTAATTTCAAAGATTGAACCTAAGACAGTGAATAAAGCCTGCAATGATGAAAACTAGACTAAAGCAATGAAGGAAGAGCTAATTCAAATTGAAAAAAACCACACTTGGGATATTGTTCCCAGACCTAAAAATAAAAATGTAATTGGAACCAAATGGGTCTTTTGAAATAAACTGAATGAAGATGGTGAAGTAGTTAGAAACAAAGCCAGATTGGTCTGCAAGGGTTACTCCCAAGTAGAAGGAGTTGATTTTGAAGAAACTTTTGCTCCAGTGGCAAGAATTGAAGTAGTCAGATTATTTCTTGCCTTTGCTGCCTTCAAGGATTTCAAAGTATATCAGATGGATGTCAAGTCTACCTTCCTGAATGGTGACTTAGAAGAAGAAGTTTACATTGAGCAATCGGATGGATTTCAATTATCTGATCATGGTGATATGGTCTGCAAGTTAAAGAAAGCACTGTATGGACTCAAGTAAGCCCCAAGAGCCTGGTATGAAAGATTGGTTAAGCATATTTTGAAGATTGGTTTCAACAAAGGTACTACTGATAGTAATTTGTATTTCAAAATTGATCATGAAAATATCTTGATTGTTGAAGTGTTTGTTGATGATATCATTTTTGGAGGAAGAGATAGTATGTACAAGACTTTTGCAAATCAAATGAAAAGTGAATTTGAGATGTCTATGTTTGGGGAAATGAATTTCTTCTTAGGTCTGCAAATCACTCAAACAAAGAAAGGAATCTTCATTTCTCAGACCAAATATGTGAAAGAATTGTTGAAGAAATTTGGGATGGAAAACTCAAAACCAATGAATACTCCCATGGTAACTGGATGTAAATTGGGCAAAGATGATGACTCTACTAAGGCTGATCAGAAAAAGTACAAGTCAATGATTGGAGGATTATTGTATCTCACTCAAACTAGACCTGACATTATAATTGTTGTTGGTCTTGTTGCTAGATTCCAAGTTGATCCTAGAGAATTTCATGTCATGGCAATCAAGAGGATTTTTATATATCTAAAAGAGATAGTTGAGTATGGTTTGTGGTATCCTAGAGACCATAATTTCTCTCTTCATGCATATATAGATGCAGATTGTGTAGGAGATGTGGATGACCGGAAGAGTACCAGTAGTGGAGCATTCTTTTTGGGGAAGAGATTAGTTTCTTGGTTGAGCAAGAAAAAAGAGGTAATATCTCTGTCCACTGTAGAAGCAAAATATATTGCAGTAGCAGGTAGTTGCACTCAAGTATTGTGGATGAAGAAAATGCTAAGAGACATCAGAGTGGAGTATGAGGAACCTATCACAATCTTTTGTGATAATTCAAGTACAATAAATATATCAAAGAATCCGGTGTTACATTCAAAGACTAAACATATATCCATCAAGTTTCACTTTTTGAGAGAGCAAGTGAACAAGAATGAAGTCAGATTGGAGTTTGTGCCTTCCAAAGATCACATTGCAGATATTTTTACTAAACCTCTACCTAAGGACTCTTTTGAGTATCTCATGAAGAAGTTAGGGGTTATTACCCCTCTAGTTTTGCATTAATGTGCACTGATGTGCATCAGTCTAGTGGATTTCACAGTCATATCTTGTGATTCATATTGGTGTTTGGGAAGCTGCCACTCAGGGGGAGTAGCTGGTGTGATTCTGAAGTAATGCAAGTATGTGCCCTTTGCCATTGATGTCAAAGGGGGAGAGAAGACATGTGAAAAACAAGTGGTTTCTGATCAAAGGGGGAGCAATAAAGGAAGAGAAGACATGTGAATGGTTGTTGTTGATAGGGGGAGTTGTGTCAGTTAGGAGAAGTTCTTGTCTTGATGGTTAAAATAGTTTTTCACATCATACGTTGCCATCAATGACAAAGGGGGAGATTGTTGCAAGTATGGGCCTAACCGGTGTTGTCATTGATGTCAACATACTCCTGTTGCATTCATGATAAGGATTGGATGAGTTGTGTACTAAGGATATTGAGAAAATTAGTCCTAATCAGGAACATAGAAGAACAATGAAGAAAGTGAGCTAAAGATCCCAGCTAAGATGAAGATCAAAGGTTGTGCTTCAAAGGGTTTGTAGATATGTATCTTAATATGACCCTGTAAATATTTCAGAGGTCCGCATGAAGATCTGAAGAAGTTATGGTCACTTAAGTAAAACTAGTTTTGGCAGATGTTTAGAGGTGATAGAGTGATATAGATAGGTCCAGTGAGATCTAGAAATGTAATATCCTATTCTGCAGATTTGGTGGAATGTTTAGGAAGTAAATGTGAAGTGTCAACTCAATTGGTTCGTGGTCTGGAGATCCGCAAGCATCTATTCCAATATGACAGTGATGACAGACTGTGTTCTTGAGATTCTAGATGAAGGAGAGGATGATTTCAGGAAGTAGAAGTAGTGTGGATGTTCTTGGTGATTCAGGCAAGCTTGTGGAGGTCCTTGGATTGTGTCTAGTTCGTGTTGGTGATCCACATTAAAGATTGAGCTAGTAATTGAAGAATTACTTCCAGATGATGATGTTCTTCTTAAGACTGGCTGACCGGATGAGTTACACCTCTTGTGGATGATCTTGAAGATGCTCTATGAAGAATGGTGTGTTCCTAAAGAAGGATTGAAGTCTTAGATCTATGTGGCCGACAGCGTGTTGATTCGCATGAAGTCTTTTTGTAATAAGTCATGTTGTATTTATGTATTTTCTCTCTAATGTATACCGACTTGGATGATTATCCCTAAGTCAATGTCTTGTATAAATAAAGTGTCATGTGGAGATGAGTGTGTGGTAGAGAGGAGTAGAGTGAAAGGCAGAGTAGAAGTATTGAGCTTAAATGGAACTGACTCAAGCATGGTGAAGATTCTATTCTTCAGTTTGAGTATGTAATACTTATCATTCTGTAGACAATGTGTCTCCTATAGGCAGTGGGCCTCTTGTGAGTAGTGTACTCAAGTAGTGAGCCCTAATTGGCATGTGCCATTTTGTTCTTTCTATTCTTCTAACAGAGAATGCAATCTTGGGTTAGTCACCCTGTGGTTTTTCCCTTAACTAGGTTTTCCACATCAAAAATCTTGGTGTCTTATGTGTTAATGTGTTTTTGTTCTTGATTTGTTGCATTATGGTTCCATGATTGATTTATTATTATGCCGTTGAATTAAGAAAAGAATTGAAGTAAGTAATTGGAAGAAAGTTTTGGACAACTGATTCACCCCTCCCTTTCAGTTGTTTATCCTAAATCTAACATTTATGACCGAAAACTGAATTAAACTATGTTTCGATTCACTCTCTTTATTTTCTGCAATAGTTTCTATCGCAGTTGTGATAGGAAGACTATTTTATTGTTTGAGACTTCCTCTCACTATTATGACAGCAAGATGAAATTATAACTTAAAATGACTTTTCTATGAAGATTGTGATCAAATTTTGGATTAGATAATATATCTAATTGATGTACTTGTGAGTGCAGTTGTGTAAGCAAAGATGAATGATTTGATTGGAAAAGTGTAATTCCTTGAATGTTGTTTGGGAAAAAGGGAATTTCAATGATTTATTGGTGAATTTGACTTTTATTTTATTATTTATTGCTTCTTGGGGGAAGAAGTAGAATTTTCATCTAGGAAAAGTTATTGGGTTACTTTTGGTACTAGGATGCTGAATGTGGATATTCAAAGATGGCTTTTCCTCTTTTTAGGAATTGAACCAGGTTACTTATAAATGATTAGATCTAATCGAAATGACATTGAAATAGATGTTTATTGTCTAGCAAACTTATTTATTGATATCTCTACCACATCCTGTTGTGAGACAATCTACTTTTCATTATTTAGAATTGCACCTTAAGACATCAAGGTTGCATCGGGTATTCCCTCTTGCCAGTTGTTACCAGGTAGCTAGACATTTTGTGCAGGGCTGGGTTTCCTTTGTTTCATGAAGGGATCTAGGGAAGTGTAAATACTTCATGGTTGGGTGGAAAAGCACCTAGGCCATGTTCCCATCTCTTGGCTTGTAGGGCATGGACCACTTGGTTTATGTACCTGAAGAGTGTTTTGATTCATTTATTCTTGTTGTACATGTTGATTGTACTTTATATTGGAAGTATTATGGCATGCTTGCCAATGGAATTATGTATATTATTTTATAGTCCTTGTTACCCGAATTAAGCACGTGATTATGTGATATTTAATGACATTGAGATTCATAGTTATAATTAGATTATCTTTTATCAAAGATATTGTGATTGAGCAGATTAATTACACCTTTTACCTTTGAATGTTGTATCTAAGTGGATTATATACATCTTTTTATTTTAGTTTTTGCGATGTTGTATTTAAGTGGATTATTTACTTCATTTACTTAAGAGTTGGTTTAAATGCTTTTACATGACTTGTGAGGCTTTACATTTGGCATCAAAGCTCTAGGTTTAACACTAGGGCCTTTGTTTTTGGGACTATTGTGCTAAAGTTGCAACTTGATATAGATTATCCATCATGAATACTAGAAACACTGATCGTGGTCATGGATCATGAAGTAGTCGAGGTAGAGTATCACATGGAGGTACACGTGGAGATGCTCATGGTGGTTGAACTGTTGGGGATCGTGGAGATGCCAGTAATGACCAAGATGGAAGATTTAATCGTATTATTGATCTCTTGATTTGACAGGACACGAGGATGAATACTCTTGAGCAGGAGATTAGAGGAATTCCTAAAGGTTAGAATGCTAACAAAAACCCAAGGATTGAGCCTCAAAATGAGAATCCAAGGATAGAAGTTCCAGTTCCTGAAGTTGGAGCTAATTCTAATAATCAAGCAAAGATAGCAGAAGAATTGGGTAAAGACCTCAAGAAAGTATCACCGCCAAAATTTGATGGAAAGACAATTGGAGATGGAGCTAAGTCTTGGATAATAGAAATGGAGAAATACTTTGGACTCTGAAACCTTTCAGATCACAATAAGGCAATGTGGGGATCTTATCAGTTGACTGGTGAAGCAACAATATGGTGGGATAATGAGAAGACAAATAAGAAGCTGTTACCTGGTGAGATAACTTGGGAGATTTTCTTGCAACTGTTTAGAAAAAGATGGTTACCATAGTTATTCTTTGACAAGAAGATGATAGAGTTTTAGAATTTGATCCAAGGAGGTATGTCTGTAACCAGTTATTGGGAAAGGTTTTCTCATCTACTTAAGTATGTTCCACAGTATCAGATAGATGAGAGATTTCGGATTAGAAAGTTTATTCTAGGATTGAGGCCATAGAATAATCAGCAGAACTATCACTAGAATAACAACCAACGCAATAATAAATAGATTAGGAATCTAAAGAGAGGTAATAATTCTCAGGATGGAAATGGTGGAAACAAAAGAGGTGGCAATAACAATAGAAACAACAATCAGGGGGAAAGAGATGAAGGACCGAGAGCACCTAAGGGTGGATGCTACAACTATGGAGGAGAGCATTATGCAAATGCATGTCCACATAAAAGGGGAAACAAGAATCAGCAAAGAGCACTGCAACATTAGATTCATGCTGCAATGGATAATCGGCAAGCAGAGTTTCAAGCAGCACCTATTCAGTTCCAAGGTAAGCTCTATGGACTACATGTTTCTATTTTAATTGATACTGGTGCCACATAATGTTTTGTAGATCCTAGAGTAGTATCTAAGTTATCTATTAGACCTGGACATATGCAAAACTCTTGGATGGTACAATAT
Organism: Cunninghamia lanceolata; assembly: GCA_027924645.1. Lineage (NCBI taxonomy): Eukaryota > Viridiplantae > Streptophyta > Pinopsida > Cupressales > Cupressaceae > Cunninghamia > Cunninghamia lanceolata. The sequence goes on along the minus strand of BSBN01000686.1, from coordinate 6,131,234 downwards.
GACAATAGTGTAGAAAAGAGGGTAGACTCATGTCTAGCATGAGTGAGTTAGAGTTTCCTAGTTTTTAGATGCAATTAAATCTATATGTAGTACCTTTAGACTCTTATGATGTAATTCTGGGAATCAACTGGTTAACTGAACATAATTCTCTAGTAAAATTTGAAGACAATGTTGTTATATGTTTGGATGACCTAGGGAATCAAGTGGAAATTCTTGGATCAAAGAGACCTTTAGAGTTTAGACAAATCTTGGCTATGCAATTGAAGAAAGCCAAGAGGAAAGGATGTGCCATTTATGTTTTCCAAGTAAAGGACCTTGAAAATGAAGAACCAGTGTTCAATGACTATCCAATCCTTAGAGTTGACAGAGTTACCACCGAAGAGAGAGTTTGACTTCTCAATTGATTTCCTACCAGGGACTTAGCCATAATCTAAGGCACCCTACAGAATGACTACTACAGAGTTGTATGAGCTTAAGGCACAATTACAGGAGTTGTTAAATCAAGGGTTCATTAGACCTAGTGTGTCACCATGGGGTGCATCAGTTATCTTTGTAAAGAAGGATGGTACTTTGAGGTTATGCATTGATTATAGGATGCTTAACAAAGCTACTATAAAGAACAAGTATCCACTTCCAAGAATAGATGAGCTCTTTGATCAGATGAAAGGAGCAATAGTGTTCTCAAAGATAGACCTTAGATCTAGTTATCACCAATTGTGGATTAAGGATGAGGACATCTTTAAAACAACTTTTAGGACTCGATATGGTCACTACGAGTTCACAATAGTACCATTTGAGTTGACTAATGCTCCAGCAGCTTTCATGAATTTTATGAATAGCATTTTTAGATACTTCCTAGATGATTTCGTGTTGATCTTCCTCAATGACATATTGATATACTCTAAATTAGTGGGAGCATCAAAGGCATTTGAGGATTGTTTTGCAGCATTCAAGATAAAGAAAGCTTTATGGTAAATTATTTAAGTGTACTTTCTTTCAAGATAAAGTGCACTATCTTGGTCATGTGATCTCATTAGAAGGGATTGTAGTTGATCCTGAGAAGATAAAAGCAATAATGAAATGGCCTACACCACAAAGTGTGATAGAAGTCAGAAGTTTTATGGGACTTGTAGGTTACTATAGAAAGTTTGTGGAAGGTTTCTCAACCATAGCAGTACCAATTACCACACTATAGAAGAAGGGTAAGAAGTTTGAATGGACAGAAAGGTGTGAGCAAGCTTTCCAAGTGTTAAAGGAAAAGCTCACAAATGCTCCTATCTTGACCATACCAAATCCTAATGGGCACTTTATAGTTATAACAAATGCTTTGGGGGAAGGATTAGGAGGAGTGTTGATGTAGAATGAGCAAGTGGTTGCTTATGAGTCAAGAAAGTTAAAGCAACATGAGTTCAACTATGTGCCACATGATCTTGAGTTAGCTTCCATAGTTCACGCACTTTAGATGTGGAGGCATTATCTTCTAGGTAAGCCCTTTGAGTTAAAGACAGATCATCTAGGGCTCAAGAATATATTTACTCAACCTAACCTTAATGCATGACAGACAAGATGGTTAGAATTCCTTAGTGAGTATGACTTTGGAATTGAGTATATAAAAGGAAAAGAGAATAGAGTAGCAAATGCTCTTAGCAGGAGAAGGCATCTAGCTGCCATAGTTACTATTAGATCTAGTTTGAAGCAAAAAGTGATTCAGAATCTTCAAGGGGATGAGCATTATGAAAGAGTAAAGAAAGCTTTGGAAGTAGACCCCTTAGATCATAGGTTTGATGGTTATGTGATCGAATTAGATAGACATTTGAGATTTCAAGGAAGGATGTATATTCCTAACTCAAGAGAGTTGAGGAAGTTAGTGCTCGAAGAGATTCACAATGCACCTTATTCAGGTCTCCCCAGAGTGACAAAGATGGTTGAAGGTTTGAAACCTTTATACTTCTGGGCTAGACTTAAGAGGGATGTGACAGAATTTGTGGCTCGATGTTTAGAATGCTAGTGAGTCAAGGCTAAGCATGTGCATCTAGCAAGATTGTTGTATCTGCATAGTATCCCTGAGTACAAGTGGCAAGTGATAAGCATGGATTTTATTCAAGGGTTACCTATGTCTAAGAATAGGCATGATGTCATCTTAGTGGTTGTGGACAAGTTGACAAAGGTAGCACATTTTATTTCGAGGAATCTTTCTGATGGTTCTATGGTCTTAGCTAAGAAGTTTGTTTAGGAGATTTTCTAATTGCATGGAGTGCTTGAGATGATCATTTCAGATCGAGACACTCACATGACATCTATATTTTGGACAACTCTTAATGCAACTTTGGGTACAAAGTTGAATTTAGTCTGGCTTATCATCCTCAAATGGATGGTCAAATAGAAAGAGTCAATCAGGTGGTAGAAGACCTTCTCAGAATGTATTGTATGGATCAGTAGTATAAATGGGAAGAGTATCTTCCATTGGTAGAGTTTGCATACAACAATTCATACCATGCATCTTTGGGAATGGCATCTTTCGAAGCTCTTTATGGCCATAGGTGTCGAACACCTATCAGTTGGGATAAAGTGGAGGATAGAATAGTGATTGGTCCTGAAATGTTTAGAGAAATGGATGATCAGATGAAGTTGATCAAGGAGAAGTTGAAGCAAGCTTCAAATCATTAAAAGAGTTATACATATAAGAATAGAACTCCTAGATAGTTTTTAGTTGGTGACAAAGTTTTTTTGAGGGTCAGACCTCATAAGAGTTCAGTATCATTTGGCAAAGCATCCAAACTTGCTCCTCATTTTGTAGGACCGTTCGAAGTTTTGGAAGTCATCAATCCTGTAGCTTATAGAATTGCACTACCACCTGCACTTGCTAGAATCCATAATGTTTTTCATGTGTCTTTACTTAAGCTTTATCATCCTGACACGTCACATATTCTTGATTGGTGTGCTTTATAGGTCCAGAATCTAGGAGTGGTGCTGGTGGAGCCCACATGAATTCTGGGGAAGCGCAACATTAAGTTGTGTAGCAGAGATGTGGTGCAATATAAGGTCCAATGGGATTAGTATTCTGAGGACAGTGCCACATGGGAGGATGCAGAGGAGATTGATAGATCTTTTCCTCATCTGAGGATATAGCATATATTTCTTATTCATGTATTGATTATGATACTTTTATTTTAGTTATTTTTTTGATACTTTGAGATGATGTTATTGTTTTAAGACACCTTGATACTTTATTGGTGGTTGATGGATACTTTATTGTTTTGATGTTTAATAAGACATAGGGACAATGTCTCTTCCAAGTGGGGAATGATGTCACATCTCATTTTTATGGACATTACTATTATTTTAGATTAATGAACATTTACCATCATTGATTTACTTTGAGTTATTTTAAATGTGTGAAAGCAATTATTGTGAAGATATATTGGAAAATTGATTTACATGTTAAGTAATATTGATGTAAATGCAATGATTTTCTTTGGCTATGTTTCGGAGACACTAACATATTAACATCGAGTTGAGTGTGAATGAATGCAGGTACTCGTTGAAGACGAGAGCATGGTTGAGGTAGAGGTGTTATATCCACTTGGCAAGAACTGATGGATGGTTTACCTTGATGCAATCACACACATCATAAAGTTGCATATGCATTATCGAATGGCTTTTATTGCATTAATGTGTGGTTATTAATCATTTTCGAATGCATTATGTGATTACTTAAATTTAATGTTTTTTCGAATGATTTTAAAAGATGTATTGTAGTTTGTTTAAATAAATGATTAAATATTGTTTATAGATGTTTGGAAGACAATATTTACCTTATATATATATATATATAGTATTGTTATATTGAATAAAAGAATTAAAAAATATATATTCTTGTCACTCATGCGACAACAAGCTAACTTAAATAGCTAGTATTTGATTTAAAATAAGAAAGATTGTGAGTTTTAAATTATTATTTTCATGCAAATTGAAATAAAAACTTCAGTTCTAGACTTAAAGAGATTGCCAAAAATAAGGGTTGGGATTTTTGATAAAGGAGGTGGATTTGGGCAAATAAAAGGCACCCATGTTTTTGTAGAAGAGGTAACTTATTCTCTGAGGGATAGTAGCAAGGAAGAAAGGGAGAGTTGTAGGATGTGATAGGAGAAAGAGAAAGGTAGCAACAACAGCTACAAAACTTATCTTGACCAACGAATTTTCCCAGGTTTTTATCTTTAAATTGTTTGCTTTAAAATCAAATTATTGTGACTGTCAAATGATAGATTTTAGCTAGTTTGGGGCACATATTTTTCTATGCTTGACCATTGTTTATTGTCTGAGTTGACCCCCCCTCTAGATCTGCCTGGGAAGCTTCTTTCTCTCCCTGCCCACTACTTCTTTCCTTCATGTTTGGCAGGTACAACTAGGTTGGTAGGAGCGGTCTGCATTATGAGTGACAATTTTTCTTTTCCTGGTCACCTATACTTCAGTGGGTCATTGTCTTCTTCTGGCTACCTAGTTTCATGCTGGCCATGCTTTTTCTTATGAGCATTTTGACTATTCTTGGGCGATCTGTATAGATCAACCCATGTTTCTTGATGTCGCTAGTTTCTCAGACTTAAACATAGATGTTTATTTTCCATCCTCTTTTAGTTTTTGACTTAAACTCATATCAATCTGCTTAGTATATAGACTGAAAATTAAAATTGTCAATAGTTGATTTTCCTACCTTTGTTTGCCTACCTGAAAAACAAGTCGTTATTCTCAGATCTTGAATTTTACTGATGAAAACTACAATTCAATTCCTAGAACACTATTAGATTATTCTCTATCAGATAATTCTATGACTATATTTCTTACCATGGTTGAAAATAGTTTTAACTTAGAAAATCATCCTCCTTATGCTAAACATCAACCTTTGAAAGATAAACAAAAATCCTATGTTCCTGTAGCTTCCTTTATGACTGCGAATTATATAAATTCCCTGTCCGATCATTATTATGACTATATTTTTCTTTATTGTAATGTCAAAAAATGTCCCCTTGGGGGCTTTTCCCTCAAAGTTTAGCTCCCAGGGTCTTTTATCTACATTTAGGACATCTTACATCATATTTCAACATCCTAATGCAATGAACCCTGGGTATCATGTCAAATGGGAACTAGGGGGACCCCTTGAACCTAACCCTGCCCAAAATAGGGAGGGAGGACTTGGGAGTCCATGCCCTAGTCCTGTCCTATTTCAGGTCAGTCCCAATTTTTGGGTGTCATCTTGTGACCATTATTTGGGTCCTATGGCGACATGGTAAGTTTGAATTTCAAAATTCTTGGCGGGAGTGTTTGTAGTTGGATATATAAGCATGTTTAGGCATTCATTTGTAAACTAGATTTCAATTAGAGCATTATGAGATGAGCACTGGCATTCTAAAGGTGATTCAAGGCTTTCATTATGTTGCAAGAGTAGATTTGTGTTGTCTATGTGTTTGTATTTGCAGATTTGAGAAATCATCTCCTCATGGCATGAAGAGATTCTTCCTCCCATGAGATCTTCACTACAGGTGACATCATTTGGTTTTTGCCTCTATCTCATAAGGGCAGACACTCCCTATCTGACAACGGTGTTTGGAAGAATTAAATGTCTCTCTGGGGCTTGACAAGGCAAGCCTCTAGACACCACAACCCCCTCCCAAAGTTTTCATGATTGCAGGTTACAAGTTGAAGCTACTGACAAAGTGAAGCTGCAAGAGGGTACAACAGAGTGTCGGATTCACATATCAGAGAAGAAAATAGCTCCCTAGACTAGGGTGCCCACTCATTAGTTCTCAAAGTTCCGTGATGGGAAAACCTTTGGTACAATAGGAACAGGTTGCATATCTTGTTTGCAGATCCCAACAAAAAGTAGAGCCTTGGACTTGGGCACCTAATCTTTAGTCCCTAACTTTTCTACTTTTGAACCCTAAAAATATGTGCACAGTTATTTGTCATTTTACATCTTTCTATAGCAGCATTTTTTGATATTCGTCTGTTTGCTGTCGTATTTGCATAATTAGGGTTTTAAGGTATAATTGAGTATAAGAGAAGATAATTGGCAATCAAATCATAAAAATCCAAGTTTCCCTACATCTCATAGTGACCTAGGGTAGGATAGTACATTGCAACTCAACCCTAGGTCTTTGAATGAAAGGGTGAAAGGAGGATACACATACAAAACTACCAAAAACTCAACTATCCAAAATCCACCCTTTACATTTATTTTGGATGAAATCAACTCTAGTTTAGACAAATTGACCTTTCTATGATGAAACTCAAACATTTAAGAAAATTTAGATGAATCTATTGTATTCCTGTAGATACATTTTCCTTATGAAATTGTTGTTCAAAACATAGTTGTAAACATTATTTAAAGATGACTGAATCTGAATATATGTTGTTCTTTATTTATTTTGTTTCCAATTCTGCAATAGTTCCTGTCACTCCTATGACAGGAAGGTGACATAAAATTACACTTAAACTGTATGCATAAACAAATTAGTTCATTTCACTAGAATGACAGTAAGTTAGAATAATCTAGGAATGAGATTTTATACCATCTTTATAACCAAAAACTGAATTAAACAATGTTCTCTATTCACTCTCTTTATTTTCTACAATAGTTTCTGTAACAGTTGTGACAGGAAGACTATTTTTATTGTTTGAGACTTCCTCTCACTGTTATGATAGCAAGATGAAATTATAACTTAGAATGACTTTTGTATGAAGATTGTGATCAAATTTTGGATTAGATAATATATCTACTTGATGTACTTGTGAGTGCAGTTGTGTAAGCAAAGATGAATGATTTGATTGGAAAAGTGTAATTCTTTGAATGCTGTTTAGGAAAAAGGGAATTTCAATAATTTATTCATGAATTTGACTTTTATTTTATTATTTATTGTTTCTTGGGGAAAGAAGTAGAATTTTCATCTAGGAAAAGTTATTAGGTTACTTTTGGTACTAGGATGCTGAATGTGGATATTCAGAGATGGCTTTTCCTCTTTTCGGGAATTGAACCAAGTTACTTATAAATGATTAGATCTAATCAGAATGACATTGAAATAGATGTTTATTGTCTAGAAAACTTATTTATTGATATCTCTGCCACATCCTATTGTGAGACAATCTGCTTTTCATTATTTAGAATTGTACATTCAGACATTAGAGTTGCATCGGGTGTTCCCTCCTGCCAGTTGTTACCAGTTAGCTAGACATTTCGTACAGGGATGGGTTTCCTTCATTTCATGAAGGGATCCGATGAAGTGTAAATACTTCATGGTTGGGTGGAAAAGCACCTGGGCCATGTTCTCATCTCTTGGCTTGTAGGGGGTGGACCACTCTGTTTGGACAGCTGAAGAGTGTTTTGATTTATTTATTCTTGTTGTACATGTTGATTGTACCCTATATTGGATATATTATGGCATGCTTGCCAATAGAATTATGTATATTATTTTATAGTGCTTATTACCTGGATTAAGCATGTGATTATGTAAGATTTAATGACATTGAGATTCATAGCTATGAGATTATCTTTTATTTGAGATATTGTGATTAAGCTGATTAATTACACCTTTTACCTTTGAATATTGTATCTAAGTGGATTATATACATCTTTTTATTTTGGTTTTTGCAATGTTGTATTTAAGTGGATTATTTACTTTATTTACTTAAGAGTTGGTTTAAATGCTTTTACATGACTTGTGAGGCTTTACACAACATCATGTGGGCTTACAATTTGGGCTCACACGCCTGATTACATAATATCAGAATATGTACAAGATATAGCTTTGAAGCTCCTTCACAAGAATTTCAAACTATCAACTTCTAAAATTATGCCTACTATTAGGACTACTTTCCTAGGCATCTATTACATCATTTTATATCATCTCCAGAACCAAAGATTCCTCCACGTCAGCCAAGGAAAGTTACAAACTCCAATGAATAGGTGTAATGTGTGTACACGAATAGGTCAGACCTAAACATGAAGAACTCCTCCATAAATGAATGGAATGAAGTGTGGATCCTAGGGAAGGTTGGCCATGAACCAAAGAACATTGAATGATGTGTCATTTAGCTCCGCAGGTCTTCTCCTTTAGCTGATTATTTGAGACTGTCAGGATGCTCTGTTATGAGAAAACAGTTGATCTTTTGATAGCAATAACTTTCTGGTACTTGATCCAAATGATCTAAAATTTGGATATGATGTGCATGAATGAATCTAGATGCTAAGTCCAACTCCACAAGCTCTGAAATGCAACTATGATGGAATGCGGACCAAAATATAGAAATTGCTCCTGATTGAACTACCTAAACTAAACTAGAAAATGAAAAGAAAAGTGAAATGTAAAAAAATTGAAATACAAAAGTTTTTGGTTGATGTAAGATTGCTCTTGAACCAGGGATTCTCCTACATCATGTATTTAATATTGGTCATCCAATTTTGTCATTTAGTGTGAGGTGGCATGTTGACATGTCATCCCACTTGGAAGGTGACTTGGATGGTCAACTCAACATTTGAAAATGTAGGTGTCCTATTTTGAGATGGCATTATTGCCATGTGTCAGAATCTTATAGGTTGTGTAAGAGGTTATAACATATGACGGATTCTATGACATGTAAGAATTGGAAATAGAGATTTTATGACAGGTGTGACAAGTGTCAAGAAGCATCTTTGCATGGAGAATGTAGGCATGCAAGTTTGACTATGACATGTTGTAAGATATTCATTTATTAATAGTTAGTTATGATAGATTCTCTTACAAATGTAAGTGTTGTCATATGTGACATATTTTATGATGGTGTAAGAGCATTTGTCATACCTATTTTGGGCAAATTTGGGGTGCCCAAGTATGGGGGTTGTAAGGGATGAAAGAGAATCTTTAACAAGTGTCTTTTGCATGCTTTACAACCTTGGAATTTGGGCCATGTGGATGTGGATGAGATTCTTTTGTGGCTTGATTTAGAAGCTATTTCCATCTTGGTATTTCTCTATATATAGAGGGGATTGGAGTTGGAGATGTATTGTTCATTGGTAAGTACCATTATGCTGGCAGAATAACTCCAGTATTCGACATTTGTGAACTCCTGAAAGAACTTGCATTGCAAGTGTATTGTAATCTTCTTTGGATTTGATAATACTCTATGTACGTTTTGGAGTGTGGGGTTTTTCACCCGAAAGGGTTTTCCCTATGTATATCTTGTCTTGTGAGCTTTTTACTTGCTATTAGATATTGTTATTACCTTTCTATTAATGTGTATCTTAGTCTGTAACTATAAAAGTTAAAAATTTGCATAAATATTTCCTCAATAGATCAATGTAGGAAGTGTTTCTGCATACCTTTCTTACTTTCACTCTTGGCAATTTATTTCTTTCCTAGATCCAACTAAATACATGTTTGTTTAATTATTGTTAGGTATTTGTATTTAAAGGCATACAATTGCATTTATTTATTATATGATCTTATCCTCAAACATCATAATATTATTTAAATAAGAATTTTTATTTGAGGAAGGAGCATGCTAGGAACACTTTAGTTGGAGCACCTACAAAGAATCTGACTCCATTTTTACATCATCTTAGGGCATTTCCATGTTTGAAGATTATTCTCCTCAATCATTAGCATGATTGTAAAGTCAGTCTTTCCAAGGGGTGTACTAAAGATAAATTGTCCCCTAGAGACCCGACAACCCTTCAAAGAGAGTCATAAGTAGAACTAGTCTTTATAAGTAAGTATACAACAAAAAATCAGGCAAATTAGGAAGAAACCACACATATTTAGCTAGATAACTTATGTGGGCCACACGAGAAATCCACACTTGCATTATTAACCCATATCTATGGAATTAGTCTACCACAGAGTTATAGAATATCTTGATTATGAGGTAGAGTATGAATAGAGACATTAATATTTCAATGCTAAATCAAAATTATTTTCTTTCATAGAGCCTAAAGTTAAGTACACTTTATCCATCACATTACTTTTGTAAGTAGTATTTAGTTATTTAATATCTATGATACATATTCCCTTTTCTATATTATCATATATTATCTAGAGTTTTTTGTGCATTTAGTGTTTGCATAAATTAATTAATCTAGATAACATTTTATGGAAAAATTATTTCCTTTACATTTTGGTGAAGTCATCCAATTTTACATGACGTGGTTCCCCTTGGATTTCTTGTATCTGTAAGGTCCCACCTTACACATGGTTGTTGTAACACCCTTGCCCATTGTGGTGGAACTTAATTTTCTATCTAGTGGAATTATTGATGAAACATATGACCTTGGTTGTGGTATGGTGCTGATATAACCAACATTAGAGAACCCTTTTGGATAACTATCTAGACATCGTGTTGTAAATGTGTGTGCTTATGATATGAATTGAATGTTTTCCCTGGATTGATTATGATAGGAGACCTTGTATTATTTTAACACCAATCACATAACTCATATGATATTATTATTACACTTGATGGAATGTGAATTATGCAATCTCTTAACTTTCTAATGTTAAGTCATACTAGTTGTTGATTCTATCAAATTCAAAGGGTGGTTATCTTACTTAGTAATTTTGGACCTTCGAACTCATGTGATTGAGTTTAGTTTTCAAGGTGATAATATTTGTTTTAATAAGTGAGCTTAATTCGAACATGAAGGAAAGGATGCCATTTGTATTGATATTTAGTTTGATGAATTACTAATGAATTATGTTTCTTGATGAGGAGGACACCCATGAGTGGAATTAGGATCTATGGGATTGCCAAAGTGGTTCAAAAGTTATCAACACTAGTTGAATGCAAAAGGAAAAACTTAGGTAAGTGAATATGGTAAAAGATGCACATTGAGTATATTATTGGCAATAACCCTTATAAAATATACAATTTTCTTAAGAATAAATCAAGTAGAATAATATGTTGTTAAGCTTAAATTCTATAATTATGTTACTTGAAACATGATAATTCAAATTCTATGGTGATTTGAGTAGGACACGAGCTATAGGAGTTATCACTAGTTTATATGTGAATGTTGATTCCAATGCAAGTACAAATTACTATGACTATCTATGATTAAAGTGCTTCAGCTATGCATATATTAGACATATTAACATTGATATTAATGTGCAAGATTAAATTGCCAATGGGAGAACAAGATAATTGTCAAAACCCTAATTTGAACTATTTCACGTGATGAAGTTTTATTTGTGATCCTAGCTTCTAGTTAATTAACATTGTGGCTTGATTTAACTAGGGTTCTGTAGGAAACCCTAATCATGATTTTCCTTTGTTGTACTTAATGTTAGCCATGAAGGGACTAAGGCATTCATTTGCTAAAATATGTTACAATGTGATTAAAGTGTGAATTTAACTTAGTTTTAATTTTTTTGTTAAGGTTGTTGAGTTAACATGGGTGATGAGTTGTCATCTTATGTGTCTTATCTCAGATTTAGAAATTAGGGTCACTTTAGAGAGTCTTGAAATATCAATTTCTTGAATATTTTAATATTTTTAGGTCCCTAGGTCAAGTACCTTGTGGTTGGCGACCTTTTTGACATTGATTTTTTAATTTTTGGTTGGATTTGACCACTCCCAAGTTCCTTGGGAAGAAAGTGGTGTTGGTAGGTTTTGGGAAGAGGGATGGTGGACTTGTCACCATCAAATCCCATCTTCCTAGGTTCTTGGATGAGGGTTGGACCAAGTACACCCTCATCCATTTACAGTAAGATGACAACTAACATTCAAACATACAAAGAAGAATAATGCCCAAATAATAACTACTTCGAACTTATTCATTTTTGATGCTTCACAATCAAAAGTATCTGGTAGAAATACTCTTCAATAGAGAAAAATCATTCTATCAAGTATCTGTGTGAGTATTCCATTTATCTAAATGGTGGGTGTAAAAGACATTGGTAGTTACAAGTGATTCATGGCAGTTTGGAAAGAGAGAAACAATTGGGACATCATGATTTTAGCATGGATCTTAGCAAACAACAAGCCTTCCAATGCATATATACCACTCCTGCCAATCAAAATAACCAATGACTAGTCAAGAAAGAATAATATTACAACAATGAAACTTACATTACAACAATGACCAAGGAAACTCGTGGCAATCTACTACGCATGTGTGAATTGTGAAGACATTGGCATTTGCGGCAACAAAAACAACTTACAAGAGATCAACGAGTGGATTTTTGAAGCAGGCTTCCTCCTCTATGCCTGATGTCAAGCCTAGCAATTTCACCTCTGATTAGATGGCCAGATGTGTTTTTTCTTTCGCTATAGCGACTCCTATCTCCAATTGCTATAATTTATTTTTCTACAGGTACCACGGTTTAGCTATGCTCTCTAATCTCCATGCCCCTTCAAATATAAACAAAGAAAAAAATTTAAAGTTGATGCTAACTCTCCCTTATCACCATGCTCTATAGCATTATGAGAGAGAGGGGTGAGGTGAATACTTCATTTTTTTATTGATGACCTTAGAGGTATTTATATAAGAACTACATAACTGAATCGATTCAGTTGGAAAACTAATCGATATAGTTGAGAAACTATAATAGCATAACAATGTGATATGCTATACATTTTTTATATGTTACGCTAACACAATAATCATAGTGAAGAAGGATGGAGCAATCACAACTATCATGAAGAAAGTGGAAGAGAAAAGGGTGGCACCTATACATAAGGAAAAAATCAAAGGTATGATAAGTCAATCATCAAATGTCATTATTGCAAAAAATATGGTCATTAATATGAATGTAGGAAGAATATGTACAATTAGAATAAGCAAAGTACAAATTTTTCACTTAGTGAAAATGAACATAAATATCATGGTTCCATGCCTATTACTTGTAGTATTGTTGAATAAAGTACAAAAGATATCTAGTATTTAGATAGTGGCTGTAGTAATCATATAACAAAAAATAGAATTATTTTAAAAAATGGATGAATCAGTTCAATTTGAAGTCAAAATATGGAATAATAACAAAGTAGATATCATGGATAAAGGAAGTATAAACATTAGAACAAATCAAGGAGAGAAGAAGCACATTCTAGATGTGTAAATTATATTTTGAGGCTTAAACATAACCTCATTAGTATTGGGTAGTTATTAAAAAAGGGTTATAGAGTATATTTTGAAAATAGTGCATGGGTGATTTTAGACAAAAGTGGAAGGACAAGTTGATTGCAAAAGTGTCAATGACAAAAAATAAAATTCTTCCATTACAGATACAAAATAAATTGTTTATTGTCTTTAAAATGACTATAAAGGATCAATCATCATTGTGTCATTTGAGATTTAGGCATTTAAGTTTTAGTGGATTGAATTTACTATATAAAAATACTAAGGTGAAAGGAATACATCTAATTGAGCAATCCAATAAAACTTGTGATAGTTGTAATCTTGGGAAACAACATAGAGAAGCACTACCTATTGGAAAGTCATATAGAGCAAGAGCTCCACTTAAAATTTTGAATTCTGATCTATGTGAACCAATGCAAACTTCTTCAATTAGAAATAGTAAGTATTTCATAACCTTCATTGATGATTTTAGTAGAAAAACATGGATTTTCTTCTTGAAACAAAAATGAGACGCCTTTAGGATTTATAAACAATTTAAATATTTGGTTTAGAAGCAAAGTAGATACTTCATAAAAGTGTTGAAAACACATAGAGGGTGATGAATATGTGTGTAATACATTTTTTATTTTTTTCTACAAAAGAAATGAAATAAAAAAATAGTTCATTGCAAGGTCTACACCGCAACAAAATGGTGTCATTGAAATAAATAATAAAACAATCATGGAGATGGATAGAAGCATGTTGAAGGAAAAAATTTACCGAATGATTTTTGTGCTAAATTTGTAGGTTGTATAGTGTATATTTTGAATCATTGCACCACAAAGAGTAAAAGATATAAAGTACCAAAAGAAGTGGGAAGTATGAAGAAACACAATGTTTCTCATTTGAGAGTGTTTCGGTGCATTGTATATGCACATGTTTGTGATGAAAAGAAAAAGAAGTTGGATGATAAAGGATAAATATGTACTTTTGTGGGATACAAGGAGAAATCAAAAGTATTTAAATTATATTACTCAAAAAAAAGTTATAATCAATAGAGTTGTAGAATTTCTTAAAGAAAAAGAATGGATTAGGAATAAAATTGTACATCAACAATAGTTTGAAATAAGAGGCTTTAATGAAGATGTTACAAATCAAAATTAGCCACATGTAGAAAGTAGTATATCAAATAAACCTTTAACTTCTAGTAGCATCCTTATTCCACTCCACAAGTATAAGAATAAGGACATGTTCAATGCCCTCTTCAATATTGAAGAAGACAAGAAGCTTAAGGCAAATTTATGAGCTTACCCAAAGTACTCATGATGACAATTTGATTTTTTATTTTGCACTATTTACTAAAGCTAATTGAGTATGCTTGGAAGAACCAACAGAGAATGAAAACTAATTGAAATCCATGGATGAAGAACTTGATTTTATAGAGAAAAATCATCCTTGTGTTCTTGTAAATCTACCAATACCTAGAAAAGATGTAATTGTTGTGAAGTGGTTCTATAAGACTAAATTTAATATCTAGAGGGAAATATTGAAAAGCATAAATCAAGGTTGGTTGGAAGGGGTTCTTTTGTAGCAACTTGGAATCAATTACAATGAGAGATTTGCCCCTATGGCTAGACTAGATATGATCAAAGTTGTCTTAGCAATAGAAACTCAACATAAATGGAAAGTCTATCAAATGGATATCAAATCTACATTTTTAAATGGTGCACTAGAAGAATATTTTTATGTGCAACAACCACCAATATATGAAAATTTGGGTCAAGAACACAAAGTTTGTAGATTGTGAAAAGCCTTGTATGGACTCAAACAAGCTCCAAGAGCATGGTATAGTAGGATTGATTCTTATTTTCTAAAGAATGGTTTTAGAAAAAAGTAACAACAAACTAACAGTATAAATCAAAATGAATGATCAAGGTCAAATTTTGATTGTCTAATTAAATGTGGATGATTTGATATTTATAGAAGATTTGTCAATTGACTTTTTCAAATCAACAATGTAAAAAGAGTTTGAGATGACTAATTTGGGATTGATGTATTTTATAGGAATTGAAATTATTCAAGAAAATGATAAGAATTGTATTTGTTAATAAAAAATGCCACTGATATCTTGAACAATTTTAGAATAATGAATTGCAAGCCCACGACGATGCTAGTTAACACAAGATTGAAATTGAACAAAGAGGATAAAGGCATCAATGTAGATCTGACTTGGTACAAAGACTTGTTTGTAACTTGTGATGTACCTAATGGCCACAAGACCTAATATCATGTATGGAGTAAGCTTAATTTCAAGGTTCATGGAGTCGCCAAGTGATTTTCAATAGCAAGCTAGAAAAATTCTTGAGATATGTCAATGGCACTAAAAATCATGATAATTTATATCCTACTTCTAATAAATTTGAGCTAATTGGTTTCATATATAATGATTGGGTAAGGAGCATTGGTAATAGAAAGAGTACCTTAGGATATAATTTTCAGTTGATTCAAGAGTAATGTCATGGGATTCTAAAAACAATCCATTATAACTCTTTCTATAGAAAAAGTAGAATCTATGACATCTACATCAACAACATGTCAAGTAGTATGTATGAGAAGAATTCTATTAGATTTTAAACAAGTGCAAGAAGGACCAACAAAAATCTATTGTGATAATAACTTAGCGATAACTTTATCAAAAGATCAAGATTTTTCATAAAAGGAGTGAGCATATTGATACAATATATCACTTCATCAAAGAACTGGTCAATAATGGTGAAATATATTTAAAGTCTTGTAGGTCAATAATTCAATTTGCAAACATATTTACAAACGCTTTATCGAAAGAAGATTTTTAAATATTGAGAAGAAATATTGGAGTCACCAATTCAAAATCAAATGCATAGTAATGCTTGGGTCAGGATTAAGGGAGGTTTTAGAAAAATAATCTTTCCTCTCATGTTTTATTTGTACAAATGTATTAATGTCAATTGTACAAGTCATGCCAAGTCAAAGTAGAGACTTAAAATGCAAGTCCAGTTAGAGGCTTGGACTGCAAGTCAAGAGTACATATCATGTCATATAGTCAAGTGAAGGTAGAAAGTTGGAGTGCAAGTCATGCATATTGCACATATTATATACATCCTTGTAACACAATTGATTATGATGAAGAGAAAATAAAAAAGAATGTCTTTACATTGTAGCATTTTTCATCAATAAAAAATGTTGTTTTGTGTATATTTTCTTTTGTGTGTGTGTACTTTATTATATATGTATGTATGCATGTATGTATATAGTACTATATTACAACTTTTGTTGTTCTTCAACACACTCTTGGCCTTTACATGTTCCATCATAGATTACTAACAAATATGTATATATGGTGAAATTTGTATACTCATATTAATTCTTATTTAGTTTTGAATTTATTTTAAGACAATGATTTAATTCATTTATATCTTCTTTTTTTTTTTCATAGTGTTATTCATATTATTATTATATCATAAAAATATATCATATGATTTTAATAAATATTTGTACATATTTCCATAGACTCATGATTGATTATGTTTACTAGTGAATCCTTTTATAGTCTACCATGCCTCACAACCTAACTTATAGGTGGCTTATGACATATGGGACTACCTCATACTCCCTATGATGTAGATCTTCTTCTTGAAAATTTGAAATTTGGCCAACTTCGACTTAATCCTTTCTCACCTAGAGCTGAAAAATATATTTGCATGATTATTGAAGGAAACTGCACAAAAGAAAATGTAGAATTATATATTAATAAAAAGTAAGGCAGGCGTAGAATGAGTGGATATGATTCATGAGGGAAACTGCACAGAAGAAACGTAGAAAAAGTAGTAACACCTATCTAAATATGCTTTGTTTTCTTCATCATGTCTTTGGCCAAAGTTTAGATTTTTTTTTAATAAGTATTCAATAGAATTTTATTTAATAACTATTCAATGGAATGTCACAGGCCTCATCATAGGCTAAGATTTTAATGTTTAAACAAGAGACCATTGTGTTAGGTTCCTGTCCTAATGCTATGAATGTTGTTGTAGTCTATTATTTAAAGTATTGTGAGGTACTATAAAAACAAGGATTGAAACTTGAAAATTGGGACAAATACCTACAATCAATTCATCTTTACTCTGGGTCATATTTGTTGAATATGTCCATGCATAATTAGATGATATAGCTCACACCTTGTTCATAGATTGAACCAAAATTGTGTCTATTTTGGAGATTACTTTGAGTAGAAGTTATATGGATTTGAATTTATGTAGAAGAAATTCATTTTTGTATTGATACTTGTTATGGATCTAGCTGTCATATCATAAGGATAAATAGTTAATTTCTACTCTATCAAATACCTCAAGCCATTTACTTTCCTTGGAGTTAGGATCTCTGATTTTGACAATATAATAACCCCAAGGATGTGTCCAAACACCTTTATATCTCATTTTCTATCTAGATGTTCAACCTTTGTGGGAAGCTAGGTTAAGCATTGACTTATTTGATTCTTGTAATCTAAACTCAAGGAATATAGGTTGATTCAAGTTAAAAGAATTAGAATCATCATGTAGAAACAATTACATGAAAAATAAAATTGAATTCACATCACAAGATAGCAATCTAATTTCAAATTGTAGCTAATTTTGCCTTATAAAAGATTTACAAGTAGTGTGTGTTCACACATAGTCCTGTAACAAGTGTTTAACTAGTAATGAATTAGCTATTATAAAAGACTTGCAAATAGTGTTCAATTAGTGCATAAATGAACAACATGTATTTGTCTATATTTGTGGCATGCCAGACAATGAGATATGAAAGTTGAACCCCTGCCCATGTGGGTTGAACAACCTGCCATACTACTTGAACTATAAACAACATTAAAAGAATGGACCAGCCATATGCTTTGGTTACATACAACCAATAAACCTTCCAACTCACATGCCCTGTTTCTCTTTGTTTATCTTCTACAATCTTTGATGTTCCTTTATTGGACTTTAGTGTTGATTCATAAGTTGGTGTTTTAGCACCAGTATCAGGTTTATTTTTATTATGATTCACTTGTTCCTCTAGGACCGTTTCTAACTCTTTTTCATTAGCATGAACACTGGATGCATTTCCTATTTCGACTGATCCCATTGTATCCTCGTGTGCTACAACTAATGCTTCAAAATTTGTCCCTATGGTGCAGGAGCACCTCAAAGACATTAAGAATCTGAGGATTCTATACATTTTATGTTATGTCCAGAATGTTATATTGTAAGGCCTTAGGCCACTTTGAGTCTTAGTTGGCCGAATAATGACATGTATGTCAAGAAACAGTTTAAAAGCTTGTAACCGAACAAGAAGTGTAACTGATTGGTAGTGGTGGTTCATTTTCCACCATGTGTAACTGTTAATTGAGAGTCTTTATATAGTTGGTCTCTGTTCGTGTAGAGAAGGAAGTGAACAAATAGAAAGAGAAAGGAAAACAATTTGTATGTATAATCTCTGGAAGGAATAAAATAGTTTGTTCTTGGTCTAATTACTAGAACATCGATTTGGAATCATTCCACTGGTGGGTTTCTTCGAAACCGGTGGAATGACCTTTGTGATAGTTAGATCTATTTATGTTCTGTTAAGTTTTGGTTATTTTCATGTGTTCTGTTCGGTTACAATATGTAGAGAAGGAATTAGCACTTCATGTGTATACAAATGTATGTGAGATCAATCGGTGTGTATACGTCAGTCGTATGACAGAATGACTTGTATGTATTTATCCTTTGTATTTAGTAAGACATATGACTAGTTGGGTCAAAGACTATGGACCCCACAGATTGCATAACAAATTCTAGGTATGCATCGGTGAAAGAATCATCATCGAAGGAAATGAAATCGGTTGGCCTGACGGTGAAAGTCTCACCAATGATTGCCTTGACCTAAGGCATCGGGGTGAGAGGGAGTGTCGGTGGAAGAGCCGCAAGTTAGGCCGAAGACATAGGTCTGGCCGATGGTTCTAACCATCAGGGAGATAACGGATATCGGCGAAGGAATTTAAAGCTGGGCCAACAGTAGGCATGTCTTGCCAAAGGTGATGTTAAATGCAATGCATATCAGCATAAGAATTACGATCGGGAGAGAAGATGAATGTCTGAGTGACAGACCTTGTCTGGGTGATGGAAGTTAAAGAGATACAAAGACATCAACGTAAGTGATCCCATCGGCGAGGTGGAGAAATGTTTGACCGAAGATGTGTGTCTTGCCGACAGTAAAGAGGGTGGTAAGTCTATTGGCGTAACCCGCGACGTCGGCCAGAGATTTAAGGGATTTGCCGATAGGCGATGTCATGCCGATAGGCAATCTAACGAAGACTTCATCAGTGTGACCTGGAAATCGGGGTGAGTTGCATTTTGATGTGCCGATAGTCGTTATTAGCCCGATAAGTCTATTTCGGGGAGAAAGTTAAAAGGTCTTGCTAATAGGGAAGATATAGACAAATTTCAGTCGCTTTTGCTGGCACTCTGCATCAAATTGGTATCAGAGCTCAACGAAAGAACTGGGCTATTTGTGTATTGGTATTCTGTCACTGAATAGGCAGAAAAAGTTGTGAGTATTCTGTCACTGAATAGGCAGAAGAAGAATGAAGAAGAAGAGAGAAGCAAGAAGCTGAAGCGAGTGCTAGAAATGAATTTTGCTGACTTCCGGTTGCAGGTGCAGTTCACTCACTACAGTGGGTAGATGAGAGATCTGTCATGGAGCCATAGGAGATGGTTCAAGGGCCTGAGAAGCAGGTCCTGTTGGTGTCGCCAAAAGTCCTGGGGAGAGAGGCGAGAGAGGACTCCCAGGTGAGGGACAGAAGTGTTGGTGTAGTATGAAGGAGTGGATTTCAGTTGTTACATTTCAGAGGCAGCCATTGATAGAAGGCACAGTTGAGGATGAAGAGGAAGCAGCAGAGGCATCCAGTTAGCATTGAAGACATCAAAAAAGCCAAAGGATATTGTAGGTTTTTCTTCACTAAGCATTTCCATGGGACATGGAAATTTTTCAAGTCCAGGAGTATGGTGCAGGAGCACCTCGAAGACATTAAGAATCTGAGGATTCTATACATTTTATGTTATGTCCAGAATGTTATATTGTAAGGCCTTAGGCCACTTTGAGTCTTAGTTGGCCGAATAATGACATGTATGTCAAGAAACAGTTTAAAAGCTTGTAACCGAACAAGAAGTGTAACTGATTGGCAGTGGTGGTTCGTTTTCCACCATGTGTAACTGTCAATTGAGAGTCTTTATATAGTTGGTCTCTGTTCATGTAGAGAAGGAAGCGAACGAACAGAAAGAGAAAGGAAAAAAAATTGTATGTATAATCTCTGGAAGGAATAAAATAGTTTGTTCTTGGTCTAATTACTAGAACATCGATTTGGAGTCATTCCACTGGTGGGTTTCTTTGAAACCAGTGAAATGACCTCTGTGATAGTTAGATCTATTTATGTTCTATTAAGTTTTGGTTATTTTCGTGTGTTCTGTTCGGTTACAATGTGTAGAGAAGGAATTAGCACTTCATGTGTATACAAATGTATGTGAGATCATTCGGTGTGTATACGTCAGTCGTATGATAGAATAACTTGTATGTATTTGTCCTTTGTATTTAGTAAGACATATGACTGGTTGGGTCAAAGACTGTGGACCCCACAAATTGCATAACAAATTCTAGGTATGCATTGGTGAAAGAATCATCATCGGAGGAAATGAAATCAGTTGGCTCGACGGTGAAAGTCTCACCGATGATTGCCTTGACCTAAGGCATCGGGGTGAGAGGGAGTGTCAGTGGAAGAGCCGCAAGTTAGGCCGAAGACATAGGTCTGGCTGATGGTTCTAACCATCGGGGAGATAACGGATATCGGTGAAGGAATTTAAAGCTGGGCCGACAATAGACATGTCTTGCCGAAGGTGACGTTAAATGCAATGCATATCGCATAAGAATTACGATCGGGAGAGAAGACGAATGTCTGAGCGACAGACCTTGTCTAGGCGATGGAATTTAAAGAGATACAAAGACATCGGCATAAGTGATCCCATCGGCGAGGTGGAGAAATGTTTGACCGAAGATGTGTGTCTTGCCGACAATAAAGAGGGTGGTAAGTCTATCGACGTAACCCGCGACGTCGGCCAGAGATTTAAGGGATTCACTGACAGGCGATGTCATGCCGATAGGCAATCTAACGAAGACTTCATCGGTGTGACCTGGAAATCGGGGTGAGTTGCATTTTGATGTGCCGATAGTCGTTGTTAGCCCGATAAGTCTATTTCAGGGAGAAAGTTAAAAGGTCTTGCCGATAGGGAAGATATAGACAAATTTCAGTCGCTTCTGCTGGCACTCTGCATCACCCTAGCCCCACAAGCTCGTCATACTTTCCTAATTGCACTATCATGCCATCTATGATTGTCTGTTAGGATTCAATGTTGACATTATCAATTTATTTCTTAAGAACTCGTCATATCACTATGTTTATTGATCTTTGATTTTGTGCTCCAATAGTATCAGACTGCTAGTGATTCTAATCTGGTAGATAGAGCTAATGCTTTTGGCAAAACTTCATTGTCATTTCATTGCTAAATTGGAGAAAGAAAGAAATTTTGTAATTCCTAATTTGCATCTACATATGGAACTATAATTATAATATCACTGGAAAATTAGAAAAACCCTTATATATTTTATGCTTGAATAAATCACAACGCATTGTCCATATGTACCAAAATAAGGTCTGATGCATGCAAGAAGTCTACTTGGTGAGTAACTAGTAAAATTGTCTTTTGACTGAGAGCACCCCTTACATATTCTTGCAAAATGAATAATTAGGAAAAATTGAAGCTTCAATAAACAGATATTAACAATGTCAAATTGGAAGCTTGAAATATAAGAGATGCGAAGAGAAAGGTGCTCTTCAGATAAATATTTGTAAAATAGCAAATCAATGTGCAGTATGAATAAATAGAGTTCAATGAAGATAGAACTCTTGTACCTTGTAAATTTCAGAACCAATGTGAGCATCAACGGCACTAAAAACATCATCCAGAAGATAAATGTCTGTGTCTAGTCATAGCCTTCTCAACATCAAGGTGGTGTGATAAAAAACATTTATTAGAGCATAATCTTGTAATTAGTGGCATAAATAAATGATGAGTCCTAGCAACTAGAAGAAATAAGTTGGCCTTGTACCCTCCCAAACATGTCAACTTCACAACATTGTGTTAAGACTTAACTTATAAAAAGTGAAGTGCAATAGAATAGGCATCATTCAATAATAATCTTGTGTGGTAGAGGGGACTACTGAAGAATTATCTTGTTCCTAGTTGTGCTTCTACTTTCTAATGTTGCATATACCACCTATGATACATTAACTACATTTATTCCTAAGATTAGCACTGTGAAAATTACAGACATTTAAGATCAAAAAGTTGAAGCCTTCATGAGGGAACATTGGAACACGGTATGGACCTCTATCAAAGCATAATGAAATGGGGATTTTTGTCCAATACTGTAGTTGGAAATACTCTGGTAGACATGTATGCAAAATGTGGAAGAATAGAAAAAGCTCATGAACTATTTGACAGAATGCCTCAAAGAGATGTAATCTCATGGAATGCAATGATTGCAGGATATTCTCAAAATGGATTTTTTGAAAGGGCTTTCAAAACTTTCAATCAAATGCAATTGGTAGGTCTAAAACCAAATTCTACAACCTTTGTCATCATCCCCCTAGCCTGTGCCAAAATGGGAGCTTTGCAACAGGGTATAGAAATCTATCAAAGCATAAAGGATAGAGAAACTTTGTCAGATGTTGTAGTGGCAACTGCCCTGGTAGACATGTATGCAAAATGTGGGAACATAGACAAAACACATGAATTATATCACAAAATGCCTCAAAGAAATGTGATCTCATGGAGTGCAATGATTGTAGGATATGCACAAATTGAATTTTTTGAGAGGACTTTAGAAACTTTCAAGCAAATGCAATTGGTAGGTATAAAGCCAGACTTCACAACCTTTGCCAGCATCCTCCCTACCTGTGCCAAAATGGGAGCTTTGGAACAGGGTATGGACATCCATCAAAGCATGAAGGATAGAGGAATTTTTTCATATGTTGTGGTTGCAACTGCCCTGGTAGACATTTATGCAAAATGTGGAACCATGGACAAGGTGGAAAAGATCATAGTAAATCATAGTAAAATTTAGCAATTTCCAGGATTTATTGAACAAGCCTTCAATCTACTTCAAGTTATCATGATGTGATGTATCATTCTGCCAAAATGGAGTACCTTAAGAGCTCTCCCAGAAAGTATTAGGAACCCCATATTACAGAGTATGAAATGTGTAAACTGTATAGCCTAGGTTATATAGTACATTTTCTTCCCTGCATGGTATTTAATATACAATACCACCACTGCCAGTTTTGTAGAAAATAGCATACAGTTCTAAGTGTTCCAAAATCATTGAAGGAATCTGGTTAAATATGAAGTTCATCTTACGAAATTAAAATAGCTTCTATTATGTGTTCAAATACTATTATTGGAAAAAATGTTTAGATTAGTTAAGATAGACATGATACTCAATTGCATTGGAATCATAAATTTACCAAGTCCCATCAGATTGAGCTTAAACAAATGATTTATAAAATTTATCTCAATTTTTTCAATCAATTGCAGAGGAAACAAGTCACATAGCTCTATATATAATATATATTACAAGGGTGATGTTTAAGTACTCACCAAATACATGACCAACTAAATCTCTGTATCTGATAAAGTATTGGCCATCTTTAATAAACAGATTTGCAAATAGAAAATTGGCATAGAGTGAGAAAACATCTAAAACAACCATGTCAATAATTCCCTAGACCAATCTTAGAGGCACTAGAATGAGGTTTGAATATCCCAAAATGTACACACAATTGAAACTTGTAACTAACATCAGTTCCACTTTTTGCCATGAATCTTAAAACCATCACAACAACAAAAAAAATTGAAAATTTATGTCTAGAAAACACACGACATAAACCATATATATGATAACAGTTATCCATGTATTTAATAGTCTATAAAAGGTGAGACAACTTAGTGAAATGTGAGTAGAAATGAAATGGAAAAAATTATATACCAGTGTCAATTTTGTGTGTAGACTTGTGGGTAGAAAAGCTGGTTACTTCCTATTCCATGACCATAATGTCTGCAATTGATTTTTTCATTAAATATTTCTAGTCTTTCATTCTCTTCCACAGTTTAGAATAGCCTTACTTGACACGTCAATGGATTCTTCTCCACCACTGAATAGCTGTCACTTAAATAGAATCAATGTTTTATAGTGTTTACACACTTGCATATATAGAATTAGATTTCACAAATACTAGAGAGAGAAATGAATATTTTTTAAAAATGTGTCATCATATAAATACAACTGCCACCACCACTAAGATCATGCAAAACCAGACACAAAAGTTGAAGCCTTCGTGAGGCAAATCAATGAAGCAGACACAAAAGTACAATTAAAATTTCAAATAATCTTTAGATAAGGATTATATAAATGCTAACCTTGTAAAGGGCGGTGCCAATGTTTGCCTGGCAGTGATTCCTATGCTGCATGTGGAAGGCTTACCAGAGGGGTGAGAGAGCACCGACATTTATCCCCCAGAGTGCTACGACATTATCTTTGCCATAGCAAGAAAGCTTCAACAACCCTTCGATGCAGAGGCACTTCCCCAATACTGATTTACTCCTTTTCTGAAACAAGGTTTTGTGTGTTACTATTCACGATAAATTATGTACAAATTCTAGATTTATGGTTTTTGAAGGAATACTTTCTGACAATTCATGCTCAGAACGGAATTGGTTTTTTAAAGGTAGAGAAAATTCAATGCATTCAGAGATATACTAGAGATATTTGGTATTTTTATAAAACAAGAGTGCATTTATTTATCAACTAGGGCTTTCATTTATCAGTTAGGGTTTCAAGGATGAAGTGCCCTCCCCCTGCCCTGCATGTAACAAGGATCACAAATGCCAGAGCTCCAAAGGTGGAAGCTTTGTATGCTCCATTCTGTGTTGTCTTCGATTCGTACATGGGATGGGTGCAACAAATCTAAAAAGTTGAAGATTTCTTGCATGGAGTTTAATCCATGTGGGGCATTCAGAGTTAGTAGGATTTTGGAATGACGGAGAAGGGAAGTCATTTAGGCATAGTAAAAAGATAGCAACAAAAGGAAACTTCATTTAGGGAAAAACACAAATTTCTTTACTAAGAATATTGTCCTTCTCTGTGATCAGATGAAGCTCGTTAGATTTAAAAGCTCCAAAAATCTAGAATATAACTAGAGAAAAAACACTAAACCTTGGTCCATTAAAAGCCTTATAGTTCCCTTAATCCAATTGCATGATAAAACTAATCAGAGTATTTATTACCTGCGAGTAAAGTTAAAAGGCGAAAGAATGCTAGATTCGTCCCTAGCAACCAAACCCTGAACCTCAAACTATTCTTCTGCCATTGTTGCTGTTATGAGAGCAGAATAAAATTGATTTCAATTCAAGAGATCAGCAATTGTCACAGGGAACAACAGATAACAAAAAAGATGGTCAGAATTAGGTGGAACCACACAAAACTTTCACCTATGCATGCGTATGTAGTGCTCGTTTATGCAAAGGAACAACAGATATGTTAGTTGTCGTTGCACCAAAAGATTGACCTATTAATGCCCGATACAACCACTTAACTTAACAAGCATGGTAGGTGGTTAAGCCCTTGTCACAAACCACCGCAGTGCGTACTGAATAAGGAGACCAAGGGCCACACCTTGCAACAGTCCCCCCAACACAAGTGCGGGGTTTGAACCCGTGACCTCAGCTCTGATACCAATTGTTAATTGTTGTTGCACCAAAAGATCGACCTGTTAATGCCCGATACAACCACTTGACTTAACAAGCATGGGAGGCAGTTAAGCCCTTGTCGTAAACCACCATAGCGCAGCGCTAAACAAGGAGACCAAGGGCCACACCTTGCAACAAGATATACATTAATTAAATGTATACAACAACTGCCATGTTTCCTCGAGCAAAGGGAAGCTTACAATGCAAGCTATCTATCTTTGCAGAGCACTTGTACTTTTACATTCATTAAATATTAAATGTTAATAATATAATTATATTTAAAGATAATTCTATTTTTCACCCTTACTGTTCATAAGGTTAACCAATAGAAAAGCAGATAAATGGTATTTATCAAATTATAAAAATAGCCAAAAAAATTAAAGACTATAATATTTTGATCAAATTTTTCATTCTTGCATGCCTATTGGCTAGATAAATTGAAATAATTGCATCCAAGGAATGCATTAGTAATCCTGCCAAAGGCAGGAACTAATAATGTCATCATTGCAGTTTGAATATTTTAGAAATGCGATGCATTTTACTTGCTCAATGTTTAATGTGTCTCTTTGGTTTTACTCTTAGGAGTGCTAGACACATGGAGAGGGTAGTCGGGTATTGATATCTACTATCAAATATCCATATCTGATATATATAATGGGAATTTTGTATATGGAGGCACATTTTCATATAGTTATGAGTTTACTAAGAGAACGATTTTATATATTATAAATGATATATTTTTATATAAAGTTGGATTTATTTTTATGATGTCCATTGATTTATTTATGTTTCAGCACTTTTTAATTATATTTAATTTATATTTTTATTATTTATCATCATTGTTGCACGTATTTTCATGCATTTATTATCTTCATTGATTTTACTTTTTTATGTTGCAGGTCAATCATGCAAGTGTAGGAGTTATCTCGCGCCCAACGAATTTGACTCTTGAAATTTTAAAATTCAAATTTCAAATTTTGGGTGACTCTTTGTTGGGAATTAAGGTGTCTCAACCTTTGCAAATTCCTAGCATTTATTATTTGGTTGTCTATTTATTTAATTACCTATATTGTACTTAATATTGGTCATAATGTTTTGTCATTTACTGTGAGGTGGCATGTTGAAATGTCATCCCACTTGGAAGGTGACTTGGACGGTCAAGTCAACATTTGAAAATATAGGCATCCTATTTTGAGGTGGAATTATTGCCATGTGTCGGCATCTTGTGGGTTGTGTAAGAGGTTATGATATATGATGGATTATATGACATGTAAGAGATAGAAATAGAGATTTTATGGCAAGTGTGATAAGTGTCAAGAAGCATCTTTTCATGGAGAAAGTAGGTGCCTAAATTTGACCATGACAAGTTGTAAGAGTCATCATTTATTAATATTTAGTTATGAGAGATTCTCTTATAGCTATAAGTGTAGTCATTTGTGATAGATTTTATGATGGTGTAAGAGCATCTGTTATACCTATTTTGGGCAAACATGGGGTGCCCAAGTATAGGGTTGTAAAGGATGAAAGAGAATCTTTGACAAGTGTCTTTTGCATGCAAGTTATGGCCTTGGAATTTGGACCATGTGGATTTGGATGAGATCCTTTTGTGGCTTGCTCTAGAAGCTACCTCCATCTTGGTATTTTTCTATATATAGGTGCTTGGAGTTTGAGATGTATGGTTCATTTGTAGGTACCATTATGCTACTGGAATAATTCTAGTATTCAAAATTTGTGAACTCTTGAAGGACTTGAATTGCAAGTGTGTTTTAATCTTCTTTGGATTTGATAATACATTGTGCAGGTTTTGGAGTGTGGGGTTTTTCACTCGAAAGAGTTTCCCCACGTATATCTTGTGTTGTGAGATTTGTACTTGCTTTTGGATGTTTTTATTACCTTTTTTGTTAATGTGTATCTTAATCTATAACTATAAAAGTTTAAAATTTGCATAAATATTTCCTTAGTAGATCAGTGTGGGAAGCGTTTCCACATGTACCTTGCTTCTTTTTAGTTGGTATCAGAGCCTAATCACCTTTGGTTCTAGTTGTTGGGTAGAGGATTTTTTGAGCCAATTTTCATTTGAGTAGGAGCTTGTGCAAAGGATTTTGAAATCTTTGTTGCGAGAAAGAGATGGCGAGCACATATGGGAGGTTTGATATAGAGAAGTTTGATGGAGGCAACTTTGAGTTGTAGAAACTCAAGATGGAGGACTTATTGGTGGATATAGATCTATGGCTTGCAGTATCCAGAACCATGCCAAATTAGGTATGAAACAAGAAGATTGGAATCTGATGGATCGAAAGGCTAAGTGTCTGATAAGACTTTGTTTGGCTGATTTAGTGCTCCTGAATATCCATGAAGAGAAGACTACAAAAGATCTCTGGAAGAAACTTGGAGATGTTTATTAGGGTAAATCCCTGGTGAACAAGTTATTCTTGTGAAAGAAATTATATGATCTAAGAATGGAATATGGAGGATCTTTCATTGATCACTTAAATAGATTTAATATGCTTGTTGCCTAGTTGACCTCTATTGGTGTGAAGATGGAGGAGGAGGATCGATATACTTTGAAGAAGGAAGCATCTAGCTTGATGCTGGATGAACCCTCCTCTGGAGTGATATTATGAACCATTTTGTGGGGTGTGTGATTCTAAATATAATTAGCACAATTGATAGCTTTATCCCAAAATGAAGTAGCCATAGACCGAGACTAAAGCATAGAATTTGTCATTTCCTTGAGAGATCTGTTATTTCTTTCAGCAACACCATTTTACTGAGGAGTTTAGGGAACTGAATACTAATGAAGTATACCATGCTCAATGTAATAATCCTAAAAATATTGGTTCACATACTCCCCCCATTATCTGTATGAAGCTATCGAATAGAAGAACTTGATTGCTTCTCCACAGACACCCTAGACTTCCTAAAAGTAGTAAAGACAACACTTTTCTACTTGAGAAAGTAGACCCATGTTTGACGAGAGAAATCATCAATGGATGTGAGTACATACTTGGCTCCCAAAAATTATTGAGTTGGAAATGACATGAGGTCACTATGAACCAACTCAAGAAAGGTAGAGGCATAGTGATCCTTTCCCTTAGGAAAGGGATCCTCATTATGCTTGCCAAGGACACAACCTTGACATACTCCATCAGTGCATGAAACCTTTGCAAGACCAAGTATCATATCATGTGTACACATCTGCTAAAGATACCTATAATTGAGGTGTCCAAACCTCTCATGCCAAAGTTGACTCAAAGAATCTGCATGGGCAATGTGTGATTCAATCCACAAGATGACTCAAAAGAATGAAACCTATACAATCTTGACCCATGATCAACTTTTCCTGAAGCAACATTATTCTCAAGATGTTGTAGTTCTCTAATAAATAAATCATGTGGGGAGAACTCCACTGTCTTCCCTTCCCCAATATGGCAAATTTGGTAGATGGAGAGAAGATTAGTAGAAATATCGAGAACATAGAGTACATCCTCAATGCAATTATCTATCAACTGAATAGAACCTGACCCCAAAGTTGGAATTTGTGTAGAGTTACCCACTGTAATCTGAGATGCCAAGCTATCATAAAGATGCTCAAGAAGATCATGTGACTTAGTCATATGATGAGAAGCTCTTGAGTCAAATATCCAACTTTAATTGGATGATTCCAAACCTCTACCTTTAAGGGCATGTCCTTTTCTAGGTTTGGGTAAAGAAATATTATGCTTCTTCATGGCCTCTTCCAAGGCTTCCATCCTTTAAAAAAAAAAATTATATCATGACTTGGTTTTCCATAATTTAAGAACATGGCCCTTTACTTTTCTTCTTATTTGTCTTGGAGGGATTCTCAATTGACTTAGAATATGTAGTGGCTTGCTTATCAGACTTATGTTTCTATGTGGAGGTATTCTCACTTGTTGAACTGGAATTTGCCTTAGATTTGTTGAATTTCTTTCCTTTACCCTTAGACGATTGATCCACAAGTGTTTGACATTTAGAGATGATTGCATCCATGGAGAGTAACTTAGATTGTTCTCTCATGAGTCTAGATCACAAAACTATGTAAAAGTGGGCATCTTGAAATCAGTGCCAAGTGCATCCATAATAGAGTAAAAGGTAGAAGAAAAGACATGATATGGACCTTTCAAATTTGACAATATCAAAAAGGCACTTTACTTTTCTATTTTAGGTTTACTACAACCATCAAGAAGACAAAGTATAGACTTGAATTTTACCAAAAAGTCCTCAATTGAGGGAAATGCATTAGGAGACAAAGATGTTAATTCAAGATCAAGTTGTAAACTATGAAACTCATTGATGTAACCAAATAAATCAGATAACCTATCCCACATTTGCTTAGGAGTTGTACAATTTTTGAAATAAAATTGAAGGTTATCTAATACATGTAAACCAATAAGTCCATGGCTTCATCTAATTTGTTGGAAAATACAAAATGCTCAAATTCCCTTATATGTTCAAGCATTTCATTACTTAACATTCTCCATAAGCCATTAGATTGAAGTAGTTGGTTAAATTTGACTTTCCAAGTGTGGTATTTGTGTGGAGTTAACAAGTCATTTTTAGAGTCCATTGTTGAAGACGACATAAGTAGGAACTTAAATTGTACCTCATAATCACCCCAAATTAGATTAATACTGAAATGAAATCCCCCCAGAAAAATTTGACAAGTTTGGATTACAATTGAGCAAGTCAAAAAGCCAAAATTGACCATTTATAATACATGGTGATTTTTACAATTTATCAAAAAATGGCTATCCTAAGTTGAAAATACATCAATAATCATGATCTGTGTGTTTTTCTGATATATTTCAAAAAATTGTGCAAAATTTTGATAAATGAGGTGAGAGATATGCCCTGACAAAATTTATGACACAATTTAAACTTTAGAGCTGAAAAAATCAATCAAAACAGTGAAATTTTGGAAAATAAACTTTGCCACTATGAAGTTGATAGAAATACTTTTCTGTTGACTATAAGAAGGTGAAAACTTGACTCCTCCAAGTCAAGTTATGGTGAAAGGGAAAACAAAACCCCATAGACACTTTACAAAAATAGGATGGTTAATAATAACTACCAATGTTTGAGCAAAAAATATTAACCAGTAACACTACATGCTAGCAGTTTATAAACCACTAGCTGCTCCATTACATGTGAAAATTTAACTGTAACATAAAATGCTATAAAAACTACTATATCTAACATAAATTGGTGCCTTTAAGTACAAATGTCAGCGCTAACATAGAATGGCGCAGTTATAAACAATGTGAAGGTTAATATTGTTTACAAATAAAAAAAGGAAATGGATTGTTGGAAATTTCACGAGCTCAAAAAAAGGGTGAACAGGGGCTGGCCATGGCAGACTAGACAACCAGAGAAAGAGACTAGGATGTTTTTCCAAAGCAGAGGAGTCTGAGTCGTTGGTGAGCACTAACAATTGAGCCAATGAACCAAATGAAAATTTGAAGGCTAAATAGGCCAAAACGTAGTGGGTCTTCGAAGGCTGATCGAGTGCCTAAAAAGGGGTGAGAATCCTACATCAAAAATGGATTATAAACTCTTCACAGAGATGGCAAAAGACTTTCGACTTGCACTTAACAAAATTGACCTTGACCTTAGAAGGAGAGCTGATGAGAAATTTTGAGAGTGGCTGTGCAATTTGAAATGGAGGTGTTTTTGAAGACATTGGACCATAATGAACATGAAGTAAAATCCCAACCACCGTCTCATATTCATATGTTGGGCCAAGATTTGGATCCTTCTATAAGGTTAATGTAACAACAAAGAAAAAACCCAGTCGATCTGGAAAGTACAAATGACCTACAAGAGAAAACAATGGGGGCCGACAAAAAATAGCTTCCACCAAATGGTGATGTCCAAGATGGTAGCATAAAAGCCCTAAATCAAGCAACAACAGTGGGAAATGTAAACCACTTGGAGATTGCAAAATATTGAAACCAGTGAATATGTGGTAAGATTAACTAGAAAACACACCAAAACCCCATGATTAGATGAACAAAAATGCCAAAAAACCTTCATAATCGAACCTGAAATTGACCAAAACTTATAGAGCACGATTGATTTGAGAGAGCAAAACAGGCTTTATGGCCTCAGAAAACAAAAATCCTGTACTCAAATGTAAATTTCAACAAAAAATTGATGAATTAAAGGTGGAAAATTTGCCCTCTGCAAAAAAAATCCCTTTTTTACAAAAATTTCCATATGGGTATGGTACAGGTTGTACTATTCAAGTACAGGGGCAAAAAAAACTTGCAAAATTTGAAGTTACCAAATTTCATCAAATGAAAGGCTATTCTTCATTTCTCAAGCCTTCTGGACTCAATGGTGAGGTCTATTTGGCTCCATGATGCTTCATTGATAGGGCTGAGTGCTTGATTCACCAAAAATACGGGAAGGGACTTGTGATTCCTTGCTTTGATACCATGTTGGAGTAGCAATATGAATGCAACATCAAATAACTCTTCCACAAATGAATTGAGAAAAATAACAAAGCCAATAATCTATCAACAAAAAGCATAAGAAATGTACATAGAATCCTCGCTTATAGAGGCATGTGAGTGGAGAGGTATTGGTAGTATTAGATGGTACTCACACAATCAATCTAGACTTCTAGGTTTCCTCCTTAATGTTTCCAAAGGTAATGTGACACAAGCCAATACCAGGCGGTTCAAGAGATTGACCTAGCCTAGGACCTCACCCTGGTGTCCAACAACATAGGCTACTTAATTCTCTTTTGGGGAGTCCCTACTCAACCCAACTAACAAACACATACACCTTCCTAATCACACAACCAACTACCAATAGCTCTACCAATAGGATCTTCACACTACAACCATCATATAGTTGTTAAGGACATGACCAATACAAGGTCTCTGACCCAATAACTAAGTTCTGTACTCTGTTTCAGGCATGTAGGGACAGCGAATTCTTCTTCCTTGGGAATAGGCCTAATTTGAGGGCTTTATGAAGGAAGTGTATTAAAGACTCTTGCTCTGGATCAGTTAAACACCTACACAGGTTAGTCTTCACCTACAAACACCAATTATATCCTCCATTTAGTCAGGCTCTTGACTGTTCCTAGTAGCCACACTGTTTTCCACCATTGCATACTAACTAGTCACTGTATAGACTAGTTAGAATCATGCCAAATGCTTAGAAGTGAGGAGTACAAACATTAAAGACACCAAAAACAAGAAATATACACTATCTCCCTCCATCCTAATAAAAATAGTTGGTGCTTTTAGAGGACAGAGGAGAAATCATCCATTTTTCCACAAAACCCTAGTTTTGAGGGTTTCCTAACTAGTTTGCACAAAACGATTCAACGCTAATAGCACAAAAGGTTTCAAAATCTCTAACTACACTCAAATGAAAGGTATTTCACAGTGCTAACACATTTTCTAGGTTTTAGACTCCTTGATGTCCGTACAGAGCCGTACTGTATGACTGTCTCCAGGAAAATGCAGAAAAACAGTCTTTTGCACTCCAAAAACTTTAAAATTTTATTATTCTTGGAATGTCATGACATTGTTTGGCCTATAGAAGGCTAGGAAGATGTTTTTCCTCCTCCACCAACCATACAACTGCTCTCCAAGGCAGTTAGCCATTGGTTATGGCTTCCTCCACAAGAAACCACCTGTTTCTTAAGTGGAATTACATTCAACTTGACAATATCAAGGTCTATAGTAGATAAATTGACCAAATGGACCAAGTCCTTATTACAAAACTCATGAAAATGGATTTCAAAGCCTTAGAGAGGACAATAGGGCATGACAACACAACATGATAACAAAATATGACATAGCAAAATGACTAGAATTGGGAGCTCCTGCACCATACTCCCCCTGCAAGAAGAACTCAAGTCCCTTGAGTTGCCAAGTGTTGAAGAGTCATTCCATGCTTTAAGATATCTACCTTAGTCATCCAAGTGGCCTCTGAAATAGGAAGATCCTTCCATTTCACTAAGTAGTCTTTGTAAACACCTCTCCTAGTCTTCTTGACAACTTTGGAATCTAGAATACATTCCAACTGCAAAGGGTTGCTTGGAGGCAAATCCTTGATCCAATCAGCATCGACATCCACCACATCTGATCCACTTTCACGATGTAATGGAGTTCTGAAAGGAAAAAGATCACAAACATTGAAGATTGGAGAGATACCAAGACCAAATGGTAACTCAATCTCATATGCATTTGGACTGAATTTGTGCACTATTTTGCATGGCCCAATCTTCATCAGGAGTTTAGTTGGCTGACCTTTTGGCAGCCTTTCATTCCTTAGATATGTCATAACCAAGTCTCCAACTTTGAATTGCACCTCTCTTTTCTTCAAATCTGCCCTTTCTTTGTACTTTGTGACTATTTTTTCTAACTGTAACTTGACTTGATCATGGACTGTTTTCATGGAGGTAGCAAAATCTTCACCAAGTGCACTCCTTTTATCCCATCCTTGGAGATCCTTCAGTTCAAGGGGCCCTCTTGGATGAAAGCCATAAACTACCTCAAAAGGACTTTTACCAGTGCTCCTATTCTTTGAATCATTGTAGGCATATTCAGCCTGACTAATAACCAAGTCCCATGCCAAACAATGCTGTTTTGTAAGGCATCTTAGGAGGTTTCCAAGTGATTTATTAATCACTTCAGTCTGACCATCAGTTTGTGGATGGTAGGCTGATGAAAAAGACAACTGTGTGATCAACTTTCTCCACAAGGTCCTCCAGAAGTGACCCACAAACTTAGAATCTTTGTCAGTTACAATGGATAATGGCAAACCATGGATTCTTACTACCTCTCTGAAAAACAGACCTGCAACATGAGATGCATCATTTGTGCATTTACATGGCACAAAATGAGCCATTTTGCTAAATCTATTAACAATAACAAACACACTATCCACCCCTCTGGCTGTTCTGGGTAATCCAAGTACAAAATCCATGCTTATACTTTCCCAAGGCCTATTGGGAATGGGAAGGGGCTGGTATAGACCTGCATTTGAAGACACACATTTGCCCCTTTGACAAATTGCACAACTAGCAACATACTTCCTCACATTGGATTGTACCTTTGTCCAAAAATAGAACCTTGTAACTTGTTCTAGTGTCTTGTCGAAGCCAAAATGTCCTCCCAAAGAGCCATTATGCTTCTCCTTAATGATATTGTCCCTCATGGAACACTTAGGGATACACAAAAAATTGCCCTTAAACAAAAGGCCTTCCTACAATACAAAATCTGCATATTCTCCATGGAATGTGTTAGCCAATTTCAAACAAACATCATAAGCCTCTTTGAAATCTGAATCTTCTTTATATGATTCCTTCAAACAGTCAATGTCCATGCTCTCTAACTAAATTTCATGAACAAGAAGCAACCTCCTACTTAAAGCATCAGCCACCTTGTTAGAGGCACCTTTTTTGTGCTTAATTGTGAAGGTATAAACTTGTAACTGTTCCATCCATTTAACATGTCTATGGTTCAATTTTTATTGACTATTTAGGAAGCTTAAAGCATGATTATCAGTAAACACAATAAATTCCTTGGGTAGTAAATAATGTCTCCATTTCTTAAGAGCTTGCACCATTGCATAGAGCTCTAGGTCATAAGTAGAGTACCTTTGCTTGGCTTCATTCAACTTCTCTGAGAAGAATGCTACAGGATGTCCTTATTGGCTATGAACAACACCAATAGCTTGCTGACTTGCATCACACTCAACAATAAACACCTTATCAAAATCAAGAAGTACTAAAGTAGGTAACTTAGCCACCTTTGTTTTCAACAACTCAAAACTATCATCAGCTTCCTTTGTCCAATGGAATCGACATTTGACTCCACCCTTGATGGTGTTGAGGATGGAAGCACTAATGTGGCTGAAACCTCTGATAAACTTCCTATAAAAAGTCACCAATCCATGGAAACTTCTCACATCTCCCACTGTCTTAGGAGTAGGTCAACTGAGAATAGCATCAACCTTAGAGGGAGCCATCTTCAAACAGCCATTGGAAATGACAAATCCAAGGTATACAAGTTTAGTTTTCATGAACTCACACTTGTCTAAGTTGATCATCAACTTGTGCTCATGTAGCTTCTCCAACACTTGACCAACATGCTTCACATGCTCTTCTTTTGTCCTGCTGAAGATTAGTATGTCATCAAGATAAACAATAACAAACTTACCAATGAATTTGACTAATACCTCATTCATCAAGTGCATAAATGTACTTGGAGCATTGCTAAGACCAAATGGCATAACAAGCCACTCATAAAGACCTTCATTAGTCTTGAAAGCAGTCTTCCATTCATCTCCCTGTCTGATCCAGATTTGATGATAACCTAATTTTAAATCTATCTTTGAGTAATAGCATGAGCCTCCAAGATAATCCAAAAGATCTTCAATCCTTGGCATTGCGAACCTGTACCTTATGGTGATCTTGTTTATGGTCCTTGAGTATGTACATAGCCTCCACTTTCCATCCTTCTTAGGAGCAAGCACACTTGGGACTACACAAGGACTTAAACTCTTCCTAATCAGCCCTTTCTCCAAGAGATCTTGAATTTGCCTTGCCACCTCTTCATTTTGTTGTGGGGTCAGCTTATAGGTAGCCTTGTTAGGCAATGTAGCACCAGGTATTAAGTCAATTTGATGACTTATGTCCCTCATGGGTGGTAAGGAGTTGGGGACTTCCTCTACCACAAGATCTTGATACTTGTCTAGAAGTTGCTGCACTTCCAATGGAATCTCCTTCTGTTTTTGATCTTGCTGATCTAATCCACTCTTGGGTTTCATGACCAAGGCATACCCTTGGGTATCCTTCTCCTTCAAGAGGTTGAAAAACTCTTTTCCATTCACTAACATGACACTGCGATCATTGTTCTTCCCTCCAATCTGTTCTGACATAGGATCCATCTTGAATGGTCTTCCATTCTTGGTAATGACATAGGTGTTCTTCTCACCATCATGTTGTGCTTTGACATCATATTGCCATGTATGGCCAAGAAGCAGATGACATGCATCCATAGGGATGATTTCACATAACACTTTGTCCTTGTAGTCACCGATTGCAAATTCAACCCAAGTTTGCTCTTCCACCATGAAACTTTGGTTCTTGTTCAACCAAGAGATCTTGTGAGGACTGATATGAGGTAGCCTCTTCAACTTGCACTTCTCAACCATCTCAATGGATACCACATTCTCAGTAGATCCTGAATCTACTATGATCTTGCAAAGTTTCCCATAAGCTAGGCCTTGGGTTCTAAAAAGATTCTTTCTCTAAGGGGGCTCTTGTTTCAATGGCATCTGCAACATAGACCTCTTAATCATCATACTCTCTCCTTCTAGGACAAGTGCAACAGTTCCCATTGGTGAATTCACACTCTCATAGTCATCATCCTTCACTAACTGATTTCTCCTTCCACTATCATGAGAACTACTGGCTTTCTCTAGGCATTTGTTCATTGTATGGCCAACTTGGTTGCAACCATAACACCTTCCAGTGAAGACTCCTAGTCCTCTACCTCCTCCACCATTTCTACCCCTACCATTAGGTCTTCTCCAACCTCTGAAGCCTCCTCTATGCTCTATTTCAATTTGTGTTTCTTGCTGACTATTATTTTCAATTTTGTGGAACTGTCCACGCCCAAAACTGCCTCTTCCTCTGGCACTTTGATCACTCTTCCTTCTCAACTTTTCCTCTGCTCTAGAGGCCAATAAGAAGCATTCATCCACCGTTCTAGGTATCACTAAACTGATCTCATCTTGTAGATTGTATTTCAGATCATTTAGGTACCTAGCTACCATCCCTTTTTCATCTTCATTATGGTTGGCTCTCATACTTAGTCTGTGAATTTCTTCTGTGTAGGTAGCCACATCCATGTCTTTTTGTCTCAAATTCTAGAATCTCCTAATGATTTGAATCTCATAGTCAGGTGGCATGAACTTGCTTCTGAGCATAGCCACCATTCTACTCCATTTAGTGATGGGACTCTTCCTAATCTTCTCCCTTTCACTTTGCATGTAGTTCCACCACACAAGTGCAAAACCTCTTAGCCTTGTCTTGGCAAATTTAATCTTCTTACTGTCATTGAACTCTTTGTAATCAAAATAATTACTCATGGCTTCTATCCAATCGGTGAGAGCATCACCATCCAATTTTCCATGAAATGTGGGCACATCCATCTTGGGATCACCACTGTCTCCATGAGCACCCTTAAGTGCATTCAAGAAAGCTTTCTGATCTACAAACATGTCCTACCCTTGAGGATTCTCTTCTACCTCTTCTTCATCATTTGTGTCAGAAGAACTTCCATCTTCTTTGGTCTTGTCCTTAGACCTTCTTTCTTCTTGCAGTCTTGCCTCAACCATCTCTTCCACCAACTTCTTGATGGCTTCTTTACTCATTGTCTTAGGAGGCATGGTACTAGCCTCAGTTTCAATCTCCTCGTCTAACATACACTGCTTCTAATCAGATATTGGCTCTTATACCAATATGATGCAGAGGTATTGGTAGTATTAGATGGTACTCACACAATCAATCTAGACTTCTAGGTTTCCTCCTTAGTTCTTCCAAAGGTAATGTGACACAAGCCTATACTAGGCTATTCAAGAGACTGACCTAGCCTAGGACCTCACCCTGGTGTCCAACAACATAGGCTACTTAATTCTCTAATGGGGAGTCCCTACTCAACCCAACTAACAAACACATACACCTTCCTAATCACACAACCAACTACCAATAGCTCTACCAACAGGATCTTCACACTACAACCAGCATATAGTTGTCAAGGACATGACCAATATAAGGTCTCTGACCCAATAACTAAGTTTTGTACTCTGTTTTAGGCATGCAGGGACAGCGAATTCTTCTTCCTTGGGAATAAGCCTAATTTGAGCGCTTTATGAAGGAAGTGTATTAAAGACTCTTGCTCTGGATCAGTTAAACACCTACACAGGTCAGTCTTCACCTACAAACACCAATTATATCCTCCATTTGGTCAGGCTCTT
The DNA here is from genome assembly GCA_027924645.1 of Cunninghamia lanceolata. Taxonomy (NCBI): domain Eukaryota; kingdom Viridiplantae; phylum Streptophyta; class Pinopsida; order Cupressales; family Cupressaceae; genus Cunninghamia; species Cunninghamia lanceolata. The sequence goes on along the minus strand of BSBN01000686.1, from coordinate 6,092,210 downwards.
GACTATTCCTAGTAGCCACACTGTTTTCCACCATTGCATACTAACTAGTCACTATATAGACTAGTTAGAATCATGCCAAATTCTTAGAAGTGAGGAGTGCAAACATTAAAGATACCAAAAACAAGAAATATACACTATCTCCCTCCATCCTACTGAAAATAGTTGATGCTTTCAGAGCACAGAGGAGAAATCATCCATTTTTCCACAAAACCCTAGTTCTGAGGGTTTCCTAACCTGTTTGCACAAAACGATTCAATGCTAACAGCACAAAAGGTTTCAAAAGCTCTAACTACACTCAAATGAAAGGTATTTCACAGTGCTAACACATTTTCTAGGTTTCAAACTCCTTTATGTTCGTACAGAGCCGTACTGTACAACTGTCTCCAGGAAAACGTAGAAAAATAATCTTTTGCACTCCAAAAACTTTATAATTTTATTATTCTTGGCATGTCATGACATTGTTCAGCCTATAGAAGGCTAGGAAGATGTTTTGCCTCCTCCACCAACCATACAACTGCTCTCCAAGGTAGTTAGCTATTGGTTATGGCTTCCTCCACAAGAAACCACATGTTTCTTAAGTGGAATTACATTCAACTTGACAATATCAAGGTCTATAGTAGATAAATTGACCAAATGGACCAAGTCCTTATTACAAAACTCATGAAAATGGATTTCAAATCCTTAGAGAGGACAATAGGACATGAAAACACAACATGACAACAAAATATGACATAGCAAAATGACTAGAATTGGGAGCTCCTGCACCACACCTGTGAGCTAAATGACAAGTACACATGCAAGTGTTAAACAAACATGCAATAAGTGTTCTCAAATGATGAGGACACATGTCTTGACCACATAAGGTGAGACAAAGCCTAAAATATCCTATGTAAACTTAAGCTAGATGTGAATAAGTATACTAGTCAAAAGAGAACTAGTTAGCTAATGTACCTTTTCACACTAACAGTAGGAACATAATGTTTGGTCAGCATATCATACCTTACATAGTTATATATCACAATTTAAGAATTCATGGATGTTCCATTGGTTGAGTAGGATGCATATGATGAGTAATGTTCAACATATATGAAATTTCTTTGGAGTTGGGCATAGAAAAGGGGAGCATGATGGTATGGGAGCATGTATTAAAAGAGCCTTAGAATGAGAAGAGTTGAAGTACAAAGATAGTGTAAATCTCATTGAAGCAACATCCATCATCAAATATTGTAACTCTACAATGGTAGAACTAGGTAATGAAGGTAACTCTAGAGTTCATAGATTTATTTGGCTGATAGAATAAGCTAACATTACAAAATATGGAGATTCTTGTACAATGATAGGATTGAGTGAGTTCCACTTTTCTAGAAGCTCAAATGTAGATTAATGGATAATTCATGAGGCAAATGGCATGTTTTTGTTCTTCATGTATAGATTTTGCTTGGAATGAGTGTGAGTCAAAAGAGTTGGTCAATGAATGGTGTTCTATAACTTTAAGCCCACTTGAGATGTATCGATTTCAAGGAGAACTACAACTCATGTAGATAGAATCATCAATTGAATTTGATCATATTTTAGATCTAGATGAACTAGGTATTATAGATTCATTACTTAATGAAAATTAATATATTTTATATTATGATATAGTATTTTTGTATCATTTATTGAATAATCTTTTTTGTACAATTTAATGTAGGAAATGTTTATGTAGTTATTATGGATGAAGATAATGGTGAAGGAATGGAATATTATTTATGCCACTATGTTGAGGCAAAAAAGAAATTGGCAGCCCCTATCATAGATGGAGAAAACATTGAGTATCGTATAGGATTGATGTTTGTTACTAGAAAATGGCTTCGAAGGTATCCAATGAAGAAGCCTAATGTGTGGTTGTTTGAGGAATTAGGAAAATTCTTCATTATTCTAACTTTGTTGTGGCATCAAATGTTCAATTGGTCAAATATGGGGGTAGACTATTGAATAAAAACTTTTGGAAATTCTGTTACTCTAACCATGAAGCAATACTTGACACCATAAAGAGTAGAGAGGATTCACATGGTTCATTGGATTGAATTGGTGGAATGACATAAAGGTAAGTTATGTAAACTTCTTGAGTTTTGTGATTTAGATATATATTTCTTTTATTTTCTTTATTTATTTCTAGTAGTGTTATTAATGTAGATTAGTGGTGCCAAATAGAATTCTATCTTCTCATGGTCGGTACAATGAGTAGAAAATTTTATATTCCTATAAGTGAATAGAAAATTTAAAAAATAACAATAAACTAGCATATCCTTACTTTATTGGTGTGAATGGGGTTATTACCTATCCATTTTAACCCTTGTAGTGTGAACTAGGCACATTATCTAACTAGGCATTAGTTAGATCTATTCACACATGTTCACATGTTAAGTTTACTTAGGATAAGTCTAGATAATTCTAGGTTGTCATGTGATCTTATCCTCTAGTTGTCTCATGTCATAGGATTAAGACACATGTCACATGACTACTTCATCCTACAACTCATCCTTGTCCTTATAAGCAAGGCATATCATGTACATTGTAACAATCTTTTTGCATTCATTGATAGAATAAAATTATTCTCTCATTTGATCTCTCTTGTGCTTTAATGAACTCCTAGATCTTGGGTGGCTACCATCATAGCCAACTCTTACATGGTATCAGAGCTAGGAAGAATCACTTTGTGTTATTTGAGAGATCTTGAATGCAAATCATGGTGGATCTTGATAGTAAACTATGGTCTTCTTTTGCATGAAATGATGACCTAGAGAATCAGAAAAATTTGATGGAAATACCAGATTTGTGAGGGTTTCCTCTTTGTGGCCATGTATTGTAGGTTGTAGCATGCCTTTGCTTGACTTAGGTGGCTGATCCAACTTTTACATGTCATTTTTTATTGCCAGAACCATTTTTTGCATTAGATCCACATCTTATGTATGTCAAAAAGAAAAATGCTATCTAGGTTTTGTTCGGCACATCGAAAAACTATATTGGTCTCTATTAGCTTTTTCATGCAGCAAACAGATCGTGCACATACTTAATCAAAAAAATTTAGCAGGCCCCCTCTCCATTGGCATTTTGATTTTGGCAGTCAATCTTTGTAGCCTTGTAACTTGCTCATATTTGCTCCATTTTTTGAGCATTTTTTTGGGCTAGATTTTTGCAAGCTTCATAGTGATAGAATCAGATATTGGTTTTGATGCCTAGTTTTGCTAGAAATTGCTGTTTCTCTCACCTATACATGTGCATTTCTCATTTTTAGAACTTCAAAGGCTTTGTTCGAGCTCATATGGTAACATTTTTTGGTGAAATGTTTTTTGAAAGTGCATAATTTTTTGAGTACTTTCTAGATCTGCAATCAGTTTGATCTAGTTTTGCTCAGAAAGTGTACTTTCAATTTTAACCCAATTTTGGCTTTTGCATTGTACCAAAATCAAAGACAACTTTTCTATTTTAGCTTGTGGCAATTGTAATTGGACTGAATGTAAATCCCAACAATCACATCTTGTTGGGGGGTAACTCATGATTGAGTAAATTTGAGGGGTGCTCTTATGGTCATATTTTGTTTTTGCTAGTTGTAATCATGGCTCCTAATCTTTGGAAAGTCAAATGTGATTATTATGAGAGAAAAAGGAATACCATAGATGAATGTATGATAAAATGACTTGATGATTTGACAAATCTATATAAGATTCATCAGTAAGAATAGTTGTGCATTGCCAATTGAATTAGTTTGACAGATTCTTCTAATCCAACATCAACAAATAGAACTGATGTTCACACTCAAACAACTTGTGTGGACACATCATTCATGGATGAGCAATGTAGTCAAAATACATGCATTGAGATCTCATCTCCATCACCTATTTCTACATCAGAGTTTAGAGATGCTTCTTTGAAATCTTCCAGTGATTCGTTGGAGTAGGATCACATCAGTATTCTTGAGCCACCTCATTGGGATTCCTATCTTGTAGACATATCATCTTTTTTGTGGAGTCTAACATTTATTATTTGGAAGACACTTTTGAGTGGTTATCTCTCCTCTTTGATGACAATGTTTTCATATACCATTCACTATCCTTCCTTTCCTGGTTCTAATTCCTTGATTGGCCATTGCATTCCTAATTTGGAGAAGACATCATTTTCCAACATGAGGACACTTAAGTTGTATTCTAAGGAACATATATTGATTTGGATTCCCTTTTCATCCATGTTTTGGGAGTTGCTTCTACATCGACCATTGGATTTCTTTATTCCCAAGGGGAGAATTGTTGTTTGTAGGAAATGGATTGTATTTTGTCTTCAAGTATTCATTAGCACAGGAGCTACTTCTTTGTGGCAGGGATCTATCACCTCATTCTTTCTCTCCTATGGAGGAGATAACTGATTGTATATATGTGATAGAAGTTGTCCTTGGGGGGGTCATGTTGAGTCCTCCTACTATCACTTCTTTCACTTTCATGTTTCTCTCTTTTGGAGAGGGGTTTTTTCCTATGGGTTTTTCTCCATTACTCTGTTTGTGAGAGAATTGTTTGTACATGGGTACCTAACATGGCCTGGTAGCTAGGACCCATCCATCATTGCATCATTTGTCTTCTTCTCCCTAAGCTACACTTAAGGGGGTGTTAGTGTGAACACGGTTATTACCTATTCGGTTTACCCCTTGTAGTGTGAACTAGGCACATTATCTAACTAGTCATTAGTTAGACCTATTCACACATGTTCACATGTTAAGTTTACTTAGGATAAGTCTAGATAATTCTAGGTTTTCATGTGATCTTATCCTCTAGTTATATCATGTCATAGGATTAAGACACTGGTCACATGACTACTTCATCCTACAACTCATCCTTGTCTTTATAAGCAAGACATATGATGTACATTGTAACAATGTGTTTGCATTCATTGATAGAATAGAATTATTCTCTTATTTGATCTCTCTTATGCTTTAATGAAGTCATATATCTTGGGTAGCTACCATCATAGCCAACTTTTACATGGTATTAAAGCTAGAAGGAATCACTTTGTGTTAGTAATTTTTTTGAGAGACCTTGAATATAAATCATGGTGGATCTTGATATTTGAGTATGGTCTTCTCTTGCATCAAATGATGACCTAGAGAATCAAAAAAACTTGATGGAAACTTACCAGATTTGTGAGGGTTTCCTCTTTGTGGCCTTGTATTGTAGGTTGCAGCATGCCTTTGCTTTACTTAGGTGGCTGATTCAGCTTCTACATGTCATTTTTTTGTTGTTGGAGGCTTTTTTTGCATTAGATCCACTTCTTATGCACATCAAAAAGAAAAATGCTATCTGGGTTTTGTTCAGTGCACCGAAAAACTATCTCTCTATCTCTTAGTTTTTGCATGCAGCAAATAGATCATGCACAAACTTAATCAAATTTTTTTGGCAAGACCCCTCTCCTTTGGCATTTTGATTTTGGTAGTCAATCTTTGTGGGCTTGTAACTTGCTCATATTTGCTCCTTTTTTCGATCATTTTTTAATTTGGGCTAGAATTTTGCAAGCTTCATAGTGATGGAATCAAATTTTGGTTTTAGTGCCTAGATTTTCCAAAAATTGTAGTTTCTCTCACTTGTACCTATGCAGTTATCATTTTTTAGAACTTCAAAGGCTTTGTTCAAGCTCATATGGTAACATTTCTTTTGTGAAATATTTTTTGAAAGTGCATAATTTTTTTGAGTACTTTCCAGATCTGCAATCAATTTGATCTAGTTTTTCTCAGAAAATGTACTTTCACTTTTAACCTAATCTTGGCTTTTGCATTATATCAAAATCAAAGACCAATTTTCTATTTTGGCTTGTGGCAATTGTAATTAGACTGAATATAAATCCTAACAATCATATCTTGTTGGAGAATTACTCATGATTTAGTAAATTTGGGGGTTGCTCTTATGATCATCTTTTGTTTTTGCTAGTTGTAATCATGGCTCCTAATCTTTGGAAAGTTAAATGTGATTATTATGGGAGAAAAAAGCATACCTTAGATGAATTCATGTTAAAACAACTTGATGAGTTGACAAATATGTATAAGATTCATCAGTTAGAATAGTTGTGCATTGCTAATAGAATTGGTTTGCTAGATTCTTCTAATCCAGCATCAATAGATACAACTAATGTTCACACTTAGACATCTTATGTGGACACATCATTCATGGATGAGTAGTGTAGTCAAAAAGATATACATTGAGATCTCATCTCCATCACCTATTGCTACATCAGAGTTTAGAGATGTTTCTTTGATAGCTTCCAGTGATTTGTTGCACTAGGATCACATCAATCTTTTTGATCCACCTCATTGGGTTTCCTATCTTGCAGACATATCATGTTTGTTTGTGGAGTCCCACATTTATGATATGGAGGACACATTTGAGGGGTTATCTCTCCTCTTTGATGATAATGTTTTTAGATATCGTTCACTATGCTTCCTTTATTGGTTCTACTTCCTTGATTGGGCATTGCATTCCTAGTTTGGAGAAGACATCATTTTCCAGCATGAGGACACTTGAGTTGTATTCTAAGGAACATATATTGATTTGGATCATGTTTCCATCCATGTTTTGGGAGTTGCTTCTACATCAACCATTGTATTTCTTTCTTCCCAAGGGGAGAAATGTTGTTTGTAGGCATTGGATTGTATTTTGTCTTCAAGCATTCTTTGGCACATGAACTACTTCTTTGTGGGTTGATCTATCACCTCATTATTTATTTCCTATGCGGGATAATTGATTGTACATATGTGATATAAGTTGTCCTTGGGGGGTCATTTTGAGTCCTCCTACTATCACTTCTTCTTTCACTTTCATGTTTCTCTCTTTTGGAGAGGGGTTTTCTCCTTTACTCCATTTGTAAGAGAATTGTTTGTACATGGGTACCTAACATGGCCTAGTAGCTGGGAACCATTCATCATTGCATCATTTTTTTTCTTCTCCATAAGTTTCACTTAAGTGGGGTGTTGGTGTGAATAGGGTTATTAGGTCTATCCGGTTTACCCCTTGTAGTGTGAACTAGGCACATTATCTAACTAGTCATTAGTTAAACCTATTCACACATGTTCACATGTTAAGTTTACTTAGTATAAGTCTAGATAATTCTAGGTTGTCATGTGATCTTATCCTCTAGTTGTATTATTTCATAGGATTAAGACACTTGTCACAAGACTAATTCATCCTACAACTCATCCTTGTCTTTATAAGCAAGGCATATCATGTACATTGTAACAATATTTTTACATTCATTGATAGAATAGAATTATTCTCTCATTTGATCTCTCTTGTGCTTTCATGAAGTCCTAGATCTTGGGTGGCTACCATCATAGCCAACTCTTACACACTTCACCTTCTATACATTGACATTTTCTCTTACCTTTGTTTCACCATCTATATGTTTAGTTAGGGGAGGGGGAGGGGGAGAGGGAGAGAGAGATGTTTGGCATGATTACTTATTCTCATTTCACCTACTATATTGTTTCCATACTTTGTGTATCATCATTTCACCTTCTACATGTTTGACATGATTTTGTTATCCTCATTTCACCTTCTATAGGTCTAACATATACTTAGAGAGAGAGATGTTTGGCATGATTTTCATATCGGCATTTCATGTTCTATATGGTTTCCATGCTTTGTGTATCCTCATTTTACGTTCTATACATTTACCATGATTTTCTTATTCTCATTTTTCATCACTTGTCTACTAGTTATAGGTTGAAAAACATATTGTTATGATTGATTCATCATTTCAATCTGAGATTATATAGACTTGTCACATTTTAAGTGTCTCCACATATAAGTATATCTTCAAACATACCCATTTTCTTGCCACTACATTTTCATCCATTTCTGCACATTCTATGCACATTCATTTTGAATCCTCTAGTTTTTCTTCCTTCTTGTTCATACTACTTACCTTTTCATACCTTGTCTTCTCATAAAACAAAACAAGCGCAATCCCTTGTGTTATGAACTTGGTTGCTAATGCATGTGTGTATAATAGTTTTTTTGTAATGTGTAGTCTATACCTTCATATTGTTGAAATACATAGGACAGCTGAGAGGGGGGTGAATCAATTGTCACAAAAACTTAGCTCCATATGAATATCAAACCATCAACTACTTAATTACTAATTATCAAATTTAACCATGAAAGCATAAAATGATACACTTCATCATAGTCACACATTCAACACAGTAGACACTAGATTTTTATGTGGAAAACCCTAGAAGGGAAAAACCATGGTGGGTGTTAGCCCATAAGAATATATGAGTTATAACAATACTGAATAATAGAGGCTCACTACCTATAGGGCTCATTTCTTAAAGGGTGGGTCACTGCCAAAGATTTTGAACTGAGATGATGACATCTACTCCATGCCTAGGTTCAGTTCCATTTAAGCACAATACATTTCCTCTGCTATGCTCTGCCTTTACTCTTCACACTTATCTTCGTATTTTGCCCAAGGATATCATTTTCATGATTTCATTACAAGCCTTTATACAATTAATTAGCCTTAGAATATACATCAAGGTCAGCATTACATTCATCAACCGTTGGAACAATCTCCAAGGTTGGCATTACAAACATACATAAAATAGGTCTAGACCTACTACAAATTTAGCTAAGGAAAAGATGTAAATATGCATGTAGATCACACAACACCTTAGCTGGGACTTAAATCCAATCTTTCATGCCATGACATGCTTCTCCATTCTTCAATGCATCTTTACAATTAGTGAAATTAACCAAGTTAGCCAATACTAGTGAGAACACTAGGTCTTCTAAGAACATTCTTCATTCATGATCCAACTTTCTCTTTGCAGACCAACCAAAAGATAGGAACATGATCAGGAGACATCCACAAGCACATTATAATCATCAGAAACATCCACACAATACCCAAACACTTTACCCATCATATTCTTCAAACTGAAGCACAAGAACAACACTATCAGCCACTGTCATAAGGAAATGATCACTTGCAGACCACTAGATCATGAACCAATTTACTTGATGGCACATAATATCATCCCAGACATAACTTTAAAACTATAGATCATAACTCGTCATTGCAGAAGAATGCGTAGCAAAATACTGTCACCCTGTCACTACCAAATATATAGAAAAAGTAGTTTTCACACTGGTGAACATAACTCACTCAAATCTTCATACCAGAGGCTCAAACTTGGAATATAACCTCTTCAAACAAACTTCTAAATAACTTCCAATCTATAGGCAAAGATATTCATTCTACAGGAAATGTGGAGCAATCCTCTAGATTATTCTTCTGTATGTAATACATTGTTTCTACTGCAACTCACTGTTTCTACCGGAGGAGCTAATTTTCTCAATATCCTCAACATCAAGATCACTTACATAAGTAAATACAAAGCATCTTGCTTCTTATGACCAAGCAACAAAATAAGAGCATAGTTGACACCAATGACAACACAAATATGTTGACATCAATGACAACACCGATTAGGCACATACTTGCAACAATCTCCCCCTTTGTCATTGATGGCAACATATGATGTGAAATATTGAAAGGACCATCAAGACAAGATTCTCCCCCTTTTTCTTTACACATCTACATTCCTTCTCCCCTGATTTTTTCACATGATTTCTCTCCCCCTTTGACATCTGACTTCAATGGCAAAGGGCTTATACTTGCATTTTGCTTCTTTGATCTAACACATCTAGCTACTCCCCCTGAGAGGTAGCTCTCAAAACATCAATCTAGATCAAAGAATGAGACTTGATGACCACCAAATTGATGCATTCTTATGCATCTTTGTTGAGGGAAGGAGGGGTAATGACCCCTAACTTTTCTCTAAGATACTCAAACGTATCCTTGGGCAGAGGCTTAGTGAAGATATCTACAATCTGATCCTTTGTGGGCACATATTCCAACTTTACTTCATTCTCTGTCACCTTTTCTCTCAGAAAGTGATACATTCTAGATATGTACTTTGTTCTTAAGTGCATCACTAGATTGTTTGAAATATTTATACCACTTGTATTGTCATAAAAGATTGCAACTGGATTTTCATATACAACTCTTATGTCCCTCAAATTCTGCTTCATCCATAACACTTGAGTACAACAATATGTTGCTGCAATATATTCTTCTTCTACTATTGATAAAGAGATTGAGTCTTATTTCTTACTCAGCCATGAAACCAATTTTTTGCCCAAAAAGAAAGTACCTCCACTTGTACTTTTCCTGTCATCAACATCTATATAAGCACTAAGAGTGAAATCATTATCCTTTGGATACCATAAGCCATGATCTAGAGTTCCTTTTAAATAACTCAGGATTCTCTTTGATTAGCTTGAAATATTGCAACAAGACAAACTGTATGCATAATATCAGGTCTAGTTTGAGTTAGATAAAGCAATCCTCCAATCATGGATCTGTACTTTTTCTAATCAGTCTTAGGTGATTCATCAGTTTTTCTCAACTTGCATCTAGTTAGCATGGGAGTACATACCAATTTAGAGTCTTCCATCCCAAACTTCTTCAGTAACTCTTTCACATACTTAGACTGAGATATGAAGATTCCTTTATCTGATTGATTGATTTACAAACCCAGAAAGAAATTCATCTCACCAAACATAGACATCTCAAACTCTTTCTACATTTCACCAACAAATTTTATACACATACCTTCATTGCCTCCAAAGATGATATCATCAACAAAGACTTCAATAATCAAGATTTGATCACCATTAATCTTGAAATAGAGATTATTGTCAGCAATACCTTTATTGAACCCTAACTTCAGTAAGTACTTGTCCAACCTTGTATACCATGCTCTAGGAGCTTGCTTAAGTCCATACAATGCTTTCTTCAACCTACAAACCCTATCACCTTGATTTGATAGCTAGAATCCCTTTGGTTGCTCAATGTAGACTTCCTCTTCTAACTCACCATTCAAGAATGCAGACTTCACATCCATCTGAAATACTTTGAAATCTTTGTGAGCTGCAAATGCCAGAAATATTTTGATTGCTTCAATCTAAGCTACTAGAGAAAAAGTCTCTTCAAAATCTATCCCTTCAATTTGAGAATATCCTTTGCACACAAGCCTTGCTTTATTCCTTACAACTTATCCATTTTCATTCAGCTTGTTCTTGAAAACCCATTTGGTTCCAATAACATTTTTGTCAGCAGGTCTAGGAACTAATTCCCAAGTTTCATGCTTTTCTATCTACATTAGATCTTCCTCCATGGTTTTTACCCAGTTTTAACCATTGCAAGATTCATTCACAAATTTTGGTTCAACCTTTGAAAGCAAATAGTAATTCACTTGTTCTTCTACAACACTTTTCCTTTTCAACACACCTTTGTTTTTGTCACCTATAATTTGATCTTCATAATCATTAATCCTTACATACTTGGGATTCTTAACACTTTCTAGAGCTTATTCTTCACCCTCATTGTCTTCTTGCTCAACTTTTTCTTCATTCACTATAGTCATAGGTTCATCAGGTTCATAGCAACTTAGGTTTGATAATCTCCCTTTGCCTTTGAATCCACCTTCACATTTGCATTCTCAATAATCTTTTTTAGCCTTTTATTGTAGCACCAGTAGGCCTTACTCTTGGTAGAGTATCCAAGGAAGATTCCTTCATCACATCTTGCATCAAATTTCCCTATATCTTCATCTCTTCTGATATAGAATTTGCTTCTAAAGACTATGAAATATTTTATTGTAGGAATTCTTTCATACCACAATTCATAGGGAGTTTTAGTACCATTACCTTTCACTTGAACTCTCTTTTGAATGTAGACAACAGTATGTATAGCTTCTTTGCAAAAGACATTTGGTAGATTTGTTTCCATCATCATTGTCCTAGTAGCCTCTTGAACTATCCTATTCTTTATTTCCACAACTCCATTCTGCTGAGGAGTCCTAGGTGGTGACAACTATCTCTTTATCCCTTGCTCTTCACAGAAAATGTTGAATTCATTTGATGTGAACTCACCTCCTCTATCAAACCTCAAGCATTTGATTTTCAATTCTATTTCATTCTCAACCATTGCCTTGAAAGATTTGAACTTCTCTAGGGCTTCTCATTTGTCTCTTAGAAAAGTAACCCAAGTCATTCTAGAATAATGATCAATAAGAAACATGAATTACTTGTCACCTTGTAGGACCATAGAAATCTGTATGCACTAGATCCAGCAAACCGGCGGAAAAATGCTCTTTGCTATTGAAACTCATTCTTGTCTTCTTCCCTAACTGACATTCCTTACAAATTGTATTGAAGGGTTTCACAAGTTTTGGTAAATCTCTCATAGTTTAACCTGAACTTATCTTTACCAGATTATCCAAGTTTATCTGACACATCCTTCTATGCCACAACCAACTCTCATCTGTTTGAGCTAATAAACAGTAATCATTAGTTCCTCTTAATTTATAGATGTTACCTCTGGTCTTCTTACTAGTAGAAATCACAGTTCCAGAGCTTTCCATGATCTTGCACCCATTGTCTTTGAATCTCATATCATAACCTTTGTCACACATCTGACCAACACTCAAAAGATTATGCTTCAAAGTCTTCACATATAGGACATTGTCAGTATTATGCTTTCCATCAAATGAAATAGAGCCTTTTCCACAAATCTTACCAGCTGCATTGTCACCAAACCTAACCAATCCTCCATCATATTTTTCCAAACTCACAAACTTACTTTTGTCATCGATCATGTCACGTGAGTATCCACTATCAATAATCCATTCATCCTTATCTTTCTTAACCTGAATAGCCAAAGCACTTTCTTCCACTAGTTTTTCTTTCTTCACACAGCTAGCAGAATTAGTAGACACGAGATCTTCTTTAATAGCAATAAACATGCATTCATTTGCACTAGTACTAGCATCATCAGTCACACCTTCATCATCAAAATTTCTAACATAGTAGCATTTCTTTGGAGCTCTAGGCCTGCTTTCAAACCTTTTCCTATTTCTTTCAATTCTTTTAGGACATCTGGAAGCATAATGACCTACTTTACCACATGAGAAACATTTGAAATGTAATTTGTCTTTGAACTTACTGGAACCTCTTTGCAACCTGTCAACAAAGTTAGCTTCAATTTCATCAAAGTCATCATCCACCTTATATTTCTCAGCTCTAGAGACCTTTTCTGAGGTACTAGATTTAAAATTTGTCTCAACTTTTGGCATGGCATCACCAAACTCTCTCATCTCAAATGTTGTAAGCTTTCCAAACAATTGATCCCTATCAATAGTTTTCACAGTCATTATTTCTTCAATTGTAGCTACCTTGTGACTATAGGATTTTGGTAGAGATCTAAGATTTTTCATCACAACTTCCTTATCACCAATGGTTCCTCCTATTCCTTTTATTCCATTGACAAGTTCATCATCCCTTTGCATGAAGGCTGTAATAATTTCATCTTCATTCATCTTTAAACTCTCATATTTTACTTTTAGGCCCTGTAGCTTGGCTTCTTTTATAGAATCATCTCCTTCATATAGTTTCTTCAACTTCTCCGAAACTTCATTTACAATTTCTAGATCCATGACTTTTATCAACTTAGTGTCAGTCAAGGCATTTAACAGGGCATCTCTAGATTTTACATTCAACTCATATTCTTTGATTTCATCTTTAGTTGTCAAACCATTTTTAGGTATGATGTATTCTATTTCCGCAGCTTTCCACACTTTATAACCAAGACAAAGGAGATGGCTTTTCATTCATACCATCCATAGTGTATAATTTGTCCCATCAAATTGTAGGAGTATAATCAACACTGAGAGAGGGGGTGAATCAGTGTTGATAGACAAAATCCATTTTTTTACCTTCTTTAAAAAATAGTCAATAAGTTTTGTTTGAATTGAATCTATTATCAAATAACACATTCACCAAATCTTCAATTATGTAGGACACATGAAATTATACAAGTCATCAACACAAAAATTATTCAAGACATCAACACAAGAAGAATTACTGAGTGGAAAACCCTCCAGGGGTAGAAAAACCACTCAAACTGTCTCATTGGCTTATATGTGAAAACTTCAAGTTTTACAATGTCTCACTGACAAAATATAAGGTCTCACTAACCTACAAGTCTCACTAACTTACATCAATGCCTCACTAGCATAACATGTCTCACTAACTTAATATTGCCTCACTGGCTTATAGGTTGTCACAAAAAGTCTCACTAACTTTTGACAATTTCACCAATATCAAGAGAGCAAGTACAACAATCAGGGATTTCCCTGTTTCAATCAAGCACAAAACCTTATATCTCCTTTTCACTTCTTCCAACAAATTATTTACAATCTCTGTAAAATGATAAAAGAATATCTTCTTAATGATGTCAACAAATCACCAACACTCCATTTTGAATCTACACAAACTTCAATAAGATTATCAATATGATCATAACCAAGCACAAACAATCACATATAATCCCTCTCTGCAAGAAAAAGCACATTAAAAACTCAAAGTATCTCTGCAAAAATTGAATATCTCTTTAAGATCCTTCATATTATCTCAGCAAATTATATCTCTTTGCACTCTAATGATCATCTCTGCATCAATTCCTTTGTGCTCCATCTTGTTTCTCTTTCAAAACTATTTAATAAAAAAAAACTTTTCAAACCATTCTCATATTAAAAAACATTTCACTGTTATATACCTCGGGGACACAAAACATACTATCTCTGTCTCTGTACAAAATTAGAAACTATATCCACTGAATTCTCCATGCATTCAGACCACACACACAAAGCCTAAAAAGGAGGCTTTTTGCCTTTTTAAATAAGAAGATTGTCAATTTTCATGAAACTCCCTGACCGTTGGGCTTCAAATGCCCTTTAAAACCTCACCACATGATTTGAGCTTCATGCCATCTTATCTTTAAAACTATGTCGAACGATTAACATTAGCGCTTAAAACAACTTACTTCTTACCGAAGATCCTGGCTGCCTAGGTAGTGGGGTTGGTGAACAAACAAGTTGAAACCCTTCAACAATGACTTAAGTTGTTTTTAAAACCTGTCAAACAAGTCAACATAAAAATAGAAATAAAGTTGTGATAGGGAGTCTAGGGTAAAGATGTGCCTCAGTAACTTTTGATAAGGGTTTAATAAACATGAGAAGATGGATTTAGGAATATATTTAGGACTTAAAGTCCTCTTAATACAGAAAACCCTGATCTCCAAGAAAAATACAGACAAGGAAGATTTAGCAGTGCCAATGAAACTATCAGAGTAACCATCAATTAGCAAGGTCTTAGAACTCTAAACATATCAGGAGCTTAGAATGATAAATGAATCACTATATGAATATAGGCAAGACTTCTTAAAAAAAACACCTTCCAACTGACCTTCTTAATACACACCTCTGCCATATAACATTCTCTTGATACAAGATACTAATGGCACATATGATCATGAACTCCATACAATGAAACCACAAACATTTCAACCCCCATGCAAACTCAACAAGTAAGATCCTATTATCACCAAAGGATACCAACATGAAGACTGCTCATCACCTACAAAATTGAGCATACCATCATGGGAATAAAGGTTGCAAACATGAATAAACTATCATGGAACAAACACTATGAAGCAAACACTAATTGCATGAAGACCAACTACACTTGATTGTATGAAGATCAACTCACAACTGCAACTGAGATCAAATGAAGACTATGCCACTGAATATTGAGATCATACCATATCAAATGTAGATCAATTGTATGTCAAACCACTCATGAAACCAATCCTTGATGCAGAGTATGCCACACATAATACCAACCTTATTGCAGAGAATGCCAAACAACAAACGCCTCAAAAATTCAATCATACACCTAGATATCAAATCATGATGAAGACCACTGATCAAGACATGATGCCCTTTTTGACATCAATGACAAGGAAACACAGATGCCAAACAACAAACTCCCCCTTTGACTGACATTGAAGTCAAAACATTAAATGCAATCAGGAAAAACTTATCTCCCCCTTTTTGACATACAATGATAGAAATTTACCTCTGTTTTGCTTAATTAACTAATGAATGAGATGAGTAAACAAAGATGACACCATTCTCTATTTGATTTCATACAGTTTGTTGTCTATTTTTGTCTATTGGATACAATTCTCTGATAAAAGCTCACTGACAATATAAAACTCTGTCCAAACTACCCATAAGGCTCTGCCCATACTGCACAATGTTCTGATCATACATTATACTGATATTGGTAAAAGAGTTCACTATTAAAAAAAATTATGTCCTTAACAGTAATTTTTTATGTCCTGCTAAAACTGCTCAGTACAGACCTGCCCTTAGCATTTGCATTTAAACAAATTAGAGCATATGCAACTACAACATTTGATAGACATGAAAAACCATTTAATCTTTGATGAATGCCATACCCAACTTCATTTTCTTGACATGACTTGACTGAACTTTAACAGAGAAACTTCATCTTACAATAAGATGCATATCAACTGCATTTTTGTCCACATAAAATGATCATCATTTGAGAGAGATAAACTACTGCAGTCATTCTATGTACAAAGACAACATTGTCCCACTGAAGAATGTTATAACCTCCTTCACAAAAATTAATCATCATGAAAGAAATCATATCACTTGCAACTGCACATTAATCCTAGAACTATCCTACAACCTCAAAAACTATAAAACACCTTACACAAAACATTGAACAAACAAAGAACCTTCAATCCAATTGAAATTCAGGGCTTCAAAAAAATATAAACACATACTCCCCCTAAATCCAATATTCTAAAATTCATGAAGAATGTATCAGCAGTCCCGCTCTTTACAACTTCTATTGAAGAATAAGATAAATCATGAGGTCTTGAAACCATAGTTCAAAATGCCATGCCATCACAATATCTAAAATATTAGTGCAACAAGAAATGTTGCCTGCCTTGTAGCAAAATGGAGCACTCATCCTATCCAATATGATTCATATAAATCGCAAATTTATCCTAACAAGAAGCAATAACATCACATAGCACACCATCACATATGAAATCACCAACATACCATGTTCTATACCTAAACTGCTGTTCCAAGACTTCAGAGCATCAGCAACTTCAAACTAGCTATAGAAAATGAAGCATTGATTGAAGGGGTCCTTTTGTCATGAGTTAAATATGAACTTTAGCACCATAAACTCACTACAGCTGACCTTAGACATAAGAAAACACAGAAATCATGAGAAAACTCCACACTCCTCATTCAAACACCATGGAAGTATACATGGAAACATCATATGAACATTTCAAACACTATGATAGATCTACTTTATCATCACAAAGTCCTGTCAAAAAAAATTTCAAACAAACTGTCTATGACCTTCTTCATATTACAACACCAAAGACTACTATACTCTTTATCTTTTCAATGGGGGTTAAATGAGAATACAATAATCAACTCCCCCTGAAGTCATGCTACATCTTTATGCATTTAGAGGTGTCTCTTGTGCATTATGCACAAGCATAGGATCCATCTTCTCTTTCTCTTCCTTTTGTCTTCTTCTCCAAACCTTTACATTATCCTTCTTTTGCTTGGTTACAATATCTATCTTCTTGTCATATTTAGGTGATTTCACAAGACCATTTCTACAAGAAAATATATTCATTCTACAGGAAATGCAGAGAAATCCTCCGGATTGTTCTTCTATATGTAATACATTGTTTCTACTACAACTCATTATTTCTATCGGAGGTGCTTATTTTCTCAATATCCTCAACATCAAGATTACTTACATAAGTAAATATAAAGCATCTCACTCCTTATAAGCAAGAAACAAAATAAGATCATGGTTGACACCAATGACAACACAGATATGTTAACATCAATGACAACACTGATTAGGCACATACTTGCAACACATATATCCAATAATAATTTGTCAATGGTTTTGTCTCACCATAGATAAATGATCTACAACACATTGAATTAAACATGAAATGGTTTAATATTGCTTTTATTTTGTTTTATAATATGAATCTCTCTGTAAATTTTTAGATCATTTGGACATAGTGGACAAGGTTGTCATCTATGTCCTAGTCATACACCAAGGCACTAGTAGAGGACCATGTGAAACCTAAGGTGCCACTCTACCTTAAAATCTTTTCCTACCATCATTTTTCTTAAAATTATAATGCAAAAATTTTGACACCTTATATAGTCCATATGAATAGTGCATGATAGCCCATGCCAAGTGTATTCTTTCCATTTCCCTATTCTCCTACTTCTAGCTTAGTTAAGCTCGATAGTGACATATTTTACTATTTTACACCATCTTCTACTTCTTGTATTGATAGGTTTCCAGATAGAGAATTTATTAGTAAACCATTCTAAATGCACCCAAAAAGTTTCAAGTCATTGTGACACATAGGACCTATGCTATTTAGAATTTGACTCAAACACAACATGACTAAGTTAGACTCCAATGCAATTCATGAACTGTATCCTTACTATGAGCAACCTCCTAGTCACTCCCAATCTCATGGCAAGAGCCAATCGAGTGGAGGTATAACCACAAGGTTGTTTTTTCACAAGGGAGTAGATCGTCACAAATCACGGTTGGGTTATTTGTGTCATGTGTGTTTATGTATGCTCGATGAATCTTTTGATGGGATCTTTCAATTGTTGTCATTTTGATACTAATATGACCTAAAGGTTCACTTGTCCTTGTTTAATAGAAAAAATGTCTCTAACTAATCTACTCATAATAAAAAACAATTGTATATTGAAACACTAGGATACTAGCTGATGAAGATGTATATTTCACCTCTATCTAATTTGGAAGGGTGAAAATGTTCAAGCCGTATCCCTTTGTTGCAATCAAGTAGAAAATAGATAACTAAGCTAATTAAAATAGGATAATATAGAGATTCATAGAATGTTTCAAGAAATGAAATGTAGAAATGGAAAAATATAGTAACAAAGAACATGGCACCAGGTGAGAAACCTCACTTCCTAGGATGATAGTGCATGGTGTAGATGTCTACATGATGCGCTATAGTCTATACAATGCAAGTATAGTAAGACTTTATTTCCTCAAGCCTCATGCCAAATTTTTTTATTATTCCTTGGGTCATTAGACTTCTTGATGAAACCTATAAATACAGAGACAGAGGAAAAGGGTTGGGTTGTATAGGGGCTTACCTTAGTCAAACCCTATTTTGATGTTTCCACCTTAATGATAGCTATATTAAATGATTTATAAAATAATTTGTGCTCTAAATTATAAGTGTCTATAATTGTGATGAGTAGTGATAAAATAACAATGCTATAAAAATAAATCCTACTCAATGACTTAGAGTAGATTTACATAATTATCTCCACATGCAGGGGATAAGTAGGTAATGTAAATCAACCCATGAAGATAATAATTATATCAAATGGATCATAATGATCGAAGCATGAAAATGAGAATCAATCAAAACTCTATTACCTCATAGCAGGAGATGAAAGTTGCTTGGTAGGTAGTGGTTCCAATTAGAATCCTTCAACATTCACCACAGTTCGATGGAAAGAATGTAGTATGATCTTAATAAAATAAATCATAGTAATTCTTTTTCTCAAATCTTAGCAAAGTTTTGTTATGAAAAAAAATCAATCTTGATTTCAGCAAAGCTTCGTTGTGAAAAAGAATCGAACCTTTTCAATGACAAATCTACTTGCTTAAATATATAAGGCAAAGGTGAAAAATCAAGGATAGGACTCATTTGAGTTTGGGTAAGCATTAATAAAATCTCGGCGAGTCGCATAAATGAAAAGGCAACTTTCAACAATGATTGCAAGACTAACAAAGGCTTTCAAGACATCTACGCATGGTGTAGTCATCCACACTAAGTGATGGAGTCTTACCAATATTTGTTCTAAAAGGGTCTGATCATCTTGGGACAAGACTAGGATTTTGACACTTTTATAGTTTTTAAGCACGATAAGCAGAAAGGGTCAAAGAAGTACGTATAGGCATATCTCATTGGTCGAGGGTAAGGTCAAGGCTAGAAATGATCTGAAAACATACTAACACATGGAAACTAAAGTGAGCACCAAACATAATGTGAAATTGTGAGTGAGCACAATTTACAACGTTACAGTCCTAAGTCTAGCATGAAGATGATTTTTCCCATTCAAGATGTAAAGGCACTCTAACCTCCTTTCCTTGTTTTGGATGCATCATTGTATGCATTCTTGGTTATCGATGATTCATTGTTGGTGTTCTTCAACTTCTCTTATTTGTTCTATGTCTTGTTAGATTTGAATTGGCTAAGTGAAGTTCTCCCTAATTTAGTCTAGGTTTAATTTTATCCATTCTTCCCTAATTCCTGGGCACATCAAATTCTAGACAAGAGAGGAAAAATTTGTTGTATTTCTTTTATTGAATTTGTGTTGAAGATGTTGACCTCATGATTGAATTGAGGGATTGACTTACTAATTTGTTTTGATTTTTTGGTATTTTCTAATGTTTTTGGTCTTTTGATGAATGCAATACTATATGAATTCAAAACAATTCTTGGTTCTTTTTCTCTAAATTTTAAAATGATCTAATTGTCTAGGAAGGGAAAATGAATGCAAACTATATGATTTTCTTATGTGAACTAAACTATGTTTTTGTGGGTCAGTTTTTTATTTGTAATCCAATGAAATTTAAAGTTGCAACTAATCTAAATACAATGAAATGAAATTAATATAATCAATTGAAATGCAAAAAATACTCTAAGAAAAAAAATCAAATTTCCTATCGAGAGAAAAGAAAGAAATGCATTACTTTACCAAGAGCAAAGTTTGATCTACTTACTACTAAAAACTTGAAGAACCTATATGAATTAGGTGGAAATGTTTTGCATGAATCCTTAGAAGTCCTTTGGGAAAGTATTGTTTCCTATGTAGTAGTGGGGTCCTCATCTTACCAATAGGGACAAAACAAAGATAAAAACCCAAGTGTTTATGAGCTTGGAATCTATAAAAAAATTAAAAAAGGCATTTGATTTGAGCATATGGATGAGCTATTGAGAAGTGAATGGATTGAGCTATTAATCTATGAATAGAAGCAAAAGGTACATGAGGTCTTGCAATGAGCATAAAAATGATATGGCGACAACTATTTACAAAGAAAAAAGAAAGAATGCAATAATGAATTTGCCTCCCCAAATGCATAGAGGAGGTGGGTATTTATAGGCTAGAACTACACACAAAAGGTGGTGGTGATTGGGGAGTTACGAAAATTGATTGAAGAGTGATTTGGATTTGATTGGAAGTGAACAATAGTTGGGGACCAGCTCACAAAAGAATGAATGGAGATAACAAAATGCTAATTGAGAGATAAGAATAGATTAATTGTAAGTTTATAGTTAGTTAGGGGGCATGGACACCAATTGTGCATGAAAGAGCTCTCCATCAAGAGCTAAACATGGAGCCAAACTAAGCTAAAATTAGAAGAAACCATCCATGGAAAAGATGATAGGGTTACGCCTTTTAGTAAGTGGGCCACCCCTTTTAGCAATTTATATCACCTTTGAGACTCATTTTAAGTTGTGGGGTCACCTAGGGAGACCCTGAAGATAATAGAGTGACCCAAGAATAGTGGCTTAAATAGGTGATTTGAAAGTGGGAAAGTGATCTTGGAAGCCTGAAAATGGATTTAGAGGTCTAAAACAAGGAAGAGCACATCAGGAAAGTGGGTCACCCATTTTAGTAGGGAAGTTCACCCTTGGAAACCACACTTCATCTACAAGATTACCTAGGTAGACCATGAAGTCAATAGGACGACCTAGATAGAAATGTTTGGACATAAAAATTGAGGGTACATAGGGCTTTGGATGGTCAATTAAATGGTCACAAAAGAAAGAATGATGGAGAAGCCCCTACAAAAAATTAATTCCCCTCTTGGGAGGTGGATTGGTCATGTGATCAAGGCTGGCAAGTGAAGGAATGTTTTTTCAAATATTGGCTAGACTTGGTAAACAAGAAAATGTGCAGGACCTTAGAAGGTTATCTTGAAGGTTAAGGAGGCACAAACAAAGAGAAAAACAATAAAAAATGTGTTTCCAAGAGAGAAGCTATTGAGAGGTATATATATTTCATGCATACATGTACATGATTAGGACTATAGCTCATCATCGAACTACTGTGTAGGCTTGTGCATCTTTTTCATACTTACTTATTTGGCCCCTTAGGGATGGTAGCCTACATGAAAGGTAGGTACCATTCCCAAACTTTGATTTACCTATTGTCTTTGTCCTAGATTTGCACCTAAAATATAAAGTATCAATTTTCCTTCATGATGTATTTTGAAATAAGCACTGAAATAAGAATGAGAAAATGTACCATCAATGTGTGGTGTACCGTATGGAGAATCTCCATCAAATTTGACTATTAGAATTTTTAAGTTTGTTATTTTCAATCAATGAAATGTTTCATGTGCTTTCAGGCTTTGTGTTATCTTAAGGCAAATGTAGATCATGTGTGGATCTTTAGGATTATATAGATATTGGGTTTTTCATCAATTGATGGTAAGAGAAGAATACATGGGATGGTAGAAGGTTAGAGTGTGAATTTTAGTAGTGAGGAGTGAGGAGTGAGCTATGAGAGGTTGAGTAAAGGTATAAGATGTATGATATGGAATGCAATCATTTGGAGTTGATAATGGTGCATCATGGATGTTATTGTCATAAAATAGCATTGTAATTTGGAGGTTTATCTTGTGGGAAGCAAGGCAACATTGTATTTTTATACTAGAAATCATTATGTGGTCAATACGGTAATCTTTACAATAGGGTAGTGGTAAAATTTTTTAAGTTATATTATAATTTTTATCATTATACATCTTGTGGAAAGTTTAGAAGTGGTGTTTCCATAGTTTAGTGAATGCATGCATGTAGGAAGCTTGTATGGCGAAACTATCCATTTATGTAATCATTTTGTAATCAAATGGCTACATCCTAGCATGTAAGAAGGCCCACTATGGAAATCTTATGGTTGGAATTAATTGATAATCATACAAGCTATCTAATCAATAACTATGGTGTTTTGTGTAAATTTTATGCTTTATAGTGATTTATGTATATGATATTTTTATTGGCTACATGATCAAGTAATCTTTTTTTGGACACTCTTATTGTGACTACATCATAAAGACACAAATGTTTTGATTGTGTCTCATAGTTCTCTAAAACTTGGTTGATTATCAACTAAGAATCACCAAAGATTGAGATGGTTTTTGCCCCTAACTTCATGGCTAGTATAATACCTAAGGATAGAAATTCATATTAGGTAATGTTATTTGTACAAAAGAAGTCCAACCTAAAGGTAAAAGGGATAACTTTTCCTATCAGAGAAGTGAGAACCACTACAGCTTCGACCCCTATTTGGCCTAGCTAACTCCATCAAAATGGAAAATATATAGATTTCTAGGATCTTGTGTAATTGATATTTCCATTGGTTCATAAGTAGACTTTAGTTCTTCTATCTCTTCTTCTATTCCTTTCCATTTCATATTAATCTTGACCATGTTAATATAAACATGTTTTCCCCACTCTTATTTAACTAGTTCGACTATATAAATGTTTCTATCCTCATTGCAAGGGATAGCTACTATGCTAAAAGAACCATAATATTTTACTTAGTGAGGATCAAAATTGAACTCTCTTGTGATCTATGTTTCTATATTTTTTTAAGACCTAAAGCATAACTTGTTTGGATGTTTCTCCTTTCTTGAAGATTTTGATTTTTGGACTATCTTTTTGTGAGATCTCCTTTCTTCTCTTGCTCAATCCTATAAACACTTAAGGGATAAAGGTCTTCTTTGATGACATAGGTTAGACCCATATTAATAAAATGGAATTCTTGGAATAGGGTAGAGGGAATGACCCTCATCATATGAATCCAAAGTGTTTGTAAGATCATGTTATAAGTAGTTTCCTAATTTATAACATAAAATTTGGTTGGAATGGTTTGGGGCTATAATATGATTTATAGATTGATCTTTCCAATTGTTTGAGTGTCTAGGTTATTATGAATCCTAAGGATAGAAACATTATGAGTAATGTGTATTCCATCATAACCCATTCTTTGAAGGAGAGAAAAAGGGAGAATATTGATTGTAGCCTGATCATCAACCATGATGTGTTTAATGCAATTTTTGTGAACATGGATTTGTAGGTGGAGAGGGAGATCACCTTGCCTATAAATGTCATCATCTGAGGGTATATTTTTTGGATCAAATGTGAGGACATATTTTTCTTGTATGAAGGAGTTTGAAATAAGTGTCCCAAATTAAGGACATTGAAAGCACATTTTTTATGGGTGAGAAAACTTTTGAAAAGGTCGATTATTTGTGAAATTTTTGAATGGCTTGTGGTGAGGTTTAGATACTCTTGTTCATGGATAACTTCAATTTCTTGACCTTTTTCCAACTCCATGTGACAGTGTATTATGATCGAAAATGAGTTGGTGATCTTGTTTTAAGAGAAAAACCATAAATTCTTATCATTGCTCAATGGAGAGTTTCGAGGTAGATTTTTATAAAAAAATATAGCATGCCTTCATATCATGCTTATTCAATTTATAATTAATCAATATGTGTTAGAATCATAGGACTAACAATATTGTCCATACATATTATTACTTGACTAAAAGTTTCATTCTAATTTTTGGTAAAAAAATTGTTATTTTGTGGATACTCAATAATATAAGCAATTTTACCTATTAATTCAAGATAACTATTCCAATATTGATCATTTTTTGTTGGATGTGTGTTAGTAACTCCATCTATCATTGCACTATGATTGTTTTTCATAGTTTTAATAGTGGAAGCATTGTTTCGACTATTGTCACTAATTTGGGTAGTCACAAGTCTTCCATTCACACCATAAACTCTTTGCCTAGTATTAATGGTGGCCTCATAAATTCTTAGCACACCTTACAAAGCTTCTTTGTAGGACTTATAGGGAAATATTTAAACTTCTTCTCTAATTTCCCTATTAAGGGCATGTAAGAAGAGGTCGCAAATTTATTGATGATTTATGTTTGGTGTACTAGTTGACAAATAGAGGACTTCGTTCTAGTGTGTAACAAAGTATGGCATAGCTTTGTTGGTGTCCTACATCATGCTTAGGAATTATTGGATACTTGTCCTTACCAATTTGTTCATGTCAAAGGCCATGACAAATTTTCTAATAAGATATCAGAAGGAGTGTGTGGAGGCCTTAGGAAGGTGATAATACTAATCTAGATAAATCCCTTCAAGAGTATTTGGAAATATTTTGGCTGCAACTTTGCCTTATTGGAGGAGTTCCTTTACATTTGTCTATATGCTTTGATTTGTGAGTTTGAGTCTCCCTCCCCCTTAAATTTTGATAGATTGATGAGGGGACATGGTAATAAGATGTCAATATTGATATTGAGTGGTTCCTTTAAATTTTCTAGGTAAGTCTTGGAGAATGGGTTTTGAGAAGTAGGTGATTCTCTTATGAACATAAGCCTCTGTAGGTGGGACCTATGAACCAAGTTGAGTTTGCATGTGAATGTTTTCTCAATATCGAAGTATGACTAGGTAAGTTTGTTGTATATTTGATGACTGATATGATAGAGGTGTTGTATAATTTTGCACTATGTAAACTCCACTAGGTTGCATGTTATAAACATGTTGTTAAGGAGGTAGAAAATCCACATTGCTAGAATTGAGAGAGTGGAAGTTTAGATGTAGGGTATTTGGGTTGCTCCCTATTTTTGTTCAACTTTAGTGGTGAAAAGATTAGTTTGTAGTCTAGGTCTTTCTTCTATTTTGTCTTTTTGAAGTTGTTCAACACCTCTAGCCTTGGGCATCCTAATTTATTGGACCAACATTGCCATAAGATCTATAGGTGTTACAACCTTTATCTTTTGAATTTCACCAGCTTGTGGTGGGTTATCAAGTGTAATCAAGTAGCTCTATTTGTTTGTTCTTAAAGAATATTTTTTAGAAACATTCTATGTGCTATAGATCATTCAACTTTATAAACAATGTGGAGGGCCTCATAAGCCTAATGAACTTCTTATGGGTTTCTTTCCAAACAGCTCACCTCATTGTCCATTTGGGTGGTTGTATATACTTCTAATTTATAATAAGATGATCCTATTGGTGAATTTTAGATCAAATGAGCACTCAATGCTCTAACTTGGTTGGGGTAATTGGGTTGAATCACTATGTGCTAATTCCAATTTGGATTATAGAAATTTGGAAAATTGTGGGGCTTCTATTGAGTGCCCTCGAAACTACAATCTTTGTAGTCATAATGGTTAGAGATTGGAGCTACTAGATTTTATGAGATACACCTATCAAATGAGGAAGTCAGATGTTTTTTAGAGGGGACTTACCCTTGATTCTTATCTGATACCATCATATTTTGGGGGGTACAAGAAGCACTATAGAATAAATGGAATGGGCATGGAAGAAAAAGAGAAAGGTGGAAGTGAAATGAAAGGCAGTATGTGGAAATGTGAATAAGATCACCCTAAAGAGTTGTCTCTCCACACCACATTCATGCAAAAATATGTTTATTTCAAAGCTAATCCAAGAACAACATGCATTAGTTAGACTTTGATGTAGCATGTTTAAATGCACCCTTACTAGAGGCACTTGTCTAGCCACTCTTGCTCTCATGGCAATAGTTGGGCAAGTGCTGGTAGGATTGATGGGTTCTTTTGTTTGTGGGGAAGGAGAATGTCATGGATGCTAGTTGTGTTGTTTATATGGTCTATTTTTGTGTAAAGTTGATGTATGTTGTGGTTTTCATGGTTTAGTTAGCAAAGTGTTGTTTGATGTTATCAATGAATTTACATTGAATTAGTGTTGTCATTGTTATTATTATATGACCTAGAGGGTCACTTTGATTTTATTTAATTTGATGGTTGAAAAGAGGTGGAACATTTTTAATCTTTTCTATTATATAATTTAAATAGTTCTTCAAGGAGTTTTGAGTTCTTTTACACAATGCTCCTCTCTCTGTCATCTTTGTTCATTTTTTTGTTTGATTGACCTCAATATTTTTTCTTTTTCTTGGGCTTGTTCTTCAAAAGGATTTATATGAGTTAGTAGGTTTTACCTAATTTCATCAAGAATATTTTTAATTCATTCTTCCCTCACTCTAGGGCACATTGAGTGTGAACATTAAATGAGGAAGGATGACTTGTTTTGTTTGTTGAATGTTAATTGTTGTATGTTGAATGTTGGTGTGCCTTATGATGAAATCAAGGGCTTTGCCTTTTGGTGTTTCTTATTTTCATGTAATTTATAATGCAAATAAGTCTATATGAATGTAACTTTCTTCTTGTACTTTACCTAATTTATGAATATGGGTTGATTACTGCTTTGCTAAAAATGAAATTTCTTTATGAATGCAAATCTAGGGTGGATTTTGCTAATGCAATTTTCTATGTATTTTATCTTTTCATGTTTCAATTGTGAATGTAAAATAATTCAATGGAAATAAAATGCATCTAGTCTATCAAATCAAGAAATAAAATCTAGATCTAGTAAATCAATAATTTTTAATATAACCAAGAGAGAATGATAGTTTTATTTTCCCAAGGGCAAGAGAGTTTGCTAATTACTAATCTAATCTATGTTTTCAAAGAGAATAAAGAACTTATAAACAAAGATTGGTAGTAATGCTAGGCTTATGTCCTTAGATATCTATCTTGGGTTATATCCTCCTCTACAACAATAGGGTCCTCCACTTGATGATAGGAAAGAAAAAATGGATATGATGGAAATTGGTGTGATTGAGGCTCTCAAAGTCCTTTATGGGCATGAAAATGGTAATGGGGCCTATAATGCATGAGTTTGATCCTCCAAGGGTGATTTAATGTGGGAATGAGGGCTCTTAGAAAGGATGTCAAGAATGAAAGTGAGATAATAAGCCTCCTCTTGAGGGAAATTAGTAATGGTATTCTAGAAGCTTAAAAGCTTGGGAAATTTTGAAAAGTAGTATGCACTCTAAGTCTTGTATGAGCATGAGAATGCTAATAAGGGATATAGTGAAAAAAAAATAGTTAGACCCCTCTAAAAAAAGAGAGGAGGAGGGTATTTATAGCTTGGAAAGAAACACCAAAGGTGGGTCCGATTGGGAGCTAACTAGAAGATCACAAAGACAGATGGGAAGAAAATAAGAGATTGATTGAGGGATCACTGAAGTATGATTAGAAGTGAGAAATAGACTAAATAGGAGAGGAGAAATAACTAAGGGGAGTTGTGGTTCAATCAAACAAGAGAGGACTCCCAACTAGAAAAGAAAATAGAAGTAAACTAGATAGAACTGAAAGAAATCATACATGCCAAAATATGAGGGTCACCCCTTTTTCCATGGTAGGTCGCTTGGGTGACCCAACAATTTAAGGATAGGTTACCCAAGAAATCCTAAGGTCTCTTAATTGATCCTCCGATCCATGATTTATAAAAGGTTTTCTAACAAATGCAAGGTCTTCGAACTTAGTTTTGGGGTTGGATAAGATTTTCAAGGGGATAAATAAGTTAGTAAAAGTGTCATCAATCTTGAAACTACTGAGAGTAATGTAATTCATAGCTTCGATGGTCATGAGATGGATCACGAAATTATCATCAAACTACAATTCATGTCTTGCATTTTTACAAATTTACAAGCACATTAGAAACAATTTCTAAACATGACATGCATAGTGAAGTCATTGGCCACCTCAAGGTGGAATTTATTAAGGATAACCCACAAAATTGTAAGCACCTTCCCCACATCAGCATAATAAGCCCTCAACACCTTAATTCATTTTTCATTAAGTTATTATTCTCTCATCCTCTACCTCATTGTTTAATGAAAGAGGAAACCGCATTACTAAACTACTGAGCCCCACTCCTTGCTTTTCCACTTGAGTCACCTTCACTTGCAAATATGAATGTGAAATAACTCATAAATATCTAGTAGAAAAAGCTTTAGCAACCATAGCCTATGCTCAACTAAGGGAACAATGAATGCTATCTTATCTACAAACTCCTTCTAAATGGTAGCCTTCAACCTAGATGTTCATGTCATGCCTAGAGCATCCATGCCCAAAATCACCTTAATGAAGCCTAAGGTAGATAATCTAGAACATAAGAAAATAGTAGACAACCTATTATATGTAACTAAACCATTGCTAAGTGGTTCTCTAGCATTCTTAGGCTTAAACGTTAGTACCATTAGTAATTATACATATTTTATTCACAATGTGCTTTTGATACAATACACTACATGTGCTTACAAGAAATAAACACTTCTCTTTAATAAAGATTTCTTAAAATCTTCATAGTGTCCCATGAGTGAATATCAAGCTACCTATGCCAATTAATAATAATGATAGTGAATTTAAAATAAATAAATTATAGTCATGACCACCTACATGACCTTTAATTAACACTATAGATTAAGATATCACCATTATTAATAAATACTCTCATAGATCTATTTTTAAGGTTGTACAATTTTTTTTGTGCATGAGATTCCATAGACCATCCTCGAGGTTTGGGCCTAAACTTATATATAGAGCTTAGGGAATAAATAAATAAGGTATTAATGATCATTGGAACCCACAACAAGTGCCAATAATGAAAAATGCATGTGCTCCCACCACCACCCATCATATGGTACTGATCATCTGCCAATTTGCCAATTAGAAGCTTCATAGTTTGTACCATCATTTGTAAATGTGTCATTGATAAAAAATTAAGGGAAAGATGAAAGGTGCTAGAGATGCTATGATGTAAAAAATCATTTTCCAATAAAGCACACTCACATTTGTATAAACTAGCACATAAATTTTAAAATGAATAGTAAGACTTATAAAAAAGTTTTTTCTTTGAGAAGTGAAAGTGAGCCTTTGATAAAGAAACTTTGAATCTTATTATCCTATAATGTAAAACTCTATTAGTAACCATGGTTTGAAATCCCTATGATAAAATCCCTTTTTTTGTATTCAATGATTTAATCAATGTTAATCTTAGGCTCAATGCCGTATTGAAAGTGATATGCAAAAGTATTGGCCAAATCCTCAAAATAATGATAAAAGTATGAGGCAAAGAGAAAAACCATGTAATTCATAACCATTCAAGCTCCTTCGAAACAATGTAGCAAGTAATTTTTCTTCATAAAAATATTCTAATCATTTAGTTTTAAATGACCTTCTATGAAGTAACGAGTCACCTTTGCCATCATACTTTCTAAAACTGGGTGCTACAAATCCATTTGGTGGAAAATAAGCCTAAATTTCATATGCTAAAGGATTATAATATAATATCTCACTAGTGCAACCCTTATTTTAGATCTTTGCTCAAAATAATTAGTACAAGTTTTCCAATGATACAATCTACTCATGATGGGGCTCAAGTAATGTGAAAGATCATACTCAATATGCCTGATATCTTGATGTGTATGTAACTCATGTGTAATGGTAGATGAGGATACGCTAAAGAAGGGATACTAGAAGGTGAAAGGTAAGAAACTTGAGAAAGATATTCTCTAGAGATAAAAGTAAATTAATCCATGTAAGCACATGAAATTATGTATAATAATCATGACATGAATCATACCCCTAGTTTTCTCTACCAATCAATGTATCACCAAATGTATTCATTAATGCACCATCATTAGGTATATATGCATAGTATGAAGATAAAAAAGATGTAAAATTTAACATTGCATCTCCATTACCACTAAAGGACTATATCTTTAGTGCTCTACAAGAATGCACATGACAAATGAAATCATCATGAAATAAAGAGACATCAACAACATAATGGGAAGATAAAACACTATCACTAAGCTCCTTACTAAATGATTAATTAAAAAACCATGAACCAAAAGATATAATCTAAAATGGCTTCATGAGCTACATGTTGGGTAACAACCTCATGTGAGGATGAAAATAGACAATGTGTATCATGTAAAGACACATCTCATCGTAAATCTCATCATGGTATGATAGTTATCATAGATAGGTAACCCTAAAGAGAATATATCTTAGAGAGGTTCATCAAGAGTATCAAAAAACACATCACTAGGAATGGGAGAAATGCATCATCATATGTACATGAAGTTGAAACATGTGTATAATCTATCAAGCACACAACACTATGATCCTCAAGAAAGGATGAATCAAGAGAAGCACATAGAGGAGAGAAAGAATATACTCAATAGGTGTAACAACATCACATGAATCGATATTCCTAGATGTATCAAATAAATATAAAGTGATATCATCAAGCACAATGACATAGGAAACAAATATGTCTAGGAGGGTATAAAATAAATTCATAGTAAGAGATCAAATAATAAAACACAATCAAAGGTAGAGTAAGTGGGTAGGGATCAAATTGATAAAATGCAATGAAAGTCCAAACCAAAAGCAATTAAGAGTAATGAACCACAAGTAAAGGTAAATCTGAATATGAATCAATGTAAATCATATCTATAATATAAAGTGTAAACAATCAAAGAAATCATATTTGAAACAACAATATAGAGGGTTAAAATGTGAAGGCCAAACCCTAGGGGGTATAAGATCAAATGTGTTAATCAACATATGTGAGGAAATAAAGCACCCCTCACATACCTAAGGTAAACAAATGTAATTTAAGAAATGGAAAATGAATTATCCTAGATAAAAGAGATGAGACAAAATGTGTATCTAATTGGATCTTAAACTTAAATAAAAATAACTAAAGTAAAAGTGTACCTTGAAATTAAAAAAGAGGATACATAAAATATTGTGATAGATGACTATTACCTAATTTTTAAAACTAGATTTAAGATGAATGTGTGAGGATCCTAGTATGCTATATTCCTAATTAGAATAAGGATAAGCACTTGTGGCATGCTTAACCTTAACAGATGCAATTATTAGTCTTAGTTATTCCTTAAGATAACTTAGTTAGGATGAAGTGGTGTGTCCCTACATAGTTATGCATATAAATAATGAGAGAGAGACTCTCCCAAACCATCATATCATTTAATATCGAATTAAAATATTATTTTCTAATTATTGGAGGTCACCCCTCGAAGTGGTCTGCTATTTTAGTAATTTTTACATTTATTTCCAAGAAATATCATTACAAATGGTATCAGAGCTATGATTTTGGCCAAGATTTTTGTTTCCACAATAAATTTAAAACTATTGTGAATTTGAACCTTATTGTTTCTAGGTTTTGAGGTATTTGGTAGGTAAGGTTCCAGGTAAGATTTTAGAGTTTTATCATAAGTTTTACATAAGTTATTTTAATTTTATTTTTCATTAATTAGCTCTATAGGCCGTAAATTTTGGAATTTTTTTTTTAAATACATTTTTGGAAAGCTTATGAAAAAATAGGTGGGGTTAGAGCTTTGGAATTTATTATCAGAGATAGAATATTGTCCATAATTGAGTGGTCAAAGTTAGGTCAACATATTTTATTATTCTGCTCTATATGCCACAATTTTTGGTATTTTTGGAAATTTTTTACATTTTTGGAAAGATATTGAAAAACTAGAGTTTAAAATACATACACATAAAAATCCATGTCATCTTTAGGATTCAAAGACTTTTCTAAAAAAATTGTATCCAATTACCTATTGGTTCCCAAAATAACTCCAACCCAAAACTCTAAAACATTCCTAAAACACCTAGGCTAAGGATTGTCGTCAAGGTGAAAGGAAGAGGTTTATCAACAAGTAAAGGGGAATTTTGGCCAACTACAAGAATGGGTAAACTCCTCTTCTCTTTAGGCTCAGCTAGAACTAGGAGGGATATTCTTAGAGGCGTGAAATGAAATACAAATATTTACATACACAACCATACCCAATGTACACTTGACCCCCAAAGCTATCACTAGATCAAGACAAGCTGACTGCATAGGCCTCTCATTAGGCTAATTCAACTATGTGAATGTACATGCATATGAAAGATGGTTTTTACCCTGAACCACAGGTGAAAGATTTATTTGATTTATAAAAGGTGTTTGATCCCTCTCCAATATGGACCGGTGCCTATTCTATTGGGTAGTAGAGTCATAGAATGCAAGGAGGAAAGGAAAGATACAACAAAGGATCAACAAAACCAAGCTTACATTTACATATATGACTTTTGGATAGATCTGAATACAATGGACATACTTAATGATCCAAAAGAGAACTGTAATGATTCATATGCAACAAAAAAATGGCAAATACAAGCCTTGTATTAACTTAAGGGTCGTCACACACCTCCAAATCTCTGTTACAATCATACTAGCAAATGTGGCAAGAGAAAATATACAACTATGATTATATATTCACCAAAAATCAATACAAACTCCCATGGAGACATACCACTACACTCAAATCTACACTATACCATCTTCCTACTCTATGTTGAACAAATCCCTTCACTAACAAACTAGACAAATTGTGTGTTGATGCCAGAGAAACTCCTTAGGCTCTCCCAGACCAAACAATTGGCTCAAAGATCATCCCTGAGAATATCTTCAATTGATGTATATATAGAAATTTGTTTCTATGCAACTCCTGGGCATTGGAAAACTAGTCAACAAGAAAACCATGTTGTATTAAACTCAGGCCCATTTCCTTCATCAGAAGATCAGCACGTTGGAAGGAAATCTCACACCCTGACAACCCTGAAACTTTTAGGTGCCCATGCCTTGGTGTCCTTCAAGAATGAAAGTACCTGCAGAAAGATTTGCCTGCTAAGACACTTTATCCTTGCATTTAATTCTAGTCCTTTTACACTAAAGATATCTACTATTTCATCTACCTGCAACTGATTGATCATCTACAATCATGGCATGTTTTTAGCCAGATAAGTGCTTGAAATATGATTTGCAAATATGCACGTGTAAATCTCTTTATATTATTCTAAAATATTTTAAATCATGTTCAAAATATTTCAAACTATTGCATTTGTTATTTGCGTTTCAAAACATTTGATCTTTGTTTTAATTTTTTGCCTCTAATCTCTACATTTCCCTTAGTCGGTGAATTTTCTTCTTCAGGATCCTCTGCACCTTCATCATTTTCCTTCCTTTATCTCCTTGTCCATCCTAGGCATGATTTTCTTTATCAGCAAATTATTTCTTTCTTGAACTTGACTTGTCTTCGCATTTCCCTCTTGTCAGTGAACTTTATCATTTTCGAGCTGACTACTTGGTGCCTCTTCTCACTAATTTGCCTTTGTCAGCAAATATTTAATTTTCCAAATTCTATCTATTCGTTGGAAAAATCACCCCACGATGAACTTTATCTTTTGCCTTCTACCTCCTTGGTCGGTGAAGTTTGGTTTTTACGAACCACCTTATTTTTGTCCTTTGTCAACTACTTTTATCTTTTTCGAACTAAGCAAGCTTTTGCCTTTATCAACAAATCTTCATTTTGCTAAACCTTACTTCTTTCACCCTTTTACTACTTTATCGACAAATTATCCATTTGCCAAACCTTTCCCTTAGCGCCTCTTGCCTTATCGGAAAAACAACCTCTCCGCGAACCTTGGAAAAGTCAAGCCTTGCCCTGTTGCTTTTCACCCTTTCATCTTATCGGTGAATCGGCAAAAAAGAGAATTTGTGAACTCAATCGACAAGTTCAGCATTTCACAAACCTACCGATTTGCTGATAAAACTACAAACCTTTACTTAAAATATTTTTCCAATCTTTGCCGAAGCTTCCTTTCTTTATTCTATCAGCAAATCTGCCATCGGGAGAACCTTCTGTCGACGAAGTGGGAGATTTGCAAACCTTCCATTTCACCGACAAAGCAATCTCCACACTTTCTTTTCATGCCTTAGAAACTTTTCCCTTTTCTCCATGGGCCTTTTTCTTTTCATTTTACACCATGATGTCATGACCATGTGGCAGCATCCCATTGTTTTACAAGCCTATCATGGGTCCTTGCAAAAGGCTTCACAGAATGGCGTTATGCCTTAGAAACTTTATCACCCATTGGGGGTCAGCCATCGGGCCTTTCACCTTCTGCCTTCTTTGAAGGAATGAAGAAGAGCCAACCTTCGAACTTTGTTGGACACTTCATACTTAGAAGAAATTGAATTGTCAGACTTCAACCCTCAGGGCTTCTCCCTGATACCTGCCTTGAAGAAGACCGACGGCCAGAAGCTCGAAACTCTGAAGTCTGCCACACTTAGACATTTTTGGAGCCTAATTTTAGAGCTAATAAACAAAGCATGATAGAAGGCAGGAAGTTGAAACTCTAAAACTCTGACAAGGTGAAAAATATAAGGGAACACTTAGGAAGATTTGGACTTAGTCACCTTTTTGGGATTTTCCCGTGCATTTCAAAAGGCACAAACAAATGGAAACCCATGGAAGATGTCTCTGATCAGATATAACTAATGGGTTCAATGTTGAAGGAAAAAAGTGGGATTCAAATGGAAATTGAGGGTAAAACGGGGCATCTAGGAACAAATTTTTTTAGGTGCCAACATGACCTTTATTCTCCACCACCTAAATTTGAAGGTAAAATTCTTTTGAGATGTGAAACAATGGTATGTTTTATTAAGGATATTTTGATCGAACCATTTGCATCATCTTTCAATAAAGGTTTAGATAGGTTCAAACAAGAACTCTTAAATGAATTGAAGTCCCAACAAAACCACCTAGGTGAGTACAACCCTAATAGACAAAATCAAGGGATAAAACAACCATTTCAAGATCTAAATTTGAACCTGCCCAAAATAAATATCCCTAAGTTTGATGGTACTAATGTAACTTCATGGATAAGTCTCATGGAAGAATACTTTAAGATTCATAATATAATAGATAATGCAATAGTTGACATAGCCTCACAACATTTAGAATATGAACCTTATCAATGGTACCGACTAATGATGAGTAAAAAGAAAGGGAAAATGATTAGTTGGAAAGAATTTACAAATGACTTAGTAGCCCATTATGAGCGACCAGGGAATGGAAGCTATTTTACCCAACTAACAAATTTAAAACAAATAGGGTTTGTAGTTTAATATAATGTTGATCATATGAGATTAACATGTCAAACTCAAGATGTGACACCTTATCAAAGGCTACAACTCTACATCAATGGATGTAATGACCAAATTAAACATGATGTTTGTTTGTTCGAACATTACACGGTTAGGAGACCTATGCAACAAGCATTGCAAATTGAGTAAAAAGAAAGGGCAAATGATTAGTTGGAAAGAATTTACAAATGACTTAGTAGCCCATTATGAGCGACCAGGGAATGGAAGCTATTTTACCCAACTAACAAATTTAAAACAAATAGGGTTTGTAGTTTAATATAATGTTGATCACATGAGATTAGCATGTCAAACTCAAGATGTGACACCTTATCAAAGGCTACAACTCTACATCAATGGACGTAATGACCAAATTAAACATGATGTTTTTTTGTTCGAACATTACACAGTTAGGAGACCTATGCAACAAGCATTGCATATTGAGAAACATAAATCCACCACCAAAAGTACCACACAAGGTCAAACCACAAGATTGGAAGATAATATTGTGCCTTGCACATGTGCCTCACTTTTTGCATGGGCAAAATGGGGACCCCTCTTTTGTTTGAGTCTTTTGGTGAGTTTCTCAACCTCTTTTGGGTGTTTTAGCTTGTTATGAGTGCTCTAAGTCCTGGTTGAGTAGCTCCATTTGATTGTACAAGTTCATGATCCATTGTATTAAGTTGGCATTTTTGATGGTTTTTGAGGTCTTAGTTGTCTCACCTAGTTTTAGATGCATTTGGATGCTCTCTAAAATCCTAGTTGGCTTGTATGCTTTGGACGCACTTGTTTGTTACCACATGTCTTATTTGAGTCAATTGGGTGTTTATAAGTCTATTGGGTTGGTTTTGGCATATTTTGGGTTTGATGATTCTTGGTCAAGTATGTGCTTCATTTTTTCATTTAGTTTTTAGTTTGCAAGGAATTGTGGTGAATGGTCTTGTCTCATTTTATCATGCTCATAGTCATATTGACAAGTCCTTCATGGTTGAGTGATTGCATTTTGAGGCCTTGTGGACTCTTGAAAAGGAAGGACATTTATTGTTCTAGAGGATGAGGTTGATTTTGATGATCCATTCAAGTTTATTTATTTCTTCATCTTCATATATAAAAAGAGTATAATCCTTCATATTTGTAGAGTCTTAGGAGGTGTCAAGATGACTAAATGTATGAATGCATTCATGTGGTATGCTTAGATATTATCATGTCATTATCATTAGTTTTGGGTTTCTTAGAAGACCAAGGGCTTGATGAAGGTCATGACACACTAATAAAGTGAAACTATTTGCTAGAAGTGAAGAAAACAACCCATGCAAGGGTGAAAAGAACACAATTCATACAAGGTTCTAAAACTGTCTACTGCTATCATAGTCAAACAACAGTGTATACATGGTCATATAATAGCAACAAAACCTTGAGAAAAACCTTATAATTGGATAAAAGAATTGAAGGAGAATATTGTCTAGGTATCCTAAATGCAAAATCCAATCATTCTTTCACCTAAAATGGTCAAAAAACAGTCCTAAAATTGAATTTTGACAAACCAAAAACCCTAGGACAGCCATAAAGAGTTGGATTTCTGATATTGTTTTTACTCATACAATGTATTCAAAGAATATTTTCAAGATGATAGGAGGCTTGACAAGGTAGAGAAGATGGAAAGTTCAAGAGGATGCATCAAGAAACCAAAGGAATCAAGGGGAAACCACAAATTTAATGACAATATAGCCCCAATTAAAACATCACTCTAGAAATATCAGCAGAGATAGACAATCAGTAATTCAATCATACCTCTAGATCTACAATCTAGGTATGGCTAATTTATTATGGGGATATAAAAAAAAAATTACATAGTTTCCCTAAAAATCTTGGAAAAACCTAGATCGTAAAATAAAAGAAGTTATGGATGCTGCAACAAACTATTTTTTCTCATGATAGGTTACCGGTTTTCTATTAAAAAAACAAACTTGTTTTAATAATTATTTTCCAAATCCATGATGAAAAATAGATATGATTTGATATGTATTGACTAAGAATTATTTGTTTTGAGGAATTTGGTTGGCTTTGTTGGTTGCAGGTCTAAGATGTTGAAACATGAAGGAACTAGTTGGACCCACCATGGAGAAATGAAACATATGAAACACTATGTTGTCCTAGCTATGGAGAAACTTGAATTTCATGCCCAACTCATTATTGCACCTATAAGATGAGACCAATATTATGTCAAGTATGATGAATACAAACCCTAGGAGTTGCTGCAATATGAAGATCAGACCTACATCACTATTGTACATGCACATTTGGAGCCCAAAATGATGGAAAATGAAGGGAATGAAACCATGCAATTGTTGGAAAAAGAATTGTGCCACCTTATACTTGATTTGCATCCATGTTCATGACTGATACAACCTTCTAAGAGTACCCAACTTACTTATCCATGTCTGAGATGGAGGTTTGAGGTGAAAAAATGGTGAAAACATAAAGTATGATGGCTAGAAATGTATTTCTTTATGATCAATTTGGTCACCTACAGCTAGATATTGTTGCTTGCACATAAAAAATAGATAGCTACAACCATCTATGATGGAGAAATGACTTGCTACAGTTGTATATGTCCACTTTTTGAAGATTTGTCATACTACAACAACTTGTTGGAGTTGTAGTTGCAAAAATTAAATGCTTGGAGATGTAGTATCAATTATTTAATATTTTTTTGCTTCCAAAAGTTACTTTTGTCATATTTCGAAAACTTAATAACAAAAAGTAAATTAAAAAATTACTTTTTGATACTAATCAAAGCTTGTAGAGGAAGCTACATGGGATGAAGTGGAATATTTATTGCCACCAAAATTGACATTTTTGTTGGAGCATCAAATGTGAGCCATTGGATCAAATTGATCATAGCCATTAGATTTTAGGGTAAAAACTTAGTATAGAAAAGATGATTTGCATATTTATACAGCTAAAACTCATTGTAAGAGGGGAGAACAAGTGAGAAATGGTAAAGAACTATTGATTTCTTGTTGCTATTTTTGAAAAAATTCATTGAAATTCATTGAAAAGAATTTGTACTATTGGGATTTGAGGGAAACTACATTGTATTTTCTAATTTTTTAAGATATTTTCATGGTTTTCTCTACACCAAGTTTAGAATTTTTTTATGTTTATTGATCTTTTGAGATTAATACAAGTTTACTTCATGGTTTCTAGTCAAGATTATGAATGAAAATTGTTGCAATTCATTGAACTTGTCATCATACAAAGTTTGTTTCATGGTTTCTAAACACCAAGATGAAGTATTTCCTTCATTTTTCTAGCTGAAGATACATGTATATTTGATGGGTTTGTAAAGTATTCATACCACTAGTAGTTTGTTGATTATAAATTACCTTGTTTGGTTATCCTGAACACCATAATTTCACCATTGGAGATTGCACCTCCTTGAAACTTGATTGTTGAATTTTCATGATCAAATAGAGGATGGTTAAATATGTTTGCAAACATGTCTATCCATTGTTGAGGCTGAAATGATTGAATGGGTTTAGATTTTAGTTAGTTTTCTTAGTTTAACCTTTCTCTATCTTTCCTTGCTTTTGCACCTTTTTATCAAATTTGGTTAGTGTAGAGTTAGAATAGGATTTTCAAACTTGCATGGTGCTGCTATAGGGTTGGTATTTTATGAATGTAAGTTGACATATTGTTGGTTGTGAGTGGAAATGATACATTTTATGGTAATACATGTTTATATCAGTTTGTATATGCATTGCTAACTCTAAAAATTGATTGGTTTATGTGCATTTTAACCTTGTTTGTTGGAGTTTGTCTAAATCCATGTTGGCTCCTTGATTGGAACAACAAAAGACATCATACAACTGAGTTATCATGTGAAGGCTAATACCTAGTTGTATAGACCTTGAGGTAGTCATATTCCATTCTTTGGGATTTGATTCCTTTCAGTAGAGATAAGATACTTATTATTTTATCTAAGTTGTTGGAAAAGCACCTATCAATAGATAAAATAATGACTAATCCTATTAATAGAAATGAGGACAACTTACTTAACCTAAGAATAATTACTAAGCACTCTCCTTAACAAGAAGAAAATAAAAGAGAAAAATATTTATGCTTAAATTATGATAGCAAATGGCCCGAGGGTCATAACTATACCAATACTAATAAAATAATAGCAATTATAGAGAATCAAGTTGAAGAAGAGAGAGCGAGAGAGAGAGAGAGAGAGAGAGAGAGAGAGAGAGAGGTAACTACAAAAGAACCAAATGTGGAAATTGAGCAACAAGAATCCATCGCTAGAAGTTACACTCAAGGTCAAACAATGGGATTAAAAGAAAAAAAAATTATATTGAAAGAAATGGGGATGACTTATTTAACCCAAGATAAATTAGTAATCTCTCTACCTCTTGTTGGAATGGTGGTAGGAAATGGCCTCGAAGTCATAAGTGTACTAATAGTGAGAAAACACTAATCACTATCAAG
Organism: Cunninghamia lanceolata; assembly: GCA_027924645.1. Taxonomy (NCBI): domain Eukaryota; kingdom Viridiplantae; phylum Streptophyta; class Pinopsida; order Cupressales; family Cupressaceae; genus Cunninghamia; species Cunninghamia lanceolata. Next base: position 6,051,648 of record BSBN01000686.1, on the reverse strand, counting down.
AATGAGATTGAACAAGAGAAATAAGTAGCTACAAAGGAACCAAATGTGGAGCTTGGGCATGAGAATTCTAAGGAAGTATAATGTACTAAGTTATCTCCCTACATGCATTAAATGGTACAAGTGCACTGCAAATACTCATTGTAATTGGTTATATCAAAAGGAAAAAGGTAACAGTGTTGGTTGATTCAGGTAGTACACACAACTTTATTAATAGAAGATTAGCTAATGAGATCAATTGTTTTGTGTATCCAATATCTAATTTTCAAGTCATGATAGTTGATGGGAAACAACTCTCTTGTGGTGGTAAATGCCATCATATAAAACTCTTGATGGGAATTTATCAGATAGATTCAAAAATGCTCTCTATCCCAATTGGGGGAGCGGATGTAGTTTTGGGTGTACAATGGATTAGATAGTTAGGAACAATGACTTTCAATTTTCAAGACGTATCCATGGTTTTTAGTACACATGGGAAAAACTATAAACTTAGAGGGATACAATTACCACCAAGTCAAATTATTAGCTCCCATAGGATGGAGAAACTAGTTAAGAAAGGTTCTTATAGCACAAGGGCACAACTACAATTTGTACAAGCACAAGATGTGAAAATTCAAGATCAACCAAAGATTCAAGAGATCATTCAACACCATCAACATGCATTTCAAAATCCTAAGGGTCTACCATAGTCAAAGACCATGGTTGTTTCATCAAATTATTACCAACAAGTATTGTTCATCCCAATAAAAGTGCCTATTCATCCCCAATAATTATGGTAAAAAGAAGGAAGATTCATGGAGAATATGCCCACATTATAAGGAGCTCAACAAGCTCACTTTTAATGATAGGTTTCATATTACTAATATTGATGAATTTGTAGATGAATCTAATAATCTAATTTCCTTTACTAGGTTAGATTTGCATTTAGATTATCATCAAATTCAACTAAAAGAAGATGATATAAATAAGATTACATTTAGAAAACATAAGGGTCATGAATTATTATTTATGTCATTTGGTGCCATTAATACCCAATCAACTTTTCAAAGCCTCATAGATTCAATGTTCCACATATTTTTCAAAAAATGATGTTTGTATTCTTTGAGGACATCTTCATCTATAGTAAAACATAGAATGATAAACAATTCATAGAAAAGATTCTAGAGTTGCAAAGCATTGAGGACAATACTTTATTAAAGGGGATCAGAATGGGAGGATCCTAGTATGCTACATTCCTAATTAAAATAAGAATAAGCATTTGTGGCATGCTTAACCTTAACAGATGCATTTATTTGTCTTAGTTATTCTTTAAGATAACTTAGTTAGGATGAAGGGATGTGTCCCTACATAGTTATGCATATAAATAATGAGAGAAAGACTCTCCCAAACCATCATATCATCTAATATTGAATTCAAATAATTGTTGTAAATATGCACCTAATCAGTGTTGTCATTGATGTCAACATATCCTTGTTGTCATTAGTGTCAACTATATCCTATTTTGTTGCCTGTTAGAAGACTAGAATGTTGAGGATATTAAGAAAATTAATGAAGATCAATGTATGCGGACCATAAGGCTATGTAGAGGATTGCCTGAAGTAGCTCTAGTTAAGTTTTGAGAGGTCCGCATGAAGATTTGAAGAAGCTATGGCCATCTGAGTAGAACCAGGTTTTGTTGTGTTCAAAAGAGATAGAGTGACAGCAAATTGGTCCGGATTGCTCCACATTGAAATATTATGATCTACAGTTCTAGAGGCATGTTTGGGAAGTTAGTGTGTACATCATCAACTCAAGTGGTTCATGGTTTGGAGGTCCGCAAGCAATCTTTCTAGTATGACAGTCATAGTAGACAGTGTTCTTGAGGTTCTCGAAGAAGATGCAAGTGATTCTGATGATTTGGAGGAGTACGGATGTCTTTGTTGAATTGAATGTGCCTGTGGAGGTCTCTGGATCATGTGCCTGTTGTGTTGGAGGTCTGCATTGAAGATTGAGCTTGTTGTTGAAGATTTCTTCCTTGGTGTTACTGTTCTTCCTATTCTTGGGCGACCGGATGATTCAAGCGTGTTGGCGGATGATCTAAGAGCAATTCTCTAGAGCGTGGCATATTGATCAGGGAAGATTTGAGTCCCAGTTATGTTTGGCCAACAGCCTAGTGATTCATATTAAGTCAAATGCTTGTAGTGCCGACCTTGATGTTTATTCCAAGGTTTATGAAGCATATAAAGCCGTGTAGTTGAGTCGTGGAAAATGATCCTTGAGCAAAATAATAAAATGCAAAGAAAGGATCAAAGGCAGAGCAGAGAAGAGGAGTAGAGGAATGAGAATAGTAAAGGATGAAGTGATAGTGAAGAAGTATTTGGGAGAAGAGAAGAAGTTTTTTGAGCATTTAATGAGACTGAATCAGGCATGAAGAAGATGCTATTTCTCAGTTAATTCTTTCTGTATTAAACATAAATTTCTATAGGCAGTGAGCTTCTTTTGAGAAGTCAGCTCTAGGCAGTGCACTTGAAGGCAAGTGCCTTCCCATTTTTAAGTACTTTTAACAGGGTACGAATCTTGTGGGTTAACCCCCACTGTGGTTTTCCCTTAATCGGGTTTCCACATTAAAAATCTTGGTGTCAATTGTGTTAATTATGTTTTTGCTCATATGTTATTGTTTCATGCTTTAATGTTTACATCATTAATCTATTTGTAAGTTATGAAAGAAGATTAAAAAGAGGAAAAGGTTAACTTTATGGACAACTGATTCACCCCCCCCCTCTTAGTTGTCTGGCCTAATTCCAACAATAATTTTTTTTATTATTGGAGGTCACCCCCTCAAAGTGGTCTTCTATTTTACTAGTTTTTACATTTATTTCCAATAAATATCATAATAGAATGGTTTGAGACAATTGTGCTTTATGACCCACACCTATGACCTCGATCCTTACATTTGTAGTTTTGACCTAAATAATATAATTGTAAACTTTTAGTGTAGGTTTGACCTTGTGATTTCTAAACTTTGGTATCCTATAATAAAATTTCATATTTATCTACATCCTATAATGAGAAGACTTGGTGGTGTTGAAGAACACTATTGGAACTTGCTATGACAATCAAAAATCATTAAGACTTTCTTTATTTTTGTTGATCCTCATCGATCGATTCAACAATTTATATAGAGTTGGAAGACAACTTGAGTAACAAATGTTACTATCAATGATGTAGCTATGATGATACTAAATGCTTAAGACTTGAGACTTGATGCAATGGATGTTGGAGTAACCTAGTGCAAGAACTAGAGTTTTTGTTATGATTTGATGCAAAAGTTGATGTGACTGATGTGCAAGTGACTAAGTACATGATTGTGGGCTGATTAGTTTTGACAAATAGATATAGTGGGGTTGTCTTAATGATGGATTACCTTAATAATTGATGGATATCAAATGACCTAGGGCTAATGTCCTTTTAAATATTTGTCATAGGTGCACAATTTAAAAGCTTTGGTAGAGGAATTGATGAGTAACAACTAGTTGGGAGTAAATTGACTTAGACTTAGGATAAAATTTGAATTTTGAGGCAGCAAGTCAACCTCACATATGTGGTTTTGACTTGGGTCAATACCACACCTACAATTTTAAACTTGATAGAAGAAATGCAAATTTGAGAGAGATATATATTGAATAGAGGTAAAATATTGTTTCTAAATATAATCTAATTTAAGAATTAATGAAAGTATTAAATTATATAAAACATATCTTGATTGATTTGATACTGACTTATATACTAATAATATAAAATAATATACTTAAAGCACCCACATAAAATAATATAAAATAAAGAAACAAAAATAGAGAAAATATACTTTCCACCCTTCTTATAACAAAAAAGTTGATACTACTGTAAACCACTATCATAAAAATAAAATAGGTCATTAAAACAGTAAGATGATAAAAATTGGGATCATAGGCTAAAAGAAAAGCAAGTCAAGATCGCTTGCAAATGTGGACATGGAAATCCTAAAAAGATAACAATAATTAACATTAACTTTTCTTCTATTTTTGTTTCTTCATAGTTTGGTCGGCGTTGTACATTGCACTAGCCAGTACATTATGATTAAAATCAGTTTTGGTTTATAGGCTTCTATCCTTATCCCATAGTTTGGCCAGATTTTTAACCATCTTTATAGGCACGTCTTTTAGTGCACTTCTTGTATCAATATATCAAAGAAAATAAAAAATCAAGAAACTATGATGGTTGCTTGGTAACCTATATATCAGAAAGAAAATTAGCCTTGTACACACCAATGTATTTTGTTTCTGTTTTTGGGGTCTCTGCTTTGGAGATTTTGCTCAAACATGAAAATGGACTCTATTTTGTTTGTAAAGCTTTCGGGTATTTTTTTGTGCTTTCAAGCCAGTGCAACCTACAATGGACTTGGCCAAAAGCCTCCAATGGGGTATGTTTCTCTGCTGTCTATACTTAGGAAGAGAAAACATGTGGATAAGTAATTTTATTTTTCCCTAATCAATTAAGAGGAAAGACCAAACATATGTCATTAGACTATGGATCTGAAATTTGCTCAGTGTCTTATAACTATCCGATGGACTTAAGTCTACTGTTGAAATACTCATCCACCCTGCATTTCCTCTTTAAGTGAATGCAAATTTTAGTTTTGAGGACGATGGTATCTCAAAATAGTAAAAGGCTTGTTACCTTCTTAGGACAATGAGAAAATATAAGCAATTTTACCATAACAATAGACTAAAGCAATTGTTATGACTATTTTCTTTATTCAGATGGAGTGGTCTGTACTATTTCTATTGCAGAGGAATTAATAAAAGCATCATTCGTGGATCAGGTGGCTTACAAATTTTGTTTTCCATAGAACTATTTTTTGTATAGTATAATGGTTTTGGGGAGGTTAATATCCATAACATAAGGCTTTAGAAAGTTGATCATCTGGGAAGGATTGGCATGGCCCTGTGCTAGTAGATATAGTTATACATTTTGATCACAAATTTTTCATTGATGAGTACTATACTTGAACTTTAAGACTAACAGAAAATAGAATTGTTGTTAGTTGGGAGGCTAGTTTCATAATTTCATACATGTTGAAGATTCTTAATTTGAAGTAGTGAAATTTTAATCCAAATATTTAACTATGGCCCCTCATACATGTGCATAATATAGCTGATGTACTGATTTCCACTGGATTGTCCAAGTTGGGATATGAATATGTAAATATAGGTAAACTATATTCTCTTTGTTCTCTCAATGGATTTGAAGTAATGAGTTGTACATGTGTCCCCTTCAAGTCGATGGCTTATGCTAATGTTAAACTGGTTTTGTCAATAAACTCACAGATGATTGTTGGGGTGAGAAACACCAAGATTCTAAGGTATTGGGATATGCAATTAATAAATGAGATAAAACTCAGAATCACATCATTTTGTTTACTTAAAATTATAGCAATACTTAAATTTTTTTGATGAACTGAACTCAGAATATTCTTACAGCTAGGTTTTGTTACTAAATTATGTTCACACCTAATTTAGCAAGGCCTAAACATCAGTTGTTTAGAGGGAGTGCAAAATTTTTTGCTTATGTAGGATCATCCAGTCAATGTCTGATGTCTTGATAGAAGACAAGTGCAAAATCAAGTATCAAAATCATGTAACAGCTCAAGCTAAGCTGTTACATCATCCTAGTAAGTGAAATTATCTATGGACAAGAAAATAGACATTCAAAGAATGAAGAGAATTCATGGAGTTCATGTTTTAGTTGTTGATTATTCATTATGTCTCAATGCAAGTAAAAAAAGTATTTATAGACTATCAAATCATACATCATGTTTTATACATGTGTTCCAAAGAAAGATCAGTTGTTTTACGCTATGTATTTAATTCAGAAAGTGAAATATACATAAATCATTGCATAGAATAAGATAGCTGGTTGTATTCAAAAGAATGTATAAAAGTATCCCACACAAGCTGTGGGAGTGATTGAAATAGGCAACATAAATGTAAATTTTACTTTTGGAAACAATGAAATGCATAAGAAAAGAAAGGGGATCCGTCATTGCCTACGAATGACAAATCCCATGGTCGAGCCGGCTGCTATCTTTCTCCATCCATTTGAGCTCCAGCGTACCTATAAAATAGCTTTTGTTAATGCTCAGGGTCCCAAATCTTTTCATACACAATCAGAACTTCAAAAGTACTATCTACTTTTATGTAGCAGCAACATCAGACATCGGATATCAACATAAGAGAAGTCAGAATGAGCAGACATAAGTGCTACATCAGAAAGAGATAGATCCATACAAGTAACCCCACATCATGAATCAAAGGTATGTTTTATATGCTAACATGTTTGCTTCCTGTGCAGGTGTATGAGAAATTAGTTTACTGATTCATCTTTTATGAAATGGCATGTGGAGAAAATGGGCTCCCATAAGGGTCGAGCCCAACATGCTTAGAGCAATGGAATTAATGCATAAATATCCAAGATACATGACTTTTTTAAGCCATAATGAACGATCAATCACAGTGGAACAAAAAATAGAACAATCATGTCAAGAAAAATAGCCAAGGCATTTAAATATGACAGGTACTTTTCCATTTTTTGTCATGAGTCAAGTGTGATATTATTAAACAGTTCAAGACAGACCATGTGAGTCAAGTACATTGAAAGATATAAAGCACATTAGTAGAGTGACCTGCATCATGAACACCAAGTACCAGAGTTACAAATGACATCAGTTATATGTTACATTACATTCTTATTACTACCATATCTCACCAACATGATTAGCCATATTATGAAGAGTAAAGAGAGTGATCAGTTTTGCTACAGGAAAAGTGTTGCTACAGGAAATAGAAACATTCATGTTTCTACAGAGATAAAATTGAAACAATGAACTGCATAATGCCATATCAAGATGGTGACAACCAAAGACACATCATGGAATAGCTTATAGGTAGTAAGGGAGTTCACCTTGTGCATTAATAGTTGACTAAATAAACAATAGAGTCTTCAAAGAGGAGTCAAATGAAATAACAAAAACTTATATATCTTGTCCATATATAGGAGAAGTAAACAAAGAACAATTGGTATTTCATTGCTTATCAAGTGGGTTTACCTGGAACAAGAACAAAGTTTTTATCAAAGTGATCAAGACATCTAAAGATGACAAATGGTTTGCTGGAAGAGAAGTGATTATCATTGGTTTTTCATCGATTACAGTTCCAGTTGTGATTATGCTTTATGCCTTGGGTGTTGAATCAAATCATGAAATGATGCAAATGATAGGTAATGCAGTCAGTGATCCTAAGAAAAGTGAGTTATTGATGTCATCAACAAATAAGATGGAAAGCAAGCTAAAACTATATTATGAGTCTCATAGGAATAGCCAAGTATTAATGACTGGTAAAAGGTCTAAAAGGTAACAACAGTACACAGTATAAAAGAGATGAGTTGCATTGACCAATACAAGACTACCATGATAGCAAGAGTGGGAGTAGCATATAAGAAGGTATGGTCATATACAAGTTGGGACAACAAATAGAGAAATAGTATGTCATATCTACATACGACTAGTAGTAGCCTATCCACAGAAGCAGACCTCAAACAAAGCAGAGGTAAGGGTTTGTCACACAAGGTTTATCTTAAATTCGTGAAGATAATCATACTACCGGTAAGGTTCCAACATAAAGGTTCAATGGAGATAAAATATATTGGACCTGCCAGGTGATTTTAGTATCATAGGGACAGCCAAAACATCTATCCTTTACATTTATTCATAATAGTTTTCTTGCAAAAGTTGTTCGATAGTCTGGAGATCATATATGTGGTGTTTTTGTCTTAGAATTTTATTTGCAAGCATTGGACAGTATAGGCATAACAGTCATGATCATGGAACAACAATGTAACAGGTTCAGTTTTCAAACAGCAATGTAAAAGCAATGGAACAACAATGAAATATGCCACATCATGTAAGAAGTTGGGAACAATAGTATATGGAAAAGTTGACAATTCTTACAGTAGTCCTTATCACTTGTCATCAAAATTCATTAGCTTCTTCAAAGACAGAAGAAGAAGTGATAGAGCAGCAATCTTTTTGATTGTTTTCAAAGACAAAAAGGAAGGAACTACATATAACATCAAAAGCAAAAGCTTTATCTGGACACTGGAGTGGAGAAATTGATCGAACAACCTTACAAGTCTACAAGCTGGTTTTCAATGTACAAGACAATAACAATGGAACGTAGTCAAACTTTGTTCTATTTATTGAAGCAAAATTATAGAATGATGTGGCAAATGCAGAGATTGATCTTCATTTGACAGCAGGTAGGGTTGTTAGACCAAAAATTCATGCCATGTGGAAATCTACATTTGAACTCAATTCAGATAAGAGATGCTAAAGCTTTTCATGAAATACTTTTCAATGGGGTAGTTGACAGACTGGTCCTGTAGACCAAGGAAACAAATGGCCCAGTTATTGCAAAGAGAAATATATCAAGAGCAAGGATGAAAAAAGAGAATTGGTTATCTTCAAATATGTATTTCCTGTGCTATTAAAACCTAAGAAAAGTGATGTTTGTCAAAATGGAGTTAACATTTATTGGAAAAGCATCCATCAATGTGTTGATGTTGCTAGATCTTTCAATGGCAATTACACAACAGGTTTGCAAGTCAATCAAATGACACAAGAAATATTCATCTAGTAAGTGGGCCTATATCGAATTCAGATTTGTTACAAAAGCAGTGTTAAGTATTCATACTGAAAAGATTTATTATGTCACTAATATCCTCCATGATAAAACCGTTGAGAGTCCATTTCCTGATATAACAAAATAAAGCATGCTCAGAAATACTCAGAAGAGCAACTATGGCTGTGGCCTCTAGTACCAAATCGAACTCATGCAATAGTGAAGACAAAGAAAAGTTGCAGATATAAATGAAAGTGAAGACCTTCAATTTCATAATACTCAGAAAATAGTAACCCGAGGGCAAAGACGTCTTTTTGCAATTTTTTATCATGGGTCGAGCTCGTTTGGAGCCAAAAATGTAGATACAGAGGAAAATGCAACCCATTTCAAACTCACAAAAAACAAAAATACTCAGGAATGCCTCCAAATCGTGCCTCTGGTAGCGAATATACAGCAAAAAATCTTAGAAAATGAAGAACAATCAAAGCAAAAAAATGAATTACCTATTTTTTCTACCGTTTTGTTTTTTAAGAACTCCCAGAATAGCCTCAAATAGTGAAAACCAAAGCATATGGTGGTCAACCATAAAAAACTAGAGAAGATGCATCAAAAGACAGTCAAATCAGCCCAAAATCGGCCCAGAAGCAACAACAAAAGGTCAAAATCTCAGTGAAATATAGCTTACCTTGCATTCTACTCACAGATTCTGCATTGGAACCCTCAGGAATCGACAAATATCAAGCATTCCTACCCCCAAACCCTAGTCATGGTAGCACAGCAATGAGAGGAAGAAAGATGAAATGCATAATGAAAAGTTTTAGGTTTTTTTTTCTTTCTTTTCATTGATCGACCCATTTGTATTGATAGTGTTTTTTGACTTTTGTTTTAAAACAAAACCATTGTAATCTATTCATGCCATGGTGAAGACTCTTGTCTTTTCAAACCTAGTGATAATACATCAAGGGGGCCATGAGGTATGATTTCCGCCTTTTGTTATTTTTCAAAGTCAAGAGACACATTATAATACTTGAGGAGGTCGAGTACATTATATCTTGCTAGGTATGAATTGTTTATGAGATCATATGGTGAGTATGATTATATGAGGCATTGTAATGTGTATAGGGAGGCATAAGGGTCACTTTAAAATGTATTGCATTAGACCTTCAAAGTACGAAATCGTGATGATGTATATTGTGAAACGTATAAATGGCTAGGGGTTATAAGCTGATTTGATATAGCCATGTAATACGAGTAATGATGCAAGTGTATGGAGGTCATGTTTTTCCTAGGGATTAGAAGAGTTTACTATGATTTTTGCATAATCTAGAAATAGATTAAATATTATAAATGAATGATAAAGTAATGAATTATGAATTACTTTATCATTTGTAATAAAAAAGCAAAAGGCAATAATAGGCCAATTTATCATGCATGGCAAGGTAAGTCTCGTTAATTACTTTGTCATTCTTTCACAACATTTAATTTGTCTCCAAACTATGCAAAATCAGGGGATTAAATGTTATGTCCTAGTGCCATTATTTTTTGCATGGAATTGTAATAAATTTGGAATGTTTTGACTAAGTGGTGTGGTTATAAACCACTTAGTTAATGTTGGTTAAATGTAGAAATAATTGTGTTTATGACATTTATTGTGCAAAGGGCAAGTTGAGGAAGCTTGTAGATATGGTCAAAGAGACATGGCTGAACATTTACTATGCACATGCCAAGCATTTATGATGTTGCAGGAGAGGTTGACAAACAAGGAGAAGAGTTATTGAGATATTTGACTTAATTTTTATGGCCTTAAAGAGCATTTAAAGACATTTTTTGGTGCTTTTATGTTTAGTAATGACATGTCTTGACTTTTTCTACATTGGGAACCCACTTTGGAGGACTTTAGACAGATACTTTGAGGGCTTTATGAGATGCACAATAATGGAGGTTTCTCATCCTTATCTCATTACAGCTGCTTGGAGAGTATATAGTCATTCATTTGACTCTTTGTAAAGGAGAGTTCTTTTCATGTAAATTCTAGAGTCAGTGATATTTTTGCAATCCTTACTTAGTTTGAGCATGTTTTTGTAACCCATTTGAGATATGAAATATAGAACAGACCTTGGATACCATTGATAGTCAGGTTTTTCTATTTATGCAATACTGTGTATTACCAAGTATTTGATTAAGTCATTTGTGAGGTTAGTTTTATCTCCTTGTGATTTTGTCTCATGTTTCAAATACCTTTCTGCAAAAAGTGTGTTTGTGCAAGTTGCAAACTGTGTCTTAATACTATATATGCTTTTTTAACTATGAAGTTAGCTTCCTTTTAAAAGGTTAATGCATTTAGGCCTCTTTGTGAAGTGTTTTTGCAAAGCATACAATAATAGATTGTGTAGGTTTAGTTTCTGATGTCTATGGCAAAGTGTATGCAAATCTGAGTTCCATAAATCATATCAAGTTTGGTGTATCACCCTTGTTCTCATTTTATAGTTTTACTTTTCATTTTTTAAGCATTCCTTTTCTCTTTTCCTCTGCAAATCCAGTAGTTTCTAGGTGATAACCAACTAGGAAGGCAGCGTTCTCCGGAGGTTCTTTCCATCACAAGTGACCCACAGGCCTGGAAAGATCCCATGTTTCTCCAGATTGTCAAGTTCTACAACTTAGCAAGGGTGCAAATCTTAGAGACAACAGGTTTATCGTTTCACTGATGTAAATTATGTATATTCTAGTAGCTTAATCAGTTACGAGTTCCTATTTTTCTTATATAAGTTTTTTCTGAATATTCTTATGTAGTATCAGACTTTCTAATTAATCAAAATAATATTTAGGAACAACTCATAACTTTCTTATTTATTGGTAGGGTAATCTTCTTGCTAAAGCTAAAAAATTTCCCTCGACATCAATGCTTTGGCAGACTATGTTCATTCTAAGGGACTCAAACTTGGAATATTTTCTGATGTAGGGTAAGCACTAGAATAGACTGAAACCTTCTATTCTTGGACTAGGTACAGCATATATAGCAACAGCCAACTAATATTGATTTTAATGTTTGGTTTCCTTTGCCAAATCCCAAACATGCTCCACAAGGATGCAAGGTTCCATTGGACATGAGGAACACGATGCAGTTACATTTGCTTCATGGGTAGCTCACTCTTAATAATATTCTTTCATCTATTGAGCTCCATTTCAGATTGGTCTCACTTGTCCTTGAAATAAAATGTAGAAGTCTTAGTATTACACCCTTACATGAAGATTTAATGCAACATAATGAGAAAACAGATTTGGACTTGTACCTTATCATTCTTGGAATACTAAAGAATGACAGATGTTTTATAAATGAACAGGGGGTAGACTACTTGAAATATAGATGCTGCTACATTCCTGAGTTGAGACCTTGTGAGAGGTACATAACATTTGTACCATATTCTTTTTATCAACAAGCTCTTCAAATCTAGATTTAGGATTTGATTCAAAAAAAAGTATTGAATCTGTTTTGAAATATATAGGTATCAAAAAATGAGTGAAGCTCTCAAAAAGATAGGACGTCCTATATTCTTTGCCACTGGTAGTTGGTAAGAGGGGTTTGCAAACAATAATCTTTGTATTTACTAATTAATCAAGGACACTCACATACTGGTTTACTATCATTGAAAGTGGATCATGATTATAGTTCTTTCTATGCTGATGGGCAGGTACGACTTACAACATTATATTGATTGGGGACCTAAGATTGCAAACAGTTGGAGTACTATTGAAGATTTTCCAAATACATATGATTAGTAATATACGGGATATACTCAGACAGTACATTAGTTTTTTGAAGGATGATATTCTAAAAATATATAATTTTTCCCTTTCTTGCAGCACGGTATATGTAGCTGACTAGAATAACGAGCTTGCTGCCTATGCACGTCCTAACTGTGGATGGAATGGTAGTTTCATTGCTCCATTAATATGATGTAACTTTTCATTTCTATTGTTATTTCCAGACTGTATATCAAATAGTTTTGTGCTTGTATTGTCCAAACTAGATCCTGATGTATTGCTCATAGGAAAGGTTGGGATGACCACAGATCACAATTCAGCATATGGGCCTTGATGAAGGTAACAAAAATAGGCTACTTCTGAATGTATAAGTGGTTACTCGCTGAAGTGAGTTCCCTGGTGAAGATCAAAGTAGGTAATTTTAATTAAGAATCCATATCTATAGCCCACCTGCAATGCTACAAACTTTGGTGTCTCTAGGCTTTAGTAACAAGAATATGCTACTTCTGAATATATAAATGGCTACTAGCCAAAAGTTTGTTCCTTGAGAAAGATCAAAGTTGGCATTTTGGTTAAGGATTCATTCTACAGCCCATCTGCAAAGTTGCAAACTTTGTTGTCTCTAGGCCACAAAAACATACTCACATTCATACAAGCACCTGACTAGTGAAAGAAGGCACTATTACAAAGACCTTTATATTGCCTTTTGGTTAAGGGTCCAAATCCATATCTTTTGCAGGCACCGTTCTTGATTACAACTGACATAAGGAATGCAAGTAAGGAAACTCTAGAGATCCTCAGAAACAAAGAAGTCTTTGATGTCAATCAAGGTCAGTAGTACAAATTTCTTGAAATTAACTTATTTCAGTATATAAGTTTGAGAATTTCAATCTTCATTGCCATCACCAATCCATTTTGTATGTGTCCAGATTCATTAGGAGTTTAGGGGAAAAATGTCAGCAAGCAAGGGGACCTTGAGGTATGAGATATTTTTTTGGTTAATGCTTTAACAACAACGAGACTTCAATTCAGCCTCTGAACTTTATAAGGTGTATATTATGCAATGCAACTTTTTGCTAAACACAACAAATACTTCAGGTTTTGTATGTCTTATCTGTTTAACCCTGACCGATTGTAGGTGTGGGTAGGGCCACTGTCCAACAAGAGAGTGACTGTAGCTTTGTTGAACAGAAGCAATTCCATAGCTTCTATCACTGCCAAATGGGAAGATATTGGCCTTTCATCAATGACTGTTGTTCAAGCTAGAGACATGTGGGCTACTACCAAAGCTTCCCCTGTTCTATTCTTGTGTCATATTAGTAATATTTCATATTAGCAAATATTACTCTGATTTAGATAGGACCATAAATTAGGATTCTTTTGAACTTATGATGATGGATTTATTAGTTTGACAGCATTTTTGTGTCAATTTTGATATTGCAGCATTCCTACGTTTCAACAAGCTTAAAACGAAGCCTCTCGACAAGTGTTGATTCACATGCCTGCAAAATGTATATGTTAACACCAATCTCTGCTTAGACTTGCAAGGCAAGTTTGAAGCTGAATAAATATAGTTTTTGCTTTGGTCTTCCATGTTAAGGAAATATGGTATACATCCAAATTTAGAAGGTTAATAGACTTCCAAGTTTGTAATAATTAATTTACTGCCATTTTCAACCAATCTAAGAAGCAAGTGGGTTGTCATTGTGAGCATTCAGCTAAGGAACCATAGGCAATTATAAATGTTTTTTTTTAACTCTGTTTATATCAATTATTTTTCATGGTAGACAATTTGATAATACAAATGATAAGATATCAATCATTTTTCTTTTTCCGTGGGGTTCCTTAAGCTGGGAACAAATTGTCAAACATAAGAACAATTCAAATTACAACTACAATGTTTTTTTCTTTTCCTGAAGTCACCTCGAAGGTAAATGCCAATTCATCTTATAAAACCTTCCTGGTAGCAGCCTACAAGGGTGTTTATTTTTTAATTTATTGTTTTGAAAATTTGTAGCTGTCTATTTAACCTCTTAGCTTAACTTGTGTGTTAGGGGAACCTTGCTGAGGAAGGTAAAAGTGATTTTCCCTGCTTTTGTTTAGACTGAGATGAAGATCAACATTGCAATACCAATAGCTAAGTTTATTTGCAGACGTTGCACCTAAAGCACTTATATTGTCCAGTTTGTTTTGTATAACATTGAAAATACTTGTAATTGGTGTAGTTGTGAGAGAATAAAAACCATCTTTAAACATAAATCTAGGTAATTAGCCTAGATTTAATTAAGAGTTGGGTTTATAAATTTGTAATAATTATTTAGAGAGGATAGAGGGGCTTAGCTCTCAAAATGATCATGGAAAATGAGTGTTTCATGTCATAGGGAATTGAATCACCATAGTAAAAGAAATATTATGTCTTTGGCATGCTTGTTGTCTCAAACACTATACAGACATGTTCAATCTTGAGTGTTGTGGGTTCAACCTCAATTGTCATGGAATTGATCTTTGATGCATGGATCTAATCTATTGAGATGGACCATGGAAGTACTATGTCTCTTATTGACATGAAGATTGTTTGACCCTTCCATCTTTGATTTCTAACATCTATATAGCTTTTAAGGACCATCCCTATTAGATTTCTAGTCATTTTCTCCTAGGTTAGACACATGTATTCATTGGCTTTATGACTTTGAGAAAATATTCAAAGACAACATATGCAAGCATGTAGATGGTGTATATGTAGATTTTGAAATAATGAGTTTAATCCCTTGGAAAACTAAAGTGTGCCCTCAAGATTCTTCCTTGTGATTGATGGTGTGAAATTCCTTTATGACTTATTGAGTCAATTCTTAACAACTAGTAGGAAGGGGCAAGAATCATGGAATTTAAATTTGCAAATTTGAATTTCAGGTTCAATTTTATATGCTTCAGGATTGAACCAAATCACTTTTAAGTGGTACATTGCTAAACTTGAGTGCTCAAATAGTAAGTTCAAGAAAAAGAGTGAATGTATGTCCAAATAAGTATTAATGGGGATGGATAAAGTGCCAAAAGTTTTAGGTTTAAAGTGTAAATGAAGGTGAGGTAAGGTCAAATGTATAAGGATAGGTGTAAATAAGGATGAAGTGGATAGGGATAGGAATCGAGCCATGAACCAAACTTAGCACAAGAGCATGTCACTTGCCGATATGTAATTGTATTATGATGTTCCTATCAAAATGAACCCAAAACTTAATGAGAAATGGCATAGGTATGAAAATGTCACCATTACAATTTTCCCCCACTTTGAGGTGCATGTGAGTTTGACATGAGCATGTATTTCAAGGTATATGGACATTTTTTACCAACATAACAAGTAAATAATTAGACACTTTAAAAGGATACTAATCCATGTAAAGTAAAGGAGCATTCTTGGATTTTTCTTGTGCTCTCCTGGGTATGAGCGCTCCATCAAAATCTACAAAATAGAGAAAAGCTATGCAATGAATATCCTTTGTCATGTATAATCAAAATAAATACAAAACTACAAGTAGTTCAACTATCTACGAAAAAAATTTATCTAGAGAGAGAAGGGTTAGAGATTTTGTTTGTATAAATAGTGATAAGTAATAGTGATAAGTAATACTCTGCTTAATACAACAATGTGATATGATACATTTGATACAACCATACAATGACTCCATTCGAAGTGGAAATGTGATTAGTCTTTACTTGATGCAATTTAATGCAATAGAAATATGCTCGATTGTAGGCATGTAATGCAATCAAGATCCATCTAGATATGATGATGAGTCTCTATGTAGCACAAGTCACTACCAAAATCTCAACCCCTCCCTTCTATTGGTTGCATACAAAGTATGTAAGGAATTGAAGGAAAGGGAGAAATGGTACATAATAATAATAAAAGTAATAAGATAATAGACTAAGATATAAGCATGTGAGCATGTATAGCATGTAAATATGTGTCATCAAGTAAGAAAGAAAGTAAGATCATAAATTGGAGATAGGCATCAAGGCATAATGTTGCCCCCAATATAGGCAAATCATAAAATAAAGATGGCTCTAAAGGCTGGATAAGGATAATGTAAGCACATAAAAATGTAAACAAATTGAAAGATAGGCATCTAAGCACAAATTAGTAGGATATAAGCATGAAAGCACATGTAAATAATGTTGCTCCCAATGTAGACAATACAATAAGATAGCTCTAGAAAGCATGATAGGAAAACGTAAGCACATGTAATGATGTATTGTATCAAAATGAGATAAGGCCAATTAGTGTAGAAGCATAAGTATGAAATCATATTGAAATATCCTTTTGGGAAACTTCTAGGTGTTAAGTGACCTAGGAGATTACTAATTCTTTCTTTGTAAGTTAGAACTATTAAACAAATTAATTAGTAAAGCAATACATAACAAAAACTTAACTAGAACTAATCTACAACAAGATGTATAGGAGTTGGGAAATGATAGGTGTGAATATAAATGCTATAGAAATGAAATGCATAAAAGGAATGTGTTTATTGTGATGCTCACAACATGCCCCATTTTACTCCTTAGCAAAATGAGGACCTCTGTTGTGGCTGTGGCTTTTGCTTTTGTGTGTGGGTTTGTTTGGTGGTAAAAGGAAAAAAGAGAGTGAAAGTTACAAACGTTGTTGAAAACAAAGAAAAAAATAGCATTAAGTACCAGAGCTAAATATGGGTGAATTCCTTGTCAAAAATGAGTGGGGGTTGCTTTTTGAACAATGTGAAAATTCCCAGTATTTTGCAAGATATGAGTGTTTTGGTAAAATGTACAATGGGAGGGTTTGTATTTGCATATACAAAGTTGTTTGTATATCAGGTCATTTGTATGTTGCATATACAAAGCTGTTTGTATATCGAGTCATTGTATGAGCTACAACAATGGGTTGTCGAGTTTTCTAAGTCATTTTACTTGTATGCATTTTGTTAACGTTCTATCTATACATACAAGTCGGACCCGACGGTTTTCAAAGTTTGAATGCATAATTAGTTGATTCCATCGGATCTATTTTATGTTTGTATGTTCAGTGAAGGAGAAACATACAAAGTGGATATACAAGGCAGCATACATGCCGTGGATTCGAAAAAGTATTAAAGTAGGTTTTATTGTTGTATGTTTCGCACTTTGTATATGTATGCTTCAGAGACATACATTTTAATATACATACAAGGCGGAATTCATGAAAGGGTAAAATTTGGTTAATGCAATGTATTATAACTTAATGTATATCGGATGATGCATTGCACTTTGTACATGTTGTGGAATTGAAAGTGGATAAACTGTGGTTTATAAAAGTTGGAGTCCAAAAGCACATACAAAAGAGTTTGTATGTGTCTATGCTTGTATATAAGGGTTTTGTACAAGTATTGTTGTATCACGGAGATACAAGTGAACAGTAATGTGGGCTCCACCACTCATCGGCGTACGTAAGCCTGTCAGAACAAAATTTGTAGATCATACCGATCTTATGCCTCTCGATGATAAGTACTTTTCGACAGGAATCACTTGTACTCTCACCGATAAAAAATTTGTATCGGGCAGATATGTGTCATTGGAGTGAGTTTTTTAGATCACCCTGACTAAGTGAGTTACTCCAATGATGAAGGTATACATAACCGATATACAAAGAGAACATACAAAAGGAACATACAAGGAAACGGGTATGTATGCACAGTTTAACTAACGATAAAAAGGCAAGTTTAAAAAATGCATGAACACTACAACTAAAGACCAAATTAATGGCGCATTAATTGTTGTCATTAATTCCCATCTAACATTTTGATGAGGTGTAAATTGGTGAAAGCGATGTGAATTTTTTATAATCCATTTGTGTCTGTTGGTAGGTTTGCAGGTATATGGAAGGTGGAGCTTTAATGGCGATGACATCACAAAGGGTGGATCGGATCACAGAAGAAGCGAAAGGGGTAAAGGATTTCAATGAGAAGAAATATGCAAGTGGAAGGAAACATTATTAAAAGAACAACAGAAGATATTTTGGTGGCTATTAGGGTTTCCAAAGGGCATCCTTACGCTCAGTATGGGTATGCTGCTCAGGGATTTTTTTGGCGGGATTTATTTTCCACTGATTGATGCTGGACTTGAAGTGTGGACTATTGATTGACTAGGGTTTTGAGGCCATACTGGGAATAATCAAATCTATATATTAAGCCCCTTTACTTTGTAATACTTACACAGGGATTCGTAGGATAGAGCTGGAGGTTGTAATTTGTCTTGGCTTTTTGAATAAGAGAACATTTAGTTTAGAATAGAAGGAGGTCACCCGTGTCTGTAATAAGGAATGCGTGGAACATCTAGCTTCCTTACTGTATCTGTAAAGCATTGTAAGTTTTCTGTGAAGCTGATTAATGAAGCTAAGAGTCATTCATACATTGTAAATCATATATGACTATTTATCTTGAATATAAATTAATCTGGAATTCTGCGTCTATATTCAGAGTGTCTTCTGGCTCTTTTTTGTATTTGAAATAATATCTCTTAAAGCTTGCAATCTTGAATGTATGTTCGTGAAAATACTCAGGGCTTACATTTAAAGGTTTAGTCTGTGGATTTAATCAAGTTTGTTGTACTGCTTACAATGTGCATAACAGAACATTTATATCCTATAGTAGAATGAAGTTTAATTTAGATTCCTCTAACTTTTTCCAAACATTTGAAATATTTAGCTTAAATGCAGAGACTTAAAGGAGATTGTCTAATATTTGAAGGAAACATGAACAACTAAGTTGATAGTCGATTGTTTTCATAATATTTAAGAAAGCTTGTGTTAATATAAATCATATAAAGCTTTGTGATACAATAACAAATTTATGCAAAGGAATGAAGAAAATGTTGACATTTGTGATATTTTGCATAATTCGAGTCCAGTGAGTCATAAAACACCTTAAATCAAGTAAGGCCCCTTGCATATTAAAGCTTCACATTAACCTACTAAATTATCCACAAGGTCAAGACCTGACCATACAGAAACTTGGGATTAAGTAATCTTAATTAATTTCTTCATATCTTTCACGACAGCTAGGTTCATTTTTGTGAATTTTAACTTTTGTTATGAATGTGTAAAAACAATCATCAACAATTTTTGGCGCTAGAAGGAGGTCCTGATTGGAGTTAGGGTTTGTTCCAAGTAAAACTGGCTCATAACAGTAATAGAGTGACTAGGTCTAGATCCAGTTCAGAAGATATATTTGTGCAATTACCTGATAAAAGGCAAAGTAAGAGTCATTTGATTTGGAATCCCAAAATATCACACGCAGGAGGTTCATCTGGAATGCCTCCTGGATCACCTTTTAGTATCCATAACATTGTGAGTCTTGATAGTTTTTCATTTAGATCTTTAAATCTTGGTCCTAGTCCTCCCAGGAATCCTATTCAACCTAGAAATCTAGGTATTCCCCAAGGTCTAGGTCAAGCACAAGTACCTGCAATGGCTTATTTTAATGTCAACTCTCCCATATAGTTCACTGATTATCATGAGATGCCAAAAAATCTTGAAAAGATATGTCCTAAGTATCAATTACATCAGGATCCAGAAGATTACATTAGAATATTCAAAAGGGCATGCTTTAGGGCCAAGTTAGAATACGAGGACATTATGTGTAGATTGTTTCCTTACACCTTCAATGAGCAGACTTTTAACTGGTATGTTAACTTGCCCAATGGTTATATTTCTTCTTGGGCACTTATGGAAGAAACATTTTTGTCTAGATTTGGAGGACCAATTGATCCTTCCACCTTATATCATAAATTGGCTACAATTAAGAGAGGTGAAGGAGAGTTGATTGACAATTTTGATGATAGGTTTCAAAAGCCCTATTCTAGGTTGGTAGCTCTTTACACAATAAATGCAAATACATTGTTAGCCATGTATTATGTTTCCTTAGATCCACTAACGGCTATGTTTGGCAAAAGAAAAGTTGACATAGATTCAATATCCAAGGCTTATAAGGAGGCAGCCTCAGTAAACCAGGAGATGAGACAAACAACGTATAATCCATTTCTTAATGGAGGAAATCTTGGGATACAAAGTCAAACACAATCATGGAATGGAGTCTGTACACATAATACTCCATTATTGAATCCAGTTCCTGCATACACACCTGTGTATAATCCTGCCCCAATCTAGGCCATAGCCCCTTATACTGGTAACACTACCAATAATAATCAGAGTAATGGTCAATCTTTCTTCCAACCTCCTCGGGATACATTTGTGGAAAAGGCACAAGAGGAAAGAGAAGAAATCAAAGAAATTATTGCACACTTGAGAAGATTGACTACTGAAATGACACAACTAAAAAATGAAAATTTCTATGGTAGAAACAACCAAGGATACAGTCAAAACCATAACCAAAGCTATAGTCAGAACTGCAACCCAAACCATAACCAAAATCATAATCAAAATTATAACCAGGGTCAAAGTCCAAATCAAAACTAGAATTACAATCAGAATCAAAATCATAATCCAGGACAACCAATACAAAATAGAGGACCTGTGGTAGATAACAGAGCCTAGGGTAACAACAATAGGAATCAAAATCATCCAAGGCCACCTAAGACATGGAACACAGGGCCGAATAATGGCACTCTAGCTTCTCCATTTGAGAATTTAGATAATCAGGATACAGAACAAATAGCTGGAATTCAAATGGCTAATACAACATTGAATAATTGGTGCAGATTTCATAATACCAGTGCCCATGTTGAACTAGATTGTCCTCAGTTCTATTTAGTAGCCAGTATTTTCAATGTAGATGTACAGGGTCCCACTTCTGAGTTTCTCATTCCCAAAGGTAATGAAGTAGTGCCCTTAGGGTATGAGACTTCTTTAGTCTTAGAGACTTTTACCTTTGTAACTTGTGAGGCCTACCATTTTCACTTCTGTTCATGAGACTATTTGCAGTGCTATGGCTATTACTTTTATGTTGAAGGACTATTGATCCTAGAATTTTGTTATTAAACCGAATTGAATTTTAAGAAAATAATTGTGCAATGATAATTAGATGTTGCTTTTAAGGAAATGATGAATGGATAATATTAGAAATAGAACTTTAATGTGATTTCAATATGATTATATGGTAGAATACTTAGGTATGCTTGTATTTAAATTGCTTTGGCTATGATATCTTTATGTGTTATTAACTTTAAGATTGAGTGTGCAGGCATTGCTAACGAAACCACAAATACAGGAGATCATTTCACACCCTATGTTGTATCCCTTGTGAAGCCAATCTAGTTCCATGAGGAACTAAGATCAACCTCGTGTATGGAGAAATGTTGTAATGTTGTAATGTTACATGGGGTCAAGGGAATTAGGTCTACCTTCTGAATTACTTATATTGTGATATGTGTTGTAAGAAATGTTGTTATGAATCTTGTTTTAACTTTATTTCTTTTAGACCCTCTTCTTGTGTTTTTATTTGACTCTGGGAGTCCTAACTAGGTAAAAATCAACCCTGGGTTATACCCCATGGGTCTAGGGACCCTTTTGACTAGGATAACCTTGGGATAACCTCCATATGGTCACTCTAACTTCACAGTGAAGTTAAGTGACGAATTTGGAAGCATGGGGATAAAGGGATGAGTGGAATCCACACTTAGGCTCACTTCCAAGTCATGGAATGACACCATGATCCACCAATAATGGAGTGCTTTGTCCCTTTGTGCCTCTCTTTTGGTGGGAGTTCCCCATAAAAAGGGTGGTGTGTCATCCACTCCCTCCTTAATTCTATTTTAATTAGTTTATTTTATTCCTCCATGTGTTGTAAAAGGGCTATAGTGGGGGACCTCTTGAGTGGGGTTAATTGTTTAAGTCCACTAGGGATAATGGATAAGGAGTGGGTTTAGTTTTTTAATGCCACTTGGAAATAAGGGAAAATGGAGGGAATTAGTTTTAAAAAGAAGAGGAGGGAGAGGGGAAGGGGGTTGGATTATTGTAGAAAGAAGGAGAACTTGGAGGAGGAAACTAAGGGTGGAGCTCTTCTTCAAATTACATCCATAATAGGGCTTGTAAAGGTTAGTGAACAAGTCTACTCACCTTGTATGATCTGTTACTTGTTGATGAATGTTGTTTTGTAAAGATTGCCTATGTGTTATTTCTGTTATTTGGGGTTTGTGATGGGTGTTTGAAAGAGCTTCTTCCAGTTGGAGGACAATGCTCATCATGTGTAGGGAAGGGAAGGTGTGAACCTCCTCGGGTGTATTCTTGTTCTTAGTATATGGAAGTCTTGAAGGCATGTTGGTAATTTTGAGCCAAGAGGGCTATAAGGCTTGAGAGCCTATTTGTGATATCCCTGGGATTTTGATTATTTGGATGGCTTGAGGCCATGTGAAAGAATAATTTTGCTAGCTTGAGGCCATGAGATAACTTGTGATAAAATGTTGAGAAGAATGACACCTTTGAGTTCAGTGAGTCTACTTCCCTACCCTCTTTAAACTCACCTCAGCGGAGTTTTGGTATTGTGAGTAAAACCATGGGTGTTGTGTGTTGTTTGTTTCTATTGTTGTGAAGTGTTTTTGGTCTATTCTACCCTGGGTGTGTGGATGATCTCCCTAGCTCGGGGGTGACCCTCTTGCGGGTCTATGGTAGGGAGGAGAGCTAGTTGGTTGGTGTATTTCTTCTTGGTTGTCATGTAGGTTGCTCTTGGAGCTTATGAAAGAGAAATGAGAAAGTTTATTTGTTTGGGAAAAATGTAACTCATCCTTACTGGCAAGGAGAGTTGGTTCTTAAGTTTCTTCCTGGATAAGTTCCTTTTAAAGAGGAGAGATTCTCCCTCTCAAAGTTGTAAAAAAATTGTATTGGGAGAAGAAAGTAATTCCTCCCTTAGAGTGTTTGTGAGTTGTGGAATCTTACAGTTGTTTATTCTTGTTTTATCAAAATTGTAAAGGTGTGAGATTAGTTGTTGATTTAGACAGTTGTAAATATTTATCTATTGTATGGTTCAATGAAAATATTACATTCAAATGTTTATATAGGAAGTAAATTTGAATTTGGGAAAGAATTAAGATTTGATTTACTTACGCAATGGAATTTCACTGAAAATGATTTACTTGTCTGTTATAATGAATTTTTGAAGTGAAGGATTTAATAAATATTCTGTATCTATTCTTAATTTCTTCTTTACATTGCATTGGAAAGTACATGTGAAAAGATGAATTTTAATTGACAATTGTAAATTGGAATCTATATTTATTTCTGATATATTTCAAGTATTTGTTAAGTTTATAAACTGAAATACTGAAGAAAATTATGAATTTGTATAGTTCCTATGACATATATATAAAATATATATATATAGATGTATATATATATAATTAATTATGTTAATTTACAATTATGATCTTAAGCTAAAAATATATATAAATATATATATATATAAGTATATATTTACATATATATATTTAATTATTTTTATTTAAAATTACAAATTTAGAAAATGCATTGAAGATAGAAGTACACAGTCTGCATTTTATACACAGCTGGAGCTAATATGGAAATGGTGGGGGTTTGAATTCCCCCCACTGAACCTTAATACAATGGGTGTGGGGAGGGGCGGAGCCCCACGCACACCCCCGCCGTGACTAAAAAACCCCTGCACCCCGCCGTGGATCCCTGCAGTGCCGCCTCCTGCGGCCCCTCCACCATTGTTCCCTGTGCCGACCAAACCCACCGCCGGCTCCCATGTCCACCGCTCCCTGTGACCCCTCCACACCGTCACCTCCATTCCGCCTCTCCACACTCTGCTCCCCTGCGACCAGCGCCAGGTCCTTCACCGCCGTCGAAGCCCTTTCCCTCCTGCAAAACAAAACAATCACAAACAATAACAAGGGTTAGGGTTATTCACCCTCAAGGAAATGAGTTATGATTTATAACAATATTCTCATTGGTATGAGTGAGGTATAATTTAATATGATAAAATATATATTAATATATATATATATAAATATATATGCATATATATGCATATATATATTATTTAATAATAAATGTGTTGTTACTCTTAAATTTTATTGTATACTTACCCATTTGCTATGAGTTGGATTTCATAACAATACTCTATTTAATTACGAGTGGAGTTTCCATTAGCATGATAAAATAAACAATGATATATATATATATATATATATATATATATATATATATTATTTGTTAATAAATACGATTGCTCTAAAGGATATTGCATATATATATATATATATATATATATATATATATATTTTATATATGTTCTCTTCCTAAATTGAGGGGAAGAATTTTAAAAGAAAAAAAATTATATATATGTATAAATTAATATATATATAATTGAACAATATTAATGGGGCATTTGTAATTTACATTAATAATGATTTACATTAATTCGTTTGTAAGGAAATTGTGACTTCGGGATTAGTATTTTCCAAATGAATTAACGTAATAAATTTAAATAAAATACAATAAGTAAATAAAGAAATACATAAACGAGTGACACAAGAAATTATTTAAAACAAATTGATAGAGGAGTAACCAAATATGCGAGGCAAAAAAAAAACTGAGGAAACCAATAGAGGTCAACTAATTATCAAGTGAATTTAAACGTTGAAATTAAAACTGACGTAAACGTAGTGAACGTCATCAAGCAAATAGTAAGTCCAACATAGTGATTGTACACGTGTGTGAAATGTTCCGTAAACAATATTATCGTCGACACCTTAAACGTACGCCATCGAGCATGCTTATGCATGCAAGGGGAAATTTAGAGTAATAAGGGAAAATTTTTTGAAAGTTCGTATCATGACCACATGTTGCATGTGGACATGACACGCATGTTTGTGTGTTGTGACCGCATGTGAAATATGGGCATGACATTTGGTATCAAAGCCCAGGTTGTTTTAAAACACTGGGCTTGTTTAGGCACATTATCACTTCCGCGACCAAACTAACTGGAGATTACCTTGTTTTGTAGGATGCCTCCCAAACGAGTTCAGCAAATATCAGAGCCAAGTTTCAGCACTGGGACCTCTGGATTAATGTTGTCGCCCATGTTTAGCTATAGTAGTACTTTTTATGCAAGTGGTAGGAAACTCCTAAAGTAGGATACTATGCTTGATCTATACACCTAGATTGATGTATTGGATAGATGATAATGAGATTGAGATTTAGCATCGTGTGATATGCAGAAAAGTAGAGTGGAAGGAAACTAGAATAGGGAAGTGGATAATAGGTAATGTTATGATTTTGCAAATAGGAATCATATTGGTAGTAATGGAATAGTGTATATAAAAGTAATCTTCCCATGTAAAAGTGTGAAACCAGTAACTGTGCATTGGTTGAGTGTTGTGAATACTTCGTACTTTCTTTGTGTTCCCTTAAGATGGTGATACTGGGAACCCATCCATGAGGAAATGTGTATTTTAGGTGTGGAATCAACCATACCATTATGTGTGTTTGTATGTCTGTTACCTGATTGAGGGCCAACCCTTGCGTGGTTGAAAATATATATATATAAAAGAGTAGCCAAAAGTTAGATTCATAGATTCTCTTCTTTTGGTTCACTAGTCCCTCAATCTGTGAAGGGGTAGTAGCAGCCACAAAGTTCCTTGGGCGGAGTGTATAGCGTACGCTTATGATGGCGCAGAGCAGTCCCTCGCTCAATCGAACCTAAGGAAACATACTCACTACTTTCCCTTATGATGGATTAGGGTACTTGATTCATATGTGTTAACCTAATCCCCACAGTTTCTGAGCATCTGGATGGTATTTCTTGGAGGATCATTTACCCTGTCTTCATGAAAAGGTATGATATGCCACATGAGTTGTCAGTTGGGGGCCGAGGTCTAGGACCTGCATGGACAACCCAACTGGAACTATGTGAGGACATGAGTCGTCACTTGGGGGCCGGGGTCTAGGACCTGCATGGATAACCCAAGTGAGACCATGAGCCCCATGTATAGTTTGAGGTCCAGCATGTAGAGGGAGACTTGTTACCCATGCTGAGACAGATTCCGTATCTATACATGTTCTGACATGACACAATAGGTACGATGCCACACCCCACTGATGTTCCGACACAATGCTGGTGATGATGCCATGTTGCTGATCATAGCGAGTTGGGCTCAAGGACACGATGCCACGTGCTTAGACATGTGAAGGTGCACTATGAGTTTGTGTTATAGCCTACTTGTGTGATGAGCGTAATGGGGCCTCGCACACTTGTAGAGGGATACTCATGTTTGCTTTCGACAATGTTTGGGTCGATTAGCATATGGGTATGACCTAGCCATGTATACCTCTGGCTATGGCGAGTACCTGCGTGTGCCTTCTCCATGAGGTATTGCTATGCGGGGTGTGTTTTGCGCGTGCCTACTTCCGCAGAACCACAGACACACTGCCATGCGGCATACGGCCAATATGTGCCTTCTCCAACTGGTGTATGACCATGCCGCACTGAGATGCGATGCGGGATGTGGTCGAGGTGCACGTTCCATGCGGGCAGCCAAGGAGTGTGTGGGCCACTTGGTTAGTCCATGCCACGTGACGACACGATGTAGGGTGTAGCCGAGAAGTACACCTTGAGCCATGTGGATGGCGTGCTCACTCTACACCACATGAGGGCTACTGCTATAGCCTAATGTTGTTCCCTCCTTCCTTGTTTGGTGGCTAGTATCTAGTCACACAGTGTTGTACAGTGCAATTTTGAAGATTGTGGACTTTCTTTATGGTTGTTGATGATTTTCTATTGATTGTGAAGGCCGACACTTTGTTTCTTTTTTATTGTGATGGTTTAGCCACACCTTGTGATCCTATTTGCTTGTAACCCTTGTGGTTACATTTGATTTAACATTAAAATTGTGCGCATTTCTTACTTTATTGTTGAAATTGAATTTCTATTTGATCTTTCTTTATGACATTGATGGCTAAACTAGTTTTTTCCTTCTTGTTTTCGATGTCGGTCGTGTATCGTATTGTGATTCCTCTCCAAGGACATATGAGGTGGACTTGGTGAGTGTATACGAGGAAGCAAATGTAGGGAACCTTGAGGATGGGGGTATGTGAGGCTGTTACATAGCTAGGACCCACTACCCACCTATGTGTGATGACTATCTCTTGGAGGCTAACTACCTTATACAACAAGAGATAGGTCATTATGATCTTGTTTGGATGGTCTCACCATGTGTGTGTGGCCTAACACCATCCAGCCACTACGTGTGAGGTATAGATTTTGTGAGGTGGATTTTGGCTCTTGGTTCATGGATTATGTATCATGGATTAGTATGTTGTTTCGGTATCTAAATGAACCCTTGTGTAGCCTTGTGATGTGAATCCCGGTAATGTTAATTTGTGTGTATGTGAAGAATATATGGTAAATCATGAAAATGGAATTATGAAATGATAAAGTGTGTTTCCATGCTTCAAAAGGTGAAAGAAATTCATGACCTTGTTGAAAATGCTATGAGATTTAGTGAAAAAGGTGTGTTTTAGTAGCATTCTAACCTATGGTTTTCTTAACAGTAGATTGTTAGAGAAATTACAATGGTGGTGTATTTGAAATAGAATGCTTCATATGTTTATGATATGATAATTCTTACAAAAGGTGCAATGTTTTCCTTGTTCTGAAGAAACTGGTTGGGTGTCAATGCTAACTTGTAAGGATTAGGAGTAGTTTATGCATTATGAAACCACTTTTGAAATTGTAAGCTTTGATTGTGTAGATTATTTTTGAAATGGAGTATATAAGTTTATATTTTAGTGTGTATTATTATATGAAATGAATCATCTTTAATGTTGTTACTAACTTATAATGTTTCCACCTTAGCTGCGACTTCCAGGAGTAAGTCGAGTTTTAGGGGGGGAGGATGTAGTGCCCCTCCATTTCCACTTTGGTTGTGTCAAGTATGTTTGACATTTGGTTATTTGGTTTGGATTGTTCACTTGATGCTATTGGTTAATCATGGCATTAAAATAATATTAGTAGTCATTAAAACATTTTTGATAATTAAATATAAATATGATTAAGAAATACAAATATTAATATATAAATAAAGTTTGGATAATTAATAAGATATTACTATATAGTATAGCAATCAAATTAAAGACAATGGCCTACATGTGAATGCTTCCTAATACTAAGGGGTGATTGACAATATTACTAACCACCTAAATAATAGTCAAACCCTAATTACCAGCGATCAAGGCATCGCTGATGTTAGGGAAAGGCACAATTCGTATGTACAATTAGTACATTAATAATTGAAAATTAATAATACAACAAAACAACAATTATTAGACTTAAGGCAACGCTAATAAAGATATGATTAAGCATTATGATGCATGAAATGGTTTACAAAAGAATAAGACAAAATTTAGATTGTAAGATAGGTGTTGATTATGAGTTACACTAACTACAAAGCCAACGGTCCCCATGAAAGGGTACGTCTGATCACTGAGTAGCACATATTCAAAGATATTTAAGGAGATAAATGTGTTGTGAAAGGGGGAGAGGAGAGGTAAACTTACAATCAACTAATCTCAGTCAAGGACTATCATCAACGAATCGTAGCAATAGAGCATCTCATCAATCAAGCACAATTCAGGATATCATCATGGATGAACACTCAATATAGATTGGAATAATCTCTTACTCATCTCCTTAACATAAGTTAAAGAAAAGAATGATGATGTGTTAAGACAAAATGATTACAGCCATTGAAGAGGACGAATGGATAAACCAAGATACTTAATATCATTGTATTCGTGGCATGAAGAGATCAATGTTATATCTGATGGAATTAATAACAAATCAACACCCGATTGAAACCAATGATGACTAAAGGAAGTGTCTTTTGGGTGCACAGACACCAATCGCCTTTATAAGGCCAGCGAATCATTGAGAAGAAGGCATCAACCCCAATGATCAAAAGAAAACTGGTATCATGGAGCGGACAAAATACATCTCAGCGATTTACATTATTAGTCAAGACACTTATTCAATACACTTCAAGATATGCATCGAATCTCCTCAACATCTCATCGAAGTACACAACAGAAATACAGTTCAAGACAGCAATACAAATGGGATATACATGTATATAAACCAGTCATTTGCAGCAGTCATAGTATACCATGGATCAGATTTGAGAATGAAAATCATTAATAAGAGGAACAACAATAAGGCATCGAACAAACAAATGAGTAATATCTAAAAATACCAATCGATAGAGAACATCTGAATCTACACATATATCAGAAAAGATTTATTGACATTAGTAACGTGGAAGAGCAATACAAAGCCATAATATACTACTGGCTACCATTCCTAAGACTCTTCAACAAGCAGTGAGCATATAGAAGTTAAATTCCATAAATACGGAATCTCTAAAAGCGACCAGATTGGCGTTCACAATGGATATACTGTGATATGGAGATAAGGCAATGGATTTCAAGATTTCCACAATACCATCGATGATATTTGAACAACATCCACGCTCGTCACACAATGCACGACTCCTCAGCTGAGCAAATTACAAGATCCCTAAATTCTTCAATATCTCCACAAGGATCATTCAGCCTCACGTGCTACGTAAACTTCCCAGACCAAAGCTAGTGATCTTCAATACTGTGATGACTTCCTCGGTATGGTGCTTAGAATAATTGCAAGCAATCCATCAAAGTCTTCAGTCTAATCGAATATGGATAAATAATGATTCCTTTAGGAATTGGTGATCCAAGATAAAGATCTTCAAAGTACAAATTGGTGTTCCAAGCAGTTACACTTCGCTATCTTCCACAATATGAATCAGCACTCAAGCAATCAACTCAATGAGGTCACCAGGCAAGAGATCAACGAATCTGTCTTGACATGAACAGTGAAGACGATCTTAGCAAATAAGATCACATCAATGAATCAAACCTTCAAATATAAACATTAGATATTAGAGTATATTTGCCAAGGAAGAAATCATTGGCATCAAATGAAAGAAGAAGAAAAAAAATAGCATCAAACAGCAAGAACACAGATCGGAGGAGCATTACATCAATCTGATCACACAGGAAACATCATTTAGCCAGCGGTATAACTAAGAAGCAATCATTCAAAACAGAAGTAATATCATTCAAGCCATTAATTGAATCAAGCATAA
Organism: Cunninghamia lanceolata; assembly: GCA_027924645.1. Taxonomy (NCBI): domain Eukaryota; kingdom Viridiplantae; phylum Streptophyta; class Pinopsida; order Cupressales; family Cupressaceae; genus Cunninghamia; species Cunninghamia lanceolata. The sequence goes on along the minus strand of BSBN01000686.1, from coordinate 6,021,040 downwards.
ACAAAGGATAAGAAAACACCATATTGTGGAAACAAATCTTACATCTGCAACCACAGCAAACTTAATTGCAAGAGAATTCAACGCAAGCATCTTATACTTGATCAGCAAATCATATACAAGTTCTGAGTTACTATTACTTACTAGCCGACTGTCAAATAGCCACCGCGCTAAGAGTCATATGAACTTTGGAATGAGGGATTCAATCTCACATTCAAATCGGTCATCTTCCGCAAAGATGCCAGAGTAGCCAGTCAACGGCTTACAATATTAGATTCAATCAATCGACTCTATCGATCAAGTGTGACTACATCGCGCCTTCACCCTCAGCCCTGCGAATGATTTGGAAACCAATCCTCCATGGACAAGAGCCTTCATCAAACTTCACAAGGTATTCTTATCATTGGGCGCTCCAGTCAGGTCTCTGTAGAATCCTCAATGAATTTCCAAAGTCTCCATGTAGAGGTTCTTCAAATTCTACGATGCTTATATTCGGCGTTCAATATGGCGATCAATTATTCTAGGGCACTCGGCTCTCCTAGCAATATACTCAACAACAATTCATTAAGGAACAAGTTAGATATGGAATATCGTTGGTCTTCAATGATGACTCTATCGAATTGGCCTACCATCAATCAATCCTCTATCATCGAACCAATGGTGGGAATCTCATAGAACAAATGGATTAGAACAAAAAAGAAACAAGAGTAATTTAGATAGAAGAAAAGAGCATTCAGCAGTAAGGAAATTGCAGTCACCAGCCAAGGTAAGTATTTATATTTACTTGTTCAATTTATGATTTGTAAAATATAAATGATAAGATTATTATGAAGGAACAAATATATATGTTTATAGAAATTAAATGATAAAATATATGTGTATATGTATGATTCTAACACAATATGCATTATAACATAATGTGAGGATTTTCATATGAAGATAGTATAATCAAATAAAATCATGAGATAGCAAGAATAGTTACTAAGGCTAATAGGTAGGATGGAAGTTGGCCAACCATGGGTAATTGAAATGGCCCTTGTCTCATGACAAGTGGTTTAGGCATTGGTGTAAAAGCCAAGGAGGGCCTTAGGGTAAAACCTAAGGATTATAATAGGCCTTGCGGTAAAAGCCAAGGAGGGCCTTGGGGTAAAACCCAAGGAGTTTATTAAGGCCTTTGACTAAGTTGGTGAGTTATTCACCCTTGAGTTGAAGGAGTTGAATATTGGACCCATGGGGACTAATTGGCCTATTACATCCTAACTAATCATCTCTTATGAATGAAAGATTAGACAGAAATAATAGATATGATGAACATGATATAATGCATATTGATTATAATTATAAGGTTCTAATCCTAGATGGGAGATATAAGAATATGAATTTGATATTTCTTATGAATATTATGATATAATTATTATGAGAAAGAATTGAGTACTAATGTTCTCTTTTTTGCAAGTTGAATTTGTGTGCAAAATTGCAAAAATTTAGGCTTGCATGAAGGGGGCATTACAGCAAACACTATCCCGCCGCACTCTACCCCCCAAGGTGCACACTGATTCTTCAGTTGTGGGACTGAATCAGCCAGTTCCACCGGTTCAGCCAGTTCCACCGGTTCAGCTAGTTCCACAGGTTTAGCCGGTTCTACAGGCACAACCAGCTCCTCAGGTACCGCAAGCACCACCAGCCCCACCAAATATGGGACCACAGATATTAAAGGCCTTACAGGCTATCTTAGATAGGCTTCCACCGGCTGTAGTTGAGCCACGCGTAGGGCCATGTGTTGAGCCACGCGATGTTCCATGAGAGGAGCCATGCATGGAGCCACGAGCTGAGTCTCATGTCAACCCATGTGTGGAACCCCACGTAGAGCCGCAAGGGGTACCACGTGTGGAGCCTTATGTCGAGTTGCATGATACAGAGGAGGTTGGTTCCGCCGACAAGGCTCGTAGCAGGAGCCCCACACATCATGCCAGGCATGACGAGATAGTGCGAGTAGAGCAATTTGGTCCCCGGCCTTATGATTATCATGCAAATCAGCCTATCAAGGGGTGCAGTGATAGAGGAGATCCCATTAGGGACATATTGAGGTTGAACCCTCCTACTTTCATCAGAACCATAGAGGGAGTTGACGCAGAGGCCAAGCTTATCGATTTGGACAGGTGCTTCGCGTTGCGTCCATACACAGGCAATACGAAGGCTCGTGTGGCAGTACACTTATTACGAGATGCAGTAGCTACCTGGTGGTGCACTGAGGAGTGCAATCGTCACCTTTCCTTAGACACCCTCTCATGGGAGACCTTTATTGAGCGCTTCAATGCGCGATATCTATCAGACCATTATAGACAACGTCGTATAGACGAGTTCCATGACCTACAGCAGAGGGGACTCTCAGTGGCACAGTATGAGAGTAAGTTTACAGAGTTATCCAGATATGCGAAGTATCTCCATGACGAGAAACTCTTGGTGCATAAGTTTATTAGAGGACTAAATCACAGTATAGCAGGACCTGTTCGGATGGCAGATCCCCAGACTTTGAGTGATGTTGCCGAGAAGGCTTATATCGCTAAGGAGATTCAGGGATGGGGGCAGAGTTCTTGCCCTCAGTTTCAGGATCGGGGACCGCAACAGCATCAGCAGAGTTTCCGTAGACCACCACAGCCACCCCCTAGAGGAGGATTCAGTTCAACATCATTACCTCCTAGGCCCCCACAGCAGCAGCAGTCACAGCAGCAATAGAAAGCTAGAACACAACAGAGGTCACATGGGGGAAATAATAGAGGTTGGCAGTAGCAGGGCCCACGCAGAGATCAGTGACAGCAGGGACCACCTGCGAGACCTGCGAGGCTGCAGCAGTCGTATAGGGGCTCATAGGGTTCTACTGGTAGATCAGGACAATAGCAGTCGAGTAGGACTCAGACTGTACAGGTACAGGTTAGAGGCCCTTGTTATGTTTGTGGTGAAGCTGGACACCTAGCTAGAGAGTGTCCACAGGGTTTTATAGCAGGGGGTCAGCACCGTGCAGGAGGTTCCGAGCAGACTGTGGGTGATGTGGGTAAATCCCACCATATATTTACAGTGGTTGACAACCGCCAGGCCGATTTTCAGGCTTTAGTTATTGAGACGGCAGGTATGATTGCAGATTTTCCCATCTCTATCCTTTTTGACTTCGGAGCTACCGACTCAAGCTAGTGGCTTCTAGGCAGGACATTAGGTGGGAGGTCAAGTTGGCCTCTGGGGCCAGGATGTCAATTGATACCATTGTTAGAAATTGTGAGATTTCCTTGGGTTATTTCATTACAACTTGGGATCTTAGGGTTATGCCATTAGGGTCCTACGACGTAGTTCTTGGTATGGACTGGCTTGCAGCTCATAGAGCCAAGCTAGATTGCCGCCAGAGGATGATTAGTTGCATTAATGATCATGGCACATCGGTCGAGATAGTGTGCATACAGAAGCCCACGACTGCTCATACAATATCTGCTCAGCAACTTAAGCGCTGCATGCGGAAGGGTTGTCAGATGTTTGCTATCATAGTCAGTGATAGATTAGAGGATGAACCTAAGACTACCTTAGATGATCACCCTATCCTGAGAGAATTTGCTGATGTTTTTCCACCAGAGTTACCAAGTATGCCTCCATGTAGAGAAGTTGACTTTCACATCAATTTGGTACCAGGGACAGAACCAGTGTCTTGTGCACCTTATAGAATGACTACACATGAGCTTACAGAGCTTAAATTGCAGTTAGAGGAGTTATTAGAGAAGGGACACATCCGACCTAGAGTTTCACCATGGGGCGCACTAGTTATCTCCGTAAAGAAGATGGATCTCTTTGGCTATGCATGGACTACAGGCAGTTGAACAAAGTGACGGTGAGGAACCGATATCCTCTGCCTAGGATTGGTGATCTCTTTCACCAAATGCAGGGAGCCAGAGTGTTTTCAAAAATTGAACTAAAATCTGGGTATCACCAATTACGAATCACAGAGGCAGATATTCACAAGACTGCTTTTCGAACCAGATATGGCTATTATGAATTTATAGTGGTACCTTTCAGTTTGACGAACGCCTCTACAGTGTTCATGAGTCTCATGAATGGGGTGTTCCGCACTTACCTAGATTGGTTTGTGATCATTTTTCTAGACGACATTTTGATCTATTCACGGACTAAGGAGGAACATGTGGACCATTTGCGTTAGGTATTGCAATGTTTACGTGAGCATCAGCTTTATGGCAACCTGGCGAAGTGTGCCTTTTTCAGGTCAGAGGTGCACTATTTGGGGCACATATTATCAGGTGATGGTATCTCCATAGATCCATCGAAGATCAGAGCAATTCAGGATTGGCCAGCACCCACCAGTGTTACAGAAGTAAGGAGCTTTATGGGACTAGCCGGTTACTACCATAGGTTTGTCGAAGATTTCTCTAGGATAGCACATCCTATCACTTCCCTTCAGCGAAAAGGGAGAGGTTTCACTTGGACTGAGCAGTGTGAGAAGGCCTTTGGGATCCTGAAGGAACGTCTTACCAGTGCTCCCATATTAGTTGTTCCTGATCCGGCAGAAGATTTTGTTGTTTGCACGGATGCATCATTAGAGGAATTGGGAGCTGTGCTTATGCAGGGTGGTAGAGCAATTGCTTATGAATCGTGAAAACTTAAAACACATGAGCTAAACTACCCTACTCATGATTTAGAGCTCGCAGCTGTTATTCATGCTCTTGTTCGTTGGAGACACTTTCTCTTAGTCTGATGTTTTGAGCTCCATTCGGATCATCATAGCTTACAGTACATTTTCACTCAACCTAATTTGAACACCCACTAGCGGCGTTGGATGGAGTTCATCTGTGAGTATGACTTTGATGTCCACTACATCAAAGGAAAGGAGAACGTGGTTGCCGACGCTTTGAGTCGACGGCGCCACGAGATCCTGACTCTAACTTCGAAGGTGGATTTGAGAGAACGTACTTTATAGCATCTGCCTAAGGATGAGTAGTTTTTGGAGGTGCAACAGGAAATCTAGAATTAGAGGGTCCTGAAGGGCAAATTCGTAGGATATTCCCTTGAGTTGGATGGATTGCTTAGACATAGGCAGCACATCTATGTACCCTGTGCAGGTGATCTACGTACATTGATACTCTCTGAGGCTCATAGAGCACCCTATGCAGCTCATCCAGGAGTGAAGAAGATGCATGCAGAATTGCAGTAGTTATATCATTGGGCTGAGATGAGATGCGACTTTGCAGAGTATGTTGCTCGATGCCTTGAGTGTCAGAGGGTCAAGGCCAAGCATCAGCATCCAGCAGGACTTTTGTACCCTCACGAGATACCTGAGTGGAAATGGGACACCATTTCCATGGACTTTATTGTTGATCTACCTATGTCATCATGACGCCATGATGCCATCATGGTGATAGTTGACAAGTTGACCAAGGTGGCACATTTCTCACCGGTACGCACAACGTACAATGCACCATCGGTGGCGAGAGTGTTTCTAGATTAGATTGTCAGACTACATGGAGTACCTCACCGCATTATATCTGATAGAGACTCCGTTTTCACATCATCATTTTGGAGAGCCTTACATCAGGTGTTGGGCACACAGCTCAACTTCAATTTCGCTTACCATCCTGAGACTAACAGCCAGATAGAAAGAGTTAATCAGGTGTTAGAGGACATGCTTCGCATGTATGTTATGGACCATCAATCTAGATGGGAGAAGTACCTATATCTGGTTGAGTTTGCCTACAATAATGGGCATCACAACTCGTTGGGTATGCCTCCTTACCTGGCTTTATACGGCAAACCTTGCAGAACACCTTTGAGTTGGGATCGGTTAGAGGACCGAGTTGCCATTGGTCCCAAAATAATTTAGGATATGAAACAACAGGTCACATTGATCAGACAGAGACTGCAGGAAGCTCAGGATAGACAGAAGAAGTATGCCGATGTGAAGAGAATGGATCAAAGCTTTTCAGTGGGTGACAGGGTATTCTTGAGAGTGCGACCGCATAAGAGTCCAATCCATTACGGAAAAGGCTCTAAGTTCGCACCCCAATTTGTAGGACCTTTTGAGATTTTGTAGAGGATAGGACTTGTAGCCTATCATTTAGCCTTGCTACCTAACATGTCTCGTATCCACGATGTCTTTCATGTTTCAGTTCTATGTCGTTGTATCTCTGACTTATCTCACGTATTGGATTGGAGAGCTCTTCATGTAGAGGGAGACGAACAGTTGGCTTTGGATCTAATACGCATATTGGCTTGTTGGACGCTATGCCTTCGAGGTCGAGAGTTGGACCAGATTAAGGTCCAGTGGGATATGTACGATGACGTCACTGCAACGTGGGAAGATGCAACGAGACTGAAGACACTTTACCCTCACCTCTTTGATGACTTCTAGGAGGAAGTACAATCTTAGGGGGGGAGGATGTGAGGCCTACCTTTTTCACTTCTGTTCATGAGACTATTTGCAGTGCTATGGCTATTACTTTTATGTTGAAGGACTATTGATCCTAGAATTTTGTTATTAAACCGAATTGAATTTTAAGAAAATAATTGTGCAATGATAATTAGATGTTGCTTTTAAGGAAATGATGAATGGATAATATTAGAAATAGAACTTTAATGTGATTTTAGTATGATTATATGGTAGAATACTTAGGTATGCTTGTATTTAAATTGCTTCGGCTATGATATCTTTATGTGTTATTAACTTCAAGATTGAGTGTGCAGGCATTGCTAACGAAACCACAAATACAGGAGATCATTTCACACCCTATGTTGTATCCCTTGTGAAGCCAATCTAGTTCCACGAGGAACTAAGATCAACCTCATGTATGGAGAAATGTTGTAATGTTGTAATGTTACATGGGGTCAAGGGAATTAGGTCTACCTTCTGAATTACTTATATTGTGATATGTGTTGCAAGAAATGTTGTTATGAATCTTGGTTTAACTTTATTTCTTTTAGACCCTCTTCTTGTGTTTTTATTTGACTCTGGGAGTCCTAACTAGGTAAAAATCAACCCTGGGTTATACCCCATGGGTCTAGGGACCCTTTTCACTAGGATAACCTTGGGATAACCTCCTTATGGTCACTCTAACTTCACAGTGAAGTTAAGTGACGAATTTGGAAGCATGGGGATAAAGGGATGAGTGGAATCTACACTCAGGCCCACTTCCTAGTCATGGAATGACACCATGATCCACCAATAATGGAGTGCTTTGTCCCTTTGTGCCTCTCTTTTGGTGGAAGTTCCCCATAAAAAGGGTGGTGTGTCATCCACTCCCTCCTTAATTCCATTTTAATTATTTTATTTTATTCCTCCATGTGTTGTAAAGGGCTATAGTGGGGGACCTCTTGAGTGGGGTTAATTGTTTAAGTCCACTAGGGATAATGGATAAGGAGTGGGTTTAGTTTTTTAATGCCACTTGGGAATAAGGGAAAATGGAGGGAATTAGTTTTAAAAAGAAGAGGAGGGAGAGGGGAAGGGGGTTGGATTATTATGGAAAGAAGGAGAACTTGGAGGAGGAGACTAAAGGTGGAGCTCTTCTTCAAATTACATCCATAATAGGGCTTGTAAAGGTTAGTGAACAAGTCTACTCACCTTGTATGATCTGTTACTTGTTGATGAATGTTGTTTTGCAAAGATTGTCTATGTGTTATTTTTGTTATTTGGGGTTTGTGATGGGTGTTTGAAAGAGCTTCTTCCAGTTGGAGGACAATGCTCATCATGTGTAAGGAAGGGAAGGTGTGAACCTCCTCGAGTGTATTCTTGTTCTTAGTATATGGAAGCCTTGAGAGCATGTTAGTAATTTTGAACCAAGAGGGCTATAAGGCTTGAGAGCCTATTTGTGATATCCCTAGGATTTTGATTATTTGGATGGCTTGAGGCCATGTGAAAGAATAATTTTGTTGGCTTGAGGCCATGAGATAAGTTGTGATAAAATGTTGAGAAGAATGACACCTTTGAGTTCAGTAAGTCTACTTCCCTACCCTCTTTAAACTCACCTCAGCTGAGTTTTGGTATTGTGAGTAAAACCATGGGTGTTGTGTGTTGTTTGTTTTTATTGTTGTGAAGTGTTTTTGGTCTATTCTACCCTGGGTGTGTGGATGATCTTCCTAGCTCGGGGGTGACCCTCTTGCAGGTCTATGATAAGGAGGAGAGCTAGTTGGTTGGTGTATTTCTTCATGGTTGTCATGCAGGTTGCTCTTAGAGCTTATGAAAGAGAAATGAGAAAGTTTATTTGTTTGGGAAAAATGTAACTCATCCTTACTGGCAAGGAGAGTTGGTTCTTAAGTTTCTTCCTGGATAAGTTCCTTTTAAAGAGGAGAGATTCTCCCTCTCAAAGTTGTAAAAAAATTGTATTGGGAGAAGAAAGTAATTCCTCCCTTAGAGTGTTTGTGAGTTGTGTAATCTTATAGTTGTTTATTCTTGTTTTATCAAAATTGTAAAATTGTGAGATTAGTTGTTGATTTAGACAGTTGTAAATATTTATCCATTGTATGGTTCAGTGAAAATATTACATTCAAATGTTTATATAGGAAGTAAATTTGAATTTGGGAAAGAATTAAGATTTGATTTAATTACACAATGGAATTTTGTCGAAAATGATTTACTTGTCTGTTATAATGAATTTTTGAAGTGAAGGATTTAATAAATATTCTGTATCTATTCTTAATTTCTTCTTTACATTGCATTGGAAAGTACATGTGAAAAGATGAATTTTAATTGACAATTGTAAATTGGAATCTATATTTATTTCTAATATATTTCAAGTATTTGTTAAGTTTATAAACTAAAATACTGAAGAAAATTATGAATTTGTATAGTTCCTATGACATATATATATATATATAACTATTTATAGTTATATATAAATAAACTGTGAACCTGAGAAAGTATACATTGTGATCATCTTATGTTAAATATATATATAGATGTATATATATATAATTAATTATGTTAATTTATAATTATGATCTTAAGCTAAAAATATATATAAATATATATTTACATCTATATATATATATATATATATATTTAATTATTTTTATTTAAAATTACAAATTTACAAAATGCATTGAAGATAGAAGTACACAGTCTGCATTTTATACACAACCGAAGCTAATATGGAAATGGTGGGGGTTTGAATTCCCCCCACCGAACCTTAATACAATGGGTGTGGGGAAGGGCGGAGCCCCACCCACACCCCCATCATGACTAAAAAACCCCCGCACCCCGCCATGGATCCCCGCAGTGCTGCCTCTTGCGGCCCCTCCACCATCGCTGCCTGTGCCGGCCAAACCCATCGTCGGCTCCCATGTCCGCTGCTCCCTACGACCCCTCCACACCGCCACCTCCATTCCGCCTCTCCACACTCCACTCCCCTGCAACCAGTGCCATGTCCTTCACCGCCACCGAAGCCCTTTCCCTCCTGCAAAACAAAACAATCACAAACAATAACAAGGGTTAGGTTTATTCACCCTCAAGGAAATGAGTTATCATTTATAACAATATTCTCATTGGTATGAGTGGAGTATAATTTAATATGATAAAATAGATATTAATATATTTATATATATATATATATATATATATATATATATATATATATATTATTTAATAATAAATGTGTTGTTACTCTTAAATTTTATTGTATACTTACCCATTTGCTATGAGTTAGATTTTATAACAATACTCTATTTAATTACGAGTGGAGTTTCCATTAGCATGATAAAATAAACAATGATATATATATATATATATATATATAAATAATTTGTTAATGAATAAGATTGCTCTAAAGGATATTGCATATATATATACATATATTTTATATATGTTCTCTTCCTAAATTGAGGGGAAGAATGTTTTAAAAAAAAATTATATATATGTATAAATTAATATATATATATATATATATATAATTGAACAATATTAATGGGGCATTTGTAATTTACATTAATAACAATTTACATTAATTTATTTGTATGGAAATTGTGACTTTGGGATTAGTATTTTCCAAATGAATTACCAAGGTATGGGAAATGAATTAACGTAATAAATTTAAATAAAATACAATAAGTAAAAAAAGAAATACGTAAACGAGTGACACAAGAAACTATTTAAAACAAATTGATAGAGGAGTAACCAAATATGCGAGGCAAAAAAAAAACAAAGGAAACCAATAGAGGCCAACTAATTATCAAGTGAATTTAAACGCTGAAATTAAAACTGACATAAACATAGTGAACGTCATCAAGCAAATAGTAAGTCCAACATAGTGATTGTACACGTGTGTGAAATGTTCCATAAACAATATTATCGTCGACATCTTAAACGTATGCCAGCGAGCACGCATATGCGTGCGAGGGGAAATTCAGAGTAATAAGGGAAAAAATTTTGAAAGTTCATATCATGACCACATGTCGCATGTGGACATGACATGCGTGTTTGTGTGTTGTGACCACATGTGAAATATGGGCATGACACAACTGGAGAAGAAGAGGATCAATTGTTAGAGGATGAACCTTATTTTTGTGAAAACCTATATCCTGAATCAGCCTTTGTACTAAATGCATTTTAGTTTCCCTTTGAAACTGAAAATGAAGTGTTATATGAAATAGAAGAGGTATAGGCTTTTCAGCAGTCAAACAAAAATCACACCTACAATTTGAGAAATAACACTAGGCCAGGAGGTCCTTTCACTACTTCCACTCCTCTTAACAATTTCAATACTCCCCTAGATCAGAATGCTAGTAATAATCTTGCTATACTGAAGGCTAATCATCATGCAAATAATGGAACGGTAGCACAAAAAGTCCAAACAGTTAAAACAGAGATAGTAGAAACAATAAGATTGATGAGTTATTTATCTGAAGAGATAAATAAAATTAGGGTCAATATACCTTTGTGTGAATTATTGAAAAGTCCAGGGGTCATAAATGCTTTCATAAAATCCTTGGATACATCTGTGATAGGTGAGGTTTCTGCTGATGTGAATGTTCCTAGTAGAGATTCACAACCCAAAGAAAAGAGTACGAAAGTTGAGCAGCCTTCCAACACTAATGTGGTGATGTATGTAGATAAGAAAGAAGCCCCTCCTTTCTTGTTAACCATTAGAATGTTTGGAAAGAACATACATATTTACATGGTAGATTCTGGTGCATCAGCCAATGTAATGCCTTTAGGAATATACAAAACTTTAGGGCTGACTCCTACTAAATCTGCTAAGGTTGTTATGCAATTAGATAAAACTGAGGTTAATGTGATAGGAGAACTGATGCATATTCAAATGCAATTAGCCTCAGATCCTAGGGTAATTTAGTTTATTGACATTCAGATAGTAGATATACCTATGAATTATGGGATGTTGTTGAGTAGAGATTGGTCTAAAACATTGAATGGATATATGGCCACTGATTTTTCACATGTGGTTACCTTTGAGAGGTGTTCCAAATTAGATCAAGATATTAGCAGAACCCAGGATGAAACACATGATTACAGAATACAATAGGACTAATGAGATATTGTATGCTTCTGTTGAACCTGGTGTTTATAGAATCACTGACAAAGGAGTACAAATTGAAGAAATCCTGATGTTAAATTTTAGAGAAAAACATGTCAGTAAGGAAATAGTATTGTTCATTGAGTCTGATGGAAATTCTTTTGATGAAGAAAATAATGCAATGAACAATTTTGGTCAAACCATTAGATAGGAAATGGAAAAGTGCATGGAACAAAATATTCCAGTTCAATGCAAATTGTTTAAAAACATGTGTAGAGTCCATAATAAGCCACATTCTGAAAAGAATTGTGGAATGTGTAGAGATATTATAGAATACCAGTACATAAAATGCACAAAGGGAGTAGGAATGTAAAAAGGAAAGGTTAATCCTAATCAACCAGAGAAATAATTTCAGAATAACATAGATGTGTTGATCCCAGATTTAAAAGAAGAAACAAAGGACAGGGGTATTTGTCTTTCTGATTTACAAACTAAAAGTATAACTATGCAAGTAGGTCAAAATGAATTTCCCATGAATGAACAAGATAGCACCTCACATATGATAGAAAAAGAAAAACATGCCAAAGTAAAAGGTCAAAAGAATAAAGATGGCATGTGGACACTGAAATGTGATGGATCTAAATCAAAACAGGGTGCAGGTGCAGGTGTAGAACTTATAGATCCTCATGGTAAGTCATATTTAGCAGCATATAGGCTATAATTTTCTTGTACTAACAACGTTGCAGAATATGAAGCTTTGATTTATGGACTTATTATGGCTATCAAGAAAAAGGTAAAAATGATCAGGGTATTTTCAAATTCTGAGTTAGTGGTCAGGCAAGTAAGGAAATTGTATGCATGCAACTACAAAAAGATGGTTTGTTATAGGCATTGGGTGTGGGATTTGATAGATTCATTTGATGCTTTCAACATAGAACATATCCCTAGAGAATTGAACCATAGACTAGATGCATTAGTAGTTGCTGCTAGCTCGTTAGAACCCTTAACATTGTCAGGTTTAAAAAGATTTACTATTGATTAGTAAATGTTCCTAGCATACCAGATAATGTTACTCATTTTTAGGTATTTGAAGGGGATCATCAAATTGTAGATTTTCTAACTTGTAATGAGGTATTTGAGGCTCAAATTATTGATGAACAGGAAAGGCCTGATGTATCTTAGGATGAAGAAGACATAATCAACCTAAAAAGCAATTTCCTACCTAAGGGAGTGATCGAGTTAGAACAAATTTTTGACTTTGATGGGGTAGTAAGATAAAAAGATTTGCCCAAAACTGAGGGAGATAAGTGTGATCCATATAACCTTGGAACAGAGCAGAATCCACAAAATGTACTTCTTGGAAAGGCTTGCTCTGAAGAGTTGAGAAAAGAAATTGTGGATGTTCTAAAAGAGTACAAACATGTCATAGCATGGACGTATGAAGATTTGAAAACATATGATATGTCCATCATAACTCATGTGATACCCTTGAAACCTGATGTTAAACCATTTAGGCAGAAACAAAGGCCTGTGAATGTTATTTTAGAGCCTTTGATCTTTGAAGAAGTGAAAAAATAGATGTCTGCTAGAATAATTTTTCCAGTCAGACATTCAACCTGGGTAGCTAATTTAGTACCTATGAGAAAAAAAAGTGGAGACATTAGGTTATGTGTGGATTTTAGAAATTTGAACAAGGCATCTGAAAAAGATAATTATCCCCTACCTCAAATAGATGAAGTGTTGCAAGCAGTGAATGGGGCTAAAATGATGTCTTTTTTGGATGGATTCTCAGGATATATCTAGGTCTTAATAGATAAAGAGGATAGATTAAAGACCACTTTTACTTGTAAATGGGGAAATTATGCATACAGAAGAATGGCTTTTGGTCTAATCAATGCAAGTGCCACTTTTCAGCGAGCCATGGACATTGCATTCCATGGATTTTCAGGTAAGTGCATTGTTGTTTATATGGATGATTTAATTGTTTACTCTAAAGATGCATCCACTCATGCTGAGGATCTAAGAAGAGTACTTAAAAGATGTGAAAGGTACAGGATTTCCCTTAACCCAAAGAAATGTTCATTTGGCGTAACTGAAGGAAAATTATTAGGACATGTCATTTCTAAAAATGGGATATCTATTGATCCTGATAGAATAGAAGGAATAAAGAAATTGCAATTACCAAATAGTAAGAAAGAACTAAAGTCATTTTTTGGTAAGATTAATTTTGTCACGAAGTTTATTACAGGGTTTGCAGAAATTGTGCAACCATTAAATGCCATGCTAAAGAAGGATGCAAAGATAGAATGGACATCAGTAGCTAAAGCCGCATTTGAAGATATTAAGGAGGCCATTTCTGATGCTCCTATGTTGACAAGTCCAGATTATACAAATCCATTTTACATTTATTCTTTTGCATCTTCACATTCAGTTGCAGCTACTTTGACACAAAAGGGAGAAGACAACGAAGAAAAGCCCATAGCCTTCATGAGTGCACCTTTGAAGGATGTACAGCTGAAATATCTTGATACAGAAAGACAGACATTTGCATTAGTAAGAGTAGTGAAAAAGTTTAGACATTATATCTTACGCAGTCAGGTTAAAGCCATAGTACTAGACACAGCCGTGAAGATGTTGCTGATGCAGAATGAGCCTGGAGAAAAAAGAGCTAAATGGATTACAACATTGCAAGAGTTTGATATGGAAATTATACCAATGAAGTTGGTTAGAGTACAATCATTAGTGTAGACCATAGCAAACACAGATCCAAATTTGGTGAAACAATAGTATGTGTTGAATACTAATGATGCATCAGGGTGGTAAGATGATTTGAACACTTTTCTGATATCAAGGAAATATCTAAGTAAGATGAAATCTTCTCAGAGGAGAGCTTTAAATATTAAAGCATAGAAGTACATGGTACAAGAGGGTCTTCTATTCAAGAAGAACCATGAAGGAATATATTCAATATGTTTAAACAGAGTTGAAGCAGATAAGGTGTTGTCAAAATTACATGATAAGTATGGAACTGCTCATGGTTCCCATTTAGCTACAACGCATAAGATATTGAGAGAAGGGTACTATTGGCCTACAATGTTTAAGGATACAGAGAGTCACATTAAAAGTTGTCACATGTATCAAACTACAGCAGACAAGGGAAGGAATTAGGCTAATCCATTACAGCCGGTGATTGAGTCTAGACCATTTGCACAATGGGGCTTAGATTTCATTGGGGTCATAAATCCTTCGTCATCTGTAGGACATAAGTTTATACTGACAGTAGCTGACTGCTGTACAAGGTGGACTGAAGCCACATGTTGCAAGTTCTCTACTACTGAGGTCATTATCAAGTTCCTTGAAGAAACATCATAACCAGGTTTGGAACTCCATATTCGCTGGTATGTGATAATGGCCCTGCTTTTTCTTCTCTAAAATTTTCTAAATGGGCATTTGAGTATGGGATAGTTTTAAAGTTTTCTTCAAATTATTATCCTCAGGGGAATGGGTTAGCTGAGTCTACAAACAAAATTTTATCAGATATAATCAAGAAGCTAACTGAAAAGAATCCTAGAGAGTGGAACACACTGTTGAAATATGCGTTGTGGGTAGATAGGACTAAGGTTAAGTCAGCCTTAGGCAATGCACCTTATCACTTAGTTTATGGGACTGATCCCATACTTCCAGTGAATTTAAGAATACCAGTTTGGAAGTTTGCTAATGAATATTTAGGCTTTGATGATCATAGAGAGGCCAGAATAATACAAATGTTACAATTAGATGAGAAAAGAGATCAAGCCATTGAGAAATTTGCCAAACATCAAACAGTAGTCAAGAGATGGTTTGATAAAAGAGAAAGAGGCAAAATGTTTAGAATATCAGACTTAGTGCTATGCTGGGATAAAGCACATGAAAAGAAAGGGAATCATGGAAAATTTGACAAATTATGGTTAGGCCCATTACAGGTCGCAAAAATAATTGGAGACAATACTTTTAGGCTCAAGACCTTGACTGGGGAAGATGTGCCATTACCAATTAATTGCCAACACTTGAAACATTACTTTCAGGCTTGAGGTGAGGGTAGTTAGTTTCTGTGTATCATAATGTAAATAATGTATAGTTTTGGGTTGTTTTTGTTTTGGCTTTGTTTTGTTTTGCTGTTGTTTTTGTTTTTTTGTGTTGTTTTCATTTTGTTGTGTTTGTTGGTTTGTGTGTTGTGTTGTCTTAGCAGGGATGTTTGTTTTTCTTTGAAGTATGCAGGAGCAAACTGACAACCACTGAAAATAATAGAAAATTTAGAACATTCAGGTTAATTATTTGAAATTTATGCATAACTTGTTGTGACTGTCATAAATGTAGAAAGTTGTTTGACTTGTGAAATTTTGTATTCAATAAATATGGGTTGAGTATTCAAGGGAAGTTTCTCACAATGACACACCTAAAATCCTTGGGTTTGTTGAACATACCAGTGTAGATATTAGGTGAAAAATCGAGGTCACCCTTGCTACCATTACAATTCTCAGCTTAATTTCAGCAAGTGATCATTCCTTGCATCATAAAGTTACAACTGTAATATCTTATGAAATCTCTATCAAATACAAAAAATATAAAATAATAAAATAGATTTTATTGAAAATCCAGATTAAGCCATCTAAGTAACTCTACTGGGGCTATAGACTCTTGCTGGAAGTGGGGCTCTACTTAGGAGAATTGTAACGATAACTTTGTCAGGGATATGGACACCTACTGGTAGCAAGGCTCTATCTGGTTGGCTATGAGGGAATGACATCAACTATGTACGCTAATATTAGTCACTGGTTTGTTCAACTAATTTTCAAGATGAGGATTATTAATCACGTGCACCCACTTAAACTGAAGGGAAAATTCATGCACCTTATTGAATACATTAAGTCTCAAGTTAGAAAATGATTTGCAGAAAAGATAGTTGAAAGTTATGAATTTATTTCATTTAGTTTTCTTTAATGGTTTCAATTTGATTGTTTTGTTTGGTTGCTAGTTGTTTTGATGCTCACAACACGCCCCATTTTACTCCTTAGCAAAATGAGGACCCCTGTTGTGGCTGTGGCTTTTGCTTTTGTGTGTGGGTCTATTTGGTGGTAAAAGGAAAAAAGAGAGTGAAAGTTACAAACCTTGTTAAAAACAAAGAAAAAAATAGGATTAAGTACCAGAGCTAAATATGGGTGAATTCCTTGTCAAAAATGAGTGGGGGTTGCTTTTTGAACCATGTGAAAATTTCAAGTATTTTGCAAGATATGAGTGTTTTGGTAAAATGTACAATGGGAGGGTTTGTATGTTGCATATACAAAGTTGTATGTATATTGGGTCATTGTATGAGTCGCAACAATGGGTTGTCGAGTTTTCTAAGTCATTTTACTTGTATGCATTTTGTTAACATTCTATCTATACATACAAGTCAGACCTGATGGTTTTCAAAGTTTGAATGCATAATCAGTTGATTCCATCAGATCTATTTTATGTTTGTATGTTCGGTGAGGGAGAAACATACAAAGTGGATATATAAGGCTTCATACATGCCGTGGATACAAAAAAATATTAAAGTTAGTTTTATTGTTGTATGTTTTGCAATTTGTATATGTATGCTTTGAAGACATACATTTTAATATACATACAAGGTGGAATTCAGGAAAGGGTAAAATTTGGTTAATGCAATGTATCATGACTTAATGTATATCAGATGATGCATTGCACTTTGTACATGTTGCGGAACCGAAAGTGGATAAACTGTGGTTTATAAAAGTTGGAGTCCAAAAGCACATACAAAAGAGTTTTTATGTGTCTATGCTTGTATATAAGGGTTTTGTACAAGTATTGTTGTATCACGGAGATACAAGTGAACGGTAATGTGGGCTCCACCACTCATCAGCGTGCGTAAGCCTATCGGAACAAAATTTGTAGATCATACCAATCTTATGCCTCTTGGTGATAAGTACTTTTTAGCAGGAATCACTTGTACTCTCACCGATAAAAAATTTGTATCGAGAAGATATGTGTCATTGGAGTGAGTTTTTTAGATCACCCTGACTAAGTGAGTTACTCCGATGAAGAGCGTCAGGTAGATATGTGTGGTCAGAGTGAATTTTTTAGATCGCCCCGACTAAGTGAGTCACTCTGTTGATGAAGGTATACAGGGTCATTCATATACAAGGTCATTTATATACAAGGTCGATATACATTGCACTTTATGCATGCCATGGAGCCAAAAGGTAAGTACACTATGGTTTATAAAAGTTAAAGTCCGAAAGGACATACAAAAGAGTTTGTATGTATCTTGGGCTTTGTATCTAAAGGTTTGATACAAGTATTATTGTATCACAGAGATACAAGGGGAAGTAATGTGGGCTGCACCACTCATCGACGTGAGTAAGCTTGCCGGAGCAAAAATTTTAGATCATACTGATCTTGTGCCTCTCGGCGGTAAGTACTTTTCGGTAGGAATCACTTGTACTCTTGCCAATAAAAAAATTTGTATCAGACAAATATGTGTGATAGGAGTGAGTTTTTTAGATCGCCCCGACTAAGTGAGTTACTCCGATGATGAAGGTATACATAACCGATATACAAAGAGAACATACAAAAGGAACATACAAGGAAATGGGTATGTATGCATAGTTTAACTAATGATAAAAAGGGAAGTTTAAAAAATGCATGAACACTGCAACTGAAGACCGAATTAATGGCACATTAATTGCTATAATTAATTCCCATCTAACATTCTGACGAGGTATAAATTGGCAAAAGCGACGTGAATTTTTTATAATCCATTTTTGTGTCTGTTGGCAAGTTTACAAGTATACGGAAGGTCGAGCTTTAATGGCGATGACATCACAAAAGGTGGATAGGATCACAGAAGAAGCGAAAGGGGTAAAGGCTTTCAATGAGAAGAAATATGCAAGTGGAAGGAAACATTATTAAAAGAACAACAGAAGATATTTTGGTGGTTGTTAGGGTTTCCAAAGGGCATCCTTACGCTCAATATGGGTATGCTGTTCAGAGATTTTTTGGCGGGATTTATTTTCCACTGATTGATGCTGGACTTGAAGTGTGGACTATTGATTGACTATGGTTTTGAGGCCGTATTGGGAATAATCAAATCTATATATTAAGCCCCTTTACTTTGTAATACTTACACAGGGATTTGTAGGATAGAGCTGGAGGTTGTAATTTGTCTTGGCTTTTTGAATAGAAGAACATTTAGTTTAGAATAGAAGGAGGTCACCCGTGTCTGCAATAAGGAATGCGTGGAACATCTAGCTTCCTTACTGTATCTGTAAAGCATTGTAAGTTTTCTGTGAAGCTGATTAATGAAGCTAAGAGTCATTCATACATTGTAAATCATCTATGACTGTTTATCTTGAATATAAATTAATCTGAAATTCTATGTCTATATTCAAAGTGTCTTCTGGCTCTTCTTTGTATTTGAAATAATATCTCTTAAAGCTTGCAATCTTGAATGTATGTTCGTGAAAATACTCAGGGCTTACATTTAAAGGTTTAGTCTGTGGATTTAATCAAGTTTGTTGTACTACTTACAACGTGCATAACAGAACATTTAGATCCTGTAGTAGAATGAAGTTTAATTTAGATTCCTCTAACTTTTTCCAAACATTTGAAATATTAAGCTTAAATGCAGAGACTTAAAGGAGAATGTCTGATATTTGAAGGAAACATGAACAACTGAGTTGATAGTGGATAGTTTTCATAATATTTAAGAAAGCTTGTGTTAATATAAATCATATAAAGCTTTGTGATACAATAACAAATTTATGCAAAGGAATGAAGAAAATGTTGACATTCGTGATATTTTGCATAATTCAAGTCCAGTGAGTCATAAAACACCTTAAATCAAGTAAGGCCCCTTGCATATTAAAGCTTCACATTAACCTACTAAATTATCCACAAGGTCAAGACCTGACCATACAGAAACTTGGGATTAAGTAATCTTAATTAATTTCTTCATATCTTTCACGATAGCTAGGTTCATTTTTGTGAATTTTAACTTTTGTTATGAATGTGTAAAAACAATCATCAATAGTTTTCTCTTGGAAAATATGAATTCTAACTCTAGAAATGGATTGAGGAGGCTAAACAGTTTCTTTGGTGAAATTTTAGGCCTATTTGAGAAGTTCTACAAGCTAGGCATTGTAGCTACACTAGGGAGTATTATACTAGTGTCAAGGGGTATGATTTCCTATCAAGGTTACTGCAACAGTGTTAGGGAGCACAACTACCTGATATTTAGGCATTGTAATAGTGTTAGGGGCATAGTTGCCTTGTAGGGACCTGCTAGTGTCATGACCTTACAGCTTTTAAAATTTGTAGAGATTTCTCACCTTCAATCTGTGATCCTTCTTCTTGCAAAATGTGCATGTATGATCTTGACAGTGAGAAATATTGAATTGAATGTAGGAACAATGAGAAAAATGGTGTGTTATAGAGGAGAGTACCTTCGTGAGTCACCCATTTGGTATATTCCAACCTCCACATAGCACAATAAATAAATTTGGGGTGTGTGTAGACCTAGTGACAAATTGAATGTGGGGTGTGGAAGATATGGTGATCACAAAACAAAACCCTAGGGGAAATCCTACAAACAATGTGGTGTGTGGTATAATGGAGACACAAGAGGGTGATGAAGATCACCAAGAAGGATGTAAATGAGGGGAAACAGATAGGAAAATCTAGAATAGTGTGATATCAAGTGGAAGAATAAGTGGGGTTAATTGTTTAAGTCCACTAGGGATAATGGATAAGGAGTGGGTGTAGTTTTTTAATGCCATTTGGGAATAAGGGAAAATGGAGGGAATTAGTTTTAAAAAGAAGAGGAGGGAGAGGGGAAGGGGGTTGGATTATTGTAGAGAGAAGGAGAACTTGGAGGAGGAGACTAAGGGTGGAGCTCTTCTTCAAATTACATCCATAATAGGGCTTGTAAAGGTTAGTGAACAAGTCTACTCACCTTGTATGATCTGTTACTTGTTGATGAATGTTGTTTTGTAAAGATTGTCTATGTGTTATTTTTGTTATTTGGGGTTTGTGATGGGTGTTTGAAAGAGCTTCTTCCAGTTGGAAGACAATGCTCATCATGTGTAGGGAAGGGAAGGTGTGAACCTCCTTGGGTGTATTCTTGTTCTTAGTATATGGAAGCCTTGAGGGCATGTTGGTAATTTTGAGCCAAGAGGGCTATAAAGCTTGAGAGCCTATTTGTGATATCCCTGGGATTTTGATTATTTGGATGGCTTGAGGCCATGTGATATTGGCTTGAGGCCATGAGATAATTTGTGATAAAATGTTGAGAAGAATGACACCTTTGAGTTTAGTGAGTCTACTTCCCTACCCTCTTTAAACTCACCTCAGATGAGTTTTGGTATTGTGAGTAAAACCATGGGTGTTGTGTGTTGTTTGTTTCTATTGTTGTGAAGTGTTTTTGGTCTATTCTACCCTGGGTGTGTGGATGATCTCCCTAGCTCGAGGGTGACCCTCTTGCGGGTCTATGGTAGGGAGGAGAGCTATTTGGTTGGTGTATTTCTTCCTGGTTGTCATGCAGGTTTCTCTTGGAGCTTATGAAAGAGAAATGAGAAAGTTTATTTGTTTGGGAAAAATGTAACTCATCCTTACTGGCAAGGAGAGTTGGTTCTTAAGTTTCTTCCTGGATAAGTTCCTTTTAAAGAGGAGAGATTCTCCCTCTCAAAGTTGTAAAAAAATTGTATTGGGAGAAGAAAGTAATTCCTCCCTTAGAGTGTTTGTGAGTTGTGGAATCTTACAGTTGTTTATTCTTGTTTTATCAAAATTGTAAAGGTGCGAGATTAGTTGCTGATTTAGACAGTCGTAAATATTTATCCATTGTGTGGTTCAATGAAAATATTACATTCAAATGTTTATATAGGAAGTAAATTTGAATTTGGGAAAGAATTAAGATTTGATTTAATTACGCAATGGAATTTCATCGAAAATGATTTACTTGTCTATTATAATGAATTTTTGAAGTGAAGGATTTAATAAATATTCTGTATTTATTCTTAATTTCTTCTTTACATTGCATTGGAAAGTACATGTGAAAAGATGAATTTTAATTGACAATTGTAAATTTGAATCTATATTTATTTCTGATATATTTCAAGTATTTGTTAAGTTTATAAACTGAAATACTGAAGAAAATTATGAATTTGTATAGTTCCTATGACATATATATAAAATATATATATAGATGTATATATATAATTAATTATGTTAATTTATAATTATGATCTTAAGCTAAAAATATATATATATATATATTTACATATATATATATTTATATATATATATATTTAATTATTTTTATTTAAAATTACAAATTTAGAAAATGCATTGAAGATAGAAGTACACAGTCTGCATTTTATACACAGCCGGAGCTAATATGGAAATGGTGGGGGTTTGAATTCCCCCCACCGAACCTTAATACAATGGGTGTGGGGAGGGGCAGAGCCCCACCCACACCCCCGCCGTGACTAAAAAACCCCCGTACCCCGCCGCGGATCCCCACAGTGCCGCCTCCTGCGGCCCCTCTACCATCACTGCCTGTGCCGGCCAAACCCACCGCCGGCTCCCATGTCCGCCGCTCCCTGCGACCCCTCCACACCGTCACCTCCATTTCGCCTCTCCACACTCTGCTCCCCTGCGACCAGCGCCACGTCCTTCGCCGCCGCCGAAGCCCTTTCCCTCCTGCAAAACAAAACAATCACAAACAATAACAAGGGTTAGGGTTATTCACCCTCAAGGAAATGAGTTATGATTTATAACAATATTCTCATTGGTATGAGTGAGGTATAATTTAATATGATAAAATATATATTAATATATTTATATATATATATAAATTAATATTTATATATATGCATATATATATTATTTAATAATAAATGTGTTGTTACTCTTAAATTTTATTGTATACTTACCCATTTGCTATGAGTTGGATTTCATAGCAATACTCTATTTAATTACGAGTGGAGTTTCCATTAGCATGATAAAATAAACAATGATATATATATATATATATATATATATATATATATATATATTATTTATTATATATATATATATATAAATTATTTGTTAATAAATAAGATTGCTCTAAAGGATATTGCATATATATATATATATATATATTAATTATGTTCTCTTCCTAAATTGAGGGGAAGAATTTTAAAAGGAAAAAAATTATATATATGTATAAATTAATATATATATATATATATATATATATATATATATATATATATATATATATATATATTTATAATTGAACAATATTAATGGGGTATTTGTAATTTACATTAATAATAATTTACATTAATTCGTTTGTAAGGAAATTGTGACTTTGGGATTAGTATTTTCCAAATGAATTACCAAGGAATGGAAAATGAATTAACATAATAAATTTAAATAAAATACAATAAGTAAATAAAGAAATACGTAAACGAGTGACACAAGAAACTATTTAAAACAAATTGATAGAGGAGTAACCAAATTTGCGAGGCAAAAAAAAAAAAACTGAGGAAACCAATAGAGGCCAACTAATTATCAAGTGAATTTAAACGCTGAAATTAAAACTGACATAAACATAGTGAACGTCATCAAGCAAATAGTAAGTCCAAAATAGTGACTGTACACATGTGTGAAATGTTCCGTAAACAATATTATCGTCGACACCTTAAACGTACGCCACCGAGCAAGCTTATGCGTGCGAGGGGAAATTCAGAGTAATAAGGGAAAAATTTTTGAAAGTTCGTATCATAACCACATGTTGCATGTGCACATGACACGCATGTTTGTGTGTTGTGACCGCATGTGAAATATGGGCATGACATTTGGTATCAAAGCCCAGGTTGTTTTAAAACACTGGGCTTGTTTAGGCACATTATCACTTCTGCGACCAAACTGACTGGAGATTACCTCGTTTTGTAGGATGCCTCCCAAACGAGTTCAGTAAACACTATCCTGCCGCACTCTACCCACCAAGGTGCACATTGATTCTTCAGCTATGGGACTGGATCAGCCAGTTCCACCGGTTCAGCCAGTTCCACAGGTTCAACCGATTCTACAGGCACAACCAGCTCCTCAAGTACCGCAAGCACTACCAACCCCACCAGATATGGGACCACAGATATTACAGGCCTTACAAGCTATCTTAGATAGTCTTCCACCGGCTGTAGTTGAGCCACGCGTAGAGCCACGTGTTGAGCCCTGCGATGTTCCACGAGAGGAGCCACGCGTGGAGCCACGAGCTGAGTCTCATGTCGAGCCACGTGTGGAACCCCACGTAGAGCCGCAGGGGGTACCACATGTGGAGCCTTATGTCGAGTTGCCTGGTATAGAGGAGGTTGGTTCGGCCGACAAGGCTTGTAGCAGGAGCCCCACACATCATGCCAGGCATGACGAGATAGTGCGAGTAGAGCAATTTGGTCCCCAGCCTTATGATTATCATGCAGATGAGCCTATCAAGGGGCACAGTGATAGAGGAGATCCCATTAGGGACATATTGAGGTTGAACCCTCCTACTTTCATCAGAACCACAGAGGGAGTTGAGGCAGAGGCCTAGCTTATCAGTTTGGATAGGTGCTTCGTGTTGCGTCCATACACGAGCAATACGAAGGCTCGTGTGGCAGTACACTTATTACGACATGCAGCAGCTACCTGGTGGTGCACTGAGGAGTGTAATCGTCACCTTTCCTTATACACCCTCTCATGGGAGACCTTTATTGAGTGCTTCAATGTGCGATATCTATCAGACCATTATAGACAATGTCGTATAGACGAGTTCCATGACCTACAACAGAGGGGACTCTCAGTGGCGCCGTATGAGAGTAAGTTTACAGAGTTATCCAGATATGCAGAGTATCTCCATGATGAGAAACTCCTGGTGCATAAGTTTATCAGAGGACTAAATCACAGTATAGCAGGACCTATTCAGATGGCAGATCCCCAAACTTTGAGTGATACTGCCGAGAAGGCTTATATCGCTAAGGAGATTCAGGGATGGGGGCAGAGTTCTTGCCCTCAGTTTTAGGATTGGGGATGGCAACAGCATCAGCAGAGTTTCCATAGACCACCACAGCCACCCCCTAGAGGAGGATTCAGTTCAACATCATTACCTCCTAGGCCCCCACAGTAGCAGCAGTCTCAGCAGCAACAGAAAGCTAGAGGTTGGCAGTAGCAGGGCTCGCACAGAGATCAGTGATAGCAGGGACCACCTACGGGACCCGCGAGGCCATAGCAGTCGCGGCCGCAGCAGTCGTATAGGGGCTCACAGGGATCTACTGGTAGATCAGGGCAACACCAGTCGAGTAGGACTCAGACTGTATAGGTACAGGTTAGAGGCCCTTGTTATGTTTGTGGTGAAGCTGGACACCTAGCTAGAGAGTGTCCACAAGGTTTTACAGCAGGGGGTCAGCACCGTGCAGGAGGTTCTAAGTAGACTGTGGGTGATGTGGGTAAATCCCACCATATGTTTGTAGTGGTTGACAACCGCCAAGCTGATTTTCAGGCTTCAGTTATTGAGACGGCAGGTATGATTGCATATTTTCCCATCTCTATCCTTTTTGACTTCAGAGCTACCGACTCAGGCTGGTGGCTTCTAGGCAGGACATTAGGTGGGACATCGAGTTGGCCTCTGGGGCCAGGATGTCAATTGATACCATTGTTAGAAATTGTGAGATTTCCTTGTGTTCTTTCATTACAACTTGGGATCTTAGGGTTATGCCATTAGGGTCCTACGGTGTAGTTCTTGGTATGGACTGGCTTGCGGCTCATAGAGCCAAACTAGATTGCTACCAGAGGACGATTAGTTGTATAGATGATCATGGTACATCGATCGAGATAGTGTGCATACAAAAGCCCACGACTGCTCATACGATATCTGCTCAGCAACTTAAGCACTGCATGTGGAAGGGTTGTTAGATGTTTGCTATCACAGTCAGTGATAGATTAGAGGATGAACCTGAGACTACCTTAGATGATCACCCTATCCTGAGAGAATTTGCCGATGTTTTTCCACCAGAGTTACCAGGTATGCCTCCATGTAGATAAGTTGACTTTCACATCAATTTGATACCAGGGGCAGAACCAGCGTCTCGTGCACCTTATAGAATGACTACACATGAGCTTACAGAGCTTAAATTACAGTTAGAGGAGTTATTAGAGAAGGGACACATCCGACTTAGCGTTTCACCATGTTGTGCACTAGTTATCTTCGTAAAGAAGATGGATCTCTTCAGCTATGCATGGACTACAGGTAGTTGAACAAAGTGACGGTGAGGAACCGATATCCTCTGCCTAGGATTGGCGATCTCTTTGACCAAATGCAGGGAGCCAAAGTGTTTTCAAAAATTGATCTAAAATATGGGTATCACCAATTACGAATCACAGAGGCAAATATTCACAAGACTGCTTTCTGAACCAGATATGGCCATTATGAATTTATAGTGGTACCTTTCAGTTTGACGAACGCCCCTGCAGTGTTCATGAGTTTCATGAACGGGGTGTTCCACACTTACCTAGATCAGTTTGTGATCATTTTTCTAGACGACATTTTGATCTATTCACGGACTAAGGAGGAACATGTGGACCATTTGCGTTAGGTATTGCAATGTTTATGTGAGCATCAGCTTTATGGTAACCTAGCAAAGTGTGCCTTTTTCAGGTTGGAGGTGCAGTATTTAGGGCACATATTATCAGGCGATGGTATCTCCATAGATCCATCGAAGATCAGAGCAATTCAAGATTGGCCAGCACCCACCAGTGTTACAGAAGTAAGGAGCTTTATGGGACTAGCCGGTTACTACCGTAGGTTTGTCAAAGGTTTCTCCAGGATAGCACATCCTATCACTTCCCTTTAGCGAAAAGGGAAAGGTTTCACTTGGACTAAGCAGTGTGAGAAGGCCTTTGGGATCCTGAAGGAACATCTTACCAGTGCTCCCATATTAGCTGTTCCTGATTCGGTAGAAGATTTTGTTGTTTGCACGGATGCATCATTAGAGGGATTGGGAGCTGTGCTTATGCAAGGTGGTAGAGCAATTGCTTATGAATCGTGAAAACTTAAAACACATGAGCTAAACTACCCTACTCACGATTTAGAGCTCGCAGCTGTTATTCATGCTCTTGTTCGTTGGAGACACTTTCTCTTAGGCTGATGTTTTGAGCTCCATTCGGATCATCATAGCTTACAGTACATTTTCACTCAACCTAATTTGAATGCCCACTAGCGGCGTTGGATGGAGTTCATCTATGAATATGACTTTGATGTCCACTACATCAAAGGAAAGGAGAACGTGGTTGCCGACACTTTGAGTCGAAGGCACCACGAGATCCTGACTCTAACTTTGAAGGTGGATTTGAGAGAATGTATTTTACAGCATCTACCTAAGGAGGAGTAGTTTTTGGAGGTGCAACAGGAAATCCAGAATCAGAGGGTCCTGAAGGGCAAATTCGTAGGATATTCCCTTGAGTCGGATGGATTGCTTAGACATAGGCAGCACATCTATGTACCTCGTGCAGGTGATCTACGTACATTGATACTCTCTGAGGCTCATAGAGCACCCTATGCAGCTCATCCAGGAGTGAAGAAGATGCATATAGAATTGCGGCAGTTATATCATTGGGCTGGGATGAGACTCGACATTGCAGAGTATGTTGCTCGATGCCTTGAGTGTCAGAGGGTCAAGGCCAAGCATCAGCATCCAGCAGGACTTTTGTACCCTCACGACATACCTGAGTGGAAATGGGACACCATTTCCATGGACTTTATTGTTGATCTACCTATGTCATCATGACGCCATGATGCCATCATAGTGATAGTTGACAAGTTGACCAAGGTGGTGCATTTCTCACCGGTACGCACAACATATAATGCACCATCGGTGGCGAGAGTGTTTCTAGATCAAATTGTCAGACTGCATGGAGTACCTCGCCGCATTATATCTAATAGAGACTCCATTTTCACATCATCATTTTGGAGAGCCTTACATCAGGTGTTGGGCACACAGTTCAACTTCAGTTTCGCTTACCATTCTGAGACCGACAGCCAGATAGAAAGAGTTAATCAGGTGTTAGAGGACATGCTTCGCATGTATGTTATGGATCATCAGTCTAGATGGGAGGAGTACCTATATCTGGTTGAGTTCGCCTACAATAATGGGCATCACAGCTCGTTGGGTATGCCTCCTTACCAGGCTTTATACGGCAGACCTTGCAGAACGCCTTTGACTTGGGATCGGTTAGAGGACCGAGTTGCCATTGGTCCCAAAATAATTCAAGATATGGAACAACAGGTCACATTGATCAGACAAAGACTGTAGGAAGCTCAGGATAGATAGAAGAAGTCTTGGCTTTTTGAATAGAAGAACATTTAGTTTAGAATAGGAGGTCGCCCATGTCTGCAATAAGGAATGCGTGGAACATCTAGCTTCCTTACTGTATCTGTAAAGCGTTGTAAGTTTTCTATGAAGCTGATTAATGAAGCTAAGAGTCATTCATACATTGTAAATCATATATGACTATTTATCTTGAATATAAATTAATCTAGAATTCTGCATCTATATTTAGAGTGTCTTCTGGCTCTTCTTTGTATTTGAAATAATATCTCTTAAAGCTTGCAATCTTGAATGTATCTTCATGAAAATACTCAGGGCTTACATTTAAAGGTTTAGTATGTGGATTTAATCAAGTTTGTTGTACTGCTTACAACGTGCATAATAGAACATTTAGATCCTGTAGTAGAATGAAGTTTAATTTAGATTCCTCTAACTTTTCTCAAACATTTGAAATATTTAGATTAAACATAGAGACTTAAAGGAGATTATCTGATATTTGAAGGAAACATGAACAACTAAGTTGATATTGGATAGTTTTCATAATATTTAAGAAAGCTTGTGTTAATATAAATCATATAAAGCTTTGTGATACAGTAACAAATTTATGCAAAGGAATGAAGAAAATGTTGACATTTGTGATATTTTGCATAATTTGAGTCCAATGAGTCATAAAACACCTTAAATCAAGTAAGGCCCCTTGCATATTATAGCTTCACATTAACCTACTGAATTGTCTACAAGGTCAAGACCTGACCATACAGAAACTTGGGATTAAGTAATCTTAATTGATTTCTTCATATCTTTCAAGACAGTTAGGTTCATTTTTGTGAATTTTAACTTTTGTTATGAATGTGTAAAAACAATCATCAATAGTTTTCTCTTGGAAAATATGAATTCTATCTCTAGATATGGATTGAGGAGGCTAAACAGTTTCTTTGGTGAAATTTTAGGCCTATTTGAGAAGTTCTACAAGCTAGGCATTGTAGCTACACTAGGGAGTGTTGTACTAGTGTCAAGGGGTATGATTTCCTATCAAGGTTACTGCAACAGTGTTAGGGAGCACAACTACCTAATATTTAGGCATTGTAATAGTGTTAGGGGCATAGTTGCCTTGTAGGGACCTACTAGTGTCATGACCTTATAGCTTTTAAAATTTGTAGAGATTTCTCACCTTCAATCTGTGATCCTTCTTCTTGCAAAATGTGCATGTATGATCTTGACAGTGAGAAATATTGAATTGAATGTAGGAACAATGAGAAAAATGGTGTGTTATAGAGGAGAGTACCTTGGTGAGTCACCCATTTGGTATATTCCAACCTCCACATAGCACAATAAATAAATTTGGGGTGTGTGTAGACCTAGTGACAAATTGAATGTGGGGTGTGGAAGATATGGTGATCACAAAACAAAACCCTAGGGGAAATCCTACAAACAATGTGGTGTGTGGTACAATGGAGACACAAGAGGGTGATGAAGATCACCAAGAAGGATGTAAATGAGGGGAAAGAGATAGGAAAATCTAGAATAGTGTGATATCAAGTGGAAGAATGTTGGAATAGTGTGTTATTCAAAATTGCAATCCTAATGTATAATGTCACATCTCCAACTTCCTTGGAATGGGTACTTGGACACCCATGTAGTTGAGAGATATTGTTATTTTATTATTATTCTCGTAGTTGATTTGGAATATTAGTTGTAACATGGCATTCAAGGAGGAAGGTGAAGTATGATAATGTTAGTTACAGATTTATTAGAACTCATTAACACCACTTTCCTATTTCTAGGAACTAGGAGAGAGAGTGGAGCATCTTCTTCATTATCAAGTGGATTCTTTAGGTTCAGTGGTCTCATATTGAAGCATCATTTTTGAGGGAATGTTTCTATGAAGTGGAGTCGTCAAAGATGCTTGGGAGTTATGTTTTATATTCATGGATGTATTGATTTGTCACATTGGGGCATTGGGTTTTTACCATGCCATGGTTTTGGGTGGTCTTGGTTTTAGGAATCCACTTGTCATCTCCTTTCAACTCTTCTCTATATATTATATGCATTAGATAAAGGTTTTATGAGTTAGTTATAGGTACACAAGTGTTTCTATAATGCTATTAGATTGAAGGGAGAAATTTGTTAATTATGTACTCAATTTAAAGATTAATATAGAGTCATGTTATCTTTGATAGTGGACTTTTTTCTTGAAAGAGTTTCTCCACATGCATCTAGTGTTGTTTTTAAATCATATGGTTTTATGATTTATACTTCCACACATCTAATTTATAGTTAATCAAGTGATGACATAATTAGTATTTCAAATCTACATAATTTGTTAACAAGATTTCATTTGTAGTAGTTTACTGTATTTTACAAAAATGGATGAGAGATGGGAAGACATATAAAACATCATTTAGGATGTAGGTATCTAGGGGAAGAATGAGGCATAATAGTTAGGAGGTAGGCCATAAAGAGGTGTGAAAGAGGAGGGATAATGGGAAAGTATAATGGTGGAAGCATGGGTGATGCTATGGGTAAGTGCACAAAGATGAGGGACCAAACTGGGGTCTTAAGTTGCCACTTTTTTTCTAAAATTAGAAAATATTGATGTTGGATGAGAAATTGATGATAGCTACACTCACAATTTGAAGATGGAATGAAAACAAGAGTTGTAGTGCTCCGAATCTAGTTTCTAAACTACTATTTTTTTCCAGAAATGGTTGAGATTAAGGGGTTCAAAAAGGGGGAGCACACAAATTGGTCCTATTTTTCTCAAAAAAACATAACATAGCGTCTGGTGTGCTCCCCCTAAAATGTTAACTTTTTTTTAGTATTTCAATAATCGCTTTAGTGAGAAATTAGGTAACACCATGTAGTTTATCCCTGATTTTTCTAATAATTTTTTAATGAATAATTGATTTTTTAGTAATTTTTCAAGTGGACATATTCTGAAAAATAGGAATTTGAGCGTGCTCCCCCCTAAAATGTTTGACAACTAATCAAAAATTGATTTTTTTTTTTAATTCGTGTAGAATAGAGTCTAGTTTCTAAAAATATAACTTATTTCAATTTTTTATGAACGGTTAAAAAAACAAGTTAAAAATACTAGACACTAGTTTTTGACAAAAACTGGACACACTTACAAAAGAAATTCAAGATGAAACACTAAACGTACTCAAAATGTGGAAAAAAATATATGGTTAGATAGCTAACAGAGAGCTTAAGATTATGGTGGTATTTTTTTGAGTTTTCATTGAAAAAAGTGCTATCCTGATGGGGAGCATGCTCCAAATTATCTCTAGATTTTGATAAAAAACACGTCAAACAAAGCACATCATAACACGAGCGCGTTATAACGCGCTTGCGTTATGTGAAATCAATAATGTGAGCACGTTATAATGCGCTCACATTATGATGAGCATAATTGGAAATACACATGCCAATTGCATTTTCTTGAAATTTTCTAAAGCCTTTTCAACAAATCCATTTTTTGCATATCTTGCAATCATTGCATTCCATTATAGAACATCTCTTTGAGGTGTTAGGTCTTAGAATTGACATGTCTTGTCTATGCTTCCACATTTTACATACATGTCTACAAGGGCAGCTGCACTTCATATCATCTCTCTCTCTATTTCTCTCCCCTCTCTAAGTCCCACTCTTTCTCTAAGTCTCTGCTTCCCTCCCCTCTCTACCTCCCACATTCTCTCTCACTCTCTTCTTCCCTCCCCTATCTACCTTCTACTATATCTCTCATTCTCTACTTCCCTCTCTTATCTACCTCCTACCCTCTTTCTGAGTCTTTGCTTCCCTTGCCTCTCTACATCCTACCTTCTCTCTCACTCTCTTCTCCCCCTCCCTCTCTACCTCTTACCCTCTCTCTCACTTTCTACTTCCCTCCCCTGTCTACCTCCTACCCTCTCTCTTAGTCTCTACTTCCCTCCCCTATCTACCGCCTACCCTCTCTCTCTTCTTCCTTGCCCTGTCTACCTCCTATGGTCCTCTCCCACTCTCTACTTCCACCATGTCTCTACCTCCTATCCTCTCTCTCACTCTCTACTTCCCTCCCCTCTCTACCTCTCCTCCTCATTCTTCCCATCCAAAGAAATTTCATAAATTATCTTGTTTCCATTTCATTGAATCCCAATTTATATCATCATCCATCTTTACATGTCCTATTTTTCTTACATGTCCATGTTCTTTCTCGACAATGGAGAGCGAGAGGGAGTCCAAAAGCGAGAGAGGATGGAGATGGAGGGAAGAGATACCTGGTGATAGGGAGAGAGAGAGAGAGAGAGAGAGAGAGATAGAGAGTCCTAGTTTTCTTGTTTTGGAGAGAGAGAGAGAGGGTGGGTCAAGTTTATTACTTTAGGATTTCTTAAGTTTAGAGTTTAGGGGAATCATTTAGGGTTTAGGGGTTTAGGGCTGCTCAAGTTTATGGTTTATGGTTTAAGGGCTAGGATTTATGGGCATTATTTAGGGTTTTGGGGTTTTGGGAGAGAGAGAGGTTTAGAGTTGCTTAGGTTTAGGGTCATTATTTAGGGTTTATGAGCTTAGGGTTGCTTAGACCTTTAGGGGAATTATTTATGGTTTATGAGTTTAGGGTTGCTCAAGTTTAGGGTTTAGGGGAATTATAAATAGGGTTTAGGCGTTTACGGTTGCTTAGGTTTATGGTTTATGGTTTAGGGGTTAGGGTTTAGAGAGAGAGAGAGGATTGATAGATATTGGGAGAGCTCTAGGGAGATAGAGGTTTAGAGTTACTTCTAGGGTTTATGGTTTAGAGGTTTGGGGTTTAGGGTTGCTCAGTTTTAGGGTTTAGGGGTTAGGGGTTAGGGTTTAGGGGCATTATTTAGGGTAACTTAAGGTTTATGTTTTAGGGGTTAGGGGTTAAGGTTTAGAGCTTTAGGTTAGGGTTTAGAGAGAGAGGACTGATAGGAAGATATAGAGGAGACCGAGGGGAGAAATAGGGAGATAGAGGGTGAGGGACATGGCTAGAGACATAGGCAGAGAGATTCAGAAGTAGACCTGGATGATAGAGACAAGGAGATAAGGTTTAGGGTTGATCAGATTTAGGGTTGATCAGGTTTAGGGTTTAGGGGTTAGGGGTTAGGAGCTTAGAGAGGGAAAGATATGGAGATAGAGGGTGAGGGACATGGCCAGAGACATAGCTAGAGAGATTGAGAGGTAGAGAGATGATAGAGACAAGGAGATATGGGTTTAGGGTTGATCGGGTTTAGAGTTTAGGGGTTAGGAGTTTAGAGAGGGAGAGATAGGGAGATAGAGGGTGATGGACATAGCCAAAGACATAGGAAGAGAGATTGAGAGGTAGAGGGATGATAGAGACAAGGAGATAAGATTTTAGGGTTGATCAGGTTTAGGGTTGATTAGATTTAGGGTTTATGGTTGGTATATATGATGTATAGAATGGTGTAAATGACTAACATATTGGCGCTTATGATGTTTTGATGGCTCTTGTGTCTGGCAGAGGGTAGAATGACACATTTGACTAGCTAGGTGTAGAATGATGTTTATGATTGATAGGTAGGTGCTACTAAGGAGCATATTGGCACATACGATATAAAAAATGGTGCAAATGACTAACAGATTGGTACTATGATCTTCTAATGGTTACTGGTGAGGTATTTGTTTGATTTTGATTTTTTTGGGGATCTTTTGAGATGGAGCTTAGATTGATTTGGGATGGAGTTGGGCTAAAAAGGATTGGTTTAGAGATGATGAGAGGTGAAAAGGACTAGATTAGGAATGATTTGGGAATGATTACAATGGTTTTAGGGATGGTCTGAAGTGGTTTAGTGCTTATTAGGGAATGATTAGAATGATTTAGGAATAGTTTAGTGATGGTATTTGAGATGAAATCCAGGTTGATTGGAAAATTATTAGGGATGAAGTTAAATTGATTTGGATGTGATTTGGGATGGTGTGAATTGGTTTAGGGATGATTAGAAGTGGTTTAGGGATGATTAGAGATGAAATTGAATGGATTAGGGATATTTTGGGATCGATTAGGAATGAATTTGGTTGGAATGAAAGCTTAATGTTTTCATGTTTTCACATTATAGAGATTGGGAGAGATAGGGAGATAGAGGTTTAGGGTTGCTTCTAGGTTGTATGGTTTAGGGACATTAGGGGTTTAGGGGTTTAGGGTTTCTCATTTTTAGGGTTTATGGTTTAGGGGTTAGGGTTTAGGGACATTATTTAGGGTTTAGGGTTTATGGTTTAGGGGTTAGGGGTTAAGGTTTAGAGGTTTAGGTTTATGGTTTAGGTAGAGAGGCGAATAGGGAGATACAAAGGAGACCGAGCTTGGGAGAGATATCTATGTCTCCTCTATCCCTCTCTCTAACTATACCTACCTTTTCTTCCAGGTTTTATGGTTTAGGGACCTTAGGGGTTTAGGGTTGCTGAATTTTAGGGTTTAGGGTTAGGGGTTAGGGGCATTATTAAGGGTTTAGGGTTTATGGTTTAGAGGTTTAGGTTTATGGTTTAGGTAGAGGGGAGAATAGGGATCCCTATATCTATCTCTCTAGACATATGGATCCCTATCTCTTAATCTATCCCTCGCTACCTCTCTCTCCTCTTTATCTCTCTCCCTATGTCTCTAGACATCTCTTGATCTCTTTCCCTATTGAGCTATCAATCCTCATAACCCCATCTCTTAATATACCCCTCTCTACCTCTCTCTCTATATTTCTCTATCTATCACTCCCTTGCTAGATCTATCTCCCTATATCTCCCCTCTCTATATATATGTATCTCTATCTTTCTCCCTCTATAGACCCCTTTCTCTATCTCGATTCCCATCTCTCCCTTTCCCCGTCTCTATATCCACCTATCCTCTCTATCTCCATGTCCCTCTCTATCTCTCCATGTCTCCCAATCCCTCTTTATATATAGGATAGAGAAATGAAGAGAGAGAGAGAGACTCTCTCATGTAGATACAATTTTACCTTTATGTTATCATGCTTCCCATAATGCACTTGCGTTATAACACAAGCACATTATAACGCGATCGCGTTATTGGAAGCATGGAAAATGGTAAAAAAGCATGTGGGATCCGTGTTTTAGACCCCACATGCATGTTATTCCTGCTTTTCATGAGTATATCAGACAAAAAAATGCTTTTCATGTTGGTTGACTAATTGAGAATCATTTTTATATGAATCCACCACCTTTTTTTGTTTTTTCAATGTAGAAGAAGTGATTTTTCATGTTTTTGGAGAAAATTTGATTATTAAAACTGAAAGTTTCATGTTTCATGTGTGATTTTGTTTCAAAGCTAATTACCATTGATATATAGATTGAATTTGATGATATATGTTTGTTTTTTACATAAATTTTACTAAGCCTATTCTAGAATTATATAGAATTCATATTCAAACTTGAGAAAAACAAGAATTTGAGGATTTTGAAGCCATCTTTTGGAGAATTGGTCAACTACAATATCAAATTCTAAGGTATGTTCAATTTTAATTCACATATATATGTTCTTGTGTTCTTTATGTCTTTAAATATCTTTATGTCTTTATTTTTTTTTATGTTCTTTATGTTCTTCTTGACATATATGTGTCTAGGTATATCAGTTAGTTCAGTCAAAGAGACTCCAAATTCTTTATGTTTCCACCTTGTTTCTGCCCTTCATGCCTTTATTTCACCTATTTTAAGCTATACAAGAGAAAAACATTATCAAATACTTAATAAAATAATTTTAGTGAACAATTGTTTGTCATTCTCATATTCAAGTGTATACATGGAGCCAAAATTGATTTTGGAAGACTCTTAATTTTTGCCTTAGGATGACATAAGATGATACAAAGGGAGTTACAAGGAGATAAAACACTAAAAAGGAGGTTTTCATGAGTGTAGGACAGTCATGTAAGTCTATATAACAGTCCACTATCATAGTCTATATATAACTCTACTGCCATGTATGATCCTCCTTGCATTTGAAGGTCATTTTACAATGCTATGAAAGTTATAATTTATTACAAAGTGGTCCTTCTTATTGCATCTATGTACAATGAAATTCATACACTGTTTACAATGAATGTGTAAAGAGTTCTCTTCCTACAACTATTCTACAACTTCAAGATAAGAGTTTGTGCACATTTCAATAATGAAAACCATCACTGTTATGCTACAACATGCTACAAGTCATCTATATTACATGCTACAACATTTATGTTACTATGGAACACAAATGTGCATGCTTACAAGACCCAAAACATGTCATCACTAGCTCTTACATTCTCTATTTTCCTTGTCCTTTCTTGACCTCCAAATGGCCATGCTTCTCATACTTACCCATAGTGAGTGAAACATACTGCTTGCTTGCCCTACAAGTGAAAAACTTGAACACAACTCAATCCATAGCAAAAACTTGGAGTGCTAATCAAATGCCCCTACAAATGAAAGCAACTCACACTTATCTCCTTTACAAATCAAGTAAATACTCTATCCAAGTAGATCATTACATACTAACATCATTGAATGTTGATGTAGACTCATGTGAGAGTTGTTCTCTCTTTGAATTTGATGTTTTAGTGTGCTTTTTTTTCCTTTGTGGTTGCTTACTCTTGCGTTTATCATTTGGGTGAATCTCTAGATGAAGCTTCCAACACTTGTCATAACAATATCCTCCAACCTTGAAATAAGACCAATAGTTGTTAGCTTTGTACATATGCTTTGTAGCTATGGAAAATATGCTCATTAGTGGTGTTTGCTTTGTGCATCATTCTACAATTTACTACTTTAGCTTTTTACTTCTTCAAGATTCCCAAAGACCCCTAAATGTAGTAAACAGTCCTTATTTAGGTTGCCAAACTCCCAAATCCACACTCACATTCAATTGGAATTATCATTTATGATGCAAACACAAGAAGGAATTCAAAGCATTGATACCATATTTCACAAATCAACTCAACCATAAACCAAAATCTCGCAATGACCCAACTAGGTGCTTAAGGGAATCATAAGGCATAAGGGCTCCAAGCTATTCCCCAACCCTAACACAAGCATACACCATGTCAATATAATGTGTTCAAACCAATTTTGTCACTTTTAGTGCCTGGAAACATCAACCAATGTCTGATCAACAAATCACTCCTTAAGGCCTAGTAGCCTTCCAAACTTGAAAAATGTGCATAACTTTGTGTAAACTCAGCTAACCCACAAACCAAAAAGTATTGACACCCATTATGGAGTAGAACAACATATCAAAATATTTCATTCCCTTGTTTCACGAAAAATGTGAGTTCTATGACTGGCCCTCTCTAGAAATAGGGCTAATTTGGTCCAATTAACAAAGCAACTACCCTAGGATCATTCAATAACCACTCCAAACCCCAAAAAACTAGATATATGTGCCACAAAACTTCAAATTCCATGATTGGTTAGTATAGCCATGCTCATCTAGGGTGCAAACTAGAAAACCCTTCATTTCTTCACAAATAAAGGGGTTTTAATGCAAATCTCATATCCACTCCAACCCAGAACAAACTAACACTTGATTCACCTTTAAATAGGCATGAATATGCTATAGTAACACTTACATGGCCAAGTTGCATTCAAATTCACAAAGAACCACTATTTAGCCACCCTTTCCACTTGGAAAATGCATGAAAATAGGGTATAACGAGTTACAACAGAAAAATAGGGTATAAATTCTTATTTCTTCCTCCAAGTTTGTCCTCCTCCCTTCTATTCAAACTAGATTCAAGTGTATATGTGTGTTCAAATGCATACTCCATGACTTATGTATGCTCAAGGAGTCTTGATATGAGGTGTCTTATTTACAAGTTTGTAAAACCTTGTTATTCATTCTGACTGTGCTATTCATTGTCATTATAAAATTTCTAATGATCATTGTCTTATTCTTCATGCTTGTAGAAATCATCATCATGCCGAGGAAATGAGCAAAGACTCTAATACTAGAAGAGTGTGAAGCTGAGAATGAGAGGAAAAGAGAAAGAATGAGGTGAATTCAGGAAAGTAGGAAATTCTCAACCATACAAGAAGATATTCCACCATCGCCAATTGAAGAGGAACATGACACATCTAACGAATCTAAGAAAGAGATGGAATTGGCGGCATAGAGGGCACGAATGCAAAACCTTCATGCAATGAGGAAAGTGAATCTCCAAGTTGGAGGCACTCCATCATCCACAGGTCAAGTTGAAGGAACACCATCATTATCTTCTCGAATTGGAGACACTCCATCTTTCACAGGTGAAGTAGAAGGCACATCTACATTTTCTTCTCAAGTTGGTCACACACCATCATTCACACCTCAAGTTGAAGGTACATCATTTTCAACCTTTTCACCTCCAATTGAAGGTACATCATCTATCCCATCTTAAGTAAATATTGAAGAGATTCCTAATGTTCAGTCTACTTTACCAAATAAAATGCCTCCTAGAATTTTGCATAGGAGGCCTAAGTTTCTAATTGATATTGATGAGAATGTATTGGAGCCCATGCAGGATAAGATTCCCATGCGCACTTGCCAAAGATATGGAAATTATTCTTTGAGAATTTAAATGAAATTGAAAGATGTCAACTCTTTGTTGAACTGATGAGAAATTTGAAATTTACGCCCACTATGAAGATTCTTGGCCTAAGAACATCAAATGCATCAAGTGAAAAATTAATTATCAAGAATCTAATAAGTGCGTATGAAAGTGTGGGTTCCACCTCACGCACCAAGGATAGTAATGTCACATGACATGTCATTACATCGACAATTGTAAGCCAACAAACAAAAAAAGCTCACCTCATTAGAAAGACAAGTCAACAAATGAAAATAAATAGAAAAACTCTAATGAGAGCCATTGGAAGATGTCAAAGAGTTGAGGATCCAAGCACTAATGAATTGTGGGCATTCTTTGGGAGACTCCCACAAAAAGACAAAGTCGTTGAAGCTTTGAGATCACTAATTGAAGATTTTTGGAAGAATTACACAAGGGTATCTCCGAATCAAAGGGATGTGGTAAGAAGGAGAATCGGTAGTCGAAACTGTGAGCCACATCCAAAGCAGTTTTTGGATATGACTCAAACAGAGTTTTTTGATAAATTTCTAGAGAAGTATCCTCAAATTAAAATTTCTCAAAGATATTTTAAAATTCTAAAACCTTTCTTTGTCAAAATAAATCACACACACACTACTTCTTGTTGTAGAGTACATATTGAATTTTCTAATCATTTTAATTTTTATCGATCTATATGTTTATATTTGCATACTAACAATGTTTTGCAAGATTGTGGCATACATGCCACCAACTACCTCAAGAGACTTCATATCAATAATTTTATGTGATAGAGAGGAAGGTCAATTATTCTATA
Organism: Cunninghamia lanceolata; assembly: GCA_027924645.1. NCBI lineage: Eukaryota > Viridiplantae > Streptophyta > Pinopsida > Cupressales > Cupressaceae > Cunninghamia > Cunninghamia lanceolata. The sequence goes on along the minus strand of BSBN01000686.1, from coordinate 5,981,808 downwards.
GGAAATTATGCTTGGATGGCACATGTCAACATTGCGGTGGCTTGCAACGTATGCCAATATGTGAACATATGGAAATAACACATGCAGTTGGAAATGAACTAGTAGAGTTTGGTAAGTATAAAACAGTGGCATACAATACAAGAGATGGTAAAGAAGCAAAGAGGTGTGAATATGTTATTCAAAAGATTCCAATGTATCAGTTTATGCCTATATTTTGTGACAACATAGTGTATGAGTATGTAAGACATGCCCATAGAGCTCGATGGTTGGACTTGCAATTCAAGTTATACAAGGACACATTTCCAGTTGGTAGCATTGTTTCAGTGGTTGACTTTGCAGAGAACTACAGTCTATAGCCACAGTGTGAAGTGTAATCCCAATATTATAACTTGACACAGGTTTCTATATTTTTGCACATCACATTCATTCATGCGAATGATAGTATAGAGGATGATAGAAAGATCATAAGAGAGTATCATTTTGTTGGGTGAATATTTTGTCTTCAACTAACTGAAGGCAAAATGGTTATATTGACCACAATGTAATGAGATAAATCTCTCCTCTCAATAAGGGGAGGTTCCCTGTCAACTATAACAAACTTATTTAAACTAAATACTAACTTAGGGGTGAAACCATATCATCCATTTCTCTTTTTTTAGAAATGATGTTTACAAAATGAAAGAACACTTTCTCGATACAAATTTGAATAACCAAGAAACCCACAAGAGCACAAAGTCTATCGTTGTTTCTTTCACTGATTTATAATTTAGAACCAAGTAGGATAAGGTGCAGCTCAAAGTCTTCACCGAATACTACGACAAAACATATGATCAGAAAAGATAATAGTAGCTCAAAGTCTTTCCAATATCTTTTACTTCAAAACATAAAATCACAAACTAAAGATAATTGTTATAGCACAAAGTCTCCAAAATCATCTTTAGAACATCTCCCAGATTATTCACACTCACACTACAATTTGATCAAATAGATAAGATAGTATTAGGAAAAGAACATAAGAACAATTTCCAATATGCCACAAGTTATTTCAACATAAAGATTGAATGATCACTTGCTTTCTTATTCACTTGATAAAATTTTGATTTACAATTTGAACACAAAGTCTCAAAATGCTCTTCAATTTGGCATAGTTTCACTTCAATAACTAAAAGATGATATTTACAATGGGGGTTATCTTTATTTATAAGAGGAACCGAGAGCAAAAATAGGAAACGAAAAACTAACTATGACTTATTCAACAAAGGAGTCCTTTATGATTTGGGACTTCCTATGTTTTTACATATAATTACATATGAGAAAAGTACATGTAAAAATGTCCAAAATTATTCCAAAAGTACATCTGAAAAGTGGAAAATAAACTAAGTAATGGAAAAACTACTTCAACTTGTATTGCCTTCTTTCATGTGGCAATCATACATGGTGAAAGTTGCTTGCATCCCAAGACTGTCCGGACTAACTGTTGATTTGTAAACTTGCGCAGGTTCCAACACCAACATGGGAAGTTTCAGGAATGTGGACCTTTCTACCTGAAACAACCTCCAAATTTTAAAGAAGCTGGCTCTTCTCCATCTTAAATGGGTTTGCGAAAAGGATAGAAAGTAACAGAATTACAGATACGATGAAAACAAATCTATCTATGGCGATGCGCTTGAATAAAATGTTTCTCTCGACTAAGCACAGTGAAAATATCCTCAAGATTCAGTCACATTAAAGAGCAAATACTGCATGATTAACATAAACAGATAAAATGAATAGAATCAAAGGCTCACAATTAGACAATTTGCAATGACACAAAAAATATCAACCAAGGTACAGAACTTAGTCTTTCTCATTAATTTTCAAGAAACATAAGAGGCACAGATACATGCATAGTTACATCCACTTTCTGAATCAAGAATAAAAAAATAAAGGCAAATGATATTCACTGGTCACAGCAAAAGTCTCAAACTTCTCTCTTAAATCTCTAACAGAAAACTGTTTCTAGAAACTAGAATTCTAACTCTGAAAAGAAGTTTTTTACTCATTACAAATGTCACATATTTATAGCACAAGATTGACTCTAGATTGCCTGCAACAGTCGAATCCCAACGGCCCAACCAAACTGAAAGTAACTAGGAGTCTTTTGATAGTTGAAAGATCTTTCAAATCTACGACAGTTACTCCTTCTGCAAGCCCATTGGCTGTGACAAAAACATATGTGCCATACCTCTTTTTATAAGGAACAGACACTTGGTGGCTCTTGTGCTTCTTTGAAACAATAGAATCTGTGATAGATGGCAGCATCCACATGCATAACTTGAAACTCTTTCATCTCTCAGGAAGAAACAGGAAACTGACACTTGGCAGCTTCTGCAGCAACTAGAAACTATATGTGTCTTTATCTGTAGCTTTGATACTTAACTGTGTCTTTGTATTTGGGAGGGCTCTGCCTGTGACATCTGTCATGATCCACAGCTTCGAAACTTTAAGACACATTTGAAATGGGGCCCACAACTTCCCGCTCGATAGCTTTCAAAAGAAGGAAATAGGGACAGGTGGCGGCACTTGAAACTTTATAAGATACTCCTTGAAACTTATACAGAGGTTGACACATGTCGGGCTCCACATCATATGAGAAACATTTATTATTGTCAGAGAAAAGGTCAAAAAGCCTTTACTTTGGAGCCACGTCCACCACATGGCACATTCTGCTTCACTTGATACTCTACACTGTGGCCCACCTCCATCCTTCACTTAGCATGAAAACATATAGAAACTGACCTGCAAAAGCTGACACTTGGCAAGCTCTGAAGCTACCACAAAAGACACATGGCTTCATCCACATCATTTGAGAAACATTTATTGAGTGCCTCAGCTGATGACACGTGGCGCTTTCTGCAGGGTTGTAACTTAAAACTTCATTAGAAACAAAAACCACTACGTGGCATACTCTGCATTAAAGTTATAACTTAGAATCAAAAGTGTTGCTTGAAACTAGGGCTCGACACTTGGCAACTCTTGCAAAATGAAACCCTCGCAGCCACTCCTAGAAACTTTTACAGACACAAAACTGCAACCCACTGTAACCCGCTGATGCATTGTGACTGATACAAAATGTAGAGTCTTATACTCTACAGTTCTTGGCGACCCCTAGGACTTTTGAGCCTACTCAAAAAGAACCCAAAACTAGAAAAATATGTATTCGAAATACAACCAGGGTCACAGATTTTGCAACACTGTCTGGTAAATAGACCATTCCAAGTCAAAGAGTCCCTGCTTATTCTGTAAATCTTAGAAGGCAAAATCAAGATTTATAATATCCTTGTGGGAGAAAGTCTACAAAATTTGAACTGCGGCCTTTAATTGAAAATCCAATTGGGCCATTGGTATCAAGACAGCCTCCACCTCTTGTATTGATGAGGAATCACTTAAACCTTAAAAAATTGATTGATCATTTTGCCTTGTTAACAGTAGGGTCTTGATCTCATCAATCATAAGTACAGTATTATCATCTGGGAATGGTGATGGAAGACCCAGTTGCACCAAATCCTCTATGTGTCTTTTCATGTCTTTGACTCCTTCTTTGACAATATCTAGGAGCTCTTGGTAGTTTGTGGTAGCTGAGTTGCAACTTAGAACTTCATTTACCATCTTTGCAGCTATCATTCTGTCATTGATCCCTACTGCTGACAATATTTCATCTGTTGTGTCATATAGTTTCTTTAGCAATAGTTGAGAGTCAGAAACCCTCAAAGAAATAGTAGACAGATTGGCTTGAACTGAAGCTTCCACCTTCTCACACAACTACTATGCATTTAATAGGAATGTTAATGATGGCTTTAGCTGGACAATCTCTTCTGAGATTCGTTTCCAAACTGAAACATATAGCTCCTTGACCAGATTTAGAACTCTAGCATTATGAGGCCTGATAGCTAACTCCAGTGTTAACTGTTTGGTCATTTGTTGCTCAGCTAGGAGTTGTGCATGTATTTCTGCAGCAGCATTCTGGTCATTCAGCAACTTTTGTTGAAATTGTGTAGCTTGTTGCAACTTATCCTGATATTTCTTCCCTAATTTGGCCTTTTCCTGCCTCAAAACATTTACTACAGCATTTTCCTAAGCTAGCTCAACCTTTAGAGAAGCATTTTGGGCCTGAGTGGCTTGATGAATCCGACAGGAAACAATATTTTGCAACTGTTTATTTTGATCCTCTATCTCATCCTTTTTAGATTTCAACTCTGCAGGAGGGTTTTTACTATTTGTCTTCTCTTGTACTAAGTCATTTTCAACCTTTTGCAACCTCCTAGATACTTTCAAGTAGTCAGTTGCAACAACAGAAGTAGTTTCATTGAGTAGCTCGACCCTATCTTGTGGTCTAAAAAGGGACATGTCCATGGCTACTGCATTCATTGCAAAGTCCTGAGGCCGCATCTGCTCATTTGGCTTCACCACATTTGGGGACAAATGTGTGACAGTCAATTGTTGTTGAATTGGGTCAAAGAGTGACCTCATATGTGGCACAACCAGGCTTTTATTTTCTTTCTTTCTCTTTTATCCATTCTAGCTTCTCTAGCCTTTTTAGCAATATCTGCTTGAGCTTGGAAAGTGGGAGGAGAGGTAATGTAACCACCAGGAAAAGGATAACCCTGAGGTAAACCATATGGTATAGCCAAATGTTGGCTAGGGGAAATTTGGGGAGGGACTCTTTTAGGAACAGAGGAGGAAAAAAGTGGCAATGAGGTGGCCTGTGAAGACATGGCCTGATGACTAGCAGTTGGGGCAAGTAGTGAGATAGGCACAACAAAAGTGGCAAGGGATGCAAATGCTTGGCCAATTGGGATTGCCACCCCTAAGGTAGAAGAAAGAGACAGAGAAGAGAAAGGAGAAGAAACACTTATCTGAGGAGCAGCAGATGTGGTTGGTAGTTGCTATTGTGGTGTCTCTATTTCTTCCTCTGACTCAGGTTCCAGGTGCAACTTTCTATGCTTCCTTGGTCTCTCTACTATTTCTTCCTCTGACTCTACCTTCTCCGCCACATTTACCACCAATGGTAGTGGCAAAGGTACAAATTTAGAAGATCCAGTAGCTGAAACAGATGGAGTCCCTATGGTTAGTGATGACACCACACCTTTCTATTTCTCTAAAGTTCTCAGAGATTAGGGCCAGGAAGATACAGGGGCAGCAATAGAGGCTTGTCCTATTTCTTGCATTGTATGAGTTGATTTTGCTTCCCCTTCTGACTCTTTGCCCCTCTTGTGAATTCTGCTTGTATCAGGGCTAGAGACTGGTGATGGATGCCACTCATCCCAGATAGACTCCCATTTTTCATCAGTATCAACATTTCTGAATGAATGGGTGATTTCTGAGATTTCCTGCCTATACTTCCAATAGGCCTCAATCTTCTCTGGCTTCCATTCTTTGTTTTTTAATGCCCTTCTTAGACCGGCAATCATTTGTAACTTAGGGTTAAAGGCCTTCTATTTAACATAAAAAGTCTCCCATGGCCTGGGCCCCTCAAAGGGCAAATCTATTAGTTCCACATACAGGTCTGGGGTATCTTCCTTAGGGTTTCTCCTATCTTCCCAGAAAGGTCGACCCTCACGTACTATTTTAGCTTGGACCTAATTATTTTTAACCCAAGAGGCCATAAAGTTGTCTGGGTCATACCTCCATTTGTCTTCAATGAGAAAGAATCCCAAAACAACAAGCTTCCTTAGTAATAGGTGTTCAGCATCTCTGACTTCTAGGGCCATATTTCTTTTGACCCAAGGGATGTCATACATCTTCCTCTTCTTCTTCTTAGTTCCAAACTCATTGTCAACCTTAGACACTTGCCGGTTACTTCTAGAAATGCTAACCTAGGGGTCAGAATTTTAGGTAGCAGCACAGGCTCCTTATTGAAGCCATGGACCCTAATGATAGTGTTTTGTGCACCAAAGAAGTAATCACATGGGATTGGGCAATTGTTCATGAAACCCTTAATGCTCTATGTCAACCTATGTTCTACAGGTTCAGGGCTCAAATGGAAAAGGCAAGGGCAACAAAGAGTTCCTAGAACTCATAAGGGTCCGATGCCTCAGATAGCACATGTGTCCATGCAGACACAGGAATAGTTCTATTTTGCCCAAAATTTGGCTCATATATGTTCAATTGCATATTTTGTGCAAAAATACCATGATTCTGATATAACATTAAATGAAACAGATAAGTGGAATACCTGAAAACTCCTTTGAATTTGAAATTGACAAGCTGGTCGACCATGGAATAGGCAATTTGTTCTAAAAAATCTAGTCAGTATTCCTGTGACTTGTCAATAGTCTTCAATCTGAAAAGGATGGCAAATTTGCCAATCATAGACTGTGTTATCTTCCTTCATTCCAAAACTAAAATCCATCATTGACAGTGCCTCTTGACTAGCCTAGCTGAATTGTGCCCTTCCTGTAGGTATTACGGGTAGGGTATGTGCAGGATCATCGCGGGCCAAACAGTGGCAATAGGAAAAAAATCACGTTTTTACTTAGCCAAATTCGTGACTTGGCAAAGTTTGACTTTGAAATAGATATCTGTTTTGGTTCGGATACCAAGCCAAAATGGATATCCATTTTGGAAACGGATATCCATTTTCAAAAAAAATGTGGGAAAAAGGCTTTTTACTGGTAGTCATCAATTTTCCACAGTCCATGATGTTGAGTTTGAAATGCTTCTGGATTTGACTGTGTATTATTATTTTCCTCAACATTTCGAATCACACACAGTGATCCATCATCAGGAGAAAGATAGCAAGCAAGAGAAGAGAGAACATGAATGATAGTATGTAGACTTAAGACCACTTAAAAGGAGTGAGAGAGATGTGAGGCGGAAACCAAGATCAATTAAGGGAGAAGGATAGCTGCCTATCAAACCTAGTGAAGTGAGGGACAAAGAGGAGTGGGGGACATCTAGGCACACTAAGACAAAACAAACAAAGAAAGACTAACTAGGATGAAAGGAAGACCCAAGTAAAGAAAATTAAAAAAGCAAACAAAGGAGCAAGGCCACAAATTAGAAGAGAGCAAAAAGAGGAATAACTATAATACAATCAACCATAAAGAACAAACTGAGGATTAAAGAGATAAGATAATTAAATAATTTAATAAATAATAAAAAGTGGGGGACAACCGAAGAGGTTAAAATGTGAGGGATAGATTGGGAAAAGCTACATATAAAGAACAAGAGAGGGCTCCAAGTTAAAAGAGAGAGAGGAGTGAACTACGAAGGCAAAGGAGGGGGGGCTAACAAAAAAGAAAGGTAAGCCAATAACTATCCAAAGGAGGAAAGAAAATAACTGGGAGAAAGCATAAGAGAGAAGAGTAAATCTTAAAAGGGAAGGCAAGCTACAATGACCAAATAATATATATAAATATATATTCACAACAAACTCCAAGCCACAAACGGAGCACCAGGGGGCAACAAGAAATAAAGGATACGGTTAAAAACCTAGAAATTAAAGAGGAGGGAGAAGGGGACAATGAGATCCAGAGGTTGGAGACGAGAGGTTAAGCTAGGGGACAAGAGTATGAGAAATAAAAAGGTGAGAACAGGCCAAGGAGGGTAAAGAGGAGGGAGGACAAGGAGCAAAGGGAAAGGGGGGAGAGGAGCCTAGGGGGGAGAGGAAAAGGGGATAAGATGAGGACAAAAGAGGAGGGGAAAAGACTCAATCCCACAAAAGGGGACAAGGAGGGGACAGAGGGGGGGCGGGGGCAACAACCGGTAAAGAGGGGAAAAAAGGACAAAGATAGGAGAAGGGAGAGGGGAGCTAACAAGATCGGGTCAGGAAAGAGAGGGGAGGGGTAAGAGGGGATGATGGGGAAGAGAAATCGACTAAGAGTGAAGGAAATCATGATGGGGTAAGAGGGGAGGCTTTTTACTCTTTTTGAAAATACACCTCTTAAATCTTAGATCTCCCATCAATATATGAACCTCCTTAAAGACCGTTTCTAGTGAAGGAGGAGGGCAAATTAACATTGGTAGCTTCTTTACACATTGATCCATAAGGATTTGTTAAACACTAAGAATCATCACTAACGAATTACTCAAATAATCAATAATAAAATATTCAATTTTGTTCATCAGGTGAAATAATCACTTTTCTAGACTATGTTCCAATATTTCGGGGATAGGAATGGTGGGGCAGCAGGGGTTGTGTTTTGGGGCGTTTTGGATTTCATGCCCTAAATTTCTTTACGCAATCCTTCATATGATTTGATTCATGATACATGGTTTGAGAAGGATACACATGATATACCCTTACCCTCTAGTGATAAAATTATGAATGATACTTTATGTGGTGAAGCTACACCTTCGTTAATCCTTCATGACATTGTTATTCCTTGTGATGATGATGTCCTTCATGTGATATGTTAGGACATAATGCAAAGTTAACATGGCATGAACTCTCTTGGAAGGGTAAGCATGGACTATAAGAACATTGAACTAGTTGGATCTGTTAAGCTCGCCATTTATGAAAGAACCTTTTAAAAGGTTAACCTTAATTAGGTAAGGTTATGTTTCAGTGTGGTTGTTTGTGCAACAATGTGTAAATTAATGTTACTAAAGGATAAATCTAACTATAATATACTAACATTTTAATAACCATGAGAGCTGGGATTAACAATTAGACTAAAAACTTGACAAATAATACAACTTGGACACATGTAGGACTTGGAAAATGGAAAAGAATATAATTAAATGTGGAAAATAATGAAAAAGTGGTATTAGTTGCACCTATATAGAGAAGTGGTTTAGAGGTTGGTTAGGGGAATTATTTAGGGTTTAGAGGTTTAGGGTTTCTCAGGTTTAGGGGTTTAGGGCTTACAGTTTAAAAAGAGATAGAGAGAGGGAACTGATAGAGTTTGGGAGAGATAGAGGAGACAAAGGGGAGAGATAGGAGATAGAGAGTTAGAGACATGTCCAAAGACATAGAGAGAGAGAGAGAGAGAGAGAGATTGAGAGGTAGAGGGATGATAGAGATAGGGAGATAGAGGTTTAGGGTTGCTTGGGTTTAGGGGCATTATTTAGGGTTTAGGGTTTATGGTTTTGGGGTTAGGGGTTAAGGTTTAGAGGTTTAGGGTTTAGAGAGAGATAAGGACCAATAGGGAGATATAGAGGAGTCTGAGGGGAGAGATAGGGATATAAAGAGTGAGGGACATGACAAGAGACATAGGGAGAGAGATTGAGAGGTAGAGGGACAAAGGTGATAGGGAGATAGGGGAGATAGTGGTTTATGGTTACTTGGGTTTAAGGTTTAGGGGTTTGGGGTTTAGGGTTTCTCAGGTTTAGGGGTTAGGGGTTAGGGTTTAGGGGCATTATAATTTAGGGTTTAGGATTTATTGTTTAGGGATTAGGGGTTAGGTTTAGAGGTTTAGGGTTTTGGATTTAGGGTTTATAGAGAGAGAGGAATGATAGGGACATATAGAGGAGTCTGAGGGGAGGGATAGGGAGATAGAGAGTGAGGGACATGGCTAGAGACATAGGGAGAGAGATTGAGAGGTAGAGGGACACAGGTGGTAGGGAGATAGGGGAGAGATAGGGAGATTGTGGTTTAGGGTTACTTGGGTTTAGGGTTTAGGGGTTTGGGGTTTAAGGTTTAGGGGTTTAGGGTTTCTCAGGTTTAGGGGTCAGGGGTTAGGGTTTAGGGGCATTATTTAGGTTTTAGGATTTAAATTGTTTAGGGGTTAGGGGTTAGGTTTAGAGGTTTAGGGTTTTGGATTTAGGGTTTATAGAGAGAGGAATTATAGGGAGATAGAGAGAGGAGTTGGAGGAGAGAGATAAGGAGATAGAGAGTGAGGCACATGGCCAAGGACATAGGGAGAGAGATCAAGAGAGGTAGAGGGATGGTAGAGATAGGGAGATATAGGTTTAGAGTTGATTGGATTTAGGGTGTACCTAGGTTTAGGGTTCCTCAGTTTTGGAGATAGCTAGATAGAAAGAGAGAGGAGACAGATAGGGAGAGATAGAGGTGACAAAGGGGAGAGATAGGGAGATAGAGAGTGAACGATATGTCTAGAGAAATAGGGAGAAGGATTGAGAGGTAGAAGGACAATAGAGATAGGGAGATAAGGGAGAGATAGGAGATAGAGTTTAGGGTTGCTCATGCTTAGGGTTTAGGGGTTAAGGTTTAGAGGTTTAAGGTTTAGTTTTTAGTGTTTAGAGAGAGAGGACCAATAGGGAGATATAGAGTGAGGGACATGGCTAAAGCATAGGGAGAGAGATTGAGAGGTAGAGGAATGATAGTGATGGGGAGATCCTTGAGACCAAGTCCCTTAAGATCCCTGAGACCAAAAAATTACCAAACTTTGATGGGGCAGTTCTCAGAATTCATGACAGTTGGGAATGTTCTGTTTGGACCTACAGGTGCACGTGGCATCTTTCCACAATAACCTCTCTCATTTTTGGTCAACTCCATTCTGTTTGACCATGCTGAAATCAAACGCATTGTTGCAAAATACTTCAATTTGATGCAGTGGAAAGGTGCTAGGTGCGACATTTTTCATTCCATAGCTCGTGGGATCGAACGAACTACACCAACGCATCGGGGTGGATGGGTAAATGCTAGTGGAGGTCTCATTTCATGCGCCAAGCATCCCAGTCATTCCAGGCAAGAGGCTACTGGCAAAGTCCCTTAAGATCCCTGAGACCAAAAAATTGCCAAACTTTGACGGGGTAGTTCTTAGAATTCGTGATAGTTGGAAATATTCTGTTTGGACCTACAGGTGCATGTGGCATCCTTCCACAATAACCTCTCTCATTTTTGGTCAACTCCATTCCATTTGACCGTGCCGAAATCAAATGCATTGATGCAAAATGCTTCAATTTGATGCAGTGGAAAGGTGCTGGGTGCGACATTTTTCATTCCATAGCTCATGGGGTCGAACGGACTATGCCAACGTGTCGGGGTGGGTGGGTAAATGCTATTGGACGTCTCATTTTGTGTTCCAAGCATCCCATTCATTCTAGGCAAGAGGCTACCGATAAAGTCCCTTAAGATCCCTGAGACCAAAAAACTACCAAACTTTGACGGGGTAGTTCTCAAAATTTGTGATAGTTGGGAATGTTCTATTTGGACCTACAGGTGTATGTGGCATCCTTCCATAATAACCTCTCTCATTTTTTGTCAACTCCATTCCGTTTGACCATACCAAAATCAAACGCATTGGCGCAAAATGCTTCAATTTGATGTAGTGGAAAGGTGCTAGGTGTGACATTTTTCATTCCATAGCTCGTGGGGTTGAACGGACTGTGCCAACGCGTCGGGGTGGGTGGGTAAATGCTAGTGGAGGTATCGTTTCATGCGCCAAGCGTCCCAGTCGTTCCGAGCTGAAAGCTACCGATAAAGTCCCTTAAGATCCATGAGACCAAAAAACTGCCAAACTTTGACGGGGCAGTTCTTGGAATTCATGACAGTTGGGAATGTTCTATTTAGACCTACAAGTGCACGTGGCATCCTTCCACAATAACCTCTCATTTTTGGTCAACTCCATTCCATTTGACTGTGTCAAAATCAAACGCATTGTTGTAAAATGCTTCAATTTGATGCAAAGGAAAGGTGCTAGGTGCGACATTTTTCGTTCCATAGCTCGTGGGGTTGAACGGACTGCACCAATGCATTGGGGTGGGTGGTTAAATGTTAGTGGAGGTCTCATTTCATGCGCCAAGCATCCCAGTCATTCCAGGCAAGAGGCTACCAACAAAGTCCCTTAAGATCCTTGAGACCAAAAAACTGCCAAACTTTGACGGGGTAGTTCTCAGAATTCATGATAGTTGGGAATGCTCTGTTTGGACCTACAGGTGCACATGGCATCCTTCCACAATAACCTCTCTCATTTTTGGTTAACTCCATTCTGTTTGACCGTATCGAAATCAAACGCATTGGCACAAAATGCTTCAATTTGATGCAGTGGAAAGGTGCTAGGTGCAACATTTTTCATTCCATAGCTCGTGGGGTCGAACGGACTACACCAACGCGTCGGGATGGGCGGGTAAATGCTAGTGGAGGTCTCATTTCGTGCGCCAAGCGTTCTAGTCATTCCGAGCTGTAAGCTACCGACAAACTCAAAAGTTGCTAGGATTGAAATTTTGCATTCCACAGGTCCCGAGGCCGAACGGTTTGCGCCAACACGTCGGGGTGGGCGAGTAAATGCTAGGGGAGGTCTCGTTTTGTGTGTAAAGCATCCCAATCCTTCCGAGCTGGTAGCTACCAGCTCGGAAGGATTGGGATGCTTTACACACAAAACGAGACCTCCCCTAGCATTTACTCGCCCACCCCGACGTGTTGGCGCAAACCGTTCGGCCCCGGGACCTGTGGAATGCAAAATTTCAATCCTAGCAACTTTTGACTTTGCCGGTAGCTTACAACTCGGAACAACTAGGATGCTTTGCACATAAAACGAGACCTCCCCTAGCATTTACTCGCCCACCCCGACATGTTGGAGCAAACCGTTTGGCCCCAAGACCTGTGGAATGCAAAATTTCAATCCTAGCAACTTTTGACTTTGTCAGTAGCTTACAGCTCGGAACGACTGGTATGCTTGGCGCACGAAATGAGACCTCCACTAGCATTTACCCACCCACCCCGATGCGTTAGTGTAGTCCGTTCAACCCCACAAGCTATGGAATGAAAAATGTCTCACCTAGCACCTTTCCACTGCATCAAATTGAAGCATTTTGCGCCAATGCGTTTGATTTCGACACGGTCAAACGGAATGGAGTTGACCAAAAATGAGAAAGGTTATTGTGGAAGGATGCCACGTACACCTGTAGGTCTAAACAGAGCATTCCCAACTGTCATGAATTCCAAGAACTGCCCCGTCAAAGTTTGGCAGTTTTTTGGTCTCAGGGATCTTAAGGGACTTTGTCGGTAGCCTCTTGCCCGGAATGACTGGGATGCTTGGCGCATGAAATGAGACCTCCACTAGCATTTTCCCGCCCACCCCGACGCGTTGGCGTAGTCCGTTCAACCCCATGAGCTATGGAATGAAAAATGTCGCACCTAGCACCTTTCCACTTCATCAAATTGAAGCATTTTGCAACAATGCGTTTGATTTCGGTACAGTCAAATGGAATGGAGTTGACCACAAATGAGAGAGGTTATTGTGGAAGGATGCCACATACACCTGTAGGTCCAAACAGAACATTCCCAACTATCACAAATTCTGAGAACTGCCCCGTCAAAGTTTGGCAGTTTTTTGGTCTTAGGGATCTTAAGGGACTTTGTCGGTAGCCTCTTGCTCGGAATGACTGGGACGCTTGGCGCACGAAACGAGACCTCCACTAGAATTTACCCACCCACCCCGATGCGTTGACGGAGTCCGTTCGACCCCACGAGCTATGGAATGAAAAATGTCGCACCTAGCACCTTTCCACTGCATCAAATTGAAGCATTTTGCAACAATGCGTTTGATTTCGGCACGGTCAAATGGAATGGAGTTGACAAAAAATGAGTGAGGTTATTGTGGAAGAATGCCACATGCACTTGTAGGTCCAAACAGAACATTCCCAACTGTCACAAATTCTGAGAACTGCCCTGTCAAAGTTTGGTAGTTTTTTGGTCTCAGGGATCTTAAGGGACTTTGCCGGTAACCTCTTGCCTGAAATGACTGGGATGCTTGGCACATGAAACGAGACCTCCACTAGCATTTACCTGCCCACCCCGACACGTTGGCGTCATCCGTTCGACCCCACGAGCTATGGAATGAAAAATGTCGCACCTAGCACCTTTCCACTGCATCAAATTGAAGCATTTTGCAACAATGCGTTTAATTTCGGCACGGTCAAACGGAATGGAGTTGACCAAAAATGAGAGGTTATTGTGGAAGGATGCCACGTGCACCTGTAGGTCCAAACAGAACATTCTCAACTGTCATGAATTCTGAGAACTGCCCCATCAAAGTTTGGCAATTTTTTGGTCTCAGGGATCTTAAGGGACTTTGTCGATAGCCTCTTGCCCGGAATGACTGGGACGCTTGGCGCATGAAACAAGACCTCCACTAGCATTTATCCGCCCACCCCGACGCGTTGGCATAGTCCGTTTGACCCCACGATGAGCAGAACAAAAAATATTGTTCCAGTTGACACATTCTCAATCATTGACATGGATGATATCTCAGTACTATTCCTTTAGGCACAATATGAGCTTCCAATGGAAGGCGCAATTGTGAGGTTAGAGATGATGAAAAGTGTGCCTCATTCACAGTCATGTTTTACTTGTCTTCAATTCCTGGATTCAACTTAATCCTTTGATAATACATTTTAACCTCCTTGTGAAAGCACACTTTCAAGGTTGCTTGAGCAAGAGCTAGCGCCTCAACATCGAGGTGCACTTTTGGTGTTCTAGAAGCATGGACTAGCACCTCAAATAGTAAGGCACTCATTCTAGGTTGTTTATTCAATAATTGGCACTAGTCACATATGGTGTAGAGAGGTAGATGTGCGCCCAAGTCATCATTTGATGCCTTCAATAACTATAAACTCCTTTGATGATGCATTTTATCCTTCCTATTCACTATCTAGCCTTAGGTGCACATTTTAGGTTGATCAATCATAATCTACTACCCTAAGTACCAAGGCGCACTTTTAGATTAGTTTGATAAAGGATTAGCGCCTTCATTTCTAGGCGGAAGTTTGGAGTTGAAATACATCAAAATAACAAGTTTCTTTATCACTTCAAACATATATAACACTTTGAAGATCTCCAATGCATGATTGAATATCAAGAAACCAATGTATCATTTCATGAAGGTCTTAAGTGTTGTAAATATGCATCTTCTTATTTAATCAAGTGTTGTAAATATGCATCTTCTTATTTAATCATGATTGAATTGTTGCATGACTAACAAAGAAAACAGCAATGTCATGCATCTATCTTCTTCCATCTTCACATTGATACAATGTAATTGGCTCACAATGGTGTTAAATACATTTAGGTTCTCAAAATCAGAGTCTCCATCTCCCATTGTCAAAATACACAACTTCTTCCACTGAAAAATCTTAATCACCGAGGACTTAGCCTATTATAGGTTTCCCAACTTTTTCTAGAGAGATTCCAAGGTGGGTTCTATTGCAACATTTAGGAGCATTGAATCAACCAAATAAAAAATGAGACTTCTAGATTTTCAATCTAACACTAACTAGACATCCACTAACATAGCCACAAGTTTATTCCCAAAGACTACTAACCATAAATCTTGATCTATGAACAAATCCTCAATTTTAATCTTTAACGGCTTAAAATTTGTGCCATTAAACTATTCCATCTCCAAGTATGATGTTCTCACCATCTCCCTAAAACAAAGATCTTTTCTACACATGGATCCCACCCAAACTAGGATTATTCCAAAAAATCTTTTTCCTACTACCTAGAAAATAGAGTTGACTAGGCTTTGATACCAAATAAAAAGTTCATAGTAGAAACACTTCCTACACTAATCAATGAGGAGATAATGCATAGAAAATATGATCAAATAGTTTTGAAAAAATATACACAATAAAAAATTCACATGTCACATAAATTACCCTAGGAGAATCCTTTTAGAGAAACCCAACCTCCAAATCTTGAACTAGTGCATTCACAATAACCTGTGCAAGCATTCTCCCTACTTGTGCCAAATTAGGATCTTATATATACATATGTGCACATAATGTCATGAAAATAATGTATAGTGTATATATCAAGCCATATAGGCATGTACAAATAAAACCATATGGGTATATACAATGATATACATCGATAACATACAAAAGTATGTTTACAAAGCCAAATACACATATGTAACAAAATGTCCCAAAATCAAATCTCCTATGGATTGCTATCAAATAATCTATGGCTCTTGCTAGGCCATGAAGATGGTGAACCAGTCAATGACTCATCTTCTATTGCTCATCGACTAGACCTCCTCGATAGAGATTTTTGAATTTCCACCTATTAATACAATCAAACAACGTGCACATTAATATAGAATTTAATATTCAAAATATATAACATGACATAAGTAATCAATCACTTACCACCAATTGGTGACCCCTTTTGATCATTTGTTGTCTCTCTTCTTCTATAGAGCTGGATGGGTAGGGGAGGTGATGTCCTGTGAGAAGCATGAACAAGCAGATTTAAAAATAAACATGAATATCATAAATATGTACATTAAATGCTGCGCTTATTATAGGACTGTTCTAGTACTATTTTAGGACTGTTGTAGGATTGTTGTAGTTAAAACTATCCTAGTAGACATGTATAGGACTATTATAGGACTGTCATCTCATGGAATACAATGATGGCAAGATTACTATCAAGATTAGTATGAAGATTAATTATGACTGTTATAGGACTTTTATAAGAGTGCAAAGTAAGGAAGCATAGGCAAGGCACATGAACTGTTTGGTGGAATACCTCAAAGAAATGAGAATTTTGTCAGATGTTGTAGTTTCAATTGCCATGTGACACATGTATGTAATATGTGAAAGCATAGACAAGGCACATGAACTATTTGGCAAAAGACATCAAATACATGTCATCTCATGGAATGCCTTATGTAGAAAAAGGTACAAATGTGCAATATTAAGAAATACAAATGAGAACTAAAAATCATACCTCGAGTATAGTCAAAATAACCTACGATGCCATACAAAATAATTTATGATGCCATGTAAAATAATCTACGATGCCATGTAAAATAACTTTATTCACAGTCCTGTATAGTCAAAAGCATGCATTATAGTTATTAAAGTAACAAGATTTTTAATAAAACAATTCTAAAAAATAGAAAAAATAAGAACAAGTTAAAATAAAAAATGTCATACCTGTCTATCTGGAAGTTTAAATGCTAGTCAAGCGTACCTGAGGGGTCATCTATTACCTTCAAAGTATCCAATATTGCTTCATGATTAGCATTACTAATTATCCATAGTTCTTTTGATTTTGGTTTTCCACAATGCTTTAGTAACTTGACATTTGTTGCTACAACTAGGTGAGAATACATCAATATAGTTTTATGCTTCTCAAAGTCTTCAAAGGCCGAGATGCCATTCTTTTTAACCATATATGTTAGTAACCAAGTCCCAGCAATAACAACTGATCATGTAGGATATGTGAATCCATCATCATCTGTCATAGGTTGTGTTAGCTTTTGTTTTCCCTGTACACATCGTGCTAACCAATAGTCTGACCTCTCTTCAGTTCCATGCAGTGCAACAACTGCATAAACATGACCTGGCTGTACAAGGTCTGAAAGATGTTCATAGTCAAATGAGCTCTCCATGTCATTGATAGAAGATGATTGACCTTCATATAAAGGGATTAAATATTGTGGAATCCATGCATCTACCCACTCACTTGACTCACAATTGTTCCAATCACATTTAATACAACTCTAACAAAAACAAGCTAATTCTCGTGTCCAAATAGTCCATGTACTTGCATTTGAGCTTTGAAATGAATGCATCTTTGATGATTCACTGATTCTCTGACATTCCAATTTCTCTATCGCTATCCCATCATCAACCAACCAAAAGAACCTATGCACTTCAGAATCAAGAGCCACTCCTCGTGACAATGCATAGTTACACCACTTAACAATGGAATCTGCATCACTGAATGTAGCACCACCTCTAATCTTTAGTTGTTGTTTAAAAAGGGCTCTCTTCACGCATGCACCTGCTCCATCATGTTCACCTTATCTGTGCCCGGCTTCAAAAAAATTCTAAATATGAGGTATACCCTTCTCTACATGCATTTTTCTCAACTAATAGAAATTACGAGCATTCTTGAACTGACTGGTGCAATTATCTGACCAAATGAGATGTTGATCTATTCTAATATCTTTTTCTTGCAAGAACCCATAAAATTGTTGAAAACAATATTGCACAAACTCTGCTGAATGAGATCGATCATCACTCATGTAAAAATGGTATTCTCTGACAATCTTCCTATTCTCTTCTGTACTCTCGGGGGCATGTCTGTATGTGATGTGAACAAAAATAGCAATCTGAATAGAATTGTAGTACTGGGATTGAACTTCATTTTGGGGTTGCAATGTATAGTTTTCTACAAAATCAACTACAGAGACAATAGTTCCAATCGAGAAAGAGTCTTTACACATCCTGAACTGTTGATCTAACCATCAAGACCTGTGACTATGTCTGACATACTTGTAGAAAAGATTTTTCTTAAAATCATCAATAAAATCAGCAATACTTACCTCTCTTACAATCAACTCACATCTAGAACCTTCACCTCCACTTTTTAAAATGTATTTCACTATCTCATAACTCTTTTTCTCAACCATTCTCTTTCCAAAATCATACTCGTTGCCCTCATGAAAACATGATACAAACTTTGATAACCCACCACATTGTAAACACTTTTCATTTAAACAATCATTCTCGTAGAACATGCAACCATCATCTCTAATACATAGAAATAAATCCAATAAGTCCCTAGATGACTTTGGTAGTTAAATTACACCACACTCCTGTAACATTTCATTAGTGTGCAAAGTAGAACGAATATTGCATAATAATTCATGGTACATAGAAAATTCTACATGGTATTTGCAACATGTATTACGAACTTTAAGAGGAACACAATAAAATGGCTTAAGAGATTTAAATGCTCTTTGTGGGATTGTCATACCTGGGTGAGTTTCACAATATTGTTTGTACAATGTTGTTTGGCTACATTCGAAGTAATGTTTAGGATGTGGTGTGCGGTCTTTATCACCAATTCTTAACTTTACAACATCTTTTGCATTCGGTGATACCCTAGAGTTAGTGTGCCAAAATCATTCAATTTCTTCTTTTGTGCTATCAATTAGCTTCTTGTCAACTCATGGAAGCCTACCACTGAAAGCCCAAGTATCATTGGCAACATGACTATCTAGCCTTGATCTTAATGCTAGTGCTTTTGACAATGTTTTATGATTCAATCTTAAGTTAACACAAGTTTGCCTCATTAATCGAGCATTTCTTAATTGTTTGCTTACTATTGAGGTTGTTATTACTCTACGGGCAGCTCTTTTATCTTTCTCCTTGCTAGTCTTTCCAATAGAATTGAATGTATTGAAAAGGCTTCTTACAATAATTTTATTCCGATCGGACACTTTGTTTAACCGAATCTTTAATTTCTTTAGTAAAGGTCTCATTTTGTACATCTTTAATAATTGCACAAAAAGTTGGCATTGTTCGGTTAATATTTTCTTCTCAAAGTATTCATTGAAGAGTTTTGTAGCCCACAACCGAACTGTTCGTGATGACCTCTTGCCTTCAAGTTTTTCCATTATGTTCTCATCAATTTCAAGTAACCATTTTGGGGTTTTTGAGTGTTTTCCAATTTCATCACGGTTATTGTCTTCTTGACAAATGTCCTCTCTTCTTATGAAATTTGGAGATACATTCATTATTCTTGTTTCATCTATGTTATCAACCTCATCAATTTTATCAACAAATGGATTATGGAGTGCAATTTCAACATCATGATGTTCATATCCACTTTCTTCAAGTGCACGTCTTCACTTTTCTTCTTGTTCTTTGTCCATGGTATTGCTATTATGAATAGGTGTTTCATAACATTTTTCAATATTTTCATTTGCAATATCATGGTGAATTTCATTCTTATCTAACATTTCATTATAATCAAAATTAACATCTTCAATTTGCATGTCATTAGATGGTAAAGAAGAAGATTCACCTTGATGAGCATCCGCCAAACCCACCCTTCCATTCCTCTTCCTTTCCCTATCTTTTTTCCTAATTGCTTCAATTTCCTCCAATGTAACTTTCCTCCTCCTTTTTTCTTTACGATGACTGTTGCTCCCCATTAGGGGAACAAAAATATCACCCTTATGATTGTAACAAGAAAATTGTGTCTCCAAAAGTGCATAAAAATATTCCTTTCACTGTTATAGCCAAAAATCACGAGTATTTCGATAGCAGAGGGTCTCTGGTTGCGGAAGTCGGGCCCAACAATATTCCTTTTGTCTTTTTTCTACTTTTACAAAACAGATATCCATTTTGAAAACGGATATCCATTTTGGAAACAGATATCCATTTTCAAAATGGATATCCATTTTGGAAAACCCAATTCTTTGCAATCGACACTTGCAACGTCTATATGCCTACTACAAAACAAATATCTGTTTTATTATGTACATTTGGATTCTAGACTAGGGATTCATTGTATTATTCAATAAACTTGTGAATTACCATCTAATTTCAATGTTTACACACTAATCCACCTAGGTATCAACTTAATAAAGCTCTGGATATAAGCCATTATTTGATTTTAGGCTATCATCAAATGAGGAGCTTCTAAAGGAAAAAATATTGTCCCAAAAGAAGGCTCAATGTTATTTGTAAAGACATTAGATTATTAAAATACAAATTCAAGGTTAGATATTCATTGGGCTATTTTAGTATAGAGAAGGAAAATTGCAATATATGACTATCCTAGGAATTAGAATGGTTGATCATAGGATATTCATGGCATTTTGATATTAATGGATGGATTGATGGATGTTTAGGGAGTTTAAGTTTAAATGTAATGTATGAGCATTCTTATTTATGAAGGATCTAATATGTCTTATGTCTTATTTGTAGGCCATTCAAGAAAGAAATGAAAAGATACCAAGGACTATCATAACACCTATTATAATTAGGTGCATCAAAGGATTGTCATCCAGGACCTTACCAATATGGGAAGTTATCAAAACCATGTCATGTTTAAAATTAAAGGCTTTATCACCTCTTTGTTCCTATAGGCCTATTAGAACAATAGGTCACATTTTATTCATCTACTGGGGTTGCGAATAAACACTAAGCATTTGTAGTTATGGCAAGTGTAAATGGAAATAGATCACAACTTTAGACAATCTATCCTCTCCTAGATTGCACTGACTGAGTGGAAATTAAAAATTCCCTATTAATGTCCTTTATATACTGAAGGTATGGGTGAGAAAGGTAAACTTTGTATGTTGTAGACAAGTGATGCAGAACAAGACAGCAAAAGCTTACAAATAGGGTGTAAAATACCCATTAATCCACCAATTGCTCAAATGGCTTTTAAAATATCCTTCCCAAGGTCCAAACAAGACCGAAATACACTCTTTCTTTACTATCAGCAAGACATTTCTAATGTCTCATCGAACTATGCTTCACATGTTCTTCCTTTCTCTATTGTCGGCTAGACTTATCATTATTGGTAACCTTCAAATTTGTTAGCCCGATGTGGGACCTCTCGCCGATGTGTAGAATCCATCGCTCAGGCTTATGCTGTCGGTGTGACTCCTCCATTGTTCTCCAATATGTATAAGAGGACGGATCAAAGTAATTAGCATGCTCCCTTCAAAGTAAAGACATGAGAATAGAGCACTTCTGAGATGGTTATTGTAAAGGGACAAATCAATTAGAGACATGCAGTTTCTTAGAGAATTTGGAACGCTTCCGCTCAGGTGATTGTAGGACAAACAAAGATGTTCTAACTTCCCCAGACCACCAAATTCTGCAAGTATGCTCCCCTTCAAGTTGTTGTGTGAAATTCTTTTCCAGTGAAGTTGTGAGTAATTGGCAAGAGATTTGGGAATAGAACCCTCTAGTCCATTTCTTCTTAAGTCAAGTATCTTCAACGCTTTCAACTGGTCAAACCAAGGTGGAATCCTTCCCTTGAAAGAACTAAAAGAGAGATTTAAAGTGCATAATAAGCAGAGACCTCCTTCGGATGGAAAAAGGATACCTTTTAATTCCAATTGAGGGAGAATTATGGCCACCACTCTATTGGTATGTTTCTTGTACCAAACACTGGTCCAGAAGCACACATTTTCTGAATTGGTAGAAGTCTAGTTGGAGAAATGTGGTCTCCTCGACTACTATTATTGTAGGATATCAATAAACGGGTTTGTTGAAAAGGCTTTGGAAAATTTCAAGCAAATGCAATTGGCAAGTGTAAAGCTAGATTCTGCAACCTTTGTCAGCATCCTCTCTACCTCTACCAAAATGGGAGCTTTGGAATAGGGTATGGACATTCATCAAAGCATAATGGAAGTGGGATTTTTGTAGATATTCTAGTCGGAAATGCTCTGGTAGACATGTACAGAAAGTGTGGAAGCATAGACAAGACACATGAACTATTTGAAAAAATGCCTCAAAGAAATGTGGTCTCATGGAATAAGATGATTGCAGGATATATACACACTTACTCCGATGTGAGATTTACCACCCTTGTCAATCGGTAAGACCAATACCATCGGTGAGACTTTTTACTTGCATTCCGATGTTATAACTCTCCCCGATGTGTTTACCGTCCATTAGTCATCAGTAAGACTTCTACATCGGTCAGACATTCTCTTCGATTTTCGATATCGTATCTCACACTGAAACAATAAACACTGAACTACACCATCGGCTAGACCGCCTCTATCGGTGACACTTTTCTTCTCACCTCTAAGAGTCCATCTCTTTCTGATGTTCCTTCTATCGATGTGACTCCCTCTCATCGGTGTAGTTCTCAACCGGTCTTCCAATGTGCCGATAAATAACCCATCAGTGACAATGATTGTCACCCCGATATGACTTGATCGGTGAGATCAATGTTGTCGGCTCAATGGAACTTTGTCTCTCCGATAACTATTGTTAGTCCGATGTCTTTGATTTAGCCTATACATAACATGACTTCTTATAACCGGTCGACTAACGTATCTTTTCCCAATTTTTCCGATATGGCCGGTCAACCTTTGTATCCTTTGACATGTACATTCACCATTTACAACCATGATAAATGATAGCAAGATATACACGAAATGTCCACGCATACATAAATGATATACCCATGGATTGTATCTTCGGTGAAACAATACCATTGGTACAAAATATGTTGCTTGTCTTCATCCAAAACCAATGGCACAAAATTTTTCAAGGATCACAAAACGGATATCCATTTTCAGAACGGATATCCGTTTTCAGAACAGATATCCATTTTCAAAATGGATATCTATTTTGAGTTGCTTTTACCAAAGCAAAACTGATATCCATCTTGCTTTGGTACAAAGCAAGACAGATATCCGTTTTGATTGTTGACTTTTTATGGATTGTAACGTGTTTTAATGTTTCAGTCTCTTCTTCGAACTTCACCCTTCGTGCTAATGACTTTTTTTTAATGCAAAATTGATAAAATAAAAAGGGTTTATAGAAAAAATTGTTAGCTTTCTAAAAATATAAGATTTATTTGGTTATCATTTTATTAAATAATTATTAATAATTTTCAATATACCGTGTCTCCGAAATCCTGATGGACACACTAATTAAAAAACATCCATAACTTTCAAACCATTTCACCTTTTTAAGATCCAAAACTTGCGTCACACTCTATGCTTTTCTGGCTATAGGTTTAAAAAAAAAAATTTGAATTTTGATTTTTTTTTATCGAGTTAGGTTGCCTGGAAAATTACTTTTTATTTTTTTAAAAAAATCACAGTAAAAAAATCATAACTAATTATTTTATTAGAAAAAAATTTCAAATAAATATGCATCACATCCGGACATGAGTCCTCTACTTATTTTGAAAGTTTCAAAAATATATATATATTTTTACTCATAGTTAGGTTGGCTGGACAGACACCCACTTTTTATTTTTTTCTAAAAAATTTAATAGTTGTTCATTGAAATATTCAATTTTCACTAAGTATATTTAGTTTTTAAAAAAAAAAAATTAGTAGCCTATAAACTAGATTCAATTCTCTACAAATTTCTTTCTTACATCTTTTTCAAATTGTATAGATAATCCATTCAAAATTTCACATGAACTTGATAAAGTCTAATTTTTTGTATTTTCATTACCACTTAGAGGTATAGTTTGGCCCATCATGATCCTACACATACCCGGCATCTGGGTGTTCTCATCTCCTAACTATAATTGTGAGTTGAGAAACCTAAGCTGGTTATTAACATTTGACCATGTCTTTTGCATTTTGGCAATAGTGGGAAATGTGGCCATTCGATCATGATACAGGGCCAACATGTCTCTTATAGCTTTGGGTGTAATTTGCACCATAAAGGGACCTTGTTGTATGGTGCTTGAGGGTGCATGAAATAGCTCTGCGCATATATCAATTAGGTCAGGACATAGATGCACACTCAAAACCATGAACTATGCCAATTGTGAGGTCCAAATTCTCATTCCAAAAGTTTCAGACTCCCCTTTCTTTACCTTTTGAATGCATCTCTGGTGTGCCCCTTCTTAGAGAGTCCTGGTAGATTTTTGGAGGGCTGGGTCAAAGATGCCATCTGTGAAATCTTTTACCTTCTCTAGGTCGACGGAATACCCTACCTCAGGAACCCTTGTTCTTGGATAGGTTTTCTTGGGTTGCACGAGTGCTGAGGCGTATGATTTACTTTTCAAAAGCCTGTCAATTAATTTATATATCCTAAGTCCCTCCTGAGAATACTGTGCTTCAGCCATATATGTGTCTGCGGGGAGACTGTGAGGAGCTTTGACAAAGTAATGGATGGAAATTCTACACTAGAATAACACACAATTGAAAGTGCTTGTTAGGGATGGGAATTTGCAGGGGATTGCTAGGGATTCCAAAATAGAGAGATGGAGCAAAATGAGAGCCACAGTTAAGGTTTAACTCTTATTAGTAAGGCTTTAATGACACATCATGCCTTATAAATGGTATTAATGTCAAGAAACCATTAGTGTATCTTTCTAAATCGGCATGGGACTAAGTGTCAAAAACATTATGAGAGTGGCTGCAAAAATGCATACTTTCAGGGATTTTGGGGATTGGAGACAACCTTAATGAATGTGAGATTTTCAAAAAGAGAAGGGGCTTGCACTGATGACACGTGTTCAAGGAACACTTATTGAAAAGGAAAGTGGGAAGAAGAAAGCGGGAAAAAAAAAAGAAAGCAAGAAAAGAAACTAACTATGATACAGAAGAGACGTTGCTCAATTAAAATGCTTCAGATAGATCCCATTCACAGGAATCTCTTTGGGTTCACCATCCATTGTCTCAAGTTCAAAAGAATTTTGCTACTTACAAGAACATATTTTGTAAGGACCAGTCCACAGTGATTCAAATTTGTTGTGTCGACCTATCTTAGCAGCTCTCTCATCCCATTTTAATACCAGTGAGCCAACTTCAAAAAGAGGATTTGAAGTCTTCTTGTCAAAAGAGTCTTTAATTATTTTCTGATGTTTCATCAGTGGCTCATGTGCTTTTTCCCTTTTCTCTTGTACTTCTAGCAGTTCAGCAAGTCTGACTTGTATGAGACCATTCTCTTCAATCTCTATTTGTTTCAATAATTGCAAAGCAGGGATCTCTAGGCTCAGTGGCATTACTGCTGGTTTTCCATAAACTAATTCATATGGAGACATCTTTGTCACTTGCTTTGGCGTGATCCTGTCATCCCATAGTGTTGTGAAAATCAGTTTGTACCACTCTCTATGATAATTTGTTCCTATCCTTTTAATAAGTCTGATCAGGTTCTTGTTTGTAGATTCTGCCAGACCATTACCTTGAGGGTAATAGTTTGAAGAAATCTTCAAGTAGATTCCATTCCTTAATGCAAACTCAGATATTTTTGTTCCCAAAAATGCCTTAGCATTATTTGATATTATGGTACGAGGAGGACCAAACCGAGAAGTAATACCTTCTAAAAAGTCTAATATTACCTTTTTTGTTGATTCTTTGAGTGGCACTGCTTCACTCCATTTGGTGAAGTAATCTGCGGCAGTTAGGATCCAATTGTGTCCCATACTTGACATTGGATTGATCATACCAATAAAATCAAGACCCCATTGGGCAAAGGGTTCATCCACAATTATAGGGCTTAGAGGCATTACTGCATTTCTTCTTTTCCCTATATAAAACTGACAAGATTGGCACTCTTTAACTAGCTGATAACAATCTGTAAATAGCGTAGGCCAGAAGTATCCTACTTGAGTTATTTTTATTGCAGTGGTCCTTGCTGAAAAGTGTCCACCTAAAGCTCCATGGTGTAACTCATGTAGTATTCTTTGGGCCTCATCTTTCTCTATACATCTTAAAAGTATACTATCAACATTTCTTCTGAAAAGAATATGGTCAATTAATACAAAATGGGCCCCTTGTTGTCTATAGTATCTTCTCTTGTCATGGGAGACCCCACTTGGGAAAACCCCATGTTTCATAAATTGTATTTTGTTCATGACCCAAGAATCTTGATCAACCTCTTGTATTGTTAATACATTTTCACTTTTTGTTTCTTCAATCATCATTCTCTCCATGTCTTGAGACATATATTGGCACAATCCTCTGCCCCTGACTAATTTAGTGGGTCTAACCTCAACATCATATTCAAGGATCTTTGTTATCCAATTGGCTCTTTTCTCAGTGATCTCACCCTCCATAATGTATTCTCTTTCACTAGGATGAGCCATTAATATCAGAATCTTATTTCTTGTGACCATATGTTTGAATTTCTTAAGGGCTTTTACCATGGCATATGCCTGTTTCTCCACAAAATTGTATCTAGCCTCATATTCCCTAAGAGTCCTAGAGAAAAAGGCTATTGGATGTTCTCCTTCTTGCTGTTCATCTTTTTGAGTTAAAACAGCAGCAACACTAAATTCTCCTCCATACACATACATTATGAAAGACTTAGAGAAGTCTGGGTTTCTAAGTACTGGGGCTATTGAAATGGCTCTTTTGATTTCTTCAAAAGCCTGCCTTCCCTTTGCAGTCCATTTGAAAACTAGGTCCTTCTTTAGCAACAGTGTCATGGGTCTTATTAGGCCTACAAAGTCAGATATGAACCGGCTGACAAAATTGATCTTCCCTAGAAAGGATTGAACTGCTTTCTTATTGACTGGCAAAGATAGATTCATTATGGCAGTGACTCTCTCTAGATCAATAGAGACTCCTTCCTTTGACACTATATGCCCTAACAGTTTACCCTGAGGCATTGCAAAGATACACTTCTTGGGATTCGGGGATATTCCAAACTCCTGGCATTTTTTAAAAATAGCCTCTAAATGGTCAAAATAATCTACAACATTCTTAGAGAAAATAGTGAGGTCATCTAGATAAACCAAGATGATTTTGTTTATAAGTTCCCCAAATGCTACATCCATGGCTCTCTAAAAAGTAGCTCCAACATTTGAAAGGCCAAAAGACATCTTAGCATATGCAAATGTTCCCCATTTTGTAGTAAATGCAGTCTTATGCTGGTCTTCATCAGCCAACCAAATCTGATTGTATCCAGAGAAACTATCCAGTAAAGAAAATCTCTTTGATCCAGCCACAGTCTATAAAATTTGTTCCATAGAGGGCAAGGGATAATGATCTTTCAAAGATGCTCTGTTCAAATCTCTAAAATCTACACAGTCTTATGTCACCATTCTTTTTTCTTACTGGCACTAGATTTGATACCCAGGTTGAGTGCTTAATTGGAAAAATAATTTTTGATTCTAAGAGCTTTTGCAACTCATCCACCATTAGAGGTTTAATTCTAGGGTTCACTGGCCTTTGCTTCTGTCTGACTGGTTTAGATCCTTCAGTCAGCTCTATGGTGTGCTGAATGATGTCTCTATTATAGCCATGGAGGTCTTCACAGGTCCTGGCAATCACCCTTGTGTATATGGAAAAATGGATTAAATCTAAACTAAATAAAACCAAAGAACCCAATAACATAAAGGAAATGAATCTAAGTAAAAGCCATAAAGCACAAATCAAAGATAAATGAAAGCTCTTACCAAAACCTGTATTGTTCCATTTTGGAGATATGTGGATTGCTCAATGTAGTTGCAAAGCCATGGCTGCAACAAGCAAATATGTGCTCAAGAGATCAATGTCAAAAGATCGTTATAGTGCTCAATCGACGCGTTGTGTATGCTCAAAGCTCTGTTAAGTATGCCTGAGAATACGATCGAAGAGAGAGGCTCAATGAAGGAGATGAGGGGGGTTTATATAGATTTCAAGGAAGATCGATCAATGGTCCAGATAATTCAGAAGAATCAACGGAGGAGATAAGTTGAGGAATGTGCAATGAATGAGAAGAAGACAAGTGTCTTGCTTTCTTTTGCATGAGAGGAGTTATCAAGAATAGAAGAATGAGTTAACTGAAGAGATAAATCAATTAAAAGAATAAAGCAATTAGTTAAGTGATTTAAGACAAGAAGAAGAGATTTGCATGAGACAAGAAGATATTTTGCTTTATTAAATATAGAAATATTTAATTGATGAGCAAGAAAGCTTGAGTTATTTTAGAGATAACTCAAATTAGAAGAAAAAGCAATTTAAATAAATAATTGATTTATTTAAATTTAGAGAAGATATTATTGGAAGAAGTAATTAAATAATTGGAATTATTTAATTTAGAAGATTTTGAAAGCAAATTAAATAAATAAATTTATTTAATTGTTGTGCATGATTTTGGGAGAATGATTTTTGATTTAATTAAATAATTTAAGAATTATTTAATTTTAGATAAGAGGAAATTTGTTGAATTAATTAATTAAATAATTGGATATATTTAATTAATGTGGATTTGATTTTTGGAAAGAGGATAATGATCAAATTAAATAATTAAAATTATTTAATTATGGAAGAATATAGAGGAATTTAATTTAATTAATTAAATAAAGAGGATTTATTTAATTAATGTTGAATTTAGGAGATTTAGAAGAATTTGATGATAATTAATTAAATAATTAGATTATTTAATTAACGTTTGCAATGCAAGTGATTAGACAGATAACGGAATGCAAGTGATTTGACGACACGGTCATTTTAGGGTGTCTACATTTTGCCCCTCTTTGATGTAATGCAGCATGTAGCGTTGCGTCAAAGAAAATTAATTGTTGAAGATGTGATACAATTTTTTTGATGCCCCAGTGTAGGTAGTTGCCCCAGCATATGCCCCCTCGAGCGGGAAGACGGGGAAGCGGTAGAAGAACTGTGTTGATGCTCGACTAGAAGATTTGTTGGAGATAGGCGAGGTTGAATAGAAGAAAGTGGAGATAGAAAAGAACATATGAGAAAGACTGTTGATTGATCTTTGCTGGAAAACTATATAAGGCCATGGAAAAATGGATGGTGTAAATGGATGAGCTTGTTGCAATGGTTTCACATTTGTTTATAAAGAGCAATCCTTATTTTTGATATAGCATGTGGATATTTTGCAACCAAGGTATAAAAGACCAAGGTGCTGTAATATCCAAGTGCGTGGACGTTGACTCTGCAAGCAAGCGGTTTGAACTTAGATCCCCTTAGACATAATATAACCTTGTTGGAACATGCGAATAAGCCATAGTCTTGAACATAAAATAAACTTCAATACATGTAAATGCAAGAAGAATTATTAATATGTAAGATGCTAGGTTTTAACACACACAAGATAAATAGAATGCTAAGAAAGATACTAAAGATCATTCCTCAAACATGGCACACAAAAAAGCAATGACTATGCCCCAAATCTGTACTGCATTGCAACATACCAAGATTATAGATAAATCAAGGTAGTCTTGAATAGGTATTGGAAAAGGAACAAAAGATAAACCATAACACAAATTGACTGACTTACAAAGTAAACATACAGCCAACATATTCTCTTGCCAAAGAGGTTGCTCAGGATAGATTGGATAGGAAAGATAACAACCTTATCGTAGGAACTCTATGTCCGTTAAAGGGGGCTATCTACCTAAAAAGACAATGTCTCACTTGCAGGAAATGCCACATGTTGCAGGAGACGCGTGTGTTGGTCTCGACAATGGAACACTTCGAAGAAGACAAGCTTGTTGATCTAGGGCTTGGTTAAGCGGTACTTAGCTGATGTTGGCAATCGGTATGCAGAACAGTAGATGACTCTGGAAGCAGGCCTTTTTGCTTCAAGTTTGTTAAGGACTTTTGCTTTGAAAGGATGCGCTAGCTTGTTGCTTGAGTTAGTCAAGTCAAGGCGAATGGATTTTGACAAACGGAAGACTAGAAGGATGGAATGCTAATGGATTGGGACGGGTGGAGAATGATGGATCGTGTGTGCCTGAGTACTGGATACATCCTTCGTATTCCAGACTGCCTACATACCCTGTATCCACGGGATCAAGGCACACTTATGATGGAAGATGAACATGATAAATATGTAGTTCTGGATAGAGTGATGAATGGGTCAAGGTGAAAGGAGGGGATCTTATGTACCTGAGTACTAGATACTTCCTTCGTATTCCAGACTGCCTACATACCCATATCCATGGGATCAAGGTACCTTAAGATTGAGAAGAGATGATATGTAGTTCTAGTTAGTGTGATG
The DNA here is from genome assembly GCA_027924645.1 of Cunninghamia lanceolata. NCBI lineage: Eukaryota > Viridiplantae > Streptophyta > Pinopsida > Cupressales > Cupressaceae > Cunninghamia > Cunninghamia lanceolata. The sequence goes on along the minus strand of BSBN01000686.1, from coordinate 5,951,502 downwards.
ATGTGGGAAAAGAGCGGAGAAGAGGTGATCTTATGTACCTGAGTACTGGAAACGTCCTTCGTATTCCAGACTGCCTACATACCCATATCCATGGGATCAAGGTACTTTAAGATTGCGAAGATGAAAGTATGTAGTTCTGGTTAGTGTGATGATGGGGGAAAAGCGTTGAAAAGATAACAGCCTTATCGTAGGAACTCTGTGTCCGTTAAAGGATGTTACCTGTGGAAATGAGACAAGATTGAAGTATGCGTTGCGAACCACGAACAAGGAACCAATCCTAGACCGAAGCTAAGGAAAGAGTTGCCCCCTTTCTAGTAGAGGAAACTGTAGGGGTGACTATCAAAGAAGACACAGAAAGACATGACCGAGGACAAGACAGTGTTAACTGCAGACACAGACCAAGACATGGGGAGGCGATGAGGGACACCGACAAATTTCCAAGCTATACTAGGTAGGGAGATGGAAATGCAAACAAAGTCAATGGTTTTATTATGGATGGATGGATGAAGCAAGTTGTGAACTGGACAAGGAGTGGACAGGACTCGATAGATGATGGATGCTGACTCTACGCATAGCGCCTGTTTGCCAGGTTTTCACTATGGTACTTATCCAAGGCACTTGTTTGCCAGGTTTTCACCAGAGGACAAATTTTTTTTGGATTTTTTATTTTTTATTTTTTATTTTTTTTTTATTTTTTTGATTTTTTTTATTTTTGTGGGAATACTCTGAGGATCAGGCATAGAACTTCTTGAGATGGACACTATTAAGTGGCTCATCTAGAGGAATGCCATCAGGTGTAGCTAAAGTATAATCTCCTGATCCATATGTTGCTGTGACAATGAAGGGACCTAACCAGTTAGGCTCAAACTTGCCCTTCTTCTCTCGATCTGCTTGATTTCTCTGATTCTCCTTAAGTATAAGATCTCCAACTTGAAACCGTCTTTCTTTGATCTTTTTGTTGTAATTACGCCGGAGGCGGTTTTGATAGACATGGAGATGATTAAGTGCGGCAAGACGCCTCTCATCTAGTAGTTCAAACTTAGCTAATCTGGAAGTGCGATACTCGTCTCCGCCGATCAGGGCCTGCATGGATACTTTGAGTGATGGGATCTTGACCTCTATAGGTAGGATGGCTTCAGAGCCAAAGACCAAGGCATATGGTGTGGCACCAGTAGGTGTTCTGATACTAGTGCGGTAGGCCCATAGGGCGGGATTGAGTTGCAAGTGCCAATCACGACCAGCTTCATTGACTGTTTTCTTGAGGATTTTGAGAATGGTTTTATTGGAAGCCTCAGCTTGGCCGTTACTCTGCGTATAGTAGAGAGTTGAAAAGTGATGTTGGATATTGTACTGTATGCATAAGGCACGGACATCTTGGTTCTTGAATGGTCTCCCATTATCAGTGACAATGGCTTGGGGAATACCATACCGGCATATGAGGTAGTTTAGGATAAACTTGGCTATTTGCTTACCGGTGATATAGGTCATAGGAATGGCTTCCACCCACTTCGTGAAATACTCAGTGGCGGTAATGATAAACTTGTGGCCATTGGAGGAGGAAGGGTGGATTTGTCCTACGAGGTCAAGACCCCATTGAGAAAAAGGCCATGGAGTTGTCACAGGTTGTAACTCATGAGCGGGTGCGTGAATCAGATCTCCATGCTGCTGACATTGTAGACACTTCTTAGCAAACTGTGCGGCATCTTGCTCTAGTGTAGGCCAGTAATAACCTGTTCTGAGTATCTTCTTAGCAAGATTAGGACCGGTAGAATGTGCGCCGCAGACACCTTCGTGTATGTCTCGTAAGGTAGCTTCGGCTTCTTCCGCGTTAAGACATCGTAAGAGGATACCATCGAGACTCCGGTGATATAGTGTATCACCCAGAATGATGTAACGAGAGGATCGACGGATAAAGGTTTTGCGTTGAGTGGATGATAGGTCAGGGGGAAAGGTATTGTTTTTGAGGTATTCATAGATATCTTCGTACCACGGGGAATTGGGACCAACAAGTTCACAGATGATTTCAGTAACAGGAACATCGACGGCTGGTATCAACAATTGCTCGATCAAGAATTCACACTTCTGTGTATTTGCAGGCATGTCAATCAGTGACCCTACAGAAGCCATAGAATCTGCAGCTTTGTTATGCTCTCTTGGAATTTGCTCAAATGTGATGGTAGAAAAATGTGGTTTGTAGGCATCCACTAGTTGTTTGTAGGGGACCAACTTTTCATCCTTTGTTTGGTATTCATCTGTGACTTGGCGAATGACTAGCTGTGAGTCTCCATATACTTGTAATTCTGTGATATCCCATTGAACTGCTGTATTGAGACCTATAAGGAGTGCTTCATACTCGGCTATGTTGGTGCAAGGGAATGCTAGCCGATATGACTTTGGAATGTAGTCATTCTGAGGTGTAACAAATAAGATGCCAGCTCCTGAGCCATGCTGTGTGTAAGAACCGTCAAAGTACAACTTCCACATTATGGAGTTAGCAAGAGTGAATAGATTCTCATCAGGAAAGTCTGCGACCATAGGATGTGTATCTTTCATAGGTGCTTCTACTAGTTGATCCGCGAGGGCTTGTCCTTTGATTGCTTTGCGATCTGTGTACTTAATATCGAACTCACTAAGGATCATAACCCATTTAGCTAGTCTGCCTGTGAGAGCTGCTTTTGCTAGTAGATACTTAAAGGGATCAATCTTGGCTATCAGATTTGTGTGTTGGTTCAGCATGTAATGTCGCAACTTTTGGGAGGCGAACACTACTGCTAAACAAGCCCTTTCCATTGGTGAATAATTAAGCTCGTATCCCACCAAGGTTCTACTGATGTAATATATTGCATGCTCCTTTCCTGTGTCATCATTCTGTGCTAGCAAAGCCCCTAGGGCTGAGTTTGTAGTGGAGATGTACAATATCAAGGGTTTGTCCGCCACTGGTGGAACCAATACAGGAGGTGTAGCTAGATACTCTTTAAGTTGATCAAACGCTGCCTGACACTTGTTGTCCCATCGAAACAAGACATCCTTTCGGAGGAAGTGTTGAAAGGGTTGACATTTATCTGCTAGCTGTGAGATGAAACGCCTGATGGACTGCAACCTTCCTTGTAGGCTCCTTAATGCTTTTAGGTTCTTTGGTGGAGGCATCTCCACTATAGCCTTTACTTTTGCTGGATCTACTTCGATGCCTCTACGAGATACAATGCATCCCAATAGCTTTCTTGATGTTACACCGAATACACACTTCTTTGGATTGAGTCTTACTTGGTATTTTTCAAGCCTGTCAAAAATCTGTCCTAGGACCTGTATGTGATCCACTCTAGAAGATTTAGCCAATATATCATCAACATAGTCTTCCATAATGTGATGAAAGAGGTCGTGGAAGATCACTGTCATTGCTCGCTGATAGGTTGCTCCTGCATTCTTCAGACCAAATGGCATGACACACCAACAATAATTGCCCCAAGGACAAGTAAAGGTTGTTTTATGGTCTTCTTCAGCTATCCTTATCTGATTATAACTCGAGAATTCGTCCATGAGAGAAAGCATCTCGTGACCTGCTGTCAAGTCCACTATAATGTCAATGTTTGGTAGTGGAAAGTCGTCTTTAGGACATGCCTTATTGAGATCTCTGAAATCATTACACATGCGGATGTGCCCATTAGGTTTAGACACAGGTACAATGTTTGAGACCCAATCTGAATAGTCAATAGGTCGTATGAATTTTGTGTCTAATAGCTTTTGTACTTCCACCTTCACCAAGAGAGCTATCTGTGGGTGCATTTTTCTCAATTTCTATTTGACTGGTTTCACCTTGGGATCAACTGTGAGATAATGAACTACCAGCTTAGGGTCTAGCCCTGGCATATCTGCATAGGTCCATGCAAAGTTGATGGTTCGTTGCAAGAAGAAGTTGTTAAGATTTCTGTGCTCTGTATCAGATAATGATGCTGCTAGAAATGTTGTCTTTGGATTTTGTTCTGTACCTAGGTTGATCTCTGTAGAATCTTCCACTAGTAGAGCTGATTTCTCCTGGTACTTAGATCTTAAGGGAAGGTCAAATCCTCCATCCTCAGGTGCCACAGTTGGGTTTTCACCTTTGGATTCATCCTTTATTTTTACTATTTTATGATCAGGAGGTGCCACAGTGTGGTTTTCACCTAGGGATCTTTCTTTATTTGCGCTTTTGCGACTAGAGGATTTGGCATTCTCACCAAAATAAGCTGTGGGCTCTAGTTCCATTACAAAACCTGCCTTGTGATCGCCAAGAGGGATACCTTCCCGAAGTCCCATGAACTCAGCTAGAGCTTCGTCATTCTGAAATACATCTATAACGGGGGCCCCTTGTTGGTCCCAATCGATAAGTTCAGGGTAGACAAGCGTGACATTCTGGGTGCTAGTGTTGGAAGTTAAGGATATGGAGGATAGTGTAAAAATGGAGGATTCTGCGAATAGATTGGTCATGTGGAGGGAAGAGTCATCGGTGATATCCTCTGTAGACGTCGTATCGGCGGGAAAAGTGTCAGCTACCTCGTCGAGGATATACTCGATGTCTGAGGCGCACGGTACCTTCTTACCAAATCCTAATCCTTTCTTGTCTAGCTTCTTTGTTACCACAATGGGCTCCATAGTTCCTTGATTCTGTTTCCCAAGGCCACCTTTGCCTTTATAGCCCATATTTTTCACTATCCTTAAGCCATTGCCATATTGCTTGACTGGTATCGTAACTGGTTCTTTCTCCTTGTAGAGCCAAGAAGAGATGTCCTCAATAGTTTCCTCTTCCAATAACCGTCCATGTTGGAATTGGGTTAGGAATGTTGGGGGAGGAATAGCTGCTTTTTTGATAACTTTAGCAATGGGTGGTTTGCCGTAAGACTTTGGAGATAAAGGCATCCGCCCTACACAACAAGATTCAGAGATATCATAAGTGCCAAAGCCTATATCCCGAAAGTGAGCTGTGATTTTGGGGAGGGGTGTAGGTTCATTTGTAGAGGCTTGCGTGAGAGTTTCAGGGTCAACATAGAGAGGGGATTCAAGGGCTTTGTCATTTTTAGGCACTTGGTTGCAATTCTTATAGCTTCCTTGCAAGACACGACAAAATTCAAAAGGATTAGGATCTCCTGGGATGGTGATCTCCGTACCATTGTATGGGAACTTGAGGGACTGATGGTACGTGGAGGGAACAGCTTTCATTGCATGGATCCATGGGCGGCCCAGAATAATGTTGTAAGGCAACTCAATATCAAGGACTTGACATCTAGTTTCAAGCATAACGGGGCCCAACTATATAGGCAAGTGAATAACACCTTCTGAACGGCGTTCTGCATCATCATATCCCTTGATTGTAATACTATGATCAGTGTTGACGTGATCCTCAGAGTATCCCAATTGCTTTAGTAACTTTAAAGAGCAGATGTTGAGACTAGCACCACCATCTATGAGGATGCATTTGATTTTGCGCTTATGGATGAGAACTTCAATATGGAGGGCATCATTGTGACATGGATCATGGGAGGGGAGGTCTTTCTCAGAGAAGACCACGTTGTAAGGCGAAGCAATATTACCCACTATAGCTTGGAAATCTGCGACTGCTATGTTGTTAGGAATGGAGGACTCTTGGAGGGCTTTTTCTAACACCACTCTATGTGCAGGTGATGACCGTAGAAGGTCCAAAATAGAGATCTGTGCTGGTGTTCTCCCTAGATGTTCGACAAGATTATAATCAGACTGAACTAGAAGTCTAGGTGTAGGTGTATGGATGGTGACATGACCTCGACGAGTAGTAACAGCACAATTCGTAGATTTGCCTTTGATGGTGAGGGTAGACACTCGACTTTCTTCAAAATGACCTACAATAGAATCGAAAGACGTGGACGCGTGATTGATACCTTTACCTCTATCCTGAGGAGGAGGTGGACCGTGATGAGGGAATGGTTCCTTGTACATATCGAGATCCTTGTTCGTGTGTTGCGCTGGTGATTCATTCTCAAAAGTGATTTGATTACCGTCGATGAGGTTTTGGATGAGGTGCTTAAGCTTCATGCAAGATGCAGTTCGATGACCTTTGCTCCTATGGAACTCACAATACTCATTGTCTCTGTAACGTGCAGTTTTGTAGACAGGTTCTCCATAAGGAGGAGCATTAGGTAAGGTGATGAGCCCTTTCAGCAAAGCTTGCTGTAAGACCGATTTGATGGGTACTCCCAAGGGAGTGAATTGACGTTGCGGAGGATAATCTTGTTGGGGCCGCTCTTGTTGTCTTTGTTGTTGGTTGGGATAAGGCTGCCTTTGTTGCTATTGTTGTTGAGGTGGAGCTTGACTTGGTTTGGAGAGCTGCAGCGGTGTTTGCAACATTTGGACATGCTTAGTATCGACCACCCCATCATTGACCATGTTTTTGTTCTTGTTCCAATATTTGGGTTTATCGTTCGACTGTTGATGCGAATTGCTATCTTTCGTCTCCTTAAAGATTTTGACCACACCCTTAGCAATGAGGGCCTTCTCAATGTTGATACCCTTGTATGTGATTTCATCGAAGGTTGTAGCACTAAGAATTTGCAAATGGAAACCTAACTCTTGGTTGAGGTTCTGCAGAAATATGCTAACAAGTTGTTTCTCTGGAATCTTGAAAGGGAATTTACTAGCCATTTGTCTCCATCGTTGAAGGAAAGAAATGAAAGTTTCACCATTTTTCTGTTTATTGTTGCATAGGTCCGTCATGGAAATCTCATGCTCTGCGTTGTAAGAAAAGTGGGTGGCAAACTTCTCTGCTAGCTCGTTGAAAGACTTGATGCCCGTAGGTAAGTGTGAGAACCATTCTATTGCTTGACCTCCAATACTGCGAGGAAAAAGACGCATAAGATATGTGTCGTTGTGAGAAACCTCGAAGCAAGCAAGATAGAATTCCCTAAGATGGTCTTTTGGGTCACCTTTTCCTTTGTACTTATCAAACTTGGGAATAGTGAAATTTTGAGGAAAAGGGATCATTGGTAACGACCGATCAAAAGGATAAGGGCACACTTCCTCCAAGGAGAAGGTCTTTTTGGTGTGGCCAAACGTAAGATCAGATAGCTGTTGTTGCACCTCCGCAATCTTTAGTTCCATAGTCGTGGGAGGGGTTGGTAACATCTCCTGTTGTCCAAAAAGCGGTTGGTGTTGCCCATATGGAATATTATAATGTGAGCCATGCGCAGTGGTATTGTAAGGGTCGTAAGATTGATTGGGATTGTATGGATTGTATGATTGGTTCAGATTGGGTTGGAATTGGAGGTTTTGATTAGGCAGAGGTGGAGGTGGCGCTAGGTAAGAATGTTGGCTCTGCGATGGTTGAAGAAATGTATTGGGGGGAGGAAAGCTAAAGTGCGTTTGATTAGGTTGTGAAGGTGGCACATAGCTTTGGGAAACCTGATGTTGGGAATGTTGTGAGTGGCTAGGCAATGTATGAAAGAAGTTGAGCGTGGATGAACGTTGTGGAGGAGGAACATAGGTAGAAGTGATTTGCGACGGTGGGGGTTGATTGAAGATGAGAGTAGAAGAATGTTGTGGTGGAGGAACATAGGTAGGAGTGATTTGCGATGGTTGGGGTTGCTTGAGGATGAGAGTAGAAGAATGTTGTGGTTGGGGCTGCGTGACTCTAATTGGTTGAGAGACATGCAGGTGTGATGATATAGGAGGTGGCATATGTTGAGACCCTTGTTGCATGGCTACATATGTGTTCCCCGGATGGTAATTGGGTGGGAAACCTACGCGTGATGGGGTAACCAAGATTCCACTTGCGCTTGGGGTGGACACTTTGGGAGGTGGTTGCACATTGGATCGAGCTAAGGTGGCTTGCTTAGCTAACTCTGCTTGACGTTGGAGAGTTTCTTGTTGGTTTTGATAGATTTCCATAGGAGTCAAAAGCGGTGATATGGGCCTCTCCTCTGTTGGATTTTGAAAAAGAGGATTCCTATATTGCGAGCCTTGAGTAGGTAAGGGCGTAGTCATCGTGGACATGGTTTGCACCGCTTGTACGGTTTCTTGGGTGTTGGTGCTCTCCTTGAGAGTGGACACATCAAAATCTTGAGGTAACTTGGCACCTTGCTTTGCAAGCAAGCGAAAGAAATGATCCTGGTTCTCACTAAGGATTTTATCAAAGGCAGCTATAGCTCTAGGATCTTGTATAAATTCATCAAGATCTTGCCCATCTTCTTGAGAGGATTGACCTATTTCAAAGTGTCACTCTTCTTGAGATGGGGTTTGATCTACGATATAACGTTGTGGGACAAAATCTGGAGGCAAGCCTGTGGTATACTGCGGTGCATTTAGCAAAGGGGTTCTATCCTCATGAGGATTGCTTGGTTCATCTATGTGTGGCATGTTTGGAGAGATGTTTGGTTTTGCCGCGGGTGTACTATGAGTCACCTTGGGAGTAATGTTGAGACGACCTGATTGTGGTGTGCGAGGGGGTGACTTGTGTTTCTTAGGGACAACTTGCCTAGACTTCATAGTTTGCTGTAGCCTAGTGGTGACCATGGGATACACTTAGGACACAATGTAATGCTGGGAATCTGTGAGATGCTTTGAAGAAATGGACAAACTTTGATGCACAAAGTACTGGACCAAAAGCGCTATACTGTTTGACCAGAGGCGCAGGACTGTGCTACCAAAAGCGTGCTACTGTGGGCCAGAGGCGATGGACTGAGCTACCAATAGCGAGCTACTGCTATGCCAAAGACGAGCTACAGTGACCAAAAGCGAGCTACTATTATACCAAGGGCGCTGAAGTAGAGGTTTGCCAGAGGCAGGTTACTGCTGATCAAAGGCGATCTACTGTACTACCAAAGGCGAGCTGCTGTAATACCAAGGGCGCTGAAGTAGTGTCTGATGTTTTTCAAAGGCAAATTTTTTTCTATTTCTGATTGGATTGGTTTGGCAAGAGAAAACACAGCAAACAAGTGGTCAAAAAAGGCACAAGGACTGACACAACAGATAGTGTATGTTCAAGGCTCCAAACAAGCCCAATGTTTCCACAGGTCAAATACAGTTGCAATCAATAACAAGCACTTTTTATCCCTAGAGACAAGGTTTCATTGCAGTAGATCAGCTCACAGCTTAATACTCCGTCGATAAAAATATCATTCCATAAAGGTGTTGGATATTTAGTATCTTTGCGAGAGATGATAGGTAGGGATATCTCATCTCCCCTTGGAAAGCTCAAGTAGGTCACAAGAGCTTTATGTCCGAGGGAATACTATCTCTTCTCAAGGGAGCCCATGGTGAGTGTCTTAAGGGTTTAAATCGATTTCCCTTGCACTGATGATTACCGCAATGTTCGGAGGTAGGTCGGGTAGTCTCTATCTAAATTGGTTCTTAGTGACTTTGAGGGACCAACGCCTTACGAGCAATGCGACAAGCTACTAAAAGCTTTAACCAATCCTACTAAGAGTTTCAAACACTTCGCTCAATGTGAAAATCGTTTCCACAAAGAGCTAGTACACCTCTTTTCAGTTTGGCACCACAAGGTAAGGCTGACGTCGGTTAGGACTTGGCTTTCGCCTTATCCCTCTTATATAGCGGTTCAAAGGAAAACTCCGCTTAGGGTCGTCCCTTTTGGATGAATCGCAATCCAAAAGCAGGCCCTTCTAAAGGAAGTACAAAAAAGTAAAAGCAAGCACGTCAAACAAAGGTTCAATTGTCCCGTTATAAGAAAAATAAGGTGCAACTAAGCTATGCACACACACGATTGTAGTTGTAAATTGTCCCTTATGAAATGAAGTGTTTGGCATTCATGTCCTTTGTCCTTTAGAAAATTAAGGTGTTTGTTCATACATGTCCATTGTCCCTTAAGAAATGTAGTATATTCCTAAGACTTAGATTGCAAGAAAAGATTTGTTCAATTATCCTTTTAAGCATGCAATGTGTTTCTAAGACTTAGTGAGATAAATCAAAGAGGTCTTCAATGCTCGTCCTGCATGAACATGTTAAGAAAACACCTATTGGCTCTGTGTGAGTAATAAGAAGCTGCAACAAGTGAGTTAGGTCCACACAAACTCAAAAGTTAGCAAGTGCTTGAAGTCAGAGATTGAGAATAGGCCAATGAGTGGTCTTAAAAAATAAATCTTAGAAAATCTTTGAAAAAATATTACCACTATGTAGAGGACAGAAAAATACCAACTTTCAAAAAAAACATCACCTGAATCCGAGTCCGTTTGTGAAAGTTATGAAGCTTGAAAAGTCAAAAAACTGTGACGAGACAAAGACAGCAGTGAGAAAATCAATTTTCTGAAAAATCAGAGAATCTTGAGAAAAAAACTAATTTCACCACGATGTAGATCACAAAATTCTAGCCTATTTCAAAAAAAAAGCACTGAAATACGTGTCCGTATGACCAAGATAATGAGGTTTGAAAATCGCCTATTCATTTAAAAAGCTCATTGAAGAGGGGTCTGTCTTAGCCCCCTGTGACTGGCCCCTGGTCACTGATGTGACCTGCTGCTGGGCTGAAGGTGCTTTATTTTTTTTCAAAAAATAAAAAGAAAAAAAAAAAAGATTCTCTTTACTTTGTTTTACTTTTTAAAAGAAATAAAAACTAAAAACACTTCATTTTTTTATTAAAACAAATCTTTTCATAAGAACAAAAGAAAAAGCTGGCTGGAAAAATAGTACGCTGTACCTGCTGCAAAATAAGGTACCTTGTACCTGCTGTCAGGGCTGCAAAGGAATTTTTTTTTTTAGCTTTTTTGTGATTATTTTTTGATTTTTTATTTGTTTTATTTGTTTTTTTTTTTGGTTTTTGTTTTTGCTTTTTTATTTTTGGATTTTTTTTGCTTTTTCTTTTTGCTTTTTTTTTTTTTTTTTAATTTTTTCTATTTTTGAAAAAAGAAAACTTTAAAAAAATAAAAAAAAAAATTTTACCGTACCTCACAGTGATTATATGGCCTCGGGTTGCGTGCCAGAAGTGAAAAAATTTTACCTTCACCGAAATAGGCCAAATTTTATATTTTTCTTCGTCCCTCGACCCTTCCGAACGCAACCGTGACCTCCATTTTTGCCCAGCAAGCTTCCTTTAAATTTTTTTTTTCGAATCTCTCCAAAAAAAAGAGTTAAAAAACCTGTGAAATCAAACTAAAAATTCCACAAATTTGATATTAAATCAGGACCAATGGGTCCCACCGGGCGTGCCAGAATGTGTATATGGAAAAATGGATTAAATCTAAACTAAATAAAACCAAAGAACCCAATAACATAAAGGAAACGAATCTAAGTAAAAGCCATAAATCACAAATCAAAGATAAATGAAAGCTCTTACCAAAACCTGTATTGTTCCCTTTTGGAGATATGTGGATTGCTCAATGTAGTTGCAAAGCCATGGCTGCAACAAGCAAATATGTGCTCAAGAGATCAATGTCAAAAGATCGTTATAGTGCTCAATCGACGCGTTGTGTATGCTCAAAGCTCTGTTAAGTATGCCTGAGAATACGATCGAAGAGAGAGGCTCAATGAAGGAGATGAGGGGGGTTTATATAGATTTCAAGGAAGATCGATCAATGGTCCAGATAATTCAGAAGAATCAACGGAGGAGATAAGTTGAGGAATGTGCAACGAATGAGAAGAAGACAAGTGTCTTGCTTTCTTTTGCATGAGAGGAGTTATCAAGAATAGAAGAATGAGTTAACTGAAGAGATAAATCAATTAAAAGAATAAAGCAATTAGTTAAGTGATTTAAGACAAGAAGAAGAGATTTGCATGAGACAAGAAGATATTTTGCTTTATTAAATATAGAAATATTTAATTGATGAGCAAGAAAGCTTGAGTTATTTTAGAGATAACTCAAATTAGAAAAAAAAAGCAATTTAAATAAATAATTGATTTATTTAAATTTAGAGAAGATATTATTGGAAGAAGTAATTAAATAATTAGAATTATTTAATTTAGAAGATTTTGAAAGCAAATTAAATAAATAAATTTATTTAATTGTTGTGCATGATTTTGGGAGAATGATTTTTGATTTAATTAAATAATTTAAGAATTATTTAATTTTAGATAAGAGGGAATTTGTTGAATTAATTAATTAAATAATTGGATATATTTAATTAATGTGGATTTGATTTTTGGAAAGAGGATAATGATCAAATTAAATAATTAAAATTATTTAATTATGGAAGAATATAGAGGAATTTAATTTAATTAATTAAATAAAGAGGATTTATTTAATTAATGTTGAATTTAGGAGATTTAGAAGAATTTGATGATAATTAATTAAATAATTAGATTATTTAATTAACGTTTGCAATGCAAGTGATTAGACAGATAACGGAATGCAAGTGATTTGACGACACGGTCATTTTAGGGTGTCTACAACCCTATCATATCTTTCACAGAGTTCAATCAATCTTTCCCTTTCTTGTTGGGTTGTAGAATTGCCAACCTTCGCACTAACTTGAATTTTAGAATAATCTTCTTTATTTGCTTGAAACCTCTTCTTCCCTAGGCTTACATCTTTTGGGTCAAAAAGTTTTCTAAGGTAATCAGTCCTTTAGGGAGCTTATTTGACTTCAGTTGGATAATCTGGTCACCATATGCTTCTTCAATTTTAGGTTGCAACTGATCAGCAAATTCTCCTGACTGTTGTAAAAATGAAAGTACTTGAAAATTATTTTCAACAACTTGCCAATTTTGGTCATTGTCTGGGATAGTTGGCCTCACTATGATTTTGACTGACTCATTGTTGACTAGTAGATTAGTTGTTGGATCAAACTGTGAACCAATCTGTGTCATTCTATCTGTTATAGAATTTTGGGTTCTAGGAACTACTTCAATATTGAAAGCTTCAAAATCCTCTATTAGGTCCCAAATTATGTGCCTATAGGATCTCATTCTTACATTTTTGGCTACAGCCTTTTCTCTAATTTGCTTCACCACTAATTCTGAATCTCCTCTTACTATCAGATTCTTAACTCCTTTTTTTAGACAACATGAGTCCATGCACCAAGGATTCATATTCAACATCATTATTGGTACAGGCAAACTGAAAGCGAATGGCTCTTAAAATTTTCTCACCATTGGGGTAGTAAGGAAAACTCCAGCTCCAGCTCCATTCTTACTTCTAGCCCCATCAAAATTTAGAGTCCAGATTTCTGAGTCTTTTTCAGATTCTTGAGTCCGATTAGGCTCTTCCCTTAAAACATTAGGGATCTCTTGGTCTTCTTCAAAAATGAGATAAGTGCCTAGGCCAGTAGAGTCATAATTTCCATATGGATCAATTTGCATCATAGTCAGCAACTGATTATTCTCTTCTTCCTATTGGTCATGTTCAGTCCAGCCACCCAACTCTTCAACAAAAATTCTCTCCTCTTTATTTAGCATAGCATGGGTTGCTTCTAGTTTTGGGGTTGGTTCATTTGTAATATGGTCTTTTGATAATGTCTCAGATAGTATTTTCATCTTTGTCCCATATTTGGTTCTCAGAATGAGGTGTGACCAATCTAGTGACATGTAACCTCCTATCTTGGCTATGAAATCTCTGGATAAGCATAGACCAAAAATAGGGGGAATATCTATGAATACCACATCCTGATTTACAATTATATTGGGGCAAGTATATAATTGCAATGGGAGTTGTTTAATTTTCCCTATTGTTTGCATAGATTTCCCATCTAACTGCATAACTCCCCTTGCAAGTGGCTCATATTTTATTTTCAAAGCATCTGCTATTTGGTTTGGCATTACTGTAGTACTAGCCCCATAGTCTATCATTGCATTATGCAACAATTTCTTCCCAACTATTAGAGTCAAATAAAAGGGATCTGGTTTAGATTTACCTACCTCAAATGCATTGTTCAACAAGGTTGTTGTTTGCAGAGGTATAGTATCTTTGACTTGCAACTTTTCTTTCTCAGCAGATCCTCCTTTAGCACCAATATGTTTAGGGACTTCTTCGCCTTGCAGAGCCTCTTGCAATAGTGTCTTCTACTCAAGAATAGCTAACATGTCCCAGATTGATACATGTGCTGGAGTTCTTTTTAGCCGATCCACCACATTCACAGGTCCTAATGCTTGGGTCTTTAGATAATAAGGGTACCTTGCTTTTTCTAGAACTTGTCCTGAGGCTACTTGATTTTGTACAGGCTGGGCATTTCCTTTCTAGAAATTGTGTTCTGATGACTTTGAAATGGAGGAGCCCCATGAGCTCATTATTACTGACTTCAAGTTGTTCCATCATTCTCCTATTTGCCCTAGTATATTAATATGATTACACTAATGGCTTCTTGGAAGTAGATGCTTCATTCAAGAATACTGACTCTTCATCTTCAATCCATGAAAATAAAGCATGCTTAGGGACTATCTCCTCTTCCTGTTGTAAGGACATTCCTTGCATCTGGGCCACCAGGACTGCATTTTGTAAACCAGGAGACTGATATTGTGGAGTGTTAGAAGTTGCAAATTGTCCTTCTAATCCTCTCTATTATGCTATCTTTTGCTGTAAATTTCCTCTGGGGCAGTCTCTGGGCATATGGGCATTATTGCAAGGAAAACACCAAGCATTTGTACCATCTATAAAATTATTTTTCCCTGGAACAATCTCCCTGTTGGGATTAGGAGGAACAGTCTGTAAAGGTGTAGAGACTGTGACTAATTGGTTTGATGGCTGAGGATTAACTTGCCTCTAAGGGCCTTGATATTGATTTGGCTGAAAGGGAGGCCTATTTCCTTGGTAATCTTGATAAGGGGGTTTTGGATAAGGATTTTGTTGCCTCTTTAGGTTAATTATCTCATTTGAGAAGGTCTTTAAAAAGTTCTTGACATCATCCATTTCAGATGACTGAACAGGGGTGGCTATCTTAACAGGTTGTTGAGGAAATGCATACATAGACACAGGTGGGGTTGTAGGATTAGGAACTTCTTGAGGCAAAGGTAAGGTAATCTCTGGGAACATGGGCATAGGAGGCCTTGGGGGCAACTTTCCAGCATCTATTAAGTTATTTTCAGCCTTCACCACCAACTCATAAGCTTCTGGTAGTGTCTGACCTCCAAGGGACTGAATCATCACTGATATATCTGAGTTTAAAGCTTTAAGGTAAAACACAATAGCCATACCTGGTAACGGTCTTGCTGTAGCAAGAATTATTTCCCAAGTCTTTTGAAATCTTGAGTTGAAATCAGTCATTGCCTCTTGTGTGCCCTTTTGATAGTGATCAATTATTGTAGCAAAGAAAATTTATCACCCTTTTCTTTAAATCTTTCAAAGAAAGCATCACCAAGCTGATCCCATGTAGATATAGTGTTTGGGGTTAAAGATCTATACCAATCCAGAGCCTTCCCTTTGAAAGAAGCTGCTAACAGTCTTATAGCCACATTCTGTTGAGTGATAACATGTATTGCATAGACATCAGATACATCTTGTAGATGCTCTCCAGGTGTCTTGAAATCTTCCCCACTAAACTTGGGCAGGGCTTTCAGAGCATTAGCTAGAATAGCATCCCAAGTGGCTGGTGGTATTGGGAGAATCTGAGGACTGCCAGTGTTCCAATTTACATAATTCCTTGGGGCTATAGGTGCTCCCAAGTTTATTCTTGGTGCTGCTGCAAACTGATTCACTCTTCTCCTTGGATTAACTATTAGCGGTGGCAAAAGAATTCCTCGATTAGTAGCAAATTGAGCTCTTGTTACAGGTCAACAGCTCTGACTCTTTGTAGCTCTCTGGCTCATACAATCTTGATAGAAACTTCAAGAATGGTCCCACTGGGCATGCCAAAAACTATTGATGTGTAAAATTGTGCAAGTTCCAACACCAGCATGGGAAGTTTCAGGAATGTGGGCCTTGCTACCTAAAACAACCTCCAAATTTTAAAGAAGCTGGCTCTTCTCCATCTTAAATGGGTTTGGGAAAAGGAAAGAAAGTAACAGAATTACAGATACGATGAAAACAAATCTATCTATGGCGATGCACCTGAATAAAATGTTTCTCTCGACTAAGCACAATAAAAATATCCTCAAGATTCAGTCACATTAAAGAGCAGATACTGCATGATTAACATAAACAGATAAAATGAATAGAATGAAAGGCTCACAATTAGACAATTTGCAATGACACAGAAAATATCAACCAAGGCACAGAACTTAGTCTTTCTCATTAATTTTCAAGAAACATAAGAGGCACAGATACATGCACAGTTACATCCACTTTCTGAATCAAGAATAACAAAATAAAGGCAAATGATATTCACTGGTCACAACAAAAGTCTCAAACTTCTCTCTTAAATCTCTGACAGAAAACTATTTCTGGAAACTAGAATTCTAACTCCAAAAAGAAGTTTTTTACTCATTACAAATGTCACATATTTATAACACAAGATCGACTCTAGATTGCCTACAACAGTTGAATTGCAATGGCCCAACTGAACTGAAAGTAACTGGGAGTCTTCTGATAGTTAAAAGATCTTTCAAATCTGTGACAGTTACTCCTTCTGCAAGCCCATTGGTTGTGACAAAAACATATGTGGCATACCTCTTCTTATAAGGAACAGACACTTGGTGGCTCCCACGCTTCTTTGAAACAATAGACTCTATGATAGATGGCAGCGTCCACGCATATAACTTGAAACTCTTTCAATCTCTCAGGAAGAAATAGGAAACTGACACTTGGCAGCTTCCGCAGCAACTAGAAACTATACGTGTCTTTATCCGCAGCTTTGATACTTAACTATGTCTTTGTATTCGAGAGGGCTCTTCCTATGATATCTGTCATGATCTGTAGCTTTGAAACTTTAAGACACATTTGTAATGGGGCCCACAACTTCCCGCTTGGTAGCTTTCAAAAGAAGGAAACAAGGACAGGTGGTGCCTTCTGCGTGCACAACAACTAAGACTTGGTGCCTTCTGCGGCACTTGAAACTTTATAAGATGCTCCTTGAAACTTAAGCAAAGGTTAACACATGTCAGGCTCCACATCATTTGAGAAACATTTATTATCGTCAGAGAAAAGGTCAGAAAGCCTTTACTTTGGAGCCGCGTCCACCACGTGGCACATTCCACTTCACTTGATACTCTACACTATGGCCCACCTCCATCCTTCACTTAGCATCAAAACATATAGAAACTGACCTGCAAAATCTGACACTTGGCAAGCTCCGCAGCTACCACAAAAGACACATGGCTTCGTCCATGACATTTGAGAAACATTTATTGAGTGCCTCAGCTGATGACATGTGGCGCTTTCCACAGGGTTGTAACTTAAAACTTCATTAGAAACAAAAACCGGTACGTGGCATACTCTGCGTTAAATTTATAACGTAGAATCAAAAGTGCGGCTTGAAACTGGGTCTTGACACTTGGCGGCTCCCACGGTTCTTGCAAAATGAAACCCTCGCGGCCACTCCTAGAAACTTTTACAAACACAAAACTACAACCCGATGTAACCTGCTGATGCACTGTAACTGATACAAAATGTAGAGTCTTATACTCTACACTAACTATGTTCTTGAAAATCATTCAGGCTCTAACTATGGCATCTCTGACCGTGGTGACTGATTTTGCGTGACTAGTTAACTTGGCCTTCAGATTATCCAAAGTTAACTGATTGTCAAGAATATTATCCACGGAGGTCATTGAAAATGTTTTGTCCTCGAACTCTTTCTGAAACATATTTTCAAATTCCTGAGTCATCTCTTCTACAGAAAGAAATCAGTTATCTTGTGACACAAGATTGCATGGTAGCTCCTCCAATTTATGCAAAAGACTAACATCACTCTGATCACTTAGTTTCCTTGCAATTTCTAGGTCATTGATCAAATCTTTCAGCACATGGCTCTGATATGTCAATGCCTCTTTGGTTTCAGTATAAGAATCCCTATTTGGAATGACACCAATTGATATTAGAGCACTTATTTTCAGATTTCTCATCTCCACCCACTTATCATGATTCTGTTCTATATGCTCAATATCTTGAGAAATAACATCAATCAAGTCATCAAGTTCTGCTCTTATTTTCTCCATTTTGTCTGTCTTCTCAAATAGCTCTGTAAGTAGAGAGATTCCTTTTATGTGCATTCTTTCCAAATATTCTTCAAGTACTCTTCCCTTAAGATGAGTCTTTTCATATTTTTGGATGATAGGGTCTTCTATAGAAACGGCCTCGAGAGTTACTGATTCTGAATTCAAAGTCATTTTTCTCACCACTGTAGTCAATTGTTCAACCATTGTTTTGTAATGATCTTTCATTTCTTTCTCTTTGTCAAACTTCTGAATTAGAATGTCCATTGCTAACTGCATGTCACTCTTTGCACTTTCATGAGTTATTTTTCCTATCTCAACTCTAGAGATAGAGTAATCATTCATACTAAAATTTTCCATGGTTGCATCCTGCGGGGGTCTTGCAATCTCTAGAAATTTGTGTCCCTTGTCTCCAAGCATTCTTGAAAGAATCTTTGGCTTCTTTGGGGTCTTGGCTTTCACAGGCACCAGCTTACTAAAATCAAAGTCATTTGGAGAGATGGCTTGTTTCTTCCTTTTTGGTGTGTATGCTGACAACCATGGTGGAAGCACAAAAGTACTCACATTAGGATCTATTCCCATTATTGGTGTTACCGAAACTATACTTGCACTGGAAGTGGAAACAATAGGTGGAGTATTAGTAAAAACTGCACCTATTACATTCACATTAGAAACCTGTTCAGAATTCAGTACAAAGTGATCAAATATAAAAGTATCCCCAATATCAAAAGATGAGGAGGACAAGCTAGGAATAGACTCTGAGGAATGAAGAACATCTTCAAAAGTATTTTGAGGATTGTCAAAAATTATTTTGGAAGGTGATGGAGATTCAGAAGAGGGAATGTTAATAGGTGAAACAGATAGAGGAACTGAAACAAGTGTGTCAAACAAAGGAGAAGAGACTCTCGTTTCTTGTTGTACATTCTCTCGTGGAGACAAAACTTCCTCTCCTTGTTGATCTGTAGGTCTGTCTTCAACCTCCATTTCCTCGATGGTTGGCTCTTCAGTGTTCTATTTCTCAATTTCCATATCTTCTATCTCCAACTCTTTCTCCACAGCCTTTGACTTTTTTGTCACAAATTTGATCCTGGGCTTATGTGGCTTGGAAGAAGAGGAAATGTCACTCTTGTTCTTCATCCTGTTCTCCACCTTTTTACTTGTGTGTTCTTGAATTTCAATCTCTGATCCTGTAAGGAATTCTTTCAAAGCAATTCACTTATCTGCTAGCCACTTATTGGTGTTAGCTAGTATAGGTTCAAACCTTTTCCTCAGAGAGGTCAATTCTTTCTGAGACCATTGGATAGGAGGGAGAGGAGAGCCAGCAACCTGTTTAGTGTTATATCTATCATCGATCAACTCTTCATCATCCATTAAGTCTTCAGGAATGTCAACCAATCCCAGATATTCAATTTGCTCCAGAGATAACTAGCTATAATCCAACTTTTTGACATCTTCTTCTATCGTCAAATCTACCCAGACGTCCTTGACCATAGGTTCATGGAACTGGGTTTTCCTCTTGATCTTATCTTTCACACCTTTGTAATCAAACTTTGGTCTTCTTTTGAATTGTTTCATAGTTACTAGCTGCATTTCAATTTCCATGGCTCTAGCATTTGCAGCAGTTGATACCAAAAACCTACCAATTTCAACTAGAAACCTGAAACCTGGTTTCTTGAGCTCCATTTATTTATTATGTACGACAATCATTTGTCTACATAATTCCATTAAAACAAGTTTGTCTGAGGGAAACCTTGGCAAAATATAAGGATGACCTTGGAAAAAGCCAACCCTTAAATATGAGAAAGAAGAAAATTCTAAGAACATGCATCCAAAATCATTTACCACTAACCAAGCTTCATCTGAAACTCTTCTTTGTTCCAGCTGAGGATCAAAAAGACACAAGAACATTGTGAAGAAAGCATCATTTACCCTCCTGAAGTGGTGAATAGAACCCTTCAATGTCAATTGAGAATAGTACTGATACACAGGAATTACTCTCTTATCTCCTTCTAATGTCAGACCTGGAAAGATTCTCATGGAGGCTGCTATATACACTAGGTAAGAAGTCAAGTAGAATTTGAAGGTAGTGGATACCTTAGTCAATTGCTCATGCAGAGCATTGCTAATTTTCTCACCCTAGAACATGGCTTGTTTATGTTGGAGTATTACCTTAATGAAAGGGTACATCCACTCGTGAAAAGGTGAGGAAGAGGCCAATCACCTTATCCTACTAAGAAGAGTTATAAGATCACCAACTTCTTCTACAAAATCACTTCTAGGAAAACTCTGTGGCCACCTAGATAAGTTTGACCTTAAAGTCTTGAGCCATTTATTATTGATTATCTTCTTAGCTTTCTCAGGATTTTTGTCAAACTCTTTTTGTGCTTCAACAAAATCTAGTTTTATCACTTCTATAACAGCAGGGCACATGAAAACTTTATCAATGAATTCAGGATCTAATCTAATTATCACATTGCCATTTGCATCCATCACTGTCCTAGTATCTGTGTTGTAAAACTGAGCACACTAAAGAACAAACTCTGTGTTATGGGATGCCATCGGGAAAGATGACACCAAATGAATGTTATTGTCAATAATCTTCTTCATTACAAAATTGGGATTATTAGACTTAGTTATTTCCACAAATTCAGCCATGTCCACATGGCCAATCTCTGTATCCTGAATGTCATTGACATTAGAAGTAATCGAGGTGATTGGAAAAACACCTTGATACTTATACTTCATCGCTTTCAACTTCTTCAGAGACAACTCAGTCATTTAAAAAAGCTATCACCAGAAGGATGTCGATGAAGAGAGAAAATCCGCAGAAGAAAATGCAACAAAAAGCCATGATCATACAATTAGGGGAAATACTGGTAATCTGGGAAAATTGCATGTCAACAATCATGACTATGGAGATACACTTGAAAGGGCTAGAGTGTGAGCAGGTCAAAAAAATGGAGGAAAGCGAGCTTAGGGAAGCAAAATTAAAAATATCCCAGAGTTAGAAAAAATGAAGAGGATGTGCACGGGCGGCAAAATTTGTTGCCCTTGCATGTATGGGATAGTTCATAAGTGTCAGGGCGGTCATTTTTACTGACCCTATAGGTAGGTTGAAATGCAAGTGTATCAGCAGCGAAAATTACCACTCTTGCATGTTTTAGGAGAAAATTGCGAGTGTTTGAGTGGCCAATTTTACTGCTCTCACAGATTTGGATATTTCAAAGTTTTTCTTCATGTAAGGGCAGCGAAATTCGCCGTCCATACACCTCGTGATATAATGTCAAATGCTTAAGTAGCAATTTCTGCTAACTTAGCATTTATCCACAAATTTATGGAAGGACTTCGATCGGCAAATATCACCAACATTGCAGGTGTAAGATGGGTTTGGTGTTCGGTCAGAAAAAACCACCGATGATGCATATCACTTTATCAAAGCTTTCATGTAAGGGTGGCGAAATTCACCACCCTTGCACGAGGGTAATCAAAACACAAAACACAATCAGTAATCTTTACCGATTCAATACCTAAAAACCTAAACCTAAAAGAAAACTAAGTCCCAAGCACTAGAAAATAATCGAGAAAGTTCAGTCTGGCTAGAACGAAAAAAGATAGGGTTATCACAACATAGATATAAATCAATCAACAAAATAAACGTAAACAAAGATGCGTTAAATGACAAGTTAAACACCTGAAACAAATTTATCTTAAACAATCAGCAAACCCCAAATATGAACAAATGAAAAATTAAAACGTATCCCTACCTGATAAAAATGAGGCCACTCCTGGCTTTTCATGATGAAACCTCCAGATTGCAAAAATCACGAACTTGAGAAGGTGTCATGACAAATTGCAATGAGGTCGACTTAGGCATGATAAAATGAAAAACACAATGAAAACAATTTAAAAGACACTTAAAAACTTAAAACAAAACTAAAAAGTCACCATTAATGTCACACGAGTGGCCATAAATGCCACTAAAGTTTGAGATCTTCATGATCTTACTCGGGCGGTGAAAAATGCTGACCTAACATGTGCCATTCACAATGTAATGGTAGTAAAAAGTACCGCCTATGCACTTGCTATCAATGAAGAACATGTAACGGTGGCAAAAATTGCCACTCGGGCATGTTCAAACAAAAAACTATGTAAAAGCAGCAAATTTCGCTGACACAACACAAGTAAATAAAAAGGTATGCAATAGTGGAGAATTTTGCCGACTTTGCACATGAAGTTTCAAAAGTTTACTAACACACCAAAATGATCAAAATTGGTATTTTGATCAGTTTGCAACCTAATCGATTTGCACAAACTTTGAGGAATCGATTTGAGGGAATGTTGCAAACTAGTTTAGGATGTCATATGACTTCGCACAAGGCCAAGAGAATCTTGTATTGATTTGCGAACTTAGAGTGTAGACTACAAAATGGACAAGTTTTGTAGGGGTTGTCTACAAAAATGAGTGTAGCTGATTTTGAGAACAACACATTTTTATTTAAGCGATGATTGCACGCATTCCGTGGAGTTCGTGCAAGGTTGTTTTCAAGTGTTCTATAATGATCTAGCTAGAAGGGGCATATCATTCAGTCAGCATATCATATGGTCAGATAACTGTGCATCACAATTCAAGAACTCATGAAATTTCTATTGGCTGAGCAGGAGGCATAGTATTATAGGTGTTCAACATATGTCAAACTTTTGTGAGGTCGGGCATGGAAAGGGGGAGCATGATGGTGTAGGAGAATGTATCAAAAGAGCCACAGCACGAGAATAGTTAAAGTATAAAGACAATGCAAACCTAATAGATGCAAAATCAATCGTCGAGTGGTGTAATGCTTCGATGGGTCCAGGTAATCAAGGTAATTCTTTAGTTCGTAGATTTTTTTGGTTGATATATGATACTAACATTGCACCATATGAGGACTGTTGTACACTAATAGGATCAAGTGAGCTACACTCTATCAGAAGCTCAATTGTAGGTTCATGGAGTATACATATGTGAAAGATGGTGTGCTTTTGTTCTACATGTACAATTCAAGCCTGGAATGAAGATAACATAGAGGGAACAAATTATTACTTGTGTCATTGTGTTGAGGCCAAAAAGAAATTGGAGGCCCCAGTTACAGATGGAGAAAACATCGAATACCCTACAGGCTTAGTGGCTGTTACTGGAACATGGCTTAGAAGGTACCCACATAAGAGTCTTAATGTTTGTTTGTTTGAGGACTTTGACATGCATCAGAAGATTCTTCATTACTCCAACCTTATCGTGGCAACCAATGTTCATTTGATACAATATCGAGGTAGACCTTTGAACAAGACCTTGTGGAAGGTGCGTAACTTTGATCATGAGGCCATACTTGACACAATAAAGAGTAGAGAAGACCCAGATGGTTCATTGGATTAATTTGTAAGTATGCATAAAACTATCCTAGATGGTTACATGTACTTTATTTTGTATATAAATAGTAGTATGAATTGTTTCCCTCCAGTATATTTATGTTTAGTCAATTTTGCTTTTTGATGCTTCTCACAGGAGGTCACAACTCGAGTCCATCCAACTACAGATAAAGAAGCTCAAGAAAATATGATGGAGAGTGATCATCAGATGGTGGTAAGTGATCGATTACATAAGTGATGTTATATATTTCATGTACATTTCGTTTGATTTGTTTCATGAGGTTAGATCTAAGTAATGGATGAAGTTGATCCTAATTGGTCTTAATCCTGTTCACTTATGTCATATCAAGATTCATGTCAAAGGGTTTGGATGTTAGTTCATAACATTCATGTTTATCATGTTACAATAGTAGGAAATAGTTGTTTATGTCATTGGTTCATGCCATTGGATCATTGGATTTTGGTTGTGCTTCTTCATCATAACATGTCATGCTTTCAGGAGTTAGATTTAGTTGTGGTTCTTCCTCATGATAGGATTTAGAAATTGTCTTCATGCTTCTTTGTCCTCTATGTCTTCAGTGTTCTTAGTGTCTTCATGCTTTTAGGAGTTAGATTGGGTTGTGGTTCTTCCTCATGTTTGGAAAGGTGCTAGGAGTGAGATTTTGCCTTCCATAGCTCATGGGTCCAAATGGACTCCACCAATGCATCAGGATGGGTGGGTAAATTCTAGGTGAGGTCTCGTTTCATGTGCCAAGCACCGCATTCGTTTGGCACAGCAGGCTACCGGTAAAGTCCCTTAAGCGCCCTAAGAGGAAAAAATTGCCAAACTTTGATGGGATAGTTCTCAGAATTTGTGGCAACTAGGAACATTCTGTTTGGACCTATAGGTGAACGTGAGGTCTGTCCACAATAACCTCTCTTAGTTTCATTCAACTCTAGTCAATTTGATCATGCCGAAATCAAACGCATTCTTGCAAAATGCTTCAGTTTTATGCAGTGGAAAGGTGCTAGGAGTGACATTTTGCATTCCATAGCTCATGGGACCAAACGGACTTCTCTAATGCATCGGGGTGGGTGGGTAAATGCTAGAGGAGGTCTCATTTTGTGTGCCAAGTGCCGCATTTGTTCGAGACAGCAGGCTACTGGCAAAGTCCCTTAAGCGCCCTAAGAGGAAAAAACTGCCAATCTTTGATGGGATAGTTCTCAGAATTTGTTTGGACCTATAGGTGCACATGGGGTCTGTCCACAATAACCTCTCTCAATTTCATTCAACTCTAGTCCATTTAATCATACCAAAATCAAATGCATTCTTACAAAATGCTTCATTTTCATGAAGTGGAAAAGTGCTAGGACTGACATTTTGCATTCCATAGCTTGTGGGACCAAACAGACTTTGCCAACACCTCGTGGTGGATAGGCAAATTCCATGGGAGGTCTCGTTTCATGTGCCAAGCGCCGCATTCATTCGGGGTAGCAGGGTACCAGCAAAGTCCCTTAAGCGCCCTAAGAGGAAAAAACTACCAAACTTTGATGGAATAATTCTTAGAATTCATGGAAACTGGGAATGTTTCATTTGGACTTACAAGTGTACGTGAGGTCTATCCACAATAACCTCTCTCGGTTTCGTTCAACTCCAGTCTGTTTGACCGTGCCAAAATCAAACACATTCTTGCAAAATACTTTAGTTTCATGCTGTGCAAAGGTGCTAGGAGTGACATTTTGCAGTCCATAGCTTGTGGGACCAAATGGACTTTGCCAATGCATCGGGGTGGGTGGGTAAATGCCAGGGGAGGTCTCGTTTCATGTGCCAAGTGCCGCATTTGTTTAGGACAGCAGGCTACTGGTAGAGTCCCTTAAGCGTCCTAAGAGGAAAAAACTGCCAAAATTTGATGGGATAGTTATTAGAATTCGTGGCAGATGGGAAAATTTTGTTTGGGCCTACAGGTACACTTGGTGTCCATCCACAATAACCTCTCTCAGTTTTGTTCAACTCCAGTCCGTTTGATCGTGCTAAAATCAAATGCATTCTTGCAAAATGCTTCAGTTTCATGTACTGGGAAGGTGCTAGGAGTGAGATTTTGCATTCCATAGCTCGTGGGACCAAAAGAACTTCACCAACATGTCGAGGTGGGCAGATAAATGCTAGGGGAGGTCTCGTTTCATGTGCCAAGTGTCATATTCATTCGGGGCAGCAAGCTACCGATAAAGTCCCTTTAGCGCCCTAAGAGGAAAAAAATGCCAAACTTTGACAGGACAGTTCTCAGAAGTCATTGTAGCTGGAAACATTTTGTTTAGACTTACAGGTGTATCTAGGGTTTGTCCACAATAACCTCTCTCAATTTTGTTCAACTCCAGTCTGTTTCACCGTGTCGAAATCAAACGTATTCTTGCAAAATGCTTCAGTTTCATGTTGTGGAAAGGTGCTAGGAGTGACATTTTGCATTCCATAGCTTGTGGGTCTGAACAGACTTCACCAACGTGTCGGGGTGGGTGGGTAAATGGTAGGGGAGGTCTCATTTCATGTGTCAAGCATCGCATTTGTTCGGGGCAATAGCCTACCGGCAAAGTCCCTTAAGCTCCTTAAGATGAAAAAACTGCCAAACTTTGACGGGACAGTTCTCAGAATTTGTGGTAGCTGGGAACATTCTGTTTGGATCTATAGGTGCACATGGGGTCTATCCACAATAACCTCTCTCGGTTTCATTCAACTCCAGTCCGTCTGACTGTGCGAGAAGCAAACACATTCTTACAAAATGCTTCAGTTTCATGTAGTGGAAAGGTGCTAGGTGTCATATTTTTTGTTCTACTCATCATGGGGCCAAATGAACTACACCAACATGTCAGGGTGGGCGGGTAATTGGTAAGGAAGGTCTCATTTCATGCACCAAGCGTCCCAGTCGTTTGGGGCTATAAGCTACTGACAAAGTAGAAAGTTGCTAACACTAAAATTTTGCATTCCACATGTCTTGGGGGTGAATGAACTACACCAACGCGTATGGGTGGGTAGCTAAATGCTAGTGGAGGTCTCATTTTGTGCACCAAGCATCCTAGTCGTTCTAGCATGCAAGCTACCGATAGCTAGCACCTTTTGAGTTTGCCGGTAGCTTGCAACCCAGAATGACTGAGACACTTGGACCTACAAACAAGACCTCTCCTAGCATTTACCCACCCACACAGATGTGTTGGTAAAGTTCATCCAACCCCAAGACCTGTGGAATGTAAAATTTTAGTGTTAGCAACTTTCTACTTTGTCGGTAGCTTATAGCCCCGAATGACTAGGACACTTGGTTCATGAAATGGGACCTTCCCTACCATTTACCTACCCACCCCAATGTGTTGGCGCAGTCCGTTCAGCCCCATGATGAGAAAAACAAAAAATATGGCACCTGGCAACCTTTCCACTGCATGAAACTAAAGTATTTTGCAAGAATGCATTTAATTCTAGCACAGTCAAATAGACTGGAGTTGAACAAAACTGAGAGAGGTTATTGTGGATGGACTCCATGTGCACTTGTAGGTCCAAATAAAAGGTTTCCAGCTGCCACAAATTCTGAGAACTACCCTATCAAAGTTTGACAATTTTCTTGTCTTAGGGATCTCTAGGGACTTTGTCGGTAGCCTGTTGTCTCGAACAACTGCAGTGCTTGGCACATGAAAAGAGACCTCCCCTAGCATTTATCCACCCACCCAGACGTGTTGGTGCAGTCCGTTCACCCCCAAGACCTATGGAATGCAAAATTTTAGTGTTAGCAACTTTCTACTTTGTCGGTAGCTTATAGCCCTGAACGACTGGGACACTTGGCACATGAAACAAGACTGTCCCTACCAATTACCCACCCACCCCGACGTGTTGACGTAGTCCATTCAGACCCACAATGAGAAGAACAAAAAATATGGCACCTAGCACCTCTCCACTGCATGAAACTAAAACATTTTGTAAGAATGTGTTTGATTCCGGTATGGTCAAACAGACTGGAGTTGAACGAAACTGAGAGAGATTATTTTGGATAGACCCCACATGCACCTATAGGTCCAAACAAAACATTCCTAGCTACCATGAATTCTAAAAAATGTCCCATCAAAGTTTGGCAGTTTTTTTCTCTTAGGGCGCTTAAGGGACTTTGTCGGTAGCCTATTGCCTCGAACGAATGCGGCACTTGGCACATGAAACGAGACCTCCCTTGGCATTTACCCACCCACCCTTATGCATTGGCAAAGTCTGTTTGGTCCCACGAGCTATGGAATGCAAAATGTCACTCCTAGCACCTTTCCATAGCATAAAACTAAAGCATTTTGCAAGAATACGTTTGATTTCAGCATGGTCAAACGGACTGGAGTTGAATGAAACTAAGAGAGGTTATTGTGGATAGACCCCACATACACCTATAGGTTGAAACGAAACATTCCCAACTACCACAAATTTTGAGATCTATCCCATCAAAGTTTGGCATTTTTTTCCTCTTAGGGCGCTTAAGGGACTTTGCCGGTAGCCTGCTATCCTCAACAAATGTGGCACTTGGCACATGAAACAAGACCTTCCCTGGCATTTATCCCCCCACCCCGATGCATTGGCAAAGTTCATTTGGTCCCACGAGCTATGGAATGCAAAATGTCATTGCTAGCACCTTTGCACAACATGAAACTGAAGCATTTTGCAAGAATCCATTTGATTTCAGCACGGTCAAACAGACTGGAGTTGAATGAAACCGAGAGAGGTTATTGTAGATAGACCCCATGTGCACCTGTAGGTCCAAACAAAACATTCCTAGCTACCACAAATTCTAAGAATTGTCCCATCAAAGTTTGGCAATTTTTTCCTCTTAGGGCACTTAAGGGACTCTACCGGTAGCCTGCTGCCCCGAACGAATGCAACACTTGGCACATGAAATGAGACCTCCCCTGGCATTTACCTGCCCACCCTGATGTGTTAGTGAAGTCCGTTCACACCCATGAGCTATGGAATGCAAAATGTCACTCCTAGCACCTTTCCACTACATGAAACTAAAGCATTTTGCAAGAATGTGTTTAATTTTGACACGATCAAACGGACTGGAGTTGAATGAAACTGAGAGAGGTTATTGTGGATGGACCCCACATGCACTTATAGGTCCAAATGGAATGTTCCCAACTGCCATGAATTCTGAGAACTGTCTCGTCAAATTTTGGCATTTTTTTCCTCTTAGGGCGCTTAAGGGACTTTGCCAGTAGCCTGCTGCCC
Source organism: Cunninghamia lanceolata (assembly GCA_027924645.1). NCBI lineage: Eukaryota > Viridiplantae > Streptophyta > Pinopsida > Cupressales > Cupressaceae > Cunninghamia > Cunninghamia lanceolata. The sequence continues at coordinate 5,922,911 of BSBN01000686.1, read as the reverse complement.
TCAATAAATGTGGCATTTGGCACACGAAATGAGACCTCCCCTGGCATTTACACACCCACCCCAATGCATTGGTGAAGTCTGTTTGGTCCCACGAGCTATGGAATGCAAAATGTCACTCCTAGCACCTTTGCATAGCATAAAACTGAAGCATTTTGCAAGAATGCGTTTGATTTCGGCACGGTCAAACAGACTAGAGTTGAATGAAATTGAGAGAGTTTATTGTGGACAGACCCATGTGCACCTATAGGTTCAAATAGAATGTTCCCAGCTACTACGAATTCTGAGAACTATCCCGTCAAAGTTTGGCATTTTTTTCCTCTTAGGGTGCTTAAGGGACTTTGTCGGTAGCCTGCTGCCCTCAACAAATGTGGCACTTGGCACATGAAATGAGACCTCCCTTGTCATTTACCCACCCACCCCGATGTATTGGTGAAGTTCATTTGGTCCCATGAGCTATGGAATGCAAAATGTCACTCCTAGCACCTTTGCACAGCATGAAACTGAAGCATTTTGCAAGAATCCATTTGATTTCAGCACGGTCAAACGGACTGGAGTTGAATGAAACCGAGAGAGGTTATTATAGACAGACCCCATGTAAACCTGTAGGTCCAAACAAAACATTCCTAGCTACCACAAATTCTAAGAATTGTCCCATCAAAGTTTGGCATTTTTTTCCTCTTAGGGTGCTTAAGGGACTTTGTCGGTAGCCTGCTGCCCCAAACGAATGCAGCGCTTGGCACATGAAATGAGACCTCCCCTAGCATTTACCCACCCACCTTGATGTATTGGCAAAGTCCGTTTGGTCCCACGAGCTATGGAATGCAAAATGTCACTCCTACCACCTGTGCTAATTGTCCTTTATTACTACATAATTGTCTAGACTTTGGGACAACGATTATAACATTTTCCATGGGTCAAGAAAATGAACTACAAATTGATTTTTCAGAAGTTATGAACCTTACGTATGTCTAGGACAACCTAGGCATCATAAAAACCTTTGACACTTTAAAGAAAATACAGTTGGTAGGTGTAAAGCCATATTCCACAACCTTTTGCCAGCATCCTCCCTACCTATGCCAAAATGGGATCTTTGGAACATGGTATGGACATCCATCAAAGCATGAAGGATATGGGAATTCTATCAGATGTTGTAGTTGCAACTACCCTCAGAGACATGTATGCAAAGTTTGGAAGCATAGACAAGGCACGTGAACTGTTTGGCATGATGCCCCAAAGAAATGTCACCTCATTGAATGCAATGATTGCAAGATATGAACAAAATGGATTTTTTGATAAGGCATTAGAAACTTTCAAGCAAATGTGATTGCCAGGTGTAAAGCAAAATTCCACAACCTTAGCCAATATCCTCCTTGCCTATGCCAAAATGGACATCCATCAAAAGGATAAAACATATGGGAATTTTGTTAGATGTTGTAGTTGCAACTACCCTCAAAGACATGTATGCAAAATGTGGAAGCGTAGATAAGGAATATAAACCATTTGACATAACACCTCAAATAAATGTTGTCTCATGGAATGCCATGATTGTAGGATATGCATACAATGGATTTTTTGAAAAGGTTTTAGACACTTTCAAGAAAATGCAATTGGCAGGTGTAAATCCAAATTCCACAACCTTTTCTAGCATCCTCCTTGCATGTACCAAAATTAGGTCATTGGAACAGGGTATGGACATCCATCAAAGCATGAAGGATATGGGAATTGTATCAAATGTTGTAGTTGCAACTGCATTGAGAGACATGTATGCAAAATGTGGAATCATAGACAAGGCACATGAACTATTCGATAGAACACCTCACAGAGATGCCATCTAATGGAATGCCTTGATTGTAGGATATGCACAAAATGGATTTGTTGAAACAGATTTAGACACTTTAAAGAAAATATAGTTGGTAGGTGTAAAGCCATATTCCATAACCTTTGCTAGCATCCTCCCTACCTGTGCCAAAATGGAATCTTTGGAACATGGTATGGACATCCATCAAAGCATGAAGGATATGGGAATTCTATCAGATGTTGTAGTTGCAACTACCCTCAGAGACATGTATGCAAAGTGTGGAAGCATAGACAAGGCATGTGAACTATTTGGCATGATGCCCCAAAGAAATGTCACCTCATTGAATGCAATGATTGCAAGATATGAACAAAATGTATTTTTTGATAAGGCATTAGAAACTTTTAAGCAAATGCAATTGCTAGGTGTAAAGCAAAATTCCACAACTTTAGCTAGTATCTTCCTTGCCTACGCTATAATGGGATCTAGATAACATGGTGTGGACAACCATCAAAGCATAAATGATATCAGAATTTTGTCACATGTATTGTGTTTGCAAAGTTGCCCTTGTAGACATGTATGGAAAGTATGGAAGCATAGACAAGGCACATGAACTATTTGAAATGATGCCTCAAAGAAATGCACAGTCCCACATAATTCAATGATTGCAAGATATACACAAAATGGATTATTTGAAAATGATTTATAAACTTTCAAGCAAATGCAATTGGCACATGTAAAACCAAATTCCTATAACAATAATTGATTATCATATTAAATATTTAATATAAACTATCATATACATAATGTCATGAACATAACATCTAGTTTATATAAAAATCCATATAGGCATGTCCAAACAAAGCCATACAGGCAAATATACAAAAATATACATTAGATTAAGATACAAAAGTATGTATACAAAGCCATCTAGGCATACAAAAATTGTCCCAAAAACTAGTTTCCTATGGACTTTTATGAAATAATTGATGGCCCTTCTTTGACTATGAAGATGGAGAGCCAGTCCGTGACTCATCCTCTCTATGTCATCGAGTAGACCTCTTCGAATAAAGTTCATCTAGGTGCACCTGTTAATACAAACAAACAATATGCACACTAGTATAGAAAATGTATCAAATATATAACATTGAACATATGTAATTGATCACTTACCACCAACCCATGATCACTCTCCGTCTTCTTTTCTCTAGCTTCTTCATCCATAGTTGAATGGATTGAAGTTGTGACATGCTGTAAGAAGCATCAAGAAGCAAAATTGACTAAATATAAATATCATTTATATGTACATCAAATGACATGAGATAAAACAAGAAATACAAAATTATGACATTTTCATGTTATTAGCTCATACCTTGGTCAAAGCATTTGCAGACATTATGGCTGCATCAATGCCTCTCTGTGCTGAATCACGAACATCAGGAGGAGTCTCCAGATTCAGCATCTAAAAAATCAAGTTCAAGATTAATCGACAAAATAAATACATAAAATTACTTTTAAAATGCATAATAATTACAAATGGTTAAATTTACCTTCGTATAACTAGTGATTTGGCATCCAGGGGACCAAGGATATAGTGGGGTTGCCGGTGATTGTTGAAATCATCAAATTGTCACAAAATAATAGTACCATTGACATATCTACAATAATTACGATCATGTGATAAATTACATACCTGTTGTCTTGACCTCCTCTCATAACCTGCCAGTGGATAGCTAATGGAGGTAGGATGAAGACTCTGACCCTAAAAACTCATTTCGCAGATAATTACATACATTTGACTTATAATATAGATAATCATATAAAAATAATTACAATTTTCAAATAACAATATATTAAATCATAATGAAACTTGTAACAAATTACCTGAGAGTTAATGCCAAATGTATGCTATAAGAGATCATCACTGAGAATGAGATCATCCAATATGGATGCCTCCATCAATGGATGCTACCCATGCGTCGCATCATCCTACCTGTATGTCGCATCATCCTGCCCCTGCATCGCAGCATCCTGCAAAGAGTCTTGTCGTGCACCCTGTGTCCCATAATTACATAGGTTCCCACATGTACTGAACAAATGTGGGGACACATGATGCCTACTACTCACACCCTCATCAGCCTGGGTAAGATCATCAGCATGTTGTGATAGAGTTTGGGTGAGAGTAGTCAGTGAATGTAACGTATCCACCTCAACACTCTCCTTCAAAGCCAAAGAGAGTGACCTATGATCTAACCTCACTCAGGGTACAGGCACATGGTTTTGATCTTGTTGAGCCCTGGGTCTATCTTGGGCAAAGCCACCACCTCTACCCTGGAAACCACAAATGTCAAAATAATTTAGAATCTTGTTGAGGATGAACTCGCAATAGAGTTTCCTCAGGAAATATTGTGGTACCTCATCATTATTGCATGGGCACTCATCAAAGACCATGTACCATCTATCCCAAAAGTGTTAGGATATTTCTTCATTCCTACACCGATGTATAGGAAACCGTTTGCAACTTTCTTCTAATCTTTGACCAGTTTTGGGATTGGTAAAGTGTCCACATAATTAAGATTTTGTAATTTTTTCATGCTTGACTTGTTCATATGATAAGCCATTGGCATAAAATTGCCGACACCTCTCCCTATAGTCTTGGAATTCGGTGCCCTATAGTCTTGGAATTCAGTGATTTGTTTTGTCACTGAATTCATGTGAGCAACAATCTCCTCTAGTGATTTTGCAAGTGTCCTCCTACGATCAGTGGTTCCACTTGGAGTTTTTAGGGTTTCAAAAATAGTCTGAAGATGTTTCTTGTTTTCTTCTATTATCCCCAGGTAATGTTCTTGATTATGCCTTACATTAAAAGGAGTTGAAGGTGGGTTTGGAGGGTTTTGGGGATTGTTTTCAACCTCCTCAGGTGGATTTAGGTTTTCTCTTTCTCCAATAACTGTAAATGCAATATAAAGATAAATCAAACATTGCAAAACTCAAAAATTGTTCTCAAACTAACAAAATAAGTCAAACCCTACCTTCTTCCTATGCTGGATCCTCCAAATTTGCACGATGATGTCTTTGGCGGTGAGGTGGCATCGTGAATTTGTTGTTTTCTCTATCAAACTTGATTCAAAAGGATTTTCTTCAATGCACTCACATTTCTCCTTTTCTTATTTACTACTATCAAATGAATGCTCGCGGCCAAATGGGCAAAACATAGTTTTTTTTTGCTTTTATTGAAAGCAAAACACACTAGCGTTATAATGCGCTCGCATTTTGATTTATTTTTGGAGATGGTGGTGACTTTTTGGTCCCCCATCTCCTTGCATTTACCCCTATAGGATGGAACAATGGTGGTAGTGGTAATGCCATGAGATGGAGTAATGGTTGAAGTATGTATAGTTAAATATGGAGGGGAGGTATATGTACTAAACAAGTAGGAAAGAATTAACAATGAACTAAAAATTGATAAGTAGGAATACAAACCCTAACAATATCTAGAATATGATAATGTATTCACAAAGTACAAATCTAAAATTCTAGAAAGAAATGAAGGTACTTTTGTGAAATTGGGAAACCCTCTAGGGTGTGTACAATTGGACATGTTTACAAAAATGTAAAGGAAAGATACTTTTACTATTGAAAATTTAGGCTAATTAAATAAATGCACAAAGTTATGCATAAATTACTCTAGATCAAAAGGTGACAAATGGGAATGATAAAGCATGTAATAAATGGTATTTTAGGAAATTAAAGGCAAAGGAAAGATGTACTTAGCTCTTGATCCAAGGATGGAATATGAATGTTGAAGTCTTGTACAATCAATTTGCCTTGATTCTTCTAAAGGATTCAATTCCACAACTTTAGGTCGATCTCATGCTACATGGATCTAATCTTTGAGGTATGGTCTTAATCTAGGGCAATGCAAGCTTTTGTAGTTTGGTTTGTTGTAAATTGTGTTCCTTGTTGATATGTAAGTATTCGTGGTATTTAAAAATACCTTGGGGTGGTTGTTGAATTGTGAGGGTTCACATTTTCCTTATCCAACCCCCTTTCAAGACTAACTTTACAACCTTGGGCAAGTGTTGGTAGATGGAAAGAAAGTGTGCAAGTGCTCTATCTCTAAATTCTGATACAAGTACTATTCTTTTTTGTACTCTAAGTCAAAAAAATTCTAATGGATGCTCCTTGATGTTGTAGGATTTTGAATGATAATCAGATGTGAACTAATATATTCAAATGAATCCCTTTATATACAAATATGTATAAAGAGGTTGCACACAAGTGTGTAGTGAGTTAGTTACCAATGACTAGTGGAAAAGGGCATGAGTTGACAATTTAAGTTTTTTAAAAATTAAATTTTGGGTCAAATCTAAGTCATTCGATATCACTCCCCCATATTGCAACACCATGGATAGAAAATGATGGATTTTGAGGTAGGAATCAAATGTATAGAAATCAAGGTTGATGAAACAACCAATACATGGGAATAGGTGTAAACAAAACAAATATAAGTTCAAACATATGAAAATATATGTGAAGATAAATAAGGATAAATAAGAATCAAGAAAAGAATTAAATTTAAGACAAAAGTATATCAAATATTTCTATATAATAATGTAAATACATTCAAATTAAAATTTAAGAAGATAAAAAGACAATACTAAGTGGGAATTGGCATGGGTATACCATTACAAATACAAATATAGCTATATGATAGTAATATAGACCTCTTTCACTCTCATTTCTAAATATTTTAATTTCAAATGTCTAAAACAAATGTTGGCATCTTATGTGGCCATAGTTTCACATGAACATATGTTGTCACCATCTTTGGGCTAAATACCTAACTAGTCCTTCCATGTGACCACACTCATAAGAGTAAACATCTCATCTCACATTCAATTTCACACCTACCTAGTGATTAGCAATATAGTTGAACATTTTCAACCTATACGACATATCTACCATACACGTGAGAAGATGTGTAGTGGATAAGAGGCTCTAAACTCTCTCCATTCAAATTTTAGAATTGTGTTTGAAGTGACTACTATCTTTGCTTAAGGTGATCAAGCAAATCTAATCCTTGATCAATTTTTGTTAGAACATAATGTTATTAGGGATCATACCCTTATAAAATGTATATATTGTTCTAATATAAGGTTATAAAACCTTATGCTTATTAAATGCTTTATAAAGCATACACCATCTAATAATTAATAATCTAATAAACTATTAGATTATTAATTATTTAAAAATGGTTTTTTTGAATAGGTGTCGCAAGTGCCTTTTCAAGAATTTGGCCACCCCTCCTATATTTTAGGAGCTTCTCTCTCATTTAGAAGATATATAGAATTTTTACATATTTGGTAAGATAAATGAGCTTTATCACTATGCAAAGGAGATAAATGGCCATGTGGAAGTGGGGAGAAGTGTTATCCCTAGGTTCAATCTATTAATTTATAGACAAAAATGTAAATGTTTTATAATAGAATGGTGCTTAATGGGGTCTTTTACCAAAAGGTTTTCCCCATGTAAAAAATGTGCTCTTTTTGTATTTCATTTATTTTCTTCTGCATTATTTTTCTATTTTTATATTTAATGGTTGGTTTCCTAATTGGTCCTAATTCATAACAAGGTATCAAAGCCTATGTAGGCATTTCTAATCATTTTTAAGGCTCCTAATTTTCTACTCATAACATGTTCCTAGCAAGCAAGTCACAAAGAAGATGCAACTAATAATCAACAATGTTGAATTTTAAGAAAATAAATGAAGCAATATGTTTTACACCTTTTTTATGTTTTTGCATACTATCTTTTATCCATAGACTACCAATTTCACTTATATTGCAACAAAAAAACTAATGGACTACAATTCTTTTCAAAGCCCTTTTTCTTTTGAAACTTTTGCCTTTACATTAAGAAACAATTTCACCATATTAATTGATACATTCATGAAGACAAAAATGAAAATATACTAGTGCATTAGCATTTGAGTCCAAGTACAAGAAATGCTACTTCCCAAATATTAGGGTAAGATACCCAAAATGAACAATCATGGAAGTAACTATTTCTTAATTATAACCTTTATCAACTATATTAATATAGCCACAATCTCATTGAAATGATATAAAATAGTAGTTGAACATAGAGATTATTTTGTAGCATTTTTCACAAGAAAGTTATAACAATTTTAATACATTGTCAACCCTAATATATCAATACACAAACCTTTACTTGCCCAATCTTTAACATTTCAATTATATTTTTTGACTCCATGGTCAATGCCTTATATTTTTTCATGGAATCTATTTCAAGATTAAAGCTCAAGATATTATTATTTTATTTGCATATAAAATAACTTGTCGAACGAATGATACTAGTGCAGTACTCTTTCTACTCCATCTGGGGAACTAAAAACAAAAATAAAGAGGGGTATTGTTTTTTTATTGAATATTCCTATCTAACTTTATATGAAAGATTAAAGAGGGGTAATATTAGAAACATAATTATCACAAACTAATATGCAAGAATATGTTCCAATAAAATTTAAATTTAAAGTTAAAAAATTGATTATTGGCCCACTCCTAAAGCCTCATGGAAGTAATGCCAAGCATACCCTTAAGCTATTGTTGAACTCGCAATATTAACTTTGCTTGAGATATGTAAATATTATAACCCTTCTTGATGGCACCCTGGTGGGTATTACTTGATGTAAAACAACTCTTCTATGTTTAGCTTTAGTGGATATCAAATTTTTCTGCCAAAGTTATGTCAGTATTAAAATTATAGTTTGAAAGGGGTACATCCTTATATGAGTGGTTGTGAGAATGGTTTCTAATCGTAAAGAAATTAGTAAACTATAAACAATCCAATGTTTAAAGGCTAGTGTGCATTTACAATCTGTATATGTTATTATGTTAGTAAATGCAATTGAAAAATATGATTTTAAAACATCTACATGTATCCAAATATTATGTTGAATATATTTTATAGTTAAAACAATTTTATGTTATAGGTAATTGTACGTGTACCAAATTTAAACACATATCCTAAATCTTATTTATGCATTTTAAAGTGGGTCTTACATATGATTTTAGTAATGCTCAAGAGTTCCACATAATTAGGATGGCATTATTTGGTATTTGATGGAACTAGTTCCTTTTATGGCTAACTATAATGAGAATATATTTTTTCCAAAATATTATGATGATAACTATGAAAGAATTTTACAAGAATTATTAGGTGTTAAATTAATTGGTTACAATTTCCTTGTTAATAGATCTAAAATGAGGGTTATGGTGTTTCATTTTCATTGTGTTACAACTAGATTCATTATGAATGCACATTTCCTCATTTAATCATATAATGTTAATGCCATTGATTCTATCCACTACCAATCTCAATCTAAAAAATTTATGTAGAGAGCATCAGTTGAAGGAGGAACTACAAATTCTCTTTTCTACACAAAAGAAAAATTAATATACAATTTTAGTACTAAAATATTTATCTACAAAATATGACCATGTGGGTGATTTGTTGCCATTACTAGTCAAGAGTTACGATAATTAACTTTGTCTCTATAAGATAATGGATCAATGGTTTTAAATGATAGCATATTAGATCTGAGATAGAGGTAGCACTAGGTTAATCTAAAGCATCACAAGGTAGTTAGAAGGCCCTTTTAGATGGTAAGCAAAGCCACTCTTACATCACTCTTAGAGGATTTGAAACCACTACAAGCACATCATTACAAAAAAGCTTATCAACATGTATTTTAAGTGTTGTAGTTTAATGGATTATTGTAAAGTTTTTGATGATATGACATGACAAAACATGGTCTCATAGAATACAACAATTGAAAATTACAAAAGAAATATCATTTCAACTTCTTCAAGTAAAATTGTCACTTTAAGTAGATCAATGGTTATGCAATCATCTAGGTGGTTATGAAACCCCCCTATATTAAAAAGTAGATGTGATACCATGAATATTAAAAAGCATCATGAAAAAATAATTTTGTGTAAAGGAGTGTTACCATCCTGGTATAACACAAGAAGATAGATATCATAGAGATCATCATGCTAGGATAGTTATCATAGATAAGTAACCCTAAAGAAATGATAGCGTAAAGAAGTTCATCAAGAGTATCAAAAAATATGAGAAGTGCATCATCATATGTACATGAAGGTGAAACATGTGTGTCTATCAATCACACAACACTAGGATCCTCAAGAAAGGATGAATCAAGAGAGGCACATAGAAGAGAGAAATAATATACTCATTAGGTGTAATAACATCACATGAATCAATATCCCTAGATGTATCAAATGAATATAAGGTGATACCATAAAGCACAATGAGATAGAAAATAAACATGTCTAGGAGAGTAGAAAAGAAATCCATAGTGAAAGATCTAATAATAAAACACAATCAATGGTAGAGTGAGTGGGTAGGAAACAAAGAGATAAAATGCAATGAAAGTCCAAACCTTTAGCAATATAGAGCGATGAAGAAAAAGTGAAGGTGAATTATCCAAAAACCAATCAATGTAAATCATATCTAAAATGTAAAATGTAAACACTCAAAGAAATCACATATGAAACAATAATGTAGAAGGATAATGTTAGTGTAGGTTTTATTTTCCTAGTGGGTTATTTTATTTCCCTATTTCCTAAGTTTTTCCTACACTTTTATTAAGCTTGCTTAGGTTAAATAAAGTGAGTTTAATTAGTGAGTGGGTAATTTGAGGTGTCAACATCCTACAAGGGAGGTGGCATTTTATTTCTTTATCCCATATGGTGACCTCTCCGTATTGGTTAGTTTTGCCACCTTTCCTCTCCCTGGTCTATATAAACTCACTACCTAGCTTGTATTTTGTATCTCATATATCTTGAATGCATTGTCTAGTTACTCTACCATTCTTTTGTACGAAGCTTTGAGTGCTTAATGCAATTCTATCACATTGACATTTGCATCTCTCAAAATCATTGGTTTGCTTTTATTTTACATTTCAGTTTATGTAACTTTGAATCTCTCTTATAAAGCTTTTGGGTTATCAAGAGAGTGAGTTCATGTGAATCTCGTATGCTCTTGTCTTGTATTTTTTGAATGATCTAGAGAATCAGAAAGGATTTATCAAGACCCATTAACCTCATTATTTTGCATGTGTGTTTTGTGAGATCTGGGTGATTACAACATTTTTAGTTATACTAGCAGCATTTCTAGCTATTCCAATGCATCCAAGAGGCTCGAGAAAGTCAAGATTGGATTTTATTTCATCCAATTTGGAGATCATTTGACACACTTGTGGAACGGGGGTTTCTAGCTTAGATCTAGAGGTTTACTTTTGTTTGGAGTATTTTCAGGCCAAAAAGACCCTGCCATTGCGTCCAGGAGGCCTTGGGGATGAATTTTCATATATTATATGTCCAACTTTGTTGTCAGGAGTCAGAAAGAAAAAATGTTTTGGTCGGAAGGCCATCTTGGCCCCCCAACATGCTTTTTCGTGGCTATTTATTGTAAATTGTGCATATATATTTTCAAAACATTTCAAGAAAAAAATTTTAAAAAATTATACAGTGTGTTGTACTAGGCATCATTGAGGCATTGTTCCAAGCACTTGTTTGGAGCGCTAAAGGCCACAAACTTTTTCAAGGCTTGGCCCCCTTTATAGGGAACATAGACCCTTTATCAATGTCACAACCTCTTTAAAGAGGAATGCAAACCTTTGATAGGCTGACCATCCTAATATTGGGTTGTGGGGAGGCTTGGTCCCCCCACAACTTTTTTTTTTTTGATTTTTTGTTTTTGAAAACTCAATTCGACCTACAAAACATTTGGTTCAGCCTTGAGGCCGTTGAAACTTACTTTTTTGTCTTATATGCCCTCAATTGGCCATTGTACCTGTGATTTGGCCTTGTGCCAAAATTGGCTCTATTTATGGTGATTTGTTAAATTTAGCTCTGACTAGTTTGATTAGAGGAACTCTATTTTTAGCTTCAGCTAGGAACACCTAGTGATCCTGTACACTTTGTAGATAACTATATTTGGTGGCACCTCCAAAGTTAGCAGTGTTTTTGCCAACTTTGGTAGAGATTGTCTTTTGCACTCAGACCCCCTTCCATTGGTGATTTTGTTTTTGAAGGTGAATTTTAGAGGCTTTGTTTTTGCTCATACTGGCTCCATTTTTAGTACATTTTTTTTATTTGAGAAACTTTTCCATGCTCTACATGCAAGTGTAGATGATTCTTGATTCTGGTATAGTTTTTCTATATAAATTACATATTCTCATAGGTGACACTACACAGTTCTCATTTTGAGAACTTCAAAGACTCATAACTTTCACATACGACCTCAGATTGAGGTACTTCTTTTTTGAAAGTGCATAATTTTTTGAGCAGATCACAATGGTTTTGTTAGTTTCACTTGGTTTTATTTCTGTGTTGTACTTTCAGCATACACCTATTTGTTGAAAATTTTGTAAAGCATTGAGATCAAGACCACTAAGTATGTCTTGCTAGTGGCAATTGTAAATGTACTAAATATAAAGAGCCATATCACATTTTCTTGGGGGCTTCTTTAATTGAGTGAAAAGGGGGGGTGTCTCGTGTGCTCTCTTTGAGATATAAGGGAATCTTCTATGGGAACCTTATTATAATCATGAACTGAGATAAAGTTCCATTTTGGGGGGTTCATCATGGATTTTGGTATTTATTTCCATCCTTCTGTTGTGAAGATAACTTCAGAGAACTATTTGTCCTAGACACAAGGGATAAGGAATCACTATCTTGAGCAGGATCAATTGCCCTGTCTCCTTGGACTCATTCCTAAGCCAAGTGACTATGAATAGAAGAATGCATGGTTTAACAATAATTACATGGTCTATGGACTAATATGTCTTACTGCTTCTAAGGATATTCGACATTACATATAATACACTATGTGCCCTTTCACTGCATGGACCATCATTCAACAATTGTATGGAGAATTTGGATCTTCATCTGATAGTGATGTTTCCTTGGACATGACCAAGCTCTTGTGGCTGATACTAAAACTTTTGTTGCCCCATCTTGTGTGGAGACATCCTCATGGGATGATCAGCCTATTTGGTTAACATACATTGATGCCCCATCTATAGTTAAGGACATCCTACTATACATGTTGCTACTTCAGAGTTTAGAGTTGCTTCTTCAAGGGCTTCCAATGATTGTTTGCAGCAAGATCATTTTTATCTTCTAGATTCATTTCATTGGGACCAATTTCTACCAGACATCTCTTGTTTGTTTGTAGAATCCCTCATTTCAGATCTGGACAACACTCTTGAGGACATTCAACTCCTCTTTGATGATAGTCATTTCATCATTGTTATCCCATCTTCATTGTCTTTAGACCCTATTCTATATCTGTCTCCACGTGATTTTGATAGGTCACTTATGTCAGGCTTAGGACTCTTGATTTGATTGTGACTCATTTCAACATCAGCATGAAGACATTTGTGCAATGTTCTGATACATGATACATCATGAGACTTTCTTCCTCACCTTGCTTCTTTGAGTGGGAGTTACTTCAACATTCACTATTGGATTTGTTTCTTCCTAAGGGGAGAAATGTCATTCGCCATAAATGGATCATCTTCAGCATTCATATATGGGCATCCTCTTTTGGCACAGAAACTACTTTTTTGTGAGAGGTTTCATAGTCTCTTTCACTCTCTCTTCTTGGGGGTGTTATCTCTACTTTGTTTGGGGAGCTTCTTCTCTTTAGGGGGGAATTCATTGTACATGGGTACCTCATCAAGCTTCATTTATCGGGACCCATCTTTTAACCCAGGTAAGCTACGCTTAAGGGGGCGTTAGTGTAGATTTTTATTTTCTTAGTGGGTTATTTAATTTCCCTATTTCCTAAGTTTTTCCTACACTTTTATTAAGTTTGCTTAGGTTAAATAAAGTTAGTTTAATTAGTGATAGGTGATTTGAGGTGTCAGTATCCTACAAGGGAGGTGGAATTTTCTATCTTTAGCCTGTATGGTGGCCTCTCCCTATTGGTTGGTTTGGCCACCTCTCCCCTCTCCCTGGTCTATATAAACTCACTACCTAGCTTGCATTTTGTATCTCATATATATTGAATGCATTGTTTAGTTACTGTGCCATTCTTTTGTACATGAAGCTTTGAGCTTTTAATGTAATTATGTCACATCGACATTTGCATCTCTCGGAATCGTCGGTTTGCTTCTATTTTGCATTTCGGTTTATGTAACTTTGAATCTCTCTTATAAAGTTTTTAGGTTATCAATCTTGTTCAAGATTTCTAACAGATAAAACCCTAAGACACATAAGATCAAATGAGTTCACCATCATATGTGAGGGAATAAAACACCCCTCAAATAAATACCTAAGGTAAATAAATACAATTTAAGTAATGACAAATGAATTATCAAGTAGATAAAAGAGATGGGACACAAATGTGTACCTAATTAGATCTTAAACTTGAATAAAAATAACAAAAGTAAAAGGGTACCTTGGAATTACAATAGAGGATACATAAAAGGTTGTGATAGATGACTAGTACATAATTTTTGAAAAAAAAATTGAGATGAATAGTTTGAGATAATTGTGCTTTGTGACCCACACCTATGAGCTTGATCTCTACATTTGTAGTTTTGACCTAAATAGTGTGATTTTAAACTTTTCGTGTAGATCTAACCTTATGATTCTCTAAACTTTAGTATCCTATAATAAAGTTTCACATTTGTCTACAACCTGTAATGACAAGACTTGGTGATGTTGAAGAACACCATTGGAACTTGCTATGACAATGAGAAATCCTTAAGACTTTCTTGATTATTGTTGAGCCTCACCGATTGATTCAACAATTTTTATAAAGTTGGAAGACAAAAAGTGACCAAAAAAAATGTTACTAACAATGATGCAATTTTGATGATACTAAATGCTTGGGACTTGAGACTTGATGCAATGGATGTTGGAGTAACCTAGTGCAAGAACTAGAGTTTTTACTATGATTTGATGTAAGAGTTGATGTGACTCATGGGCAAGTGACTAAAAACATGATTATGGGCTGATCCTTTTTGACAAATAAATACAGTGTGGTTGTCTTAATGATGGATTATCTTGATGATTGATGGATACCGAATGACTTAGGGGTGATGTCCCTTAAAATATTTATCCTAGGTGCACAATTTAAAAGCTTTGGCATGAGAATTGATGCATAACAACTAGTTGGGACTAAGTTGGCTTAGGCTTAGGATAAAATTTGAATTTTGAGGAAGTAAGTCGACCCGGCATATGTGGTTTTGACCCACACCTACAATTTTAAATTTGATAGAAGAAATGAAAATTTTGAGAAGTAAAATATTTTTAGTAGAGGTAAAATGTTGTGTCAAAATGTAAATCTAAATCAAGAGTTAATAAGAGCATTAAATAATATAAAACATCTCTAGATTGATTTGATACTAACTTATATACTAATAATATAAAATAATATACTTAAAACACCCACACAAAATATTATATATAAAAAGGAAAAATATACTTTCCACCCTTCCAATAATAAAAAAGTTGATAACTACTGTAAACCACTATAATTAAAAACAAAATAGGTCATCAAAACAATAAGATAATAAAAATTGGTATCATAGGTTCAAAGAAAAGCAATTCAAGATTCCCTGCAAATATCAACATGGAAATCATAAAAAGCTAACAATGAATTTTTTAATGACATCCACCATTTTAACGGGAATGGAATTTATCTCTTCATGCACTTCGAAGATTGTTTTATTTATTACAAAATAACAGGGAATTTTTAAAACCTATTTAGGAACTACTACTCTTAAAAAGATTCACTCAATATAAATACCAAAGTTGCCTAGTCATTATTATCAGCAATATATAACAGAGAATTTTTATTTCAGAATTATCCTCATTATTATCTCTTCAATTTATTTTAAAGTTTATTATATATATAAAATCTACATTTAATCTTAATCACTGTTAGTATAAATATATATAATCCAATATATTCACACCAAGAGGCATTCCTTTAGTGAGCAGCACTATCTGAAATACATACATTGATGGTCTAGATTAAAAGGACTACCATCAAACAAATCTTAACCATAGATTTTTGGAACAATGTCATAAATATCTTTTTATCTTATCCTCAATGTTTGAATAATTATCACTATTTAAATGCTTCTGTAAGCTCTCGAGTTACTCCAAACTCCCTCGACTGAATCATCACCTTACACGTCTGTAGTTTAAGATCAAATCAGATCATGATTTGGGGTATATATCAAATCGGATTGTGATTTGTGATCTATGGCAAATGGGATTGTCTATTAAATGTTATAAATGAGAGAGAGTCGGTGTTCTTTTAGGCACAGAAGAGGCCAGTACACAGATTTTGCAAAGGATATGTTAAACTTGGAAATGTAGAGTTTGCACGCCATTTGTTTTGAGAGAGTACCTCAACAAAATCTGGTGTCTTGGAATACAATGAAGATTTCTCTGGCAAAGAGGGAGTGAATTTTTTTGTTTAATGCTACGGGCAGGTGTAATGCCAAACCGACCTTGTATTGTTGGGATTTTGACGCCTGTGCTAGTGTAGGTGTGGAAGCACAAGAACAGGGTAAGTAGGTACATGGTTATGCTATAACGAGTTGATTGATATTCTGTAATGTAATTGCTAGCAACGCATTGGTTGGTATGTATGGTAAATGTGAGAGAAGTCACTCCCAATGGTAGCCATTACATCAGTGAAAGCAAAGTGAGCTCCATAGTTCTCTTATCTTGTTAAGAAATACACTATTCCCTATCATGCTATTGGAGGTATCTTCTGTCTCATTGAATCGTCTTTGAAGCTAGAAAACCTCGTCCATTCCTCTTCTTTGTTGTAGAAAATGACTGGCTATTTGCCCCAAATGGATTGTTTGAGCTATTGAAAGTTGAAGGTTCATAAACAAGGCCACCATGGTGCAGCAGGTGACAGGGCACATGTAAACACTAACGCCACTCGCCTTTGGATCTTTGCCTCTGTCGATGTCACCATGTCGTGGCTCGCAGGTCAGAGCCTAAGCATGCCTCCTCTTCCGCTGCCGCCATCACCACCACTACCACGATCACCATCCATGGGATCCCCATCCTTAAATTTGACAGTTGTATCGCTGTAGGCATTTTTGCTGTAAAATACAATAAAAATTTTGATAGGACCATATCATATGAAAGGAGAGATTTTGGACAAGTTGTAAAAATTTATATAAGATTGTGATGAAGTTTTTATATAATTTATTTATACTATAATGTCGTAGTATTTTAAAGGCCTCGGATCAAAAAATTTCTTAACAAACAAAGTCTATTGTCAAAATTAAGCCCTGCTCAATATCACCACTTGTTTATTTATTGCTTTGACCAAATTACTTACCATATATCCTTTAAATGTGATGAAGGTGTAATTTACACTAGTAGGGTTAAAAATGACCTAAATTAGGAAATTTGGGGTGGAAGGTTAAAATTACATAATTTCACTTCCTTGTGTCATTTCTCTTTGAATTAAATGCAATTGATTTCTACAAATCAAAGTTGAGAATCATTTTAAATAATCAGCCAAAAACCCTTTCAAATAGTCTTCTTATGGCTTTCGATGGTGCTAGCTTGTCTAAGAAGAAACCACTTAATACTAGGTAGGGGAGAGGACCCAGTAGCTGCCCATGTACCAATAGCTGCCCACCTATGATGCACCTTACCCCCCAATTAAATCTATGAAAAGAACCAATACATGTGTACAAATATTACAAAAAAATTAATAAGGAACTAATACATGTGCACATATACATGTATAATAATGTGTTTCACATGTCATATCAAAGAAACAACCAATCATATGATGACACATAAGGCAATAGTAAGGCGATTGGTAATAGGTGCCTTGGTGCACATGTTTTGGTCTAACTATTTTTTTGGGTGTTTTTGGACAACTTGGTGAAGATGTAGCTGATTAGGTTACACCATTGATACCCAGAACCCCAAACAATAGCTTTAAGCTCTTAAGTCACATACAAAGAAACCCAAAAAAATTTGTTGAAATCTAATGTATTGTTTAGGAGCTTAAGATGTGCGAAGTTAGGGTGAGCGGCTACTGGGTCCTCTCCCCTATGTGGTTCACCATTTTTACTTTTTTATCAACAAAGCATTATTAATTGTGTTAAATAAAATATATTTGAGTTGAAAATACAAGTTTTTTAATGTGTATGGTATGTTTTTCTAATTTCATTACTCACAGTTTATAGCAATCATTAATTGCATTTTGAATGGTTGCTTTTCTAATGGTGAAAGCTTTCCTTTATTCTTCCATCAAGATGTTATCCTAGTTTGGCGGTAAGCCTTAAAGTTGTATTTTTGATAAATAGGAAGTTTGTTGCATGACTTTGGGGAGCATGTGATTTGTGAATGAAGGACATTGTGATGAAGATATCAGGTATCAAATGAATTAATATTGTACATAGGTTTTATAGTACCATTTTTCTGTTGATGTACCGCTTGATTTTATAGTAACAACAAATTCATTCATAAACATTTTTGTCTTACTAAGCTTCTAAAAATTGTAATTTATAGTTTGAAATTCCCAAGTACCATCTTACTTTTATTCTTTAGATTTATATGTACACTATTACTACCATCTTACCAAGGTAGGAATTACAATCTAAAACTACAAATTTACAAGTCCATGCATGCATCTCCCTCCCAACATACAAATAAAATTTTTACACATTAAAAACAATCAATACAAGTTCAAACATTTCACTATAGGAAACTAATCTATCTGAAATAAACATGTACATAAAAAGGTAAAAAGTTTGAATTATATGCTATGTTCAATAGGTATCAACAATTGTTTTTTTGGGTAGTCTAATAATTTAGTTGAAGGACATTTTTGATATAGGTATATGTTTACTCAGCAAATTGTAAATAGGGTGCCTTTATTCAACATATTATAATCAATTACTTAAGAACAAAGATGTCAATATTGTGTAAACCTAATGTATCCATAAAAAATAATATAATATTTATGTTCTTATATTATATTTATCTCAAATATATGTTTAAGTTTGGTGTAGTGGCAAATTGTTTTCGACACTTAAGTGTTATGAAGGAAGTCCATCTCTTGGGGCTTCTTAAGCTTTGAACATTAAAAATATAGAACATACATTAGTATATATGGTTGTGGAGAATGATCTAACTATCTTAATTAAAAGTTTCACAATTAGTTTCCTTTTGACAATTATAATGAAATTCACTTCAACGAAACTGATTCTAGTTTTGGCCCAATTAAAATGCTAATCATTTACTACCTCAAAACTATTTTTTATTTTTAAAATTTTATATATTATATAATATCTACTAAATAGATTATTCACTCAACACCCTATTAGTGTTATTATCTTTTCAATTGTTATATCTTTTAATTCTTCATACATTCTCTTGTTTCCTTATTATCATATGTTTATATTGATAGGTGTTCTAATATTGAGGACCACTTGAACAAATGATAGATCAATGGTTGAAATTAAAAGGACTACCATGTAAATCATCATAACCTTGATTTTTGAGTACAATCTTATTTACAATTTTTTTGTCAATACATAATATAGTTGATTCTCTAGTACAATCTTATTTGCAATTTTTTTGTAAATACAATCTTTTTAACTCTCGGTCAATACAATCTTTTTAGTTCCAGCAAGATATAGACATAAATAGAGAAGGAATAATTGGCTAAGTGACACAAAATAAAGTTGATAAGAACATTTTCCCTACCAACCAAGCGCATGCAAATAATATCCTACCCCATGTCCTTACTAACTCCTAAGAGGGATATTTTTCTAGATTTAATAGTCATTTTCTAGGCTTTACCTCCATTAATTTGAGCTAAGATGTGTTGCAATTTGACTTTAGACCACCCACAAGGGTTGTATGATTGATCATCTAAACTTGAGGTCTATAAACTAACATCTTGCCAAATAACTAAAACACAATTCTTCCATCTAATCTCCTCTTTAATCTCTTGATCTCATCCATAAAGTGGAGTGCCCTACAAGTGAGTGAAACAATCAATGTACATAGTCATCCCCTCTCCACATGCACAACAAATGTGTTGGCCTCCTTTTATGAGAAGGAAGTTGATTATGGATTCATCTTAGTAGACTCCTCAACAGGTGGTCACAAGTTATATTGTTTCCTTGCTCTCAATGTAAGTAGACAAACACTAAACTCACTTAATAGACATAAGATTTCCATAGTCCATATTAATGAAAATAAGAATGATGTTAAAAAATTTTACACAGTTGTATCCAAAAGCATTTGTATTTTCAGCAAACTCACTTCATTTCTCTCTTTCATACATTCTTGTCGCTCACCATTTGGTTTGTTGATGCAACCATTTAGACAAGTTCCTACCATTCAAAATGATGATCTCACCTTATTCAATACAAATCTAACTCAACTCCACTATTTCACATAATTTTTATTTGTGGTGTATGTATTTTAATGTAGTTTGAAGGGGTTTTTGTGGGGTAGAGTGTGTTTTAGTGATTTTCCTTATAATATTCTCTTGCATTCCAACATATGTTTAAGTGCATGATGAATGTCTTCAAATACCATGATATAAAATGTATTATGTTCACTAGACATGCATTTAATCTGCCCAATTATTATGTGTTTCTCTATTCATCTTAAAAAGATGCAACTTTCATTTTTTTCCATTTTAGACTTATTATGTTTAATTGCCATGAATGTTTTGATATTAAATTCATCTTCAACAATTTTTTATGATTAAATTGACTAAAACTCTAGCTTCCTTGACCTTGTTGACTAATGCCCATACACATTGTATCATCTTTCATATCATTGAAGATTTGACTATGTCAATTACATATGTTAAAAAAAATTTACTATGATATTGCTAGTATAATTTCTATACCAACAAAGATAGCTTACTTTTCTTCTATTTTCGTTTCTTCTAGTTTTGTCAGTGTTGTACATTGTGGACTAGCCAATACATTATGATTAAAATCAGTTTTAGTTTATAGGCTTCTATCTGTGTACCATAGTTTGACCAGATTTTTAACCATCTTTACAGGCATGTCTTTTAGTGCATTTCTTATATCAATATATCAAAGAAAATAAAAAATCAAGAAACTATGGTGGATGCTTGGAAACCCTTGTATGGGAAAGAAAATTAGCCTTGTAGACATCAATGCATTTGTTTCTATTTTGGGGTCTCTATTTTGCAGATTTTGCTAAAACATGAAAATGCTCTTGTTTTGTTTTTGATAATATAAGGGGCAAAACAAGGGTGCCGAGCCCATTACAAAGTAGCCCCAAGGGCACGCTAGAGAGTCCACAAAAAGAGACCATCACAGCAAAAAAAACCACCAACAATAAAAAATGCAGACCTGTGCATCACTTTGGAGGTGAACCTTGCCAGGATCATGAATTTCTTCTTCAGCTTCATCATTTTGCTATTGATGTTCTTGGTCTTTTTGCCTTTTATGGTATTCTTCTTACCCTTGTTGCTCTTACCAGTATCTTGTTTCACTTTCTTAGAGCTATCCGTCTCTGACCTTGAACATTTAGTTCAAGGAAATTACTCGGGCCAGGACCACAGTCTCATCTTGGTTATTAGTCTTGACCTCACCATCCAAGTTCTGCAGAAATCACTTGCTCCTTACGCATAGGGGTAGGTTTACCCTAGTCTTACTCTGAGGTATGACATACTCCTCATCTTTCTTTTCTTCACTTCCCTCCCTACCTTCCTCAAAACCCTCGGCCTCAATCTCCAGGTTAAGCACTTCCATCTTGGGCTTGTCCTGGGTATTCATAGAAAGGCTACCCCCATCCTTCCCCTCCTTAAACTTCATTTGGGGAGTGTCATCCTTAGAATCACCCGCAACAAGCTTTCTTTTGATGGGTTTAGGGATGGCCTGCTTAGGGTTAATCTGGACAACATTTTGAGTCTCGAAGCTGTTAACACAAAGGGTTTCCTTTTAGAAGAAGAGGCTTTAGCAGTTTTGTGGGAGTGGGTGTATTTTTCAAGGGTAACTTCTGTGACAATCACAGGGTTGCACTGGATAGTATTCAGCTTTGGCTTTGGTGTCACAGAGGAACTGTCTACGTGGGTAACAGTGATAGCCTTGGGGGACAGAGGGCCAAATGAAACTTGTACAGTCTGTAAATAAGCCCTGGTGGAGTGGAATGGGGGATTTCTCAAGGTCGAGCTTGTGTTGATCAATGGTGGCCTCCACTGAGGCTTCCAGGGAAGAAAACAGGTAAAACGGAAAGCTTATGAATTGGCTTCGTCTAAAATGATTGAGCAAAACAAAATGGTAATGAAAGAAGTGGAGAACCCTACCTTTAAGAGTAAAGTACTTGATGATCATATGGTAGACATTGTCCCAAGGTTTAGGAAGCTCTGTTTTGTTTGTAATGCTTTTGAGTATTTTTTTGTGCTTTCAAGCTAATGCAACCTACAATGGACTTGGCCAAAAGACTTCAATGGGGTATGTTTCTCCAATGTCTATACTTAGGAAGATAAAACATGTGGATAAGAAACTTTATTGTTTTCTAATCAATTAAGAGGAAAGACCAAACATATGGCACTAGACCATTGATCTGAAATTTACTCAGTGTCTTATAAGCATCTGATGGACTTAACTCTACTATTTGAAATACTCATCCACCCTGCATTCCCTCTTTAAGTGGATACAGATTTTAGTTTTGAGGATGATGGTATCTGCCAATAGTAAAAGACTTGTTACTTTTTTAGGAGAATGAGATAATATAAACAATTTTACTATAAATATAGACTAATGTAATTGCTGGGACTATTTTCTGTGTTCAGATGGAATGGTGTGTACTATTTCTATTGCAGAGGCATTAATGAAGACATCATTCGTGGATCGGGTGACTTACAATTTTTGTTTGCCATAGAACTAATTTTTGTATAGTACAATGGTTTTGGGGAGGTTAATATCCAGAAAAGGCTTCAGAGAGTTGATCATCTGGGAAGGATTAGCATGACCCTGTGCTGGTTGATATAGTTATACATCTTGATAGAAAATTTTCATTGACAAGTATAGTACTTGAACTTTAAGACTAAAAGAAATTAGAATTCTTGCTAGTTGGGAAGCTAGTTTCATAATTTCATACATGTTGAAGATTCTTAATTTGAAGTAGTGAAACTTTAATCCAAATATTTAACAGTGGCCCATCATACATGTGCATAATACAGCTGATGCACAGATTTCCACTGGATTGTCCAAGTTGGGATATAAATATGTAAATGTAGGTACTATATTCTCTTTGTTCTCTCAATGGATTTTAAATAATGAGTTGTATGTGTTCCCCTTCAAGTCGATGGATTATGCTAACGTTAAACTGGTTTTGTCAATAAACTCCCAGATGATTGTTGGGGTGATAAACACTGAGATGCTCAGGTATTGGGATATGCAAATTAATAAATGAGCTGAAACTCACAATCAAATCATTATGTTTACTTAAAATTATAGCAATACTTGAGATTTGTTGATGAACTGAACTCAAAATCTTCTTACAGCTAGGTTTATCGTTTTACTGATGTAAATTCTATATATTCTAGTAGCGTTACGAGTTCCTCTTTTGCTTATGTAAGTTTTTCCTGAATATTCTTATGTAGTATCAGATTTTCTAATTAATCAAAATAATGTTTATGAGCAACTCACAACTTTCTTATTTATTGGCAGGGTAATCTGCATGCTAAAGCTAAAACATTTCCCTCTGGCATCAAGGCTTTGGTAGACTATGTTTATTCTAAGGGACTCAAACTTGGAATATATGCTGATGCAGGGTAAGCACTATAATAAAATGAAACCACCTATTCTTAGACTGGGTACCGCGTATATAGCAACAGCCAACTAATATTTATTTTAATGTTGGTTTCTTTTGCCAGATCCCAAACATGCTCCACAAGGATGCAAGGTTCCATTGGACATGAGGAACAAGATGCCAATACATTTGCTTCATGGGTAGCTCGCTCTTAATAATATCCTTTCATCTATTGACCCCATTGAGCTCAATTTTAGATTGGTCTCACTTGTCCTTGAAAGAAAATGCAGAAGTCTTATTATTACACCCTTCCATGAAGATATAATGCAACATAATGAGAGAACAGATTTGGACTTGTATCTTATCATTCTTGGAATACTAAAGAATGACTAGTGTTTGATAAATGAGCAGGGGGTAGACTACTTGAAATATAGAAGCTGCTAAATTCCTGAGTTGAGACCTCGTGAGAGGTACATAGCATTTGCACCATAATCTTTTTATCAACGAGCTCTTTGAATGAGGATTTAGGATTTGATTTAATGAAAAGTACATTGAATTTGTTTCGAAATACATAGGTACCAAAAAATGAGTGAAGCTCTCAAGAAGACAGGGCGTCCTATATTTTTTGCCACTGGTAGTTGGTAAGAAGGGTTTTCAAACAATAATCTATGTATTTACTAATTAATCAAGGACACTCACATAATGGTTTACTATTAATGAAAATGGATCATGATTATAGTTCTTTCTATGCTAATGGGCAGGTACGACTTACAAGATTATATTAATGTGGGACCTAAGATTGCAAACAGCTGGAGTACTATTGAAGATTTTCCAGATACATTTGATTAGTAATATATTGGATATACTTAGGCAGTACATTATTTTTTGAAGGATGACATTATAAAAATATATAATTATTCCCCTTTCTTGCAGCATGGTATATGTAGCTGACTAGAATAACGAGCTTGCTGCCTATGCAGGTCCTAACCGTGGATAGAATGGTAGTTTCATTACTCCATTGTAATGATGTAACTTTTCATTTCCATTGTTATTTCCAAATTGTATATCAAATAATTTTGTGCTTCTATTGTCCAAACTAGATCCTGATGTATTGCTCGTAGAAAAGGGTGGGTTGACCACTGAGGAATACAGATCACAACAGCATATGGGCCTTGATGAAGGTAACAAAAATAGGCTACTTCTGAATGTATAAGTGGTTACTCGTTGAAGTGGGTTTCCTGGTAAAGAGGAAAGTTGGTATTTTAGTTAAGGATCCATATCTATAGCCCACCTGCAATGTTACAAACTTTGGTGTCTCTAGGCTCTAGTAACAACAATATACTACTTCTGAATATATAAATGGCTACTAGTTAAAAGTGTGTTCCATGACAAAGATCAAAATTGCCATTTTAGTTAAGGATTCAATCTATAGCCCATCTGCGAAGTTGCAAACCCTTTTGTCTCTAGGCCACAAAAACATACTCACATCCATACAAGCACCAGACTGTTAATTAAATTGAGGAGATAAATAGTCAAATCAGATAAACAAACACACAGAAAGAATAAAAACAGCTTGACAGAAGGAATTACATGGTTCACCAAAATTGGGCTACATCCACTGGAAAACCGGGGAGTTGAAAGGTCAGGGGCTGTTGGACTTCACACAACCAAACACAGACTAGTGAAAGAAGGCACTATTGCAGAGACCTTTATATTGCCTTTTGGTTAAGGGTCCAAATCCATATCTCTTGCAGGCACCGTTGCTGATTACAACTGACATAAGGAATGCAAGTAAGGAAACTCTAGAGATCCTCGGAAACAAAGAAGTCATTGATGTCAATCAAGGTCAGTGGTACAAATTTCTTGAAATTAACTTATTTCGGAATATAAGTTTCAGAATTTTGATCTTCATTGCCATCACCAATGCTTTTTGTATGTTTCCAGATTCATTAGGAGTTCAGGGGAAAAAAGTCAGCAAGCAAGGGGACCTTGAGGTATGAGATAATTTTTTGGTTAATGCTTTAACAACGACGAGACTTTTATTCATCCTCTGTACTTCATAAGGTGTATATTATGCGATCACGATGCAACTTTTTGCTTAAGACAACAAATGCCCCAGGTTTTGTATGTCTTTTCTGTTTAAACTTGACCAACTATAAGTGTGGGCAGGACCACTGTCCAACAAGAGAGTGATTGTAGCTTTGTTGAACAGAAGCAATTCCACAGCTTCTATCACTGCCAAATGGGAAGACATTGGCCTTTCATCCAAGGTTGTTGTTCAAGCTAGAGACTTGTGGGCTTAAGACCAGTACAGCTTCCCCTGTTTTGTTCTTGTGTCGTTTTAGCAAATATTACTCTGATTTAGATAGGACCATATATTAGGCTTCTCTTGAACTTATGATGATGGATTTATTAGTTTCACAAAAAATTTATGTCCATTTTGATATTGCAGCATTCATACCTTTCAACAAGCTTAAAAGGAAGCCTCTGGATAAGTGTTGATTCACATGCTTGCAAACTGTATATTTTAACACCAATCTCTGGTTAGACTTGCAAGGCAAGTTTGAAGCTAAATAAATATAGTTTTCGCTTTGGTCTTCCATGTTAAGGAAATCTGGTATACATCCAGATTTAGAAAGTTAATAGACTTCAGTTTGTAATAATTTAATTACTGCCATTTTCAACCAATCTAAGAAGCAAGTGGGTTGTCATTGTGAGCATTTAGCTTAAGGAACCATAGGCAATTATATATGTTTTTTTTTTTTTTAACTCTATTAATATCAATCATTTTTCATGGTAGACAATTTGATAATGCAACTGATAAGATATCAATCATTTTTCATTTTGCGTAGGGTTCCTTAAGCTGGGAACGAATTGTCAAACATAAGAACAACTCAAATTACAACTACAAAGTTTTTTTCTTTTCCTGTAGTCACCTCGAAGGTAAATGCCAGCTTATAAAACAGGGTGTTTCTTTTTTATTAATTTATTTTTGTTTGAAAATTTGTAGCCGTCTATTTAACCTCTTAGCTTAAATTGTGTGTTAGGGGAACCTTGCTGAGGAAAGCAAAAGTGATTTTCCCTGCTTTTGTTTAGACTGAGACGAAAATCAACATTGCAATGCCAATAGCTAAGTTTATTTGCAGATGTTGCGGCTGAAGCACTTATATAGTCCAGTTTATTTTGTATAACATTGAAAATACTTGTATTTGGTGTAGTTGTGATAGAATAAAAATCCTCTTTACATAAATCTAGGATAATTAAATAAATGCCAACAATAAGCACCTAATTAACCTAGATTTAATTAAGAGTTGGGTTGATAAATTTGCAATAAATATTTAGAGAGGATAGAGGGGCTTAGCTCCCAAAATCAATCATGGAAAATGAGTGTTGATGTCACACTGAATTGATTCACTATAGTAAAAGAAATAATATACCTTTGGTATGCTTTTTGTCTCAAACTCTATGTAGACATGTTCTATCTGAGTGTCATGGATTCAGCCTCAATCGTCATGGAATTGATCTTTGATGCATGGATCTAATCTATTGAGATGGACCATGGAAGTATTATGTCTCTTATTGGGATGAAGATTGTTTGACCCTTCTAACTTTGATCTCTAACATCTATATGTCTTGTAAGGACCATTTCTATTAGATTTTTGGGGTCAATTTCTCCTAGGTTAGACACATGGATTGATGGCTTTATGACTTTGAGCAAATATTTAAAGGCAACACATGCAAGCATGTAGATGGCCTATATGTAGATTTTGAAATAATGAGTTTATTCCCTTGGAAAACTAAAGTGTGTTCTAGAGATTCTTTCTTACGATTGATGGTGTGAATTCCTCTATAATTTATTGAGTCAATTCACAACAACTAGTAGGAAGGGGCAAGAATCGTGGAATTTAAATTTGTAAATTTGAATTTCAGGTTCAATTTCATGTGCCTCAGGATTGAACCAAATCATTCTTAAGTGGTACAAAACTAAACTTGAGTTCTAAAACAGTAAGTTGAAGGAAAAGAGTGAATGTATGGAGATAAGTGTTAATGTGGATGGATAAAGTGCCGAATTTATTAGGTTTAAAGTGTAAATGAAGGTGAGGTAAGGTCAAATGTATGAGGATAGGTGTAAATAAGGATGAAGCAGATAGGGATAGGTATCGGGCCATGAGCCAAACTTAGCACAAGAGCATGACGCTTGTTGATATGTAATTGCATTATGATGTTCCTATCAAAATGAAACCAAAACTAAATAGAAAATGGCATAGGTATGACAATGTCACCATTACATTTTGTCCCCACTTTGAGGTGTATGTGAATTTGACATAAGCATGTATTTTAAAGAATATGGACATTTTTAGCCAACATAACAAATAAATAATAGACACTTTAAAAAGATACTAATCCATGTAAAGTAAAGGAGCGTTCTTGGATTATTCTTGTGTTCTTCTTGGTATGAGTGCTCCATCAAAATCTACCAAATAGAGAAAAGCTATACAATGAATATCCGTTGCCATGTATAGTCAAAATAAACACAAACTACAAGCAGTTCAACTTGTTAGAACCTACATAAATCTCTAGAGTTTCAGGTTCTTGTTTTTAATTTATTTTCCTGCGCCTAAGGACTCATGTTTCAATCCCCAAGTTCTTTGAATCAGATGTCTAATTTGTCAGTGACCTGCGTTAGTCGGTTGAATTTGTTTAGGTTGCCCGATGTGTCTCTACTTAGTCGTGTGTCCACCAGCCCCTACGCTAGTTTTACCGGCTAATGCCATTATTATTTGAAACCTAATGAATGCACCCGAATGTTTGAAGCTACTTTGTATTTTTTAGGTGGGCCCATGATATTTAAGGAGGGAGCTTCGCGGAGGGTGTCCACTTGTCACGCCTACGCTCTCCTTCAATGTTTGGTATTTTGACATCTGATGGAGGAGCGATGTGTTACCATGTGTCAGTGGGACCCGCTGGGTTGTTTGTGAATGAAAGGTTTAGGGAAGGCCATCATCTGCTTCTTGTTAGCGATCATTCCATTAGGGAGTTGTGAACATGTGGCTACACTTGGGTATGGTACCAGACTTCATTTCTAATGGAGCCTTTCAATGGAGTTATTTCTCAAAGACCGCAGGTGTGTGACTTTTTAACACATGTCCCTTGTGCAACGATGGCCCTGAGAGCACTGATGGTTGTTGCTTGTGCAAGCTATGGATTTCGGTTTCATGTAAAATCAACGGTCAATTTTTAAAATGTCACCAGATTATGGCACACGAAGCAAATATTTGGCTCACTTGATGAGTAATTGCTACAAGTATTGTGGCCCATTTAATTTGAAATGACTACAATTGAGTCTG
Source organism: Cunninghamia lanceolata (assembly GCA_027924645.1). Taxonomy (NCBI): domain Eukaryota; kingdom Viridiplantae; phylum Streptophyta; class Pinopsida; order Cupressales; family Cupressaceae; genus Cunninghamia; species Cunninghamia lanceolata. Next base: position 5,893,899 of record BSBN01000686.1, on the reverse strand, counting down.
AAATCCTATATCAGTTGAGAGACATGCATGAATTACTGGAAACAATAAATGATATCTTTGATAAATGTGATGTTGATTTATGAGATTGAGCAATTTGATGCATCTGAAGTGTGTTCAGTACCCTATCTCTTGGTGATGGTGGTTTTAGGACATCATGATGTGATCGAGATTCAAATTTTTGCAATAGTTCTTTGAACCTTAATTGCATCTACCACAAGGGAGCCAGGCAGATCTAGTTCAACATGACATTAGAAATAAACAAACTCTTTGGAACCAAGTCAAATCAGATAGTCCCATGGGAAGGATTGAAGCATAATTCAATGTCGAGTATGAGGTCCATGTTAGCACATGGGCAAGGTTTTTAAGAGGCAAGCGATTTGAAAATGGAGCTTGTCACCTGGGTACAGAAATACATGACATGATGTGGAATTACTACATCACCTGAAGCGTCGAACAAATCTTCTTCACATGTGTGACAACCTTTCATTAATGCATTAGATTGTATAATGTCATGAATTTAGGTACAAGTGATCTAATGGATTTGGTCAGGGTTTTGGGCATTCTTGAGGACTGATACAACCTAGCCTCCATCTACAAAAGGAAGCGTGACACTTGAGGAATCATTATAATCCTTTGGCTTATTCTAAAAAGGAAACTTCTATGTTTTAAGAAGGCATTGGTAATATTATGTTCTCTTTGGAGCTTCTCAACCTTTTCATACCTTCAGCTATGCGATTTTAAAAAGAAAGGTGAAATTCCTCCCTAGAACGGGTGGAATTGGAATGAGATGTGTCTGGTTTAGTTGCCTTCTGAGGCAATTGTCAAACCCTGACACAAGAGTCTGATGGAAAGTGGAGCATTCGTGGAATGAATCAGCATGATAGTTGGCCTCTCCTTTCCCCCTGAGGTGGGTATTTTTGCCCAACTTCATATTGGAATGGAAGCATTCCAATTTCACCCCCAAATCCTTTTGTCTTTCTAACTATGCATGTGGACAAAGGGAGCTTATTGACTCTTAGTGAGGAACCATTCTCTATCTGAGCCCTTATGTTGCTACCTGGTGTCCTAGTTCCACAAGTAGATAATGTAATCTTGCCTATCTGATCTTTGTCTGCTACTACCCTTAGTTTGGTGTGGAGTTCATGTTGGTGAAACATGTGGTGTTGTGTTGAGAAGGAGTTTTTTCCTCTCTCGATTCAACCTAAAGCAAATGGCTTCTTTCATGCCACCTTCAACATCAGAAGAGCACAAGGCAGTTGCCTCCGTTGAATCCCAATCTCTCGCTGTTGTTTGAAATGCTTAGGGATTCAAGAGAGGTGCACTTTTCAAATGCCCCATTGTTTCCTCCATTGCTAGCAGTAGCTAGTATCTAAGCTTGGGTGGATCGAGACCAAATCAGGATCTTCTACTATGTCATGGGATGTGGAAAGTTTCCCTCAAGAAACTCTCCAATTGTTACAACTGTTTCTGTTGGATGGGACCATTTGGCACAAACATAAGAATGACTTGTGTCAGTCATTGATGCATTTGTATATGCCCCTTTCTTCGATAAAAGGGATGAGCTTCAATTGTACAAGGGTTGGGAGAATTAACAAGGGATGTAGAATTGGTGTAGCATGTAATAGGAGTAGTTAGTCATTTATGTGGAATTTCTTTACAACATGTTTTCTCTAAATTAATATATATGAGTTACATGTAGAGGTATGTTAATTGTCTCCATTGTCTACTGTAAACATTCATTTGAGATTAATGATCAAGAACTATTAATTTCTTTGCACACATTTGCTATTGTAAATCTTTCTATGAGTTAGTTTATGATTAAAGAATGGAGTAAATTATTCATGGAGAATGATGATGTTGTTTACATTGTGAGTGGATAATTAAGAATGGATGCATAAATACCAACCTTAAGTGAGTCAAGTTTATTGTCAAGGTAATATTTCAGTAAATTCTAAATTGACCGTATGTAATGTTATAGTGAAATATCACATAAATATCGACTCTTCTTACCTTGAATAGGCACTGGTCTCAAACCAAGCATCCACCAACCACAAAACCTTTCAAAATGCCATATCTCATTTTTATGATAAGTTATGTGTAATTATTTACAATTTTCATACCAAGTTTCCAAAGATTGTAGGGAATTTCTCGCAAATGCTTTGATCCTTAAGCACCTTGAAATTTAGTGTGAAAATTTATGTCTACTTAACACTATAACATAAGATGGTGTATCATTTTCAAATAGTGTTCATGAGGGGGGACCCACCCAAGCTTTGCAGAGCCTAAAGTGCAGAGGAGACCCTTGTTTAACTAGTCTCCTATTCATTGGCCAATCTTGGATTTGTCTCATTTGTTAGATTTGTTGATCCTTTAGAGGTTAATGTGTTACAAGTTGGGGAACCAACAGAACTCTCTATGAAAATGAAAAGTATAGAGAGAGAAGGGTTAGAAATTTTATTTTTATAAATCGTGATAAATAATACTCTTCTCAATGCAATAATGTGATATGATACATTTGATACAACCATAAAATGACTCCACTTGAAGTGGAAATGTGATTAGTCTTTACTTGATGCAGTTTAATGCAATAGAAATATGCTCGATTACAGGCATTTAATGCGATCAAGATCCATCTAGATATGATGACGTCTTTATGTAGTACAAGTCACTACCCAAAATTTCAACCATGAAAGTGTTAGTGATAATATATTCCCTCCCTTCTATTGGTTGCATACAAAGTATGTAAGGAATTGAAGGAAAGGGAGAAATGGTACATAATAATGATAAAATAAATAAGATAATAGACTAAGATATAATCATGTGAGCATATATAGAATGTAAATGTGTCATCAAGTAAGCAAGAAACTAAGATCATAAATTGTAGATAGGCATCAAGGCATAATGTTGCCCCTGATATAGGCAAGTCATAAAGTAAAGATGGTCCTAAAGCCCAGATAAGGATGATGTAAGCACATAAAAATGTAAACAAATTGAAAGGCGTCTAAGCACAAATAAGTAGGATATAAGCATGAAAGCATGTACAAATACGGTTGCCCCCAATGTAGACAATACAATAAGATAGCTCTAGAAAGCATGATATGAAAGTGTAAGCACATGTAATGATGAAATTGTATCAAAACGAGATAAAGCTCATTAGCATAGAAGAATAGGTATGAAATCATTTTGAAATATCCTTTGGGGAAACTCCTAAGTGTTAAGTGACCTAGGAGATTACTATTCTTTCTTTGTAAGTTAGAACTATTAAACAAATTAAGTAGTAAAGCATTACATAACAAAAACTTAACTAAATCTAATCTTAAAAATATGTATAGGAGTTGGTAAATGATAGGTGTAAATATAAATGTTATAGAAATGAAATGCATAAAAAGAATGTGTGCTCTTGGAAAATGTGAATTATATCTCTATAAATGGGTAAAAACACAAGATGAGTCCACTTTTTGTGGAAGTCTTACGGATGAAAAAATCCCAACATAAACGGGTGCCCACTTTGAAAATAGCAGGCACCCGCTTAGGAGCGAGGTGCCAATCTGGTGCAGGAGCACCTAAGAGAACACTTTGGAGTAAGAAGACACAAATGATCAAAGGAGAAGCCCATGGATCAAATCAAATCAAATGGAACATCCTAGAACCAATTATGGCATATTGTAATGGGCAAAATGATGTAATAATCAAATGTCCTAAGGGTCCTGGTAAGGACCCTAGGACCAAAAAAAAAATAATGTAAGTGGGCCAATAGTGCCTCTAGAGTCAAATAAGAGTCAATTAGAAGTGTCTAAGGCTAGGAATAAGGAATAATGATCCTAATAAGATCAACCATGATGAACCATGATAATTTGGTAGAGTAAAAGTCACATAAAACAAAGTTTAATATTCAAATTTTTGAATAATGCATTTGGTGGGAAAAAAAAAAATGAATGGTTTTGGAAGTTTAACCATCTCCAACCTTTGGGAATTGGTTGGAGAAGTTAGAGATATGTCATGTAAGCCTATAAAAGGCATTTGGTGGTACGGTGGAGTCATATTAGAAGATTGGGTTGTACGGCAGGTTGCAAATCACAATAAAATTCAGTTTTATCTGGTATCTCCTTCTTGTTTCTATTGGTCTTTTTGATTATTGAGTGTTGGTAAATGTATTAGGACCTCAGTTAACAATATTAGACTTCATTTGATGCTCTAAGGAGGTGCTTGTAGGTAGTTTCATTGCTGTTTGTATTGACTGTTACAAAGAACAGCAGGCTGTCCTGTGCATTTTGAGAGGTTTCAATGCCTCATAGGACCTTCCCATGGATGTAGGAGCCTGATACTCATGGAATAGGTCCTTGATTGTATGTATAACATGATTTCTAACACTGACAAAGCAGGAGGAGTGCAAATGGGCAGGTGATCACCGTTTGAAGTCAGAGATTACATGTGGAAAGAGCATTGAAATGGTGGCTCAGTTGTAGCAGCAGGAGATCGGCCTTAATAAGGTGATGGTTTTATGTTTGCTAAGGGTTAATATGGTCAAGGACATGGTGTTAGACCTTTGAATGAGGTCTGGAAGTGATTGGAAGTGGGAGATCTAGCAATCCCTAGGTTTTGAGGCCTAGAAAGGGGGGTTTTGTATTTAAACATGCAAATGAGAAAACCACTGGTTGAAACCTTGAAAATCCTTCATTTTTAATCCTTTCCTAAGACTTTTTTTAGGTTTGGAGTGAGGGGGATAAGTATTTGATAGGGTTCCTTTGTAAAGTGGGTGGATTAGGCCCTGCAGGAAGACAACCGAGTTGCTAGGACAGTCATATTTCGTCCAAAACAATAGTATATTATTTAGAAGTATGTTATAGAACTCAATAGAGGGTACTCAGATCAGTCATTAGTTTTTGGAGTGCTTTGAGAAAGTTTGGAGAAAAGTACAAATTAGTCGCTGCACAGGGCTACAAGGATTAGGCCTGGTTAAGGGGAGTTGTCAAGAACCGGTCAGAAAGGTGCATGAAACCTATTGAATCTTGTTGGTTGGGGTAGGTTGAGACCCTAGAAGGTACAAGAATTCATCTGAGAAGTTGGAATCCAAATTTGAGCCCTTTGGTGGAGTTTAAGGCAAGGAGAAGACTAGAGAAGCCTTATTGGTTGAAGCCACAAGTTATTTGAATCTTTTGATCTTGTTAGATTACCATTGGAGACCTAACACCTCTACATCACAATCCTAAACAAGTGCCCATTATGTAACGGGCTCCTATTCAGGATTGGGAGCTCGAACCTAGACGGACACTCATTGCATACGGGCTCCCACAAATAGAACAGGTGTTCATTTCATAAATGGCCACCCGTTCACTTAAAGTATTTATTTTTTAAGTCCTTGCCACTTCATTTCCAACATCTCAATCTGTGGATAGGGATGACAAAAGCAAAGCAAAATGAGCACCCACATCTTTGAGGGTCCATAATATAGCTCCACGAACATCCTTTAATCTTCGAAGCAACCATCAGCTACTATGAGGTAGGTAGTTTTGTGTTTTTTATCATTTTGTATTGTTCTTTGTTGTTTATTACCATTTTTCATTTAAATTTAATCTGAAACTGTAAAACCTAAACCTTAAACCTAATACCGTAAAGTGTAAACCCTAAATCATAAACCTAAAACTCTAAATCATAAACCTAAAACTATAAACCCTAAACCTTAAACCAAGGCCTAAATTTGATGGTCGTATGGCCATATTTAGGCATTTTTGTTGTAAAATACATCTAATATCTTTGTGATTTTTCTATTGTTCTTATCTAATATGAGGTGTTCCAATGATGTTTCTTAGCACAACCCAATTTTCATTATATATATTATGTATATATCATCTAGGCAAAAATATTCTATATGTACCAAAGGCCTATTTCTACTTAGATGAAACTACACTTTTAGGACATAGTTGTGCCAATTAAAACAAACCACATGCATGACCCTATCCCACACTTTTAAATTCTTAGGTCCCATCTATGTCTTAGGTCTTTCATATCATATACAAATACATATCAAAGTTTTTGTCTCTCTTTCGTAGCATCACAATAGTTAAATTCAATATTACATGAATTTAAGGTAAGACCTAGAATTTCATCTCAATTACTTTAGCACATTGTTTTAAATTTTTCTCATCTTATTAGGTGTCATTCATAACTCAATTTATCTAATGTTTGAATTGTATTGATTTCTCTTTAGATAGATATTTGTAGGGTGTTCTTTTATCCCTATATTTGAATGAACCCCAATAATATTGTACCACTTAGCTTTTCTTCCTAGGCATCCTCCTTTCATTTTCCAAGTTTTAGATTTGATTAGATCTTAATTTTTTATCCTTTTTCTAGATTTGTGATCTCCTTATGCACTTATCACCTTATCTAGGGTTTTAGTTATTAGTTATACCTAAAATTGCATATTTAGTGGCCCCTTGTTGATAATCAATCTAACAAATTCCTTTCCATGATCCCCATTAGAGGATCAAGTGCTACGGTCATGCCTTTATGTTTGTGCCCTAGACCCCCTATTTTATTTCTCTATGTTGCACTTGTATCAAACTACATATCTCAATCCATGTAGGCTTGTTTAATATTCTTAGTGACTATATGTTATTCACTAAGTCTTGTTTCCTCATGGGAATTCTCATATTCCTATGTTCTTTGCTTCCAAACCCAAGATTCTTATATGTTGTAACTCACTTATGGTCTGGTGTCATTAGATCCCTGAACTTGCCCTACCTTGAATTTCCTTTGGTCTCATATTTATATGCATAGAGAGATTCAAAAATTAAAAAATTTAAATAACCTTATGCTTTATTTGACCCTTGATTACTTTTCTTATCCAGTTGGTTAATTCTTATTGATGAAGTTTTACCTACTACTATGGTTTATACAAACAATAATCATTTGTAAGTGATAATTGAAATGCATGCAAATAGTGTCATAATTTGTGTCTAGTTTATGTATAGTTGAGTTAGCATTACATAGTTAGTTTATAGATGGGTACATGGACAGTGACAAAATAACTCACGACAAGCCTAAATTTTGGGCCAAAAATTAAAAAACCATGGGTGATAGAGTCACTGATGCTAAACACATACAAGTCACCACACCTAAGCCCAAAGAAATACATGTTGTCTAGAATGTGTCACAACCAAGCAATGTTACCATACCTTCTAGACAATCAAAGCATAACACCCAAAACAATCTAAAATGCAAGTACACTCCCTTGGGAGAACCCCTTGAGGCAATGTTCCAAAAATTAGTTCAAGTTGACATAGTTGTATTCCTTACAACTAAACCCTTTGATGAAAATTAACCCAAACTAGCATGGTACAAGAAAAATTAATATTGTGACTACCACCGCATCAAAGGACATTTAACAACTTAGTGCATGAAATTGAAAAATTACATTCAAGACCTTGTTGACTGAGATCTATCCAAGTTGAAGGGAACAAAACCACATCCCCAAATGAGCAACTAGGGTATACACAAACCCCTTTCCATCCCAGAGTCAAGCTTTGCAACCATCCTCCTCTAACATCACTCAAGATAACCACACCAATAATGTTAGTGGATACAATCAAATGCCCTACAATTGTACAATGTTGTAGTCCATATTGATTTTGATTCCACTCGCATTTCCACCATCAAAATAAAAAGTAAAACTCTTGAACTACTCGTCATGGTTGTGTTACCATTCAAGAACCCCAACCTTCATCCACTTCACAGTCTACCAAGTACAACCTCCTTGATCACTTGGGAATAACTCCTACACACATATCCATCATTGAGCTTCTCAAAACCTCATCCATCCACCAAGATATCCTTGATAAGGCTTTACAAGAATCTCGCGTGCCTACCAACATCCACTCGGAGTAGTTCCAGGCCCTGGTTGCCCAATTATCCTCCACCTACCACCTTGGCTTTAGTCAAAAAGACATGCCTCCCATCGAACCATCACACAATAAACCCCTCCACATTGAGGTCATCATCACTAACCATAAAGTGAAGCGTGTCCTCTTAGATAATGGGTCTAACTTATATCTATATACATTCAAGTTTATCAAGTGATTGGGATATTCAACAACTGACTTAGAACCACTATTCATAGTGATCAAGGCCTATGATGATGAAAGGAAGCAAGGTATGTGGAACACACTTCCTACACCAATCTAATGAGGGAAATAGAGTGCAAATTCTTTAAAATCCTTACAATTATAGTTATGTTATATGATTAACATAGAGATTACAATAGCAAACAAACCACAAGAATGCAAGAGACACATGATGTACGTGGCGAAAACCCTTACGGGTGAAAAACCCCACACTCCAAAACATGCACAATGTATTATCAAAACTGAAATGTTTACAATACACTTGCAATGCAAGTTCTTCCAGGAGTCTTCAAATGTCATTTTTGGAGCAATTTTGGTGACATAGCAGTACCTGTACAAACACTATGCATACTACAACTCCAAGAACCTCAATATATAGAGTTACAAGGAAAAAAAGAGAAGCTTCTAGAGGTGGGCATCCATCTTGGCCACATGGCCTATTTCACACAACCAAGGACACTTGTCCAACATACATACACCTTCCTTACATCTGTCATACATGGTAGATTTGACTTCCCAAGGTGGGGTGCTCCATCCCAAGATAGGCTATGATAGATGCTCTTACGCACCTTAAAACTATCATAGAATCCGTCATACATGACAACTCTTACAGTTGTAAGAGAATCTATCATAACTACCTAAAAATAGTATATTCCTCTTACAACATGCCATAACCCAACTTGGGTGCCCAAAGATGACTTCCTCACATGCAAAGATGCTTTCCGACACTTGTCCTCACCTATCATAAGAATCTCTATACTTGGCTCGTACATGTCATATAATTTGTCATACGTCATAAGACCTTACACACATTACAAGATGCCAACACATGACATATTAGTGCCACCTCAAATGGGATGCCTATATCCACATGGGATGAGTTGACCATCCTAGTCACCTCACAAGTTAAGTGACAACTCACCATGCCACTTCGCACTAAATGACAAAACAGGATGTGCAACATAAATTACATCATAGGCAAATAAATAAATAAATAATCTAATAATCAATGCTAGGAATTGCAAGGTTGAGACACCTTAATTCCCAACATTCTCCCACTTGTCGAACACCTTACAAGAGCTAATAGAATAACATGATTTAATTGCTAGGGGCCAAGAGGCCCATAGACTCCGAACACCATCTGAACTTATCTATGCAACATTCTTCAAAGTGTCAAGCTTCTCCAATATCACCTTCCCATCTTCTACCATATCACAAACAAAATGATACTGAACATCAATGTGCTTTGTTTTGGCATGGAAAGTAGGATTCTTTGCTAAGAAAATGGCACTTTGACTGTTGCAATAGATAGTAATCTGTCTTGAATCAAAACCAATATCTGAACATAACCTCTTAAGCCAAATGGCTTCCTTACAAGCATGAGTAGCTGCCATGTACTCTGCTTCTATCGTGGACAAAGCAACCACATGTTGTCGCTTACTCATCCGACTAATATCTCCACCAAACATAGTGAACATGTAAGCACTGGTGGATCTCCTACTGTCAATGTCACCTGCCCAATCAGAATCAACAAATCCTCAAATACTCACAACATACTGAGGTCCTATAGGATAACCATGATAACATAGGGAATACTCAAAAGTACCCCACAAATATTTAAACACTCTCTTCACTACATCCCAATGTACCCGTCCAGGATTAGCCATAAACCAACTAAGGACTCCCACTACTTGGGCAATGTCTGGTCTTGTACAGACCATAGCATACATCAAGCTGCCAACCACACTAGCATAAGGTACTTTGCTCATATCCTCCATCTTAGAAGGAGACTTTGGACAATCATCAACATATATCCCCATTGTAATAGGAACAGTCAATGGTCTACAATCCACCATACTGAATCTCTCCAACACAGTATTAACATACTTACACTGGCCTAACCAAAGTTTTATGTTTGCTCTATCTCTTTTGATCTCCATCCCTAGAATGTACCTGGCTACCCCTAAATTTTTCATTTCAAACTGTGTTGACAATTGAGACTTCAAATCATAAATCAAACCTTTACCATTCCCAATTAGTAAAATATCATCAACATACAATGCTATAATGAGAATGTGATCATTGTCGAATTTGAGATAAACACAATGATCTGATTTCAATCTAAAAAATCCAATACTCAACACAAAGGCATCAAACTTTTGGTACCACATCCTAGGAGACCATTTCAAACCATACAAAGACTTCTTTAACTTGCAAACCAGATTTTCTTTACCTTTTACCATGTAGTGCTCTGGCTGTGACATGTAGATTTCTTCCTCCAAAACACCATGAAGGAAAGCTATCTCTACATCCATTTGCTCCACTTATAAGTCATAAGCTACTGCAAGAGCTGATAGGAACCGAATAGATGTCATCTTTGTAATGGGAGAGAAAATATTATCATAATCAATTCCCTCCACTTGAGAATACCCCTTTGCAACCAATATGGCCTTATACTTCTCAACACTGTCATCTGCACCAAATTTATTTTTGAATACCCATTTACAACCAATAGGTTTCCATCATTCAGGCAAAGGTACCAAGTCCCAAGTTTTATTCTTTTCTAAAGAAGCCATCTCTTCTTCCATAGCCTCCTTCTAGGAACCTACATTTTTCATACCCATAGCCTCTTACACAGTTCTAGGCTCATTAGTGTTAGAAATCAAGGCAAAAGTAAAATTAGAATCAAGCATGAATAACCAAACCTCTCAGGTTGCTTCCTGATTCGTGTGGACCTCCTCACAGGCTGAGGTGGAGGTTCATCTTCTTCTTCTAAACTTCCAGAGCTGCTAGAGCTCTCCTCATCATCAGGTCCAACAGGATCTTTTGGTTCATCCTTCTTAGGGGTAGTAGGAAACTGAACCACATCCTTTTTCTTTTCTTTTTCTTCTGGTTGTAAAACAACACGAGAAGGAGTTACCTCTCTAAAGATAACCCTTCTGCTATACAGAACTTTGTCAGCCATAGGATCCCAAAGCTTGTACCCTTTCACACCGACACCATAGCCAATGAAGATACACTTAACTGCCTTGTTCTCCAATTTTGACCTCTTCTCCTTAGGCACATGTGCATATGCCTCAACCAAAAACATGAAGATGTCTTAATGAAGGCTTCTTACCAGACCGCACCTCCATGGGTGTCTTATCAACGAGCGCTAAAGTTGGAGACCTTTTAATTAGGTAGCAAGCAGTGGCTATAGCATCAACCCAAAACTTTTGTTTGAGGCTAGCTCCACTAAGCATACTCCTAGCCCTCTCCATCAACATTCTATTCATCCTCTTTGCAACTCCATTTTGCTAAGGGTTGTATGGAGTTGTCTTATGTCTTTCAATCCCATGTTCTTTACAGAACTTATTAAACTCTACCAAACAAAACTCACCACCTTTATCAGTTCTCAAACACTTAATCTTTTTACTAGTCTGATTCTCTACCAAATCTTTAAACTCTTTGAACTGACTAAAGACTTCAAATTTGCTTTTGAGAAAATAAATCCATGTCCTTCTACTATAATCATCAATGAATGATACAAAATATAACAATTTAGAAATCGAAGGGACATTCACAGGACCAAGCACATCAGAATGAATAAGATCCAACACACTAGAAGACTTGTGAGAACTAGAGTAAAACTGAACACAATTTTCCTTTCCATTTATACAATGTTCGCAAAAGTCAAACTTGAGATTACAATCATTTAACCCCTCGATGAAGTTTTTATTTTTTAGGGCTCTAAGACACTTCTCACCAATGTGACCATGTCTCTTATGCCACAACATTGTCTTCTCAGCAGGAAGTTTCATTTCCAAAGCATGAGCACCCTTAGGTACCTAGAAAGAACTCTCATCAGAAGTTAAAGCAACACATCTCTTTGTTGTTGGTTTCAATGGTAAGGATGAAGAATCTGAAGCTCTTTTCTTAGAAATAGAAGAAATAATGCATTGAGCAGTGCATGTATCCAACTGAAGCAAAGTACCTCTCCGAGTACCCTTAGAAAGCACCATAGCTCCTCTTGTCATCTTGCATCCTCCACTCGAGAAAACAACCTGCACACCTGCATCATTCAATTTACTTATATAAAGCAAGTTTCGTGCTAAACCAAGGATGTGCATAACCCCATTGATCCCCTTCACTCATTCATCAGGGAACCAGATCAAGACTCTTCCACAACCAACTATCTTCAAGTGAGAATCATCACCCAGGTACACCTTCCCACCATCGAACTCTTCACACTTTATGAACCAATCTTGATGTGAGGTCATGTGGAAGGAAGCACTGGAGTCAATAAACCACACATCTTCTAATGCATGGGTGGCCAAGGTAGTAATAAAAGCATCACCATCATCTTGAGATTTGGTAGAATCTGAATTAGAGGTGTTCTTCTTCTTTTTCTTCTTCTCCTCCTTTCACTCCTTTTAGAAATGCCTAGATTTACCACAGTTCCAACACAGTGCCTTGGACTTTCTAGGAGATTTGGATCTCCCAAAAGATTTGGATTTTCCCTTTTCATATTTCTTGTCCTTTTTCCCTTTCTCCTTGGGTCTACCACGAACTGCAAGAGCCTCCTTAGCTGACTCAGAGGACTTTCTCCACATTTCTTCAGATAATAGCGAAGACACGACTTCATCCATCTTGAAGGTGGTTGTAGTACTCCCAATGGCCATGACAAAGTGGTCCCACAAGTCTAGCAAAGAACAAATCAAGGTCATACAATAATCCTCCCCCTCCATTTACACACCAACGAAAGTCAACTATGAAACTAGCATGTTAAAGGCATTCAGGTGATCTACAACCGATCCTTTATCTTCCATCCTTAGAGAATATAGCTTCTTCCTTAGGAATAACTTGTTTACCAGGGATTTGGCCTAATAAACATCACCAAGTTTCTTCCATAGCTCTTTCACAGTCTTCTCTTCATGAGCATTTAACAGGATGGAATCAGCTAAATAGAGTCTCACAAGACCCTTAGCTTTACGACCTTTGAGATCCCAATCTGCTTGAGCCATTGCCCATGGTTTTGTATTGGAAATTGTTTCCCATAGGTCTCTATCAACAAGCATGTCTTGCATTTTAAGTTTCCACAACTCGAAATTGCTACCATTAAACTTTTCCAACCCTATTCTTCTGGATGTTCCTGCCATCTCCTTCCTACAACAAGATTACAGAATACTCTGCACAGACTCCCACTCAATCGAAGATCAGTTCAAAAAATCCCTACCCAACAACTAGGATCAAAGGTGATCAAGCTATGATACCAACTGAAAGGAAGCAAAGTACGCGGAACACACTTCCTACACCAATCTAATGAGGGAAGTAGAGTGCAAATTCTTTAAAATCCTTACAATTAAAGTTATTTTATATGATTAACATAGAGATTACAGAAGAAAACACAACACATGAATGCAGGAGACACAAGATGTACATGGGGAAAACCCTTACAGGTGAAAAACCCCACACTCCAAAACCTACACAATGTATTATCAAAACTGAAATGTTTACAATACACTTGCAATGCAAGTTCTTCTAGGAGTCTTCAAATATCATTTCTAGAGTAATTGTGACAGCATAAAAGTACCTGTACAAACACTATGCATACTACAACTCCAAGCACCTCAATATATAGAGTTACATGGCAAAAATGAGAAGTTTCTAGAGGTGGGCATCCATCTTGGCCACATGGCCCATTTCACACACCCAAGGACACTTGTCCATCATACATACACCTCCCTTACATCTGTCATACATGGCAAATTTGACTTCCCAAGGTGGGGTGCTCCATCCCAAGATAGGCTATGACAAATGCTCTTATGTACCTTACAATTGTCATAGAATCCGTCATACATGACAACTCTTGCAGCTGTAAGAGAATCTATCATAACTACCTAAAAATAGCATATTCTTCTTACAACATGTCATAACCCAACTTGGGGGCCCAAAGACACCTTCCTCACATGCAAAGATGCTTTCTAACACTTGTCTTCACCTATCATAAGAATCTCTATAGTTGGCTCTTACATGTCATAGAATTTGCCATACGTCATAAGACCTTACACACATTACAAGATGCCAACACATGGCATATTTGTGCCACCTCAAATGGGACGCCTATATCCACATGGGATGTGTTGACCATCCTAGTCACCTTACAAGTTGAGTGACAACTCACCATGCCACTTCACACTAAATGACAAAACATGATGTGCAACATAAATTACATCATAGGCAAATAAATAAATAAATAATCTAATAATCAATGCTAGTAATTGCAAGGTTGAGACACCTTTGTTATGTCAAAAAATGTCCCCTTGGGGGCTTTTCCCTCCTAAGATTTAGCTCCCAACTCCTTTAGAATGCATTTAGATCATCTTGCATGTTAATGATGACTTCCAGTGAAGAAACCCCTAAGTTTTATGACAAATGGGACCTAGGGGATGTGTTTATCATGAATCCTACCTGAAATAGGGGGAAGGACTTGGGCACTCATGCCCTAGTCCTGCCCTATTTTAGGTTAAGACCTATTTTCATGTGTTGGTTATATGACCGTTATTAGGTCCTATGCCAACACCTCAAGTTTGAATTACGAATTTCTTGGCGGGAAGTTGCTTAGTTGTATATATAAGCATGTTTAGGCATTCATTTGTAAACTAAATGACACTTTTGATCTATGGGCTTGCATTAAAGTGATTCAAGGCTTTCATTGTGTTACAGAGTAGTATTGTGTTGTTATTGTGTTTGTAATTGCATATTTGATTCCATCTCCTCATGGCATGAAGATCATCTTCCTTCCATGAGATATACACTACAAGGTGACATCTATGGTGTTTTCAATCATTTATCATTTGGATTTTGCCTCTATCCCGCAGGGATACGTACTCTTTATCTGACAATGGTGTTCGCAAGACTTGAATGTCTCTCTAGGGCTTGACCGAGGCAAGCCTCTAAACACCACAACCCCTAACCCATTTTTTTATGATTGCAAGTTACAAGTTTTAGAAGTGAAAGAAGTGGAGTTGTAGGAAGTCATTACAGACTGTCGAAAGTGCAGAGCAAAGAAGAAAACTAGGGCTTGGCCTTGGGTACCCACTCATTAGTCCTCTAGATTCTAAAGCAGTGAAATCTATGTGATAGTGGAAATGGGTTACAAACATTCTTCAGAGATCCCAACAAAAGTAGGTACATTAGACTAGGGCACCCGCTCATTAGTCCTTGACTTTTCCATACATCAAACTTTGAAATATGGTATGTATTTGGTTGTCATTTGATATCTCTGTGTGCAATCATTTTCCGTAATTTGTCTATTTGTTTACAATTTTATGAAATTAGGGTTTTGAGCATAATTAGACTTAATTGAACAATAAATTCACACAATACCAATCTTCCCCTATGTTACAAGTAACATGAGATCTGTAGTAGAGTTCTCTACTCAGTTGAATGTCCTTGAATGTTTAGTGGTGAAAGGAGGATCAACATAAACCCTTAAAATCATCTAAACCCCATTGTCAACCCTTCTTTTTACTCTTAAATAACCTTAATTCCTAACATATGACACAAAGAGAGAATCATGAAGTACCATCTACCTTCCCATTCAAGTGGGACCTACTCTGTAGCAAACGTTATGCCACATAGTTGACCTTGATCTTCCTTACAACCTGAGCCTCCTTGACCAAGCATGGTTACATGCCACAAAAGTCATTCCTTCCACTTATCATCAATGCCTCGAGTTCCCTCATTACATTGTGAAGTCATTATTCATGCTAATTTCCAACCCTTCAAGTATTACAAATCTTTGGAAGTTGCATACAACAAGGAATTCCATTGTCCCAATACCTATGGGGCTCGTGTTCTGGAATCATCCCAACCATCCACATCCACTTCATCCCTGACCCCTAAGATCAAGGTCATCTCTAAGGGCTATGAAAAATATGAACTACATAATACCTTTCATGTGGGACAACTTCCTTTGTCTCCACACTCCTATGGTCATCCATCCAAGCAAGAGCAACAACCAAAAAAATGAACAAGAGGGTCCCACTCCTTTCCAGCTTGGCCACACAATCGAGGAAGACCAAATTGAAGATCCCCTGGCTCATGCATGGATTTATCATGATGAATCAAACAATGAGGAAACCTATCTTCAGTACTTGAAGCAGAAATACCTAAAACCATATCATATGTGTGAAAGTACACAA
Source organism: Cunninghamia lanceolata (assembly GCA_027924645.1). Taxonomy (NCBI): domain Eukaryota; kingdom Viridiplantae; phylum Streptophyta; class Pinopsida; order Cupressales; family Cupressaceae; genus Cunninghamia; species Cunninghamia lanceolata. Next base: position 5,877,590 of record BSBN01000686.1, on the reverse strand, counting down.
TATCATGGTAAAGGGCTCAGAACTAATGAGCAAGGTATCATAGAATCCATTATAGCAAAACCTTATCTTAGATTTGTTGGGTTAGGATACTTACCTCAGGGTAACAAAAGCAAGGAGCCTTGTGTACCTTGTACAACAAGTGATACACCTTTAGTTATTGACAACACCACTCTTGAGATTATCACAGCTTCTTTTGAGGACCACAACCTATCTTACATATTCCCTAATAATTTCATCCTTGAATGGCATTATCAGGGAATATGTACCTGGTCACCATCAACCTCCCCCTTGTCAATCCTAAACTAATCACCTAGGACCAAAAAGGATTGCCGCCTCTTGATATTTTCCAAAATGACAAGGCAACCATAAAATTCTTGGAACTACATGAATACATTCTTGCAGTGGGTAATAAATCAAGATTTAGCATTTGCCTTAATACTAATGCCTATAAGAGTTGATAATGGACTCAAGGATACCTAGGATCACCTGCAAGCATAACAACTTTCCACAACAAGAGAGAGAATCAATAAAAACACTTTATATTGCCAAGAAAATGATGCATGCAATATACGATATGCAAAGCTTGACTTGATACAACATGAAATGTACAATGAGAGACCTCTCTTATATAGGCAAGGTGAGAGGTGAGGCACAAGGTTGGAAAAACTAACTAGACGACACAAATAATAAATGCATCTAGACACCACTAATTAATAAATGCATGTAAGACAAACTTGTAAGATGAAAAGTGTCTTAATTCTATGACATGAGACAATTAGTGCAACAAATATTAAATGTGAAAACTATCTAGGTCAAATTAACTTGTGAAAATGTGTGAATAGGTCCTAACTAGGAACTAGTTAGATAATGTGCCTTGTTCACACTACAAAGGGCCAAACCAAATAGGAAACATCCTCATTCACACCAACACACCCCTTAAGTACAACTTAGGAAGAAGTAGACAAAGGAAAAGATGTAAAGATGGGTCTTGAATACTAGGCATGTTAGGTACCCAGGTACAAACAATCTCTTACAAACAAAGTAAAGGAGAAAAACATGTAGGAAAAAACCCTCTCCAAAAGAGTGAAAACAAATATGTACAAGTGATTAAGTGATGAAAGGACTTAATACCCCCCAAGTACAACATCCATCACAAATATATAATCAAAATTCCCCCATAAGAAGGGAAAGAATGAGACTAGATATCCCCTCATAATGAAGTAGCTCCTGTGCCAATGGTGCATGCATGAAGATAAATCACAATCCAATGCCTGCAAACAACATTTTTCCCATTGGGAAGAAACAAATCCACTGGTATATGTAGATGAAATTGCATCTCCAAAATAAGAGACGAGTGTAGAAGTCTCATGAAGTATGATGTCTCTGAAAGCTACTCATGTGTCTCTGTTGATGTCGATAGATGCGACAATCAAATCAGGAGTCCCAAGCCTAACTGATGAAGGTGACAAACCATAATAATAGGAAACATCAAGGTTATCAATCTCCAAAGAAAAAGATGGGGTGACAACAGTTGTGAGTAGGTATGGATGTCATCAAAGAGGAGAGATAACCCATCAAATGTGTCCTCTAAATCTAAAAGATGGGACTCACAAAACAAGTATGAACTACCTGTCATATACTCATCCCACAAAGCTGTATCTGAAAGACAAGAAACATCCTACTAAACTGAATCACTAAACTCTGAAGAAGCAGGAGGTGAAGGAGATGGAAGTGTAGCACAAGTCTCAAGAACCTCGATATCAAGATTTAAATGACCATGCTTCATCTCCTCAATAGTATCCACACAAGATGGTTGAGTGTGAACATCAGATGAATTTGCCAATGCCAGGATATAAGAGTCTTTAGCCTCAAGATGTTGACTCATAGATAAAGAAGATGAACCCTCTAAATCTAGAATAGGAGTCATGTAAGCCAAAGTCTCAATAGAAGTCTCAGTAGGAGGATAAGGGGCATCTGTAGAAGTCTTAATGTCATCTTGACATCCAATCTCTTCCCATTCATTAAGCACTACAATTGCTTTATGATCATATGGTTGAAAAATAATAAGTGGAAGAAGACAATCCAAGGTAGGATTTGTTGGGAATGGAGGATCAATTGGATCTCCATGCATCTCCCAAATTTTGATCCAAAGGTCATGAGGGCACTCAATATCTATAGTGGCCATCTAGGTGTTAATATCTACACTACAACCAATCACTCCTAGGATTTGTTCAACCTTAAAATTCCACACAAGTTTCCACCAATAGGATGTAAGTTGAGGAACAAGTCCATAGAGATAGGACAAAATATGAAGCCACCTAAAATGTGTCAGAATTCCTTCGCCAAAACTTATAGTTTCCTCTATCCAATCTTATTATATCAAGATGTCTTTTAATACTCGTGATTAACTCCTCAAACTTAGGCACACAATAGACCAATCAAGAGACTCAGTCCAACAAAAGCACAAGATTACCCCCACAAAATCAATGATCCCCCTAGTAAAATATGATGATGGCACTTTATACTTAGTGTGATTACAATTGCCACAAGCCAAAATAGTAAGTGGTCTTTTGATCTTAGTTCTTGCAAATGCCAAAATAGGCCTTATATTAAAAGTACAATTTGGGTACAAAATGAGATCAAATAGATCACAAATATGAGAAGTACACAAAAAATCATGCACTTTCGAAAAATGTTTCACCAAAAAATGTTACCATATGAACCCAAATGGAGCCCTAGAAGTTACAAAAAGGGAACTGCTTAGCAACAACAATGAATATCTACAATTTTTGGACAAATGAGACACCAAAATTAAAATCTAATTGCACCACTATGAAGCTTGCAAAATTCTAGCCCAGATAAAAAAAAATTGCTCAAAAAATGGAGCCAATATGACTAAGATAGAGGAATTCAAAGTTAGTTAGCCAAAATCAAAATTGCAATGAGAGGGAGGGAAAAATAGGCCCAATGGCTGTTGACGTCGCGCTGCCGTGATGTTGACATTAGTAGGCGTAGGGATGGAATATGCCCAGATTGGCTGGAATATTCTTTTGAGGCCAAAATCACCATCAAAATCTTTAAAACTACCAAAGAATAGGAAAAAACACATTTTGTACTATGAAACCACTTGCTAAAGGGCATGAAACAACTTATAGGAAAATGAGTGGTTTCTGGCTCCATAGGGGGTATATCCCCTAGAATCTTGGGATTCCACTGCCAATGGCAAAAGATTAACCAGAGATTCTAGAGGTGACCGGTTGAGTAAAGCCCACTAGTAGGCATAGATGGGCGGTGTGCCTGCACCATGCGGCACCATCACATAGCTCATCGTACTTGCAGGTACCTCCAATAGTAGGTACAGACCTTCAAAAACAAAATAAAATCCACAAAAATCCAACAATTAAATATTTTATTGAAGGATAAAGACATGCTAACATAGGCAAAGGGTAAGCGTTGATGCAGAGGATGGAATAGTGTTGTACGACTGCATATAGATCTACATGGCAATATGAATTATGTACAACTATATAAAATTTTGTAGATGCAAAAATCAAACCCAAAAAAATGGCCCAAAACTTTTTGAACTCAAAATTTGGCCTTTAGACAGGTGTTTCTAGGGTTTTGACACCTTCTGGACATGATGGTGTAGTCCGTTTTGCACCAAGATGCACCAGAAGGTGGATCTAGGAAAAAAATCTCTAAAATGATGGAAGGAGATCACAAATCTGGCACTCTGATACCATGTAAGAGTCGATAATGGACTTAAGGAGACCCAAGATCACCTACAATCATAACTGTTATGGGAAAATGTGGATATAATATCAATGATTAATAATAACCCAATAACTCAATATAAATTGCAATAATTAAGATTCAAAACAAAGAAAACACCTTGCAAACCTTATTACTTCGCGGCTTCCATTGTTTGCCTAATCTCAATTGATCTTTGTATGTGAATGAAGCCCTCAAAAAGTGCACTTCCTTGCTTTGTTCTTCAAGATGACAATAGAGAAACGACTATTATACTTCTTGTAATGAAGAGGAGCTTCAATACAATAAAAATGGTGATCGCAAGCTATGGATATGGATTTGGTGCCATAGGTGCACTATGAATTCTGCAGAATAAGTGTATTAAAATCTTGGATGATTGAAATGGATTTACATGGATTAATTTTGGTGTTAATCCCTTTTTAAGAGGAAATAGATAATCTAAATAAATGTTTTGATTTATTTAAATATAGAGGATGTTAAGTTTAGAAGAACTAATTAAAGAATTGGACATTATTTAATTTAGAATGACTTTGGAATTTAGAAGACATAATTAAATAATTTGATATTATTTAATTTAGAGGAATTTTGGAAGAATTAATTAAATAATTTGGTATTATTTAATTTAGAAGAACTTGGAGGATTTTAATTAAATAAATGAATTTAACTAATTTGGAGGAATATGAAGGATTTAATTAAATAAATGATTTCATTTAATTTTGTGGAGGAATGTGAATCAGATAAATGAATTGATTTGTTTATTTATTGATAGAGGAATTAAACTAAAATAAATATTAAGAATATTTATTTAGATAGAGTTGTGTCATTTTTAGGTGTATACAATAAAAACCTTCCACAATAAGAGAGAAGCAATAAACATGCTTTATATTGCCAAGAAAATGATGCATGCAATATACAAGATGCAAAGCTTGACTTGATAGAACATAAAATGTACAATGAGAGACCTCCCTTATATAGGCAAGGTGAGAGGTGAGGCACAATGCCGACATAGTGGAAAAACTAACTAGATGACACAAATAATAAATTCACCTAGACACCACTAATTAATAAATGCATGTAAGATAAACTTGTAAGATGACAAGTGTCTTAATGCTATGACATGAGACAACTAGTGCCACAAATATTAAATGTGACAACTACCTAAGTCAACTTAAAATGTGAACATGTGTGAATAGGTCCTAACTAGGAATTAGTTAGATAATGTGCCTTGTTCACACTACAAAGGGGCAAACCAGATAGGAAACATCCCTGTTCACACCAACAATGCCTACTTCGATGGGGAAGATAAGATCCTTAGTCAACAAAGAAAAGAATCAAAAAATAAAAATTGTCCCAGAGTGAAAGCCTCTCTGAGGCACTATCAAACACAAAAGAGAAAAATAAAGATGTATCTCCTAGTGAAAACCTCCCCAAGGCGCTAGGAGATGAGAAACTTAATCTTCCCCTGATTCCTCCATAATGGGAAGAATGTTCAACATTCCTTATTGAGGGAACACAGGATTCAATCAACCTCAAAATAGAAGAGCAACCTAAGATCATCTACTTAATAGCATCTCTCCATCCCATGGAGAAGCCTAATTTGTCATCTATCCTCAACAAAGCACTAAACGCATTCACCCAATCTTATGCTAACATGCCTAGCTTAGATCCTGTACTTGTAGTCCATCACCTTGTGGTACATCCCGATGCAAGACCTGTAAAATAGAAACTCTACAAAATGCATCAACATATTGCTCTATTGGTAAAAGAATAACTATAGAAGTTGCCAAAAGTTGGGTTCATCCACCCAATTAACTATCCAAAATGGGTGTCCAATATAGTACTTGTTGCTAAGAAACCTAGGGGTATCAATATTTTCATGAATTTTTGAGACCTTAAAAGGAATGTCCTAGGGATGATTTCCCACTTCCTACTATAGACATCATAGTTGATCTCATAGCAGAAAATGAGATGTTATCACTTATGGATGGCTTCTCAGGATACAACCAAATTAAAATAGCACCTGAAGACCAGCACAAGAACACATTTACATGCCCTTGGGGTGCCTATTGTTGGTAGGTCATGCCTTTCAGTCTTAAGAATGTTAGAGCAACTTATCAAAGAGCAATGATCGTAATCTTTCATGATATGCTGCACAAGATCATGGAAGACTATGTCGATGACCTCCTGGGCAAATAAAAAACAAGCGAGAGACACCCTGAAGTCTTGTACAATGCATCTTTGAATGCCTCAGAGAATATAAGGTGCGTCTCAATCTAAAGAAGTGTGTCTTTAGGGTCACCTCGAGAAAATTATTGGGATTCAGTGTCTCTCGCAGAGGGATAAAGGTAGATCCCACCAAAGTTGTTGCCATCACAGAAATGCCCCCACCTAAAAATCTAAAGCAACTTCACAGTCTTCAAGGCAAGCTTCAAGCTATACGAAGGTTATTTCCCAACTTGTAGATAAATGTCACCCCTTTTCCCATCTCCTTTAGAAGGATGTACAATTTAAATTGGACAATCATTGCCAACAAGCCTTCAAAAAATCAAGGAATATCTAGCATCACCACTTGTCCTCATGGCATATATCCCAAGACAACCCCTATTATTGTACATATCTGCTACAATAGTATCACTAGGGGTACTTCTAGCACAACATGATGAAATAGGTAAGGAAAGGGCTATCTACTACATTACCAGGACCCTTGTTGGCTATGAGCTTAACTATTCACCAATGGAGCGAGCATGTTTAGCTATCATTTTTAGCTCTCAAAAGTTGCAACACCACATGTTAATTCATTCTATTAAGCTCAATTATAAGGTCGACTCCCTGAAGTACCAACTCTGTAGGGCTGCTCTAATAGGATAGATGGGGAAATGGGTTATACTGCTTAGTGAGTTCGACATTGAATATGTGGATAGAAAAGTAATCAAAGGGTGGGTTATGGCAGATCAACTTGCGGAGGGCTCGTTAATTGACCACCAACAATTGACAATGGATTTTCTAGATGAGTCTATCTTCACCATAACAGAGAAAAATACCTAGAAACTTTACTTTGATGGGTTATCCGCAAGTCACAGTGCTGGGGTTGGCATTCTCTTTCTCACCGCTCAAGTAGGCTTCATACCAAAAGTATCTCGGTTGGGATTTCCCTACACAAACAACATGACAAAGTATGAAGCTCTAATCACAAGCGTTAAAACCACCGTCAAATGGAACATCCATCAATTACAGGTCTATGATGACTCTCAATTGGTTATCAAACAGGTTAATGATGAATATCATACAAAGAATGACAAGCTAATCCCTTACAAAAGGATGGTTGATGATTTCAAGATATATTTTACAGCTATCCAATTTGAACAAGTGCTTGACCTTTAGAATAAAGTTGTAGATTCCATGGCAACTATTGGGTCTCTTCTGGTTATGCCACATGATAGTCAATGGTGTGAATTCTTGGTTGAACAACTTCGGATTCCTACCTATAATGTTTTGAAGTCTAAATTTTTTTGCGACATTGTTGGTCTCGAATCTCCCTAGTACCATGACATTTACACTTACCTACACAACCATGTTCTCCCACCCAATATATCCTCTCAACAACACAAAACTTTCATCCAACGTGCTTCCCACTACACTATCCTCACCAACGCACTTTAAACGAAAGAAGCTATGATGGTTCTCTCTTATGGTGTCTAAATAACAAAGAGGCTAATCTTTCTCTCCAAGAGGTGCACGCTAGTATCTATGGCACTCATACTAGTGGTTTGGTCCAAGCTAAGAAGATCTTGTGCATAGGGTTTTACTAGCCTACTATGGAACATGATGCTTGTGAATATGCCAAGAAGTGAAAACCCTATCAACAACATGGAGACCTTATACATACTCCATCCCAGGCATTGCAACCCATTGTGACACCTTGGCCCTTCTCACAATGGGGCCTCGATATCATTGGCAAGATTCATCCCTCTTCTTCTGATGGTCATAAGTCCAACATCATTGCCATTGAGTATTTCACAAAGTGGGTAGAAGCCATTCCCCTCACATATACCACTGGATCCCAAATAACCTTGAGTTCATCTTATACCATATCATCTGCCATTATAGTATTCCTTTCGCCATTATCATAGATAATGGTAAATCAATCAAAATTCATGATGTCTGCACTCTTTGTGAATGCTTCCATATTCAACACCATTGGTCCACTCCATACTACCCTCAAGGAAACGGTCAAGCAGAGGCAACTGATAAAACCTTGCTCAAAATCCTCAAAAAGGTTGTCAATGAAACTGACTGTGATTGGAATATCCACACTCATCATGTCCTTTGGGCTTACCTCACTAGTATCTGCACACCTACCGATGCTATCCCATATTCCCTCATTTTGGTGCTAAAGCTATGTTGCCACTTGAGATTAAACTCCCCTCCCTGTGCATCTCTTTGTGTCACATCATTAGTGGAGAAGAATATAGGGTTGCACACTTACATGAATTAGAAATTTTGATGAATGGTGCCTCAATGCATTGACACACCTTCAAGATCACAAAAGTAGGCTTTGTAGGCATTATAACAAGCAAATCAAAGAATGATAGTTTGAAGTCAGTGACCTAGTCCTTAAAGAAAATTAGATGAATCTCCAAGAGCGAGAAAAGAAGGGAAAGTTTGAGCCTAACTGGTTGGGCCCTTATGTGGTTGTTGCTAAATATGGCTCTAGAGCTTACAAGCTGGCTACACTTGAAGGCAAAGAACTGGAGGAGCCCCTTAATATCATTCACCTCAAAAAGTGTCATGCCTAGATTACTGAATATCTCAATCAAAATATTAAAAAAATAAAAAATATCAAAAAATCTAAAAAAATAAAAAAGCTAAAAAATCAAAAAAATGGTAAAGAGAAATAATACGTTCTATGGTGAAAACCACTTACCGTGGTGCCTTAGACAAGTACCATGATGCAAACCTATTTATAGACATCATGAGTAGAAGTTAGATTCATTATCCTTCAGGTACCTTTTCTTTTCCCACTTAGTCACTTACACTCCCATCCAACATGACTCTCAACTAAGGGTATAGAGAAGAAATGCTCAAACAACTTATGGAGCCACACCTCCCATCCCAAAGAAACAACACCATACCTCCCCCACTTGACCTTTCATGAGTTTATTTTTTAGTGATGGTCGTTATTCACCGCCCACTACCCCACTCTCACACAAATCTACCAAATTTCCTCTACCATGCCTAGGGACTTTGATTAGATAGTCCTAGTTGCTCACATCAATAGTTGTCAGCTTACAAATCTTAAGCCCTATAAATTAATGAAGGTACAACCCTAAGTTCAAGTCATAGGGGGTGTAAGATTGGAAAGGTTCACCAAAAATGCAAAGAAAATATGCTTTTCCTATTGAAAAGTTAGGCTAAATAAATAATTGCACAAATAAATTAATATAGATTAATAGGTGACAAATGGAAATGATAAGTGTGTAGTAAATGTTATTTTAGGAAATTAAATGCAAAAGGAAAGATGTACTTGGCTCTTGATCCAAGGATGGCATATGAACATTGAAGACTTTTAGAATCAATTTGCTTTGATATAAAAAATTAAAGCCCTTGATATGTCGATCAATTTAGACTCTGCACAATCTTGGGATTCTTTTGAAGGTTGATTCCATGGTTTTGGGTTGATTCCATGGTTTTGGGTTGATTCCATGCTACATGGATTTGATCTCTGTGGCATGGTCTTGATCTAGCGTAATACAAGTTTTGTAGTCTAATTTGTTGTAAATCTTGCTCTTTGTTGACATGTAAGTATTGGTGGTATTTTAAAATACCTTGGAGAGATTGTTGAATTGTGAGGGTTCTCATTCTCCTTAGTCAAGCCCCTTGAAAGACCAAATTTATAACCTTGGGCAAGTGTTGATAAACAAGTGTGTAAGTGCTCTAAATGCAAATTTTGATGTGAATACTATTCTTTTTAGTGCTCTAAGTTGAAATGTTCCTAATGAATGGCCCTTGGTGTTCTAGGATTTGAAATGATAATTAGATGTGAATTAATGTTCAAATGAATATTAAATTTACTAATCTAAAATAACAAATTATTGCACAAGTGTGCACTAAGAAGTTGGCTCCCAATAACTACTAGAAAAAGATAGAAATTTAAATTTTTACAATTTTGAATTTTGGATCAAATATACGTCATCCAAGAGGGACTGACCCATAAGAAGAAGAAAAATCTCAAAATAAAGATAAGCTATATAGAAATTAGATAAAACATAAATATATAAAAATGCATTGAAAATAGATAAAAATAAATAAAATCAGATAAAAACCTAAGCTTAACATAAAATGTACGTGTTAAAAATACTTTCCAAAATCAGACACAACTATATGGGAAGAGGAATGGGTATTGATAGTTATCTAGATCTATGTACCACGTGTTCAAAAGACATTGCAAAAACAAACACAACTAAATGGGATGTGGAATGGGTATTGATAGTAATCTAGACCTCTTGCACACATCTCTAGATCTTTTAATTTTGAAGGTCAAAAACAAATGTTGGCGGCTTACATGGCCACAATTTCACATGACCATGTGTTGTCGTCATCTTTGGTCTCAATATGCGATTAACCCCTCCATGTGATTGCACTCCTAAGAGTAAACATCTCAGTAGACATTTCACTTCGCATCGACTATTCTTAAACAGCATCCACTTCAATAGTCAAAGGTCAATTTTGGCCAATAAAAATAAGACAAATATTTACCACTTTTTGTTGTGGATGATGTGTAAAATTTCTATGGACTATTTGACCATTAAAATAGATGCTATTTAAATAAAGTGCATCGCCCCTAAATACCGATCAGCAATGTAGTTGAACATTTTTAAATTTCAACATATCCGCCGTACACGGAGAAGATGTGCGCTGGATAAATTCTCTCCATTCAAATTTCAGAACCAGGGGAAGATTTGAGAATACTGGATTAAAACTATCGTGACGTCTATGGTGTTCCTTATCCGAAATCACATCTCGACTTTATGGCCGGCACATAACGACAAAAAAAAAAGAGCGTCTTTAGACGGGTCTTCCACGTACTTTCTTGTCTACTATTCTTCTGCGTTCATTCTACGCCATCGCTCCCTTTTTATCTTTATATAACTCCCCTGTTTTTCCCCTGTTTTGCCACAGCCCCTGCTTCCATTGCTTTTCTCTGTATTTGTGTTTAGTTGAATCTGTCTTTGTGTTTAGTTGAATCGGATTCCATGGCTTCCATTTCTCATCAACCAGAGATTGAGATTATAAGTGCTTTTGATGGCCTTGCTCCACCATCTGCATCTACCTCTGCAGCTGCTACATCTTACGATATTTTTATTAATCATCGCGGACCCGATGTCAAGCACAAGCTGGCCAGAGATATCTACAATGCCCTCCATGCAATGGGTCTCAAGGTCTTTCTTGATTCCGAGGATCTTCAGTTGGGGGACTTCTTCCCTATACAACTACAACAAGCAATGTCTCGTGCTTCCCTTCATGTAGCAATATTTTCTCCCACATATGCACAATCGCCTTGGTGTCTTGCCGAGCTATCCTTTATGCTCAAAACCGGCACACCTATTATTCCTGTTTTCTACCAAGTTAAACCTGAAGATCTCCGTCATGGGAAAGGAATCTACGCAGCTTCCTTTTTGGAGCATCAACAGAAGGGGAGATATAGCATAGAGAAACTTGAGGAGTGGAAGATGGCACTCCACAGTGTCTCATTTTATAAGGGCGAAAGCGTCAATAATAATGAGTAAGCAACACATAATCTCTCTCTGTACATCTGTTATCATACCTTCCCTTTCATGCAATATTTCTCTATTTTATATATACTTAACTTTGAATTATCATTGTTTAGTAAAGATCCTTCGTTTTTTTCCTTTCCAAAACCATGTTTCACAAATGTCCAGGGAGGAGCAAAGGGTGTTGAAGAATATTGTGAATCGAGTAGTGGAAATAATGAAAATAGTACCATTAGAGGTAGCAAAACATCCTGTGGGTCTTGAGGAAGTTGTAGCAGACTTTGAAATGACAATTAGTGAATCTGCAAAAGCTCATCTCAGTGTTCAAATTGTAGGAATTTGGGGCATGGGCGGATCTGGGAAAACCACTTTGGCAAAAGAATTATATAATCGAAAATATTCATCTGTAGAAAAATCCAGTTTTCTTGTTGATGTTAGAGATGCTGCAAGCAGAAACAAGTTACATAAAAAACAAGTACAACTTCTTGAGGATTTTGGTTTCAAATTCAGTAATCAACCATTTAACAGTATAGAGCATGGAAAAGGGATTCTCTCTAGTCATTTGAGATCTGTTCGTGTACTCATCATTTTGGATGATGTGGACCATACAGATCAATTGGAGGCTTTGCTACCTGCAAAAGATAGCCTTGGATCAGGGAGTTTGATCATTGTTACAACAAGGGAAAAGGAAGTCCTCACACAGTGGGGCATCTCTTCCATTTATACAATGAAAGCAATGAATTTGATTCAAGCCCAGCAGCTTTTTTGTTGGCATGTATTTTTACAACCTTCTCCACTGTTGGGATTCGAGGATCTTGTTGAAAAATTCATAAGTGCTAGCAATGGGTTACCTTTGTCTTTAAAGGTACTTGGAGGTCAGCTTTATGGTTGCTTTAGTAAAGATTTATGGGAGGATGTATTGCATAAAATCTCTAAAATATTGCCCAATGATATTATAAATAGGCTGAAAGTGAGCTATGATGCTTTAGATGAAGAAGAGAAACAGATGTTCTTGGACGTAGCTTGTTTCTTCATTGGCGAAGACAAAATGACCGCCATTGCAGTATGGGAGGGATCAGGCTGGAGTGGTCTGTGTGGTTGGGAGAGGCTTATAAATAAGTGTCTTGTTGAACTCCCTAACAATGGTAGAACAATAAGGATGCACGACCACCTAAGGGATTTAGGGAGGAAAATCGCAAAAGCTCAGTCACCCTACCGTCTATGGTCTCCGGATCAAATTGGGGGCATTCAGAAACAAGCGGAGGTGGGGTTTATAGTTTCTCTTTTATGCTGTCACAAATCAAGGCATGGAAACTTTGTTTTGTTTGTATGTGTTACCTCCCTCCATTTTTAAGTTTATTGCTTTTGCCTTTGTGTAATCAGATTAGAGGAATGATGCTAAATGACGTTCGTAAGTTTTCTCGCTCCCTGATGACTACAAGCATATCGCTTTGTGGCTTCAAAATAACTAGAAGGCGGCATTTACAAGGTTATGGATTAAGCCACAAAACAACTAGAAGACCTTTACAAGGTTATGGATTAAAAATTTTTGTGGTAGGAGAAAGCTATGGGAACCATTTACACATTGCCAAATTATCAAGAGAGTTGGCATGGTTTAGCTTCACCGGAATTGCTCATAGAAATCTCCCATCATGGATGTCATTGAAAAATTTAAGAGTTTTAGAACTTTATAACTCCCTGAAGATAGTAGGCCTGTGGAAAGATGAGGCTGAAGTAAGTATCTTTGATCTACGGTCCTTTGCAATCTTTATAATTCTAATTAAATGTTCTTTGCGATCTTTATGTACCCGTTAATTAAATTCAAAATTGGCTGTAGGCTCCGGTGCAGTTAAGAGAGTTGAATATTTCTGGGTGCCCTAAATTACAAAAAATTCCAAAGTCCATAGGGTATCTCGAGAATTTGAAAAAGATATCCTGGAGCAATGTGAAGAGTCTGCCTGAGGAATTTTGCCGTCTTCAATCACTGGAGCACCTGCAATTGCAAGATTGTGAAATGCTATCATCGCTGCCTCGTTGTTTTGGCCATTTGACAAACCTACGGCATCTAACTTTGAGTGGTTCCAATCAATTGAAAATGTTGCCAGATACTTTTAAGCAGCTGACACTCCTGCAACATCTAGGTTTATGGGGGTGTAGGCAGCTCACATTACAGTCAGACATCCTGGAAAACATGACAAAGCTCGAGTATTTGAGACTTGATGGGTGCAGGCAATTGGAGGAGTTGCCTCTTCACATCACAAATCAGGCCTCCTTGAGTGAGCTCAAATTACGGGGGACCAGTTTAAGAGAGCTCCCAATTAACATCGGTCAACTCAGCAAGTTGAGAGTGATGAAGATAGGTTCATATGGAGGGTGTTTCCAGATGCAATCTTTACCGGACTCTATAGGGAGTCTCAATCTCTTGGAGGGATTGCAATTAGAGAATTTAGAAGTGGAGTATTTACCAAAATCATTGAAGCAACTTATTAATCTTCAAACTCTGGAGATTATTGAATGCCCGATCAGCGAGTTGGATTTTCGGCGGGGGCCATCTATTTCTTCGTTAAGGAACCTCAAGGAAATATGGCTGGAGAGAACAAGAGTGTCCAAGATTGCAATTTCTGAAGACTGCTGTCCCAGCCTTAAAACTCTCAGACTTTCGAGTAATGAACATTTAAGGGAGGTCGACACCCTACCAACAGCAGTGGAGTCTATATGGGTGGAGAGGTGTAAATTGGTAAGGAACATAAGTGGTATTGGTGGCGTAGTAAAGCTTCGACAGCTGAGGCTAAAGGACTGTCCAGAGTTGGACACGCTTCCAAAATTTGATGAATTAGCTTGTCTAGAAACATTTGAACTGAGAGGTCATAACAAAGTTGAGACGATACAAGGTTTACAAAACTGCACATCATTGGCGAGGCTTGAGATAGATTGTAAATGTTGGGAGGTGCCGGGGATCGAAAGTTTGGAGCACATGCAAAGCTTGAGGAGCCTGAAACTCTTTGCAAAGAAGAGATCAGCTGTTGAGCCTTGCATCCGAACGATTCAGGTAATAATTGTTTCCAGAAATATAAAATTATAATATTTTTCATCTCATCACGAACGTTTGCTTTCCTTTGTTTTTTGGACAGAAATGGCCAGAAGAAATAATAATATGTACGAAGGCAGTCGCTAATGCGGGGTCACTTTTAAAATCTTCAGCCTTTCCGAATCTCTCTCTTCTCCACTCCTTTGCTAACAAGAAAATTAGTTCTGATCTCTCAGTGCACGGAATTTCCCGTTCCTCCAATGGCAATGCTATGATGGTATGTTTGGTTATAAATTGTGTCTCTCCGCGTATCACAGTTGCCATTGGGCGGGACTGTATTGATACATCTTACCATCCAATATGTTTAACGGAGGTGGAAGAGGGTAAATGGATTTGGATAGGTGTCTTCACCCAACATTCTCCGTATCTCACTGCACAGAATTTCTACACATACAACGCAAGATCAAACTCCAAAATGAATAAAGTGGAGAAAGGAGTGGTTGTGAGGGGCGAAGAAGAAAGCGTGGTGAAGGCTTTCCACCACTTATTGGCACTGCTGGCAAGTTGATACTGCTGTTATAAGTAATACTATTATTTTTTTCCAATTCCCTATTAAATTGAATGGCAATTGTTATAGTGCCAATTTTATTTATTTTTTTAACTGTTATTCAAAGTATTTTCTAAATTTGAATTATTTTTAATTATAAAAATTGTTTAGTATTATATAAATAATATAAATTGTAAAAATAAAATATTTAAAAAGAAATTACAAATTAATTTAATGATATATAAGATTTTTAAACTTGATTTAAGTATTATTATATATATAGTTCTTAATTATAACAAAATTGTTAATTTTTAAATATATTTTATTGTGAAATAACTTTTCCTTATTTAGAGCCCACTAAATTATTTATAGTTATTCAATTGATTTTAGTTTAGATATTTATTAATCTTTAGCTCTATATTGAGTTAATAATTATTTTTATATTGGTTGATTTATTAAAAAAAATGTAGTAGATTGTATACTAGCAATCGCACCTTAGTGTGCAATGGGTACATCGAAATTGAAAGAATATTGAAATGGTTGACCATAACCTCAAGTCTATCACACAATAGAACACATTTTTGTATTTTAGGAAACGTCTCTTTAGTTATGATGGGTGGTAAAGGTAAAATTTAGAAATATTTATTCATAGGAAGGTTATCCATGTAGCCATGTTCTCTACTTGGAATTAAGAGGTATTCTCTCTCTCTCTCTCCACATAACATCATAATGGTAAATTGATTAAGGTGGAAGATGTGTAAAAATTGATAAAAGAAAGACTTGAAGAAATGATTAATTCAATTGGAGGTTTTGATTTGATAATACCTAGTGGAAGTCCTTATAATAATTTAATAGGAAACAAGAGTATCTGTACACATATCCTAAAAATATGCTCAGTTATTTTCAAACAAATTTCACATACTTTTTGAAATATTAAATATAGAAACCCATAAAAGAAAATCAAAATCTTCTAATGCAAAGGAAAAATGATGATTTATAAGTGTAAATTAACTAAATAAAATTTAGCAACATACTTGCTTTCACATGGAATGTGGGTGCATTGGGAGGCATGCACACCCTTATTCTAGAGTTGTAGGAAGCACATTTGAGTAGAGGGCATAAGTGCAAACAATAAATGATTTGTTTGTCTCGCTCTCTTTCTATCCATTTCTCTTTATCTCTCTTCACTTCTATCTTCATCTCACTCTTGTTGGGAATTGTGACTCAATCTTACTGGCGTAACTAAGTTGTTTGGCTTTGTGAATCAAGCTTCATCGGCAAAAATCTTACTGGCGTAACTAAGTTGTTTGGCTTTGTGAATCAAGCTTCATCGGCAAAATAATTGAATTATCAACGGGAGTCTCTAGACAATATCCTTGATATATCCTCGATATATCGACGAGCTGGTTAACATGCTGTATCGGGTGGATAGGTTGATATTAGAAGGACTTAGAATCTTATCTCTCTGATATCCCGATTGACTCTTCATCGATAAGACTCTCTCGTATCAGAAGGAGGTGTTACATGATCTCCTCAACATCTCGATGGGATGGAGTTGAAGGCTATATAGTTTGTCAGTGTGACTAGTCAATATCGGTGGGAGGTGCTATGATGTAATCCCGACATGCCGATATGTTTGACCAATGGTGGTTCACACTGGCCCGTGCTTCTTGCGGTGGGTCTTGTGTTGACCTCAAGGGAGAGCAAGAATTAGTTGAGATAAATGGAGCATTGGCTGACGGATGACTTGGCAATGCATATCACAATATTGTCTCTTTGAAGTTCAAGAAACTAAATTGAATGTCATTTGTAACTGTCAAGTCCGTTGTGGAAGTTGAGGCGGTTGTTCTTCCTCGTAATGTGAGTCGAATGTGAAGCACATTGTAATATTGTAATGATGAATACATTGTAACAGTGAGTGTAGAAGTCAGTGTGAATATGACAAGAGGAGAAGTTACGTTCACAAGGGGATTATGCTGTCGGGTGTTCTCCAGATTGAACAAGATGTAAAGTCTTTGTGAAAAGGCTTAGAGCCTGCAGTTGTATTGTAACTGTATTTTTTGGTTGCTGAATAATACAATGGGTTTGAGCTTTTGGAGTGTGGGGTTTTTTTACCCGTAAGGGTTTTCCCCACGTAAACCTTTGTGTCCTTGTTCTCTGATTTGTCTTTCATGCTTTGTGATTCTTCTTATTGAATCTATTTAATAATTGCTGTTGAAACTGGGTATTTCTAAATTGCAATTACTTCCTTTTGAGGGTTAATGTGGGAAATGAACTATGTCTGATTCCACTTTGTGACATAGTAGTATGTGCTTTTGAGGTTACCTGAAGAATGAATGTTACCGAAGGCACCTACTGGTCTCAGATACATGTTCTGTGATGACCAAAATTTCCCTACAAATGGTATCAGAGCCATTTTCTAGGATTTAATTGTTCTCGGTGTTTCTGGTTCTAGGTATTTCTTCTATGAAGATTTCCTAGCTTGGCAAGCTTGAGGAAATCATAAGGAATCAACTGATGATTGATCCTCTGTGAAGTGTATGTCTCTTGTTGTTTTGTTTTAGTTTCAGGAGACAGCATGCAGCCTAAAGGATGTTGAAGATGGAGAAAATACAGTTGGTCATATTGAAATGATGTGATCTGAAGCTTGTAAATAGATAGCTAGATAACCTTGATGCATGGGGTGTGTTTTTATTCTTTATGGTTGTGCTACAGTGAAGTTTTCATATTAGGTGTCTGTGTGAGAGGCTCCCTGATGATATGGAGAAGCTTGAGTTGCCTTTCAGCTATGGAGTAATGTACTTATGCTAGGTGTTCTTTCTTGGTATTGGAAGGCATTGGTTCTTTGCTACCCTGATTGCATGTGCGATATGAAGTTGATCATTGGATGATCTAAAAGATTTTGAAATAGCCAAACTCTCTTGGATGCATGTGCATGTTGGTGGTTTTGGAGTTGGCTTGATATGGGCTTGGAGTTTTTGAACTACTTTTTCCTTTTAAGGATGCTTTGTACTTGCATGGATCAGATTCATGTTCTTTGGATCTGAGGGTTTTATAGTTTTTCCTAAAATCTATGGTTATGCATATTCATGATATTCTATTTTTCTGGTTTAACTATTATAGTTGTATGCAGACTTTTAAAGTCATCCAGGTGTGAAGTGGATATGGGTGTGCATAAGTGTTTTTGGAACACTATGTTTTTTACAGGTTTTACATGGTTAAAAAAAACTTGTGGCTTTGTGGAGCTGTGGTTAAGCTATTTCCTAGTCCCTGTCTTCTGGGGCATTGCTGGATGACATAGTTGTAGTTCTGCATGCATGCTTCATGCGTGGTATGAGGAGGTGAGATGCTTTCTCTTCATGGAAGTGTTGATATGTGTTTAGTCACTCAACATTTCTGTGGTGATGCTTGGTGAATTCCTAGACTATGATACTTAGTGTGGACATTCTTGGCAAGTCAAATTTGAGTTTGATCTGGTGTTAGAGTCATGTTGTCTATATAGTTATTCTCTTTGAGATCTCATATCTACAGTTTCCAATGTGATAGTGAGTTTGCATGGTGCATTGGTTGGATCTACGGGTTGTGCAATGTTGTAGGACAACTCATAAGTGGACTATCTACATCCATGAGGTTTGATTCTATGTTGATGTAGGCTTGTTAGCTGGCCTTGTTTGTGGTCACTTGTACATTGGTATAGCTGCTTTGAGATAAGAGGATGAGTGATGTTGGATACCTGGATAGTCGGTGATGAGGACTGGTAGCATGTGTATCACGATGTCATGAAAAAAAACTTGGATACACATCTTTGTGTAAGTTTCTGACAGTGATGGCATATTTTTTCTACTTGGTTTGAAGATCTTGGTGTCACTTGGTATGATTGTTAGATGGACATGTTGATATGTGGACTTGGAGGATTTTCAAATTAGCAGATGATTTGGTCACGGTGCTTGGAGAGCTTGGTTGTCATGGTTTAGTGGGAGCTTTAGTATTGACTGTGTTCATCACTTAATGGTGAATGTTTTTCCTTAGTGTTGCAGAGGTTACTAGGAGGGACTCTTTGATCCTGTTGCTGCATAAAGGTTCTTTCGCATTTGTGTTGACACTATGTGAGGTTGTGTAACATCTTGGATCCATGGATGACTCTTGGAGTCTTTGGTTGAGGTGTTGGTGGTGCTCTAATAGGAGATGTTGGTTTAGACTATTATTGCTATTATGTCTTGATATACTCTTGATTCTAGATTAGAGTTTTGGCATGATACATTTTATTTGAGACCATGTTATGTTCACCTGGAGCATGGAATCTCCTAAGGGGGATGTTAACACCATGATGTCATGATAAGTTCTTGTTACATATGTTTGGAGCTTTGACAATGGTCTGAAGGTTCTCTGTGTTTTTTTTTTTATGCATTGGCCATATGCTTGAGAACTTCATGATAGTGCAGTGATGCTTTTGGAGTTTAAGCATGGGATGATTATTTGCTAGTTCTCATGAATACATGGAGAATGAGGTGAGGTTGTATTTCTCTTAATATGAGAGAAGTGTTGTTGAGATAGTCACTCATGATGAGATTTCAATAGAAAGTCTGAGGAGCCTACACCTTGGTTGGATGTGAGTTCAATATAGACCTATGAGGAGATTGCTCTTGAAGGAGCGTTCTCATTCCCACTCTTGGTCTACTCAGTTGTTTCTTATTTGAGAGGTAATTTCCCATTATATATTTTAGATGTGTTTATGTCTTGTGCTTTGGTTCTCATGAGATTGAGTTGATTCATGGTGATAGTTTTTTATTTTGGATACTAGTTGAGGATGGTTTAACATGAGTTTATGATGCTTTATCTTTCATAGACATGGATCTTGAGCTTCTATTAGATGGTTCTAGACGATTCATTGTAAGAGAAGAATAGCATGATTGTCTCCTTCGGTTTGGATTTTCATTTATGATGATTATAGGGGACATGGTAGTGGGCTATTTTCCTCATATGGGAAATGAAGTAATTTGATCTTCTTTGACTTGAGGGGCTTTTACATCCATGTTAGTTACATGATATATATCTATTATGTTTGATCTGGTTGAACGAGTTTGGATGTTGGTATGGCTTTTCTCTTGGTGGTTGTGGAGGAGATCTTACTTGACACAGTTGGCATTTAGAGGTGTATGTAGAATAATTTTCTACAAGTATATGATGTGCAGTGATTCTTTCTTTTTGTCTTAGTTGTCTTCCTGGATGGTTTGTTTCACATTACATTGGTTTGAGGTTTGATTGGAGCTTTTGTGATCACTAGATTGTGGTCATGTGTTTTCACTTATGTTCTTGGGTGATGACATGGAAATTCTATTAGCTCTTTCCTTTGTTGGGTATGGAGAACTTGGGAGAGTTCTGGACTGGTGGTGAGAATAGTTCTTGCAGGTTATTTGTTTACAGGCTTTGCATATCATTGTGGCTGATGCCTTGGTGCTACAAGATGTAGTTTACACTTTCTATATGATGCTATTGGTAAACTTGGTATGCCTTAATCTTTTTCAGATTTGCATTACCAGTGTAGCCGGAGCTCTTGGATGTGTATGTCATTCTTTCACAAGTTCACACATGGAGTTTATGGTTGCAGTTTATGGGTGTATATGTTTATGGCATTAGTTTACTATGTTCTTTGATACCTTTGAGGTATGAATAGATTGGATGGTTTAGCACTTGCTGTGTCTGCTATTTTCAATCGTGTGGGTTGAGATCAGTTGGTTGGAAGCAGGTAGGTGTTTGGTTGTTGTCCTAATTGACGATTCTATCTTGTTTTCTGGAGGAAGACTTCACGGTTGTGTTTAGGTTGGAGGCTTTAAAGTAGATGTTGTTTCTTTTGTAGAGCTTGTGAGCACAATGAAATTGAGGCAGTATACTATAACCTTTGCTATCAATTGGATCTAGTGCTTGTGTTCTTTGGACTAGTACATATTTGCTATGGCTTGTTCCTTCCATTGGAAGATGGCAGGAATTGTTGCCTAAGAATGGTGGACATCTTGGATGTTGTTGCAAGTATCTTAGCTAGAGAACGAAGGTATTGTTCAAGTTTCTTATGATTGCATGAATGGATGTGTTACAGTGACTTCAATCATTGAAGGAAGAGCCAATAAGTTCTTCATCAAGTGGGAGCATGTTGGGAATTGTGACTCTATCTTACTGGCATAACTAAGCTGTTCAGCTTTGTGAATTAGGATTCATCGGTAGAACAATCGCATTATCGGCAAGAGTCTCTAGACAGTGTCCTTGATATACCGATGAGCAGGTTAACATGTTGTATCGGGCAGACAGGTTGATATCAGAAGGACTTAGAATCTTGTCTGTCTGATATCCCAATGGACTCTTCATCAATAAGACTCTCCCGTATTGGAAGGAGGTGTTAGACTGTCTCCTCAACATCTCGATGGGATGGAGTTGAAGGCTATATGGTTCATCGATGTGACTAGTCAATATCGGTGAGAGGTGCTATGATGTAACCCCAACATGCTGATATGTTTGACCAACGGTGGTTCCTGCTAGCCTATGCCTTTTGTGGTGGGTCCCGTGTTGACCTCAAGGGAGAGTGGGAATTGGTTGAGATAAATGGAGTGTTGGCCGACGGATGACTTGGCAATGCATATCACAAATATTGTCTCTTCGACATCCAGGAAACTAAATTGATTATCATTTTTAACTGTCCAGTCCGTTGTGGAAGTTGAAGCGGTTGTTCTTCCTGGTAATGTGAGTCGAATGTGAAGCACATTCTAATACTATATGATGAATACATTGTAACAGTAAGTGTAGAAGTCAGTGTGAATGTGATGAGAGGAGAAGTTGTATTCACAAGGGGATTATGCTGTCGGTGTTCTCCAGATTGAACAAGATGTAAAGTCTCTATTAAAAGGTTTAGAGCCTGTAGTTGTATTGTAACTGTATTCTTTGGTTGCTAAATAATACAATGGGTCTGAGCTTTTGGAGTGTGGGGTTTTTTTACCCATAAGGGTTTTCCCCACATAAACCTTTGTGTCCTTGTTATTTGATTTGTCTTTCATGCTTTATGATTCTGCTTATCAAGAATCTGTTTAATAATTACTACTGAAACTGATTTATTTGGGTATGTGCAGGATCATGATGGGCCAAACTATACCTCTAAGTGGCAATGAAAATACAAAAAATCAGACTTTATCAAGTTCATGTGAAATTTTGAATGGATTATCTATACAATTTGAAAAAGATGTAAGAATGAAATTTGTAGAGAATTGAATCTAGTTTATAGGCTACTATTTTAAAAAAAAAAAAAAACTAAATTTACTTAGTGAAAATTGAATATTTCAATGAACAACTATTAAAATTTTCAGAAAAAAATAAAAAGTGGGTGTCTGTCTAGCCAACCTAACTATGAGTAAAAGTATATTTTTTTTTTGAAACTTTCAAAATAAGTAGAGGACTCATGTCCAGATGTGATGCATATTTATTTAAAATTTTTTTCTAATAAAATAATTAGTTATGATTTTTTTACTGTGACTTTTTTTAAAAAATAAAAAAGTAATTTTTCAGCCAACTTAACTCGATAAAAAAAAATCAAAATTCAAAATTCAAAAAATTTAACCTATAGCCAGAAAAGCATAGAGTGTGACATAGGTTTCAGATCTCAAAAAGGTGAAATGGTTTGAAAGTTATGGATGTTTTTCAATCAGTGTGTCCATCAGGATTTCAGAGACACGGTATATTGAAAATTATTAATAATTATTTAATAAAATGATAACCAAATAAATCTTATATTTTTAGAAAGCTAACAATTTTTTCTATAAACCCTTTTCGTTTTATCAATTTTGCATAAAAAAAAGTCGTCAGCACGAAGGGTGAAGTTCGAAGAAGAGACTAAAACATTAAAACACATTACAATCCATAAAAAGTCAACAATCAAAACGGATATCCGTCTTGCTTTGTACCAAAGCAAGACGGATATCCGTTTTGCTTTGTACCAAAGCAAGACGGATATCTGTTTTGCTTCAGTAAAAGCAACTAGAAACGGATATCCATTCTAGAAACGGATATCCATTCTAGAAATGGATATCCATTCTGGAAATGGATATCCATTCTGAAAATGGATATCTGTTCTAGAAACAGATATCCGTTTTCAGAACGGATATCGGTTTTGTTGATCTATGAAAAATTTTGTGCCATTGGTTTTAGATGAAGAGAAGCAACATATTTTGTACCATTGGTATTGTTTCACCAAAGATACAATCCATGGGTATATCGTTTATGTATGCATGGACATTTCATGTATATCCTGCTATCGTTTATCGTGGTTGTAAATGGTGAATGTACATGTCAAAGGATACAAAGGTTGACTGGCCATATCGGGAAAATTGGGAAAAGATATGTTAGTTGACCGGTGATAACAAGTCATGTTATGTATAAGCTAAATTGAAGACATCAGACTGACAATAGTTATCGGAGAGACAAAGTTCCATTGAGCCGACAACATTGATCTCACAGATCAAGTCATATCGGGGTGACAATCATTAAGTTTCACCGATGGGTTATTTATTGGCATATCAGAAGAACAGTTGAGAACTACACCGATGAGAGGGAGTCACACCGATAGAAGGAACATCAGAAAGAGATGGACTCTCAGAGGCGAGAAGAAAAGTGTTATCGATAGAGGCGGTCTGGCTGATGGTGTAGTTCGGTGTTTATTCTTTCGGTGTGAGATACGATATCAAAAATCGAAGAGAATGTCTAACCGATGTAGAAGTCTTACCGATGACTAATGGATGGTAAACACATCAGGGAGAGTTATAACGTCGGAATGCAAGTAAAAAGTCTCACCGAGGGTATTGGTCTTACCGATAGACAAGGGTGGTGAATCTCACATCAGAGTAAGTGTGTATATATCCTGCAATCATCTTATTCCATGAGACCACATTTCTTTGAGGCATTTTTTCAAATAGTTCATGTGTCTTGTCTATGCTTCCACACTTTCCGTACATGTCTACCAGAGCATTTCCAACTAGAATATCTACAAAAATCCCACTTCCATTATGCTTTGATGAATGTCCATACCCTATTCCAAAGCTCCCATTTTGGTAGAGGTAGAGAGGATGCTGATAAAGGTTGCAGAATCTAGCTTTACACTTGCCAATTGCATTTGCTTGAAAATTTCTAAAGCCTTTTCAAGAAACCCGTTTATGCATATCCTACAATAATAGTAGTCGAGGAGACCACATTTCTCCAACTAGACTTCTACCAATTCAGAAAATGTGTGCTTCTGGACCAGTGTTTGGTACAAGAAACATACCAATAGAGTGGTTGATGCAGAGGAAATTCCACAGTTCACCCTAAATGGCGCTGTCGGCCTGTATTGGCCAAACCCTTTCCACGTTCCCCTGAAAAAACCCCTATCCGTTACCAATTTGATAGGGAGTGCGCTGCGGAAACATAAATCAGCAACACAAAATATATTGAACCACCGTAGTGGTTGAACCAATTGAACCTCTTAAACCAAATGAATCTATGAGCTCATTGAACCGTTGAACTCATGAACTCATTGAACCATTCACTCGAACCGTTCGGTTGAACCTTCCCCTTGAACCTTGCGGTTCAACCTTCCGGTTGAGCCTTCTGCTTGAACCTTGCAGTTAAACCTTCCGCTTGTACCTTACGGTTGAACCTCCAGCTTGAACCTTCCAGTTGAACCTTCTGCTTGAACCTTGCGGTTGAACCGGCGCAACCCCAAACTCTCAAACCATTGAACCAATTGTGTAGTGTTGAACTGACGAACCAAAAGAAACTATTGAACCGTTGGACTGGTTCAACCCGATGGTTCAACAGACACTATCAGAAAACTACACTATCACTTAACTCAAAATTTTCTTACCGACACATTCAGTCATGCTGATGACTCCTCGAACTGCCTTCGTTGATGCACCGAAGCATGTTCTCTTCCCACTCAAGTTCGCCGCAAATTCGATGCTCGCCTGCAAACCAATCTCTCCTCGTGGCTCACAGTCCACATTCCATCTGGTGATCACCTTCCAGCTTCATTTCCCCTCTGCACAGTTAGAGTTAGTCGAATATGGTACAGATTTCTGCAGACCGCTCCATGAGAACCAGACTCTTACATCCATGGGAGGGTCCGTTCCAGCATAGTCACACTCAGAAGTAAAAAAAAAAATATCTTACTTCGATACCAGTTAAAAAATAAAAACAAGATTTTGAAATTGGAGATAAAATGCACTATCAAAAGGAAATTCTTCTTTCTGCAATCTAAAATCTGATTGTTTCTCTGCCTACACACACACATCTCCCCCGTCTAATCACAAAAGATGCTTAAAACATTCTCCATGGGTGGCGGTTGCAGCGGTGGGAATGCCAACCATTCTGTAACCGCTCACCTCACAGTTACATTCTGTTTCTTGCCAGCTAGCGATGGGACAGTTACATCCCGATTCTCACATTCTTGGTCGCTTGGACCTTAGGAAACACATCACACCAAAATAAACCGCAAAACAAAATTAAACTACCTAGGTGGTTATTACATTCGTTTTGGTCCTAGGGTCCTTATCAGGCCCCTTAGGACATTTTACCCCTACCTTTCTATGATCATCTCTCCGTGCCCTTCCTGGGTCTCTTTTCCAAGGTGACCCCTTGGATGCTCCCACATCAGTGGTGGCCATAATTCTCCCTCAATTGGAATTAAAAGGTACCCTTTTTCCATCCAAAGGAGGTCTCTCCTTGTTATGCACTTTAAATCTCTCTTTTAGTTCTTTCAAGGGAAGGATTCCACCTTGGTTTGAGCAGTTGAAAGCATTGAAGATACTTGACTTAAGAAGAAATGGACTAGAGGGTTCTATTCCCAAATCTCTTGCCAATTACTCACAACTTCACTGGAAAAGAATTTCACACAACAACTTGAAGGGGAGTATACTTGCAGAATTTGGTGGTCTGGGGAAGTTAGAACATCTTTATTTGTCCTACAATCGCCTGAGCAGAAGCATTCCAAATTCTCTAGGAAATTGCATGTCTCCAATTGATTTGTCCCTTTACAATAACCATCTCACAAGTGCTCTATTCTCATGTCTTTACTTTGAAGGGAGCATGCTAATTACTTTGATCCGTCCTCTTATACATATCAGAGAATAACGGAGGAGTCACACCGATAGCATAAGCCTGAGCGATGGATTCTACACATTGGCGAGAGGTCCCACATCGGGCTAACAAATTTGAAGGTTACCAATAATGATAAGTCTGGCCGACAATAGAGAAAGGAAGAACATATGAAGCATAGTTCGATGAGACATTAGAAATATCTTGCTGATAGTAAAGAAAGAGTGTATTTCGGTCTCGTTTGGACCTTGGGAAGGATATTTTAAAAGCTATTTGAGCAATTGGTGGGTTAATGGGTATTTTACACCTTGTTTGTAAGCTTTTGCTGTGTTGCTCTGCATCACTTGTCTACAACATACAAAGTTTACCTTTCTCACCCATACCTTCAGTATATAAAGGATATTAATAAGGAATTTGTAATTTCCACTCAGTCAGTGCAATCTAGGAGAGGATAGATTGTCTAAAGTTGTGATCTATTTCCATTTACACTAGCCATAACTACAAATGCTTAGTGTTTATTCTCAACCCCGGTATATGAATAAAATGTGACCTATTGTTCTAATAGGCCTATAGGGACAAAGAGGTGATAAAGCCTTTAATTTTAAACATGACATGGTTTTGATAACTTCCCATATTGGTAAGGTCCTGGATGACAATCCTTTGATGCACCTAATTATAATAGGTGTTATGATAGTCCTTGGTATCTTTTCATTTCTTTCTTGAATGGCCTGCAAATAAGACATAAGACATATTAGATTCTTCATAAATAAGAATTCTCATATATTACATTTAAACTTAAACTCCCTAAACATCCATCAATCCATCCATTAATATCAAAATGCCATGAATATCCTATGATCAACCATTCTAATTCCTAGGATAGTCATATATTGCAATTTTGCTTCTCTATACTAAAATAGCCCAAGGAATATCTAACCTCGAATTTGTATTTTAACAATCTAATGTCTTTACGAATAACATTGAGTCTTCTTTTGGGACAACATTTTTTTCCTTTAGAAGCTCCTCATTTGATGATAGCCTAAAATCAAATAATGGCTTATATCCAGAGCTTTATTAAGTTGATACCTAGGTGGATTAGTGTGTAAACATTAAAATTAGATGGTAATTCACAAGTTTATTGAATAATACAATGAATCCCTAGTATAGAATCCAAATGTACATAATAAACCGGATATCTATTTTGTAGTAGGCATATGGACGTTGCAAGTGTCCGTTGTAAAGAATTGGGTTTTCCAAAATAGATATCCGTTTTGAAAACAGATATCCATTTTGGAAAAGTAAAAAAAAGACAAAAGGAATATTTCTAGGCCCGACTTCCGCAACCAGAGACCCTTTGCTGTCGAAATACTCGTGATTTCTGGCTATGATAGTGAAAGGAATATTTTTATGCACTTTTGGAGACACAATTTTCTTGTTACAATCATAAGGGTGATATTTTTGTTCCCCTAATGGGGAGCAACAGTCGTCGTAAAGCAAAAAGGAGGAGGAAAGTTACATTGGAGGAAATTGAAGCAATTAGGAAAAAAGATAGGGAAAGGAAGAGGATTGGAAGGGTGGGTTTGGCGGATGCTCATCAAGGTGAATCTTCTTCTTTACCATCTAATGACATGCAAATTGAAGATGTTAATTTTGATTATAATGAAATGTTAGATAAGAATGAAATTCACCATGATATTGCAAATGAAAATATTGAAAAATGTTATGAAACACCTATTCATAATAGCAATACCATGGACAAAGAAGAAGAAGAAAAATGAAGATGTACACTTGAAGAAAGTGGATATGAACATCATGATATTGAAATTGCACTCCATAATCCATTTGTTGATAAAATTGATGAGGTTGAAAACATGGATGAAACAAGAACAATCAATGTATCTCCAAATTTCATAAGAAGAGAGGACATTTGTCAAGAAGAGAATAACCGTGATGAAATTGGAAAACACCCAAACACCCCAAAATGGTTACTTGAAATTGATGAGAACATAATGGAAAAACTTGAAGGCAAGAGGTCATCACGAATGGTTCGGTTGTGGGCTACAAAACTCTTCAATGAATACTTTGAGAAGAAAACATTAACTGAACAATGTCAACTTTTTATGCAATTATTAAAGATGTACAAAATGAGACCTTTACTAAAGAAATTAAAGATTCGGTTAAACAAAGTGTCTGATCGAAATAAAATTATTGTAAGAAGCCTTTTCAATGCACTCAATTCTATTGGAAAGAATAGCAAGGAGAAAGATAAAAGAGCTGCCCGTAGAGTAATAACAACCTCAATAGTAAGCAAATAATTAAGAAATGCTCGATTAATGAGGCAAACTTGTGTTGACTTAAGATTGAATTGTAAAACATTGTCAAAAGCACTAGCATTAAGATCAAGGCTAGATAGTCCTGTTGCCAATGATACTTGGGCTTTCAGTGGTAGGCTTCCATGAGTTGACAAGAAGCTAATTGATAGCACAAAGGAAGAAATTGAACGATTTTGGCACACTAACTCTAGGGTATCACCGAATGCAAAAGATGTTGTAAAGTTAAGAATTGGTGATAAAGACCACACACCACATCCTAAACATTACTTGGAATGTAGCCAAACAACATTGTACAAACAATATTGTGAAACTCACCCAGGTATGACAATCTCACAAAGAGCATTTGAATCTCTTAAGCCATTTTATTGTGTTCCTCTTAAAGTTCGTAATACATGTTGTTGCAAATACCATGTAGAATTTTCTATGTACCATGAATTATTATGCAATATTCGTTCTACTTTGCACACTAACGAAATGTTATAGGAGTGTGTTGCAATTCAACTACCAAAGTCATCTAGGGACTTATTGGATTTATTTCTATGTATTAGAGATGATGGTTGCATGTTCTACAAGAATGATTGTTTAAATGAAAAGTGTTTACAATGTGGTGGGTTATCAAAGTTTGTATCATGTTTTCATGAGGGCAACGAGCATGATTTTGGAAAGGGAATGGTTGAGAAAAAGAGATATGAGATAGTGAAATACAATTTGAAAAGTGGAGGTGAAGGTTCTAGATGTGAGTTGATTGTAAGAGAGGTAAGTATTGCTAATTTTATTGATGATTTTAAGAAAAATCTTTTCTACAAGTATGTTAGACATAGCCACAGGTCTCAATGGTTAGATCAACAATTCAGGATGTGTAAAGACTCTTTCCCGATTGGAACTATTGTCTCTGTAGTTGATTTTGCAGAAAACTATACATTGCAACCCCAAAATGAAGTTCAATCCTAGTACTACAATTCTATTCAGATTGCTATTTTTGTTCACATCACATACAGACATGCCCCCGAGAGTACAGAAGAGAATAGGAAGATTGTCAGAGAATACCATTTTTACATGAGTGATGATCGATCTCCTTCAGCAGAGTTTGTGCAATATTGTTTTCAACAATTTTATGGGTTCTTGCAAGAAAAAGATATTAGAATAGATCAACATCTCATTTGGTCAGATAATTGCACTGGTCAATTCAAGAATGCTCGTATTTTCTATCGGTTGAGCAAAATGCATGTAGAGAAAGGTATACCTCATATTTGGAATTTTTTTGAAGCCGGGCACGGAAAAGGTGAACATGATGGAGCAGGTGCATGCGTGAAGAGAGCTCTTTTTAAAGAACAACTAAAGATTAGAGGTGGTGCTACATTCAGTGATGCAGATTCCATTGTTAAGTGGTGTAACTATGCATTATCACGAGGAGTGGCTCTTGATTCTGAAGTGCGCAGGTTCTTTTGGTTGGTTGATGATGGGATAGCGATAGAGAAATTAGAATGTCAGAGAATCAGTGAATCATCAAAGATGCATTCATTTCAAAGCTCAAATGCAAGTACATGGACTATTTGGACACGAGAATTAGCTTGTTTTTGTCAGAGTTGTATTAAATGTAATTGGAACAATTGTGAGTCAAGTGAGTGGGTAGATGCATGGATTCCACAATATTTAGTCCCTTTATATGAAGGTCAATCATCTTCCGTCAATGACATGGAGAGCTCATTTGACTATGAACATCTTTCAAACCTTGTACAGCCAGGTCATGTTTATGCAGTTGTTGCACCGCATGGAAATGAAGAGAGGTCAGACTATTGGTTGGCACGATGTGTACAGGGAAAACAAAAGCTAACACAACCTATGACAGATGATGATGGGTTCACATATCCTACAGGATTAGTTGTTATTGTTGGGACTTGGTTACGAACATATATGATTAAAAAGAATGGCATTCCGGCCTTTGAAGACTTTGAGAAACATAAAACCATATTGATGTATTCTCACCTAGTTGTAGCAACAAATGTCAAGTTACTAAAGCATCGTAGAAGACCAAAATCAAAAGAACTATGGACAATTAGTAATGCTGATCATGAAGCAATATTGGATACTTTGAAGGTAAGAGATGACCCCTCAGGTACGCTTGACTAGCATTTAAACTTCCAGATGGACAGGTATGACATTTTTTATCTTAACTTGTTCTTGTTTTTTCTATTTTTTAGAATTGTTTTATTAAAAATCTTGTTACTTTAATAACTATAATGCATGCTTTTGACTATACAGGACAGCGAATAAAGTTATTTTAGATGGCATCGTAGATTATTTTGCATGGCATCGTAAATTATTTTGTATGGCATCGTAGGTTATTTTGACTATACTCGAGGTATGATTTTTAGTTCTCATTTGTATTTCTTAATACTGCACATTTGTACCTTTTTCTACATAAGGCATTCCATGAGGTGACATGTATTTGATGTCTTTTGCCAAATAGTTCATGTGCCTTGTCTATGCTTTCACATATTACATACATGTGTCACATGGGAATTGCAACTTCAACATCTGACAAAATTCTCATTTCTTTGAGGTATTCCACCAAACAGTTCATGTGCCTTGCCTATGCTTCCTTACTTTGCATTCTTATAAAAGTCCTATAACATTCATAATTAATCTTCATACTAATCTTGATAGTAATCTTGCCATCATTGTATTCCATGAGATGACAGTCCTATAACAGTCCTATACATGTCTACTAGGGTAGTTTTAACTACAACAGTCCTACAACAGTCCTAAAATAGTACTAGAACACTCCTATAATACGCGCAGCATTTAATGTACATATTTATGATATTCATGTTTACTTTTAAATCTGCTTGTTCATGCTTCTCACAAGACGTCACCTCCCCTACCCATCCAGCTCTATAGAAGAAGAGAGACAACAAATGATCAAAAGGGATCACCAATTGGTGGTAAGTGATTGATTACTTATGTCATGTTATATATTTTGAATATTAAATTCTATCTTAATGTGCATGTTGTTTGATGTATTAATAGGTGGAAATTCAAAAATCTCTATCGAGGAGGTCTAGTCGATGAGCGATGGAAGATGAGTCATTGACTGGTTCACCATCTTCATGGCCTAGCAAGAGCCATAGATTATTTGATAGCAATCCATAGGAGATTTGATTTTGGGACATTTTGTTACATATGTGTATTTGGCTTTGTAAACATACTTTTGTATGTTATCGATGTATATCATTGTATATACCCATATGGTTTTATTTGTACATGCCTATATGGCTTGATATATACACTATACATTATTTTCATGACATTATGTGCATATATGTATATATAAGATCCTAATTTGGCAAAAGTAGGGAGAATGCTTGCACAAGTTATGGAATTTGGTTTTAAACGTTCCAATTGTATTTGCTTCAAAGTTTCTAAAGCCTTTTCAAAAAATCCATTTTTGTGCATATCTTGCAATCATTACATTCCATGAGATAGCATCTCTTTGAGGTGTCATGCCAAACTATTCACATGCCTTGTCTATGCTTCCACACTTTGGATTTACACCCGCCAATTGCATTTTCTTAACATTTCCTTTCAATCTTTATCAAAAATTCCATTTTGTGCACATATTTCAATCATTGCATTCCTTTATTTACAACACATGATTAAATAAGAAGATGCATATTTACAACACTTAAGACCTTCATGATATGATACATTGGTTTCTTGATATTCAATCATGCATTGGAGATCTTCAAAATGTTAAATATGTTTGAAGTGATGAAGAAACTTGTTATTTTGATGTATTTCAACTCCAAACTTCTGCCTAGAAATGAAGGCACTAATCCTTTATCAAACTAATCTAAAAGTGTGCCTTGGTACTTAGGGCACTAGATTATGATTGATCAACCTAAAATGTGTGCCTAAGGCTAGATAGTGAATAGGAAGGATAAAATGCATCATCAAAGGAGTTTATAGTTATTGAAGGCATCAAATGATGACTTGGGCGCACATCTACCTCTCTACACCATATGTGACTAGTGCCAATTATTGAATAAACAACCTAGAATGAGTGCCTTACTATTTGAGGTGCTAGTTCATGTTTCTAGAACACCAAAAGTGCGCCCTGATGTTGAGGCGCTAGCTCTTGCTCAAGCAACCTTGAAAGTGCACTTTCACAAGGAGGTTAAAATGTATTATCAAAGGATTAAGTTGAATCAAGGAATCATCATTGAAGACAAGTAAAACATGACTGTGAATGAGGCACAGTTTTCATCATCTTAACCTCACAATTGCGCCTTCCATTGGAAGCTTATATTGTGCCTAAAGGAATAGTACTGAGATATCATCCATGTCAATGATTGAGAATGTGTCAACTGGAACAATATTTTTTGTTCTGCTCATCGTGGGGTCAAACGGACTGCGGCAACGCATCAGGGTGGGGGGTAAATGCTAGGGGAGGTCTCGTTTCGTGCGCCAAGCGTCCCAGTCATTCTGGGCAAGAGGCTACCGGTAAAGTCCCTTAAGATCCCTGAGACCAAAAAACTGCCAAACTTTGACCGGGCAGTTTTCAGAATTCGTGATAGTTGGGAATACTCTGTTTGGACCTACAGGTGCACGTGGCATCCTTCCACAATAACCTCTCTCATTTTTGGTCAACTCCATTCCGTTTGACCGTGTTGAAATCAAACGCATTGGCGCAAAATGCTTCAATTTGATGCAGTGGAAAGGTGCTAGGTGCGACATTTTTCATTCCATAGCTCATGCGGTCGAACGGACTGCGCCAACACATCGAGGTGGGCGGGTAAATGCTAGTGGAGGTCTCATTTCGTGCGCCAAGCGTCCCAGTCATTCCGGGCAAGAGGCTACCGGCAAAGTCCTTTAAGATCCCTAAGACCAAAAAACTGCCAAACTTTGACCGGGCAGTTCTCAGAATTTGTAAAAGTTGGGAATGTTCTGTTTGGACCTACAGGTGCACGTGACATCCTTCCACAATAACCTCTCTCATTTTTGATCAACTCCATTCCATTTGACCGTGTTGAAATCAAACGCATTGGTGCAAAATGCTTCAATTTGATGCAGTGGAAAGGTGCTAGGTGCGACATTTTTCATTCCATAGCTCATGCGGTTGAACGGACTGCGCCAACACGTCGGGGTGGACGGGTAAATGCTAGGGAAGGTCTCGTTTCGTGCACCAAGCGTCCCAGTCATTCCGGGCAAGAGGCTACCGACAAAGTCCCTTAAGATCCCTGAGACCAAAAAATTGCCAAACTTTGACCGGGTAGTTCTCAAAATTCGTGAAGGTTGGGAATGTTGTGTTTGGACCTACAGGTGCACATGACATCCTTCCACAATAACCTCTCTCATTTTTGGTCAATTCCATTCTGTTTGACCGTGTTGAAATCAAACGCATTGGCACAAAATGCTTCAATTTGATGTAGTGGAAAGGTGCTAGGAGCGACATTTTTCATTCCATAGCTCGTGGGGTCGAACAGACTCTGCCAATGCATCGGGGTGGGCGGGTAAATGCTAGGGGAGGTCTCGTTTCATGCGCCAAGCGTCCCAGTCATTCCAGGCAAGAGGCTACCAACAAAGTCCCTTAAGATCCCTAAGACCAAAAAACTGCCAAACTTTGACCGGGCAGTTCTCAGAATTTGTGAAAGTTGGGAATATTCTGTTTGGACCTACAGGTGCACGTGACATCCTTCCACAATAACCTCTCTCATTTTTGGTCAACTCCATTCCGTTTGACCGTGTTGAAATCAAACGCATTGGCGCAAAATGCTTCAATTTGATGTAGTGGAAAGGTGCTAGGTGCAACATTTTTCATTCCATAGCTCATGGGTTCGAACGGACTCTGTCAACGCGTCGGGGTGGGTGGGTAAATGCTAGGGGAGGTCTCGTTTCATGCGCCAAGCGTCCCAGTCATTCCGGGCAAGAGGCTACCGACAAAGTCCCTTAAGATCCCTGAGACCAAAAAATTACCAAACTTTGACCGGGTAGTTCTCAGAATTCATGAAAGTTGGGAATGTTCTATTTGGACCTTCAGGTGCATGTGTCATCCTTCCACAATAACCTCTCTTGTTTTTGGTTAACTCCATTCCATTTGACCGTGTTGAAATCAAACGCATTGGCGCAAAATGCTTCAATTTGATGCAGTGGAAAGGTGCTAGGTGCGACATTTTTCATTCCATAGCTCGTGGGGCTGAACGGTTTGCTCCAACACATCAGGGTGGGCGAGTAAATGCTAGGGGAGGTCTTGTTTTGTGTGCAAAGCATCCCAGTCGTTTCGAGCTATAAGCTACCGACAAAGTTAAAAGTTGCCAGGATTGAAATTTTGCATTCCACAAGTCCTGGGGCCGAACGGTTTGCTCCAACACGTCGGGGTGGGTGAGTAAATGCTAGGGGGGTCTTGTTTTGTGTGCAAAGCATCCTAGTTGTTCCGAGCTGTAAGCTACTGTCAAAGTCAAAAGTTGCTAGGATTGAAATTTTGCATTCCACAAGTCTTGGGACCGAACGGTTTGCACCAACGCATCGGGGTGGGCAGGTAAATGCTAGTGGAGGTCTTGTTTCGTGCACCAAGTGTCCCAGTCGTTCCGAGTTGTAAGCTACCGGCAAAGTCAAAAGTTGCTAGGATTGAAATTTTGCATTCCACAGGTCCTGGGGCCGAACGGTTTGTGCCAACACGTCGGGGTGGGCAAGTAAATGCTAGGGGAGGTCTCGTTTTGTGTGCAAAGCATCCCAGTCGTTCCGAGCTGTAAGCTACCGGCAAAGTCAAAAGTTGCTAGGATTGAAATTTTGCATTCCATAGGTCCTGGGGCCGAACGGTTTGCGCCAATGCATCGGGGTGGGTGGGTAAATGCTAGTGGAGGTCTTGTTTCGTGCGCCAAGCGTCCCAGTCATTCCAAGCTGTAAGCTACCGGCAAAGTCAAAAGTTGCTAGGATTGAAATTTTGCATTCCACAGGTCCTGGGGCCGAACGGTTTACCGGTAGCTTACAACTCGGAAGGACTTTGCCGGTAGCTTACAGCTCGGAAGGATTGGGATGCTTTGCACACAAAATGAGACCTCCCCTAGCATTTACTTGCCCACCCCTACGTGTTGGCGCAAACCGTTCGGCCCCAGGACCTGTGGAATGCAAAATTTCAATCCTAGCAACTTTTGACTTTGCCAATAGCTTACAGCTCAGAACGACTGGGATGCTTTACGCACAAAACAAGACCTCCCCTAGCATTTACTCACCCACCCCAACATGTTGGAGCAAACCGTTTGGCCCCAGGACCTGTGGAATGCAAAATTTCAATCCTAGCAACTTTTCACTGCATCAAATTGAAGCATTTTGCGCCAATGCGTTTGATTTCAACACGGTCAAACGGAATGGAGTTGACCAAAAATGAGAGAGGTTATTGTGGAAGGATGTCACGTGCACCTGTAGGTCCAAACAGAGCATTCCCAACTATCACAAATTCTGAGAACTTCCCAGTCAAAGTTTGGCAGTTTTTTGGTCTCAGGGATCTTAAGGTACTTTGTCGATAGCCTCTTGCCTGGAATGACTGGGACGCTTGGCGCATGAAATGAGACCTCCACTAGTATTTACCCCCCCACCCCGACGCATTGGGGCAGTTCATTTGACCCCACGATGAGCAGAACAAAAAATATGGCACTGGCAAGGTTTTTGCTCTTAGGATCTTAAGTGACTTTGCTCTTACAGAACAATGTATCGGCAAAGACCCTAGTTTTCATAAGAGGAGACATGTGATTTTAAGAGGTTTTTGGGAATGTGACTTTAGCCTCCCACTTCTTATCTAATGACGAGTTTATTCTCAGAGTTTGATGGCTTTTATGAGCATATACACGATGTTGTTTTAGGATAGTCATACTCTGATGTGTAAATAATAGTAAATAGAGAGCTTCTCGGCCATAAATGGGATTTGCATACACACACACACCCAACTGAAATAGTATCCTTATTGGCCTTATTGGCACCTCCCCCCAAGATGTAAGTTTTTTATGTTTGTAATGTGCCCCCAGTGTCCTTGACATAGAGTTTCTTGACATTAATTTCATTCAAACATGTCTTCAATTCATCTTCAAAATATTTTCAATACATCTCCAATGCCTTTTCCATGAAGGTTTATGCATATTTATACATGATTTGAGGGAAACCAATAGTCTCCAACTGACTCTTGGGTACTTGACTATTCATCTTCCATACTTTTGCATTTTTTTTACATTTTTCATATGACAACTTTGACATATTTACAAAATTTGACAAGATGAAGACTAAATACATGATGAAATGGTTTATCATGACCTTATTTGATTAGGGCATATATAAGGAATTTTTTCATATTGATTCTATTGATCTAAAACCATTCTCTTGATCTAAAACCATTCTCAATGCTAAACATATCATCAATGGACTAAAGAACTATCATCATAATGTATGGCATCATGGGAAGTATCATGACTTGCACATAAGGAATTTAAATTATATTGTATATCAAGGTGTATATACATTAAAATCTAGTCCATAATGGTAGACATATACAA
Organism: Cunninghamia lanceolata; assembly: GCA_027924645.1. NCBI lineage: Eukaryota > Viridiplantae > Streptophyta > Pinopsida > Cupressales > Cupressaceae > Cunninghamia > Cunninghamia lanceolata. Next base: position 5,840,490 of record BSBN01000686.1, on the reverse strand, counting down.
AAATTTGGCAAATATGCCAACTCAAAATATTTTTTACAAAATGTGGCATATGCCATGTCTCAAAATCTATATACAATCTACATGCCAAATAGATACATCAAATACTACAAGTCCACTTGACCCTCAATCTGTGATGGATCCACAATCTGTGATGGATCCTAAAAAAGTGTCCTCTTTGTACCAAAATGTTTAGTAATTGATGGAGGTGAAGTTTCCTGCATTAACAAGTCAAAACACAAGTTAAAGTTAGTAAATAGATTCTTATCTACTACAATTAAGAACTTTCATTTATTAACATACATCTAAATCACTACAATCAACTATAAGACCGCTAGATAAACTATCAATTATTTAGAAAAATTCAATTCAATTACCTCGACTCTATGTTGTTGTTCGGACAATCGTTCTACAAATGATTTTCTCTTAAGATGATCAGGTGTCCTAGTGAAGCATGATGGCAAAGGTGGCACATCACTCACATTCTCAACAGACTACATAAAAGCAAAGTAACATTGAAATAAATTAATATATAATTATTAAACAAAATAGGAAATGCATACATTTAAAATAGGAAATGCACTACACAAAAACTTATCTACTAGAAAACAAGCACATACCACCATCGAGGCCTCCTGTATCAATTAAAAAGGACAAGAATGTAAGACTCTAAATGACTATAATCAAATATTTAAGTTTTCTAAATTATCAATTAAAGTACAATTCAATCAAATTACCTCCACCCTTTGTTGGCATTGAGAAAGCCGTTCTGCAAATGATAGTCCCTTGGGTCGATCAGGAGTTCGAGAAAAGACTATTGGCAAAGATGCCACATCATTCACATTTTTGATTGGCTATAAAATAAAATTAACATCAAGATATAAATTAATATATAATTACTCACAAAGAAATAAATGCATAAAAAAAAAGTTAATGTGTACAACAAATTATACTGGCAAGTTCAAGCCAAATTGGATGGAAGACAAAGTTGCATGATGAACTTCTATCAACTCCTCCTCTGTCATCAACTGTTATCCCACTTAGATACATTAGTACTAATAAAGTTGTTTATATATTCAAATGGAATAGACCATAAAATTTAACTTTAAATTTTACCTGCACAAAAGATTGCTCATGCATTTCTCCTTCTCTAATGTTTACTGATCTGGTAGCTTCTACTCTTGTCCCTGACCCCTTAGCTTGAGTTCTGGACCCCATTGCCTCATCTCGTGAATGGAGATCATACTCTGATGTGTTCAACGGTGGCTCACTACTCTCCATAATAGGACCCAAGCATAAATGATTGCAAGAAATGCAATGATGGGGCACACATATATGTCTGGACGACGACGGTCTAGTGGTACCAGGTGATCCAATATCATCACCTTCATCATGTGCTTGTGCAAACTGAGATGTCTGTATAATCAAATGCTCGGTCAAAGAGTGTATGGCACTAAGGCCCTGTTGTGTTGCACTTGCAACAACGTCTAGGTGCTGCATTGGGGGTGGAGAAGGGATAGCAGGAGGGGGAATATAGGGACCTTGTACTTGTCTAATTTCCCCAGGTCTATCTTGAGGCATTCCTCTGCCCACTCCTTAAAACTCTCTAAAATCAAAATAATTAACATGTTGACCCATGACGAACTCTGCATAGAGTTTACGGAGGAAATACAAAGGCACATCTAAATTGTTGTTGGGTGGTTTATCAAAAACCATCCACCAACGATCCCAAAAGTTTTGACTAATGCCCTCATGAATACACCATTTGATTGAAAATTTGGGCTTACGGACATCAACATGCAATCCAGTTTTAGGATTGACAAAGTGTTGGGCCAACATAGTTTTTGTAATCTCTAAATCTTTGACTTCCTCATATGACAAACCATCAGCATATTCAGCCTTCTTGGCTTCTCGCCATTGCCAAAATGATTCGTGTTGGGTGGACAAGGTTTGAATATGATTAATGATTCCCTCTAAATTTGATGTCATTATAGACAATCGAGGGTGGCGGCGATACATTTCTATGTTCCTTCTTATATGATCAATATTTCTTTGAATATTCTCTTCTACTATTGGAGGGGGAGGCTTTGGTAGTGGAGGGTTTGGGTTTTCATTTTGTGCATCCATTTTACCTAATTAAATTATAAAACATACCCACTTAGCATAAAAACCAAAAAAATGCATGAAATCTTACCTCTTTGGATCGGATATCCATTCCTCATCGCTGATATTCATTTTTTTGAAGATGAGACTGCATTTTTGCAAGCCGCGGGTTTGCAAAAATGTAGTCTTTTTTTCTTTTTATGATCTCCAAAACGGATATCCGTTTTCCTTTTCCTTATTGTATTTCATTTTTTTTATTTTATTATTTTAGCATTGCATACATTTTAAGTATTTAGGCATTTTAGCTATAAAATACAAGCAAATTTATAAAGGATTATGATGATATTTAGGCATTTTAGCTATAAAATACTATCAAAATTTATATAGGATTATGATGATATATATATTTGATTTTTATATGATTTACTTATACTAAGGTATCTCATAGTATTTTAAAGGCACTTTTGAATAGATACAGGAGAGAGGTAGATGCGGGTTAGGGGTTAGGGATTAGGGCCATTATTTAGGGTTTACAGATTTAGAGAGAGAGAGACTACTTTTGACATGTAATCGTAAACCCTAAATAATGCCCCTAAACCCTAAACCCAAGTAACCCTAAATAATTCTTCCAAATACTAAACCCTAACCCCTAAACCATAAACCCTAAATAATTCCCCAAAGCCCTAAACCCTAAACCTGAGAAAGGGAGTCCTAGTTTTCTTGTTTCCATTTGCTTCGTCGATAAGGGAGAGGGAAAGATAGAGGGGAGAGATAGGATATATAGGAATGATAGGGGAATGACTGGGATGCATGATTAAACCTAACCCCTAACCCCTAACCCCTATTTCCTAACTCCTAAACCCTAAACTTGAGAAACCATAAACCCCTAAATCCTAAACACTAAACCCAAGAAACCCTAAACCTCCATCGAGCTCTATCTCCCTATCTCACTATCTCCCCATTACTATCATTCCTCTACCTCTCAATCTCTCTCCCTATGCTTTAGCCATGTCCCTCACTCTATATCTCCCTATTGGTCCTCTCTGTATCTCCCTATAATTCCTCTCTCTATAAACCCTAAATCCAAAACCCTAAACCTCTAAACCTAACCCCTAACCCCTAAACAATTTAAATCCTAAACCCTAAATAATGTCCCTAAACCCTAACCCCTGACCACTAAACCTGAGAAACCCTAAACCCCTAAACCTTACACCCCAAACCCCTAAACCCTAAACCACTATTTGCCTATCTCTCCCCTATCTCCCTACCACATGTGTCCCTCTACCTCTCAATCTCTCTCCCTATGTCTCTAGCCATGTCCCTCACTCTCTATCTCCCTATCCCTCCCCTCAGACTCCTCTATATCTCCCTATCATTCCTTTCTCTCTATAAACCCTAAATCCAAAACCCTAAACCTCTAAAACTAACCCCTAACCCCTAAACAATAAATCCTAAACCCTAAATTATAATGCCCCTAAACCCTAACCCCTAACCCCTAAACCTGAGAAACCCTAAACCCCAAACCCCTAAACCCTAAACCCATGTAACCATAAACCACTATCTCCCTATCTCTCCCCTATCTCCCTATCACCTTTATCCCTCTACCTCTCAATCTCTCTCGCTCACTCTCTATCTCCTTATCTCTCCCCTTTGTCACCTCTATCTCTCCCTATCTGTCTCCTCTCTCTTTCTATCTAGCTATCTCTAAAACTGAGAAACCCTAAACCTAGGTACACCCTAAATCCAATCAACTCTAAACCTATATCTCCCTATCTCTCCCCTATCTCCCTATCTCTATCATCCCTCTACCTCTCTTGATCTCTCTCCCTATGTCCCTGGCCATGTGCCTCACTCTCTATCTCCTTATCTCTCTCCTCAGTCTCCTCTCTCTATCTCCCTATCATTCCTCTCACTCTATAAACCCTAAATCTAAAACACTAAACCTCTAAACCTAACCCCTAAACAATTTAAATCCTAAACCCTAAATAATGTCCCTAAACCCTAACCCCTAACCCCTAAACCTGAGAAACCCTAATCCCCTAAACCATAAACCCCAAACCCCTAAACCCAAGTAACCATAAACCACTATCTCCCTATCTCTCCCCTATCTCCCTATCACCTTTGTCCCTCTACCTCTCAATCTCTCTCTCTATGTCTCTTGCCATGTCCCTCACTCTTTATCTCCCTATCTCTCCCCTCGGACTCCTCTATATCTCCCTATTGGTCTGATGCAGAGCACACAGTGGAAGCTCTCAAAACACGGTGAAATACCCATCAAAACCCATAACCTTCTCAAAGTCCCAAATAACATCAAATCATATACATTCTTCCTATTGGTAAGATAAACACTATCGGCCAACTCAAAAATTCTTATACCGATGCTCCGATCACTCCACTTTTGACGAGCCTTTAAACCTTTCGTTGTGACATATATCCATCGGCCCAACTTTAAACTAGTCTTCCGATCTCCCATACCACCCATTTCTCACTCCACAACCTGTATTAACACATGATTAAACCTAACCCCTAACCCCTAACCCTTATTTCCTAACCCCTAAACCCTAAACTTGAGAAACCATAAACCCCTAAATCCTAAACACTAAACCCAAGAAACCCTAAACCTCTATCTCTCTATCTCCCTATCTCACTATCTCCCCATCACTATCATTCCTCTACCTCTCAATCTCTCTCCCTATGCTTTGGCCATGTCCCTCACTCTATATCTCCCTAATTGTCTTCTCTCTCTAAACACTAAACCCTAAATCTCTAAACCTTAACCCCTAAACCATAAACCCTAAACCCTAAATAATGCCCCTAAACCTTAACCCCGAACCCCTAAACCCTAAACCCTAAACGCGAGCAACCCTAAACCCTATCTCCTATCTCTCCCTTATCTCCCTATCTCTATCATCGAGCTCTACCTCTCAATCCTTCTCCCTATTTCTCTGGACATCTCGCTCACTCTCTATCTCCTTATCTCTCCCCTTTGTCACCTCCATCTCTCCCTATCTGTCTCCTCTCTCTTTCTATCTAGCTATCTACAAAACTGAGAAACCCTAAACCCAGGTACACCCTAAATCCAATCAACTCTAAACCTATATCTCCCTATCTCTCCCCTATCTCCCTATCTCTATCATCCCTCTACCTCTCTTGATCTCTCTCCCTATGTCCCTGGCCATGTGCCTCACTCTCTATCTCCTTATCTCTCTCCTCGATCTCCTCTCTCTATCTCCCTATCATTCCTCTCTCTCTATAAACCCTAAATCCAAAGCCCTAAACCTCTAAATGTAACCCCTAACCCCTAAACAATTTAAATCCTAAACCCTAAATAATGCCCCTAAACCCTAACCCCTAACCCCTAAACCTGAGAAACCCTAAACCCCTAAACCCTAAACCCAAGTAACCCTAAACCACTATCTCCCTATCTCTCCCCTATTTCCCTACCACCTTTGTCCCTCTACCTCTCAATCTCTCTCCCTATGTCTCTGGCCATGTCCCTCACTCTTTTTCTCCCTATCTCTCCCCTCAGACTCCTCTATATCTCCCTATCATTCCTCTCTCTCTATAAACCCTAAATCCGAAACCCTAAACCTCTAAACCTAACCCCTAACCCCTAAACATTAAATCCTAAACCCTAAATTATAATGCCCCTAAACCCTAACCCCTAAACCTGAGAAACCCTAAACCCCAAACCCCTAAACCCTAAACCCAAGTAACCATAAACCACTATCTCCCTATCTCTCCCCTATCTCCCTATCACCTTTGTCCCTCTACCTCTCAATCTCTCTCACTATGTCTCTTGCCATGTCCCTCACTCTTTATCTCCCTATCTCTCCCCTCAGACTCCTCTATATCTCCCTATTGGTCCTTTATCTCTCTCTAAACCCTAAACCCTAGACCTCTAAACCTTAACCCCTAACCCCAAGACCCTAAACCCTAAACCCTAAATAATGCCCCTAAACCCAAGCAACCCTAAACCTCTATCTCCCTATCTCTAACATCCCTCTACCTCTCAATCTCTCTCTCTCTCTCTATGTCTTTGGACATGCCTCTCACTCTCTATCTCCCTATCTCTCCCCTCTGTCTCCTCTATCTCTCCCAAACTCTTTTAGTCCCCTCTCTCTATCTCTCTTTAAACTGTAAACCCTAAACCCCTAAACCCAAGCAACCCTAAACCTCTAAACCCTAAATAATTCCCCTAACCAACCTCTAAACCACTTCTCTATATAGGTGCAACTAATACCACTTTTTCATTGTTCAACTTGATGTTCATCTTGTTGGTTCTATGTCATATAATGTTCCACATCGAGCTCTTTATCTCAGTCATCCGGTTGTTTTTTATCTTGCTCTTTATTCTCATCAACTGGATGTTCCTCTGTTTCCTGATCTTTTCCAAGATCGAAATACACTTCCTGTTGTTCTTCTTAATGCTGGTCATAAGGATGTGTCACTTCACCTTGTTGCTTTTTAAAATAACCAAGAAGAGGCAACAAGAGGCAACAAATTGTTACTTTTCTTAGGCAAATTTAAGTTTTCTAATTACTACTGAAATCTTTTTAAAATAATGTAAAGAACATGCGAAGCTTCAAGGAATCTTTTTATGGCACCTGTGCTAGCTTTTGTCCTCAAGGATCCAACATTTTGGTATCCTCCTTTGTAGAAATTAGAACATCCTCTTGATGACAATGGGAAGAATAAGGATGCCTTGAGAACTTGGAGATTTTATGGAGAGTGTAAGAACCTTCAAATCCTTAAAATTGAAATGGAAAAGGCTCACAAAGTTAGGACTGTAAAAGTATAATAATTATTGTGGGGGTTGTAATGAAAATATGGCTTAACTCTTTTGAGGTGACTCACTATCCATGATGTGTTGGGATCAATGGAAAATGGAATAAGAGATATTAACAAGAATTTGACATAAATGGAAGAAATGGATAGTCTCCCCTAAAAATGATGGCGAGAGATGTATTAATAGTAGAAGAAGCAACATGAATGGTAGGGTTGGTTGGGAGTGGACTAAAGAATTGATTGAGAGATTATAGAAGACTAATTGGGAGTGGACTAAATAATTGATTGAGAGATTATAGAAGACTTATTGGGAGTGGACTAAAGAATTGACTGAGAGTCAAGAGGATAGGAGAATTAGTTAGGGGAAGTAATGGTTCAATCAGGGGTGGAGAGAACTCTCAATCACAAGAATAAATGATGCCAAAATGGATGGAACTAAAAGAAATCATGCATTCCAAAAGATGACAAGGTTGCCCCTTTCATATGATACAGTCTTTCTAAAATTTAGATTGTATTTTATAGCTAGAATGCCTATGTATACACCTAACCTATCCTAACCCCTTCCTCCAACCTATCCTAACCCCTTCCTCTTCGTGAGATTGTCTGTCTCCAATTCTTTTGCCCTTTTTCCGTCCAATCTCCCGAGGGGGCATCCTAAGTCATTAAACCTATGCCGGGGGCAAACTGGGGCATGTAACACTATCAGACTATTGATTTCTTTGAAGCAACGCTGTAAACTACATTGCATCAAAGAGGGGCAAAATGTATATGCCTAAAAATGACACGATTCAACTAAATAAATATTCTAAATATTTATTCCATTCTTCTATTAATTAAATAAATATTCCAAATTTATTTAATCGATTCACCGTTCCATAATTAAATAAATTCAATTTATTTAATTAAAATTCTTCTAAATGTCCTATACAATTAAATAATCATACATTATTTAATTAATCCAAATTCCTCTATCCTAAGTTCACAATTCAAAAATCCACATCACCTTTACACCTCACCTTTTCCACCTCACCTTGTCCACCTCATCAGGTTGCACATGTAATTAAATATATTTAATATTTAATTACCTTATTTTCCCTCACACACATGGCCTATTTCTTCTCCAATCAGAGGTTAGTTAACTGATCAATCAAAAGTGTTAACTAACTTGTCAATTGAGTCAAATCCTCAATCAATTCAGTCAGTTCCATAATCCACTCTTCTAACTGATCAATCAAATCTGTTAACAGACCAGTCAATGGAGTTAACTCTCCAGTCAGTTTTGTCACATCCCCCCTTTCATGATGGATCTGGGACACTTGTCACATTTCTACTGGTTGCACATTCCTCAACCATCCTCAGCCGTTGATCTTCATATCTCCTCTCAACCGTTGATTCCCATTCTTCCAAGTCTATAAATGAAGCTCCATCCCTCCATTCTATTCATCCAGGCTTTTGACATCATTACTCTGTAGAAATATCACCAGCGCGTCTTTGGCACCCTTTTGTCATCTACAAACTTGAGATCACATACTTGCATTGGAGCTCATCTTCATTGCATATCACCATAGCCATTCACCATCGACTTCCTACAAACAGCTAAAAAGATTGCACTCTCTGAGGGCTCATCTCATCTGCAAAAGGACGATTTGTGATAGGTGAACAACAGAAGCATCGAAACGGGAAAGGTTTGCTCTGTATTTGTTCATTGCTTTGTTTATTGAATCTTTCTTGTTTCTCTATTCTGTTGATGTTTGGGTCTTATTTAATTCATTTGATTGATCTGCATTTTACCCTTATAGCCTAAATAGTAAAATGCTAAAAATGCTAAAATAATAAAATAAAAAATAATGAAAACAATAGAGAAAAAGAAAACGGATATCTGTTTTGGTTTGGTACCAAACCAAAATAGATATCTGTTTCAAAGTCAAACTTTGCCAAGTCGCGAATTTGGCTAAGTAAAAACATGATTTTTTTCCTATTGCCACTGTTTGGCCCGCGATGATCCTACACATACCCATTTCTAAATTGCAATTACTTCCTTCTAAGGGTTAATGTGGGAAATGAACTATGTCTAATTCCACTTTGTGGCATAGTAGTATGTGCTTTTGAGGTTACCTAAAGAATGAATGTTACCAAAGGCACCTACTGATCTCAGACACATGTTTTGTGATGACCAAAATTTCCCTACATCTCTATCCCTCTGTCTCTATCCCCCCTTCTTTCTTACCATATTTTTTAAACTTTTTTCTCTTCCTCTCTATCTTTCTTTTTCTAAACCTCTCTCTATCTCTCCATCTATATCTTCCCTTATCTCTCTCTCTCAAGTTCTATTTGTATTTTGTCAAATAAAAATGTATATAAGCATGTTATATTTAAAAAATGTGAGGGGAGTCATTTAATACTAAGCACCTCTCTCTCTCTCTCTCTTCCCTTCTTTCATCTTGTATCTTTCTAGACATTGATGGATAAAGTAGATGCTATAATAAGGAAGATAGAAATGCCAGTCTTCACAAAATATTGCAAGGCATTGTGGAATGTTAATTTTCCCAAAGCATATTTAATGTTAAGCTAAGTTGCACAATACATTTAAGCTTGATATTAAGATATTTTGTGATGTTAGAAATAAGGTATCCTTTTATAATAAAATGGAGCGTTCATATTTCTTAGTATGCTAAATTCTAGTCCATTGGTGTCTTGACATATATGTATTGGAAAAAAATTATCTATTTAGAACAAGGTATGGACATTGATTAAAATATTTGAATAGAGGAATTTATTTTAATGGTATTAAATATAACATAAATAGGTCATGTGGACTATTTGACAAAATGTCACCTTGTATAACTTTTAAAACCAAACATTCTCACCAATAAATTAACTACCACTTAATTTTTTTATTTTCTTTGATTTTTTTATTATTGTTTATTTTATCTTTCCTTGCTAGGAGACATGAGAAGGGACTTTCTAATTATTGCAAACGTCACATTTTGTTTTTCTTTGTTGTGTCATTATTAACATTTATGCATCATATATTACACATTTTTCTCTCTCTCACCCACTTCTTCCCTCTCTCTTACTCTATCTTCCTCTTTCTCTATTTATATTTCTCTCTTCCTATTTCACTCTTTATATTCCTCTCTATCTCTATTGGTCTCTCTCCGCTCTCTTTGTGACTTATTTTACTTACATATCACCAATTCCTTTTTAAAAATTCCTAAAGTTATGATTCTAAAAACCATAATGCCGAAGAGTTGTGGAAGTTCAATTTCCATGTCTTTAAGTGAATGATGATTGTCTTGTATCCCTATGGCCTATGTCATTATCTCAAATTGAAAGAAATTTGTGGTCTTCAATAAATCCCATGAAGCAAAATGCGTGATTGTCCACAATGACCACTTGAATATACTTTTTTGTGGGATTCTCTTTGTTGGTTGAGGGATCCACAATCTTCACCTTCACCATGAGTATTTCTACCTGCATACAACATAAGAAACCAATCCCCCTCATCTAGCACAAATCATGGGCTCTTGTCGTGCTCAATCTTAGCATTTCATTTGATGTAGTAGGCAACAAATGCTTTCAAACATGTAGGTGTTATTCATCCGTAGGCGCCAATAGTTGGAAAATATCAATACAAAATTTCTCCTTACTTTTCACATGTATAGACAAAGGTAAAGGGTATAATGAACAAGCATGATTATTTGAATTGCCTTGCATTGTTGTAGTAAACTGTCAGCCATTGATCTCTCAAAACAAGTCATGTGTCATCTTTGGATTGTTGGCACGAAATGAGCTATTAAAATTCACTCTTTTATTGATCATTGGATTGATAGCATGAAAAGTACCATCTCATGAGGCTCCAATGGAGCTATGCATACAAGTTCCATGATCTTTAATGTAGTACTAAACTCCAATTTGGAATGCTCATTACATGTATCATCTTTTGATTGTTTGCATGAAATGATTGATCAAAATGTAGTCTATTTCTCTCTCCCTCTCACCATTCCTATTTATTTATATCTCTCCTTCTCTATCTCTCTATATCTCCGCCTCTTTCTATGCCCCTCTCTATTTAATTCTTTGTCTCCTCTCTATTTTTCTATCATTATATATGCCACTCTCTCTCAACATCTCTCTTTATTTCTCTCTCCTTCTCTATCTCTCCATATCTCTACCTCTTTCTATGTCCATCTCTATTTAATTCTTTGTCTCTTCTCTCTATTTTTCTCTCTATATATGTCACTTTGTCTACTCTCTCGTTCCTTATATCTTTATATGTCTCTCTCCCACTCTCTCTCTCCCACTCTCTTCTTTTGTATTTCTTACCATGATCTCTCTTTATCTCTCTTCCTCTACCTATCTATCTCTCTCCCTCTTTATCTCTTTTTTCTACCTCTCTCTCTCCATCTCTATCTTCCTTTCTTTCTTCCTCTATCTCTCTTCTCTTGATCTCTCTATCCCTCTGTCTCTATCTCCCTGTCTTTCTTCCTCTATCTCCTCTCTTTGACTCTCTCTCTTGATCTCTCTATCCCTTTGTCTCTATCTCCCCTTCTTTCTTCCTCTATCTCTCCTCTCTCTCACTCTCTCTTGATCTCTCTATTTCTCTTGATCTCTCTCTTAGAATCTTTATATATGTCTCTCTATCTCCCCTTCTCTCTTTCTCTCTTCCTCTTGGTCTCATCTCCACCTCTCTCTGTGTCTCTCTCTATCTCCTTTTCTCCTCTCTCTATCTCTATACATGTCTCCTTTTCTCCTCTCTCTATCTCTATATCTTTATATATGTCTCACTATCTCCCCTTCTCTCGGTCTCTCTTCTTAACAAAGAATTATGAAACAAAACTAAAAAGAACCCTAAATATTAAGTAAGGCAGCATCCTCTCCTGCATTACATGTTGACCAAAAAACTCAAAATGATTTTCCCAAAGATCCATCTTTATCGTCTCCTTCCTCTTCACATAATGACATTAATTCAACCAACCACACTATCTCAAATACCCTTTTCTCTTCCCCTAAACTTGAAATATTGTATGGAAAATGATTCAAGATGTTTGTAAACTCTTCATATAAAGGAAAATACCTTGACCCTCATGATTATAGTATCACCAAACCTATTCAACTTAAACCATACCTACGTAGAATTAGTCTCAGATATTCCCCTCCTACAAATTATTCAGCTCCATCCCTTTCCCATCTAATACACTTTAGAGTTTCAACACATAATAATAGATTTTAAATAATTGATAATCACACATTTTATTTTAAAAGTTTTTAAAGTTTTTAAATGTTTATATAAAAATTCTAAAATGTAAAACTACTAACTTTTTTTTAGAATTTAAAGAGTAATGTAGATTTTATACAATAATTTTAAAATGTAATAATTTTGTTATAAGTGATGCTGATTTGAATACACCATTTAAAAATAGAACACAATGTTATTCTTACCTAAATCTAATTGCTTTTTACTATTTTACATTATTAATTTATTAAATTTGGATAATAAGTAAATATTTGACTCGCCAAATGATTTTATTATCTCCCAACATGTTAAAGTCTTAAATTTTTTTAAAAGAAAAACAATCTTAAATGGAAAAAGTCACGTTATCTAGAACTCCACAATAAATTTAAAACTCTTTCCTCTTAACGAATGGTACCAATGGATATATGTATATAAGTACATGAAGAAACATGTAATGAAAATTTAAAGGGTTCTAGAGAGTGTTTTATCTTTATATCAATTCCAATGCATTAATGGTAAAGTGAGGTTGTTCCTTATAGAAGATTTAAGGGACTATTTATACTTTTGCACAACCATGTGAATTGGGAGTTGCCTGTCCTCTATCTTTGTAATATGCCACATTTTTCTACAAAGGCCGGTGGGCACTATCAAAAGCATATCTTGCAATGAAATCGAGTACAAAGATGTGTCATACTTAAATACACTTAATTCCCAAATGTGAAAGGTGTAGATTCAATCCAGAGAGCTTGGAGTGCATTCCATAGAGCTCCAAGTGCATGTATAGCATACAGTACAAGATTGCTGACATGAAATTTACACAACTTAAAGGTTCATGGAAGACGAGAGAGATGTCATATTATGGTTTGTCAGGTCCGTCAATAGTACTATTGGGCTTAACAACCTCAAGTTTATCGACGAGCTTTTATTGGTGTGAAGGAAGGAGGCCACATGCACTAGTATATTTGCATACTAATGAATGAAATGTGTGTGACTATGATCAATTTGATCAGCTTGCACCCTTATTGCGTAATATTGGTCTTAGATCTCAAATTCAGCTCATCTCTTTTCACACATGGAATGCTTTTGTGATACCATTGCTACTACTAATGCCATTAACATCAACATGGAAAGTAGGTAAGAGTTGGCTAAGAGTTGGTTTGCATGGAATTTGTAACCAAAAAATTTGGATAAAAATGAAAGATAAAACAATAAATGTATTACCTTTGACCAAACCTTTCGAATACCTCAGTTTTCTTGAATGATTGATGCATGCATGATTGATTGATGTAGCTTGATTTGATGTTGATTGGTTAGATACGCAACATAATGTTGAGATGGAGATTTGATGAGAAGAAGATAGATGGAGAAGATTGGTAGAAAATAGATAGATGACAGAAGAATATTTCGGCAGAGTAAGGATATCAAACTCAATGCATACCAAATGGCTTATGAGAGGCTATATTTATAGGCCAGGGCTGATTTTTGATGTGGAGGGAAGAAGATTTGATTTTAGAGATAAGATTCGATAAGGATTGGATTTTTGCTTTATTAGACAAAAGAGGAAATAAAACAAGATAAGATAGGATTTAAAAAGATAGAAAGAGATTTGATTTTCTATTTTAAAGGAAATAAATCCTAAAAAGATGAGAGGAATAATTGATGAATTATCTAATTAAATAAATTAATTAGATATGCACATGAGTTCAAATTTGGAAAGAAAGCAAAAAGATATTTTTAGGATTTTTTTTTTGATACGTAATATAGATTTATATTAAAGTGTCTGGCAAAAAGATACAAAGATTACAGCCTATTCATGGCTGGTAAAGAGGACCATATAGGAGCCCCACCCAGACTGGGGAACAATTATTTTAACCACACAAGATTCCCTACTATCTATTCACTAGAACTAATATCCTTCTTATCTCTGAAAAAGCCTATATAAACCTTACTTCATCTATACAAAAGGAAGCAAAGGCAGCAACTACCTCTAATTGCTATAGTCAGATAGCTTCCTACTGAAGCCTTCAACCTAGTTGAGCCCATCCATCGGCGTCATCCCAAGGAATCTTTTAATGTAATCCATTGCTATCTCAGCCTGTTCCTTCATTAGCACCAACTCAAGGCCTCTGGAATCTAGAATGAATGGAAACAGTTTGATAACCTCCCCTAGATCTGTGAGAAAAGGCTAGTCTCTTGGCCGTGGGATACCAACACCTGGCCTAGCAACCTGCAGGGAAAAATCCAAGTCTCCTAAATGCTCAGAGTTGAAGATTCCTTTCATTATCATCGCTGCCTCTACTGTTTCCATTCCAATTTCGAGGAGCATGGCCAACACCTGTGAGGAAATATCAATATCCACCCTGTATCTTTCACTATTTTTCATGAAGGTTTTTCTGAGCAGCATTTTCACCGCCCCGACCATCAGCTCATCCGAGCGGCGAAGCATTTGCTGCAATCTCAAATTGGTAACAGCCCCAAGAAAGGCCATCTACCTTTTCTTACTAGTAAGCCTAACTGGGGTGTCCATTCCCCCACACCGAATGGCTTCTACAGAAATAATAACCACAAAATGCGAAGGCATTTGACTGCTAACGGAGGGAGAAAACTTGTAGAGATTGCCACCTCCGCAAACTGCTTATCAAAGGTCCTATCGAAGCTTCTCAACGTCCAACTAGACTTCCAACTCATTCTGAGACTCACACTAGCCTTAATGAATGCGCCAACCCTTCCACTCATGCCTAATCTCTGCCTCTATGAACCATCATATCCTCCTGATATGTCTCGGCCTTGCCACCCATGATGAGGTGGCAAGGCTCCCTCCCAACGACCCACACAATCCTCTCTTAAGTTGGATCAGGAGCTGGAGTGAAAATGATCTCTCTGATTGAAAAACTGTCTATCCCAAGGTTAGACAGCCTATCAGCCTCCTTATTTCCTTCTCTCAAAATGTGATTGAAAGTTACTTTCTCAAATCCTTCCAGCAAGGAGAGGGCCTGGTCTAGCTTCGCTTATAGTTTCCAGTTTACAAGCTTCGTGGTTCTAAGTCTATTGATGATAATCAAGGAGTCTCCTTCAATTTCCAAGTTTCTAATCTCTATCTTCCTACCTAGCCTAAGACCGAGAATTAAAGGCTACATTTCTGCCTCGTTATTGGTTCCATTTCTGAGGGGAGCAGCTAGTTTACCCACTGTTAACCTGACTGAGTTCCTAATAATGCAACCTGCTCCAAACTTCCCTAGATTACCCCGTGAAGCCCCATCAAAATTGAGTTTCAACCATCCTTCCTCTGGTGGAGACCATCTCACCTTTCTCCTAGCTTCCTGGGTTCGGAGGCCTCCCTCACCTGCCTGGGAGGGAACTATGAGTCCCTTCCAGCAATTCAGCATCTCTGCATCCCACCCTGTGAAAATGAGATGGGTAGGATCTCTGTCTGTTAGTCTAGAGTTTACTACTTCTACTATGCTTGATTCAATTTTACTGAGAAGCGAGACCCAGGGCATCTCTTTCTCCTCGAAGATTCTTCTATTCCGCTCTTTCCAAATCTCCCATACCAAAATGGATGGGGTTGTAATCCACAAACCACCAAACATTGCTTTCTAATGCATGAGGGGCCATGCGATCAGCCAGTCCCTTAACTTCAGCGGAAATGCAAAACTCTAATGGAACTTATTACAGAGCCACTGCCACCCCCTAACTGCTAAGGGGTAGTGCATGAATAAGTGATCTCCATATTCTACAACTTCTTTACAAAGCACACACCTTGAGGGGCCCTCAAAGCCCAACCTTTTAAGTCTATCAGCTGTTAAAACTTTACCTTGGACTGCTACCCACAAGAAGACACTTGCCTTGGGTAGGCATTGACTATTCCAACAAAGCCTTGTTGGAATCAGACCTGGAGGATTATTTAATCCAGCAAGAACTTTGTAACCTTCCTTAACTGAATACTCCCATGATTTTGAAGCATTCCACCTCAATCTATCCCTACCCCTTCTGAAACAGATGCTTCTTCTTGCCATCTCCTCTTCAAACTTGTCTATCAGCCTCTGTTCCACTCCCAAACCCTGCACACTTTTCCAATCTGGAGGAACTTGAGCTAAAGAGGAGAAAGAAAGATAATTGCAGACTTTATCACCCCATACCTATTTTGTGATGTTCATAATAGGAGATAGGTCCTCAATTCTTTCCAAGGCCTGACATCCCTCCTAGGAATCCTCCCAGAACCTTGCTTCTTTCCCTTCCTTGATCTCCCAAGTTAGGTAATTGGAGATTAAATCCCTGCTCTTGCTGATGAAATTCCAGATCCTGGATCCAGCTGGAAGTTGTCTCGTAGAGAAGATGCTGCAATCTCCCCTATCCAGGTATTTATTTTTTAGTAATCTTACCCATTTGAGATTTGGCCTATCATGCATCATCCATACCAACTTCGCGCCGAGGGCCTGATTCTGCCTGAGGAGATCCTTAACCCCAACACCATTTTTGTCCTTCTACTCACAAACTGTCTTCCATTTCACAAGTGGGAACTTGAACTAATCCGACGAGCCTTTCCAGAAAAAATTCCTCATTAACTGAGTTAAATCATTATAAGCTTTACCAGCCAAAGGTAAGCAAGACATCAAATATGTAGGCATGGCTGCCAAGACTGCCTTAATGAGTGTCAATCTTCCTGCCCAAGACAACCATTTACTCTTCCATGATTCTAATCTGGCCTTGACCTTACCTAGAAGTGAGTCCTAAGAATTGCCAGGATGGATCCCTTTTACCAAGGGAAGTCCAAGATATTTACAGGGAAGTTTTCCTTGTCCAAATGACAAAATCCTTAAGATTTTTTCTTCCCTCCCAGGAGAGGTGTTGAAAAAGAAAATCTTTGATTTAACTTTACTAACCTCTTGTCCTGAAGCTCTCGAGTACAAATCTAAAATTCTTTTGAACCTTATAGCTTCTCCTTCCTAAGCCACCACAAAAAGCAAGGTGTCATCCGCAAATTGTTGGTGGGAGAATCTTGGCATATTTCTGGTAATTTGGATACCTGTAATTTGCCCCTCCTGACACAAATTTGAAATAAATCTACCCAAGGCATCAGCCATGATAATAAAGAGGAAGGGGGAAATGGGATCTCCTTGCCTTAATCCTCAGGAAATATTAAAGAAACCCTCAAGAGAACTATTAATGAGAACTGAGACTTTAGGACTCGAAATCCATTCAAATATCCAATTTAGCCACTCAGGTTGGAACCCAAATGCCTCTAAGATTTTAAAAAGGAATCTCCAGTTCACTTTATCATAAGCCTTCCGAATATCCAATTTGACCAACATGGAGGGAAACTTATTTTTCAAAACTGAGTGAATGGCCTCCTGGGCTATTATAACTCCATCCAAAATTGATCTTTCTGGGACAAAACCAGTTTGTTCCTCCGCTATGATATCTGGAAGAATCCTTTTCAATCTATTAGCCACTGCTTTAGCCAAAATTTTATAGATCACATTGCATAAGGAGATTGGCCTAAAGTCTTCAAAGGTTTTAGGCTTATCTTTCTTAGGAATTAAAGCTAGAAAGGTATTACTAATTTCCTTCAGAGCCTTTCCGTCTCTTCTGGACTCCTCATAGGCCTCTGTAAGATCCTTGCCCATAGTGCTCCAACACTTCTGAAAGAAAGCTGTAGGGAACCCATCGGGTCCAGGGGCCTTATCCGGGCCTAATTGAAAAAGGGCTTCTTTGATTTCCTCTTCTGGAAAACTTCTTGTCAGCATGCAATTCTGATCTTCTGAAACCAACCTCGGAATAACTCTTAGGAATGCTTGTTGAGCTTGTAGGTCAGAACCTGATTCTTCACTTAAGAGATCCTAAAAGTAATCAATCGCCACTTGTCTAATTTCTGGTGGATTCTCAAAGATCCTTCCTTCGCTGTCTTTTATGGCCGTGATGCTGTTAACCTGTCTTCAGATTTTAGTAGAGTTGTGGAAGAACTTTGTGTTTGCATCCCTGACTTTCAACCACACCTCTCGGGATTTCTGCTTCCAATATACTTCTTCTTTAGCCACTATATCTTCAAACTATCCCATCAGTTCTTTTTCTTTAAGAAAGGAGTCATTATCCATTCCTTCTCTGGCAATCTTTTCATTTAGGAGCTGTATCTCGGACTCTATATGTTTCTTGGTTTCAAAGATATTTTTGAAATGTTCTTTATTCCACTATCTTAAATTAACTTTGATGAGTTTTAGTTTGGTAACAATATTAAATAATCCAACTCCCCCAGGATTGCAGCTATTCCACCACTCTTCTATCAAATTTAAGAAAGAGGGATCCTTAAACCACATATTTTCAAATTTGAACGGACATCTAACTGGTTTCCTTTCACCCTAAATTTCAAGACTAATAGGAAAATGGTCGGAACCTGATTCCAAGATTATCTTGCAGTCCAGACTGAAAGGGAATTTACTCAAATTGCCTTCCACAAAAACCTATCCAGTTTTTCGGCTATATTGCAAAAACCCACCCTTCTATTATTCCAAGTAAAATTTCCATTCCCCATCTGGATCTCAATCAAAGCATTCCTGTCAACAAAGTCCTCAAAATCTTTCTGTGATTGAAGTTTCCTACCCACCCCACCCAATTTATCTTCCATCCTCAAAATAGCATTGAAATCTTCCCCTAAGATAATGAAATCCCAAGCCCTGTTGTCACATACAGAGTTAAATTCCGCCCATAGCTCCTTTTTCTGAATTTGAGAATTAGGACCGTAAACATTAACCAAGAGGAAACTCAAGTTTGAGGCCAAAATCCTAACCTTACTAGCTATCCATCCATTTCTAGAGCCTACTTATTCTAATAAGACTGACTGTGGTCACCAAAGAGTCATTAATCCTCTAGAAGGTCCTCTAGAATTAACTTTACTCATCTTCCACTGACTGAAATTTTTTTCAAAGACTTGGTTATCACTTTCCTCTAATTTGGTTTCCTGAACCATGCAGATGTCTGGTTGTAAAGTCTTCAACTTATGCCTTAAAAGGATCTTCTTGTTAGGGGCATTCATGCCTCTAACATTCCAAGATAGAATTTTCATTGTTGTTCAGGAAGGGGACCCCCCTTCCCTACTTTCAACAAATCCAACAATTTTAGCTGACCACTTGCCTCCCCATCCCATTTTAGTTTCTCCTTGTTAGGAATCCTACCTCTTGACTTATGCTCTCCACAATCTGGAGAGGTCTTTGCCAAATCTTTCAACCCAATCCCTAAGATTTCCAAAGGTCTATGTTCCTCGATCTCTTCCAGAGGTTTAAGAGCCAAGGAATTGGCTTCGTCTTCAATCCGAAAGACTTCTAATCCTTTCTCTTTGTTCATCAACCAGTCATCTTCCAATGCATCGTCCCCCAATCTTAGAAAGCCCTCTTTGACCGCCCTCGCAAGATGAACTAACTCACTACCTACTTCAATCAGAGAGTCAAAATCTTCCTTCTGCATGCTAGGCTTGATTGCCTCTATAGTTTCTGAGATCTTATTATCGATATTTTGAGATAATTTTGCAAAATCCTCCATCTCATGAAGAAATTCACATCTGTTATCAAGACCCACATCCCCTTTTTCAGTTATCTCTTTCTCACAACCTCCTTTCCAAACCCCCTCACAGACCTTCTCTACCTTCTTCTGTCTCATGAGCTGCTCCGGCTGAAGACTCACCTCCTTATCCTTTTCATCTTTCCTCTGCATCGCTCCTTGTCCAAGATCTTTCCCCCTGTGCTTCTCTTAGTCCCACAATATTGTCTAAAAACTTAGTTTGATCCAACTCCTGATCTCTCCACCCTACCGAATTTACCCAAATTCCATCTGGTTTGGGTTCATAGATCAAGGGTTGACTCAAAGTACCCCAATCTGTGAAAATCTTGATTTCTCTCCAGCAATGTTCTGGGAAACAGTTTTCAATGCAGATTCTGACATAAGATCCTTCTTCCCTGGGATCCTTCCATTCCTCGGCACAGATAAATTTTCCCGAGTAATTTCCAATTTCTTCTAAAATCCTTTGGTTCCAAAATTCTAGTGGTAAATTAGGCACTCTATACCAATCTTGTATTCGATCCAATTTATATTTGAGCGGATCAAAGCCCACAAACCAATCTCTTAGATAGAAACCAAAACCATTCAATAGCCAAATTCCATCTAAGATTTCCATCTTAATCTTCTCTGAAGGGCATAGAATAAAGAAGAAACCATTCGCTAGGGTTTTAAAAGATAAATCTTTTCCCCACCTTTCCTGCCACCAGTTTTTAAAGTCTGCCATATCTAATTTAGGGCCATACCATTTCCCTATAACTCCATTCGTTTGCAATTTATCAATAGAAGGTTTTAGCAAGTTCGATCCTAAAACCATGGTTTTTTTATCATACCTGGGTTCGAATGATTTCTTACCTTTGCTTCCCTCTCCAGAAAAAGGTTGTCTCCATCGACCCTAGCCCTGACCTCCAAAAGGTCGACTTTGGTTATTAAGATGTCCCCTTTTATCCCTTTTTCTCCAATGTCGATTCCAGGGAATATTTTTGACCTGCGACCTCCACGAATGCCGATCTTCCTTTATTCTCCATGGTTCTTGAGCCACCCGATCCTGGACTTTACTCATTGGAATATCTTTTTCTGTTTCTTCAACCCAGGTTCGAGAATGCCGGGACTCCTGGCCTTCTAGAATTTCCTGTCGTCCTTCGGCTCTTTCTTCTGCCCTACCTGCGAATAGAATCCCTCCATCCTCCTACTTTTTTCACTATTTCACTCCATCCTTGTTAATAATAATATATTATTGATATTTTTAGGATTTTATTAATTAAATAAATATTTAATTTATTTAATTAATTTGGATTGTGGTGGGAGATGAATGTAGAAAGATAATTAAATAAATAAAAACATATTTAATTATAGGAAAATAGATAAACGACTAATTAAATAATTAAAAATAATTATTTAACTAGAGAGGATTAATAGCCATGAATAATTAAATAAATAAAATTTATTTAATTATAGAAGATAGGATAATGGGATTGAAAGGAGAATAAAATTAGGTGAATGATATGGGTACCTACGGCAAAACATGCTAATGACAAGGTGTTGCAAGACATGGACATTTTTAGGTGTCTACAAAATTTTTAATTGATCAATCTTTGTTTCACAATTATTTATCATTGCAAGCGAGAAAAATTTTGTATAAAAATTTACTTTTAAAAGACTTGATATTTATAAATATTGTAAATAACCATATACATTCATTCATCTTGAAAACATACATTTAAAATTAATAAATACATTATATGCACTATCAACATACTAATATTATTTTATAGGTTAAACATTTTTAAAATATCTAAACTAAATTATTATTTTATAAAATATTAAAAAAATTATAATAATCTTAAGAGAGTGGCTTATTAAACTAAAATATTTAAAAGCGTCCTAAGCCATTAGAAGTGGAAATTTGGAATAAGATCCTTTTGTATTTATTTATTCAGAAGTGGAGATGGATCTATTTTACTTTGTATTAACCCATCATAGGTAGTTTAAACAAGTAGAATTTACTTTTTCCTCTATCTTCCTCCAATTTTTAACCTTTTTGAGATTTAGATCGCTACTTGTAATGAGACGTGGCTCATAATAAATCACCTAATCATAATAAATTATGACAAATCACAAAATATCTGCCCTGAAAAAATGTGAACCAAAAAAAGGAAAGGAATAAGATGGCAAATAGAAATGCGAAAATGGCGACGGATGGTCAAGATCATTTTCATCATCTTGCATTCTTTATCTAGGAGTTTCAGCCATCAATTTAACACGCTAGGCCAGTTCACATCATAGAGGGAATTTAACAACATGACAAGACTTAATGACAATGCATTGGTAAAATTATTGGTATGTGAAATACTTGTAATGGTGAAATTTTTATACCCATGCTACTTCCCATTTAGTTTTGTGCCCATTTTGAGGAAATACCTTAATATATGGACATAATGACAATTGGTGCAAGCTTGCACAAGGTTGGGTTCATTTACTTGGCCTTTATCCATATCTATATATACACATTTCTATACACTTAACACTTACCTTATCCGTATGTCTACACATCCCTATATATTCACCTTATCCACTTGATTATCACATCCATGCATGAACTTCTATGAATACCTACTCATTATGCACTCTAATTTAGCCTTTAATTTGGTCCAAGACAAGTCTGTGGTCATGAGACATCCTCACAACTACAAACTTGCCCTACTTTAATTCAAATTCATATATTCAAATTTTGCTTAACTAGTCCCTTTTACCTATCCTTCCTAATCATGATCAAATACACATTTGTGTGATTTGTTGCCAGGTACTAGTATTTAAATAAATTTATTGCATTCAATTTAATCATCGAAGATCCTCACACATTAACACATTTGTTAGGACTAGGTGATATTCACCTTAGACAGTCCTTGGGGCAAGAGTTTACATATAGTTTTTTTTAATATATGTAAATTGATACCTAGAGGGCAGCTCCCTTTTCATTAATATCATGAGAGAATACAAAGATGCTAAGGGTTACATAGAAACAATAGCCATGAGGGCACAAAATATTTCCTAAAGGCCAGCTCCTATCAACCTACTAACAAAAAAGATAACATTCCACTTGATTACTTTAAGAACATAGTTGATTTTCCATCACATTAACCCTTAGACGAAAGATAATGTAGCTTATAGATCTAAATAAATTTTAG
This sequence comes from Cunninghamia lanceolata, assembly GCA_027924645.1. NCBI lineage: Eukaryota > Viridiplantae > Streptophyta > Pinopsida > Cupressales > Cupressaceae > Cunninghamia > Cunninghamia lanceolata. The sequence goes on along the minus strand of BSBN01000686.1, from coordinate 5,817,633 downwards.
GAACATAACAACATATAAATTAACACTTTAAGAACATGAAAAGAAGAAGAATAGAAGAAAGATATACAAAAGAGAAGAGACACCAATATATGTGGGGAAAACCCTTTCGAGTAAAAAACCCCACACTCCAAAGCATCGAACCAATGTATTAATCTGCAACAACAAACATGTTACAATACACTTGCAGGCTCAAAGTCTTAACATGGAGATTTACATCTTGCTCCTCTGGAGGAAAAACTAACAGCATTGCCCTGCATAAAACTCTCCTCACAAACTTCTCCTCAAGCCTTCAATTTATAGGAGTTCCAATATAAGAAACCACCAAAATGGAAACTCAAAACCATGAGTTACAATGCCTAGTCATAGAGAATCAAATCCACCATATTACAGAAAGTTACTCAAATCATAATTGACTCTCCAAATATGGCACTCCATTTTTGGATCCTAGAATCATGCTTTAACAATCTCCTAAAATCTTGATTTTCAAGTTTCCAATTGTAATTTCCTTTTCCAAGCTCTTTCCATTTTAGCAACTCTTACACACATTACAAGTTGTCATAGTTGCATTTAGCAACTTCCATGACACTAAATGATAAAAAACAAATTGCCAAAATACAACTAAATAAATATTTTAAGTATTAGAACTTGCAAGGTGTATGACACACCTAATACCAACAGCAACAAGGTTGAAATGATACAAGGTTTACAACACTGCGGCTTGAGATAGATTGTAAATTTTGGGAGGTGTCGGGCATAGGAAATTGGGAGCACCTAGAAAGATTGAAGACCCTGAAAGTCGTAGCAAAGCAGAGATCAGCTGTTGAGTGTTGCATTCAAACAATTCAAGTAATAATTGTTTTCAGAAATATAAAATTCTAAGTTTTTTCATCTCATCATGAATTCACAAATGTTTGCTTTTCTTTTTTGGTAGAAATGGCCAGAAGAAGTAATAATATGTACAAAGGTAGTCGCTTGTGCGGAGTCACTTTTAAACTCTTCAGCCTTTCCAAGTCTGTTTGTCCTCCACTCCTTTGCTAACAAGAAAATAATGAGCAGTGTTTGGAAAGGCTCTATCTTTAGATTGTGGGAGAACCGTTCCTCCAATCGCAATGCAACGATGTTTTGTTTGGTTATAAATTGTAGGAGAACCTTTCAATTGTTTATGTATGTGGGTTATGATACAATATTCACAACGGAGGTGGAAGAAGGTAAATGGGTATTGGTAGGTATCTTCACCCAACATTCTGCATACCTCACTACACGGAATTTCTACATATGTGACTGGAAACATGACAAAACTAATAATAATGAAGTGCAGAAAGGAATGGTTGTTGGGGGTGAAGAAGAGAGCATGGTGAAGGGTTTCCACCATTTACTGGCACTTCTAGCAAGTTGATAGTGTGGTTCTCAAGTAATGGCACTAAATTTTCTCTTGTTAAATTGAATAATTTAATGGCCATTGTTTTATTGTTAATTTATTAATTGTTTCTTTTCTGGAGGTCATTCATGAATTTGTTTTTGTTATCCTATTCCAAAGTACAAGTCTTAGGCATGATCCCGACCTCATTCCTTATGGTGTCAGGGGCCTTGCAATCCCTTGTAGGATCATTCTGAACCTTTCAACTTCACTAGCAAGGGCCTTTTGGCTTTATAAGTTTTCTATTTTAAAATTTTTATTTAAACTATTAATTTTAAAAAAATGGAATTTAAAAGTAGCTGAATTTTTTATTGAATAATATATATAAAATTTTTAATTATAAAAAATATTTTTTGATTATATTAAAAGTATATAAATAATATGAAATTGTAATAATATAATAATTTTTAATTTTAAAAATAATTTTATTTTTATAAATTATGATATAAGATTTTTTTAAAGAAATTATATATTTAGCTATTAATTAGTATAAATTATTGTATTTGTTTAATAGATAGTTTTTCTTTCTACACTCACAATAAGGGCTGAAAGATTCAGATTCCTGTAAACAATTAAGATTTAGATTCCATGTAAACAAAATTCATAAAATGTGTAAATAAATAAATTCATGGAAGCCAACTGGACAGAAAAATAGAAAAACTTGGGCAGTTATGGAGTGAAATCTTTAACACGTTAAATAAAAAATAAATAAATTCATGGAAGCCAAATGGATAGAAAAATAGAAAAACTTGGCAGTTATGGAGTGAAATCTTTATTACATTTGAAGAATATGAAAAGTTTCGTAGCATAGTCTCTTTAAATTAACTCATGTGAGCATATCAAATATTCTAATTGGAAGTAATTTACTAGTATATTTATATTTAAAAAAATATATCTACAGTACCCCAAAAGATATCTTCCAATTTGTTGCATTTATAAATTACTTGCATGAGTTAATTTAGAGAGACTATGCTGCAAGACTTATCATATTCTTTAAACGTAATAAAGATTTCACTCCATAACTGCCCAAGTTTTTCTATTTTTCTATCCATTTGGCTTCCACAAATTTATTTATTTTTTGTTTAACATGATAAAATTTCACTCCATAACTGCCCAAGTTTTTCTATTTTTCTATCCATTTTGCTTCCATGAATTAATTTATTTATTTTTTGTTTAACATGATAAAGATTTCACTCCATAACTGCCCAAGTTTTTCTATTTTTCTATCCATTTGGCTTCCACGAATTTATTTATTTACACATTTTATGAATTTTGTTTACTTGGAATCTGAATCTTAATTGTTTACAGGAATCTGAATCTTTCAGCCCTTGTTGTGAGTGTAGAAGGCCTCTCGGCGTACTTTAGATATATTTTTTTAATTATAAATATACTAGTTTAGAGCACATCAAATCATTTTCATTATTGATCTTATGTTATATGATCTCATGCTTATTTTTAGATTACATTTACTTTCATGCATGAGTGTTATAATATTACTTTACATGCATGTTTGTGAATGCTACATACTTTCAGATACATGATCATTTAGAATTCACATGCACCTCAAAGTGGGAGAAAAATGTAATGGTGAAATTTGCATACCAATGCTATTTCCCAAATAATATTTTGGTCAAAATCAAAACCCTCTTCAGAAATTTGCACAATCTAAGAACTAAGAGTCATCTTGGTCTCAATATTGTTTACAAATGCCTATTCATACATGCTACAAACATTTAACACAACATTCCTATTCAATGCAAGAACATGCACTGTCTCGAGTGCACTCTCTTGCACTTTAATTGTGACAAATGACACATCTTTAGATTAGATGGAATTTTATATTGCAAGTTCAGTTGAATTATTATCTCCCATAGGATGGAGAAACTACTTAAGAATGGTTCTTATGCACAAGGGTACAACTACATTTTGTACAAGCACAAGCTGTGAAAATTTAAGATCAAACAAAGATTCAAGAGATCATTCAACACCACCAACATGCATTTCAAAAACTTAAGGGTCTACCCATAATGAAAGACCATGATTGTGACATTGAATTAATACTAAGAAGTATTGTTCATCCCAATAAAAGTGCCTATTCATCCCGAATAATTATGGTTAAAAAGAAAGATGATTCATGGAGAATATGCCCACATTATAGGGAGCTCAACAAGCTCACTTTTAATGACAAGTTTCATATTCCTAGTATTGATGAATTGGTAGATGAATCTAATAATCTAGTATTCTTTAATAGGTTAGAATTGCATTTAGATTATCATCAAATTCAACTAAAGGAAGATGATATAAATAAGACTACATTTAGAACACATGAGGGTCATTATGAATTATTATTTATGTCATTTGGTGTCATTAATACCCAATCAACTTTTCAAAACCTCATAAATTCAATGTTCCAATCATTTTTCAAAAAAATGTTGTTTGTATTCTTTGAGGACATCTTCATCTATAGTAAAACATGGAATGATGAACAATTCATAGAAAAGATTCTAGAGTTGCAAAGTGTTTAGGGCAACACTTTTTTGAAGGGGATAGAAATGTGAGGATCCTTGTATGCTATATTCCTAATTAGAATAAGGATAAGCATTTGTGGCATTCTTAACCTTAATAGATGCATTTATTACTCTTAGTTATTCCTTAAGATAACTTAGTTAAGATGAAGAGGCGTGTCCTTACATAGTTATGCATATAAATAATAAGAGACACTGCCAAACCATCATATCATCTAATATTGAATTCAAATATTATTTTCTGATTATTGGAGGTCACCCCCTCGAAGTGGTCTATTATTTTACTGATTTATTCATTTATTTCCATGAAATATCATACATAATGGTTTGAGAGAATTGTGCTTTGTGACCCACACCTATGACCTCGATCCTACATTTGTAGTTTTTACCTAAATAATGCAATTTTAAACTTTTGGTGTTGATTTGACCTTGTGATTTTCTAAACTTTGGTATCCTATGATAAAATTTCATATTTATCTATAGCCTATAATGAGAAGACTTGGTGGTGTTGAAAAACACCATTGGAACTTGCTATGACAATGAAAAATCCTTAAGACTTTCTTGATTGTTGTTGAGCCTCATTAATCGATTCAACAATTTTTATAAAGTTGGAAGACAACAAGTAACACATGTTACTAACAATGATGTAGCTATGATGATACAAATCCTTAAAATTTGAGACTTGATGCAATGGATGTTGGAGTGACCTTGTGCAAGAACTAGAGTTTTTGTTATGATTTGAAGCAAGAGTTGATGTGACTAATGTGCAAGTGACTAAGTACATGATTGTGGTTTGATCATTTTTTATAAATAGATATAGTGGGGTTGTCTTAATGATGGATTACCTTGATGATTGATGGATACCGAATGACCTAGTGGTGATGTCCTTTTAAATATTTGTGCTAGGTGCACAATTTAAAAGCTTTGGCAGAGGAATTGATGAGTAACAATTAGTTGGGACTAAGTTGACTTAGACTTAGGATAAATTTGAATTTTGAGGAAGCAACTCAACCCCACATATGTGGTTTTTAACATGAGTCAATACCACGCCTACAATTTTAAATCTGATAGAAGAAATGTAAATTTGAGAGAGATATATTTTAAAGAGGTAAAATGTTGTTTCTAAATATAAATCTAAATAAAAAATTAATAAAAGTACTAAATAATATAAAATATATCTTAATTGATTTGATACTAACTTATATACTAATAATATAAAACAATATACTTAAAGTACCCACAGGAAATAATATAAAATCAAAATTAAAATAGAGAAAATATACTTTCCACCCTTCTTATAATAAAAAAGTTGATACCTACTATAAACCACTATCATTAAAAACAAAATAAGTCATCAAAACAGTGAGATGATAAAAATTGGGATAAGATGATAAAAAATTGGATAATAGGTTAAAAGAAAAGCAATTCAAGATCGCTTTTAAATGTGGACATGGAAATCCTAAATAGCTAACAATAATTAACATTAACTTTTCTTCTATTTTGGTTTCTTTATAGTTTGGTCAGCGCTGTACATTGTGGGCTAGCCAGTACATTATGATTAAAAGCGGTTTTGGTTTATTGACTTCTATCCTTATCCCATAGTTTGACCAGATTTTCAACCATCTTTACAGGCACGTATCTTAGTGCATTTCTTGTATCACTATATCAAAGAAAATAAAAAATCAAGAAACTATGGTGGATGCTTGGAAATCTTTGTATGGGAAAGCAAATTAGCCTTGTAGACATCAATGCATTTGTTTCTGTTTTTGGGGTCCCTGCTTTGGAGATTTTGCTAAAACATGAAAATGGACTCCGTTTTGTTTGTAACACTATTGGGTATTTGTTTGTGCTTTCAAGCCAATGCAACCTACAATGGACTTGGCCAGAAGCCTCCAATGGGGTATGTTTCTCTACTGTCTATACTTAGGAAGAGAAAACATGTGGATAAAAAACTTTTTTTTTTTTCCCTAATCAATTAAGAGGAAAGACCAAATATATGTCATTAGACTATTGATCTAAAATTTGCTCAGTGTCTTATAAGTATCCGTGGACTTAACTCTACTGTTTGAAATACTCATCCACCCTGCATTTCCTCTTTAAGTGAATGCAAATTTTAGTTTTGAGGATGATGGTATCTGCAAATAGTAAAAGACTTGTCACCTTTTTAGGACAATGAGAAAATATAAGCAATTTTACCATAAATATAGACTAAAGCAATTGTTGTGACTGTTTTCTGTATACAGATGGAATGGTTTGTACTATTTCTATTGCAGAGGCATTAATGAAAGCATCATTCGTGGATCAGGTGGCTTACAATTTTTGTTTTCCATAGAACTAATTTTTTGTATAGTACAATGGTTTTGGGGAGGTTAATATCCAGAAAAGGCTTCAGACAGTTGATCATCTAGGAAGGATTAGCATGGCCCTGTGCTGATAGATAAAATTATACATTTTGATCAGAAATTTTTCATTTATGAGTACTGTACTTGAACTTTAAGACTAACAGAAAATAGAATTCTTGTTAGTTGGGAGGCTAGTTTCATAATTTCATACATGTTGAAGATTCTTAATTTGAAGTAGTGAAACTTTAATCTAAATATTTAACTGTGGCCCCTCATACATGTGTGTAATACAGCTGATGCATGATTTCCAATGGATTATCCAAGTTGGGATATGAATATGTAAATATAGGTAAACTATATTCTCTTTGTTCTCTCGATGGATTTGAAATAATGAGCTGTACATGTGTCCCCTTCAGGTCGATGACTTATGCTAATGTTAAACTGGTTTTGTCAATAAACTCACAGATGATTGTTGGGGTGAGAAACACCGAGATGCTGAGGTATTGGGATATGCAAATTAATAAATGAGCTGAAACTCAAAATTAGATCATTATGTTTACTTAAAATTATAGCAATACTTAAGATTTGTCGATGAACTAAACTCAGAATCTTCTTACAGCTAGGTTTATCGTTTCACTGATGTAAATTCTGTATATTCTAGTAGCTTAATCAGTTACGAGTTCCTATTTTGCTTATGTAAGTTTTTCCTGAATATTCTTATGTAGTATCAGACTTTCTAATTAATCAAAATAATGTTTAGGAGCAACTCACAACTTTCTTATTTATTGGCAGGGTAATCTTCTTGCTAAAGCTAAAACATTTCCCTCTGGCATCAAGGCTTTGGCAGACTATGTTCATTCTAAGGGACTCAAACTTGGAATATTTGCTGATGCAGGGTAAGCACTAGAATAAACTGAAACCTTCTATTCTTGGACTGGGTACAACATATATAGCAACAGCCAACTAATATTGATTTTAATGTTTGGTTTCTTTTGCTAGATCCCAAACATGCTCCACAAGGATGCAAGGTTCCATTGGACATGAGGAACAAGATGCCAATACATTTGCTTCATGGGTAGCTCACTCTTAATAATATTCTTTCATCTATTGACCCCATTGAGCTCCATTTCAGATTGGTCTCACTTGTCCTTGAAATAAAATGCAGAAGTCTTAGTATTACACCCTTACATGAAGATTTAATGCAACATAATGAGAAAATAGATTTGGACTTGTACCTTATCATTCTTGGAATACTAAAGAATGACTGGTGTTTGATAAATGAGCAGGGGGTAGACTACTTGAAATATAGAAGCTGCTACATTCCTGAGTTGAGACCTCGTGAGAGGTACATAACATTTGTAACATATTCTTTTTATCAACAAGCTCTTCAAATGTGGAATTAGGATTTGATTCAACAAGAAGTATTGAATCTGTTTTGAAATACATAGGTACCAAAAAATGAGTGAAGCTCTCAAAAAGACAGGGTGTCCTATATTCTTTGCCACTGGTAGTTGGTAAGAAGGGTTTGCAAACAATAATCTATGTATTTACTAATTAATCAAGGACACTCACATACTGGTTTACTTTTACTAAAAATGGATCATGATTATAGTTCTTTCTATGCTGATGGGCAGGTACGACTTACAAGATTATATTGATTGGGGACCTAAGATTCCAAACAGCTGGAGTATTATTGAAGATTTTCCAAATACATTTGATTAGTAATATACTGGATATACTCGGGCAGTACATTAGTTTTTTGAAGGATGAGATTCTAAAAATATATAATTATTTCCCTTTCTTGCAGCACGGTATATGTAGCTGACCAGAATAACGAGCTTGCTGCCTATGCAGGTCCTAACCGTGGATGGAATGGTAGTTTCATTGCTCCATTGATATGATGTAACTTTTCATTTCTATTGTTATTTCCAGACTGTATATCAAATAATTTTGTGCTTGTATTTTCCAAACTAGATCCTGATGTATTGCTCGTAGGAAAGGTTGGGATGACCACTGAGGAGTACAAATCACAATTCAGCATATGGGCCTTGATGAAGGTAACCAAAATAGGCTACTTCTGAATGTGTAAGCGGTTACTTGCTGAAGTGAGTTCCCTGGTAAAGATCAAAGTTGGTAATTTTAGTTAAGAATCCATATCTATAGCCCACTTGCAACGCTACAAACTTTGGTGTCTCTAGGCTTTAGTAACAAGAATATGCTACTTCTGAATATATAAATGGCTACTAGCTGAAAGTGTGTTCCTTGACAAAGATCAAAGTTGGCATTTTGGTTAAGGATTCAATCTACAACCCATCTGCAAAGTTGCAAACTTTGTTGTCTCTAGGCCACAAAAACATACTAACATTCATAGAAGCACCTGACTAGTGAAAGAAGGAACTATTACAGAGACCTCTATATTGCCTTTTGGTTAAGGGTCGAAATCCATATCTTTTGCAGGCACCATTGCTGATTACAACTGACATAAGGAATGCAAGCAAGGAAACTCTACAGATCCTCGGAAACAAAGGAGTCATTGATGTCAATCAAGGTCAGTGGTACAAATTTCTTGAAATTAACTTATTTCAGTATATAAGTTTGAGAATTTTAATCTTCATTGCCATCACAAATCCATTTTGTATGTGTCCAGATTCATTAGGAGTTCAGGGGAAAAAAGTCAGCAAGCAAGGGGACCTTGAGGTATGAGATAATTTTTTCGTTAATGCTTTAACAACAACGAGACTTCAATTCAGCCTCTGAAGCCTCTGAAGTTTATAAGGTGTATATTATGCAATGCAACTTTTTGCTTAACACAACAAATACTTCAGGTTTTTTATGTCTTATCTGTTTAAACCTGACCAATTGTAGGTGTGGGCAGGGCCACTGTCCAACAATAGAGTGACTGTAGCTTTGTTGAACAGAAGCAATTCCACAGCTTCTATCACTGCCAAATGGGAAGACATTGGCCTTTCATCAACGGTTGTTGTTCAAGCTAGAGACTTGTGGGCTGTAAGACTACTGCAGCTTCCCCTATTTTGTTCTTGTACATCGTATTAGCAAATATTACTCTGATTTAGATAGGACCATATATTAGGATTCTCTTGAACTTATGATGATGGATTTATTAGTTTGATAACATTTTTGTGTCAATTTTGATATTGCAGCATTCCTACCTTTCAACAAGCTTAAAAGGAAGCCTCTCGATAAGTGTTGATTCACATGCTTGCAAAATGTATATTTTAACACCAATCTTTGCTTAGACTTGCAAGGCAAGTTTGAAGCTGAATAAACATAGTTTTCACTTTGGTCTTCCATGTTAAGGAAATATGGTATACATCCAGATTTAGAAGGTTAATAGACTTCCAATTTTGTAATAGTTTAATTACTACCATTTTCAACCAATCTAAGAAGCAAGTGGGTTGTCACTCTGAGCATTCAGCTAAGGAACCATAGGCAATTATATATGGTTTTTTTTTTAACTCTATTTATATCAATTATTTTTCATGGTAGACAATTTGATAATGCAAATGATAAGATATCAATCATTTTTCATTTTGCGTAGGGTTCCTTAAGCTGGGAACAAATTGTCAAACATAAGAACACCTCAAATTACAACTACAATGTTTTTTTCTTTTCCTGAAGTCACCTCGAAGGTAAACGCCAATTCAGCTTATAAAACCTTCCTGGTAGCAGCCTACAAGGGTGTTTATTTTTTAATTTATTGTTTTGAAAATTTGTAGCTGTCTATTTGACCTCTTAGCTTAACTTGTGTGTTAGGGGAACCTTGCTGAGGAAGGTAAGAGTGATTTTCCCGGCTTTTGTTTAGACTGAGACGAAGATCAACATTGCAATACCAATAGCTAAGTTTATTTGCAGATGTTTCGGCTGAAGCACTTATACCATCCAGTTTGTTTTGTATAACATTGAATAGGGGAATGTTGCTGAGGAAGGTAAAAGTGATTTTCCCTGCTTTTGTTTAGACTAAGACAAAGATCAACATTGCAATACCAATAGCTAAGTTTATTTGCAGATGTTTCGGCTGAAGCACTTATATCGTCCAGTTTGTTTTGTATAACATTGAAAATACTTGTAAACATTGCAATACCAATAGCTAAGTTTATTTGCAGACGTTGCGGCTAAAGCACTTATATTGTGCAGTTTGTTTTGTATAACATTGAAAATACTAGTAATTGGTGTAGTTGTGAGAGAATAAAAACCCTCTTAACATAAATTTAGGTAATTAACCTAGATTTAATTAAGAGTTGGATTTATAAATTTGCAATAATTATTTAGAGAGGATAGAGGGGCTTAGCTCCCAAACCGATCGTGGAAAATGAGTGTTCGATGTCACACGGAATTGATTCATCATAGTAAAAGAAATAATATGCCTTTGGAATACTTGTTGTCTCAAACACTATACAGACATGTTCAATCCTGAGTGTTGTGGGTTCAACCTCGATCGTCATGGAATTGATCTTTGATGCATGGATCTAATCTATTGAGATAGACTATGGAAGTACTATGTCTCTTATTGAGATGAAGATTGTTTGACCCTTCTAGCTTTGATCTCTAACATCTATATAGCTTTTAAGGACCATCCCTATTAGATTTCTAGAGTCAATTTCTCCTAGGTTAGACACATGGATTCATTGGCTTTATGACTTTGAGCAAATATTCAAAGACAACATATGCAAACATGTAGATGGTGTATATGTAGATTTTGAAACAATGAGTATATTCCCTTGGAAAACTAAAGTGTTCCCTCAAGATTCTTCCTTGTGATTGATGGTGTGAAATTCCTCTATGATTTATTGAGTCAATTCATAACAACTAGTAGGAAGGGGCGAGAATCATGGAATTTAAATTTGCGAATTTGAATTTCAGGTTCAATTTCATGTGCCTCAGGATTGAACCGAATCATTTTTAAGTGGTACATAGCTAAACTTGACTGCTAAAATAGTAAGTTCAAGGAAAAGAGTGAATGTATAAGTATTAATGGGGATGGATAAAGTGCCAAAAGTATTAGGTTTAAAGTGTAAATGAAGGTGAGGTAAGGTCAAATGTATGAGGATAGGTGTAAATAAAGGATAAATCAGATAGGGATCGGTATTGAGCCATGAACCAAACTTAGCACAAGAACATGTCACTTGTCGATATGTAATTGCATTATGATGTTCCTATCAAAATGAACACAAAACTAAATGGGAAATGGCATAGGTATGAAAATGTCACCATTATAATTTTCCCCCACTTTGAGGTGCATGTGAGTTTGACATGAGCATGTATGTCAAGGTATATATGGACATTTTTAACCAACATAACAAGTAAATAATCAAACATTTTAAAAGGATACTAATCAATGTAAAGTAATGGACTATTCTTGGATTCTTCTTGTGTTCTTCTTGGTATGAGTGCTCCATCAAAATCTACAAAATAGAGAAAATCTATGCAATGAATATCCTTTGTCATGTATAATCAAAATAAATACAAAACTACAAGTAGTTCAACTATCTACAAAAAAGAAGTATCTAGAGAGAGAAGGGTTAGAGATTTCGTTTGTATAAATAGTGATAAGTAATAGTGATAATTAATACTCTGCTTAATGCAACAATGTGATATGATACATTTGATACAACCATACAATGACTCCACTCGAATTGGAAATGTGATTAGTCTTTACTTGATGCAATTTAATGCAATAGAAATATGCGCAATTGTAGGCATGTAATGCGATCAAGATCCATCTAGATATGATGACGAGTCTCTATGTAGCACAAGTCACTACCAAGAATCTCAACCATGAAAGTGTTAGTGATAATATATGCCCTCCCTTCAATTCATTGCATACAAAGTATGTAAGGAATTGAAGGAAAGGGAGAAATGGTACATAATAATAATAAAAGTAATAAGATAATAAACTAATATATAAGCATGTGAGCATGTATAGCATGTAAATATATGTCATCAAGTAAGAAAGAAAGTAAGATCATAAATTGGAGATAGGCATCAAGGCATAATGTTGCCCCCAATATCGGCAAATCATAAAATAAAGATGGTCCTAAAGGCTAGATAAGGATGATGTAAGCACATAAAAATGTAAAAAAATGTGTCAGAATTCCATCTCGCCAAGACTTATAGTTTTCTCTATCCGGTCTTATTACAACAGGATGTCTTTTAACACACATGATTAACTCCTCAAACTTAGTCACACAATAGACCAATCAAGAGACTCAATCCAACAAAAGCACAAGATTACCCCCACAAAATCAATGATCCCCCCAACAAAATATGATAATGGCTCTTTATACTTAGTGCGATTACAATTGTCACAAGCCAAAATAGCAAGTGGCCTTTTGATCTTAGTGCATGCAAATGCCAAAATAGGCCTTATATTGAAAGTACAATTTGGGTACAAAATGAGATCAAATCGATCACAAATATGAGAAGTACTTGAAAAATCATGCACTTTCAAAAAAAATTTCACCAAAAAATGTAACCATACCAGCCCAAAAGGAGCCCTAAAAGTTCCAAAAAGGGAACTGCTTAGCAGTTCAATAATGAAGATCTGTAATTTCTAGACAAGCTAGGCACCAAAATCAAAATCTGATTACACCACTATGAATCCTACAAAATTCTAGCCTAAATAAAAAAAAATTCTTGAAAAATGAAGCTAATATGACTGAGATAGAGGACTTCAAAGTTAGTTTATCAAAATCAAAATTGCAATGAGAGGGGGGAAAAATAGGCCCAAGGGTTGCTGATGTCATGCTGACGTAATGCTGACATCCAGAAGCGCAAGGACGAAATATGCCTAAATTGGATAGAATATTCTTTTGAGGCTAAAATCGTTGTTGAAATCTTTAAAATTGCCCAAGAATAGGAAAAACTACCTTCTGTACTATGAAACGACCTCTCAGAGGGTGCAAAATAGCTTATAGGGAAATGAATGGTTTTTGGCTCCATAGGGGATATATTCCCTAGAATCTTGGGATTTCGTTGCAGATGGGAAAAGATTTACTGGAGATTCTAGAGGTGATCAGTTAGGTAAAACCCACAGATAGTCGTAGATGGGTGGTGGGCCCATGCCATGTGGCACCCCCACATAGCTCGTCATGCCTGCTGGTACTTGCAATAATAGGTACAGACCTGCAAAAACAAAATAAAATCTACAGAAATCTAGCAATTAAAAATGTTTGTCAAAGGATAAAGATGTGTTGATGCATGTGGAGGATAAGTGTTGATGCAAAAGATGATGGAGTCAAAGGAATAGTGTCGTATGAATGCATACAAATCATATGGCAGTATGGATTCTATGCAGCTGTACATAATTTTGTAAATGCAAAAATCAAACCCAAAAAAATCACTAAATTTTTTTTTAACTCAAAATTTAGCGTTTGGACAGGTGTTTCTAGGGTTTTGACGCCTTCTAGACGTGATGGTGTAGTCCGTTTTGCACCAAGATGCACCAAAAAGTGGCTCTAGGAAAAAAATCTCTAAAACGAGGGAAGGAGATCATAGATCTGGTGCTTTGATACCATGTAAGAGTCGATAATGGACTCAAGGAGACCTAGGATCACCTGCAATCATAACAACCTTCCACAATAAGAGACAGAAGCATTAAAAATGTTTTATATTACTATGAAAATGATACATGCAATATACAAGATGCAAAGCTTGACTTGATACAACATAAAATATACAATGAGAGACCTCCCTTATATAGGCAAGGTGAGAGGTGAGGCACAATGCTGACATAGTGGAAAAACTAACTAGATGACACAAATAATAAATGCAACTAGACACAACTAATTAATAAATGCATGTAAGATAAAGTTGTAAGATGATAAGTATCTTAATGCTATGACATGAGACAACTAGTGCCACAAATATTAAATGTGACAACTAACTAAGTCAACTTAACATGTGAACATGTGTGAATAGGTCCTAACTAGGAACTAGTTAGATAATGTGCCTTGTTGACACTACAAAGGGGCAAACTAGATAGGAAACATCCACGCTCACACCAATAATGCCTACTTCAGTGGGGAAGATAAGATCCTTAATCAACAAAGAAAAGAATCAAAAAATGAAAAAAGTTCCCTAGTGAAAACCTCTATGAGGCACTCTCATACAAAAGAGAGAAAAATAAAGACATCTCTCTTGGTGAAAACCTCCCCGAGGCACTAGGAGATGAGGAACTTAATCTTCCCTTGATTCCTCCACAATGTAAAGAACGTTCGTCTAGCCTTATTGAGGGAACACGTGTGATTCAATCAACCTTGAAATCTAAGAGCAACCTAAGATCATCTACTTAGAAACATCTCTTCTTCCCATGGAGAAGCTTAATTTGTTAGCTATCCTCAATAAAGCGTCGGATGTATTAACCTGGTCTTATGTTGACATACCTGGCTTAGATCGTGCACTTGTGGTTCATCAGCTTGTGGTACATCCCGATGTAAGACCTATAAAATAAAAATTCCACAAAATTCATCAACAGAGTACTCTGGTAAAAGATGAACTATAGAAGTTGTTAGAAGTTGGGTTCATCCACTGAATCAACTATCCAAAATGGGTGTCCAACATAGTGCCTGTTGATAAGAAACTTGGGGGCAGCCATATTTGCATGGATTTGTGAGACCTTAATAAGGCATGTCCTAAGGATGATTTCCCACTTCCTAATATAGACATCTAGTCAACCTCATAGTAGGCCATGAGATGTTATCACTTATGGATGGCTTCTCACGATACAACCAAATCAAAATAGCACTTGAAGACTAGTACAAGATAGAATTCACATGCCCTTGGGGTACCTATTGTTGGTAGGTCATGGCTTTTGGTCTTAAGAATTGTAAAGTACCCAATTTTCACAAGCATACAAAAACTGAAGTAAAACATATAATTACTACAAGTAAATCAAAGTAAGCTAAATTAACTTCTATTCATCATTCATAAGGAAAGAAATTAATATATTTCAAGAGACCAAATAATCTTTCAATTATATAAGATTAAAGTACAATCATGATTACAAAACATATGTATACATCTGAAGTCATTTATAGAGTATGTAATAATCAGTAATATTACAAGTGTCAAACATCGACATCAAGCCTTACAAATCTTTGAAATAATAGTAGTATAAAGTGATCAATATCATAAAAATCCAACAAAAGTCCTCGATCGCCATCGACCAACTGGTCATCTGCTGAATCAAAGGACAAAAACATGATTCAGGCACTTTTTCCGCCCAACCACGAAGCTTACGCTTCCCCGGTATCCTTCAAACTGAAGGATGCCCGACCCTACTCAAAGAGCCTAGCAATCTATAAACATATACAGGGTGGAATCTGGTGTGTGCCTATCAATCTACATGCATTACTATCATGAATGCAACATCTCATCAATAGGATATGGCAGAGAATATATAACAACTAGGCTATCAAACCATTCATTCTATAATGGTATACATGTCTATTTCAACATTTCATTATCTTTGGCCAAAGCATTAATCTATACAATGGCATATAGGTGTTATCAGGAAAATGGGATAATATTAAAATGAATTTATAAAAACCAATAGCTTCAATGAAATATTCAAATAACAAAGAATAAAATTAAGTAAACAACTTATAGTGCTTTGTTACCTGGCGGCTTCCATTGTTCGCCTATTCTCAATCGATCTTTGTATGGAGAATGTGGCCCTCAGGAAGCTTGCTTCCTTGCTTTGTTCTTCAAGATGGCAATGGAGAAATGGCTGGGATACTTCTTGTAGTGAAGATGAACTTCAAATACAAAGGAGGATGATCACAAGCTATAGATTGATATGGAATGATATGGTGCACTGATAATTCTGCAGAGTAACGATATGAAAAGGTTGGATTTTTAGAAATAGAATAATAGAGCTGTATTTATAGAGTTGTGAGAGAGAAGATCAACGGTATAGAAGAAATGAGAAGATCAACGAAGGAGAATGTTTGTGCGAATGTGCAAGAATAGAAGAAGGACGTGTCATTCAAAAAGAAGCTTTGTTGAGTTAAATGCTTTCTTGATGAGGATGAGTTTTTATTTCTTTAAATTAGAATATATTTTTCTAATTTAAGAGCAAAGTTGCTTTAACTCAGCTTTTGCTTTTGTATGATGAGGAATTTATTTTTAGAAGATAAGAAAGATTTTTTAGAAGATAAGAAAGCATAATTAAATAAATAAATTTATTTAATTACTTGTAGATAATTTTGAAGAATAAATAAAATATTTAATTATATTTTTTTTGGAGATTTAATTTAAATATATTTGCATTTTATTTAAATTTGGAAGAATGAAAGATTTAATTAAATAATTGAGATTATTTAATTATTCTTAGAAGAATAAAGTTTGATTATTGGTGGAATTAATTAAATAAATGTAATTTATTTAATTAAATGGGAGAGAATGAATCAAATAAATAAATAAATTTATTTATTGATAGAGGAATATTAAGATGAAATAAATATTTAAAATATTTATTTAAGTAGAGTCATGTCATTTTTAGGTGTATACAATAGGTTTTGAAAAAGAAAACCTACTTCCTTGTTATTCCATACTCAACACCCGTCCCAGAATGCAATCTTTCCAAAAATACAAAATAAAAAAGAACAAACAAAGCACGTGCAAGCATCTATTTGCTTTCTATATTTTAGAAGTACAAGCTTCAATAAACCAATTCTTTTCTTTTCCCAAACATCAATCATATATAATAACTATGATGCAATCTATTAAATCAGTCATTTGATATCCAAGATAATTTATTTAATTCTCAGTTTTACCTTCTTGTCATTTCTGTGACAGGAGGTTTATTCAAACACAATAATAGCATACTACAGACTTCCTGTCGCTATAGCTACTACAGAAATAATTTAGTGCATAAAGAACAAAATAAAACTCAGTTTCCAATCATTAAGCAAATATAAATGGTTCATTAGCATTCCTGGGAAAACAATATCAAAATCTACTGTCTCTAGTCTCTGGTCTAAACACTGTTTAACAAGTATCTATTTGGGCTACAGGAATCGTTTAAATTTCTACAAGAAGTTTGTGATTTGATCCGACTCATAAATTTACTGTTTCACTCAGAACAATAGATAGTTTTCTATCTATAGTCAGCCTCATCTAGCAAGAAATTAACACGGAATTTAAATAATTTTACCAGAGGACTATAAATAGAGATCCAGTTTCTACATAAGGTTTTGTCTCAACTTCAAGATATCTAACTAAAATGCTACAAGAACAGGTAATTGTTTAAGATCAGAGGTTGTTAACTATCCCCAAGGAGGTCATTTGCATCCTACTGTTAGGTTTAGCCAACTTGCAAATAAAATTACAGTCATGAGATCTTTACCATATATTCAATTAGCGATCTAAGGGATACTGAAACTTCTGTCAGTCAATCAAAATTAGTGACCAGATCTAAGGGTAAACGGCCCAGAATAGAGGTTGATCAAGTAATCTAAATTGTCAGGCCAAACAACCATAGAACAGTATGGCGACCATCTAATAAGAAACAGTAATCTATAATTTGGATCGCAGCAAGAAGATGGGTCGATCTACATGGATCGCCAAGCATTGGTCATAAAGGTTAGATAGAAATCAACGGATAGGTAAAACAAGTTTCTTTAGAACTAAGGAAGACCAATCAGAAAAAGAATAACTGGCCTTGGAAGATATTGGTTAGGAAACACCGGCGGCTAGAAAAGAATCAGCCTTCACACATGGATCGTTCTATTTTGAAGTCACCCAGGAGGAAATGAAGAGGATGACTCAGGGACTGGGTTAACAATCAGATAAAATAGTCTATCTCCTTCAACAAGAGGCGGCTAGAATGGACAGAAGATAGATCGGCCAGAAAAGCAAAGGCCAGAATTAAAGAAAGGCCATAATACATGGGTCAATTTAGTACAAAAGAGACCCAAAACTAGGCAGAAAAAGACCTATATAAAAATGATAATTATTCATTTAACATAGTAATAGAAAATCCAGAAGAGAACCTGGAAAGACATGGTGACGGTGAGGAGATAAGTTGGTGACGTCTATTGATGTCTTCTTTCTCCCATCGCCTACACTTTCTCATTCTCTCTGTCGCACCAAGTCTCTATCAAAACATAGTTTTTCCTCTACAAATCCTGCTTTTCTCTCCAATTCCTAGTTTTTTTTATCTGATCGACCTCCCCTCCTTTTAACAACTTTTCCTTTGATTGTTTTCACGTTTAGATCAGTTTTAAAACTTCAGTTAACTCTTTGTTTTTGCATGGTCTCTTTCCCACCAAATTTGAGACTAGACAATTTTAAAAATAATAATAATAATAATAATAATAATAATAATAATAATAATATATTTTTTCTAAACTTACTCTCGCATGAGTGACAGGAACAAATATTTTAATAGTTTTCTTCAAAACTCTAGATTTAATAAAGCTAATTTTAATATTATCATTATTTAACTATTTTATTTAAAACAAACTATTTAATTAATCAAGAATAGAAATAAAATACAATATTGCATGAAAATATCTCATTTAATATATATTATTTAATTTCAAATAACATGTTGTCTTCCAAACATTTTGAAACAATATCTTATTATTCAATTTAAAGTACAAACATAGTTATCCTCATTTAAATATAAAACACCCTTTAAATATAATTCGAAAACAATTAACCACACACTAATGCATTTAAATCCATTTGATTATGCATATGCAACTATGTGAAGTGTGTGAAGTAACCAGATAAAACCCATCACATGTTTGCCAAAAAGCTAGATCTCTTCTACCTGAGCCATGCTCTTGTCCTACGACAAGACCTGTAAAACTCAAACTCATCGCACTATCAATAAGTTAGCCCAAAAATATAACCGAGGCAACAAAATCTTTTAATGAATAACATATCATATCCAAAGTAAATCTACTATTGTTCCATAATTTCACTTGTAATTAACTAATGAGATAAATCTATAAAGTCTATGAAAGTTCGAGACGTGACAAGAATGCTGGAGCAACTTATCAAAGAGCAATGATCGTAATATTTCCTGATATGCTACAAAAGATCATGGAAGACTATGTCAATGACCTCCTGTGCAAATAAAAAACAAGGGAGGCACACCCTGAAGTCTTGCAATGCATCTTTGAATGCCTCAGAGAATATAAGGTGCATCTCAATCCAAAGAAGTGTGCCTTCAGGGTCACCTTAGGAAAATTGTTGGGCTTCATTGTCTCTCACAGAGGGATAGAGGTAGATTTTGCCAGAGTTGGCACCATCATAGAAATGCCCTCGCCTAAAAATCTAAAGTAACTTTGCAGTCTTCAAGGCAAGCTTCAAGCTATATGAATGTTATTGCCCAACTTGCAAATAAAATGTCAACCCTTTTCCCACCTCCTTCAGAAGGATGTACAATTTAAATGGGACAATCATTGCTAACTGGCCTTTGATAAAATCTAGGAATATATAGCATCACTACCTATCCTCATGGCACCTAGGGTAAGTGCAAGAAGATGGGGGGACAAAAAGGGGTCTTACGTGGCCACTTTTTTTTCTGAAATTAGGAAATAGTGGCTTTGGATGAGAAATTGAGCATAGTTACACTCAAAATTTGGAGATGCAACCAAAACAATGTTCGTAGTGCTCTGAGTCTACTTTCTAAACTTCTTTTTTTTAAAAAAATGGCATAGATTAAGGGGTTCAAAAGAGGGTGCCACAGAAATTAATGTTGTTTCTATCAAAAAAACATAACATAGCATGTTTTGTGGCTCCCTCAAAAGGTCAACTTTTTTTTGGTCTTTTTAAAATCGCTTTAGTGAGAAATTATCTAATAGCATGTAATTTATGCCTGATTTTTCTGATAATTTTTCGATGAATATTTGAATTTTTACTGATTTTCAAAGTGGACACATCCTAAAAAATAGAATTTTGGCCATGCTACCCCTATAAATTTTGAAAACTAATTGAAAATCTTTTTTTTCTTTTTTTAATATTTGTAGAATGGAGTCTAGTTTCTAAATATGTAATTTTTTTGAAATTTTAATGAATAGTTAATTTACAATGAAAAAAGACCAAACAGTGGTTTTTGCCCAAAAACGGAAACACAAACAAAAGAAATTAAAGATGAAAGGCTTAACATTGTTAAAATGTGAAAACAATCACATCGTCAAATAGCTAAGAGAAAGCCTAACATTACCCAGGTGTTCGATTTGTTCGACCTTGAAACACGTGCAAATCTAAGGGTTAGCACGAACGAAATTATGTGAAATCTTGAAGAATATGGAAAAACATGTCTGTGGCTGTTCAAAAGGCACTCCAAGCCTTTGGGTTGGAAATCCAAAGCAAATCCCAAGCCCAAGGCTTAGGATTCCCAAAGAAAAACATAAAGTGAGCGTGTTATAATGCGGTCGCATTATGTTTTGCTTTGCATTTTTTCTTTTCCACAAAAGTTTGTTGTTTGTCATGTTTGAAATAACGCGAGCGCATTATAACGCGCTCGTGTTATGTTAACCTTAAATTTTTTTATGTTCAAGACTAGTAATCATGTATGTATGCCTATATGCCTATATGTATGTATGTATCTATGTATGTATGTATCTATGCATGCCTATATGTATGTATGTATAGTGTCGAGGGCAGAGGAGGGTAGAGATGGGAGTGAGCTAGATAGGGCAGGAGAGGGGTGGATAAGGATTGAGTGATTAAGGTTTAAGGTTGAGGGTTGAGTGTTTAGGGATAGGATTTAGAGCTTAGGGATAAGGGATTAGAGTTTAGGACCTTGAGGGATTAGGGTTTAGGGTTGAGGCTTTAGGGATAGTGTTTAGGGTTAAGGGTCGAGGGATTAGGGTTAAGGTAGAGTGTTGAGGGTAGATGGATTAGGGATAGGGTTTAGGGTTAAAAATTTAGGGTTGAGGGATTAGGGTTTAAGGTATAGTTTAGTAGTTCTTGTGGATAGAGCCAGTAAACAATGGGAGATTATTTGCCTATTTCATAACAATATACCTCCCCTAAGTGCAGGGTGGACAGCAAGAAACATAGATGTATGCCAATGCAAATCTTTTCTCATAATGATCATCCTTCTGATTTCAACTATTAATTACTCACTGTGGATGTACCATACGCAAAGCTTTTCTCATAGTGTGTACACCTATTGGCATAATGAACCCCATATGGGCCTGGAGAAAAACATGCCATATAACATTACTAACATTAAAAAAGTTTATAGCCATTTTTTTGACATATTCTTGCAACTCAAATATCTTTAAGAGAAGAGTGTCAAAAATGATGGGTTTAACAACCTAACATAAGGCAAAGCAGTTTTGTTGGGTTTACGGATAGGGTTTAGGGTTTAGGGTTGAGGGATTAGGGTTGAGGAATTATGGTTTAAGGTGTAGTGTTGAGGGTTGAGGGTTTAGGGATAGGGTTTAGGGTTGACAGATTAGGGTTTAGGGTTGACGGATTAGGATTTAATGTTGAGAATTGAGGGTTGAGGGTTGAGGGTTTAGGGATAGGGTTGATGGTCAAGGGATTAGGTTTAAAGTAGAGTGTTGAGGGTAGAGGGATTAGGCATAGGGTTTAGGGTTGAAGGTTTAACGATTAAGGGTTGAGGCTTTAGGGCTGAGGGTTAAGGGATTGGGGTTTAAAATATAGTGTTGAGCGTCGAGGGTTTATGGATAGGTTTTAGGGTTTAATTTTTAAGGGTTAAGGGTTGAGGGATAGGGTTTAGGGTTTAGGGATAAGGGATTAGGGTTTAAGGTATAGTGTCGAGGGTTGAGGGTTTAGGAATAGGGATAGCATTTAGGGTTTAGGGATGAGGGATTAGGGTTGAGGATTGAGGGGATAGGGTTTAACGTATAGTGTCGAGGGTTGAGGGTTTATTGATAGTGTTTAGGGTTGAGGGTTGAGGGATTAGGTTTTAGGGTTGATGGATTAGGGTTTAAGGTATAGTGTTGAGGGTAGGGTTTAGGGATAGGGTTTAGGGTTGACAGATTAGCGTTTAATGTCAAGGTTAGGGTTAGAGTGTCGAGGGTAGAGGGATTAGGGATAGGGTTTAGGCTTGAAGGTTTAAGGATTGAGGGTTGAGGCTTTAGGGATGAGGGTTTAAGGCTTAAGATATAGTGTCAAGTGTTGAGGGTGTAGGGATAGGGTTTAAGTTTTAAGGGTTAAGGGTTGAGGGATAGGGATTAGGGTTAGGTATAGTGTTGAGGGTTGATGGTTTAGGGATAGGGTTTAGGTTTGAGGGATTAGGGTTTAGGGTTGATGAATTAGGGTTTAATGTTGAGAGTTGAGGGTTGAGGGTTGAGGGTTGAGGTTGAGGGATAGGGTTAATGGTCAAGGGATTAGGGTTAAATAAGAGTGTCGAGGGTAGAGGGATTAGGGATAGGGTTTAGGGTTGAACGTTTAAGGATTTAGGGTTGAGGCTTTAGGGATGAAGGTTAAGGGATTAGGGTTTAAGATATAGTGTCGAGTGTCGAGCGTGTAGGGATAGGTTTTACGATTCAAGTTTTAAGGGTTAAGGGTCGAGGGATCAGAGTTAAGGGTTGAGGGATTAGGGTTTGACATTGAGGGTTGAGTACATTGAGGTTCGAGGGTTAAGGGTTTCGAGATAGGATTGAGGGTCGAGGGATTAGGGTTAAAGTAGAGTGTCGAGGGTATAAGGATTAGGGATAGGGTTGGAGGGTTTAGGGATAAGGGATTAGGGTTTAAGGTATAGTATCGAGCCCGTTGAGGGTCTAGGAATAGGGATAGCATTTAGGGTTTAGGGATGAGGGATTAGAGTTGAGGGATGACAGATTAGGGTTAAGGTTTGAGGGATTAGGGTTTAGGTCCATAAGGTTTAGGGTTGAGGGTTGAGGGATTAGGGTTTAAGGTATAGTGTTGAGGGTTTAGAGATAGGGTTTAAGGTATAGTGTTGAGGTTTTAGAGATAGGGTTTAGGGTTGAGGGATTAGAGTGAAGGGTTGAGGGATTAGGATTTGACGTTGAGGGTTGAGGCTTTAGGGTTTAGGGTTTAGGGATAAGGTTGAGGGTCGAGGGATCAGAGTTAAGGGTTAAGGGATTAAGGTTTGACATTGAGGGTTGAGGGTTGAGGTTCGAGGGTCAAGGGTTTAGGGATAGGGTTGAGGGTCGAGGGATTAGGGTTAAAGTAGAGTGTGGAGGGTATAAGGATTAGGGATAGGGTTGGAGGGTTTACGGATAAGGGATTAGGGTTTAAGGTATAGTATTGAGTCTATTGAGGGTTTAGGAATAAGGATAGCATTTAGGGTTTAGGGATGAGGGATTAGAGTTGAGGGATGACGGATTAGGGTTAAGGGTTGAGGGATTAGGGTTTAGGGATACGGTTTAGGGTTGAGGGTTGAGGGATTATGGTTTAAGGTATAGTGTTGAGGGTTTAGGGATAGGGTTTAGGGTTGAGGGATTAGAGTGAAGGGTCGAGGGATTAGGATTTGACATTGAGGGTTGAGGGTTGACGCTTTAGGGTTTAGGGTTTAGGGATAGGGTTGAGGGTTGAGGGATCATAGTTAAGGGTTGAGGGATTAGGGTTTGACATTGAGGGTTGAGGGTTGAGGTTCGAGGGTCAAGGGTTTAGGGATAGGGTTGAGGGTCGAGGGATTAGGGTTAAAGTAGAGTGTGGAGGGTATAAGGATTAGGGATAGGGTTGGAGGGTTTAGGGATAAGGGATTAGGGTTTAAGGTATAGTATCGAGTCTGTTGAGGGTTTAGGAATAGGGATAGCATTTAGGGTTTGGGGATGAGGGATTAGAGTTGAGGGATGATGGATTAGGGTTGAGGGTTGAGGGATTAGGGTTTAGGGATGAAGTTTAGGGTTGAGGGTTGAGGGATTAGGGTTTAAGGTATAGTGTTGAGGGTTTAGGGATAGGGTTTAGGGTTGAGGGGTTAGAATGAAGGGTCGAGGGACTAGGATTTGACGTTGAGGGTTGAGGCTTGAGGCTTTAGGGTTTAGGGATAGGGTTGATGGTCGAGGGATCATAGTTAAGGGTTGAGGGATTAGGGTTTGACGTTGAGGGTTGAGGGTTGAGGTTCGAGGGTCAAGGGTTTAGGGATAGGGTTGAGGGTCGAGGGATTAGGGTTAAAGTAGAGTGTGGAGGGTATAAGGATTAGGGATAGGGTTGGAGGGTTTAGGGATAAGGGATTAGGGTTTAAGGTATAGTATCGATTCTGTTGAGGGTTTAGGAATAGGGATAGCATTTAGGGTTTAGGGATGAGGGATTAGAGTTGAGGGATGACGGATTAGGGTTGAGGGTTGAGGGATTAGGGTTTAGGGATAAGGTTTAGGGTTGAGGGTTGAGGGATTAGGGTTTAAGTTATAGTGTTGAGGCTTTAGGGATAGGGTTTAGGGTTGATGGATTAGAGTGAAGGGTCGAGGCATTAGGATTTGATGTTGAGGGTTGAGGGTTGAGGCTTTAGGGTTTAGGGTTTAGGGATAGGGTTGAGGGTTGAGGGATCAAAATTAAGGGTTGAGGGATTAGGGTTTGACGTTGAGGGTTGAGTTCTAAAGATAGGTAAACAAAGATTTTGTATTCAGGTTATTTAGATGTTGATGTGTTTAGACTTGAGCTGAAATGTTGGACTCTTAATCAAGCCTGAAGAGAGTTTATGTCGTCAAATGTAGATTTATGGGTTCGATTATATTGATTGCCTCTCTAGTTTTGGGGTGTGGATGTTTTGGAATCAATCAAGAAGTCTTCAGGAGACTTTCTGGAAGTGGATTGGCAATCGCTTGATAGAACCCCTGCTATTTATGCTTAGATAAGGATTTATCACAAACTAGAACTTCTGCTTCCAAAGAAGATCTATCTTTCTTCCTCGACGGGCATTTTCTATCAAGAACTTGATTATGAGGGATTGCCCCTTCATTGTTATGCCTATCATATGGCGGAGCATCTGGCAAGCTCTTGCAGGAAACAAGAAAAGTTCTCCCTCAAAAACCTCGTGGTCATTCAAGTCTGAAGGGGAAGGTTTGGAAAGAGAAATGGATCACCAAAGAGATGAAGAATTTCTTATTTCTCAGACACCATCAGTGGTTTTTCTTTGATGTAGAGGACCTACCAAGATGGAAATCATTTAAAGATTATATGATCTCCAAAGGAAAATCTCCTAATTCTCCCAGAATGTCATCCTTCAGCAACGCGGGACCAAGTGGCTTGGCTCTTCCAGTCATGGATCCTCCCGTATTTAAGAGGAATTGTAAGGCTTGGAAGTATTAGTTGATGAAGCACAGGATGTGGTCATCCCTGCTTGTGTTAAGGAAGATAATGCACAAGATGTGATCAATCTATAGTAGGACAAAACGCGAGCGCGTTATAACGCGCTCGCATTTTGTCCTACTATGGAAATGGTAAATAAGTGTTGACCCCCATGATCCAGGCCCACATGCTCTGTTTTCATACTGATTCTACACATGCTCTGACAAAAAGAAGTGCTTTCATGCTATTGGGAAGTTCACATGCACATTTGACACATTGTACCACCTTTGCATGATCTTTCCACCACCTTTTCTGCTTTGCCAACTTGAGAAGGAGGAAATAAGATAGTTTTCACACCAAGTTTGATATATATCTATTCAGGTTTCAATTTTTGTAGTGTTGCAATGTTAATTGTGATTCAATTTTAGGAATTTAACATTATAGATTGGTTAATAGTATTGTTTTTAGTAATTATATTTGAGTGTTATTCAATTTAACATTGAAAAGGAAGCAAGTGGTGAAAAACTCAAATTGTTGAGGAGTTTGATGCAAGAAGAAAAAAAACACTACATAATTGGGTACTCTCTCCATTCGAATCTTCATTTTTTAGGTATGTCAAGTCTTTACATGCATGTTCTTTACATTTTCCTTAATTCTATTTGAATTACTTTATCATGCTTTATCATACATATTTAAAATAGACACATTCCCAATCAAGAAAGCAGCCTATAATCTTACATGATGCCATGTATATTTTCTACATTTGGGCTCTTTAATAATTATGTGTAATAAACAGACCTTAACATACCACGATGTCAAACTATACAAGAATAAATCCTTACAACATAATAAAAATACAATCCCACTATTATCTTGTATTCATTTCTTAGGAACTAATATTGGTCTCTTTATCATGCTACAGACAAATTCTCCGTCATGCCAAGGAAATGATCAAGAATTAAACCAACACAGGAAGAGATAGAAGCTAAGAATGTAAAGAAAGCAGTGGCTGTGAGGGAACTTCGTGAGAAGAGGAAATTGGACACGATAAATGAAGACATGCCAATTGAAGAGGAACCACAACCATCACAAAGAGATATGGTATTGGCGGCACAAAGAGAACAAATGTAAAAACTTCGTGCTACGAGAGATTTGAATACCATAGTTGGAGACACGTCATCTACTGCAAGTCAACATGTAGGGACACCATCTACCACATCTCAAGTTGAGAGTACATCATCACTCACATGTGATGAATGAGGTACGCCATCGTTCCCACGTCAACCTCAAGGTATGTCATCTATTCCATCTTCGATCGAAGGTATGCCATCTAGCCCATCTCATTTAAATATTGATGAAATTCCTAATGTTGAGATGAATTTACCTAACTTAACACCACCTAGAATTTTGCATAGAAAGCTAAAGTATTTGATTGATATTGATGAGAATATTTTGTAGCCAATGGAAGGTAAGATTCTAAAACACACTTGTAGAAGATATGCTCATAAGATTTGGAGATTGTTCTTTGAAAAGTTAAATGAGACTACAAGATGTCAACTATTCATTGAAATGATGCGAAGTATAAAGTATAATTCCATCATGAAGATTCTTGGATTGAGAACATCAGAGGCTTCAAGTGAAAAATCTATTGTCAAGAATCTAATGAGTGCGTATGAGAGTGTGGGTAACACCTCACGCACAAAAGATAGTAATGCAACACGGCATGTGATTACATAGACTATAGCAAGTAGTCAAACGAGGAAAGCTTGTCTCATTAGAAAGACGAGTCAACAATTGAGAATTAATAGGAAAACTTTATCAAAAGCCGTTGGAAGACGCTAAAGAATTGAGGACACTAATGCCAATGAATTATGAGAGTTCTCGGGGAGACTACCGTGAAAAGATAAACCAATTGTTGAAGCATTGAGATCACTAATTGAAGACTTTTGGGAAGAATTACACAAGGGTATCTCCGAATCAAAGGGATGTGGTAAGAAGGAGAATCGGTAGTCAGAACCGTGAGCTACATCCAAAGCATTTTTTGGATGAGACTCAAACATAGTTTTATGGTGAATTTCTAGAGAAGTATCCTCAAATTAAAATTTGTCAAAGATATTTTGAAATTCTAAAACCTTTCTATGTCAAGATAAATCACACACACACTACTTGTTGTTGTAGATTACATATTAAATTTTCTAACCATTTTGATGTTTATAGGTCTATATGTTTAGATATGCATACTAACAATGTTTTGCAGGGTTGTGCCATACGTGCCCCACCAACATCTTCAAGAGACTTCATATCAAGAATTTTATGTGAAAGAGAGGAAGGTCAAATGTTCTACAAGAAATTATGCTTGGATGGCACATGTCATCGTTGTGGTGGCTTGCAACATTTGCCAATATGTGAACATATGGAAAGAACACATGCGGTTGGAAACGAACAAGTAGAGTTTGGCAAGTATAAAACAATGGCATACAATACAAAAGATGGTAAAGAAGCAAAGAGGTGTGAATTGGTTATTGAAAAGATTCCAGTGTATCAGTTTATGCCTATATTTCATGACAGCATAGTGTATGAGTAAGCAAGACATGCCCATAGAGCTCAATGGTTGGACTTACAATTCAAGTTATGTAAGGACACATTTCCAGTTGGTAGCATTGTTTCAGTTGTCGACTTTACAGAGAACTATAGTCTATAGCCACAGCGTGAGGTGTAATCACAATATTACAACTCCACACAGGTTTCTATATTTGTGCACATCGCATTCATTCATGCAAATGATAGTACAGAGGATGACAAAAAGATCATAAGGGAGTGTAATTTCTATATTAGTGATGATTGCACGTATTCTATGGAGTTCGTGCAAGGTTGCTTTCAGGTGTTCTATAATGATTTGACTAGAAGGGGCATATCGTTCAGTCAGCATATCATATGGTCAGATAACTATGTGTCACAATTCAAGAACTCACAGAATTTCTATTGGCTGAGTAGGAGGCATAATTTTACAGATATTCAGCATATGTGGAACTTTTGTGAGGCCGGGCATGGAAAAGGGGAGCATGTATCAAAAGAGCCATAGCACAAGAAGAGTTAAAGTATAAAGATAATGCAAAGTTGACAGATGCAAAATTGATTGTTGAGTGGTGTAATGCTTCCATGGGTCCAGGTAATGAAGGTAAGTCTTCAGTTTGTAGATTTTTTTGGTTGATAGATGATACTAACATTGCACCATATGAGGACTATTGTACACTGACAAGATCAAATGAGATGTACTCTTTCAGAAGCTCAATTGCAGGTTCATGGAGTATCCATACATGAAAGATGTCATTCTTTTGTTCTTCCTGTACAATTCAAGTCTGGGATGAGTGCGAGTCAAAGGAGTGGGTTGACGAATGGCAATTAAGTTATCTTAGCCCACTTGACACGTATCGACCCCCAACGGCACTGGAACTAACACAGATGGAATCATCAGTTGACTTTGACCACATATCAGATTTAGTTCAACCAGGTAATATAGGGCACATATATATATCTAATTTCATCTAGTTCAACCAGGTAATGTCATCTTACTTTGTAGTATTTTTGTAATGTTGACTAATTTCATCTAATTTGCTACACATATCAATGTAGGGCACGTATATGCAGTTATTGTAGATGAAGATAATGAAGAGAGAACAAATTATTACTTATGTCATTGTGTTGAGGCCAAAAAGAAATTGGAGGCCCCTGTTACAGATGGAAAAAACATCGAATACCCTACAGGCTCAGTGGTTATTACTGGAACATGGCTTAGAAGGTACCCACATAAGAGTGTTAATGTTTGGCTATTTCAGGACTTTGACATGCATCGGAGGATTCTTTATTACTCAAACCTTTTCGTGGCATCCAATGTTCATTTGATAAAGTATCAGGGTAGACCTTTGAACAAAATCTTGTGGAAGGTGCGTGAGTCTGACCATGAAGCAATACTTGACACAATAAAGAGTAGAGTAGACCCGGATGGTTCATTGGATTAATTTGTAAGTATTCACATTGATTTTGTAAAGTCATGTTACATTGAGTTGTAAGTATGCACATTAATTTGTAAGGTTTGTCTTTTTTTAATTTCCTGCTGCATTTTTACACATATACACAGTTTTACATCATCATGTTATGCATTTTTGGTGTCCTACTCCTGATGTGACCAAACTGACTGTTCCAACGCATCCAGATGGGTATGTTTAGGCTAGGCATTGTCCTATTTTTCACCCAAACATGTCGAAACAGTCTGAGCTACATTGTATCGGCGATATCCCTGAAGAGTCCAAAGTGCAAAAAGGTAGCAATCTTTGACGAGATGTTACTCGAAAACTGTGTCACTTAGAAACATTCCATCTAAGGAAACACGATCATGTAGGGTGCCTCTACAATAACCTCTCTCAGTTTTTTATATCTCTTAGGCATTTTCCCGTGGTGAAAGGTTTTCTACCGCCCCAAAAATTGTCAGAAGGAGGCAATGTAAAGTTGCAAAGGGGTGTAATTCTCATCCTACTCCTAATGCGACCAAACTGCCTGTTCCAATGTGTCTGGATGGGTATGTTTAGGCTAGGCATTATCCTATTTTTCACCCAAACATGTCCAAACAGTCTGAGCTACATTGTACCAATGATATCCCTGAAGAGTCCAAAGTGTAAAAAGGTAGCAATCTTTGACGAGATGTTACTTGAAAACAATGTCACTTAGAAACATTTCATTTGAGGCAACGCGATCATGTAGATTGCCTCTACAATAACCTCTCTCAGATTTTTATATCTCTAAGGCATTTACCCGTGGTGAAAGGTTTTCTGCTACCCCAAAAATCATCAGAAGGAGGCAATGTAAAGTTGCAAAGGGGTGTAATTTTCGTCCTACTCCTGATGAGACCAAACTAACTATTCCAACGCATCTGGATGGGTACATTTACGCTAGGCATGGTCCTGTTTTTCACCCAAACATGTCGAAACAGTCCGAGCTACATTGTACCGACGATATCCCTGAAGAGTCCAAAGTGCAAAACGGAAGCAATCTTTGACGAGAGGTTACTCAAAAACTGCGTATTTAGAAACATTTCGTCTAAGGCAACGCGATCACATAGAGTGCCTCTACAATAACCTCTCTCAGTTTTTTATATTTCTGAGACATTTGCCCATGGTGAAAAGTTTTTTGCTACCCCAAAAATCGTCAGAAGGAGGCAGTGTAATGTTGCAAAGTGGTGTAATTTTCATCCTGCTCCTGATGCGACCAAACTGACTGTTCCAACGGATCTGTTTGGGTACATTTACACTAGGCATTGTCCTATTTTTCACCTAAACATGTCAAAACAGTCCGAGCTACATTGTACTGACAATATCCCTGAAGAGTCCAAAGTACAAAAAAGTAGCAATCTTTGATGAGATGTTACTCAAAAACCATGTCACTTAGAAACATTCTGTCTAAAGTAACACGTTCATGTAGAGTTAATCTACAATAACCTCTCTCAATTTTTTATATCTCTGAGACATTTGCCCGTGGTGAAAGGTTTTCTGCTACCCCAAAAATTGCCAGAAGGAGGCAGTGTAAAGTTGTAAAGGGGTGTAACTTTCATCCTGCTCCTGATGCGACCAAACTGACTATTCCAACGCATCTAGATGGGTACATTTACGCTAGGCATGGTCATGTTTTTAACCCAAACATGTCGAAACAGTCCGAGCTACATTGTACCGACGATATCCCTGAAGAGTCCAAAGTGCAGAAAGGCAACAATGTTTGACGAGATGTTACTCGAAAATCGTGTCACTTAGAAACATTCTGTCTAAGGTAACGCGATCACATAGAGTGCCTCTACAATAACCTCTCTCAGTTTTTTATATCTCTGAGGCATTTGCCCATGCTGAAAGGTTTTCTGCTGCCCCAAAAATCGTCAGAAGGAGGTAGTGTAAAGTTGCAAAGGGGTGTAATTTTTGTCCTACTCCTGATGCAACCAAACTAACTATTCCAACGCGTCTGTATGGGTACATTTACGCTAGGCATGGTCCTATTTTTCACCCAAACATGTCGAAACAGTCTGAGCTACATTGTACTGACGATATCCCTTAAGAGTCCAAAGTGTAAAAAGGTAGCAATCTTTGATGAGATGTTACTCAAAAACTGTGTCACTTAGAAACATTCTGTCTGAGGCAACACGATCACATAGAGTGCCTCTACAATAACCTCTCTTAGTTTTTTATATCTCTGAGGTGTTTTCCTATGGTGAAAGGTTTTCTGCTGCCCCAAAAATCATCAAAACGAGGCAGTGTAAAGTTGCAAAGCATTGCTAAGAAATCCTCAATACTCAAACACTCCAATGGACTAAAGCAACTTCTTCTTAGGCACAAATTTAAGGGTACACAAAGGGAAAATGGTGCCTAGATGACTTAGTGCATTTCTATGACTTCATTCACATGTTTAAATGTTTGAGAAACTCTCCTTTACTAAGCGCTTGTCCTCATGTCAATGTTAAGCTTTATACCTCCTAGGCACTCAATTAGGTGATGTCATTAGATACAACTTACCCTTAGGCGCCAATGTAGCTTCTTCAATCCATCACACTTCCAGTCGCTCAAATTTGAGGTCTTGGACTTGTATCTTATTCCTAGGCACAATTGGATGATCTTCCTAGATCTAGGCGCTCATGATGGTGGGAAATTACATGAAGGGGCACCTAAGTCCAATTTAACTTTGTATTTGATATTTTATGACTTCAATTGACTAGGAATGGCTCAATTTCTAAAGTGTTGACTCAATAATGTAAGTTTAAGGTCTTTTCCTCCTAGGCGCCAATTAATGAGTTCACTAGATGTAATTTCTCCTAGACTTGAAGATTGTGAAAGAACTTGAAGCTTGGATGGATGTCTTCGAATGTTCGATGAAGAAGTGTTCCAACTTGAAAGGTCCTTTGAAGTGTAGATATTGATGATAACACTTTCCCTTATATGTGAAGTAGATGACTTCTCAAGGAGGCTTGAATGTATCAGAGGGACTTGAAATTGAATGGATGTCTTTGGAATGCTTGATGATGATGAGAAGTTCCTTTGGAGCAGCTACATGCTGATCTTGAAGCGATGATTGATGAAGAATCTAGTTGATACTTGAAGATGAATGGAACTTGAAGTGATAGATAGAAGTCTTCGAACATGATGCAACTGGTGATGTCATTGATGAAGAAGACTTGAAATATATCTTGTTGTGACCTCTTGGAGCAGCTACCTCTTGAAGTGGTGTTTCCTTGGTAGTGATTACTTCCATCTTAACTCTCTAGCATGAATGAATGTGAAAGGCTCCTTTGGAGCAGCTACATGATGACTCTAGGCGACTCCAAGCTCTTGCTCCTACCTTTTCCTTCAATCTTCCTACAATACAAACCAAGAAACACATCAATCCTCATGATAAACATTTTATAACACAAAGGAATCCTCTTTAAACATGGAATAATCTTACTACAAATCTAGGTGCATATATAGGTAAAAAGAAGAGCAAAGGGCGCCTAACACAAGTTGGTCCATATTTATCACTTTAAATGATTTCAAACAATTGTAATGGCTTAAAGAGGTCAATCTCCCTTAATAGATTTATTCAAAAGGTGTCTTTCAATGCAATTTCTCCCTTAGGCGCCAGAATGGGTTTGTACTGATGGAGAGTGCGCCTAGATTTAAATGTCTTTATACTTGCAATTTTGCAATTCTAAATGATGAGACATGTCTTAGAATGAATTCTATCTTTCAAGCACTCACTCCAAAAGGTCATCTCATGCAATTTCACCCAAGGCGCTCATTGAGGTGTCCTCAGAGGCTAAAGTGCGCCTAACTCAATTGCCTTTATCTTTATCATTTTTGTGCTTTCAACAATTGAAAATGACCTAGAGTGATCCTTTCTCTCAAGGCACTCACCTATTGATATGAAATCAAGTTATTTCCCTTAGGCATAATTTTAGGCTTGTATGGGTGAAAAGTGCACCTTACATCCTTAGGTGGTTCTTTCTAATTCTCAATTATTTCAATCAAATGCCAAGTGTCTAAGGAAGCTTTTGTCTTGAGATGATTAAATTTTGAGGTTCAAATCCCTTCCTCAATCAAGGCACAATTTGAGGGTTGTATAGATGAAAGTTAACTTCAACTTGGGCCCTCATTTGAGTTGGGAGGAGCTAGAATTTGCACCTAGATTGGAGATAGATATTTTGGCTTATTTGATGATGGTCTCAAGTCTCTCTACCAAGGTGCATTTTGATGATGTTCTTATTTAAACTCTTATGAAGACTATCTCATCCCTAAGCGCTCATCCTCATGATTTTCATGAACTTAGACTTCAAGTCACCAAAACTAGTAGGAAAATTCACAATGAGTGCCTTTGCTTTGGAAGAATTTCTTATTGATCATTAGGCACACTTTGGAGTTGATATGTACTTCCTTTACTTCCATTTACTCAATTCATCATAATTATTGTCAAAGACTTCTCCAAGTTGATTGATAACATGCTTCTTGATGTTAAGATCCTTCATTCACTCCTTCTTCTTAGATCTAGGCGCTCATGATGGTGGGAAATTACATGAAGGGCGCCTAAGGTTCAAGATAGGTTCTTTCCACTCATCCTAACTTTCAATCATTGTACTTAATCTCAAAAGACATCATCCAAAATGAGAAACCTCCAAGACTTGTCATTGTAAGTTGATTTCCTCCAAGGCGCCAATACAAGGTTCTTTTGAAGGCAAAGGGCACCTAGGCTTATGGGGCTCAATTTGCTGTATTTATTGAAAGCTCAAGGTGAATTGATGCTTATTGAAAATGCCACTTAGTCCTTCATTTGCATTCTAGGCGCCATTTCCTATTGACTTATATACTCCTCCTCATGCTAGGGCACCATAATGAAGTGGTTTAGACAATAGGTGCACTTCACTTACTAGAGGCTTGTTCTCCTTCCACCTTAGGTGCACTTTTATGGTGGAACATGTGTCAATGGGCACCTTGTCTTAAATGAATGCTCTCTCCAAGTTGGGTGCCCTTTTGAGGCTTTATGAGTTGCAAATTCTGCCTTAACCCTTCATGCTTGTTGCTCAATGTTTGAATGTTTAAGAAAGTCTCCTTTAGCTGCTCATCTTAATGACTTTTTCTCAAGGCACAATCATCCTAATGACTTGGATATTCATCCTAGAGTTTCAGGATATCAGGCTACCAGGCTTAGTCATTTTCAGGATCTCAAACATAAAGAATAACATGATGATTCATTTTTTTGTATTGCACATAGTTGACATTCTATGCTACTCATAAAGAATATTAATATTTTTTGTTCAACATGATGATTCATTTTTTTTAAATACAACTTTTATCTTTTAGTTCCAAAATGAGGTTTAGGTGATACTTGAATAACAATAGCTAGCTTATTGGATCAACAAACATCCTATGTAATACAATTGGACTTTAAATATTTGAAGTAGCCATCTACAAATATCCATTCAAACATGGATTTATAATGCAAGTATGGACACCATCAATAAAAAAGATTTGTATTAACCAAATATCCATATAGGCATACATCAATATCTGTCGATATAAGTATAACATATATACAAAATAGCCATATAGGCTTAGAAGAATGCCATATAGGCATACAATGTCAACTATATACAATACAAAATATATGTCCACAAATGCCATATAGGCATACAACACAATAAAAAGTCATTCCCCTCTGGCTGGTGAAGAGAATAGATCACGGGCAGCCTTTGATCTTCTAGGGGATGGAGACGCGGATGTGGGTGGTCTACTACGAATCTAAGGGCTGATCCTCCTATTTAGTTCTTCTTGCATCTTTAGCTGTTACAATAAAAAGTATAGACATTAATATATAGAAATTACATGTTATAAAAAATGAAACATTTAACAAAATAATCACTTACCGCTAACATATAATCTATCTCCTCACTTGCCTTAGTAGCAGGAATAGGCCGTGGTGATGTCATGTCCTATAGAAACCATCCAGATAGAAATTAAACTTCAAATCAATAATCTTTTGATTTTTCATAAATAAACAACTATAACAATGAATTTAAATTGAAATTTACTAATTTGCCTCATACCCCTATCAATGCCATGGATCTATGAATCGCAGAGGTCACACCATGCTCCATTGCCCTCTGAACATCAGGAGGTGTCTCCGCAGCCTGCATCATCTAGAAATAAAACAACATTATTCAATTACGAAAACTATAATAGTGATGCAAATCATGGCTCCTAACATACACACACGTTCATCTAAACATGACACAATAAAGCACACAAGTCACATACAAAAATCTAGTAAGTACAATTCATTCATTAAACTATTTATTTTATTACCTCCGTGAAGCTTTGAAGTCCACCACCACTGGTAGGTGTTGCCGTGAAATCTCCAATATTAACCTATTCAATATCCAAAATCAAATATTAGAATACCATTCATATAACGATGCTATTCACATGTAATATTTATAATTGTTTACTAGTTACATACTCCAACAGTAGATGATCTAGTGTAATATGCAGGTGGAGAACCACTGAAAACTACATCAACACTATGACCCTAAAATTTCATTAAAATCATCAAACTAAATTAGTTAATCTTGCATTTCAAAAATAAAATTTAATAAATTAAATTCAATAAACTTGCTAATATTTACTTGAGTATCAAGGCTGAAAGTCTCACTCAGGAGGGTATCTGTCATCACCATCTCCTCAGCTACAGATGTAGCCTGTGCACCTACGTCCTGACTATCCATGGGGTCATAACCACAGGCTGACCCGCAAGTCTGACAAGTATGGGGTGGGACCCTACTCCTCGCACTATCTCCCAACCCACTCTGTGCTGCAGGACTGGCATGCGCTATGATGCTCTGGGTCAAGGCACTAATTAACTGAAGTGTATCAACCTCAACACTCTCCTTCACAATGGAAGGGATAGAAACATGCTCATGGGCTAGTCTGCTGATTACTCGTCTCACTGCCCACTGTGGGTCAACACATGCCCCTGGTCTATCTTGTGTTGACCCCCCACCTCTACCCTGGAAGTCCCGCATATCAAAATAGTTTGGCACTTTATTGAGGATAAACTCACAGTAGAGTTTCCTCAAAAAGTATTGCCGGACCTCATTATTATTGCATGGAGGATGGTCAAATACCATCCACCACCTCTACCCAAAATTGTCCCTTATCGCTTGGTTGTTGCACCAATGGATAGGGAACCTCTTGCATGTAATGGGTGGAGGTTGATTTGTTTGTGGGTTTGTGAAAATTGAACACAAGTCTAATTTTGTAATTTGTAATTTTGTCACATCTTGGTATGACAGCTTGTCTGCATAATAGTCTCTAAACTCTCTCCTCTTATCCGTCCAACTAGTTATTTGCTTGCTAATTGAATCTACATTTAATAACATAGATTCAAGAGATTCTGCAAGTGTGGACCTATGCAAGGTTGAAGTGGAAGGATCTTTCAACCTTGCAATTATATCTTCAATTTCTTTTTTGTTGTTTTCAATTTGCCCCATTATATTTTCTTGTGTTCCAGGGGCGTGTCGAGGAATGGATGGAGGAGGTTGTTGTTCTGCAGGTATTTCCTCTTCAGGATTTTGTGGATTTTGAGGAGGAGGAGGAGGAGGAGGAGGTGCATTAACATTTCCTGACAATTAATGAAATATACATAAAAAATCAACTCAAACCTACCTATTTAGAAATAAATTGAAACAAAAAAACAAATATAACTCACTCCTTTGGCATGCTTGATGTCATGGCAGCATTTTGGCGATGAATCGATAAGGTTTTTGTGTTGAATTGAGTTTTGCAAAATGCGAGCGTGCTTCCTAGGGTTTGCAAGCCGTGGGCATAGAGGAGAAGAAAGAAATGAAATGAGATAGAAACCTTTTTTTAATTTATTTATAGCAAGTCAAAACGCGCTCGCGTTTTCTATTATTATTATTTTTTTAATAATTTGGCCACTTTTTGGCCACCCATCTTTTTGCACTTACCCCCTATCTTAGGACAACCCCTATTATTGTACATATCTGCTACAATAGTAGCACTGGGGGCACTTCTAGCACAACATGATGAAACAGGTAAGGAAAGGGCTATCTACTACATTAGCAGGACCCTTGTTGGCTATGAGATTAATTATTCACCAATGGAAAGAGCATGTTTACCTGTCATTTTTAACTCTCAAAAGTTATGACACTACATGCTAAGTCATTCTATCAAGCTCATTTGTAAGGTTGACCCCTTGAAGTACCTACTCTCTAGGGCTGCTCTAATAGGATGGATAGTGAAATGGGTTATGCTACTTAGTGAGTTCAACATTGAGTATGTGGATAGAAAAGAAATCAAAGTGTAGGTTATGGAAGATCAACTTGCAGAGGGCCTGTTAACTTATTTCAAACCATTGACAATGGATTTTCTAAATGAGTCTATTTTCACCTTAACAGAGCAAAATACTTGGAAAGTTTACTTTGATGGGTCATTCACAAGTCATAGTGTTGGTACTAGCATTCTCGTTGTCACCACTCAAGGAGACTTCATACCAAAAGCATTTTGGTTGGGATTTCCTTGCACAAACAATGTGGCAGAGTATGAAGCTCTAATCACATGCCTTAAAACCACCATCAAATGGAAGATCCATCAATTACAGGTCTATGGTGACACTCATTTGGTTATCAAATAGGTTAATGATGAATATCATACAAAGGATGAGAAGTTAATCCCTTACAAAAGGATGGTCGATGATTTCAAGAAATATTTTATAGCTATCCAATTTGAAAAAGTGCAAGGGCCTTCAGAATAAAGTTGCAGATGCCATGGAAACTATTGGGTGACTTCTAGATATGCTACAAGACAGTAAATGGTGTGAATTCTTGGTTGAACAACTCCTGATTCTTGCCTATAATGTTTTGGAATCTAAATTTATTTGCGACATTGTTGGTCCTGAATCTCCTTGCTACAATGAAATTTACACTTACCTACACAACCATGTTCTCTCACCCAATCTATCCTCCCAACAATCCAAAACTTTCATCCAACATGCTTCCGAAGTTACACTATCCTCGCCAACACACTTTACCGAAGAAGCTATGATGGTTCTCTCTTGTGGTGTCTATATAATGAAGAGGCTAATCTTTCTCTCCAAGAGGTGCACGATGGTATCTATGATGCTCATACTACTGGTTTGGTCCTAGCTAAGAAGATCTTGTGAACAGGGTATTACTGGCCTGCTATAGAACATGATGCTTGTGAATATGTCAACAAGTGCAAACCCTGTCAGCAACATGGAGACCTTATACATACTCCATCATAGGCATTACAACCCATTGTGGCACCTTCACCCTTCTCAGAATGGGGCCTCGATCTCAATGGCAAGATTCATCCATCCTCTTCTAATGGTCATAAGTTCATCATCATTACCATTGAGTATTTCATGAAGTGGGTAGAAACTATTCCCCTCATGTATATACCATTGGATCCAAAATAGCCAAATAGCTTCTATGGTATTCCTTCCGCCATTATCACAAATAATGGTAAATCATTCAAAAATCATAATGTTCGCACTCTTTGTGAACACTTCCATATTCAACACCATTGGTCCACTCCATACTATCCTCAAGGAAATGGTCAAGCAAAAGGTAACTAATAAAACCTTGCTCAAAATCCTCAAAATGTTGGCTACACTTGAAGGTGAAGAATTGGAGGAACCCCTTAATATCATTCACCTCAAAATGTTCCATGCCTAGATTACTGATTATCTCAATCAAAAATACAAAAAAAAAATTAAAAAAATGATCAAAAATCCAAAAAAATCCAAAAAGCAAAAAAAATCAAAAAATAGTAATGAGAAATAATACATTCTATGTTGAAAACCACTTCCCGTGGTGCCTTGAACAAGTACCACGATGCAAACCTGTTTCCAAATGTCATGAGTAGAAGTCAAACTCATTATCCTTTAGGGTATCTTTTCTTTTCCCACTTCATCACTTACACCCCCATCCAACATGACCCCCAACTAAAGATATAGAGCAAAAATGCTCAAACTTATGGAGCCACACCTCCCATCTCAAAGAAACAACACCATACCTCCCCAACTGGACCTTTAAAGAGTTTCTTTTTAGTGATGGTCATCATTTACTACCCACTACCCCACTCTCACACAAATCTACCAAATTTCCTCTACCATGCCCAGGGACTTTGACTATGCTCCTAGTTGCTCACATCAATAGTTGTCAGCTTACAAATCTTAAACCCTAGAAATTAATGAATGTACAACCCTAAGTTCAATCCCTAGGGAGTGTAAGATTGGAAAGGTTCACCAAAAATGCAAAGAAAATATGCTTTTCCTATTGAAAAGATAGACTAAATAAATAATTGCACACAATTAAGCATAACTTAATCTATATTAATAAGTGACAAATGGGAATGATAAAGTGTGTAGTAAATGCTATTTTAGGAAATTAAATGCAAAAGGAAAGATGTACTTGGCTCTTGATCCAAGAATGAAATATGAACATTGAAGACTTTTAGAATCAATTTGCATTGATATAAAAAATTAAAGACCTTGATATGTTGATCAATTTAGAGTTTGCACAATCTTGGGATTCTTTTGAAGGTTGATTCCATGGTTTTGGGTTGATTCCATGCTACATGGATTTGATCTCTATGGCATGGTCTTGATCTAGTGTAATATGTAAGTTTTGTAGTCTAATTTGTTGTAAATCTTGCTCTTTGTTGACATGTAAGTATTGGTGGTATTTTCAAATACCTTGGGGAGATTGTTGAATTGTGAGGGTTCTCATTCTCCTTAGTCAGCCCCCTTGAAAGACCAACTTTATAACCTTGGGCAAGTGTTGATAGACAACAAGCATGTAAGTGCTCTAAATGCAAATTTTGATGTGAATACTATTCTTTTTAGTGCTCTAAGTTGAAATGTTCCTAATAAATGGCCCTTGGTGTTCTAGGATTTCAAATGATAATCAGATTTGAATTAAAGTTCAAATGAATGTTAAATTTACAAATATAACATAACAAATTGTCGCACAAGTGTGCACTAAGTTGGTTCCCATTAACTACTAGAAAAAGACAGAAGTTTAAATTTTTAGAATTTTTAATTTTGGGTCAAATATATGTCATCCAAGAGGGACTAATCCATAAGAAGAAGAAAAATCTCAAAATAAAGATCAGATATATAAAAATTAGATAAAACATAAATATATAAAAATACATTGAAAATAGATAAAAATAAATTAAAATTAGAAAAAAACCTAAACATAACATAAAATGTACCATGTGTTAAAAATACATTCCAACACAACTAAATGGGAAGTGGGATGGGTATTGATAATTAGCTAGAACTATGTACCACGTGTTAAAAAGACATTCCAAAAACATACTCAACTAAATGAGATGTGGAATGGGTATTTATAGTAATCTAGAGCTCTTGCACACATCTCTAAATCTTTAAGTTTATTGCTTTTGCTTTTGTCTAATCAGATTAGATGAATGATGTTGAATACAACAACTAATGACGTTCACAAGTTTCCTAGTTCCCTGTTGAATACAAGCATATCGCTTTGTGGCTTCAAAACAGCTAGAAGACCTTTACAAGTTTATGGATTAAAAGTTTTTGTGGTAGGAGAAAACTATGGGAAGCATTTACACATTGCCAAATTATCAAGAGAGTTGGCATGGTTTTGTTGCACACAAGGAAAGAGCAAAATGTTGTGTTGTGTATAAGGGCTTTCCTTAGACAAACCCTACGTTGATGTTTCCACCTCCACTACAGTGATGATTAGATCCAAGAGTGCATGCCCTTGGAGGGAAGAGGCCAGATCTATAATATATGATAGAAATATGAATGAAAATGATGACAATTATGACAAGATGTGAAACCCTAATTGATCAAGATAACTCAAGATCATTCACCAACAAGGAGAGTGATGGAGAAAGCTTGAAACTTCCTTTAATACCTGTAAATAAACTTCAACAACATCCACAAGTAGGTAGCACTTCCAAGAATAAAGAACACTTTAGCATAGAAGATCAAAACATAAGATCAAACTTGCAATATCCATCTAGGTGTAAAATGAATTATACAACTCCTTTATATATGCACTCTTACTCACAAACGATGAATAAAACCAAATGGAGCTGACCTATACAAATTATGGAGGTGTTCTAAGCCAACACCACAAGAGAGGGGCTAAAGATCCCAATTGGGACCAGGGTACTCAGGTGTCCTTGGCCTTTAGCCCCACAAACTATGGGGAGTGTCAATTATCATGGGTTTAGTCCATACCTAAGTTTATTCTGTTGGGTTTATTCAACAGGATCAAGATTTTATATTTTATGCTAAAAAAAGGTGTTAAAATAGGTCATAATTAACAAAGGTAACATTTTAGGGCCAACTAGATGCTAAACTAAGTGTAAAATTCTAGTGTACACATTTTACAATGTAACACTGACATCTCTCCTCCTCATCCATTTTTACACGCACTGATGCTAATTGAGCCATGAACATATTGAATGCTTCTAGGTGGTATGCAGTTTGTCCACCCTCTTCTATTCTCAAGGAATACAATTTCTTCCTCAAGAAAATCTTATTCACTAAAAGATTTGGCTTGATATATCTCACCAAGTTTCTTTCATAGTTTCTTCGCAAAGGACTCATCATGGACATTGATTAAAATAGAGTTTGTCAGGAATAATTTGATTAGAAACTTGGCTTTACAGTCCATAACATCATATTAAGCAACCAAAGTAACATCTATAGGCCTTGAAATATGCTCATCAACAGCATCCCACAAATCTTGATCAATTAACATATCTTTTATCTTCAACTTCTACATCTCAAAATTGTTACTAGAAAAATTTTCTACCTCTATTCTCCCTGATATGATCGGCATTTGAAAATTCTTGCAACAAGATCACAAAGTATATTTGCACAAGCTCCCACTCAAAACTAGATTATTCCAAAAAACTCAACAACCCACAATTGAAACCAAAGGTGATCAAGCTCTGATACCAATTGTAAGAAAGCTAAGGTAGCAGAACAACTTCCTACGCTAATCTTTAGATGAGGGTTATGCAAAAATTTTCAGATCTTTACAACATTTATGGAAATTATACATAAAATAAAAATAAATAGAAATAATACCACAACACAGTAATTTACATGGGGAAAACCCTTTCGAGAGAAAAACCTCACACTCCAAAATCCGCCCAATATAATATTCAAAAATTTACAAGATTACAATATACTTGCAGAGTGCACTTTCATAGCAGTATCACCAACCAGAGATCTAGAGGCAACTCAACATCTATAAGACTCTCTCACATAACCTTCATCTCAAGAACCTAATATATATGAGATACAATAAATGAAACCGACAAACAATAATTACAAAACCATGAGCTAAAAGCACCCAAAAGTGGCATCCAAATTCTTAGGGTTTCATTATCTCCAATCAAATATGTCTTGTGATGTGCCAAAACACGCATCAACACATGTTACTCCCCTTTACAACTTTTTTTTGTGTCCAACACGTTTTTACATTTTTCAATATGGGAGGCCCAACTTCTAGAGGCCATAACTTTTGATTCAAGAGGCCAATTGGGCCCATTTTGTTTTTAAATTGAAGAGAACGAAGAGGTCTACACATCCTGCATGTCCAATGGTGATGTAGACCACTTGAAAATTTTATTTTGGCTAAAAACCAACCCTATATTCTAAAAATTGAGTTTTTATATTTTCATAACTAAAAAATGACACCATTTGTAATAGCAATGTTGAGACACCTTCCCTAACACAAATGAATGTCTTTAAATTTACCAATCTGACATAACAAATTGTCGCACGAGTATGCACTAAGTTGGCTCCCAATAACGACTAGAAAAGGATAGAAATTCAAATTTTTAAAATTTTTAATTTTGGATCAAATATACATCATCCAAAACAAACTGGCCCAAGAAAAAAGAAAGGAATCTTGAAATAAAAATAAAATATATAGAAATCAAAACTGAAAATAAAATTGATACATAAAAATAAATGTAAACAAAAAATAAATATATAAAAATGTGTGTAAAAATAGATGAAAATAGATGTAAACAAAACATAAATATATAAATATGTGTGAAGATAAATAAAAATAGATTAAAAAATAAGAAAAAACTAAAGTTGACATAAAAATGCACCAAGTGCAAACACAACTAAATGGGACGTGAAATAGGTATGCAAATTTCATCATATCCATCTAAACCTCTTACACCCATCTAAA
Organism: Cunninghamia lanceolata; assembly: GCA_027924645.1. NCBI lineage: Eukaryota > Viridiplantae > Streptophyta > Pinopsida > Cupressales > Cupressaceae > Cunninghamia > Cunninghamia lanceolata. Next base: position 5,773,830 of record BSBN01000686.1, on the reverse strand, counting down.
TCTTTTAATTTCGAAGGTCAGAAACTAACGTTGGTGGCTTACATGGCCGCAACTTCACATGACCATGTGCTGTCCTCATCTTTGGGCTCAATACCCCACTAGCCCCTTCATGTGACCGCACTCCTAAGGGTAAACATTTCATCTCCCATTCCACTTCGCAATATAGTCGAACATTTTCAACCTATGCAACATATCCGCCGTACACGCTTGAAAAAAGCGTCTTCCACGCGCTTTCTTGTGTACTATTCTGCTGAGTTTCTTCCACACGGTTTCCCATACAAACCACAACTACTCATTCTATGCCTTCGCTAAGTTTTTATCTAAATAAACTCCCCTGTTTCTCCCCTGTTTAGCACTTGGACTTATCCCCTACCGCCCCTGCTTCCATTGCTTTTGTTTGTGTCTTTGTGTTCTATTGAATCAATTTCCATGGCTTCTACTTCTCCTGAACCAGAGATTGAGATTATAAATGCTTTTGATGGACTTGCTCCACCATCTGCATCTGCATCTGCATCTACCTCTGCTATATCCTCATCCCCATTACAGAAGCTGCCCTACGATGTGTTTATTAATCATCACGGACCTGATGTAAAACACAAGCTGGCAAGAGATATCTACAATGCCCTCCATGCTATGGGTCTCAAGATCTTTCTTGATTCCAAGGATCTTGAGATGGGGGATTTCTTCCCTACAGAACTACAAAAAGCAATGTCTTGCGCTTCCCTTCACGTCGCAATATTCTCTCCCACATATGCACAATCGCCTTGGTGTCTTGCCGAGCTGTCCTTTATGCTCAGTACTGGCACACCGATTATTCCTTTTTTCTACCAAGTTAAACCTGAAGGTATCTACGCAGCTTCCTTTTTGGAGCATCAAGAGAAGGGTAGATATAGCATAGACAAGCTTGAGGAGTGGAAGATGGCACTCCACAATGTCTCATTTTATAAGGGCGAAAGCATAGTGAGCTATGATGCTTTAGATGAAGAAGAGAAACATATGTTCTTGGACATAGCTTGTTTCTTCATTGGCCAAGACAAAATGACTACCTTGCAGTATGAGAGGGATTAGGTTGGAGTGGTCTGTGTGGTTGGGAGAGGCTTATAAATAAGTGTCTTGTTGAACTCCTTAACCATGGTAGAACAATAAGGATGCACGACCACCTAAAGGATTTAGGAAGGAAAATCGTAAAAGCTCAGTCACCCTACTGTCTATGGTCTCCGGATCAAATTGGGGACATTCAGAAACAAGGGGAGGTGGGGTTTATACTTTCTCTTTTATTCTGGCACAAATCATGGCATGGAAACTTTGTTCTATTTGTATTTGCACCTCCATCCATTTTTAAGTTTATTGCTTTTGCTTTTGTCTAATCAAATTAAATGAATGATGCTGAATACAACAACTAATGACGTTCACAAGTTTCCTAGTTCCCTGTTGAATACAAGCATATCACTTTGTGGCTTCAAAACAGCTAGAAGACCTTTACAAGTTAATGGATTAAAAGTTTTTGTGGTAGGAGAAAACTATGGGAAGCATTTACACATTGCTAAATTATCAAGAGAGTTGGCATGGTTTTGTTGCACACAAGGAAAGAGCAAAATGTTGTGTTTTGTATAAGGGCTTTCCTTAGACAAACCCTACGTTGATGTTTCCACCTCCACTACAGTGATGATTAGATCCAAGAGTGCATGCCCTTGGAGGGAAGAGGCCAGATCTATAATATATGATAGAAATATGAATGAAAATGATGACAATTACCACAAGATGTGAAACCCTAATTGATCAAGATAACTCAAGATCATTCACCAACAAGGAGAGTGATGGAGAAAGCTTGAAGCTTCCTTTAATACCTATAAATAAACTTCAATAACATCCACAAGTAGGTAGCACTTCCAAGCATAAAGAACACTTTAGCATAGAAGATCAAAACATGAGATCAAACTTGCAATATCCATCTAGGTGTAAAATGAATTATACAACTCCTTTATATATGCACTCTTACTCACAAACGATGAATAAAACCAAATGGAGCTGACCTATACAAATTATGGAGGTGTTCTAAGCAAACACCACAAGAGAGGGGCTAAAGATCCCAATTGGGACCAGGGTACTCAGGTGTCCTTGGCCTTTAGCCCCACAAACTATGGGGAGTGTCAATTATCATGGGTTTAGTCCATACCTAAGTTTATTCTGTTGGGTTTATTCATCAGGATCAAGATTTTATATTTTATGCTAAAAAAAGGTGTTAAAATAGGTCATAATTAACAAAGGTAACATTTTAGGGCCAACTAGATGCTAAACTAAGTGTAAAATTCTAGTGTACACATTTTACAATGTAACACTGACATCTCTCCTCCTCATCCATTTTTACACGCACTGATGCTAATTGAGCCATGAACATATTGAATGCTTCTAGGTGGTATGCAGTTTGTCCACCCTCTTCTATTCTCAAGGAATACAATTTCTTCCTCAAGAAAATCTTATTCACTAAAAGATTTGGCTTGATATATCTCACCAAGTTTCTTTCATAGTTTCTTTGCAAAGGACTCGTCATGGACATTGATTAAAATAGAGTTTGGCAGGAATAATTTGATTAGAAACTTGGCTTTACAGTCCATAACATCATATTAAGCAACCAAAGTAACATCTATAGGCCTTGAAATATGCTCATCAACAGCATCCCACAAATCTTGATCAATTAACATATCTTTTATCTTCAACTTCTACATCTCAAAATTGTTACCAGAAAAACTTTCTACCTCTATTCTCCCTGATATGATCGGCATTTGAAAATTCTTGCAACAAGATCACAAAGTATATTTGCACAAGCTCCCACTCAAAACTAGATTATTCCAAAAAACTCAACAACCCACAATTGAAACCAAAGGTGATCAAGCTCTGATACCAATTGTAAGAAAGCTAAGGTAGCAGAACAATTTCCTACGCTAATCTTTAGATGAGGGTTATGCAAAAATTTTCAGATCTTTACAACATTTATGGAAATTATACATAAAATAAAAATAAATAGAAATAATACCACAACACAGTAATTTACATGGGGAAAACCCTTTCGAGAGAAAAACCCCACACTCCAAAATCCGCCCAATATAATATTCAAAAATTTACAAGATTACAATATACTTGTAGAGTGCACTTTCATAGGAGTATCACCAACCAGAGATCTAGAGGCAACTCAACATCTATAAGACTCTCTCACATAACCTTCATCTCAAGCACCTAATATATATGAGATACAATAAATGAAACCGACAAACAATAATTACAAAACCATGAGCTAAAAGCACCCAAAAGTGGCATCCAAATTCTTAGGGTTTCATTATCTCCAATCAAATATGTCTTGTGATGTGCCAAAACACGTATCAACACATGTTACTCCCCTTTACAACTTTTTTTTGTGTCCAACACGTTTTTACATTTTCCAATATGGGAGGCCCAACTTCTAGAGGCCATAACTTTTGATTCAAGAGGCCAATTGGGCCCATTTTGTTTTTAAATTGAAGAGAACGAAGAGGTCTACACATCGTGCATGTCCAATGGTGATGTAGACCACTTGAAAATTTTATTTTGGCTAAAAACCAACCCTATATTCTAAAAATTGAGTTTTTATATTTTCATAACTAAAAAATGACACCATTTGTAATAGCAATGTTGAGACACCTTCCCTAACACAAATGAATGTCTTTAAATTTACCAATCTGACATAACAAATTGTCGCACGAGTATGCACTAAGTTGGCTCCCAATAACGACTAGAAAAGGATAGAAATTCAAATTTTTACAATTTTTAATTTTGGATCAAATATACATCATCCAAAACAAACTGGCCCAAGAAAAAAGAAAGGAATCTTGAAATAAAAATAAAATATATAGAAATCAAAACTGAAAATAAAATTGATACATAAAAATAAATGTAAACAAAAAATAAATATATAAAAATGTGTGTAAAAATAGATGAAAATAGATGTAAACAAAACATAAATATATAAATATGTGTGAAGATAAATAAAAATAGATTAAAAAATAAGAAAAAACTAAAGTTGACATAAAAATGCACCAAGTGCAAACACAACTAAATGGGACGTGAAATAGGTATGCAAATTTCATCATATCCATCTAAACCTCTTACACCCATCTAAATCTTTTAATTTCGAAGGTCAGAAACTAACGTTGGTGGCTTACATGGCTGCAGCTTCACATGACCATGTGCTGTCGTCATCTTTGGGCTCAATACCCCACTAGCCCCTTCATGTGACCGCACTCGTAAGGGTAAACATTTCATCTCCCATTCCACTTCGCAATATAGTCGAACATTTTCAACCTATGCAACATATCCGCCGTACACGCATGAAAAAAGCATCTTCCACGCGCTTTCTTGTGTACTATTCTGCTGAGTTTCTTCCACACGGTTTCCCATACAAACCACACCTACTCATTCTATGCCTTCGCTAAGTTTTTATCTAAATAAACTCCCCTATTTCTCCCCTGTTTAGCACTTGGACTTATCCCCTACCGCCCCTGCTTCCATTGCTTTTGTTTGTGTCTTTGTGTTCTATTGAATCAATTTCCATGGCTTCTACTTCTCCTGAACCAGAGATTGAGATTATAAATGCTTTCGATGGACTTGCTCCACCATCTGCATCTGCATCTGCATCTACCTCTGCTATATCCTCATCCCCATTACAAAATCTGCCCTACGATGTGTTTATTAATCATCGCGGACCTGATGTAAAACACAAGCTGGCAAGAGATATCTACAATGCCCTCCATGCTATGGGTCTCAAGATCTTTCTTGATTCTGAGGATCTTGAGATGGGGGATTTCTTCCCTACAGAACTAAAAAAAGCAATGTCTTGTGCTTCCCTTCACGTCGCAATATTCTCTCCCACATATGCACAATCGCCTTGGTGTCTTGCCGAGCTGTCCTTTATGCTCAGTACTGGCACACCGATTATTCCTTTTTTCTACCAAGTTAAACCTGAAGGTATCTACGCAGCTTCCTTTTTGGATCATCAAGAGAAGGGTAGCTATAGCATATACAAGCTTGAGGAGTGGAAGATGGCACTCCACAATGTCTCATTTTATAAGGGCGAAAGCATAGTGAGCTATGATGCTTTAGATGAAGAAGAGAAACATATGTTCTTGGACATAGCTTGTTTCTTCATTGGCCAAGACAAAATGACTACCTTGCAGTATGAGAGGGATTAGGTTGGAGTGGTCTGTGTGGTTGGGAGAGGCTTATAAATAAGTGTCTTGTTGAACTCCTTAACAATGGTAGACCAATAAGGATGCACGACCACCTAAGGGATTTAGGAAGGAAAATCGTAAAAGCTCAGTCACCCTACTGTCTATGGTCTCCGGATCAAATTGGGGACATTCAGAAACAAGGGGAGGTGGGGTTTATACTTTCTCTTTTATTCTGGCACAAATCATGGCATGGAAACTTTGTTCTATTTGTATGTGCACCTCCATCCATTTTGAAGTTTATTGCTTTTGCTTTTGTCTAATCAAATTAAATGAATGATGTTGAATACAACAACTAATGACGTTCACAAGTTTCCTAGTTCCCTGTTGAATAGAAGCATATCGCTTTGTGGCTTCAAAACAGCTAGAAGACCTTTACAAGTTAATGGATTAAAAGTTTTTGTGGTAGGAGAAAACTATGGGAAGCATTTACACATTGCTAAATTATCAAGAGAGTTGGCATGGTTTTGTTGCACACAAGGAAAGAGCAAAATGTTGTGTTTTGTATAAGGGCTTTCCTTAGACAAACCCTACGTTGATGTTTCCACCTCCACTATAGTGATGATTAGATCCAAGAGTGCATGCCCTTGGAGGGAAGAGGCCAGATCTATAATATATGATAGAAATATGAATGAAAATGATGACAATTACCACAAGATGTGAAACCCTAATTGATCAAGATAACTCAAGATCATTCACCAACAAGGAGAGTGATGGAGAAAGCTTGAAGCTTCCTTTAATACCTGTAAATAAACTTCAATAACATCCACAAGTAGGTAGCACTTCCAAGCATAAAGAACACTTTAGCATAGAAGATCAAAACATGAGATCAAACTTGCAATATCCATCTATGTGTAAAATGAATTATACAACTCCTTTATATATGCACTCTTACTCACAAACGATGAATGAAACCAAATGGAGCTGACCTATACAAATTATGGAGGTGTTCTAAGCCAACACCACAAGAGAGGGGCTAAAGATCCCAATTGGGACCAGGGTACTCAGGTGTCCTTGGCCTTTAGCCCCACAAACTATGGGGAGTGTCAATTATCATGGGTTTAGTCCATACCTAAGTTTATTCTGTTGGGTTTATTCATCAGGATCAAGATTTTATATTTTATGCTAAAAAAAGGTGTTAAAATAGGTCATAATTAACAAAGGTAACATTTTAGGGCCAACTAGATGCTAAACTAAGTGTAAAATTCTAGTGTACACATTTTACAATGTAACACTGACATCTCTCCTCCTCATCCATTTTTACACGCACTGATGCTAATTGAGCCATGAACATATTGAATGCTTCTAGGTGGTATGCAGTTTGTCCACCCTCTTCTATTCTCAAGGAATACAATTTCTTCCTCAAGAAAATCTTATTCACTAAAAGATTTGGCTTGATATATCTCACCAAGTTTCTTTCATAGTTTCTTTGCAAAGGACTCGTCATGGACATTGATTAAAATAGAGTTTGGCAGGAATAATTTGATTAGAAACTTGGCTTTACAGTCCATAACATCATATTAAGCAACCAAAGTAACATCTATAGGCCTTGAAATATGCTCATCAACAGCATCCCACAAATCTTGATCAATTAACATATCTTTTATCTTCAACTTCTACATCTCAAAATTGTTACTAGAAAAATTTTCTACCTCTATTCTCCCTGATATGATCGCCATTTGAAAATTCTTGCAACAAGATCACAAAGTATATTTGCACAAGCTCCCACTCAAAACTAGATTATTCCAAAAAACTCAACAACCCACAATTGAAACCAAAGGTGATCAAGCTCTGATACCAATTGTAAGAAAGCTAAGGTAGCAGAACAACTTCCTACGCTAATCTTTAGATGAGGGTTATGCAAAAATTTTCAGATCTTTACAACATTTATGGAAATTATACATAAAATAAAAATAAATAGAAATAATACCACAACATAGTAATTTACATGGGGAAAACCCTTTCGAGAGAAAAACCCCACTCCAAAATCCGCCCAATATAATATTCAAAAATTTACAAGATTACAATATACTTGTAGAGTGCACTTTCATAGGAGTATCACCAACCAGAGATCTGGAGGCAACTCAACATCTATAAGACTCTCTCACATAACCTTCATCTCAAGCACCTAATATATATGAGATACAATAAATGAAACCGACAAACAATAATTACAAAACCATGAGCTAAAAGCACCCAAAAGTGCATCCAAATTCTTAGGGTTTCATTATCTCCAATCAAATATGTCTTGTGATGTGCCAAAACACGCATCAACACATGTTACTCCCCTTTACAACTTTTTTTTGTGTCCAACACGTTTTTACATTTTTCAATATGGGAGGCCCAACTTCTAGAGGCCATAACTTTTGATTCAAGAGGCCAATTGGGCCCATTTTGTTTTTAAATTGAAGAGAACGAAGAGGTCTACACATCGTGCATGTCCAATGGTGATGTAGACCACTTGAAAATTTTATTTTGGCTAAAAACCAACCCTATATTCTAAAAATTGAGTTTTTATATTTTCATAACTAAAAAATGACACCATTTGTAATAGCAATGTTGAGACACCTTCCCTAACACAAATGAATGTCTTTAAATTTACTAATCTGACATAACAAATTGTCGCACGAGTATGCACTAAGTTGGCTCCCAATAACGACTAGAAAAGGATAGAAATTCAAATTTTTACAATTTTTAATTTTGGATCAAATATACATCATCCAAAACAAACTGGCCCAAGAAAAAAGAAAGGAATCTTGAAATAAAAATAAAATATATAGAAATCAAAACTGAAAATAAAATTGATACATAAAAATAAATGTAAACAAAAAATAAATATATAAAAATGTGTGTAAAAATAGATGAAAATAGATGTAAACAAAACATAAATATATAAATATGTGTGAAGATAAATAAAAATAGATTAAAAAATAAGAAAAAACTAAAGTTGACATAAAAATGCACCAAGTGCAAACACAACTAAATGGGACGTGAAATAGGTATGCAAATTTCATCATATCCATCTAAACCTCTTACACCCATCTAAATCTTTTAATTTCGAAGGTCAGAAACTAACGTTGGTGGCTTACATGGCCGCAGCTTCACATGACCATGTGCTGTCGTCATCTTTGGGCTCAATACCCCACTAGCCCCTTCATGTGACCGCACTCGTAAGGGTAAACATTTCATCTCCCATTCCACTTCGCAATATAGTCGAACATTTTCAACCTGTGCAACATATCCGCCGTACACGCATGAAAAAAGCGTCTTCCACGCGCTTTCTTGTGTACTATTCTGCTGAGTTTCTTCCACACGGTTTCCCATACAAACCACACCTACTCATTCTATGCCTTCGCTAAGTTTTTATCTAAATAAACTCCCCTGTTTCTCCCCTGTTTAGCACTTGGACTTATCCCCTACCGCCCCTGCTTCCATTGCTTTTGTTTGTGTCTTTGTGTTCTATTGAATCAGTTTCCATGGCTTCTACTTCTCCTGAACCAGAGATTGAGATTATAAATGCTTTCGATGGACTTATCCCCATTGCAGAAGCGGATTCTCTCTAGTCATTTGAGATATGTCCGTGTACTCGTCATTTTGGATGACGTGGACCATACAGATCAATTAGAGGCTTTACTGCCTGCAAAAGATAGCCTTGGATGGGGGATTTTGATCATTGTTACCACACGGGAAAAGGAAGTCCTCACACGGTGGGCATCTGTTCCATTTATACAATGAAAGCAATGAATTTGATTCAAGCCCAGCAGCTTTTTTGTTGGCATGCATTTTTACAACCTTCTCCACTATTGGGATTGGAGGATCTTATTGAAAAATTCATAAGTGTTAGTAATGGGTTACCTTTGTCTTTAAAGGTACTTGGAGGTCAGCTTTATGGGTGCTCTAGTAAAGATTTATGGGAGGATGTATTGCATAAAATCTCTAAAATATTGCCCAATGATATTATAAATAGGCTGAAAGTGAGCTATGATGCTTTAGATGAAGAAGAAAAACAGATGTTCGTAGATGTAGCTTGTTTCTTCATTGGCAAAGACAAGATGACCGCCATTGCAGTATGGGAGGGATCAGGCTGGAGTGGTCTGTGTGGTTGGGAGAGGCTTATAAATAAATGTCTTGTTGAATTCGACGACAAGAATGGTACAGGGATAAGGATGCACGACCACCTAAGGGATTTAGGAAGGAAAATCGCAAAAGCTCAGTCACCTTACCGTCTATGGTCTCCGGATCAAATTGGGGACATTCAGAAACAAGCGGAGGTGGGGTTTATACTTTCTCTTTTATTCTGGCACAAATCATGGCATGGAAACTTTGTTCTGTTTGTATGTGTACCTCCGTCCATTTTTAAGTTTATTGCTTTTGCTTTTGTCTAATCAGATTAGAGGAATGATGCTGAATACAGCAACCAATGACGTTCACAAGTTTCCTGGCTCCCTGTTGAATACAAGCATATCGCTTTGTGGCTTCAAAACAGCTAGAAGACCTTTACAAGGTTATGGATTAAAAGTTTTTGTGGTAGGAAAGAGCTATGGGAACCATTTACACATTGCCAAATTATCAAGAGAGTTGGCATGGTTTAGGTGTACCGGAATTGCTCATAGAAATCTCCCATCATGGATGCCATTGAAAAATTTAAGAGTTTTAGAACTTTATCACTCCAAGAAGATGGTAGGGCTGTGGAAAGATGAGGCTGAAGTAAGTATCTTTGATCTACGGTCCTTTGCCATCTTTATAATTCTAATTAAATGTTCTTTGCAATCTTTATCTACCCCTTTAATTAAATTCAAATTTGGCTGTAGGCTCCGGTGCAGTTAAGAGAATTGATAATTTCTGAGTGCCCTAAATTACGAAGAATTCCAAAGTCCATAGGGTATCTCGAGAATTTGAAAAAGATATCCTGGAGCAATGTGAAGAGTCTGCCTGAGGAATTTTGCCGTCTTCAATCACTGGAGCACCTGCAGTTGCAATATTGTAAAATGCTATCATCGCTGCCTCGTTGTTTTGGCCATTTGACAAACCTACGGCATCTAGCTTTGAGTGGTTCCAATGAATTGAAAATGTTGCCCGGGTCTTTTAAGCAGCTGACTCTCCTGGAACATCTTGATTTACAGGATTGTGAGATGCTCACCTTACAGTTAGACATCCTCGAAAACATGACAAAGCTCGAGTATTTGAGTCTTAAAGGGTGCAGGCAATTAGAGGAGTTGCCTCGTCACATCACAAATCAGGCCTCCTTGAGTGAGCTCAATTTACTGTGGACCAGTTTAAGGGAGGTCCCAATTAAGATAAGTTCATATGGAGGGTGTTTCCAGATGCAATCTTTACCGGACTCTATAGGGAGATTAGCGGATTTAGAAGTGGAGTATTTACCAAAATCATTGAAGCAACTTATTAATCTTCAAACTCTGAAAATTATTGAATGCCCGATCAGCGAGTTGGATTTTGGGCGGGGGCCATCTATTTCTTCGCTGAGCAACCTCAAGGAAATATATCTGCAGAAAACAAGAGTGTCCAAGATTTCAATTTCTGAAGACTGCTGTCCCAGCCTTAAAACTCTCAGACTTTGGAGTAATGAACATTTAAGGGAGGTCGACACCCTACCAACAGCAGTGGAGTATATATTGGTGAAGAGCTGTAAATTATTAAGGAACATAAGTGGTATTGGTGGCGTAGTAAACCTTCGAAGGTTGATGCTAAGTGACTGTCCAGAGTTGAACAGGTTTCCAAATTTTGATGAACTGTAAATTGCTAAGGAACATAAGTGGTATTGGTGGCGTAGTAAAGCTTCGAGAGCTGAGGCTAAAGGACTGTCCAGAGTTGGACACGCTTCCAAAATTTGATGAATTAGGTTGTCTAGAAGCATTTGAACTGAGAGGTCGTAACAAAGTTGAGACGATACAATGTTTACAAAACTGCACATCATTGGCGAGGCTTGAGATAGATAGTAAATGTTGGGAGGTGCCGGGGATCGAAAGTTTGGAGGACATGCAAAGATTGAGGATGCTGCAACTCGTAGCAAAGAAGAGATCAGCTGTTGAGCCTTGCATTCCAACAATTCAGGTAATAATTGTTTCCAGAAATATATAATTATAATATTTTTCATCTCATCACGAACGTTTGCTTTCCTTTTTTTTGGACAGAAATGGCCAGAAGAAATAATAATATGTACGAAGGCAGTCGCTAATGCGGGGTCACTTCTAAAATCTTCAGCCTTTCCGAATCTCTCTCTTCTCCACTCCTTTGCTAACAAGAAAATTCGTTATAAATTTCCCTCACTGCACGAAATTTCCAGTTCCTCCAATGGCAATGCTATGATGGTATGTTTGGTTATAAATTGTGTCTCTCCGCGTATGACGGTGGTCGTTGGTCGGTTCTGTAATAGATCTCATCGTCCAATATGTTATACGGAGGTGGAAGAGGGTAAATGGATATGGATAGCTGTCTTCACCCAACATTCTCCGTTTCTCACTGCACAGAATTTCTCCACATACGACTCAAGAGACTCCACATCAAACTCCAAAATGAATGAAATGAAGAAAGGAGTAGTTGTGAGGGGCGAAGAAGATGGCGTGGTGGAGGCTTTCCACCACTTATTGGCACTGCTGGCAAGTTGAATGGCAATTGTTATATTGCCAATTTTTTTTTTTTTTTTTTTTTTTAACTCTTATTTAAAGTATTTTCTAAATTTGAATTATTTTTAATTATAAAAATTGTTTAGTATTATATAAATAATATAAATTGTAAAAATAAAATATTTAAAAAGAAATTACAAATTAATTTAATGATATATAAGATTTTTAAACTTGATCTAAGTATTATTATATATATAGTTCTTAATTATAACAAAATTGTTAATTTTTAAATATATTTTATTGTGAAATAACTTTTCCTTATTTAGAACCCACTAAATTATTTATATTTATTCAATTGATTTTAGTTTAGATATTTATTAATCTTTACTTCTATATTGAGTTAATAATTATTTTTATATTGGTTGATTTATTTAAAAAAATGTAGTAGATTGTATACTAGCAATCGCACCTTAATGTGCAATGGGTACGTCGAAATTGAAAGAATATTGAAATGGTTGACCGTAACCTCAAGTCTATCACACAATAGAACACATTTTTGTGTTTTAGGAAATGTCTCTTTAGTTATGATGGGTGGTAAAGGTAAAATTTAGAAATATTTATTCATAGGAAGGTTATCCATGTAGCCATGTTCTCTACTTGAAATTAAGAGGTATTCTACCTCTCTCTCTCTCTCTCTCTATATATATATATATATATCTCTCTCTCTCTCTCTCTCTCTCTCTCTCTCTCTCTCTCTCTCTCTCTCTCTCTCTCTCTCTCTCTCTCTCCCTACTTATCTCTCTAGGTCTCTATATGTAACTATGTCTCCCTCTTTAGCTCTCTATTTATTTTTATCTCTCTCTCTCTCTCTCTCTCTCTCTCTCTCTCTCTCTCCACATAACATCATAAGGGTAAATTGATTAAGGTGGAAGATGTGTAGATTTTGATAAAAGAAAGACTTGATGAAATGATTAATTCAATTGGAGGTTTTGATTTGATAATACCTAGTGGAAGTCCATATAATAATTTAATAGGAAACAAGAGTATCTGTACACATATCCTAAAAATATGCTTAGTTATTTTCAAACAAATTTCACATACTTTTTGAAATATTAAATATAGAAACCCATAAAAGAAAATCAAAATCTTCTAATGCAGAGGAAAAATGATCATTTATAAGTGTAAATTAACTAAATAAAATTTAGCAACATACTTGCTTTCACATGGAATGTGGGTGCATTGGGAGGCATGCACACCCTTATTCTAGAGTTGCAAGAAGCACATTTCAGTAGAGGGCATAAGTGCAAACAACAAATGATTTGTTTGTCTCACTCTCTATCTATCCATTTCTCTTTATCTCTCTTCACTTCTATCTTCATCTCTCTTTTGTTGGGAATTGTGACTCAATCTTACTGGCGTAACTAAGTTGTTTGGCTTTGTGAATCAAGCTTCATTGGCAAAACAATTGCATTATCAACGAGGGTCTCTAGACAATATCCTAGATATATTGATGAGCTGGTTAACATGTTGTATTAGGTGGATAGGTTGATATCAGAAGGACTTAGAATCTTGTCTCTCTGACATCTCGATTGACTCTTCATCTATAAGACTCTCCCATATCAGAAGGAGGTGTTACACGATCTCCTTGACATCTCGATGGGATGGAGTTGAAGGTTATATAGTTCGTCGGTGTGACTAGTCAATATCGGTGGGAGGTGCTATGATGTAACCTTGACATGTCGATATGTTTGACCAATGGTGGTTCACGCTGGCCCGTGCCTCTTGTGGTGGGTCCTGTGTGACCTCAAGGGAGAGCGAGAATTGGTTGAGATAAATGGAGCATTGGACGACGAATGACTTGTTAATGCATATCACAATATTGTCTCTTTGAAGTTCAGGAAACTAAATTAAATGTCATTTGTAATTGTCCAGTTCATTGTGGAAGTTGAAGCAGTTGTTCTTCCTAGTAATGTGAGTCGAATGTGAAGCACATTGTAATACTGTAATGATGAATACATTGTAACAGTGAGTGTAGAAGTCAGTGTGAATGGGATGAGAGGAGAAGTTACATTCACAGGGGAATTATGTTGTTGGGTGTTCTCCAGATTGAACAAGATGTGAAGTCTTTGTGAAAAGGCTTAGAGCCTACAGTTGTATTGTAATTGTATTCTTTGGTTGCTGAACAATACAATGGGTTTGAGCTTTTGGAGTGTGGGGTTTTTTTACCCATAAGGGTTTTCCCCACGTAAACCTTTGTGTCCTTGTTCTCTGATTTGTCTTTCATGCTTTGTGATTCTTCTTATTGAATCTATTTAATAATTGCTGCTGAAATTGGTTTATTTCTAAATTGCAATTACTTCCTTCTAAGGGTTAATGTGGGAAATGAACTATGTCTGATTCCACTTTGTGACATAGTAGTATGTGCTTTTGAGGTTACCTGAAGAATGAATGTTACCGAAGGCACCTATTGGTCTCAGATACATGTTCTGTGATGACCAAAATTTCCCTACAAATGGTATCAAAGCCATTTTCTAGGATTTAATTGTTCCTGGTGTTTCTGGTTCTGGGTATTTCTTCTATGAAGATTTCTTAGCTTGGCAAGTTTGAGGAAATCATAAGGAATCAGCTGATGATTGATCCTCTGTGAAGTGTATGTCTCTTGTTGTTTTGTTTTAGTTTCAGGGGACAACATTCAGCCTAAAGGATGTTGAAGACGGAGAAAATAGAGTTGGTCATATTGAAATGATGTGACCTGAAGCTTGTAAATAGATAGCTGGATAACCTTGATGCCCCTTTTTATTCTTTATGGTTGTGCTACAGTGAAGTTTTCATATTAGGTGTCTATGTGAGAGGCTCCCTGATGATATGGAGAAGCTTGAGTTGCCTTTCAGCTATGGAGTAATGTACTTATGCTGGGTGTTCTTTCCTGGTATTGGAAGACATTGGTTCTTTGCTACCCTGATTGCATGTGGGCTATGAAGTTGATCATTGGATGATCTGAAAGATTTTGAAATAGCCAAACTCTCTTCAATGCATGTGCATGTTGGTGGTTTTGGAGTTGGCTTGATATGGCCTTGGAGTTTCTGAACTACTGTTTCCTTTTAAGGATGCTTTATACTTGCATGGATCAGATTCATGTTCTTTGGATCTGAGGGTTTTATAGTTTTTCCTAAAATCTATGGTTATGCATATTCATGATATTCTATTTTTTTGGTTTAACTATTATAGTTGTATGCAGAAATTTAAAGTCGTCCAGGTGTGAAGTGGATATGGGTGTGCATAAGTGTTTTTGGAACACTATGTTTTTTGCAGGTTTTACACGGTTAAAAAAAACTTGTGGCTTTGTGGAGTTGCGGTTAAGCTATTTCCTAGACCCTGTCTTTTGGGGCGTTACTAGATGAGATAGTTGTAGTTATGAATGCATGCTTTGTGCATGGTATGAGGAGGTGAGATGCTTTCTCTACATGGAAGTGTTGATATGTGTTTAGTCACTCAGCATTTCTGTGGTGATGCTTGGTGAATTCCTAGACTATGATATTCAGTGTGGACATGCTTGGCAAGTCAAATTTGAGTTTGATCTGGTGTTAGAGTCATGTTGTCTATATAGTTATTCTCTTTGAGATCTCATATCTATAGTTTCCAATGTGATAGTGAGTTTGCATGGTGCATTGGTTAGATCTACAGGTTGTGCAATGTTGTGGGACAACTCAGAAATGGACTATCTACATCCATGAGGTTTGATTCTATGTTGATGTAGGCTTGTTAGCTGCCCTTGTTTGTGGTCACTTGTACATTGGTGTAGCTGCTTTGAGATGAGAGGATGGGTGATGTTGGGTACCTGGATAGTCGGTGATGAGCACTAGTAGCATGTATCATGATGTCATGAAAAAAAACTTGAATACACATCTTTGTGTAAGTTTTTGACAGTGATGGTATATTTTTTCTGCTTGGTTTGAAGATCTTGGTGTCACTTGTTATGACTGTTAGATGGACATGTTGATGTGTGGACTTGGAGGATTTTCAGATTAATAGATGATTTGGTCATGATGCTTGAAGAGCTTGGTTGTCACAGTTTAGTGGGAGCTTTAGTATTGACTGTGTTCATCACTTAGTGGTGAATGTTTTTCCTTAGTGTTGCATATCTTACTAGGAGGGACTCTTTAATCTTGTTGCTATAGAAAGGTTCTTTCACATTTGTGTTGAAACTATGTGAGGTTGTGTAACATCTTGGATCCATGGATGACTCTTGGAGTCTTTGGTTGAGGTGTTGGTGGTGCTCTGATAGGTGATGTTGTTTTAGACTATTATTGCTATTATGTCTTGATATACTCTTGATTCTAGATTAGAGTTTTGGCATGATATGTTTTATTTGAGACCATGTTATGTTCACTTGGAGCATGGAATCTCCTCAGGGGGATGTTAACACCATGATGTCATGATAAGTTCCTATTACATATGTTTAGAGCTTTGACAATGGTCTGAAGGTTCTCTGTGTTTTTTTTCTGCATTGGCCATATGCTTGAGAACTTCATGATAGTGCAGTGATACTTTTGGAGTTTAAGCATGGGATGATTATTTGCTAGTTCTCATGAATACATGGAGAATGAGTTGAGGCTGTATTTCTCTTAAGATGAGAGAAGTGTTGTTGAGATGGTCACTCATGATGAGATTTCAACAGAAAGTTTGAGGAGCCTACACCTTGGTTGGATGTGAGTTCAACAGAGACCTATGAGGAGATTGTTCTTAAAGGAGCATTCTCATTCCCACTCTTGGTCTACTTAGTTGTTTCTTATTTGAGAGGTATTTTCCCATTATGTATTTTAGATGTGTTTATGTCTTGTGCTTTGGTTCTCATGAGATTGAGTTGATTCATGGTGATAGTTTTTTATTTCGGATACTTGTTGAGGATGGTTTAACATGAGTTTATGATGCTTTATCTTTCATAGACATGGATCTTGAGCTGCTATTACATGGTTCTAGAGGATTCATTATAAGAGAAGAATAGCATGACTGTCTCCTTTGGTTTGGATTTTCATTTATGATGATTATAGGGGACATGGTAGTGGGCTATTTTCCTCATATGGGAAATGAAGTAATTTGATTTTCTTTGACTTGAGGGGCTTTTACATCCATGGTAGTTACATGATATATATCTATTATGTTTGATCTCTTGAGGTTGAATGAGTTTGGATGTTGGTATGGATTTTCTCTTGGTGGTTGTGGAGGAGATCTTACTTGACACAGTTGGCATTTAGGGGTGTATGTAGAAGGATTTTCTACAAGTATATGATGTGCAATGATTCTTTCTTTTTGTTTTAGTTGTCTTCCTGGATGGTTTGTTTCACATTACATTGGTTTGAGGTATGATTGGAGCTTTTGTGATCACTAGCTTGTGGTCATGTGTTTTCACTTATGTTCTTGGGTGATGACATGGAAGTTCTATTATCTCTTTCCTTTGTTGGGTGTGGAGAACTTGGGAGAGTTTTGGACTAGTGGTGAGAACAGTTCTTGCAGGTTATTTGTTTACAAGCTTTACATATCATTGTGGATGATTCCTTGGTGCTACAAGATGTAGTTTACACTTTCTATATGATGCTATTGGTAAACTTGGTATGCCTTAATCTTTTTCAGATTTGCATTACTAGTACAGTGGGAGCTCTTGGATGTGTATGCCATTCTTTGGCAAGTTTGCACATGGAGTTTATGGCTGCAGTTTATGAGTGTATATGTTTATGGCATGAGTTTACTATGTTCTTTGATACCTTCGAGATATGAATAGATTGGATGGTTTAGCACTTGCTATGTGTGCTATTTTCAATCATGTGGGTTGAGATCAGTTGGTTGGAAGCACGCAGGTGTCTGGTTGTTGTTCTAATTGATGATTCTATCTTGTTTTCTGGAGGAAGACTTCATGGTTGTGTTTATGTTGGAGGCTTTAAAGTAGATGTTGTTGCTTCTTTAGAGCTTGTGAGCACAGTGAAATGGAGGTAGTATATTGTAGCCTTTGTTATCTATTGGATCTGGTGCTTATGTTCTTTGGACTAGTGCATATTTGCCATGGCTTGTTCCTTCCATTGGAAGATGGTAGGAATTGTTGCCTAAGAATGGTGGACATCTTGGATGTTATTGCGACTATCTTGGTTGGAGAACGAAGGTGTTGTTCAAGTTTCTTACGATTGCATGAATGGATGTGTTACAGTGACTTCAATCATTGAAGGAAGAGCCAATAAGTTCTTCATCAAGTGGGAGCATGTTGGGAATTGTGACTCAATCTTACTGGCATAACTAAATTGTTTAGCTTTGTGAATAAGGATTCATCGGTAGAACAATCGCATTATCAGGAAGAGTCTCTAGACAGTGTCCTCAATATACCGATGAGCAGGTTAACATGTATCGGGTGGATAGGTTGATATCGGAAGGACTTAAAATCCTGTCTCTCTGATATCCCAATGGACTCTTCATTGATAAGACTCTCCCGTATCGGAAGGAGGTGTTACACTGTCTCCTTGACATCCTGATGGGATGGAGCTGAAGGCTATATAGTTCATCGATGTGACTAGTCAATATCGGTGGGAGGTGCTATGATGTAACCCCAACATGTCGATATGTTTGACCAATGGTGGTTCCCGCTAGCCTATGCCTTTTTGTGGTGGGTCCTATGTTGACCTCAAGGGAGAGCGGGAATTGGTTGAGATAAATAGAGTGTTGGCTGATGGATGACTTGGCAATGCATATCACAAATATTGTCTCTTCGACATCCAGGAAACTGAATTAATTATCATTTGTAATTGTCTAGTCCATTGTGGAAGTTGAAGCGGTTGTTCTTCCTGGTAATGTGAGTCGAATGTGAAGCACATTGTAATACTGTATGATGAATACATTGTAACAGTGAGTGTAGAAGTCAGTGTGAATGTGACAAGAGGAGAAGTTGCATTCATAGGGGGATTATGCTATCAGTGTTCTCCAGATTGAACAAGATGTAAAGTCTCTGTGAAAAGGCTTAGAGCTTGCAGTTGTATTGTAATTGTATTCTTTGGTTGCTAAATAATGTACAATGGGTTTGAGCTTTTGCACTGTGGGGTTTTTTTACCCGTAAGGGTTTTCCCCATGTAAACCTTTGTGTCCTTGTTATCTGATTTGTCTTTCATGCTTTGTGATTCTGCTTATCAAGTATCTATTTAATAATTGCTACTAAAACTGATTTATTTCTAAATTGCAATTACTTCCTTCTGAGGGTTAATGTGGGAAATGAGCTATGCCTGATTCCACTTTGTGGCATAGTAGTACGTGCTTTTGAGGTTACCTAAAGAATGAATGTTATCGAAAGCACCTATTGATCTCAGACACATGTTTTGTGATGACCAAAATTTCCCTACATCTCTATCCCTTTGTCTCTATCCCCCCTTCTTTCTTACCATATTTTTAAAACTTTTTCTCTCCCTCTCTATCTTTCTTTTTCTAAACCTCTCTATGTCTCTCCATCTATATCTTCCCTTATCTCTCTCTCTCTCTCTCTCTCTCTCTCTCTCAAGTTCTATTTGTATTTTGTCAAATAAAAATGTATATAAGCATGTTATATTTAAAAAATGTGAGGGGAGTCATTTAATACTAAGCACCCATTTATCTCTATATATCTCTCTCACTATCTCTTTTTTCTCCCCCTCTTTATCTCTCTCTCTCTCTCTCTCTCTCCATCTTTATCTCTTTGTCTCCCTCTCTATCTATCCATTTCTATTTATCTCTCTCAGTCTATTTCTATCTCTTTATCCCTCTGTCTCTATCTCCCCCCCCCCCCCCCTCTCTCTCTCTCTCTCTCCTTTCATCTTGTATCTTTCTAGACATTGATGGATAAAGTAGATGCTATAATAAGGAAGATAGAAATGCCAATCTTCACAAAATATTGCAAGGCATTGTGGAATGTTAATTTTCCCAAAGCATATTTAATGTTAAGCTAAGTTGCACTATACATTTGAGCTTGATATTAAGAGATTTTGTGATGCTAGAAATAAGGTATCCTTTTATAATAAAATGGAGCGTTCATATTTCTTAGTATGTTAAATTCTAGTCCATTGGTGTCTTGACATATATGTATTGGAAAAAACATTATCTATTTAGAACAAGGTATGGACATTGATTAAAACATTTGAATAGAGGAATTTATTTTAATGGTATTAAATATAACATAAATAGGTCATGTGGACTATTTGACAAAATGTCACTTTGTATAACTTTTAAAACCAAACATTCTCACCAATAAATTAACTACCACTTAATTTTTTTTATTTTTCTTTGATTTTTTTATTATTGTTTATTTTATCTTTCCTTGCTAGGAGACATGAGAAGGGACTTTCTAATTATTGCAAACGTCACATTTTTTTTTCTTGGTTGTGTCATTATTCACATTTATGCATCATTTATTACAAATCTTTCTCTCTCTCTCACCCACTTCTTCCCTTTCTCTTACTCTATCTTCCTCTTTCTCTAATTATATTTCTCTCTTCCTATTTCACTCTTTATATTCCTCTTTATCTCTATTGGTCTCTCTCTGCTCTCCTTGTGACTTATTTTATTTACATATTGCCAATTCCTTTTTAAAAATTCCCAAATTTATGATTCTAAAAACCATAATGCCGAAGAGTTGTGGAAGTTCAATTTCCATGTCTTTAAGTGAATGATGATTGTCTTGTATCCCTATGGCCTATGTCATTATCTCAAATTGAAAGAAATTTGTGGTCTTCAATAAATCCCATGAAGCAAAACATGTGATTGTCCACAATGACCACTTGAATATACTTTTTTGTGGGATTGTCTTTGTTGGTCGAGGGATCCACAATCTTCACCTTCACCATGAGTGTTTCCACCTGCATACAACATAAGAAACCAATCCCCCTCATCTAGCACAAATCATGGGCTCTTGTCGTGCTCAATCTTAGCATTTCATTTGATATAGTAGGCAACGAATGCTTTCAAACATGTAGGTGTTATTCATCCGTAGGCACCAATAGTTGGAAAATATCAATAGAAAATTTCTCCTTTCTTTTCACATGTATAGACAAAGGTAAAGGGTATAATGAACAAGCATGATTATTTGAATTGTCTTGCATTGCTGTAGTAAACTGTCAGCTATTGATCTCTCAAAACAAGTCATGTGTCATCTTTGGATTGTTGGCATGAAATGAGCTATTGAAATTCACTCTTTTATTGATCATTGGATTGATAACATGAAAAGTACCATTTCATGAGGCTCCAATGGAGCTATGCATACAAGTTCCATGATCTTTAATGTAGTACTAAACTCCAATTTGGAATGCTCATTACATGTATCATCTTTTGATTGTTTGCATGAAATGATTGATCAAAATGTAGTCTCTCTCTCTCTCTCTCACCATTCCTATTTATTTAGATCTCTTCTTCTCTATCTCTCTATATCTCCGCCTCTTTATATGCCCCTCTCTATTTAATTCTCTATCTCCTCTCTATTTTTCTATTATTATATATGCCACTCTCTCTCAACATCTCTCTTTATTTCTCTCTCCTTCTCTATCTCTCCATATCTCTACCTCTTTCTATGTCCATCTCTATTTAATTCTTTGTCTCTTCTCTCTATTTTTCTCTCTATATATGTCACTTTGTCTACTCTCTCTTTCCTTATATCTTTATATGTCTCTCTCTCACTCTCTCTCTCTCTCTCTCTCTCTCACTCTTCTTTTGTATTTCTTACCATCTCTCTTTATCTCTCTTCCTCTACCTATCTATCTCTCTCCCTCTTCATCTCTTTTTTCTACCTCTCTCTCTCCATCTCTATCTTGCTTTCTTTCTTCCTCTATCTCTCCTCTCTTGATCTCTCTATCCCTCTGTCTCTATCTCCCTGTCTTTCTTCCTCTATCTCCTCTATTTGACTCTCTCTCTCTCTTGATCTCTCTATCCCTTTGTCTCTATCTCCCCTTCTTTCTTCCTCTATCTCTCCTCTCTCACTCTCTCTCTCTCTCACTCTCTGTTTCTCTTTATCTCTCTCTTAGAATCTTTATATATGTCTCTCTATCTCCCCTTCTCTCTTTCTCTCTTCCTCTCTATCTCATCTCCACCTCTCTGTGTCTCTCTCTATCTCCTCTCTCATTCTTTCTATCTTTATACATGTCTCCTTGTCTCCTCTCTCTATCTCTATATCTTTATATATGTCTCACTATCTCCCCTTCTCTTGTTCTTTCTTAACAAAGAATTATGAAACAAAACTAAAAAGAACCCTAAAGATTAAGTAAGGTAGCATCCTCTCCTACATTACATGTTGACCAACAAACTCAAAATCATTTTCCCAAAGATCCATCTTTATTTTCTCCTTCCTCTTCACATAATGACATTAATTCAACCAACCACACTATCTCAAATACCCTTTTCTCTTACCCTAAACTTGAAATATTGTATGGAAAATGATTCAAGATGTTTGTAAACTCTTCATATAAAGGAAAATACCTTGACCCTCATGATTATAGTATCACTAAACTTATTCAACTTAAACCATACCTACGTAGAATTAGTCTCAGATATTCCCCTCCTACAAATTATTCAGCTCCATCTCTTTCCCATCTAATACACTTTAGAGTTTCAACACATAATAATAAATTTTAAATAATTGATAATCACACATTTTATTTTAAAAGTTTTTAAAGGTTTATATAAAAATTATAAAATGTAAAACTATTAACTTTTTTTTACAATTTAAAGAGTAATGTAGATTTTATACAATAATTTTTAAATGTAATAATTTTGTTATAAGTGATGCTAATTTAAATACACCATTTAACAATAGAACACAATGTTATTCTTACCTAAATCTAATCACTTTTTACTATTTTACATTATTAGATTATTAAATTTGGATAATAAGTAAATATTGGACCCGCCAAATGATTTTATTAACTCCCAATATGTTAAAGTCTTAAATGTTTTTTAAAACAAAAACAATCTTAAATGGAAAAAGTCACATTATCTAGAACTCCACAGTAAATTTAAAACTCTTTCCTCTTAACGAATGGTACCAATGGATATATGTATATAGGTACACGAAGAAACATGTAATGAAAATTAAAAGGGTTCTAGAGAGCGTTTTATGTTTATATCAATTCCAATGTAATAATGGTAAAGTGAGGTTGTTCCTTATAGAAGATTTAAGGGACTATTTATACTTTTGCACAACCATGTGAATTGGGAGTTGCTTGTCCTCTATCTTTGTAACATACCCCATCTTTGTACAAAGGCCAGTGGGCACTATCAAAAGCATATCTTGCAATGAAATTGAGTACAAAGATGTGTCATACTTAAATGCACTTAATTCCCAAACATGAAAGGTGTAGATTCAATCCAGAGAGCTTGGAGTGCATTCCATAGAGCTCCAAGTGCATGTATAACATACCGTACAAGATTGCTGACATGAAATTTGCACAACTTAAAGGTTCATGGAAGATGAGAGAGACGTTTTGTCAGGTCCATCAATAGTACTATTGGGCTCAACAACCTCAAGTTTACTGACGAGTTTTTATTGGTGTGAAGGAAGGAGGCCACATGCACTAGTATATTTGCATACCAATGAATGAAATGTGTGCGACTATGATTAATTTGATCATCTTGCACCCTTATGCGTAATATTGGTCTTAGATATCAAATTTAGCTCATCTCTTTTCACATAGGGAACACTTTTGTGATACCATTTCTACTACTAATGCCATTAACATCAACAAGGAAAGTAGGTAAGAGTTGGTTTGCATGGAATTTGTAACCCAAAAATTTGGATAAAAATGAAAGATAAAACAATAAATGTATTACCTTTGACCAAACCTTTCGACTACCTCAGTTTTCTTGAATGATTGATGCATGCATGATTGTTGATGTAGCTTGATTTGATGTTGATTGCTTAGATATGCAATATAACGTTGAGATGAAGATTTTATGAGAAGAAGATAGATGGAGAAGATTGGCAGAAAATAGATAGATGATGGAAGAATATTTTGGCAGAGTAAGGATATCAAACTCAATGCATACCAAATGGCTTATGAGAGGCCATATTTATAGGCCAGGGCTGATTTTTGATGTGGAGTGAAGAAGATTTGATTTCAGAGATAAGATTCGATAAGGATTGGATTTTTGCTTTATTAGACAAAAGAGGAAATAAAATAAGATAAGATAGGATTTAAAAAGATAGAAAGAGATTTGATTTTTTGTTTTAAAGGAAATAAATCCTAAAAAAATGAGAGGAATAATTGATGAATTATCTAAATAAATAAATTAATTAGATATGCACATGAGTTCAAATTTGGAAAGAAAGCAAAAAGATATTTTTAGAATTTTATTAATTAAATAAATATTTAATTTATTTAATTAATTTGGATTGTGGTGAGAGATGATGTAGAAAGATAATTAAATAAATAAAAAATTATTTAATTATAGGAAAATAGATAAATGACTAATTAAATAATTATTTAACTAGAGAGGATTAATAGCCACGAATAATTAAATAAATAAAATTTATTTAATTATAGAAGATAGGATAATGGGATTGAAAGGGGAATAAAATTAGGTGAATGATATGGGTACCTAGGGCAAAACATGCTAATGACAAGGTGTTGCAAGACATGGACATTTTTAGGTGTCTACAAAATTTTTAATTGATCAATCTTTGTTTCACAATTATTTATCATTGCAATCAAGAAAAATTTTGTATAAAAATTTACTTTTAAAAGACTTGATATTTATAAATATTGTAAAGAACCATATACATTCATTCATCTTGAAAAGATACATTTAAAATTAATAAATACATTATATGCAGTATCAACATACTAATATTATTTTATAGGTTAAACATTTTAAAAATATCTAAACTAAATTATTATTTTATAAAATAATTAAAAAATTATAACAATCTTAAGAGAGTGGCTTCTTAAACTAAAATATTTAAAAGCGTCTTAAGCCATTAGAAGTGGAAATTTGGAATAAGATCTTTTTCATCGTCTTGCAAAAATGGCGACAGATGGTCAAGATCATTTTCATCGTCTTGCATTCTTTATCTAGGAGTTTCAGCCATCAATTTAACACGCCATGCCAGTTCACATCATAGAGGGAATGCCTTTGGCATAATTATTTTCTTTTCATTAAAAAATGAAAAAGTTTTATTAAAAAGTTTTAACAACAGGACAAGACTTAATGACAATGCATTGGTAAAATTATTGGTGTGTGAAATACTTGTAATGGTGAAATTTGCATACCCATGCTACTTCCCATTTAGTTTTGTGCCCATTTTGAGGAAATGCCTTAATATATGGACATAATGACAATTGGTGCAAGCTTGCACAAGGTTGGGTTCATTTACTTGGCCTTTATCCATATCTATATATACACTTAACACTTACCTTATCTGTATGTCTACACATCCCTATATATTCACCTTATCCACTTGATTATCACATCCATGCATGAACTTATATGAACACATACTCATTATGCACTCTAATTTAGCCTTTAATTTGGTCCAAGATAAGTTTGTGGTCATGACACATCCTCACAACTACAAACTTGCCCTACTTTAATTCAAATTCAAAAATTCAAATTTTGCTTAACTAGTCCCTTTTACCTATCCTTCCTAATCATGATCAAATACACATTTGTGTAATTTGTTGCCATGTACTAGTATTTAAAGAAATTATTGCATTCAATTTAATCATTGAAGATCCTCACACATTGACACATTTGTTAGGACTAGGCGATATTCACCTCAGACAGTCCTTGGGGCAAGAGTTTACATATAGTTTTTTTAATATATGCAAATTGATACCTAGAGGGCAGCTCCCTTTTCATTAATATCATGAGAGAATACAAAAATGCTAAGCGTTACATTGAAACAACATCCATGAGGGCACAAAATGTTGCCTAAAGGCCAGCTCCTATCAACCTACTAACAAAAAAGATAACATTCCACTTGATTACTTTAAGAACATAGTTGATTTCCCATCACATTAACCCTCAGAGGAAAGATAATGTAGCTTATAGATCTAAATAAATTTCAGCATCATAACGACATATAAATTAACACTTTAAGAACATGAAAAGAAGAAGAATAGAAGAAAGATAGACAAAAGAGAAGAGACACCAATATACGTGGGGAAAACCCTTTCGAGTAAAAAACCCCACACTCCAAAGCATTGAACCAATGTATTAATCTGCAACAACAAACATGTTACAATACACTTGCAAGCTCAAAGCCTTAACATGGAAATTTACATCTTGCTCCTCTGGAGGAAAAACTAACAGCATAACCCTGCATAAAACTCTCCTCACAAACTTCTCCTCAAGCCTTCAATTTATAGGAGTTCCAATATAAGAAACCACCAAAATGGAAACTCAAAACCATGAGTTACAATGCCTAGTCATAGAGAATCAAATCCACTGTATTATAGAAAGTTACTCAAATCATAACCGACTCTCTAAATATGGCACTCCATTTTTGGCTCCTAAAATCATGCTTTAACAATCTCCTAAAATCTTGCTTTTCAAGTTTCCAATTTTAATTTCCTTTTCCAAGCTCTTTCCATTTTAGTAACTCTTACACACCTTACAAGTTGTCATAGTTGCATTTAGCAACTTCCATGACACTAAATGATAAAAAAACAAATTTCTAAAATACAAATAAATAAATATTTCAAATATTAGAACTTGCAAGGTGTATGACACACCTAATACCAACAGCAACAAGGTTGAGATGATACAAGGTTTACAACACTACGGCTTGAGATAGATTGTAAATTTTGGGAGGTGTCAGGCATAGGAAGTTGGGAGCACCTGGAAAGATTGAAGACCCTAAAAGTCGTAGCAAAGCAAAGATCAGCTGTTGAGTGTTGCATTCAAACAATTCAAGTAATAATTATTTTCAGAAATATAAAATTCTAAGTTTTTTCATCTCATCACGGATTCATGAATGTTTGCTTTTGTTTTTGGGCAGAAATGGCCAGAAGAAGTAATAATATGTACAAAGGCAGTCGCTTGTGTGGAGTCACTTTTAAACTCTTCAGTCTTTCCAAGTCTCTTTATTCTCCACTCCTTTGCTAACAAGAAAATAATGAGCAGTGTTTGGAAAGGCTCTATCTTTAGATTGTGGGAGAACCATTCCTCCAATTGCAATGCAATGATGTTTTGTTTGGTTATAATCTGTAGGAGAACCTTTCAATTATTTATGTATATGGGTTATGATACAATATTCACAACGGAGGTGGAAGAAGGTAAATGGGTATTGGTAGGTATCTTCACCCAACATTCTGCATACCTCACTGCATAGAATTTCTACATATGTGACTAGAAACATGACAAAAATAATAATAATGAAGTGCAGAAAGGAATGGTTGTTGGGGGCAAAGAAGAGAGCATGGTGAAGGGTTTCCACCATTTACTGGCACTTCTAGCAAGTTGATAGTTTGGTTCTCAAGTAATGGTACTAAATTTTCTCTTGTTAAATTGAATAATTTAATGGCCATTGGTTTATTGTTAATTTATTAATTGTTTCTTTTATGGAGGTCATTCATGAATTTGTTTTTGTTATCATATTCCAAAGTACAAGTCTTAGGCATGATCCCGACCTCATCCCTTATGGTGTCATGGGCCTTGCAATCCCTTGTGGGATCATTTAGAACCTTTCAACTTCACTAGCAAGGGCATTTTGTCTTTTTAAGTTTTCTATTATAAAATTTTTATTTAAACTATTAATTTAAAAAAAAAATGGAATTTAAAAGTAGCTGAATTTTTTATTGAATAGTATATATAAAATTTTTAATTATAAAAAATATTTTTTGATTATATTAAAAAGTATATAAATAATATAAAATTGTAATAATATAATAATTTTTAATTTTAAAAATAATTTTATTTTTTAAAATTATGATATAAGATTTTTTTAAAGAAATTATATATTTAGCTATTAATTAGTATAAATTATTAATTTATAAATATAAATTATTGTATTTGTTTAATAGATAGTTTTTTCTTTATTTAGAGCACATCAAATCATTTTCATTATTGCTCTTATGTTATATGATCTCATGCTTATTTTTAGATTACATTTACTTTCATGCATGTTTGTGAATGCTACACAATTTGAGATACATGATCATTTAGGATTCACATGCACCTCAAAGTGGGAGAAAAATGTAATGGTGAAATTTGTATACCGATGCTATTTCCCAAATAATATTTTTGTCAAAATGAAAACCCTCTATAGAAATTTGCACAATCTAAGAACTAAGAGTCATCTTGGTCTCAATATTGTTCACAAATTCCAATTCATACATGCTACAAACATTTAACGCAACATTCCTATTCAATGCAAGAACATGCACTGTCTCGAGTGCACTCTCTTGCACTTTAATTGTGACAAATGACACATCTTAAGATTAGATGGAATTTTATATTGCAAGTTCAGTTGAATTATTATCTCCCATAGGATGGAGAAACTACATTTTGTACAAGCACAAGATGTGAAAATTCAAGATCAAACAAAGATTCAAGAGATCATTCAACACCACCAACATGCATTTCAAAAACCTAAGGGTCTACCCATAGTCAAAGACCATGATTGTGCCATTGAATTAATACTAAGAAGTATTGTTCATCCCAATAAAAGTTCCTATTCATCCCCAATAATTATGGTTAAAAAGAAAAATGATTCATGGAGAATATGCCCACATTATAGGGAGCTCAACAAGCTCACTTTTAATGACAAGTTTCATATTCCCAGTATTGATGAATTGGTACATGAATCTAATAATCTAGTATTCTTTAATAGGTTAGAATTGCATTTAGATTATCATCAAATTCAACTAAAGGAAGATGATATAAATAAGACTACATTTAGAACACATGAGGGTCATTATGAATTATTATTTATGTCATTTGGTGTCATTAATACCCAATCAACTTTTCAAAGCCTCATAAATTCAATGTTCCAATCGTTTTTCAAAAAAATGTTGTTTGTATTCTTTGAGGACATCTTCATTTATAGTAAAACATGGAATGATGAACAATTCATAGAAAAGATTCTAGAGTTGCAAAGTGTTGAGGGCAACACTTTTTTAAGGGGATGGAAATGTGAGGATCCTAGTATGCTATATTCCTAATTAGAATAAGGATAAGCACTTGTGGCATTCTTAACCTTAATAGATGCATTTATTAGTCTTAGTTATTCCTTAAGATAACTTAGTTAAGATGAAGGGGCGTGTCCTTACATAGTTATGCATATAAATAATAAGAGAGACACTGCCAAACCATCATATCATCTAATTTGAATTCAAATATTATTTTCTGATTATTGGAGGTCATCCCCTCGAAGTGGTCTATTATTTTACTGATTTTTACATTTATTTCCATGAAATATCATACATAATGGTTTGAGAGAATTGTGCTTTGTGACCCACACCTATGACCTCGATCCCTACATTTGTAGTTTTTACCTAAATAATGCAATTTTAAACTTTTGGTGTTGATCTAACCTTGTGATTTTCTAAACTTTGGTATCCTATAATAAAATTTCATATTTGTAGTGCCCCTCATCTTGTCGTCCATCAGATTGATGTTTGCTTAGACTTTATGATAGTGTCCTAGACCATAGATGATGGATCTCTTGTTATCTTGTTACTTCATTATGGACCTAATCAGTATGATAACAGTTGTTGATGTTGGATTATGTTATTCTATGCTTTAGAATTTGATAAATAAACTAGATGTTACAGATGTTTTGATGTCAATTGCGATATTGGATTGTAAGAGGATTAAATGTTTTATGTTGTTGACTAGTAATCAGAAATCTTGCTCAATCTAGTTACATGTTTATACATAAACGTGAATGGAACAGTGTTGTATTACTCGCTCTCGAGTACCCTACACCACTGCGATTTCCATTCACTACAGGACTGCATGTGGATATATATATTTTGTTATGCTTAACCGTGCGTTGTTGCAGGAATGCAGGTACTAGGCATCGACTCCACCTGATTACAGGTCTGAGCATGCCTTCGCCAATGGATTAGTTGTTTGGAGTTAACGTGAGGTCCCATGTCAGTGTTGTCTGGTTGTCAGTTTATCCTTTTGGTCGTTGTCTGTCATTCGATCATGATTTGCGGACAAGTAATATTGCACCTTGGAGTCTAACTAGGTTAGAAAGTGTCTAAGTGTGTAAGGTGTCGTTGTGCTTTAATTAGAATCATATTACAGAAATTATAATGTTGATAATTAAATATATTTATAAAAGATAATAGTGAGCATAATGTCGATAGTTGTTAATTATTGTTGTAAATAAATTATTATTTTATTAGAAGTATAGTTGTTAAATAAAGATTGTAAGAAATTTTGTATTATTTAATATAATATTATTTACAATAAATATTTAAATAAATAAAATAGTAGTAAGTTATGTTGTAATTAGTGATTTACAACTAAATTAATAAAATAAATTAATATATAGTTGTACAATTATAGATTGTTGTAATGTTATAACTTTATTAAATACAATATGGTTGGTTGGCTATAAAGTAATTAAATGTTGTCAGAATTGTGTGTTAATATTTAAAAAAAGTAACCTTTTTGGGATCATAAAATTAAATAAAAGTATATCTTGAGGAGGGAGATGCACGGGATCGCGTGCCAAGTTCCTTGGAAGATAGAAGGGACTATTTTATAAAAGGGAAGCTTGTAGAGGCAAAGAGGGGGGAATTTGCAAGTAGAAGAAAAGAGAAGAGGCTGGGATAAGAAGCTTGGAACTGTAGCAATTGAAGCAGACTCGTCGATTTGACATCGTAGCCAGGTTCCGCCGAATGCCTTATCCCTGAACTTTATTCTGAATCTGCAAATGTTGTTGTTGTCTATTTTATTCCAAATGGATTGTTTGAGTTAAATTTCTGCTTAAAGATATACTTCAATCTACAATCAGCTTGTATTCTGAGTTTTTGTCGTCAAATCTTAAACCCGGGTGCTCATGTTTGTAGACTGTCCTCTCTACGTTTAAACCGTAACATCTTTTAGGGTTTTAAAACATTTTTCTGCTCAAGGAGTTCGTGGTTCAAAATTGTCTTCCTTCCACCGCATTTGCCGAATCATTCTGTCATTCCTGCAATCATTCATTTCGATGGTCTTCTTCATATCATTGAGGATGTATTTCGGCAATTTCTTCTTTATGCAATCTCAGACCAGCGTATGATTGATAGGGTTTGAAGATACAAGATAACGTTTCCTTAAGATCTCTCAGACCTCTCTTGGTAAACTTCTTGCACAGATTCAATTATGTATTGTTTTCTGCAAATTCCGTGTCCTCTCAGACAATTAACTATTCTGTCAGCATCCATTCGGCACTGCCATCATCAGCAATTGATTTGGAAATGGCAGCAATGCATGGATCGAGTGTTGTAATCTGTACTTGTGTAATCGCATTTAAAAGCCAGTATCATGCAATCGACCCATTCCATGAAATATTGTCTCATTCTTAAATGGTAAATCATTGCGTCTACTACCCCTGCGTCCGTGGTATTCCTCATGAAGCGGTGAGAACAAACAACTCAAGCAGGATTCAATGTAATGGCGTTTCTTTTAAATGAAACCTCTGAGCATATATCGTTGGGGGCACACATATTTAGCTGCCTAGATTTAAAACGGCATCGAACCTTAGTTTTGTTGATAGAGATCGGATATCTACAATGGATTGGGTGAATGTACAAACCGCTAATGATTAAATCACCGTTAAAAATCCAGAGGGGTACGGAGGCGAGGTGCTTCGGCTGATAAAATGTTTATAGGCCGAGGAAGGTCCCCAGGTCAAATTGCAGAGATTGCAAGCTCGAAAGAGCAGTTCTGCGCTTGGTAGTGATCTGGTGCCCCCCCTTGTAGGGCTGGCTAAGACACGTGAGGAGCCTTGAAGAGCATCGGCTGTGTGAACAAATCCAGATTTGCGGGTTTCTATTTCTTTAATATTGTGTAGGTAAAAATAATTTTACATAAGCTGCAATAATTTAGGAGTTGGGATGGATGATTGAAATAAATATTTGAAAGTTAAATGTGAAGGATAGAGGGGTTTAGCTTTAATATTGATGATAGAAATATAATGTTGATGCTCTATTAAATCGATTTGCCATTGTCAAAATATAATTGCCTGGGTAGAATGACTATCTAAGATTCTAAATTCGCACAGAAAACATTGCTGATCGATTTTGAGCATCGTGGGCTTGATTCCAACTGTTGCGGTTTTGATCTATCACGTGGATCTGATCTGTGATTGGAAGGTTGAATTGATATAATGTATGTTTGAAGACTTGTTTGCCTTCGCTTGTTGATGTCTTGAGACTGTTAAGATGGTGTCTACAGATACCGTTGAGGAGATCGTCAAATTAATGGTGCAAATTTTTCTAAACAAGAGAGTTTGTAGAAGACATGGAAGTGACGCTGCCAAAGAACCCTAACTTTCTTCCCATTTTCCACAACTTCCTTCTATTTTTGTGTGGAATATAGTTTTCTTTAAAAAGTTCAACGGTGACTTCAAAAAAATAGTCCATAAGCTAGTGCAAATCACACCATGACTTGGGCGTTCTAACTAGAATGGATCGCTGCTTTCATAGTTAATCCAATTTGCATAGATTCTGTTGTTCTCTCATTCTTATTGGTTGCGGTTCCCAGTTAGTTGTATGTCTAGAGAGATTTATGCATACAGATTTAATCTTATTGTATTTCAACGTCTCCTTTATAATCTTGTTATCCAGCAGTCATGGCATAACCGTGGGATTTACCTCCTCTATGATTACATAAAATTTGTGTTGCACACTCATTTAACTAACCTGCTGTAATTGTTGTCTAATATGCTCTCACCCATAGCCTTTATCTGATATTTGTTCTAGTGACAGTTATCCATCAAGCCCCAACGTTAATAGTTGCAGTAGCAGAAGTATTATAAACTGTTTAAACAATTTTACTTGAGAATTTATCAAAACACCTCCCTATAATTTAGTTGTTTGACAATCAATGATTGAATATACTATAAGCAACCGAGACACAGATATTGTATGATTGTATATCTTGAAGTCGCATAAATGAAGATGGTATGTGTGCAACTGTCTGTGCTATCCCCGATGGTAACATGAAGATGCCACCCAGAAAGTGTATCGACACAATCATTATGGGTTTAATTGGTAGCGTAATGGCAAGTTTAGGGTGCCATTTATAAGGAAACCTTGGAAACCACTATACATATCAAGACATAATCCTCTACTCTCATTGTCACTCGACATATAGGCTATTGTTGTGCATTCAGCTGTCCACAATGTCAGCAAGCAATTAGTTAATCCATAATTTCGTATTTCCATGTGATCCCATTTAGGAGTTGTTCTCTGTTTAGGAGTTGTTCTCTGTTTAGGAGTTGTGGTTTTGATATTACTTGGAAGCATTATTAAGGTGTTGGGATCTCAAAGAACATCCTTGGAACCTTCGAAACATTAATCCTCAAACCTATTGCCTTCGTTTTCTGTGACCATTGACTTTCTTGAAAAATTTTGTGATAGAGAGAAAACTGTTGAAGTGTTACCGCCAATTATATCAATTGCAAGTTTGAAGGAGTTAGATGGACGCTGCCAGAAGTTGTTAGACTAAACTAATATCATCCATTTCAATGGTAAAACAGTCAATAACAATTTTACACCTCCTCTGCGACATATGATTGCTGCTCGGTAGATAACAACAGCCGAAACGATTCTAGTAGAAGCATCTGCTTAGGAATCAGAACGCCACGGGAACAAAAAGTAATAACTACAACGATCAAGTGATGATCGCTTGTGAAATGATCATTCCGATCTTTTTGGCAGAATTAATTACTCTTAGTAAAATCTTTTCCAAGACTTCGTTATGACGAAGACATGCAAGCATCTTATTTGGTTGAGGTTGAATCTTGAGGAAAACAAAACAATAATGCTCATTGTTGATGATTTTTCCTCGTTGTAATTGTCGTTTAGTTATACTTGACTTAGCATTCTTATTCATTTTATTACTTGAAAGAGTTAAGTTAATTGGGCAAGTTTGAAAGATAAATGATAAAGATCGTATGGATAATAAGAGTGTGTAATGATAAGTAGGAATTAAATAGTATAAGGGTACTAAGTGATTCTTTTACAAATGAAATGTTGTAAACTATTTGGTAATTTATCTTTTGAAACAAAATGTAGTATATTTGGATAAATTAGTTGTAATGTATTAATATGTTTGTTGCAATTAATTTAAATCAATCAGTTTGATTTAAAAGAGATGATGAAATCTAATGTTGATTTTACAAAGTCATTCACATTGTACTAAGAAGGAGTTTGAGTAATTTAACTCTGGAAATTAAATTTAAACTGTATGAAATTAAGAATTCTTGTTGTCGTAATATGATAAGTTGCTAGTGGTCAAAATTCCAGAGGCATAGTATGTCGTGTCTGAGTACAACCAACATGTGGATAGGTGTTCTAGTGTTGTGGTGTCTTAAATATGTGTTTCTGATTGAGTATGAAGTACAATTTATTATGAATGAAGTATTGTGGAAAGTTGTTAATGTATTTTGTGGATATAATATTCTCTGGATGAGATATTTAGCCAGTTGCGACTATCTTGTATCCGTTTTGTCGTAATGGTCGTATGGAGAGACCTGGAATTTGTAAATGAGTAAAATGTTGTAATGCTTTAGGCAATGGATAACAATTGGTGTTATGATTCTATTTGTAATGCAAGAGGGTTTATGCCTTGCAATGAACATGTATGTGTATTGCTATAATGCCTTGTCTGATGGTAAAGGTTTACTAGGTGTTAGGAAGGAGAGTGGCTTTCAACGTGGGGCTGGCGCCCAAAGTGGCAGTCAGGATAACCCGTTGAAAGTAGATTAATCAAGTGATAACCTAAAATGAACTAAGGGGTTAAGGGTAGATTTCACACTAAACAAGATTAATGGATTCCTCTCCCATGGCCTGTAGTGCTTGTTTAGACTAAGGATGGGTAGAGAAGGCCTGGTCGGCATGATTGACTTCCTTGTCCTCACGAAAGGAAGGTCAATTCCGCATGTGTCACCCTATGGGGCCGATGCCTAGTGAGAGGCTGTCAGGATAACCATAGATGGGGGCCGGCGCCTAGTGAGAGGCTGTCAGGATAACCCATGCTAGGACAGTGCGATGACACTCTCCCTACTACAACCTAGCATTCCTTGTTTGGTCTCTCCACTTACGTTATGTTTCGCCTCTGGAAGTTAAGTTGTGTTGTGTTGTTATTGCCATGTGTTGTATTGGCGTTTGGTCGTCCATTGTTCTTGGTTGTCTTTTGTCTGCCTGACTGTCATTGTCTGGGACCTCATGTTAACTCCTAGCTCGGGGGGTGGACCTCAGGGTTCCACATGGTCGGGTGGAAGAGCTTTATTATCCATTGGTTATTCTTCGTCAAGTTCATATGCAGAAAAGATTTATTCCAGTTTTCAGATAATTGTACTTGTCCCAGTTGATGAAGATGCATGTGTATAATCTTGTACCAGACTTGTGTAACAGATCATTCATTGTGTATGTAATTCTGATGTAGTCTGAAAATGGCAATGTAATGATGTCATGATGTACTTATACGAAAGCATTTCAGTTATGTATTTAATCATGCAGATTCTGTTATTTGACGATATGCAATGAATATGAATAAGTTATTTAATTGAGCATGGATTTGGATCAGTTACTGATGTATGTTAAATTATGTTAGTTGGTTTGTAAAGTAATGCAGCCTTGAATCCTTAGAGAATATGTCGTAACTAGTTATGTTAATATTACTTGTTATCTTAAACACTTTTAAATTTTTTTTTTCCTATTTCATATAGCATAAATGCTAATTTCTCTAAGGCGTTCAAGGTGGGGCGTTGCAATATTTATCTATAGCCTATAATGAGAAGACTTGGTGGTGTTGAAAAACACCATTGGAACTTGCTATGACAATGAAAAATCCTTAAGACTTTCTTGATTGTTGTTGAACCTCATTAATCGATTCAACAATTTTTATAAAGTTGGAAGACAACAAGTAACACATGTTACTAACAATGATGTAGCTGTGATGATACTAAATGCTTAAAATTTGAGACTTGATGCAATGGATGTTGGAGTGACCTTGTGCAAGAACTAGAGTTTTTGTTATGATTTGAAGCAAGAATTGATGTGACTAATGTGCAAGTGACTAAGTACATGATTGTGGGTTGATCATTTTTGACAAATAGATACAATGGGGTTGTCTTAATGATGGATTACCTTGATGATTGATGGATACCGAATGACCTAGTGGTGATGTCCTTTTAAATATTTGTGCTAGGTGCACAATTTAAAAGCTTTGGCACAGGAATTGATGAGTAACAATTAGTTGGGACTAAGTTGACTTAGACTTAGGATAAATTTGAATTTTGTTTGAATTTTGTAGAAGCAAGTCAACCCCACATATGTGGTTTTTGACATGGGTCAATACCATGCCTACAATTTTAAACCCGATAGAAGAAATGTAAATTTGAGAGAGATATATTTTAAATAGAGGTTAAATGTTGTTTTTAAATATAAATCTAAATAAAAAATTAATAAAAAGTACTAAATAATATAAAACATATCTTGATTGATTTGATACTAACTTATATACTAATAATATAAAATAATATACTTAAAGTACCCACAGGAAATAATATAAAATAAAAATCAAAATAGAGAAAATATACTTTCCACCCTTCTTATAATAAAAAAGTTGATACCTACTGTAAACCACTATCATTAAAAACAAAATAAGTCATCAAAACAGTAAGATGATAAAAATTGGGATAAGAGGATAAAAAATTGGACAATAGGTTAAAAGAAAAGCAATTCAAGATCGCTTTTAAATGTGGACATGGAAATCCTAAATAGCTAACAATAATTAACATTAACTTTTCTTCTATTTTGGTTTCTTCATAGTTTGGTTAGCACTGTACGTTGTGGGCTAGCCAGTAAATTATGATTAAAACCAGTTTTGGTTTATTGACTTCTATCCTTATCCTATAGTTTGACTAGATTTTCAACCATCTTTATAGGCACGTCTTTTAGTGCATTTCTTGTATCACTATACCAAAGAAAATAAAAAATAAAGAAACTATGGTGGATGCTTGGAAATCTTTATATGAGAAAGCAAATTAGCCTTGTAGACATCAATGCATTTGTTTCTGTTTTTGGGGTCCCTGCTTTGGAGATTTTGTTAAAACATGAAAATGGACTCTGTTTTGTTTGTAACACTATTGGGTATTTGTTTGTACTTTCAAGCCAATGCAACCTACAATGGACTTGGCCAGAAGCCTCCAATGGAGTGTGTTTCTCCGCTATCTATACTTAGGAAGAGAAAACATGTGGATAAAAAACTTTTTTTTTCCCTAATCAATTAAGAGGAAAGACCAAATATATGTCATTAGACTATTGATCTGAAATTTGTTCAGTGTCTTATAAGTATCCATGGACTTAACTCTACGGTTTGAAATACTCATCCATCCTGCATTTCCTCTTTAAGTGAATGCAAATTTTAGTTTTGAGGATGGTGGTATCTGCAAATAGTAAAAGGCTTTTTACCTTTTTAGGACAATGAGAAAATATAAGCAATTCAACCATAAATATAGACTAAAGCAATTGTTGTGACTATTTTCTGTATTCAGATGGAATGGTCTGTACTATTTCTATTGCAGGTGGCTTACAATTTTTATTTTCCATAGAACTAATTTTTTGTATAGTACAATGGTTTTGGGGAGATTAATATCCAGAAAAGGCTTCAGAGAGTGATCATCTAGGAAGGATTAGCATGGCCCTGTGCTGGTAGATATAGTTATACATTTTGATCAGAAAATTTTCATTGATGAGTATTTTACTTGAACTTTAAGACTAACAGACAATAGAATTCTTGTTAGTTGGGAGGCTAGTTTCAAAATTTCATACATGTTGAAGATTCTTAATTTGAAGTAGTCAAACTTTAATCCAAATATTTAATAGTGGCCCATCATACATGTGCA
Organism: Cunninghamia lanceolata; assembly: GCA_027924645.1. Taxonomy (NCBI): domain Eukaryota; kingdom Viridiplantae; phylum Streptophyta; class Pinopsida; order Cupressales; family Cupressaceae; genus Cunninghamia; species Cunninghamia lanceolata. The sequence goes on along the minus strand of BSBN01000686.1, from coordinate 5,735,923 downwards.
TAATACAGCTGATGTACTGATTTCCACTGGATTGTCCAAGTTGGGATATGAATATGTAAATATAGGTAAACTATATTCTCTTTGTTCTTTTTTTGGATTTTAAATAATGAGCTGTATGTGTTCCCCTTCAAATCGACGGCTTATGCTAATGTTAAACTGGTTTTGTCAATAAACTCCTAGATGATTGTTGGGGTGAGAAACACCGAGATGCTCAGGTATTGGGATATGCAAATTAATAAATGAGCTAAAACTCGGAATCAGATCATTATGTTTTCTTAAAATTATAGCAATACTTGGGATTTGTTGATCTTCTTACAGCTAGGTTTATCGTTTCACTGATGTAAATTCTGTATATTCTAGTAGCTTAATCACTTACGAGTTCCTCTTTTGCTTATGTAAGTTTTTCCTGAATATTCTTATGTAGTATCAGACTTTCTAATTAATGAAAATAATGTTTATGAGCAACTCACGACTTTCTTATTTGCGGGCAGGGCAATCTTCTTGCTAAAGCTAAAACATTTCCCTCTGGCATCAAGGCTTTGGCAGACTATGTTCATTCTAAGGGACTCAAACTTGGAATATATGCTGATGCAGGGTAAGCAATAGAATAAACTAAAGCCTTCTATTCTTAGATTGGGTACCGCATATATATCAACAACCAACTAATATTTATTTTAATGTTTGGTTTCTTTTGCCAGATCCCAAACATGCCCCACAAGGATGTAAGGTTCCATTGGACATGAGGAACAAGATGCCAATACATTTGCTTCATGGGTAGCTCACTCTTCATAACATTCTTTCATCTATTGACCCTATTGAGCTCCATTTCAGATTGGGCTCACTTGTCCTTGAGGCTTGAAATAAAATGCAGAAGTCTTAGTAATACACCCTTACATGAAGATGTAATGCTACATAACGAGAAAATAGATTGGACTTGTATCTTATCGTTCTTGGAATACTAAAGAATGACTGGTGTTTGATAAATGAGCAGGGGGTAGACTACTTGAAATATACAAGCTGCTACATTCCTGAGTTGAGACCTCATGAGAAGTACATAACATTTGTACCATATTCTTTTTATTAACAATCTCTTCAAATATGGATTTAGGATTTGATTTAACAAAAAGTATTGAATCTGTTTTGAAATACATAGGTACCAAAAAATGAGTGAAGCTCTCAAAAAGATAGGGCATCCTATATTTTTTTGCCACTAGTAGTTGGTAAGAAGGGTTTGCAAACAACAATCTTTGTATTTACTAATTAATCAAGGACACTCACATGCTGGTTTACTATTACTGAAAATGGATCATGATTATAGTTCTTTCTATGCTGATGGGCAGGTACGACTTACAAGATAATATTGATGCGGTACCTAAGATTGCAAGCCGCTGGAGTGTACTATTGAAGATTTTCCAGATACATTTGATTAGTAATATACTGGATATATTCAGGCAGTACATTATTTTTTGAAGGATGGCATTATAAAAATATATAATTATTCCCCTTTCTTGCAACACGGTATATGTAGCTGACCAAAATAAAGAGCTTTCTGCCTATGCAGGTCCTAACCGTGGATGGAATGGTAGTTTCATTGATCCATTGATATGATGTAACTTTTCATTTGCATTGTTATTTCCAGACTGTATATCAAATAATTTTGTTCTTGTATTGTCCAAACTAGATCCTGATGTATTGCTCGTAGGAAAGGGTGGGATGACCACTGAGGAGTACAGATCACAATTCAGCATATGGGCATTGATGAAGGTAACAAAACTAGGCTACTTTTGAATGTATAAGTGGTTACTCGCTGAAGTGGGTTTCCTGGTAAAGATCAAAGTTGGTATTTTACTTAAGGATCCATATCTATAGCCCACTCGCAATGTTACAAACTTTGGTGTCTCTAGGTTTTAGTAACAAGAATAT